>OY294054.1:21404878-22718045 GCA_958510825.1 Brachypterus glaber | reverse complement strand
GTCCGGCTGTCAGGACAGTGCCGTGAAACATTTAAGGGCGGATCCAGGGTTGCGAAAAAACAGGGCCAGGAGAACATTTTTCAAAATTTACGTTTTATCAGAAACGGTCTATGCACAATATGTCAGAGAGAGGAGGAAACTTAAAACCATTTCATAGGGTGGTATCACCTTCGGATCAGCCACACTCCGTGTGCGGATCCAGGAATTGCTTTTTGTAGGGGGGTTGCCAAAACCGGGGCCAGGAAGACAAAAAATTTTCGTAGTTTATGTTTTCATGTGATTTCTAAAGTCCAAACTATTTCTCTCGTATACTATACATTTTTGCTGAAAAAGCTATAGCTTTTGCCAAAGATTTAAAACGTTTTCAATTTTTTTAACAAATACCTTTTTACCATTCTATACATTGTAGTAGCATACATATACTATTTTTAGCTTTACAAAAAGCACCTGCTAAAATTAGGCTGTTAGTAGTTACTTTTATGACTTACTATGCCGGAATAGGGTCGATTCAGTCGATAGAACTTGAGCAATATTTCGGGTTTAGGTTTTTTCGAGAGTACTTTCAATTAAAAAATTGTCGTTGATGAGCTTAAAACATACCGTTCTATACTTGAACCTGCTGAATGCCAATCTGAAATCAGTTTTGCTTTATCCCCAAAAACATTGGTATTCCTCGGAAGCTATTGGAGCCAGAGCAAAACTGAATTCAGATTTGGTTTCGGCATTTCAAGAAAAAACTAACTTCCCTAACTAACTGGCTATATCTCGAAACATCTAATTTGCAGATAGGACTTGTCTTAGCACGGCTGTATTGGTGGCGGTATTTTTTGGGGGGTAGAGGCAACAATGAAAATGATCGACATGGGGGAAAAGGGTCAAAAAATTTCTAAATTGCGGTGACATAATTGTTGAACAACCCCTAAAACCCTAAACATCAATCATTCAAGTTCTATCGATTGACTCGACCTGATGTTCCTCACTGGGCTAGTAGTTTAGTTCGAACTCTCAAATCAAGAGAAAAACAGAATACGAGAGAAACACATTAAAAATATAAAAATAGAAAACTAACTTTTAAAGGTTTTTCTCTTTTTATGAAGAACAATGTTTCTAAGTCACATAAACCTAACACAGTAGGGAAGTGACCCAACCATCCCTTAAGTACTAAACTGTATTATTACCCTCCTATAAAAGAACCTCTTATCTGAGCTTGTTAATATAGAGTTTTAATTTAAAAATATCAAAACTATATCTTGGCTTCGTTCTAAAAGGGCCAATGTCACTTTGTCAATAGCAGCGTTTGCAAAATATTACAACAGAGATGACGCGAAAACGCTGCTATTGACAAAGTGACATTGGCCCTGTTAGAACCAAGCCACAGATATATTTTTTAAAATTAATTAAGAGTTAGTAATATTTTCTAAATATTCCTAAAATATTTTTTTAAATTAATAAAGGTTGCCAATGTCATACTTTTATTATTATTTTTTATTTTTTTTTGAGGTGGATGAATACTTCAATATGTTTTTTTTGTTGTTGTTTTCTCCGACATAGAAAAGTCCAGTAAACTATTGGTAATAGTTTATAACTTAGGTTATAGCTTATATCTGCACTAAAAATAGTTGAGTGATAGTGTAGGAATTTTAAAAGCCTCTTACATTATACCATTTTCAGGCAATCTAAATGCAATGCAATTTGTATCGACCAATAAGAACACAGGAAATTAAAATTCTAGTGATTCACCGAGCCAATACAGTGATTCAGTTGGTCAATACAGATTGGTCTTATGAAATTTTTGGCGATATGCAAATGTGGGTAATTTACTCTGGCTAATCAAAAAAGTTGCATATTTCATGGATTCAAAATAAAAAAGTTGCATATTTCACGAAAGGGTGGGACCTTTTTTTTAGTCATTAACTTTTTTGTTGATGAAAAAAGTTGCATATTTTATGGATCCAAATACAAAAGTTGCATATTTCACGAAAGGGTGGGTCCCATGGGACATTTTTTGTTTCGAAGAAAAAAGTTGCATACTTCATGGATTTAAAATACAAAAGTTGCATTTTTAGGCTAAAAAAAGTTGGCATTTTTGACCTTCTCCCCCCCCCCCCTCCAAGAAATATTCTTCGCTACGGCCCTGGTTATGAGGTAATAGACATTGTCTATTAGAAGGGGTGTGACGACTAATTGAAGACATTTTGTGCCTACCTTCCTAATTTTGAGACGAGACAAAATAATAATAATGAGTTTTATGGGTTTTTCTTGCCATTTAATTAAGTATCTAGATGTGTTATTTTAAGAATTTTGTCTAGGACCCTTTTTCAAACGTGATGTCCATTTCCGGTGAAATAAAATTAAATTTAAGCTATAAAATAAAGTATATATTAAAAATCATCTACCTTCAAAAAATATATGTTTTTAATTAATATTAAATTGAAAAAAATATATTGAATTAGAGCAGGTAGTTCTTGAAAAAAGATAATATGTATTTTGTTATTTATTTGGCCCCCCACGCTGCGCCACTGGCCATAAAATGGTACAAATTTAATTTGGTGTTAAAAATTATAAAAAAGTATCAAATCTCATAAAAAAATCAAATCGATTGAGGGACCGCAGGTATGTTATTTTTCGGAGATCTTGTCTGAGACACTATGTAGAATCACGCTGATGCATTGATTCGAGAGCACAGGCATTGTAAGTTAAATTTACCGTTATTGTACTCTTCGCAGCTCTAAGGCCAAAATGTTACACTTTAGGTCCAAAATGATTGCATACTGGTCCAGTATTATATTGAAATATAGTTTTACTCATGTGTAAAAATTACACTTGATTCTGCATGTAAATATGATGCAGTGCAGATACATTAAATTTACAAGCTTTAACATGAAATTTGTAAAATTACATGTTAAAGTGTAAAATTACATGTTAAATTGTGAAATTACATGTTAAATTGTAAAATTACATGTAAAAGTACATGAACAGTCTAGTATATTTGACATCTATCTGCATGTACATGTGATTCAATGCAGATACATGTAAAATTTACTAGATTTTGCATGTAATTTTACAATTTTAAATGTAATGTTTATATAAAACTGTAAAATAACATGTAGAAGTACATGTACATACAATCCACACTGTAAAAAATAAATAGAATCATAGGTAATGTGTTGCCATGCAGGTACAAGTAAAATTTACGAGGTTTTAGAAGTAATTTTACAATTTTATATGTATATTACATGTAATATTCATATAAAATCGTAAAATTACATGTAAAATCTCGTTTGGACTTTTACTTGTCTCTGCATGGCAACACATTACCTATGATTCTGCATGTAAATTTACATATTTATTTTTTGCAGTGAACTCTGTAAAATTTACTAGATACACTACACTACAAATAGTATACGATGAAAATCGAAGCAGTTTTATTCTTTACCGCATGTTGTTGTACGGGACAGTTGTGTGGTTGTCTATAAACATTCCATTAACCTTCATGTCCCTTTAAAAATTTTACTTTTCAACCTACCTACGTGTAAATTGTGCTTTTGCCTATTTTTAGACTTTTGTTTATGATTTCTTCGGTATTTTAATTTCGGTTACTTTAAATAAACTGCTTTTATCGTACTAAAGACAAATTTACAAATAAAGGCGTTTAAATAGACTAGATTTACAGTATAAATTAGCTTAACTGTTTTAAAAGCAATGGTTTCTTTCGGATTTTTTCGAGAAATTTTACTAAAAACTATTATTTTCAGAGTTTTCGAATTTACTTGTTTTGAAAATTCCACACTGTATAGTTTTTTTAATCAGCATAAAAATCTCTATTTGAATATAAAAATATATATATCTACATATTTTTTTGAATCGATGTTTTTTGTTTCAATTTCGTATTGCCTATCTCTTGCAATACTAAAATTTCATATTGCATATCACTTGCATTACTTGAAACCCGTTAAAATACTAAAAATATGGTAAAATTCCCTTCATTAAAATTGACATGAATAAATTGCCTTGCAATGTGTGTCCAAAATATGTCACAGCATCGCACAGCATGCTCTTTTATTTATACTTTTAAATCACTCAAATCCATAAAATTTGAAACTTTCTTGCTAATTTTCAGAATTTTATTGACAAATCAGAAATAGCCTAAAAATATAATATTTATCTTGTGTTGAAAATTGTTTTACATTGAAAAGGTGCCAAATAGATCTATTGTATTTTTCGAATGTCAGTCCACAAACAATGAAGGAAAAACACACTACCTACCTGTTATCCGGTTTACAAGCCTAAATGCGGCTTTCAACATTTTTTCATTGTATTGCTTTGGCACAAAAGGTGCCGAAGCAGGGCCGGACGGTAAAAATGAGGGTAAGGAAACCGTATACCTAAAAAATCCAAGGGAGCAAAAAGTTTTTTAGTCATCTTTGACTTGAGGGGCAAACTCGTCGAGGGCGCAGTTGTTGGAGTTGATCTTTTAAAAAAAAATTATTTCAGAAGTGATGGAAGTGAAGTGACAACCCTTTATTGCAAATAAAAAACGATTGGCCTGGCAGATTTTTTTAGTTTAGTAAAAATTATACCCAAGCACTAGCTATAAAAAGACTGGCGTATTAAAAAGTCCAACTATTTTGTTATTTGCTTTGCGTATAATACTACGGTATTTTCGAGTTTTTCAAAATCACCAAAAAACGTCCTAGAGAAAAAATTCTTGGATACTTTGTTTCATAAAAAAATAAGTAAAAATATCCGTCTGTTTGTCTGATGTCACGTTTTTTGTGTACAAGAAAGGGGTTAAACTTAAAAAAAAAAGAAAAAATCTTAAGGAAAGGTGGTTGGATTGACGTAATGTTTTTAGGAAAGATTACTTTTATTATAAGAACCAATTTTAAAAAATGTATTAAAAAAAAGTTATACGTACGCGCTCATTTAAAATGAGTGACGCATTATGAGTCATTTTTAGCATCATATTGTTCCATTGTTCATCGATTGCAACTGTATTATCTCAGGGTAAAGTATTAAATTTCCTGGAAATAATTGTCATTATGTAAAAAATATATATAATATAATAAACCGCTTATCAATTAAATATTTTAGTTTAGTATTTTTTATTAGATTCTAAAAATCTAATGCCGGCACTTCACTCTCGCCGCGACAAGGCGAGTAGACCCGAGCGCGAGAGTTTAGAGGGCACGCTTGTCGCGGCTCGCCCCGTCTCCTCTCGCCTCGGCGACGCTCCGTTTTATGTCGGTTTTGAGCACGAGTCAAATACCTATGTTAAATTGCAATAAATGTACACGGGCTGATATTTTAAAGGGTAGTAGTGGATAGTAATAGAACACTCCTGTTAGTTTTTCACCGGGTGATTTGCGTAAGTGGTGTCCGCTATCTTGAATTTTAGGGATGAGTGCTGTTATCTCGCTAAATATGCATCTTAAGATAAAAATGCAAATAACCAAGAAGGACAAAATTTAGCGTAACGTAATAGATGAATAGTACAAAACCAATATTTGCATGTTAACGTGTTTAAGAGGTTTACGAATAAATGCATATTCATTATGAATGATGTCATTTCAAGTTGTATCCACATACATATTAAAAAATTGTGAGTAATTTTTCTTAACATCCACACCCAGAGAAATGATTACTTAAAACAAGTACGTACATTACGTATGTTACACACTGATTACGCGAACCTAGCTTTTAGTGCCCGAGAGTGCACGAAAAATTAAATACTAAACCGCTGAAAACCAAAATTATAATGATGTAGGGTTATTCTATATCGAAAACTAAGAAAAAAAGTCTCTATACATGTATGTCGAAAAATCGCTTTTAAAGCTACCTTTAAAAATGGTGCATTTTTACGAGACCATAGCTCCCTTAGGATTGATTTTTGCAAGTACCTGTATATGAGTTTTTTTTGTACATTTACCCTGCATCATTGAAATTTTGGTTTTCAACATTTTAGTATTCCATTTTTTATCCTCGTACCGTGAAATTTCACCTTCAAATAATTTTTTCTCGAAAACGGTTACTCTTACAGTGTTACAACAAGAGTATCTTTTTTATGTATTTTGACCTGAGGAATCATATTTCAGAAATAAAATTACAAAAAAGTTATACAGAAAAAAGTTGTATGTATGCAATACAGAGAGATTGTTATTTTAATGCAGCATCAGCCCTAACTTTATAAAATTGAACAGATATTTATTCTACGAATAAAAAAAAACTAATAAATTTGAGGAATTCAAATAGAAATTTAACAATGCACTAATGGAAAACAAATTAATTTTTATAATACCGAAAAAATACCTGGCCTGTGTATGCAACAGTAGAAAATAGAAACAAACTAATAAAAACTGGAAATAACTTTTCTAGAATGTGTTTTTTTACACAGAAATAGATGTTGATTGAATTATAAAAGTTTAACTTTTAACCCGGCTACAGCAACGCGAAAGAAGGGTTATGTTTTTAACGTGTTTGTATTTATGTTTGTATTGTTTGTTTCCCTCAAGAGCCTAAACCACTGAGCCCATTGTAATCGACGCGTCAAAAGATTCGTCTTGATCACGCGAACGGCATAGGCTATATAAAATTTGTGGTTTCGACAGTAGCTTTAAAGGCGATTTTTCGACCTACATGTATAGAAACTGTTTTCTTAGTTTTTGATACAGAATAACCCTGCATCATTGAAATTTTGGGTTTTAACATTTTAGTATTTGATTTTTCGTCCTCGAAGCGTGAAATTTCACCTTCAAATTATTTTTTCTCGAAAACGGTTAATTCTACAGTATTACAAGAAGAGTACCTTTTTTATGTATTTTGACCTGAGGAATAATATTCCAAAAATAAAATGACAAAAAAGCTACACAGAAAAAAGTTTGGGACAAAAAACTGATAAGGCCCTCATGTTTAGCTCCATTACGACGCATTTTTAGACATATCTTTATAGAAACTTTTTGTCATATTCTATGATGTAGAATCACACCTTAAAATTTCGGACCCGATTTCAGATACACCCTGTATAGTTAAAATAATCTAATAAAAAAATTAATTTTGTTACTAAAACAATTTAATATAACATTAACTCAATTAAAACAGGACTTTAAGTTTATCATCGTATATTATCTAAACAAAACGTCTTTTTAAATTAGTTATTTTAATTGAGATATTTTCTCATTTATCGACGCATTTAAAGCAAAACAATGTTATAATCATGTTACTGTTAAGGTTGATTTACCCGATCATTTACAATAAAATAACTAAGAATTAAACCAATGGAATAAAATGTGTCAAATAGTTCTGATATTTCATTGGTCAATTTCATAGTTAGTTAACTTACCATAACTATAGTTTAGAGTTAATGATTGGGTAAACCATCTATTATTAGAGCGTAGAATCGATTTTTTGAAATTTAACTAATTCTAGAGACACACATAATTCAGTAGTTAAGCATGTATTCTTTTTATCAAAATTTAATGGCGAGGGCACTAAATTTCAATAGTAATAAAAAAAAATCCTAAGACAGGCTGAATTGCCATTCTGTAGATTTTTTTATTTCTATGGGCTTTAAAAACTTTTTGAACAACTATTTATTACTCCTTTAAAATTAAATTTAGGTGTTTCGGTGAAGAATACTTTTTTGCTTAGTTTTAATTGAAGAATCGCTCATTTTCCCCATTTAATATGTCCATCTTCGAAGAGCCGTAGCTCCCTTAGGGCTTATTTCTGGACATATGTTCCTGCATTGGTTTTTCATGTTTTGTGATGTAGAATCATCCCCCTTATTTTCTGCCGTAGACTGCAAACGCCATGTATATTTTAATATTAGTATGCTGTTAGATGTTTTTGCATGGGATGCGTAGATATGCCCCGCTATAAAAATCACATCAATCCGAAACTAAGAAACAACGTCACGTTTTTCCATCATGGGATTTGGGATAAAATAAATCGCGCAAACAAGATATGCAACTGCGATTTTTACATACAAGGCCTGAGAAATTTATAGAATAATGTATCTTTCCAAATGTGACATTCCATGCAGAAAGGATTTGATGCAGCTGTCCATCCCGCTCTATCCCTAGCCAATCCTGGTATTTTCCTGTAATTTCCACACTCTACACACATTTTTTTCATTACCTCACCGTTGAGACTTTGTATATGTGTTCTTTATGTCCAGTCAAACAACCTCTTACATAAGAAAATTCTCGGTAGCGGGGCGTTTTTTTTTTGGGACCAACCCTTAACTTTAGGGCGTCTTACAACGGTATTGCCCAAAAATTTTGTCGGACAAGGTTACCACTTGATTTTAAATATTTTTATTAAACGATCCTGAAAAAATCAGCTGATTTTTTCGATTTTTCAGGATCGTTTAATAAAAATATTTAAAATCAAGTGGTAACCTTGTCTAACTATGTTAGGTTAGTTATGACGTCATAACATTTAGCACCTAACAGGATCGTTTAATAGCAATATTTAAAATCAAGTGGTAACCTTGTCCGATAAAAGTTTTTGGGCAATACCGTTGTGGGACGCCTTAAAGTTAAGGGTTGGTCACAAAAAAAAACGCCCCGCTATCGAGAATTTTCTTATGTAAGTAGTTGTTTGACTGGACATAAAGAACCCATATACAAATTCTCAACGGTGAGGTAATAAAAAAAATCTACTGGGCGTGGGCTCATTAAACAAAGCATTTGATGTAAATATCTAACGTGCTTGAACATATACAAACTTTTGACTCTTGACTTGATCTGACTATTGTGTTTTATAAACTAATTACTAATGTGTGTGTGTGTGCTTTACAGATGTAAATTTAATCTTTTCGTCTTTTTTATTTCGAATCTGCATTTCAGAACAGCAAAATGGAGATAAAATTCTTGAAGTAAAAATGAAAACACTTGGATATGGAATGTGCATACTATTCACGCTAGATTATAAATTTATTCCGTTTTCCTGTATTAATAATTGTTCATTGTTTTGATGGTAAAATTAACCTCATTTCACAGTAAACAATAAATATTAAATTTGATTGCCCACCTAAAAATCATACACTGTTGCAAAAGACGAAAAGGGCGAAATTTTCAAAATTAAGAAATTGGGTTAATACGAATTCAGGTCAATTTTTATTTTAACTTGAAATAATTACTTAAAACAAGTACGTAATATTCAGATCAAGTGGCTCAAAAGTTTGTATATCCGCAAGCATGTTAAGTACTTAAATCAATAGTTTTGCTTGATTGAATTTCATTTGCTTTAATCAATAGGTTAAAACTTTAATCGCGCAAAATTGCTTGGTTTGAATAATACAAATTTTTAATGAAAGATGGCAAGTATATATTTATACTGAGTATTCAAAATACAACCAGCTTAACTTTTTTTGTCAAAACATCGGCACTAGGCACTAATTGAAAATCAATACCTCAACTTCGCCCTATATTCATTATTGACTAAATTACAGAAGTCTGTACCACTCTAATTTTTAGGTTAAGTGTAAAAATAAACATGTAAACAGATTTTATTGTTAAATGGACGTGGTCAACAATAAATTAAAGTTGTATGCGCTTTAAAAGCGTCCTGTCAAAGGTTTAACACTGATTGACGCATATTGTGTTATTAAATAATAGCAATGATGCCAAATGAAATTTGCAATATACATACAGCCACTTTTAATGAAACTATGTAGTAGTTACTTTCCCTTGAGTCTTTTGGATAAGAAAAAAATATTGCTTTTTTAAAAAAAGTTTTTTTACGTTTCTCGAAGTGTTTTATATGTAAAATAAAGGTGACTTCTGCGCAAGCCTGATAAGGTCAATATAAGACTTCTGTTTCTCCGGGAAAATACGCTTTTACTACTTACTTATGTTAAAAGATAATGATTTCAGCTGTCACGTCGGCTGTCACAATATTTACGCCATGTATACCTTAAATTAAAACGTGGGGTGCTTATTAAAACAAATATATAAACCCCCACACTTTTAATTTTAGTAATGCTGCAAAGAGTAGAAATTGAGAAATTACTGATATTAAGTCATAGAATATAGGTAAAAAATATTTGTTTATTGATAAGATATAAAGAATATTTATACAAATACCTAGTTAATAAACAAATATGTAAAATAGTAACTTTATATGATTGTTTTTAAATGCATACATGTAAAGTTGTAAATTTATTTACTTGGCATAACTTTGCACGTAAAAAAATGCACATAATACGATTCTTTACGAAAATATTGCCTAAAATTAAGCGTGGGCATTAGGCTGGTCCTGAGTGATTTTTTGTGACGCCTCTAAATTTATTTCAAATTTTCTGAAATATTTTTTTTCAGTTTTTTTTGTGAAAAAAAAAAATATTTCAAGTTTCTCAAACGTAACTTTTGGAAAGTGTCAATTTTGACATTGGCTTTTACACTAGTTTACATGCGCAACTATATTTTATTATTTTTTTACATTTTTTTTATGCTGAATCCAAATCCGTCAAGAAAAAAAATCGTCTCTGGGAGCGTTCAAGTATTACGTAACGCAAAATTTGGCCAAAGATATAAATAGGGGTGGTTTTACTTTCTTAGGGGTAAATACTGATTTTGTTTATATTAAATTCATTTTCAGCGAGACGAAAAACTCCTAAGGTTCTAATTTTTATTAGGTTATCTAAAAAATATAAAAATGGGAGGTTCTACTCCCTTAAGGGTTGAAGATAGAATTTTTAATTTATCAATTTTATTTCTAGCAACTCTTAAAACTCTCGCATACCAATTTTTATTAATATTAAAGGAACACATATGATTTCTATAATTTTCCCTTATAAAAACTTTGGGGTGAATTATCTCGAAAACTGAGCCAAAGATTTTTTGTTCTTGACGGATTTGGATTCAGCATCAAAAATTATTTAAGAAAATGTGTAAATAAACTTGCGCATAAAAGAAAAGTTGAAATTTGTAAACTAGTGTTATTGAACTAACAAAGAGAAGTTAATTTATTTGAGTATTATTTATTAGTTTGACGTTTTATTCTCAGAATTATGATTTTAATGGACTTTTATATGAAACTGATAAATAAAACTTTAATTTTGCCGAAATTACGATATTATGTTTATGAATAAAATTCAGTGTTATATTTTTGTTCGCAAAATAACACAGGCAAATCAAAATTTCATTCTGAACCGGAGACATAACTATATGTGGTTCCGAAGATTTTTTATAATTTTGGTCACTTTTTTCCCGTTTGGTAGCATAGTTCAGATTCGGTTTCGGCGGGCGAAAATGCATAGGAATATCATGGCGCAGGCCATTTTTATTTTTTTGTGGGCCTGTGTTATACAAAATTCTGCCAAATCTGACCGAAATCACTGTTCAATAAAAAGGGAGCGAGATTTTTTGGTGGTCAGCAAGCTTTTTCATTGTCAAATTCGTTTTCAGCGCCCAAAAACACCTAAAAATACAGGGTTATTCAGAAATGGCCTATACAGGGTGTTCCTAAATATCATGTCACTATTGAAGGAGGTAATGGATGAAAAACTGATTATTTTTTTACTTTGACACCCTGTATCTTTAAAATAAAGCTATTTAGGACATATTTATATGAACTTTTAGTGATAGAGTAAGCCAAGGAATTATCTCCTTTAATAGTGACATGATATTTAGGGACATCCTGTATACATATATTTTTTATAGAAATGCAGGTCTGTGTTAAATTACTAATGATAAAAATAATGCATTATTTTCGTTTTTACTACAACTAGAATTATGTATTTGTTTTTCATACAACAAATACAGTATTTATTTGTTTGGCCGGAAAGTGTAGCACTGAACGGCACGAACGAACGTAGCTAATGTGAATCTGTAGAATAAGATAATTCTACTAAAATTTAGGTGGCGCCAGTAATTTCTTTAATAAAAATACTATAGTTACACTTTTCGCCCGGCCAAGTAAATATTGTATTTGTTCAACAAAGAACAAATACAGAATTTGTTTGGTTGGGTGGAAGTGGGAGTGTATGTATGTCTTCTATCCTTTTTGGCTAGAACTTTTGTCCCTGTCTAATCTAACGGGAGAAATCGCCATTCTTCTTGTATCTGAGCTTATTTTGCCGGCGAAAAAACAATCTGCAACTTTTTATCAAAATTTGATAATAACAACAATTTGGAATGTTTTTTAAGATTAATTCTTAAAATATAGTTAATAAATTTAATTATGACGCGATAAAAACAATCAGCAACTTTTTATCAAAATTTGATATTAATATTAATTAATAACAATTTGGAATGTTTTTTAAGATTAATTCTTGGAAAATAATTAATAAATTTTATTATGACGTGATAATATGTATCTGAGCTTATTTTGCCGGCGGAAAGAATACCCTCTGCAAATTTTTATCATAATTTGATATTAAAAACAATTTTTAATGTTTTTCAAGATAATATAGTTAATAAATTTTATTATGACGTGTTTGTTAATAATATCTTTGAATATTATAATAATAGTTTCGAATTTCACAAATTGCCAAAAAAACGTCCTAGATAAAAATACAAATAAAGTGTATTTTTTTTAAATTTGATTCTAGAATTTTACATATATTTTTAAGAGACCGTATTAGATTTTGCTGCCCTAGTGCAAAATAGTTATGTCAAAGAACGTCTTTGCAATTTTCCACAGTAAAAATCTTTAAATACCATTATGTTCCGCGTTTGCTGGATTTTAATGTTTTTTTTTTTATTGGAACGTTCTGCACTACAGAAGAAGCTTTAAACATTTTATTATATCCTACAGATTCAGGTAGTTTATTGTTCTTGTGAAATTATTTCACTGAAATATGAAGCAAAATTTCTTGCAGAAACAATTTTTGTAATTTACAACTAAAATACAGAAGTTTTTATCTTTCTCATACATTACAACGCGTTGTAACGTATCGTAAATTATTATTAAAGAAAGTAAAAAATAATGTACACCCTAAATACACACAGAAAAAAATGTAGTAAAGAGTAATTTTAAACTTCTTGATTTTACTAAATACTTGAAAGACTATTTGGTCGGTCTAAAGCCAAAGTGATCTAAGCGCCAATTTTTCAAAAATGTTGGTTTTTATTGCAGACCGTAGGATATCATATCACCATGGACTACCAATAGTCTATATTTTGAAAAATTGGCGCTTAGTTCACTTTGGCTTTAGACCGACCATTTCAGTTTCATGCGTGCCTAAATTTAATCGCACTAATAGGTACTTTAATTAAGTCGGTCTCACAACACACATCAAGTACAAAGAATATTCGGTCAAATGAAAAAAAAAATCACAATTGGCCAAACCAAGTGTGCACCTAATGTCTCTTAAGGGGTCTTTCTACCTTAGAAATAAAAATAATCTTTCTAAAACATTTTTTTTATAGAAAGAAAAAATATATATTTGTGAAATTTTTTAGGTACAAATAAAGTTTCTTTAGATTTTTAAAGTGCTATTTTCTGGTCATAAATTTTTTTTGAAAAAAACATCAAAAAACAGTGGTCGCCATGATTCCGGCCGTTTGGATCGACTAAAAAAAAAAAACAAAACGGGATATTGTTCAGTATTGAAGTCGCTATAGCCCGTACTAGAAGAAACATTTTTGGCCAAAAAATAAATGGCGGACGTTTTTCAAAAATTTTCAAACATTTTCAAACAAAAACCTCCGCATTTTGTTATTTTTTGGCCAAAATTTTTTCTTCTATTACAGGCTGTAGCGACTTCAATACTGAATAATATCCCGTTTTGTTTTTTTTTCAGTTGATCCAAACAGCCGGAATCATGGCGACCACAGTTTTTTATATTTTTTTTTAAACAAAATTTCTGGCCTAAAAATGGCTTTTTAAAAATCTTAAATCATTGTTTTTTGTATTCTTTGAATATAAATAAACATAGGTATCTACAAAATTTTACAATTATATCTTTTTTCTTTCTATATAAAAAAAAATTAAAAAAAGAATATTTTTGTAATTTCTGAGGTAGAAAGACTCCTTAATCAAGTGTGTACATGCTGTTCCTTTACTACATTTGACCGAATATTCGTCGTACTTGGCGAGTGGTGTGGGACCGGCTTTAGACCGTCTTCATTGTTTTGATAAAAAAACTACCAAAAACTATGTTGTGCCTGTTCTTAAAATTATATTGTAAATAAATAAATAAAGATAAGGAGTACATTTCATTTACATATAAATATATTCTTCTCAATACCTACACCAGCTTTCTTTTGCATTTCAAAGATGTGATACGTGATATACCTTTTAACTGCCCTCATTGTGTACCCTTTTCAAAATAGTTTTTGTTTTCGAAGAAATATTGTAAGGGCTCACCCGAATAATACGCACGTACAGTATACATATTTAATATTTATAGTAAATTCTTGGAAAATGATATCTTAAAAGGAAAATTCAAAAAAAAAAATCGTTGATAAAAATAAAATTATATTGTTTTTCACATTTCAGTCATATTTGATACAGGGTGTCCCATGCAATCATTACTAAATAAGTTAACGTTACTATATAATTTAGGAGTGGATCACTACAACCAAGATTTGTTACCTTACTTTTAAATAAATGGAAGTGGAAGTGACATTACTTCCGTTTTCTTGTCCGCATTTTTAAAAGTAAACGCGTTAGTGCCTTCTTGTAGAACATGAGGGTTGTAACTTAGTCGTATCATAATATACGACATTTTCCACTGGCGAATTTTAAAATTAATAAAACTTTATTATAGTTTAAGAAAATGATGCGACATTCCACGTTGAAAGGGACCTTAACAGTTTAACTGCCTCGCGATTTTTATGAAATTCTGTCATTTCGGCCGAGTCATTTTTTTTGCCAAACATTTCGGCTGGGATTGTTTTTGGTATAAGTGTGGATGGATCAACGGGCTAAAAACTATTACAAAAAAAATGATTTTTTCGAAAAAAAAAACCCATGAATTTAAAAAAAAATTGTTCTTTCAAAAAAAAAAAAGTTCTTTGAAAAACTTTTAAATGCGCATAGGGGAAAGTAATTTTTTGTTGGCAACACTTGATTTCTGATCTTTATCAATTATTAACGTAGAACGTATATTTTTTTGTAATTTTTTGGTCTATCAGTATATGATAAAATCTTATTTGTCCCCTTACGCGTGGAACTTTACAAATATACATTGTAATATGCTTTGGACCACTGCTTTATTATATAAATTTATTCAAAATTCCATAAGAGGTTTGTATTATACGTTATGAAATATTTTATTGCATCATTATAAGTCATCTCTCATATTACCAACTGTTTATTATAAACATTACTTATTATTAAATTAATTTGTCAATAAATCTTATTTTACACCTAACTATAAAATAATTCTAGTAGTTTAATATTGATTATTTAGTAAATTGTTCAGTAATGTTACTATTTATTTAATTATAAATACATAATTTTAATTTTTTAATTACTAAATTAAATAATGACAATAACTAAAATTACACTCATTAAAAGGGACAATAGCCAGGATATTAATTTTTGTCCTTAAATTGCCTGTCCTAAAATGTTTTGTCGTATAACTTATTTATGTATTTCAAAAAACTAATCGATGCAGTTTTTTTTGTGTGCGTTGTGTGCAAAAAAAGATTTTTTATGGTTTTTTGGAATTAAAAAAAAAACGGAAAATGATAAAACCAATCTGACTTCAAATTTGAATTCTACGGACAAAAAACATCGAAAAACATATTTTGAACTTTTTTTTTACGAAATTTTGACCCTTGCTGGGCTTTGAAAACTGTAGAAGCGCAAGGGCAATTTTGGTGATTTTGAGGTGTTTTTTGAGGTTGGGGCCAAACCAAGACCCGTTGGCCCAATTCTGTTGGCGGATTCAGATTTAGCGTGTCAAAATACATGGGAATCTCCAGATCAAGATACTTTTTCTTGTTCGGCTGTTAATTGAAAAAAAAAAAACTAAATATGGTTTTAAATGTAATTTGATCCGTAGAATTCAAATTTGAACGCAAATTACTTTTATCATTTCCGTTTTTTTTATTTGTTTCCAAAAAACCATACAAAAATCATAAATCATGTTTTTTGCATTTATCTCGAAAGATCACTGCGGAACCCCTTAATCTGACTTCGGATTTGGATTCAGCGATAAAAAAATAAGAATAGACCTGTCTCGTCAAAAGATCAGGGTAATTTTTTTTTGTGGGCCTGTGTAATTTACAAGCTTTAAATTTAAATTCTTTGTATTGTATGTAAGACAATTAAAATTAATTATATTTTTTTCTGTTACAGGTAATAAAAATAACGGGCTAAAAATAAGGTATTTATAATTTATATTGCGAAGAATAATTCCTTTGAAAATGGAAATTAAAATATAAACGACTAATTTGCATGTTTTTTTTACAATAAATATATGTGCTTTTACAAGCTAATTCACGTAAAATTAAACGAAACCTGTGTGAAATCACTACAAGTAGGGTTGCCAACCGTCCTACATTTCAAAGGACAGTCCTTTATTTTCTATTTCTGTCTTTGTCCTTTATAAACCCTTAAAGGACGCTAAAAGTCCTTTAAATTTACGATTGAGGTTAAAAAATGTGATACATTTATTAATAATAATTTAGTGTACGTCCATTTTGTCACAATTTGTTTCTAATATCAAAAGATACGAAAAAGATACGTAATAATTAATAATAAAGCTTTTTTTTTTCAATTTGAATCAAAATGTAAAGTTGTATTTTCGCAGGTACAACGTGGCTCTGCCCATCTGTGTCGGTCACATCGCTATCAGGCTCGCATACAAAGCTGTGGAATATAGTTCCGTTTTTGTTTATATACCTGTGTCCTTTATTTTAATGATCCAGAGTTGGCAACCCTAACCACAAGTATCGCATATTGAACATTCTTTCGACATGGTAAAACCTAAAAACAGAAGCTATTTAATGGGTTTTTCCGTGAAAACTCAAGAATGAAATTAGATTTACGTTAAAATCAAAACTCGTTGATTAAAAAATAAAAATTAGAATTTTTCAATGTAAAGTCTTCTGTCAAGTTAATAACGCTTGACTGGGCTTATCGGGTCACAGGAAATTAGTCAAGTATTTAACTGTTTAAAACACAAAAATATACAATGTTCAGGTAAACAGAAATTTTTAACCTCTGAATAAGCTTTTTATTAGACTGTACATTAGGGTGGTTCTTAACAAATAGATTTTTTTTTTCAAAACATATTTTTATTCTATAATTTTTTTGTTCTTTGCAATGGTTCGATTGGACATACAGTTTGGCTTTTACACCCCAGTCGGTGCGTTTTAGTGACACATTAGATTTGTTTTGATTCTAGAAAATCGTGGTTCTGAGCATTGCCCAGTTGCAACCACGCCGGTTCCGAATCAGTTTTGAACTACGATTTTTGAGAACCAAAACAAACCTATTACAAGCGTCGCCGATTTTGGTTTCACTTTCAAATCATAGTTGGTGTTTGTGCTCTATCTCACTAATAGCAAAACTTATCATTTGATGACTTTTGATTAGTTTTGCTGTTTTTATTGAACGTAGCCAATGTCTTTACCACAATAACTTTTTTTAAATGCAGACAGCGGCTTTTGATCCGGCACTCAATTGACGTTTTTTTTTTGTGGGCCTGTGTAATTATTCATTTGTATATAAAACTCCTTCTGCCAAACGGTTTTTAAAACCAGTAACAAGTTTCAAAAATATTTATTCCAAACTTTTGCTGGAATAAATTTATAATACAGCTCTGTTTTTGGGTAGATCAATCAATTAAAACAATTTTTAATTAAAAATTCAAGCAAAGTTTGTCTGGATGAAGCCAAATAGAAAATATTAATTTACGAACCTGCGTTACCTTTATTTATTCTTTTAAACCTTTTTTTCTTCAGAGAAAAATTAATACTGTTATTTCTGAAAAATATACACTGCTCAAAAAAGAAATTTACAGCATGCTTGGCCACCTACAATGGTGATGATTTATCATGTTGTAAATTTCCCATTTACGTCGGCTATTTGACTTAATTGAACCTATTTAACACTAAGCGAGAAAACCATTATTTACGTATAATAGATACCCCAATTTGGGGACCCAAACAGCCCAATATAACATGTTTTAGGTTAATTAAGCTATGATCAGGCTTGATCATAATTTTCCCGAAAACGGTTGTTACATTAACAGTACCTACCATTTTTTATGTATTTTTAACTGAGAAATCATATTTTATTGAGACGTTTTCAAAAATAACTGCACACAAAAAAAAATGGGGAAAACAAGTGACATTGCCCTCCTGTTTTGCACGCTTCTGGTTATAGTTACCAAATAAAATCAATCTTGGGGCATGTGCAGAATTTTGTTGCTGTAGTTCCCAGGGTTCCGGCAATATTTAATAAAAGTCGTATTTTGAAAGAACCCTTATAAGGCCTTATTGCCCTCCTAAGTAGCTGTCACAGGGATAACTTTTTTCATAAATGTTTAGAAGGGGTCAAAGTTTATAAACAAAATTTATCCCAACATAAAGTGGACACTAGAATCTAGACTATAATGCTTTTTTTTTGTAATTTCTAGGTAAATAACTGACGTCTTAACTTAACTATGCTAACTTATGGGAAATTATCGTTTTTAAATTACTAATAAACATACATATTTATTATTGTATAAATTAAATAGTTCTAACAATAAATATAAGGAATCTGAACATTATACATTATTGTCATATAAGGCGTATAAACTTAAAAAAAAAGTCTCTTTGAAGCATTTTTTTTTTTAGAAAAAACCCCGTACATTTTTGTTTTGAACTATTTATTAACTAGTTTTTTTTTTCGCAAATTCGCTACATCGCTCTGATTAAGTCAAAAATGGCCAAATTTTGCGTTACGTAATACTTGAACATTTCCCAAGGATGCTTTTCCATTTTGCAAAAATAATTTTTTCTAAAATACCGCTAGGGGATGAGAATATGTTTAAAAAAAAAATCTTTGAAAAAAAAAATGTTGCCAGTTTAAATTAAAGAGATATTCGTCTTACTGGATTTAACTTGCAAAAAAAAACTGTTGTGGCGTGGATGTAAATCTGGCCATGCATATATTTCATTGAGCGGAGAAAAGCGTAACTTTGATGATCTTTTTTTTCTAAGGATTCCAGTCTGTCTCACTTCTAATTTCCCAGGTGTCTTTGAACGAAGGCAAAGCTTTATATTTTGCAGCTATAGGTGTACAATTTTTTTTTCCAAAATACATTTGATAGGTAGATTTGATAGGTTTGAATTTGCGATTATTAACGGCGCACATACAGGGTGATTTGCAATAGACGAATCACTCACTTTTTGAAATCGAAATTTCTCATGAGAAAAAAATCACTGAACGTTAGGAAAAATAAACTATAATAATTTATTAGAATTCTGGTGGTACTAACCAGAAAAATATTTCTGTCATAGTTTACTATTTTTGTGGTTGAGGCAACCAGATTTTTTCCTTCTAGTTCATTTGATAATACTAGCCCCCAAAAATAAAAAACTATTCTGTGGGTTGAGACCTTATGTATTTTGATGCGCTGAATACCAATCTAACGTCAAAATAGTCATTTTTCTTTTAGAAAATTAGTTTCTCAACGTTGTTGAAAACGACCGTAACAGCGAAACAGCTATACGAATTCTCCTTTTGTGGGAAAAAAATGGTTATTCTGTTTTAAATTCGTATTTATCTGAAAATACATAAGGATTGCCTAGTCTCAAGCCCAGCACAATATACTCTTTTGTTGTTGCTGGCCTGTACGATTTTGCATGTAATTTACAGAATATAAATATGTTTCATACATTTGTCGGACCCTGTATGAAAAAGACACATTTGTCACGTTCAGAGTAGTCAAATTGTTCAATATCAGCACGTCCATTGTCCTTTATTTATTTGAAATTGATTGAAGTTTGGTGAAAATGATATTGTATGAAAAATCTGTATTTGATTTAAACTGAAAGCGCGGAGGCAAAAAACCGTCAAAAGCTATGCCAATTTTAATCCCTTTGTCAATTCGTAAATGACAGACCCATTTAAATGTTCGAAAAATAAAACAAGCCGGAAAAATATGCGATTCTTCGTTTTCCATAGTATACACCCCACACAGTAAAATATATATACAGGATGTCATTTATTTTTTTAATACTTTTTATTTTTTTAGCCCCTCCTTAAAACCCCTTATTGCGTCATTCAACACAAAAAAAACTAATTCTTTGTTCCAAATGGCCATTAGTCAAACGAATGATGCTTTCGACGTATGCCAAATGAATGGCGAATTTGAAGTAATATAACCATTTCTTTGTAAAGGGTTTTCCATTTTCTTTTCAAATAATTATGAGTTTTAAAATACCTCTTTTTTCAGTGTACGAAACTATAAAAATGGGTTCTCATTTTAACTATATTGGGTGTTACAAGGAAGCAGGTAAAGACCGCTCTCGATGAGTGGGCTTATACCAAGCTAAAGGAGCAATGGAGGGCGGTCGACGGTTGCCGGCAAGCTAGGGACTTCCTGGCTGGCCCAAGCAAATCAAAGACCGACTGGTTGCTGGAAAAAGGAAGAACTGCACTCAGACAACTTGTAGGGGTCCTCACGGGCCACTGCAAGCTAAGGAAGCACCTGGCAACAATGCGGATTCTAGGGAGTCCGCTATGCCCAGAGTGCGTAGAGGATGAAACGTCCTCTCATTACTTAGCCGAGTGTGTCAGATACGACAGGATCAGGTTGCAAGTCTTTGAAACTCAAAGACTCAACCAAGAGGAACTAAGAGATCTTCCCAATATCCTGACCTTTATTGAAAGGACGGGCAGGTTCAAGGAGGACTCAAATTAGTAAATGGCTGGGATTGCCTCGGGTGACAAAAAGGGCCAGAAATGGCCTAGTTGTCCGGCTTTGGCCAACCCAAGAAAATTTACTACTACTACAGACACCATAGGTCCTATGGCACAGGAGAAAACACACACAACTTTCTTCGTACGGTCAAGGGACTTTCATTGCAACTAAAATTAATTAAAATGAAAATAGCGAGAATAACCATTTCGAAATAAACATTTTCGCGTCAACGCGTAAAATTATAAAACAATGGAGTATTGCTACGGGAAATTGAAATATTTATGTATATATAAAACTTTTAACTAAACGGAAAACGAATTTTACGAATTAGTTTAATTTACATTTTAATTAAATTAAATTTTATTTAAAATGTGTTAAGTTTGATACAGTGGGTTACTTACGTCGTTTTTGTGGGCTTATCTAAATTTAGCCAAAGTAGAAAACGGTATTTTACATTTTCATTGCGATTTTACATTAGTATTTAACTTTTCGTTCTCGAACCGTGAAATTTCACTTTCAAATTAATTTTTCTCGAAAGCGGTTAATCCTATAGTATTACACTAAGGGTACCTTTTTTATAAATTGTGAGCTAAGGAATTATAATCTAAAAATATAATTACAAAAAAAATACACAGAAAAAAGTTTTCGACAAAAAACTGATAATGCCCCCTCCCACCTGTTTCGCACACCCCTGGTTAAAATAACCACATGAAAATAACATAAAAAGATGGGCCTTATTAAGATTAGTTCACATGCAAAAAATCGTTGCTACATCTCAAAGAGTTCCTGAGTTATAGAATAAAAACCGAATTTTTTAGCCACTTTCAAAGTGGCTTAGCTCCTTTACGACGCATTTTTAGACATGTTTATAGGAACTTTTTGTCATCTTTTCTAATGTAGAATCACCCCACCCCCCCCCCCCCCTACCCCTGCTCATCATTATATTTCTCTTTAGCTTCGTTAATTTTTGCATAAACTAACACTAAAAATAAATTAAATATTTATTTTTAACCTGTTGGGCTGTGAAGAGTATAATAAATAGGTTTCATAGATTTATTCGGATTTACCATATTGTTTGTATTATTTAATACAGCAATCCTGGACAATTAATTCAAATTTGGAGCGCTGAAATGGTACGTTAGGGTGGACCTAATAATTTTTTATTTTCTTAAATTTTTCGTATAGGTATAACTAAAAAATTCTGAAAATATAAGCTTCTTCTCTTAAAATGATTAAACTATGTAAAGTAAAACGAGTTAAGCGCCAAATAAGAGCTCCTGAATAAGCTCGCCACTCTGTTTCAGAAGTCTAAATTAATAACTTTACATTTCTTGACTGGGCTTCAACCACCATTCATCCGAGGTTGGTGCATATTTCATAGCTTCGAATCTATTGGAAATTCAAGTTGGATTACGTGAATTTTACAAGATTTTATTAAATTTTAAGCTCTTGGCCTGGTCGGCGACGAAGGCCTTAGATTAATCAAATGCTTTCATACAACAAAGAACTTCTGATTTATTTCTTATTATTACGTTTTTTTTTTTCAAACAATTCCGATCCTTGAAAATTTCATTTAATTACACGGAGCTGCAATAAAAAAGTTGTTTGTAATCTGATTCTAAAAATCACGTCAAGAATTTTTCAAAAACGACTGAACTGGCATGTCTGAATTGGTTTCTTTTATAAATAGCGAGCCTATAGTATTTTTGAATATACTGCTTTAAAAAATGTGCAGGTTTTTTTTTATGATAATGGAGTAGTACTCAAGTACTCAAAAGTACTATTATTAGGTATTTTATCTTTAAATGCAATCTTCAAAATACCTTGACCTGATGAAAAATAAAATGAATATTTTCTCAGTTTCAGCATACCAAACTTTTTTTATCACACATAAATTACTTAATAGGCTTTAATTTTGCGATTTGATAAAGAACAAGCAAAATATCGCTAAATTTTGAAATCCCTGTTCTGGATTTTTTCAGTGTAACCGTTAAACCTAAAAAACAAAAAAATACACTTTTTAGAAACAGTCAAATACTTTTTTCTCAGAAAATAAGACACGTGTTCTGGACTTTTCTTCTTACATTCCTGGTTTTCTTTGTTATTACACAATGTAAACTTTTTTACAACCACTCACATACTCACGTATACGAGGGGGTTAATTACCTTTTCGCACATAAATGGCAGTGATATTTTATGGCACGCATATGAGACGCGAATTTCTAACACATAAAATACATATACAATTATTTTTAATGTCCGTAAATAATTATGAAAGGAAATTGTTTAGTAGCCTGTTAGACAATAACTCAGAAGAAAAACAATCCACTGAGTGTGAAATAAGCATTAATTTTTGTTCTTACACCGGAAAAGACCGGTTTTTATTTTCCCCAAGGAAAGTCTTGCGTTACTATTTTTTCAAAAAAAAAAATATATATTTTTAAGTTTGTTGTTTCTTTAAAATAGTTTAAAAAAAACGCCCTTTTAAACAACATTCAAATAATGTAGTTTTTTTTGTTTAAACGTAGGAGTAAACATTTTACATACTTACGCAATAATGCCATATTTGTATATACTGAGAATATTAGTTAAAGGACTTCTATTTGATTATAAGTCAAAATTCGACTGTGGTATATGCAAATGAAATTTCCATTTCAAATATTAGGAATAATGGGAGTAGGGTAATTGGATTGTTGTATTTAACAAAGAACGATACGCTTCAAGTGCTTTTCACTGGATCAAAATGTTAATTCAGAAATTTATATCTACAACTTAAAATTTGACATAAAGTTGAATTACATAATGCAGTTCCCTTCCTTGGATACGTTGAACTACGACATTTCAAGTAGGGCATGCAGGTCACGAGACCAGGACCGGGATCAGCCACGAAGACTCGAAAAAATTTACATTAATATTTTTTGCTTCAAAGGTTTCGAAAAATTAATTTTTGAAAATAAAATAATTTAAACGGTTGCTCCTACAGTGTTACACTATATGATATTTTTATGTATTTTTACTGAAGGAATCTATATTTATTACAAAAAATCCAAAAAAAATATACATAAAAAAGTTTGGGGCAAAAATGTGTTAAGCTTCACATATTTTTTTCGTCTAGGCACGCCTCTGGATAAGTTAAAAAAAAAATAAATTAACATAAACTTATTGCCCTTATTAATACTAGTATACATGCAAAAGCTCGTCGCTCTAGCTTAAAGGGTACAAGAGTTATTAATTAAAAACCTTATTTTTATTACAATTTTAAAGAGCCGTAGCTTCCTTAGGACTCATTTCCGGACCAACCTACGTAGAGCAAGAATCACCTCTTAAATTTCTCGAACTTATTTCTGAGTAAGCCCGTATATGTCTAAAAACGCTTAGTTTCGGAGATATGGCCATTTTCCTTGCAAATTGCGGGCTGGTCTTAGATCTGATGTATATATTTTTAACAAACATAATTGCTAAATTTCCATATAAATCTAATATGGTCGGGCCTAAAGCGTGCGATTTGATATATATTCATATTGGCATTTTCGAGATTAAAGCAGATTCTAATAAATTGATGTCATCTTATCTAACTCGTCGCAGCCCAACACCTAGAAAAATACATAAAAATTATATTAAGATAAAGAGACTAATATTACATGTTGTCAGTATCATTATCATTAATTCAAAGATATCATTATTATTTCATCATTAGGGAAAGACGTAACGCAGAGTTGAGATGGGTTACTTGCACTTTCCAGGCGTTTTTTTTGCATAGGGGTTACCTTAAGGTCCGTTTTAAAAAGTAAACTATGCTATAATAATTTTGCTAAGGTCAAAATCGGTATAACCGTGACCACCCTTTTCATGTTTTGTGACAAAACTTTAGTCCAGGAATATCATTCTTGAAGACTTCAAGAATGATGAATGTACTTAAAGTAGTTCAAGAGCTGGTGAACATTTTCTTCTTCATTTTACATATATGTCTTTAAGTAAATTCTAATGAAGCTATTTCTTAACTTAAAATAACCTTAAAAATTTCTTTGAACCAACTATTTTTTTTTTGTAGTGGTTAATTTAACTAGTGTACATTTGCATTAAAATTTCTCCTGCTAATAAAAGAATTCTTCCAATAAAAAAAAAAAAAAATAATTCAACATTTTTTTTTTTCAAAAAACAAAAAATATTTGAAAAAAAGATTTCGATAGTGCAACGCTAAAAATAAACGATGGTGTGCGAAGCATTAGGTGCCTTCACGGCTTGTTTGAAAACCAACCTAAACTGTTTGTAAGATGGCTCTTGATGTAATTCCAATATCCTTCTTAGGAGCTAGGGACGCCTGTTTTCTCTTCGCTGCAGTTTCGACATTACAAGGGTTATATTTACTACAGAAAAGTACTTGAGCATAAAGGTAATTCAAGAGAACTTTACTCTCCCGGAAAAATACATACTGCTAGAAAAATACAAGTAGATCTGTTTTTTTTCTCAAGTTACCTAAAAATGTTATGATTAAGGGCTTTCCCGTTTGGTCACAAATATGAAATTGAATACCTGCATTTAACGGACTTCACCACCAGTAATTTACTAACACTTTTATTTTTGTCAAAATATATAAGTATATTGATATATAGGAAATAGTGGCATTGGCCCTAGCAACAGAAATATTTCATTCATTCTTAATATTACGCTCTAATTTTACCCCCATTTTTTACAGTAATTTGCGTTTCGAGGGGGTAGGGGGTTGGAATAAGATCAAATTTAAAGTGACTTCATTTATAGATTGCCCCTATTTGTTAAAATTACCTTTAATTATTGAAACTAACGTTCTGGTTTGCTAACAATAAAATCATTGATAGTGGGAAATTATTCAGCGAAGTTTTAATTAAACATTCGAAATTCCAATTACGAGTCTTGCATACGTTATGCAGTTTTTATGTCTCATGCGCAATATGCACCCAAATGCCATTCATAAATAAAGTAAAAATTGCAAGGTTCCAACGCACTTTATCGCGAAAATGCGTCGATAAGTTTTAAATTTTAATTATTTGATTGCTATTTTTATAAATTTTTGCATTTATTTGGATTGCTTATCAAAAAAGGACCCTCGTACAAAACTCAACCCTTGTTTACTACTCTTAACGCCGTTAACGGGTCTTCCGATACAAACGAATAGCGACATATTGTAGAATCATAAATTACTTTTTATCTTATTCAGATGGACTCCTGAGAAAAAAATTCAAAAAATCGTTTAATATTTGGTTTTGATATGTCAGACGTTATAGCCTTGTAGACTTTTAGGGCTATCCAAGATTTAATCAAGCCGGAAAAGAACAAGTGGTTTAAGTTGCTATTTATTAATCACCCTGTATAATAAGTATTCAATATTTACTTTTATTGTCTAGTGTCCTTTTAGTCCAGGTCCTGTGGACTTCTTGCCCTTTTTCGTAGATCGTTGTTCTTTTCTGAATTTTGGTTTTAAATTTCCAGTGTCACAATATGTTTATGTACAACGATTTGCAAAAAAACAACCGTCTGTTAAGTTCGTAAAGGCATCCCCAAATATGGCCATGACACCTTTCACCCTATGGAAGCTAATTATTAACAAGTGTTCGGATATGCAGTGCTTCACATTGCTTAGTATACTCAGCGCAGGGCCGTAGCTATGGGGGTGTGGATGGGGGGACTGCCCCCCCCCCTATCTTGAAAAGTTTTATATTTCATTGATCCAAAACAAAAGTTGTATATTTCTCTATTTCTCAGACAAAAGTTGTATATTTCACGAAAAGGCGAGGTGAGGACCTTTTTTTAGTCGATATTTAGTCGTTAACTTTTTTCTCAAGAAAAAAAGTTGCATTTTTAGGCTAAAAGTTGTAATTTTTGACCTTCTCTCCCCCCCCCCCCCACGAAATCTCCTTTGCTACGGCCCTGGTTAGGTTAGATAACGAGAGAGGGATTTTTTCTTGGGGGGGTAGTCAAAATTTGGCGCCCACCTTGGCCCTTGGCGCCGCTACCATAACAAAAAAAAAACACCCTCAGAAAAAAAAACTACTTTGTCCCTGAGAGAAAATATAACAAATAAAGATTCTTGGGGGGGGGGTCAGAGTAGCATTCTCAGATTGACACGAGTATAGTTACACCAGTTTATAAACTTACTCTTCAACCTGTAGAGGTGCCAAGAGTGCACAAAGAAACCGACACAGTCTATTTTTCTAAGAATTTTTTTTAAGTAGGTATACTGCCGTCATATGAAAGAATCCCGTAAGTAAAATTTTAAATAATATTTTGAGCATTGCGTTTTTGTTTATGAATCGAACCATGAAAGTGCTTGATCCCACCATCTAATGGGTTAATCATACATAGAAAAAAAGGATTCCTTGAACCAAGGAGCTGTGTGTTTCGATATGTTCAAAGCTATATTCTTTTATTAGGCCCTTGGGTGACATCAAAACAGTAACCTTCAGCTACCCTGATTAATAACTCAATTTAGCAATTTTTTGAGATAAGCCCCTTTGTAAGGATATTGTCAAAAATCACAAAAAAATGAGATAAGCGACGATATGTAATCCAAATTAAATAAACATCCAAGATCAAATATGTGATCGAGTGTGTCTCAGATACGGCATTCTTGCATACAGAGGCGGTTTACTTTACACCTGTCAAAATGACATTAAAGCGTATAAAATAATAATTTCCGATTTTCTAATAAACCAACTTCGATTCATTAATCACTCTGTATATATAATTTAAAATCCGAACTTTTTAGAGGTAGGGCCGCCCAAATTAATGGTTAAATACCTGCCTAGACCCTTTTTCTTGACCATTGAATGAATTTCGGTTAGACATTCCCTTTCTTGGTATGTTTAATAAAAAACCGGCAATAAAAATACTTAGAAAAGTACTTAGTATATTCCTATTCAAAGACGAGACGTAATGTGCCGTCAATAATTAAAAAAAAACAGTACAGGCGCAGTGGCACCTATAGCAAGATTTTATGGATGCGGTTGCAACCTCGCAACTCAACGGCTAAAACGTCGTAAGGCAGAACCAATTTGAAATATTGGTTGGATTGGAGTGTTTAAATCATGCATAACCTACCTGAATGCACTTGATCCTTGCTTCTTTATGCAGATACGGCCTTTTTTATTTGCGGCAGTGCAGTTATATTTTATTGTTGTTAAAAATCATTCAAGTCTAGTTTAATTAACGCATCAAGATAAGATTATCATATATAATTACACGAGGCTGAGAATTATGCGGGAAAAATTCGCTGTTTACATGAAAATTTGCTGTCTGGAAATAATTACGACTGCAGGGGCGATGCCCTTGGAGTAATTATTCCCTTTGACGTCTACAACGTCGAGAAATATGAAAAAAACATGTTCATAGATTTTGACTTTTCGGCTAAGATTTCAATACATCGGCACTCTTAGTAGTAGTAATTGCCGATGTAAAAACGGGCAATATCCATGTGAGAGCTGCCATAATATTGATTGAGCCTTATTTTATCAGCATGGTTGCAGATTTGTTTTAAACCATTGAAATATAATATAGCGCTCTTTGACAATGAATTTATCAAACTCGCAAATCTACATTGCAAAAGCCGTGAAGATATGTAATGCTTCGCATTCCATAGTATACACTGAGGATTTGTTACCGTATTAAATACTGAACGGTTTTGTATACCCCAACTTGGGGTCCCCAAGCCCCAATCCTAAGCAAATTTACTTAAACTGTAAAAAGTAAACTGAATATTCAGTAACAACTCGATAGGAAATTAGAAGTTATTATCTCATAAAATTGTACTTTAATTTTTGTTAAAAACACTATGGGGGGTTCGAAAATCACAACTTTTTTTAGTCTAAAATTACAACTTTTATCCCCTTGACAAAAAAGTTGACTACACGGAAAGAAATTAGTGGGCTCTGCGCTATACATTATAAGATATTTGGTAACAGTGGCAAATTATAGTGATTTAAGCTATAGATTATAAGGGACACAATAACTAATAATGTTAAAAATAAATTGGAAACGATTATATATTTTACAGACACGATTATATTTATTACAGGCACTATTATAAATTTACAGAAATTTTATTATATTATAAAAATTATTAGCACGGACAATAATTAAATCTATTTAAGCTATAAATGCCATACTATTTGTTATATTTTATTATTCACTAAACAATTAAAGTATTTCATATAAATTTTTACACTGACTGCCATAATTGTAAGAGAAAGCCTTGTATTTATATAATAAGCGATTATAATTTGCTTGGTATGTGTGTTATAGCGCTCCTAGCTATATTTTTTTTTCCGTATACTGCTAAAATTACAACTTTTATATTTTTACCGCATGAAATTTTTCGAGCTACGGCCCTGCATGTGAAGTTTTGTGATTTTTCTTTGTGTACGGCTGCGAAGACTATAATAACAAAATATCCATTTATGTGGAGTACCAATCAATGTTTTCACAAAATGTATAAAAACATTGACACGAAAATCGCGTTAATATCACTGCAAATTTCCCCGGGGCGATATTTTTTTAAACACAAAATCGGAAAAATGCATTGCTTTTTGTACTAATTGTAACTGTATATCTATCATCATCAGTAGCGCTAGCCAGAGGCTCGCATAACTAGCATAATACATACGTGATTGGCTTGATGTGCCGTCATGTATCTTGTGCGTAAACGTAAATTTACGGTGACACGTTTGGCTTTTGGCTTTTTCCTAAACTTAAAGTAACTTTCAATTCCTAAACATATAAGAATCATTTTTTATCACGTCTAAAAATACTTTTTTTATATAAAATTTCAGAAACCAAAAATACGCACCATATATTTTAGATTTTTATTAATCTCAGTTATTTTTTGTTCAAATATTTGTGCAAAAATAAAAGCAAATCACTTTTTACTTTATTCGACAGATTTTATTCCCATAAAAAACATCACTTTGATTAAAATAAATAAACTTTCTTTAAATGAAAGAATATTTATTTTAGTAAAGTAAATTTGAATTATTGTTTTTTTTCAGTATCCAAAAAATAAATTCGCCAGCTGTAAAATCTAAAAAAAAACACAGGTTTACATTCTTTTTTACCCTAGCACACAAAAATATTTATGGTTAAACTGTTTTTATAGTTAATTTAACTAGTTTAACATACATAATTTTAAAGCACATAAAGTTCTCCATTTAACCATACATTTTTTAATATTAAAAAAATATTTTAGTGTTTGATCTACGAAAAAATGTATGAATGTATTTGTGGGCGTAATTTGTTATTTTTGCAGATTTCGTTTCGCTGGCTTGTATAGTTTTGAATCAAAACTTTTGATTTAATTGCTTACTTTCATTAATAAAATTACAATCAACAATAATTTTTATAAAACAGTCTTTGTAGTTGAACATTCAGTTTTATTTGATTCGCCAGATGTTTTAGCCAAGTAGTCATTAAGATTTGTTTGTTATACTCCTCGCAGCACGCAGTGCTAGATAAGTTTTCAGAATCGTCAAAAATCACCCTGGATCAAAAATATTATACAGGGTGTTTCCTAAGTACGGTCCGTAACTTCAGGGTGTAATTTCTACGATAAAAAATTTCAGTTACTTTAAGTTAGTGCATTTTTTTTTCTTTTTAAGCATAGAAAATATAAAAAAACTCAATTTAATCGATAATTTATCATTATTTTTATCTCGGGAGGAAAAGGGACATACTATCAGCTGTGAAGTATACTGTGGAATGCGAAGCACTGGATATCTTCACGGCTTGTTTTTTACTGCTGCTGAATCGTGGAATTTATATTATAAATGTTTAAAAAAAAATCGTACATAATTGCCTCCTTCATCTCTCAGCACCGCAGCATATTTTTACTTATGCCTTTTCCGATTCGACATAGCTAAAAATACTGCTGCTAACAAAACAATGCCCCTTCCCTAAAAATATAAAAATAAATAGGACCTTTTTTAAAGAAAATTAATTAGGATTTTTACTTTTATATTTTTAATATATTAAAGTATTGAAATTTTTTTTTCAAAATATTTTTTTCGATTTTTTCACGTTTCTCGACGACTCCGACGTTTTTAAGACTTTTGAGACCATGTTAAAAAAATGTCTTTCTGTCGGTCGGTCTTTTACCACGATAACTCGAGTACGTTTTAAGCTAGAAACTTGAAATTCGGTATGTAGGTGTATTGGCGTCATAGCTCGAGACGTAACTGCGTAACTCGCTTACGTCTCAGGTGAAAAAATATCTCTGTGTAGGAGAAACTCGAATTATCGTATTGTCAAAATGAACTATAGCTAGACGTTTTATTAAAACAATATTAATGTGACGTAATATTTCACCAACCCCTATATTAAATTTATCTGCGAGGAAATGGTTAATTGCAGTCCTCTAATTAACCATTTGTGTCCATAATTAACTTGAAGCCTAATCAATAACCAAATTATTTTGCGGCTATGAATGACAATAAACGTTAATTAATCTTTGTGACAAATGTGGGAAAAAAATAAAATTGTCTATTTGTGGGTAGTGGAATTTCTCTTTTCAACCCCCTTACTACCACTTTTTTTTCGTAGGCGTACAGCTAAAAGAGTATTATATTTTCACATTCAAATTTTCAAAATCTTTAATAGAAAAGACCTACAAAATGAAGGTTATTAGTGTTTTGGATTCTTAAAACTGGTTTTATAGTGTTTTGGTATGCTTATTCCAATATTGTCCATTTGATGTTACAGTTTCTTCATATGAAGGACTTATTAGCTTTGTTAGGGATCCACAAGGAAACAAAAGCATTAAAGTGTAATCTGAAAATATTACAAATAAAATTTACAAAAGAAATACCAAATACAGAGCATGTTTTATGTGTAGCCAACAGTAAGAGGATTTTTACCATATTTGTCACTACTGACACAGATTAAATATTTAACACAAGATTTTTATTTTTCTTTTCAGTCATTTATTATTTTACGAGAATGGTAGTGAATAACAGTTATAGTTCACGTACATACAGTGCGGTCCAAAAGTCACCGCCCGTCATCATCACTTTAAGTCATAAGCGTGCGTGCTTGCAAGTGAGAGTCACACACACATTCCTCACATATTTTCCATAGCCACACATCCGTGTGTCAAACAATAGACTAAATAGTAATTATGGGATGTTCGTTTTCGCCTTCTATTTGAATAGTTGGGTGTACACCCGTAAACTTGTGTGTATTATGTGTCACTTTAGTGAGTTATTAAAAACCAAAAGTATATAATTAACCTTTAATGATTATATTCAACTGTATACAGTGTTTGATTTATAGAGGATATGGCTTTTTTATTATTTAAAAACTAAATGTTATTACTGATAATTTATGTATGTGTAAATATATCTATAAATAATTTTCAATCTGCTTCTAGATTATGTTACAATCGAAAATTATGATTCCAACATATATTTACTTAAAATTACATTAATATACCGTATATGAGCCCTGCTTCAGGGCGCAAGCGCTTAGAGGGGCGCCGTCGAGGGGCGTTTTTTTTTCAAATATATATTGTTAGTGTCATCATGGGTGGGTAAAGTAAATCTGTTCCAAAGGTGAGGTCCTTTTTTTTTAGTCATCAAATTCTTCGAGGGGGCTAAAAATATTAAATTAAAATTTGTTTAGTCAGTAAATTTTAGATTAAGGAAAACTAACCAAGGCTTTTCCAAACAATACTGTCTGTAACTTGTATTAACTTTTTCTAATTTTGTACTTTTGAACTGTTTGAACTTAAGTAGTTTTTTAACTTTCAGAGTTTAGGGTTCGAAATTAACAAACTAGCTTTTTCTGCAGGGGATATTCAAATTAACAAGTACTTTAATGGACTTTTACAGGTTTACTTCTTTTTTCTTTTGCAGATATTTTTAATCTCTTGCGGCGCTCGTACATATACCAGTATACACTAATTAAAACTAATTTTAATTAATTAGTTGGAAACACGGAAAAAACACTTCAACCAATAAATACATTTAAAATCGTATTGAAACCAATTAATTAACAATAATTATTATAATCTTTGATATACAAGAACAAGACCACAATATTGTGTTATTTTTTATGAAACACGAGAAATAATTTTCTGAAAAACCTATAGTTCTTATGAGTCATGTAGGATCAAAAGGCGTAGCCCCCTTATAGTCTGACACACGGTAAGAATCCTACGACGAAAGGGGGAGTTGGGAGCCAAAAAGGCTCCAAATAAAGCGAATTCAACGTGAACGTGTTCCTAGTTAGATTTGCCGCATTGTTTCGATAGCTTTAGAACCGTGTGTCAAACAATACAACCCGTTTTTGGACATAAATGTACAGGAACTTTTTTTATATTTTTTTATGTAGAATTTTTCCTTAAAATTAGTGGCGTTAGTTCTGAGACACCCTGTATATGTCTGAGACAGGGCTTCACTTTACCCCGTTCAGCGGTAAACTTATTTATTAGCGTTTTTCTTTTTATTTTCCGCTAATAATTCTTTAATTAAAATTATAATTACTTTATGCCCGTGTAGTAATTATTAAGAAAAAAATGTTCTTTGCACCATCAGTCAGGTAGAGAATTGAGAAGATGAATATTTCCTGTCAAGAACAAATATTTAATTGTATAAATTATGTTTTAATAGGAACCAACTTGATTCGCTCTATTAAATTAAAAAATTTCGATAACATTGACGAACAACCCTGACGAAAAAGTTTTTTTAAATGAAATAGTTGAGGAAAACTGCAAAAAACTGTCAGTATTTTTGTACCAGACTTATAAATTTAAAATTAAGCTACAGTGGAACCTCCATAATTCAGAACTCAAGGGACCGCGAAATTGGTTCGAGTTAGAGAGATTTTCGAGTTAAAGAAAAAACATCCCGCAAAGCTGAGACAAAATGATCTAAAAAGTCCAATTAAATTACTAAGATCTGTAAAGTTAGTCCTAGTCCTGACTTATTCGTCTAGTAAAGAATAGTTAGGACTTTTTTATTTAGAAAACATTGAAAGTTTTCTACTTAGGACAAACATGTTCGGCTAATTTTTAGGATTTGGGTTTTATATAGGACATTTCTTTTTAGTAGGCACATGCTTATCTCAAAAAGTGAATTTTTGCAGATAGGACAACTTGTCTTAGCAGGGCAGAATAGAAAATGTGCGGGAAATATCAGTAAACTTCGACTTATGAAACATTTCGAGTTATGGAGGTTCGAGTTATGGAGTTTCCACTGTATTTCCAAAACGCCAGGTTCTGGACCCGGCCCCTTTGAGTGTTAAAAACCCCAATAATGTGCTAAAATGGGGGACCCTAAAAACTTGTTTTTATTGGCCCTATCATACACATTACATTTGAGGAGTTCTCGTTTAAAACCCGTTAAATCCACTTTTCGCACTGTGGATATATCTGGTTTTAAACGCGAACTCCTCATTTAATACATTTAGATTAAGCTAAGTTCTTGTTACATATAAAAATTGCAAAATTTTGCTTTACGTATTTAAAGTATGACTATTAAGCGACAAACGTCGAAAGAACAGTAAATAAGTGAACAGCAGCTTACAAGTGACTTTAAAATGAAAATCCATGTTGATCTTTCGTGTCTGTTCGCAATTTAAAACTCGGATGATAATGTGTATTTGATTAATAGAAAGGTCGATTTAAACTAAAAATAGTTAGTTTTGACGTAAAATCGAAAATTCTACATGAAAGATACTATATACATATACATAAATGCAACCAAAAAAACAAAAGGTTTTGCGAGAAAGTGTGCTTTCTCATAAGAATTATAACTTGTTTTGACATTTCTTTATTCATAAATTATGAAAAACTAAGTCTCTTTAAGCAAAAAAAAATATATTTTAGTTCAAGGAAAAAGTAAAAAAAACGAGTAAGTGCCTATTCACAAGCTCGCATAAGAACATAAAACATAACAATGCGATGCCGTGATTGGCTTGATGTGCCGCCATGTATCTTGTAAGCCAATGGCGCATCGCTTTCTTATGTTTTATGTTCTTATGCAAGCTTCTGGATATGCCTTTAAGGAGCAATTAAAAAACTCTTATTACTGCATAAGTTAGAGCTTTTTGAAAATCGTCTTATAGTTTGATACCTTACCTAAAGGGGTTTAAAATTTCTATTTTCTAATAGAAATTACAGGTTTTTCTGAAAAATTAAATGTATAACTCATAAAAATAAGATAAGCCGTTTACAATTCTGATGAAGATGTTACGGCGAAACGTGTCAACTAATATATATTGTCACTTATGTGATCAAGACGAATATTTTGACGGCTTATTCGTTGAAATCGACGAAGTAGTTTAGGCTCTATAGGGGAAAAATGTACATCCGAACAGTTTTGGGACGTATCGCTTTATTTGCCTTTACCCTTCAAATCAAACATGGTCTGATCGTCAAATCCTTTAATCATTTTAATTACCATGTGTTAACTGAATTTTATGTCCTATAAAATTTTCAACCATAATACCACACGAGCTAAATAATACTAAAAGTTACATTGTTTTCATAGTTTAAAAAAAAAAAACATAATTTTGGGTTTTTATTTAAACAGGATAAAACTCGAGATAAAACATTTTTTTAGGTAGATACCTACTGATCTGAAAAACCTCATATGAATACAGGAGAAACAAATAAATATTGAATTTTATTGTATTTAATTCAAATACTATACGCGTTCTAAATGCTCCAAGGGAGCTTAAATATTTCCTAGGGGCTCGGTACCCTTAAAAAAATAGCATCTTAAAAAGTGACACCCCGGTTTTGAATTCGTCCAAGGATGTAAATTCATGCAACACACCTTTTGGGGTCAAATAAATTGCTCTGCTAAAACTTTAAATAATTCCTATTTAATTTGAATAACCTAATAAACTTTTCCCGACTTTTCCATTGTAACGTATAAAAGTTTTTTAATATTATAAAAGTTTTAAACTAAAACCTAACATAGATTCAATAGAAAATGAATGTTTTAATTAACAAGTTTTGCTATCATGGAAATTTAATAACGTAATGAGTCTTTGATGTATAAGGTTTTGGGGCCATCCAAATAATTAAATCATGGCTTTTTGTTCCCCTCCCCCTCATCAGGCTTTGACACTCCAAGAAATATTTACGCACGCTATCAAAAAGTCCAAACGAGGTTTATACCCCTCATTACACTTTGTCACCCCCCTTCTAGGTAAAAATATATCAAAATCTGGAAAACATAACAAGTTTCTTCTCTCGGGTCACCCGAAAATAAAAAATCTAAAAAATAAAGCATGGCCCTTTCATAAAGTGGGTACACAAACATTAAATTTTGGATGTAAGATGCCCACGTGTCAATTGCATTACAACTAGGTTTATAGCGAATTTTGTATAAATATTAGATTTTTAGATTTGACAGTGCAAAAAATCTTACTCGGAACATGTTTGTTACCGGCGTGCCTGAAATCTCGGCAAGATACGTGATATTATTATTCAGCGAGCAGTGTCACGTATTTTAGATTAACCTCTAAATTTCTTTAAATGGAAACAGAAAATACATACAAGATTTTCGATTAAAGTTACACTAGTTTACAATATTTGTTTTTGCCCCCTAAATTCTACATATTTTTTTTGCTGAATCCAAACCTGGCAACGAGATAATCCTCAATTTATATTATATGTGATGTATGGGAAAGCCTCTGGGAAAGCATTGTGTTGTTGGCAGCAGTATTTTTTCGGTGTAATTTTTTAAAAAAGAAGATTTGCATTGAGCGAGGCGTTTCAAGTTAATGATACGTTTCGAGAATATTTTTATTAAAAACTCCTTTTATAGTACAATAAAAATTAAAAATATAACCGGTGTATTACACTAGTAGGTAAAATTTTACATCTTTATAGATGTGGGAGGTCTGGAAATATTTTTCAAAGCCTATTATTTCGAAATGCCTTTTTGTTATACCGCCTATTAAAACATAATTGAAACTTACACACATTTACATTTAAAATTCAGAAATATTCAACTTTTTTTAAAGCGTACTATAATTTCACGTTTTACATATAAAATACGCCTGAAACACAAATTGTACACTGATAATTTTTTAGTAAAAATTACTTATGAAGTCCGCAGGAGAACACAGAATATAATGACTCAAAGATTTTTACCATATAACGTAAAATTTTGCAAAAATGCTGTGTATTTTTACAGTAACATATAATACAGAAAAAAATCTAATATGAATTATTGGTGATACTTGTTAGATACTTGTTGCAAGTATAAAAATACTTTAATTTAAAAAAATATATATAATTTGAAACAAGTAATAATATTAATAATAATATTTATTGTTACCAATATAAATACAAGGACAATAAATATGCTGACATACACTAAAATGTACAAGTACATTTGAATGTGTATAAAAAAATAAATATATATCATAATATAATTTAAACTAACACTATTAAATTAAAGAAATTTTAACTTAACCTAATAACTAACAAACATTAAAGAAAATACTAATATACCTATACTAAAAAGTATCTACTAATACTTGTTTCCAAGAAATTAGCATTAGTACCTACTATTTTTCATTATTTTTAGTATTTTAAATACTCAGTATAAACATATATTTGCCATCTTTCATTTAAAACTCAATACATTTTTTTTATTATTATTTAAACCAATCATTTGGTCCAAGTATTCAATCCAAGTATTCAACAACAATCAAGCAAAACATGCTGGCGGATTTACAAACTTTTGAGACACTTTATCTGAAGTTTAAGTAAGTACTTGTTTTGAGTAATAATTTCTCTGTGTGTAAGTGCGTTACTTAATACGTGAACAGTCCCTAAAGTGCAACAAATTTACTTTTAATTTCCACTTTTTTTACGAAATCAAAGTAGGAAAAGTAAGTTTTGCTTACAGTCTATATTTCTCACGAGAATGCCATTAGGCAAGAATGAAGGTTTTTGCTTTTTTTTATTCTTTAATAAATATTTAACAATTGACTAAAATTGCTGTATAGCGAGCAGAATTCAATTAGGTCTTTGCTTTATTAATCAAAACGTAGTTTAAAAAGAAAACAAAAATAAGTAGCGTTTCTACACAGAGAAAGAGTGTTTTAATTCAAGTAAACATTATTTAGCCCAAGTAAATCATATGTTTTAGTTTTAGAGTAGTTTATTTTAACCTTGTATGTTTGACCCAACTATACGGTATTAAAAATTAAAAAAAAAAAACTAAAAATCCCGACTTCAGGCTATAAAATTTTTCAGCAGTGTTTCAAATCGATACTATCGACCTATTTTCTAAATTTAAATTTTCTGCAGAATTATGTATACATCAACGAACTAACAACTCTTCTCTCTAGAATACGCAAACCGTTAATATAAAGTATCGCCAACATCTCGGTTTGTTTGTAAACAAATAGTAGGTATATTCAGGCCTGAACAATAACAATTACCAACCAGTAACTGTTATTGTTGTCTCTGTTAGAACAAAGCTGTGCGAGTAAGACAGACAAATGTATATGTTGACTACGCTTTTGTCAGTTTTAACAAATGAAATGCCTATTCTAGAGAGTTATTAGTTATTAGAAGAGTTCGTTGGTATACATGCATGTTTATTTTTGAAAGAAATCCTGCGGTTGAAGGGTACTTACCGGAAATATGTTTTGTACAGGATATACGTCTATGAATTACAATTACGTGGGAGTAAATATCTTCATACGAATAGTATATTATGTGACACTTATACAACAGTAAATGTTTTCAAAAATTCGCACTATGAATTTTAATTATTGACACCCATTGATTGCGTTTATTTCTGGTATGGGACGGTCCATGTACCCCGGGCGCGTTCATTGTGAAGGGGGTATGGAGGCCATGGACCCTCCGTTTGGGAGTGCCATCCAAGAGGTTAAGTTCCTAAATGGGAACAAGATGCGATATAGTGTTAACTTAAAACATTTAATATATCGACAATAGCTTTACTGCAAGGGATAACATTTTTAGGTGCTAATTAAAAATCCGGCAACTATGTGGCCAAATTGGTTCAAATTTTGAACTAATGTATACCTTAAATGCTAAAGGGCAAGAGCAAACTCTGGACTTTTTACATAGTGTTTCGTAATCTAACAAAATATATTATTGTAATAAACGTTATGTATTTTCACAGTGTAGTTAATAAATTTTATTGAAATGAAAATAATCCCTAGTATTTAAATTTGAACATTCCTAAGTAAAAGCACGTTTATATACAATAAAAACTTTATTTTTATGTATGCAGAAATAGTTATTCCCTATATAAAATATTATTCCTTTATTATTTTAAAGCCGCGTAAAACTAAAATAAAATTATGTAAAGCTAAAGTTATTAACAATAAAAATAAATATTTGACTTCGGAGAACTGTCAGTTTTAAAAATAATTTAATATCAAATATATTAAAGGATATATTAAAAAGTAGATAAATTCTATTTTCAATTAACTTGAAAAAGTTTTTGATATCAATTAGGCTTAATTTTAATCCCAACTTAAAATATTTATAAGAGTCTAAGAGCTGGTGACCATTTTCATTATCTTATTTTCTCCCGTACTAATCCTGTACTAATTAAGAATCTTAATTTAAGATACTTTCAGCTTGCCGGTGCCAGAAGCCCAAAAAGGTGGATTTATTTTCAGTTATACACAATATTGTATTGTATTGTAAATTATTGTGCCCTGTTTCTAAATCACCCTGTCTGTATAGGAAATATTTTTAAGTGGGCATAAAATTTATATCCGCTACAAAATTTTAATTCTTCTATAGTGGAAAATCAAAATTTTATTTTTGCAATTTTACGATTTCGTTAAATTAAATTTTTTAACTTGACGATACCTACAATTTTACAACTTTTTCTAGTGCAACTTTTCTTAGATAACATTTTACCTAGACCTATTGAGGCCCTCATTTTAAGGGTCTCTTTTACCAGTCGATTTCAATTTACCTTTAAAGTCTTTATAAATTAAGTTTATATATTTGTTATTTTATAATGTATAGAAATTAATTCTTAAAGTAAACAATACATTTTGAGGGATTTGTTGGAAATTTTAGGTTTTACTGGCGCATTAACCACGTTAATTATGAACATTATTAGGATTATCACTAATTCATAATTATTTATTAGTTATTAATTTAAATATTGATTTAGAGGTTTTATTATTACTGATATCATATGAATCATATGACTAAATTTAATCCCTTATTTTAAAGGTGTCCCTAAATTTAAAATATTAAATGAATTAAATGTTATATTAATTTTAAATTTATAATTACCAGAGCTCGGATCTAGGTATGACTCTCATGTAGACGCTGGTATTGCATAGTACACGGAAAAAAAAATTATGGCTAGGAGCGCTATAACACACATACCAAGCAAATTATAATCGCTTATTATATAAATACAAGGCTTTCTCTTACAATTATGGCAGTCAGTGTAAAAATTTATATGAAATACTTTAATTGTTTAGTGAATAATAAAATATAACAAATAGTATGGCATTTATAGCTTAAATAGATTTAATTATTGTCCGTGCTAATAATTTTTATAATATAATAAAATTTCTGTAAATTTATAAAAGTGCCTGTAATAAATATAATCGTGTCTGTAATATATATAATCGTTTCCAATTTATTTTTAACATTATTAGTTATTGTGTCCCTTATAATCTATAGCTTAAATCACTATAATTTGCCACTGTTACCAAATATCTTATAATGTATAGCGCAGAGCCCACTAATTTCTTTCCGTGTAAGTCACTTGAAACACAAAAAAACATAAAAAATATAATCTTTTATAAAAAAAAATATTTAATTAAAAAAAAAAATAATTTTTGAAAACACAAAAAATAGAAAAAAAAAATCATTTTTTTCCGACGTTGTTTTGTATGTAGATCTGGATAAATACGTAATTTTTTTTGCCATAACAATACTTTCTTTACCGTATTTAAAAAATCCCTAAGTCAGTGTCATTACATGTTTATTTCAAGGGTAATTTTTACTGAAAATTCTCTCAATGCTGAAAATTTATTGAAGGATTTCAATTTCGTGTCTCTCATTGATAAATTCGGCCGACAATAACGTTAAAACAGTAATAATGTTTTGATTGCGATTAAAAATCAATAACTAATTTTGATAGAAAGCATACCGTAAATTTACTCAAAATCGATATTTAATAAAAATAATGGTTTACCTTGTGGGTTACCTAGTATTCCATTATACAATGTACAATGTTGCCGTCACATGCAAAAAGGCCGTAACTCAGTTAAATTCAATTTTCCAAAATTGGTAATATGCATTTTTATCGTACTTACCGAGATAACCGCACTCACCTCTAAAATTCAAGATAGCGGCGGATACCCCTTACGCAAATCACCCGGAGAAAAACTAACAGGAGTTTTCTGTTACCATCCACTCCAGCCCGTATGCATTTATTGCATTTTACATTTATTATTTGACTGGACTTATTATGACAGTTGATTTAAAGATGCAAGTCCTTTACACTACGATTTCAAGAACGCTGGTCCAAATTTCAAGTCTCAGTGTCAAAGCTTTCTTGAAATATCGTAGTCTAAAGTTCATTCGCAGAGCACATGCGCCTGTGCAAAGCTTTGCATAGACTATACATACATATATATTTGCAATTTTGGTGAAGGTGCTTGTACATAAAGATCAAATTTTACTCAGGGGCCGTGCAAAAATTACTTAAGGCATTTTTTAAGGATTTTTAACATTGCATAAAACTTGCCTAATGAATCATTGCTTTTACATTATCAAATTTTGGCTATATTCAAGACGAAATAGGTTAAAATAAGAACTACACTATAAAAAAATACATTGGTTTGTAAAAAATTTCATAGAAGCAATATGTACCATGCACCGACATGTAATTTTCTCTAAACTTGCATAGTCCATAATTGATAACAGGTATAAATCAATGTAAATCTATGTAATTTTAAACTAAGATATTTTTACATTATTTTACATTAATTTTTCACCGTGTACGGAACATCTATATGCGAACTAAGTCTAAGGCACTTGCCTAATTAGTTTTTTAATTTTGTCGACTGGAATTAATTTAAATAATTTGCCTGTTACGGTACTGGCAAGGTCGAAAACGGATGCTGGCGTACACGGCGCAGACAACATTTATTGATTAGTTCCAGTGCCATTCCTGCAAGGCGCCATTTTTGCCCACCGTCGATCGGGCATAGTTTAGATTCGTTGACACTTTCAAAATCTTTGTTTTTCTCAGTAGGTCTTTACTGTCATGTGAGTACAGATAATTGAATATCAGTATCTGATATTTATTAATTAATATACGCTCACATAACCCCCAAAAGTTTTTTTGATTTGCTGTAGGGTCAAGCTGTTTCTTATTGTGCCTATTTTAGATCTTTTTTCTTTGTGATTTGCATGATGAACATTTTTATGCACGATTTGGCACAAGATGTTTTATGTTTAGTTATGTTATATGATCGTAATTTTTTAATTTGCTTTTTGATAATAAATTGTAATTTTTTATTCAAAAAAAATTTTGTGTAAAAAAATTGCTTTATCTAATCTTAATCAGGATTTTTAATTTGGAAATGCTAAATTGTCTAACCATGGTGCACCCCTAAGTAAAAATTTTGAGGTTAATTTGCTAGGTTAAATAATATTGTGACTTGACACGTATGTATTCGATATTCATAACTGAAGTATTAATTTTTCTTTGTATTGTTGCATAGATTTTGTTTTACTTGCCAAGTGGTTTCAGAATAAAAGTGCAGCTTCTGGGTTTAACTTTGCCAAGTAAGGTCAAAGGTCAGTGCATCTTTTATGTTTGTATTTCTGTTGCCAAAGTTAATGCAGAGTTTAGTCCTGGGGGGGGGGTTAACATTGCAAAATATGCTGTATGGGTAGTTATCTATTAACTTTTGATTATCTAGATGTTTTTGCAGTTTTTGACATTTTTTTAGGTTTTTTTTGAATTTTTTTTTTTTGAAAAACATTTTTTCAAAAAGGCCTGTAGAGAGTTGATTTCGCGAGTGGCTATTTGTAAAATAAAATGGCATACCGTGGTCGGGTTTTTCATTTTTAATGATTTTTATCAAGACTTGTTTTACAATATAGTTAGGATAAGTTTTAACCTACATAAAACTGTTTTTTCTTAATTTATTTTATGGATCCCTTTATCAAAAGATAAATTTCTAATGTGTCTGCCTACGATACAATTGTTTATATGCTGGGAAGATAAAAGAGACTAGCTCTGTGAAGATAGACTGAACTAAAAGTGCAAGTAATATTCCCCGCTCATCGCCGCTCAAGCAGTCAATGATTTTCAAATCAGACTATAGAGAACTTTGAAAATGTCGTGTTAGCTCGTTCAATATTCTTTTCTTGTAGTTTTTTGAAAAAAAAAACAGTAGGTCTGCGAGCTTTTCCACTTTCAAATTCGTTGTCAGCGCCCAAAAATACGTTTATTATGTTGTCTTTTTTTATTGCTTATTCCCTTTTGCTTTCCTAGCAATGTTTACCATGGATTTTACCTTTAAAATGATTATCAGGTAAATATTATGTGGGATGCATAATAATGAGTAAAATTCTTAAATATTTAATTTTTATTTCCAAATAGCCCACACAAACAAACACACAAATGTTAGAAACAAAAGATAATTTGGTTATTTTTTAGAATAAACCCTAGAGAGAAATATTTTAAAAAGTGGTTACAATCTAGTTATTTGTGTGCCAAGCGCCGAAAGAATGTCTGGTCGAGTCTGTCAAGGTACAAGGCTCGTAAAATGGCAAAGTTAAAATTACAACTGTCAACAGATATAACCTCAAAATTAAGAGTCATCTGTTGTCAATTCTTTACTCATAAAAAAATATAACACGGTAATAAATATAACTTAATTAATAATAATATGTAATGGACTGAGATATTAACTTTTTTCCAGAAATAATACAATAACATGGAAACATTTTATCATTTTATCAATGTGCATTGTTTTAAAGAATGTAAACTTTACAATCTCGCTACAAAGTTATAATAGGGTATAATAAAAAAAATATAAATAAAAGAGATGTGAAAGAAATAAAATCTACTGCTGCAAAATAAAACGATGCTTTCCCCGTAATTGAACTAAAGAATATTGGGTAGAATTTCTAAAAATTAATAAATCTGAAAATAAGAGAGACATTCCTTGGACAGGATTCTTATTTTTACATTTTTATTATTGCAAAAGCATTTCTGATTGTCAATTAATAAAACCTTTGAAATGAGAAATCTCGACATATGGTCCCATTTAAACTTTTAAAGATGGCGCCCCTTGACGGCATAAGGTACGTCACTCATGTTAATAAAATCAAAATATGTCCCATTTAAAATAAAATTAGACCTGTCCAAGGATTTTTTTTCAAACCTTATTTTCAGAATTTATTTATTTTGAAAATTCCACACTGTATATTTGAGCCATAACTCGGCTATTCATTCGAACGATAAATATAAAATATACAGTACAAATAAAAAGTCTGGAAACAATGGGTGTAAGTAGAATGGGAAATTATTCCACACATTAAATTTAATGTGTTTAGGGAAGACAAATAATGTACATTTTTTACAGTGTGGTGGCGTGAGGGGCGCACGATGGTTTTGTATTTGAATGTTTCTCGTTGATCAGCTTAAAACATGGTTTTATACTAATTCGGACATGCTGAATCCATGTTTAAACTCAGTTTTGCTCTAATTCTAATAACTTCAGTGAATTTATTATTCCATCAATCTATTTTCTAATCATCGTACAGAGTGATATTGGTAGACTGACAGTTTCGGGCTGCTGGCCCTCTTCAGTACCAAGAGTCAACTCTGCACGCTGATTAAGAAAACGTTTTTAGACTTTACTCGCAAAAGGAATATAGCCATTAGATTGATGTAGACTTGTGTGCCATCTATTTCTAGATGTAGACAACTACTCATACTCTTGGTACTGAAGAGGGCCAGCAGCCCGAAACTGTCAGTCTACCAATATCACTCTGTACGATGATTAGAAAATAGATTGATGGAATAATAAATTAATATTTTTATAATTTTGTTTAAAATTAAAAATTTCTGTCCTTACTAACTTCAGTGAAGTCGTAACTAACTTTTTTTATCTATTTTTGGAGATAGAGCACTAAATAGACCAACATTTGGACTTTTTTTTGAAAAATACATAATTATAATCGTAGCCCAAACATTGACTGGACTGAACGTCGACTGGGCTAACAAACTTTTTGTACGCGCTGTATAAAATTTTATGGCACAAATTTCTGATAATTTCTTCTGGAATTTATTGTCCCATTAATACTGAAAGGATCAATGTTAAGAATTTAAATGCGTGTAAAAGGCAAAAAGCATGTGTTGTGTTTTTTCGATACTAGTTCGTTAATAATTCAATTCAAATAACTGCACGTCAATGATTATTTGAACATCTACTGAAGAGAACATTGGGACTAAATGTTCTTTTAGGACTAAAAAGTTTTTTAGGACTAAAAAGTTTTTCTTGGATTTTCTTTTGCTCCTTTCAGTCCAGTCGAAGCTCAAAATCCTATAATCACAGTGGATTTTGCTTCTTCTCTCGATATACTTCCCAAATATGCAATACTAGGTAGAGGGCCCTGCGAGAAGGCCAAAGGGAGCTCGAAAAACGGTTAAAGGAGGCCTGCAAAACGGCCACAGGGGGACATTCAAAGGGGGGCTTGTAAAACGTTTAAAGGGATGCCTGTGAGACGGGCTTTTTTATTTTTTTATGTGAGCCCTTTTAGTTCCTTTTTAATGAGGGTCCTATGCTAGGAAATCATCAATGAGTCTTTATAATATACTAATTAAAGGGCCTACACCTTCACGATTAATGAAAATAATAATAAATAATTTGCCAGCGAGGGGCACGTAGGAAACATCGAGTGGGGCCCGGGCCGCTTCAAATATGGTTTCTTTGAACCACTTAAGTGCGCACTTTATTTTTGTACTGCATTAAAAACACGTTAATCCTAGGATTAACCGAACGGGATTTTACTGTAACATATACATCTACATCTACATCCTATAGGGTTGAAATTAACCCTCCAAAGGGTGACAAGTTATATGGATCACCTTGTACCTAATTTACACATAAATCATATTTGGAAAATAAATAAATTGATAGAAATCAAATAAAATGTCTGACACGCGATTTATGGATTAGTTATGTACATTTTTTTTTAATTTTTGTACATAAAAACTAAACAATTTATATAATTTGATAAAAAAGACGATTTTCAATACTAATATGTGTCATTCCACTGAAAAACGATTCCTTTAACCTTTAAATAGTAGCCACCATTTTTTATAGGGTATTACTCGAAAAAAAAAACTACCCAGTATAGACAGCACATGACGATTAGTTAATTTTTATTCATATTAAGGGTCCTTTCAAAAAAAAAAAGCTACAAAAAAAGTTCTTGTCCATGGTGAAAAAAAATGTTATGTGTGAGTGAGTTAGACCCGGTTCCGATTAGTTAAAATGCATTTTTTGATCCAAAAATTCTCGGTTATTAATAATGATATCGATATGGGGGTCTTACCATAGTTTAGTTAAAATGTAACACTTTTACAGTTGCTTGAGTGTCTAACATCGTCTTCTTCTCGATTGTTTTTTTGTTTTTAATATAGTATAATTGACTTTAAAAAGGCCCTCAACAAGTTTTTGCCTAGTTGAGCTCTGCCATAGTGAACAAATACATTAATATAAATTGATATGAATTAAATTAACCGAATTAACGATTTTAATTAAATTAGTGCAAGTAGTAAGTGGACTGATTATTTCAATTTTTTTTATACGATATAATATAATTTTAGCCAAGTGTATTTAAACAAAAACTCCCTAGTGGCTGTTAATAATTGTTGAACCTTTTTGAACCCCTCCAAAAATACAAACACTAAAAAAAAATGAAAATCAACGTCATCGTCCGTAAAGTGGTCAACTCCAATTTTTGTCGAAATTGAGTTTTTAGACACTTGAACGGAAAACTCAGTTTATGTAAAGTAACAACCTACAAAAATAATAATGCTTTTATGTAATATAATTTGGCGCTGTGATCAAATACTGAGTAGCTTGTTTCAAATCTCATGCTTCTTGTCGGAAAAACTCAACGAACTAATAACTCTTCTCTCTAGAATAGGCATTTCATTTGTTAAAACTGACAAAAACGTAGCCAACATATACTTACTCGCACAGCTTTGTTCTAACAGAGACAACAATAACAGTTACTGGTAATTGTTATTGTTCAGGCCTGAATATACCTACTATTTGTTTACAAACAAACCGAGATGTTGGCGATACTTTATATTAACGGTATGCTCATTCTAGAGAGAAGAGTTGTTATTTCGTTGGAAAAACTAGTCGGCAAGAGATTGTATCATTTATACCAAGAACAGTTTTTTCGTTGATTCAAAGATTTTTACTAAAATTAACTTCATTTGCAATATAGCAAAGAAATAAATTATATTGCCAAAACAGTTTTTCTCCAAGTTTGGGATACCAAATAATAAATAGCAAAATCTTAAATACCTGAAAATTAGCTAATTTTCTGAAGTTATATAACCGTATTCTCCTTGGAAATTATATTGCTGTTGATTTAATAATGTTAATCAATAAAATAAATATATTACACAGTACATTCATAGTATAATCACGGAATGCTTAGAAGATAGATAAATAAACATCCTATACATCAGGGTTTCGTATATTTCTATAGACATTATAATAATAACCTTTAATAAAATTGTTTGTGTTTGGATAGTAGAATTCTCTAACACGGCCTAAACCCGAAAATAAAAATACATACAAACACGTTAAAAACCCTCATTCCGCGTTGCTGTAGACATACACGGAAAGAAATTAGTGGGCTCTGCGCTATACATTATAAGATATTTGGTAACAGTGGCAAATTATAATGATTTAAGCTATAGATTATAAGGGACACAATAACTAATAATGTTAAAAATAAATTGGAAACGATTATATATATATTACAGACACGATTATATTTATTACAGGCACTATTACAGAAATTTTATTATATTATAAAAATTATTAGCACGGACAATAATTAAATCTATTTAAGCTATAAATGCCATACTATTTGTTATATTTTATTATTCACTAAACAATTAAAGTATTTCATATAAATTTTTACACTGACTGCCATAATTGTAAGAGAAAGCCTTGTATTTATATAATAAGCGATTATAATTTGCTTGGTATGTGTGTTATAGCGCTCCTAGCTATAATTTTTTTTTTCCGTGTATAAATGTTACCATATATTTATTCCAAAAAGGATAAATCAATTAGGAGCCATACAATTATTTTGTAACGCTAAATTTTGCTTAAAAACATGAGCTTTTGCTTAAAAACATGAGCTTTTGCTTAAATCTACACAATATATCGGCAAAATATATAAATCTGATTCTATATTGTAAAAAAAACGCATAATGATAAATAAAAACTATAAGTGATATAAATATTGTTTCATTAAATAGGACACTAAAATTTATATAAAACTTTTTTGCAAATAAATGGAACCGACTTAGGGCTTTAAAAATCAAGAAATAATATAAAAAATTAAGTCGGTGCCAAAACCGCAATAAAATATAGTATAATACTAGGTACCAAAGGTTTTTTTTTTAGATTATTTTTTGATTTTTGAATACTGAAATCGGTTTCATTTTTTTGTAAAAAACTCTATTATTCTGTTAATTTAATTTATCACCCTTTCCGTGTGGAAGGTAACGAATGTCTTTGAGAAGTCTAAAGGAAATAATTAGATTCTCTACACTACTAATCCAGTAATAAACTTAACACTAATATTTGCATCACTTGGCCTGCAATATTCTTCCCACTAGTTTAGAACTACAAAACTCAAGACAAAGCGGGCCAGAACTAGCCTTGAGCCAATTTGGCACTGACCAAATTGAATTTAGCTCCTGAAACTAGTTTAATGAAAATGCGTTATATGCTCTAAAACCTTTTAATTGAAATTTAACTAGGTTTGTGTTGATTGAAATACTGGGTTACCCAAGAATTTGACATACGCTTTTATTATAATTGCATATATATATCACTGCACTCGTGAGCAAAATTACCCCGCCCCCCAAACTGCATCCGTTCTTTGGCCGATTAGACACCTCTAAGCCTAAATGGCGCAAAAGTTGGTTTTTGCAACAACTATACCTAGATTTTTTTAGGAAAACATCACCGCCTATAGGTACAGTCTGTATAACAACAACAAAAAAACTTGAAAAAGCTCATTCTTCAGTTTGTTCTTTATTCCCTAAGGTCCCTTTTCACATGCCCACTTACATTTTATAAAAGCCCTTCAATAAGAAAAAGTTAAAGTGTTTTCCTGTATGACTCTTGCATAAACAGGGTAGCTTCCCTTCTGCCTAACTTAAACAAAAAGTCCTATATACAAATTCTATACTGTGGTTCATAGGGTTCCAGAGATATTAAATAAAAACTAATTTTTAAATCTACCCTTAGGAGGGTCGTAGCTCCCTTAGGGCTCATTTCCAGACCATCCTTTATAGTAACTTTTTTTCGTATTTTTTAATGTAGAATCACCCCTTAAATTTCTAGAACTTATTTCTGAATGACCCTGTATATTTTAAAAAGTAAGAAAAGTCTAATCTAAATAAAAAATATGGTAAAACGTTAATTTTAAAAATAGATTTCAGGCATAAGGAAAAATTTTAGAAAAATACTTACACAAGATTTCCCAAGCCCTCCCGTTCCCTTGTAAGACATCGTAAGATTTTTGACAACCCTATTGTTATATATTCTGGCAAAAAAAAATGAATTATTTCTCACACGAGCAAACTGAGTGTGGCCATTTAGACTTGCCGTCAAAATTCTTTTACCTCTAAGGGTTTTAAAGTGGGTAAGAAATTAAATTTAGAAAAAATGAATTCTTGCTAAACTTAATTGCCAATGCCATACGTGATGTAAAATTCTGAAAACACACACCTGAATTCAGGTTTAATAGTGCTACACTGTGCACCTGTTATTGTTGCCAGGGCACGTAAAATTTTAAAGAAACAGTCTCACGGATCATTAAAGTGGACAGAAAACTTCCAATCATTCCAGATTTTTACCGTGGAAATCCATTAAATTTAGTAAAATTACTGCATTTTCAGGAAACCTAAAGGTAGAAAATTATGAAATTCAGCAAGTAGTTATTAAATTTTATCGTTTTACGCATTTTGCACATTATACACACACATTTGCACATTTTGCACATTTACACACACGAAAATTAGGTTTTTTATTTTTTGAGTTGGCAATAGAACAAACGAATGTCGCTTATTGGTTTTTAAACTAATAAATTATGCTAAGAACCATAAAAACAAAAAAAAAATAGAATTTTTGTAAATGCATATTTTTTTATCTATTCGTTTTTTCATAAAAACCAATTAAAATGGCTGTTCAAAAAAACAAAAAATATTTTTATTATTGATAACCCTGCTGAAAATGACGGGTCTGGGCTAGTATAAATGGTGCATAAACCGGACTTGAGCGGATAAAATTCACCCGCTCAAGTCCGGTCTATGCAACATTTATACCCGCGCAGACCCGTCATTTTCAATAGGGAAATTATAATTATAACTATCAATACCCAAAATTTAATATTTAGTACATATACCTTCCCAAATGTTCACACAGTTATGAAATTCATTTTGTAACAAACTGATTTTATGATAAAATTGTGGAACTTGAGAGCCTGTATTTATGTAATTCTTTTTGTTACAGAGCAACCAGAAAAACTCTGATTTATCATTCAACGATGATGATATTGAAGGAAGTGGTAATAATGCCGAGGTGACCAATGATCTGGAATCAAGTGGGTCTGGCTCTGGACCACCGCCAGACGACGAGGATAGTGATGAAGTGCATCCAATCAGTAAGTATTCAAAAAAAAATTATACCTGGTTCGGGCAATGGCGATTTTTCCCGTTAGATTAGACAGGGACAAAAGTTCTACCCAAAAAGGATAGAAGACATACATACACTCCCACTTCCACCCAACCAAACAAATTCTGTATTTGTTCTTTGTTGAACAAATACAATATTTACTTGGCCGGGCGAAAAGTGTAACTATATTATTTTTATTAAAGAAATTACTGGCGCCATCTAAATTTTAGTAGAATTATCTTATTCTACAGATTCACATTAGCTATGTTCGTTCGTGCCGCTCAGTGCTACACTTTCCGGTCAACCAAATAAATACTGTATTTGTTGTATGAAAAACAAATACAGTATTTATTTGGTTGGCTGCAATATGTAGCACAAATGCGATAGAGATAGGGTAGACGTCTTTTATTTCATAATTCTAGTTGTAGAGAGCTCCATTTAGGAAAAATAGCGGAAAAAATAATATAGTATTGTTATTTTGGGCTAGCGATGAGTGCAGTACCCCTTTTTTTCTAAAAAAAAATTACCCCTGAACGTGACGCGCCGTTGGTTTATCGCATTTTTCTGCAAATTCGTAGATCTGACGAAAAAAGGTCTATAGACCAAAAATACTTCTTAATAAAATTCTGAACAAACACGTAAGTTTGAATATTGCTCCAAAACTTTCACCGTAGTTATTGGCGCGGAGAAATAAGGGTGGTTTTTTGCACTTTTTGTAAAAAATCGGATACCGTCAAATTTGGACTGTATGTTTCTTATCCAGTGTTCTCGGCTTGGATGGTTTTTGGTCAAAATCGAGATAGGATGAGGAACAAAGGAAGTTCGGTTAATACAGTTCGGCATAAATTTTGGTTGGAAAAAATTGTATATTTTTAAAAAATTTAAATAAAATATTTTTTCTTTCTTTTCAGAACCTGTAGAACCCGGTGTAAAACCGGAGGATAGGATAATAGCTCAACCTCCAGTTGAGACAAATAAGGACATTGCAGGACCATCGCAGGACCATCCAACAGTCATAATGAATCCAAAACCAGAGGATCGTCCTACATCCTTCTTTGCACAACCAGGAATTTTGGCAGGTAAGGATTTTTTTTTTTACATTTTTGTTATTTTTTGAAAATTTTTAGTTTATCCGACTTGTTCTTCTATTGTGTATATGTGGCCTTCTATAGTTTTTGTTGTTGAATAGTTTTTTTTTTCAAAATGATATGAACAATTCCATATTAAAAGTTTTTTTTTCTGAAATATATTATATATAACTATAACTTTTGCGTTTTTTAAAGGGTTTTAACCTCTTCAGGGACGAATTTTTTGTTTAAAATAATTTAGTAGCTAAATTTAAATGATTTTTATTGTCAAAACAAGTAAACAACTGAAGATGTACGAATCTTGGCCATTGGATGTCGCTTGTGATTGGAAACACAGCAAATGGCAGCACCTATAGACACCGAGAAATAAGGAATTCGGTGAATTAGTGTTGGATTTGGGAGTAATTACCCCCCCCCCCATTACCATAATTTTAGTTTAGGAGAAGCAGTATGGATTTTAAACAAATACATCATTATTTTGTATGATTTTTGAAAATTAAATTTTTGGCGAAAAACACATATCTGAAAAAAACAACAACCAGTTTTTGACTATTTTGGAACTTTGAGAACGATCGTATGATTTACGATTTATTGAACAGAAATGTGGTATTTACTGCTGATAGAATCAACTCATACTTTTAGAAACCTACAAGATATTTGTTGACATTATAACCTTTATATTGTAATAATAACAATAGTTAATGCAATTTGTCTATTCACGACGCTGCCGTTCCCAGTTAAAAGGCCGAAATAATAGTTTTTATTTTGAAACCATCCACCCCCTGGAAAACATTTTAACCTCCTGGAACATTTAAAATGTGAACATTATTTGATTAAATACAATAGATTTCAAGATTTTTTTCTTAGCCCCTTCGTAAGCCTGCTTTTCCACTGTCTAATTTTTCATGTTTAATGAACTGTGTCAGAAATTGTTTAATTTTTATGTTAAAGATTTTTAAGTAAATGCTTGTAAACATTCATCGACTTTTAGTCTTATTAAACAATTTAATTATTAGTTAAACTACATATTCGTAGAATGAAACAATTACGTGTATATTCCATGAATTCCTTTATTTAAACTAGATATAAATTTAAATAAGCATAAAAAAATTTATATTAGGGTTATTTTTTTGACAGTATTTTTCTTTTTCAATGGCGATTTCTCCCGTTAGATTAGACAGGGACAAAAGTTCTACCCAAAAAGAATAGAAGACATACATACACTCCCACTTCCACCCAACCAAACAAATTCTGTATTTGTTCTTTGTTGAACAAATACAATATTTACTTGGCCGGGCGAAAAGTATTATTTTTATTAAAGAAATTACTGGCGCCATCTAAATTTTAGTAGAATTATCTTATTCTACAGATTCACATTAGCTATGTTCGTTCCTGCCGCTCAGTGCAACCAAATAAATACTGTATTTGTTGTATAAAAAACAAATACAGTATTTATTTAGTTGGCTGGAAAGTGTAGCACAAATGAGATAGAGATAGGGTAGACGTCTTTTGTTTCATAATTCTAGTTGTAGAGAGCTCCATTACTAGCTAAATATTTTAATATGGGTCAATTGGAAAATTTCATTTGAACATTTTGACATTAAAAATAGACTGTTAGTTTTATTTACTTCAAACCATTAAATAATCATTGAAAATAAATATTTTTCAAAAGATTCGAACTTCCGTTTATTTTTATTAAAATTAAAATATATAAACTTGACTAGAAATTTTATAATACAGTAATCTAGGAAAATTTTCAAATGGAACAAAAGTGAGGTACCGTCAACTGGGGGGGCTTCGGACGGTGTGGGTGACTTCGGACACCTTTTTGAAAAACTCAACCAAAGCTCGTGTGCACGTTGCGTGGTTATGTGTACATGTGGGGTTCAATTCCACAACTTGTCCACAACTTTTGCATGCTTACTTTGGTTCAGAAAGTTTAAGAAAAAGTCACCCACACCGTCCGAAGTCACCCCAGTTGATGGTATTGTAGTTTTTTAATTTTTAAGTGGCGCGCTATAATTTTTTGGTTTTTAATTTTTTTTTCAAATTCGGTACAATGAAAATTGTTTCCTTAAAAAAATGATCTATTTATTATTTTTTTTAAAAACAAAAATTCTTACACCATTTTCGAGTGTTTAGGCCCCCCCATAACTTCTTATTTTTGGGGAAATTCTTTTTAATTTTAATGGGCTTCCTGTTCTGCCCTGTCCAAAATTTATTTTTCCTGAAAAAAGTCGATCAGATATCCCGTTCTTGACTTATCGTGCGACAAGAAAACGTGACATACATTTTGAACAAAAATTCTTTTTTACCGGGGTCCGAAGTAACGTATAATACTCCTCTGCTGTCAAGCTGCCATGAGTACGATAATAAAAAAAACATTGCCATGTATTTAATTAAGTTTTGCAGGTATTTAATTATTTCTGTAACACAATTTTTATATTAAATTACAGAGTAGTCCAGTCAAATAATAAATTTAAATTGCAATAAATGTACACGGGCTGATATTTTACAGGGTAGTAGTGGATGATAGCAGAACACTCCTCTTAGTTTTTCACGGGGTGATTTGCCTAAGGGGTGTCCTCTGTCTTGAATTTTCTTATGATAAAAATGCATATAACTAATTTTGTTAAGTCCAAACAACTAACAGGAGTGTTCTGTTACCATCCACTACTACCCTTTAAAATATCAGCCCGTGTAAACTTATTTCAATTTAATTTAACAGGAATTTTTCGTTATTTGACTGGACTAGAGTTACATGATCCACCACTACTGCTGCTAAGCATAATACCATTATTTATTTGGCTTCATTTTTTATTACAGATATATGATGATATGATATGATACATTTTCTGATTTGAATATAATTCCTGTAAAAGAATGATCAAATATATATATATATATATATATATATATATATATATATATATATATATATATATATATATATGTATACAGTGCAGTCCAAACGTCATGGCCCCCCCCCCTCCCTGGTATTTTCGGGAAACAAAACAAACCTATTTTATACTGTGTTTAGTAAAAATAAATTTTTGTTTCAGCTGTTATTGGTGGAGCAGTGGTTGGACTTCTATGCGCCATTTTAGTGGTAATGTTTATAGTATACAGGATGCGTAAAAAAGACGAGGGCTCATACGCTCTCGGAGAACCAAAGCAATCGCCAACAGCAAACTCGTATAGTAGGGGAGGAAACAATAAGGAATTTTATGCCTGAAGATGAACATAGTGTTGTTTATGATAATGGACTTTAATTATTTGACAAGAAAGTAATGGTATAGTCAGGCAACAAATAAGGACTGAATCTTTACTGCTTCTAGCGCATTAATATATACATTTTTTAATCACAATTACATTATTCACTATTACGCACACCTAATGGAATTAAAAGTAATTGACAAAAACCCTTTTTTAAATCGTATATTTCATATTCGCAGATTTTTATATTGATAATATAAATTCAAGAAAAAAATATAAATTATTAAAGATTCGGTCTAATATTGCCAAAAACTGCCAACGGTGTGAGTGATCAATTTTTGGTGTATCCATTAAAACGTTAATAATTTTTAGTTTTTCAAATTTAGTCTATCAAACAAACAGAAACAAAAATGAAAGTTAAATGTTCATTCTTATATACTTGAATGTATGTATATATAACATAAATGTAACAAACCAATATAAAAAAATGTTGTTTTCGTCCATTTTTTAATTTTGAGTGTATAGTACATGGGACTTTATTTAAATTATATCATAATTATTTTTATTATTTTTATTTAATTTAAAGATATATTATTTTTATTTGTTATTTTTTATTTGCTTCTTTGACTTAATGCACGATTATCAATAATACTTGATTTTCGTACTATATGCTCAAATTTTACTTGAAAGTACCTATTTAATATAGTAATAATAACTATAGTAATAACGAAGTAACATAGATGATAATTTTTAGAGGTAGTTCAGGATTTTGCATAGGCTCATATTGTCAGCTAAAAATATCGGTAGCTTCTTTATGATAATTAGCTATTTATTTTATTTTATACAGCCACTTTTTTATTAATTTATACGGGGTAATCATAATCAATGAGTAAAATAAAGAATAAAGCTGCAAAGACGGACCAGCGCTTTCGTTTTATACTGGTCAGGTGTATAGCTATTTTATGTGCAGCTTGTGGAAAAAGTAAAGTTATTTATATCTGTACTGCTGCTCAAAAATGAAAAGCAGCAATATCCATTTGACATTTTCGACTTAGAGCTGTAAAATTCTTTTGTCACTGAATACCCGTACTTTCCGAGTGAGCCAACGCAACCCGTTACACACCTGTAAAGTTATCCTTTCTCTCTCCACCACATCAGAGGGAGGGAGAGATAGGCTAAGTTGGCAGGTGTAAAACAGATTGCCTAGGTTCACTTTTTGTTCACTCGGGAATCACGTGTATTGTCCAAAATACTAAAGGGAATTTGCCACCTCTCATCTTTGAGTACTGTTGTATTAGTAAAATGATTTCACTGAAACCATACACAAAATATAGTTATTGCTTGTGAATCACCCTCTATAAATATTAAACTATATGAAGACAATATAATTGTATACATCTGACACTAAGTTATTTTTTTATTTATTTTCGAAATTTGATAATTATTATACACGTATATATTACATAATTTATATTGTAATGAACTATATTACATTTAAACAAATTGTAGCGACATTCCGATACACTTTTTATAACGATTTTTTTTTCAGTGTATGTGTATATTCTACAAAATATACAGTGCGGTCCAAAAGTCGCTCCTTCTTGACTTTTTAAGGAGTCGAGATATCGTCTTCAAATTTTGAGCACTTAAATACTACATATTGAATTATCCTTTGGCATATATTTCATATTTTTAGCTTTAAAATGTGGTCAGGGGGTATAGAGGGACTTGCGATACATCATCCCTCCTTTTTCCCCCTGTCCACATTTTAAAAGTTAAAAATATGAAATGTATGCACAGAGATAGTATAAGTTGTATTATTTACGTGTTCCAAAACTGAATTCCATATCTCAACTCTTTCATAAGTTAAGAAGGGGTGACTTGTGGACCTCCCTGTATACACATATACATATTTAAATGAGCTTTGTAAACTCCTCTAGGAGGATGAAATTGAGGGAATTTGGCAATATTATTTATTTTTTTCTCCTAATTTCTTCCTTATACATTGCGCCAATATTACTGCTCGGTTATGTACAGGGTGATTCGGAAATAAGTTTAAAAACTTTACATCAAAACGTATAAAAATTTGTAAACCTGTTTCTTGGTCAACCTGTATAGTGCTTTTTCTGGAGTAGCTATTCTTTTCAGAAACAAACATATTATATTTTAATTTAATTGTATACTTTGCCCCGAAAAATATAACAAAAATTCAGTTAAATTTTTGTTGTAGTTTTTTAGAGAAAATAACAATCATTTCTAAAAATTAGGTTTTAGTTTTTGATGGAGCCTGTATATTTAAGTGTATCTGAGTTTTGAGATGTCGTGAACAGCATACAAAATGTCGTAAGTTAAATTTAACAAGTTTTCATGAACCAAAATAGTTAAAAAGTTTACAAATATTAGGATTTTTTCCATATTGGTATTCCTGGAGAATACGTATATTATTTAAAACCATAAAAATCCTAATATTTAAGTTAAAAGAATCACATGTGATTCACAAAAATCACAACATGTGATTCACATTTTATGTTGTTGTTTTGACTTACGACATTTTGTATTTCTGGCGAGGGTATCTATTTTTAAATTGTAGAGAAATTTTAAAATAAATATACAATCTTAAAATGAGGATATTAAAAAAAAAAACTGCAAGATATAGAAATAATAATACAATAATAACCATTAAACGAAATAATGATAGGTTTATGGTCCGAATTAACTGGAAAATTAATTATCACCTCACTGCGCATGCTTGGTGATTAAGTATATTATATTTACACACACGTGCATGCGTACAGCAGTGATTATTAATTAATTTTTCTAGTTCCGTTTAAGCGTATCATAAACCAACAATAAGATTGTATTATTAAATTCGCTTATGTCAAATCTACAATTGTTAAAAAATTATAAACAGTTTAAATATTTATATCTGCGATTGTCACACATGCTGTACACAGAAAAAAAAGACCCGTGATAATATGTAATGCTTCGCATTCTATAGTGTATACTCTTCTGGGTCGATGGTGTTTTTTTTCGGTCTATGCTCGGAATTAACTGGAAAATTAATTAATTCTCACCTTACTGTGCATGCTTACTAGTGAAGTATATTATATTTACATACGAACACGTCCGCACTGGAGTGATAATTAATTAATTTTCCTAGTTAGCCTGTTAAATCGGAGCATAAGCTGCTTATTTTTTTGGAAAGTGACATCCTCTATTATTGATTTTTAATTAATTTTTTTTTGTTGATTCAAGACGAGAAATTTCTCGAAATTTTAGCCTTATACGCGTATGGGGGGTGATGGGGAGACGAGGGGGGATGTAAAATTTATTGTAAAATTGTATTATCACTGAATGAGTATGTAGCCCAATATTAGTTTTAAATTATCTCGTGGGTAAAAAAGGGATTTTTAAATTTTAAGGGCAGGGGGTTTGGGGGATAAATTTTATATAAAATTGTATTGTCATCCGAGTTAAGGATGTGTACCAAATTTTAGCTTTCTAAGTATAATTTAAGTGGGTCAAAAAGCCTTTGGCAGATTTGAGGACAAATATATATGTAATGTGGGTGAAGTGAATAGAAGGGTTTTAAAAAGTAAAGTAAACGCTGTTCTAGGTAAACATTGTCAAGAGTATGATTAACATAGATTAATAAAATTTAACTTAAAATTGTATACGTCATATATAAATTGTTTTCAAACTATTTTCTGCTATTCTATTATAAACACTGTCTAATAGGCAGGTGCAAACAATTTCACAATTTATTATCTTCAACTTTGACAACATTAAAATATTTTAGTTAAAGACAGTATTTTAACTGTGCATATAAAATATAATAATGTTGCACAAACTTCTTTCAGGGGGATCTAGCTCGACTTATTCAAACAAACATACAAAAAGTTTCTACAAAGCTTTGTCAAAAGTTAAATACTACTGGCAACAAAAGAATACTTCACTTACAGTTGTATAAAAATCAGTTTATTTAGTTTAATTCTTCGAAAAACAAAAAAAGAAAAAGAAAAATGAGTTTTGACCCCCTTACCTCGATTTTTACGTAAAATTTCAAGAAGTTTAGAATGAACATACGTTCCAAATTTGAGCGTTCTTGCATATTTTCCTATACAGACCGACTGGAAATCATATTGTTTGCATATAAAATGTCGATAAAAAGCACTGAAAATTTTTCAAATTTTTTTATCAACGCAAGACTTTCCTTGATAAAAGTAATTTGCATTTTTACACAAAAGTAAAATTAAGTGTCATTTTTTGATGTTGATGTTCTTTTGAACCGTTATCACAAAAAAATATTGTGTATTTTCTAACTTTGTAAACAAACGTTTACTAATTCACTTTATCTGAAATAGTTTCTGAGTTATTAAATTTCAACTATTTCTGATAAGAAATCATTTTGCATTCTTCAGATTGTGGAAATCTGGTAATCACATGATTGGTTATCACAAACATTAAAATTTCGAGAAAAACCGATATTCAAATAACGGCTTTTGCTAATGAGGATAAAATTTGCTACATGAGCCGTAGGCGAGCGTTGCAAACCATCTGAAATATATTGTTTATTATTTTTTTGCAATTGTATGCAGAGTAACAAAAAACTTTTTTATTTATTTAACCTGTTAACTGGGAAATATATAATTAATATATCAACCACATATACTACTACAATAACATTTTTTATTAAATGTAGTTAGCCTATCTAAGATTGAAGTGTATAGTATTAGAATAATGTTGTACAATCCGGATGTAAATAAACAAAAGCCCTGGATTTTTTGTTTTTTTTTGCCTTCTCCCTATCCCAAAATTAAAAAAAATCAAATAGGAAAAACTGGATTTCGCCAAAAGCTGATAGCTGCAAAAATTTCAGTTTGTTAATTCCGAAAAAGTAGAAACAAATCAGATCTTTTCAATAATTATTTTGGGCCAAAACCTACCCAATGTTTGAGCATTTTGAATTTATATATAATTTTTGAGAATAATTCTTTTTCGAGTTGGGAAAATTCACTGTTTTGTTGGTGAAATTGAGTAAATTTAGTGGTAGAGCACCCCTGAGTGTAATATATTCGTTCGGATTTTTGGACTTGTACTATATTTGAATACACGCGCGGTACAATTTAGCTGGCGGAAAAACCATTTAATGCAGAACCACAATTTCGTTAAAAAAAACATACAACGCTGCCATCTATTTGTCGTGTAAAGCACATATAAGATTGCAGATTCCTATCTATACCTTCGAGTATTACCATCAGTGTTGCCAGATTTAGCATAATTATGCTTTTTTAGCATAGATTTAATTATTAGATTATATTTAGCATGTAAATTTACACAATTTGGCATAATTTAATGAAGATTTTGGCATATTTAGCATAATTTTACACGATCTTTGGCATTTTTGAATTAAAAAAATCAGGCAACGCTGATTACCATATATATGGTTGGCAGCACTGAGTTTTATAGATCCAAGCTGTTGACGTTTAGGAGTCAATTTTTGTAAAAATATCCTTTATTTAAAGTGACTTAAAGAAAAAGTTAAAAACGTTACATAATTTAACTATTTCCTACAAGAAAATTTGATTACTTTCAATGGTTACATATTTTTTTTTTAATTGGTTGGTTATACTAAAATACGTAAACAAACAAATTGTATTATAACTGTCAAATTTTAGGAACAGTAATTTGTTGTTAACTTAAAAGTAAAATAAAACTTTGGAAGGGCATTGTATGCCTTTAACACGTTTTATGATAAATAAGTAGGCAGATTTTAACCAATTATGGAAGAAAATAGCTGTAAGTATCATATTGCAGATTTGGCCTAGATTTCGATACAAATCTTTGTTCATTATATGATCATTTTAACTGGGGCTGTGTGCCAGATTCTATCAGTTTTACAAAGCTTCAAAACGAACTATTATTGTATAAAAGATACTTAAGAGTATGATATAGAAAGATTTTTAATCTTACATTACGATGTCTTTTAAAATTTTAGAATCACAATGGATTATAATTTGATGAGAATAAGGAGAAGTCCTTATAGACCAAAAAATCCGATAGCGCTACAGGCTGTTAAACGAAATCTCTTTGCCTTAAATGATGTTATAGTGATATCCGACTCTTCCGACAATGAATGTGAAAAAATCAACAAAAAAAATACAATCAATACATTACTCACAAGAAAAAGTCTTGGGAAGAATGTATCTATTACAATACTTGATGAAGAATTAGCTACAACATTTCAGGGATCTACAAATATTGTAGACAGTGCCTCTAAAAAGAGCAAAAGAAAAATTTCTCTGAATAATAATGAGAATAATAACAAATCTATGAAAGTAAAAAGGGTTACTTTTGGTAAGTACTGTCACAGTTTTGTATTTGTCATGTTATCAGGGAACAAAGATTTAGTCTAACAGGTGCAGATCGGGGAAGCACAGTGGTTTCGTTTTTTTAAAAAAAAAGGGATTAATTTTTATAAACTGTTTTAAGAATATTATGAGCAGGTAAAAATAGTCAATTTTTAGGTATGGTAGAAAATTTTTACTTTCCAAGGGCCCAAGGGTTTATATGTGTACCTGAGCATGGTGGTGCTACATTAGGTATGAAATACAAACATTCAAAAAAGGATAAAATGACTGTTGATCAGTTCGAAGATATAAAATTAAAAAATATATCTAATTTAATATCTAGTCATTATAATATCTGTGATAAAAAATCATTTAGTCATTATTTAAAACCGATCTCGACTAAGCAAAGAAGAAAAATCTTATTAGAAGCTGGAGTCACATACATTGATGCATCAGAAAAAAAGGAACTACATAAAATCCGCGCTTCGAGACAAATTTGTGGTTGCGATTGTAAGGTTTTTTGTGACCCGAATGTGTGCAGTTGTACATTAAATGACATACCATGTCAAGTTGAGAGAGAAAATTTTCCTTGTGCATGCACTGATGGCCAGTGCAAGAACAGTAATGGTCGCACTATTTACAATTCTTTAAAAGCTCAGCAACATTTTCTTGAAACACATAGCAGAATCAATAGTAATGATTAAAAATAGATTTTTTAATTAGATGGCTTCTAGTAAAAACAAGGTTGATTTGCTTTTATAAAATTTTGATTTAAATCCAAACTATTTAATAAAGTCACTGATTTAAATATATTTAACACCTATATGTTAAAATAAAGCGTCATTGTTTTTTTAATTTATATTATAAAAAACTTGTTCTGTTATATGTACATATTTAATTTTTTATATAGCTGAACAATATTATTAATTAATTTATTGGAAAAGTAATTTTTATTGAATAAATTAATTTTTATGAACCCAAACCTTTAACAGTATAAAATTTAAACAACTTATATAATGCTTAGCATATTGCGTTTTTTTCTATCCCTGAGTTTTTTGGCGATTGGAAAATTTGAAACTAGCGTATTTTATATGGGTATTATAATTTCGCACTGTTTCTCATTCTTAAAAAATATGTAGAAGCAAATTTTCCTTAAAATATTTTGAATTGTTAAGATTAATAGTTTCTTGAACTAAATTAACCTATTTTTTGCTAGGTGACTAACCCTCAACACAGATATTATTTAGTTTTTAAGCTTTAGTTAAAATATTTTTATTGTTTGAAAATTTGGAATGCGTTTGAAAACGTTTAAAAAATTTAAAAAATGCAAAAGACCATTTTACGGAAGAGTTGAATGGCCAATATTATATTTTACTTAAAGTCGGAGTTTAAGTAAAATTCTGGTGATAAAATATAGTGGCCCTTCCAACCTTCAGGTATTTTATATTTTTTTAGATTAATATGCAGGGTTAATTTTTTAAATGGTAAAGCAGCTCAAACTTTCTTATTTTAGGATTCATAAATTTCATTCTTTAAACTTTAAAGTTACATTTTGGAAAATCATTTGCTTAATTTTTTAAAACCACACAGGTAACTTTTTGCAAAAAAAACTGATTGCTTTTAATATGCAAAAAGTTCTCGGCTGGGAGTGATTTTGGTAAAAATCGAGGTGGGGTAAGGGGTCAAAGCGGGTAAAAAATATAAAAAAGAAATTTTTAATTTTTTTTTTAATTTTTTGAAAAAAATAAAAAAGGGAAACAGGGAAAGTATTCTTCTGTTGGTTATTTAGATAAAAAAGAGCTTATAACGTTTAAAAAATAACCCTGTATAGGTACTATTTGTTTATATTTATATTGTATTTTTGAAAGAAAGCTTTAAGGTATAAGATAATAATTTCTCTATTAAGGTTATTAAATGTAACATCAATTTGATTTAAAGTTCAAATTTTGAGTTGTTTTTATAAAAATCTACCTCAAATTTATTTTTTTTTAAATTTATTGGTTGTTTTTGAGTTGTTCTGATAAAAATCTACCTCAAATTTTAATATTTTTTTATTTTATTGGTGTATATGGTTTTTAGAATAATTTTTGAGTTTTAGTAACAACTAATTTGATCTTTAGTTGAAAGATGTTGGCATAATAATTTACCTTTAATTTGTATGTATATTAATTAAATCTCTAAAAATGTTAATTTATTACCAAAGTTAAATTAAGGCTGAAAAAAGGTTTATTGGGTACTTAGAGTAGGTACAAATGAAGTAGTGGTGTAAAAATTATATTTGTGTATATATTCATTTTAAAAATATTTAGTATGGGACAAACTCATGAACACCTTTTTTAAAGAATTTACTGTCATGTGATCAGTTTAGAGTTAAAAAGTTGTATGTGCAATGCACAGTGTACTGCACATACTACTTTGTAATGATATATTAAAAGAGGTAGAAGAAAGTGGGGTAAATGTGCACAGTATATAATAGTACGCACTGCCATAAGTTATAATAACTAAATTAACTATTATAACTATTTTGATTTTTACCATACAATCTCGAGCAGGTTCACAGAAAACAACTTTTGAATTGTCCCATAATTAAAGATTTTTTGAGTTGGTTAATTATTGAATTAATTTTTATTTATTTTACTATGTAGTAATTATTGGTCTCATCTTAGCATCACATGTATAAAATATAGTTTAGTTTTGTAAAATATATGCATATCTTTATGAAGACAACACTGGGCGTTAAAAATACCAAAAACGCCATAACTTTTGAACGGTTTTATAGAAAATTTTTGGACTTTTATTAAGAGCTCACAATCATTGCATGTTTAAAGTATTGAGCCTTAGAGATTTAACTGGTTTAAATGTGAACACTGAAAAATACTATGCATAAGATTTTTTTCAAAACCACTTGCTTATTTTATAAGAAAAATATGGATTAAAATAAATCTAAAATGTGTATAAAATCGAATAGCATTAGTTTATATGGTTTGGCATTTTGGAATGGGGGCGAGCCCTTAGTCAAAAAAAAAAATTAAACACATCTAATGCAACAAGTTAAGCACCTGAATATTCCCAGTTAATGTTATCTCAAAAATATTCTTAAAATATGTATATTTTTGTTAAACAATATTTGTTAAATTTTACATTTATTAATTAAAATATTTTAATAGAATAATAGAAATAGGGTGGTTAGAAATTACTATTATACCCATATTAAAAAAATCAAAAAGATTAAAATATTTTTCGCAATACTTTTTGTTTTTAATTAAGATACACGGTCCATTTTTTTTACTATTTAAGGTGTACTTTTTAATATAAAACCAAATTTAAAACATGCGTATTTTTTATTGAAACAAATGAAAATACATAGAAGATTCGGAATTTGGTTTTATATTAAAAAGTAAATATATATTTAGATTTTTTAAAACTTGCTAAAAATTAACTGTGGATATATATTTCGTAACCACTCTGTATTAGTATTTTGTTATTTTGAGCCCTGTATTACGAGTAACTGCAGGAAACGTTCGTCGTACTACTATACCTTGTGTTTTAAAAGCTAGCCCTTTCTAAGGAGATCCCTTAAATTAAATTTGAAATGGGTAAATTGTATACATTCAGAAAAATACGTAAATTTTCAAAAAAAAAATACATTTACCTGTTCCAAATTTAAAGGTAACTTTTAAAACATAGTTTATGTTTTAATGTAAATAATGTATACTACAAAAGTACCTACTTAATATTTAAGAAACAAATACATATTTCATATTATGGGTTATTTTGATACCCTATATGCTTTTTTAAATAATTACAAAAGACCCTCACTTGTGCAAAAAAATTCAATTTTTTTTGGTTATTTTAGCGTTTTAAAACTGATTTTGAGCCAATCGAGAAAATCGACAGTGGTCGGCTCCTAAATAAAAAAAAGTTTATGTACTGTCCTAACTTGAGAACCTATTAAGACTTGAAATTTAAACTACAGGTATGTTGCCTCAAGTTCTTGGTGCATAAATCAGTATATTTAAACAAAAACCGAAACAATATTTTGCTAATTAAAAAACAACTAAGTTAGATAATTAGAAAATGCCAACATTTGTTTATATAATGTCATATTTTATTGGATTGTTTCTGTAAAGTGAATATTTTATTAATAAAACACTATTTTTCCAAATACCAGTAAATGCTTTTAATTTTGATTAACTAACAATTTAATAAACTTTTCTTTGTATAATAAATAACAATAAATAAAACCTATATTACTAAACATAAAATTTTCCATATCAAAATATGTTTTTAAAAAACTGGTCAAATTAGTATCATATTATTTGAGGTATTTTATATATGATAACGAATTTTTTTATTGTCATTATTTTATTGGATTATATCACTTTTTCCAAAACCAATTTTTATTAAAAATAATTTTAATTTACATGATCTGTTACATTTTAACTGCTAAAGTTGTCTTGGGAAATAACCAAGTAAAAAAGAACATTGGTTTAAAAAATTTAACCTGTTTATTCCCCAGAGACCTGAGTAGGAATAGTGGCTATTTCTAGAGAGGTTTACCATACTGGATCCAAACCTGTTTACAAAGTCTCTAGTCAAATTCACATCTATTCTGACTGACATCACCACAAAATAGTACCTAAATATGATACCCATTTTACCATAGTAATTTGCTAATATGGATCATCCATAAAAGCAAATTACTACGTTAAAATCTGTAAAATGCAAAATACGACGTTATTTAGGTATTATTTGTGATGACTTCAATCCTAATACACACAAAAGCGGGTTGTAAAGTAAACCTTGAACACTGTCAAAATCAACTCAAATATGTCAAAATTAACCTAAAAATGTATTTAAAATTAGATAATTTGACGCAAATAGAGAAAAATATAAAACATTCGTTTCACGATGCGTTTTTGATGCTCGCCAAAAACGTCCATTTTGATACTAATGTTGTAACAGAGTGGCAACAAACTTTCAATTTAATTTCCCTGATAATTTAATTTTTCTCGTACTTTTTGTGAATTTTTTAATGGTACTACTACAATTAATTTTATTAGTGACAACTTAAAAGTTGTCACACTTTAACTCCACCAAAACTTTTTCTAAAATTTTTTAACTACCCCTTAATTCTGATCCCCAATTAGTAAAAAATAAGCAGCTTTATCCCGATTTTCCGGAATGTATTAAGTTCCCTGATATTTACAGAATGTGACCACCCTGTTTAAGATTTATTATTTACTATGTACTTACTATTGGGATACTATTGATTGATTTTATTGTCATTGTTAGTTCTGAACCTCAATTGCGACAGCAATGCCCATTCCTCCTCCAATGCAAAGAGCAGCTATTCCTTTGCTTTTTCCAATCCGGAGTAGGTTATGGATTAAAGTGACTAAAACCCGCGCCCCAGAACACCCAATGGGATGCCCAAGAGCTATAGCACCTCCTGTTATATTAATATTGTCTGTGGTAATACTTAATTGGTTTCTAACTACTATACTTTGGGCTGCAAATGCTTCGTTTATCTCGAATAAATCTACGTCGTTTATAGTCCAGCCCACTTTGGATAACTAAAAAAAGCACGGCGTTTAGATTCTGAACTTTAGAACCACATTAAAGGACAATTAAAGAAGTTTAATTGATGGAATCTTTAGAAAGGGCAAAATTATTCTTAAAGCTTGGATTCCATCTAAATTGCAATGTAACAATAATGTAGAACCTGTAAAAAACATTTTTTTGGCTCATTGTTTCATCCAATCAGATCAATTGCTGTGTGACATTAGACCTACCACAAAATTTCTGAATGGAAATGGCAGGATTTTTTTATTACTTACAGTATAAGTAAAATAAGTATACTTACTACTTTTTGGATGGCCCCAACTGGTGCAATACCCATAAGTTTAGGATCAACACCAACCTCAGAAAATCCTAATACTTTGGCTAATGGTTTCAGGTTTTTATTCTCAAGGTATTTTTTGCTGCATAACACTACAGCAGCGGCACCATCGTTTATTCCAGACGCGTTCCCTGCAGTCCCCGTGCCGCTATCTTTTTGGAAACAGGGTCTTAATTTTCCTAATTTTTCTACGGTCGTACCGAATCTTGGAAATTCATCTTTGTTCAGTACCACACCTTTTTTATTGACTACATCAACTATTTCTTTCTCGAAATATCCATTGGTTATAGCGATCTCCGCTTTATTTTGAGATTTTGTTGCATACTCGTCTTGGGCTAAACGATCTACGTTGTAGGTTTTTGCGACATGCTCATCTAAAATTGAAAAAACAAAACTGTAATTAGCTTTTACATATATTTATATTTTTTATACATACTTGTAGCTCCCATGTGAATGTTGAAAAAAGCATCAGTCAAACCATCTGATAATAAAGTATCAGACAGAGCTTGGTCTCCTAATTTTAAAGATCTAAGATATGCTGTGTGTTGAGCCCTGGACATATTTTCTTGACCTCCTGCTACTACAACATCACTATCTTCATTCTTTATGGCCTGATATGCTAAAAATACTGATCTGAAAATTTTAGAATTACATATTTAGTTAAAAAGCAACCAAAGGTCCCTAGGGACCAGGTGTTGAGGAACCCCACACTGAACTAAACTAAACTATAATGTATAGGTAATTTTTAATTTAATCTTGAAACGTATATAAATATTCGCGAGTTTAGAGAAATTCTAAATATACACCAAATACATAAACATTTTGTATGTTTTTAGTCTAAATGCAAAACGATTTTTTGTTTTGTTCGGTTTTTACCGATTTTTTCTCAATAGGTATGGTTAAATGTCTAAAAATAATGCTATAAGAATTGTGTGATAAAAATATGTTGTTCTGTTGCAGTTTTTTTTGTTACTATGTTAATTATAGTAGCGGATTTAGGGATAGAGAATAGTGGGGGGGGGATAACTACCCTCATGATCATAATTTTAAGAGGAATAGTATGAAATGCAAAAAAATGGACTGGTTAGTTTACTATTTTTCAGTATACTGATAAATCAGTGAGTACAAGATTTTTAGAAATCATTTTCCCTTAGAAATGTTTAATTTTTGGTGAATGTGTTAAAAAATTTACCCCTCCCATACTACTCTAGACCCGACTGGTAAATTAAGTCCGTTTTCTTACTTTAATCCAGATCCACAAAGCATATTTATGCTATATGCAGGTACACTAAACGGAATATTGGCCCCCACAGATGCCTGTCTTGCTGGATTTTGTCCCTGTCCTGCAGTAAGAACCTAAAATTAATAAATATTTATGTTTCCTTAATATATCAGACATAGCATACATATTTTTTACTCAACAAGCAACGCCAGACAGAAAACAAAGCCTAATCTAAAAATGTAGCTTTTTTGACTAATTTTGAGGTGCTGTTCAAAAATAGTCTGTTTTGTCGTACTACAAACCATTTTCTTTAAATTTGTACTGGATTTTTGTAAATATCACTTCATTTTATGCTGTGTCTTACTAACTTTGGGCCATACAAAGTCAAAATATGCTTTTTTTGACAATTAAAATCTAAATTGCAGGAACAAAGAATTATTCGAGGGGTAAATCTCCTGCGAAATCTTGCAAAATTGAATCATGCAAAATGAAATGTAAAAATTAACAAATTATGTATATCATCAGTCGAAACCCTTAGGAAATCTTGTAAAATCGCGTGAAATCCCGCGAAAACATGCGAAATCTTGTGTGCGCGATTTTTTTTTAGAATTCCCCTGAAATCTCGAATCTTGAATCTAGAAAATTTACCTGTCCAATAATGACTTGATCAACTTCACTAGGCTCAACAGAGGCCCTTTTGAGGGCCCCTGATATTACTACCTTTCCTAAATCATGAGCTGGGATTTGATCAAATTGACCTTGAAAGGTACCTAAAAATAAACAAAAAATATTTTTCCATAATATTTAAGATGATGCAAAATAAATATTAATTTACCATGCATCATAAAAGTGTTAAAAATATACTGCTGTAATTTTTCATGTGCAATTTAAAAAATTCAATATATTAAAAATAACAATAAAATTATTTATTTTTTTTAAAGCCATTTTTACTACAAGCCCTTGTATGTGAGGGCTTCAAAAAAAAAAGTGTACCCCATAAAAAATAAGCATTTTTTAGGATATATTTTAATACAAAGGGGTAAACCTTGCTCAAAAATTTGTGCAATAAAGGGATTTCTGAGAAATTTGCAGGAATTCCTAAAAAAAATTCATGGGTCTGTACAATACATTCTAGGTAGGTTAACCTCCCATTTAAGGGGCTGTTCACGAATTTTTGCTGTTTATGCTGGTTCTATTAAATCCTATAAGTCCTATATAATATTTTAAAATCTTATAAGATTTTATTAGGGATAAAGTTTAGGGTGGCAGGTGAGAAAGGGGTTTATTTTATAAAAATTTGCATGATAAAGGTGGAGTCTAAAATTTAATGTGACAACATTTATGCATGAATCTTACAATGACACCTTTATCATTTTATACAAAATTAAATAATCTATAATCCTTTTAATTAAGTTTAGACTCAACTAAAATGTACCCTAAGAAGCAGCAGATAAAATAATTGAAGACCTTTAATACCCCTAGTGAAAATTCCATAAAAAATACTTTGCCAAGTAGATTATATCTGCAGCAGTCGAAGGGGTCTGTTGTTTCATGTAAAAGAATAAAATAGTAATACACTAAATTTTAAAGGTAACTGTGTTATATGTATTCTACATTCAACAAGAAAACATTCTAGGAAAAAATAAAATTATATGACATTTAAATGGTTATAGGCCAATTTATTCCTAATGGGCAAAGTAAATTAAAAAAATTATTGCAGAAAATACAGTTGTAGAAGTATCTATAATTTAAAAATTTAATTTTTTAACATATATTTTTACATAACATTCTAAAACTTACCAATAGCTGTTCTACATCCAGAAATTATATAAACATCACTCATTTTTAGCAGCAAAAATTTAATTAATTGAAAATAAAGGAAAACACTACTTAACATGTGAGTAATACTATGTGGTTTTCAATACTAAAAATGTAGGTTGAAAATTAAATTTAACCTAAAAAAACTAGAACTGTCGATTTTCAAAAGACTGGTAGGGGGTTAGGTCAAATTGACAAAATACATTCGTGTCTACAAAACTTATCTTTCTTATGTAAATTATTATGACCCACATATGCAGACGAAAATGTTAACGCGTTTCTAATTTATGGAGATCCAAAGAAAGTTCGTTATAACATTTTTTAAATATTTTTCACTAGAAAAATAATTTTTCATTTCATAACGTTAATCAACATATTATTTTACATTTTACCATCCGAATATTTTAGGTGCTTACCTATTAATGAATTTATAAATTAAAATTTTGATTTAAAAAACTTATAACATGAAAAATTATTTGGTACATTTGCACTACGCGTAGGCGCAATGAACGAATGCTTTCATGGAATTCACATAGATGGCACCTCATGCTATTTTTTGATTTTTTTTTAATTTGACTCTTATTTCGAACTTGTAATTTAAATTAAATAGAGCTTGTTTAATGGGTATATTTTTAATAATTTAATGACATTTTTTAATTTAATCTAATAATGAATTATATTTTTTTTATTAATAGCATTTTTTTCGATATTTTTTTTTAGTTTTTTGTCATTTTAGGTTGAGTAACTATAAATTATGATAGATTTCGTTTTTTGAATAATAAATTTATATAATGGAATGGTTTAAAGTCAGTTTATTATTAAAACATGATTAAACAATTAAAAATGAAAAATTTCAATGGTCAGGGTCGGTGCAGGCCATCTATCGGAAGTTATGGGAAGCTATCCGTCATAAGTGCTTTTGATATGTCTCTGTTTTGAGTGGTGTAGTAGTGCGTGAGAGCCAAAATGGCAGAAAATGGTCGTGAAATCCCTGAACAGCCAAAAACTACAGGTTAGAATCCATATTTACTAGTTTAGGAACAAGTCAAACGATATTTGCAATCTTATTTTACATCATAAATCCAATTTTACACGGGCTGTACCATATAAAGTTATATAAGTTAAAAAAGACCACCATCTGTGGTAGTGTCTTAAATAATAATTATTAATATTATTGTCAAAGTCAATCCAATTATAAATAATAGTAAGTACAAAGATATGTCTAATAATTGACCTATACAAATTGCATCTGACGTAGTTAATAATATCCGAGCAAAGTGTTGACATGTCCATTCAGATTTCTAATACCTACAAACGTCAAAATTAAATCAATTAAAATTTATTCAGGATTGCTAATTTAACGCCAAATTATCCTAGTCAAGTACTAAACGAAAATAAATTATTTCCAACGACAAATCTAAACAATAGTTTAAAAAATCTGCGAGTTGTAGGTTAGACTTAGGTATTTTTAATATAAATATGACTTGATCTTTTTTAAGCTAAATATAGTTTTGTGGTAGTATGAAATTTAACTTTTGTAAAAATTTAAACTGGTTATTAATTTACATATGTTAAACATTATTTATTGCTTTTATTATCATATATTGTTATTTAATTTATTTAATGCCTCTACCATTTATTTGTGGTCCAGTATCAACCTAAACATGCATTTACCCAAAGGGTTTTCCACAAAGCAAAAAAGTATGTTATGACTCATGCAGGAAAATATAAAAAAATCACTATTTGATCAAATTTACTAGGTAGGTATATATTTTTGAATTCCTATTTATAATAATAATAATAATCACATCATAATAACTATGGTGTGAATTATTGTGATTTCTTCACTTCCTGCATGAAAAATCTCTTAAATTTGCTGCTGTATAACCCCACTTGTTTTTTTTGCCAATTTATGTAAAAAAATTAAATCAAATAAAGATAAGGCTAAGAATCATGGTTTTTTAAAAAGAGTACACATGTTTTGGGATAGCTTGTATGCTATATCAGATTTTTAATTTAAGATTGCAAATATTGTTGTTAAAGATAGCTTATTCAAATAGGTAATAACAGCTGCAATAAAAATGACTAAATAATGAAATTTTTGCACAGAATTTCTTTTTAATTTGATCCTATTGCACAAAGGTATCTTTTTAATTTAACTTTTGAAAAGTATAATATATTTTTAAATGAAAAAAATCAGAAGTGTGTGTTTATGGAAAACAGACTTTTCATTTCAACAGGGTGTCTTATGTAAAGTAATGACAGCTTAATGTGTTTTTTAATTTAGGAGTGGACATTCGATTTTTTGCACGTTTTTTTTTTAGATGCTGAACTATAAATTTAGGGATTATTATTATTATAGCTTATTAGTCTAATTTAGACTAAGCCTTTATATATAACTTTGACCAGTGGCGGACTGGGTACTTAGAGCCCGGGCTGGCAAGGTCCTTGAGGGCTCGAAAATCGCCAAAGGGGGGCTCGCGAAACGGTCAAAGAAGGCCCACGAAATGTTTAAAGGGACACCCGTAAAACGGCTGAAGGGGAGCCCGCAAAAGAATTATTTTTTCTCTTCTCTAAAAGGCATTTCTTCTGTAATCAGTCAAAACGAATTTTTTATTTTGATATAAAATTAATAGGGACCCTTTAATTTTTTTTTTGGGCCCGTAATTTTTAACACAACTAAAACTTTAGGATGCCCAAATTAACCAATACTTTTATCCGTAAAATAATTTAACCCGTGTAATTAAAAACCCTCGTGAAAACCGGTATATGGAGTTAATGAGTTATTGGGTTTATAAAACGTTATATTTTCTTGAAAACAATGTGCAATAAACTGATTTTTATTATAGGAAATTTGAGTTTCCTATTCCAGTATCAAAATTCCACTGAATCCCAAGGTAAGATAATAGTGATACAAAAATAATGCACAAATTAAAAGCTGACATGTGGTACTTGGCATTTTTCTGTTTGTCTAAAAATATTTGTTAAAACGTCTAAAATTTATGTAAACATTTAGAAGAAAAATCTGAGGTTACACATGACATTAGATATCCTGGGAAATTGCCAGTGGGATTAGCCCAGCTATACACTGCAAAAAAATTTATTGAGATCAGTTAGTAATGGCTTAATTTCTGTTAACAACAAGTTAAAATTACGGCACTTATAATTTGTAAAAGCGTTATATTGCCTGGAAACGCTGGAAAAATCAGATTTTATTTAAGTTTTGCTGTATACTGTGAAGAGGTAAAAAAGCTAAAAACTGCTGATACTGTCTTCTTTTAGAGTTCAAATTTTAACTGTAGTCAGAAATTAAAATATTGTTGATTATTTCACATTTTTTTACAGTGTAAACTGTACACATATGGCAAAAGAGCACAATTTCACGAAAAAATATTTTAAAGACCCCTGGATGCCAATTCTCATTTCTTGTGACCTGTATTATGAATACAAATGAGAAATGGGGTCCTGGCCTTCCTCAACTATCACTACGTTTACACCTAGCACTAAATCCCGGGATTTTTAAATCCCAAAAGCAGTCTGTCTTTTTCTGTCAAATTGTTTTAGAGAAAGAGAGATTGATACAGGAGTTATAAATCCCGGTAGTTAGTGCTATGTGTAAACGTGTTGTATTTGATTTGATTTGAATTCGTCATTTGAGTGACGTAGCTATAGTCAAATTTACAACAATTCGGCCTAACGTCATCACAAAATAGTACCTCAATACCATCATATTTGTCATAATATGAAATCAACAATTTTATCATGGTAATTTGCTATTACCGCATCTACAACAGCAAATTATGGTAAAATGTGTGGAATTCAAACTACGACGGTATTTGGGTGTTATTTTGTGATGTCAATTTGGATAGCTGTAAATGTGACTCTATACGCACTACGACACAGGGCTGAGGGGGTGTAGAATTACTAAAATTCTTCTAATAATATATTTTAGTTCATATTTTTCTTATTTTTTCTTTTTCTGGAATATCCTTGGGAATAGAAATAAATGATTTCTGGATTAAGTTAGCAACTACTTTAGTACTTTAATAAAGTGAAAAGTTATCCGGCAATGCCGGATAACCGACAATACCGGCATTCTTAGATATACAGTAGCTTACTATCCGTTACAAACCGTATATTCAAATAAATAAAAAGGGTTGATATCCGGCAGAGACGTGAACCGTGCTTCCGGTTTCATTCCGGATTTAGTTTCCGTCACATGATGTCACGTTTCACCTGTGATACACTGATATGACGTCAGTATCACTAATTAAAAGCAGCGCGTTTTTTGAGAAAATGTACTAAGAGTACCAAAAACTACCTAACGGGTCGTCCATAAAATACGTCAATTTGCGTGACGTATTTTATGGACGACCCCTAACTCGTTAACTATTTAACATAGAAAAATATTGTTTAAAAAAACGCTCTGAATAAAAGTACCTAGGTAGTATTATATTTTATTCCTCAGGATATTTACTGTGCTATTGGGTGTGCTATTTTATGATAAAAAACATTTGGTGTGTGCTTCGGTGTCTGACTGTTTTCCATTAATTTTGTTTTTTTGTTGTTGAAAAAGCATGTGACTGCCTCTTAATAAAAAGTCTGATAAATTTTCCTTTCCCCGAAATTATTTAGAATTGAGTTGGGTGGTAAGGACCTTAAAAACTCTCTTGACCAATTACAGGAGGCAGTCTGATACTAACCATCTAAAAAATTATGCCTTTGGTGTGTTTGTTGCAGTGTCTTTTAATACTTTTTAAAAATACTTCTAAAGGGAGACATTGATAATAAAAAAATCAGTAATTCTCCTTAAAGATCCATATACCGTGGGTGTCATCATTTTAAAGCTTAAACCCCTTTTATTCAAAAACCCCTTCTATTTCCCCTGTCTCCATTTTACCCCCTAACAATAAAATATATATAAAAAAATAATTTGGTTTGGTTATTTGTTATTTACTTGCTCCAAATTTTAAGCTGACATTTTAAGCAGTACAACCCTATAAAACATTTTGGGTCTGCGCGGGTATAAATGGTGCATAAACCGGACTTGAGTGGATGAAATTCACCCGCTCAAGTCCGGTTTGTTCATAATTTATACCCGCAGACCCGTCATTAGGGTTACAGGGGAGCGGACTCTTGACACGCATGGTATAATGATCCACCCTACCGCAGCAATTCGTGTATGTATATGATCGCAATAATTAAATTATCTACGACATACCTAATAGGTATTACCTATCGAATCAGTTATAGTATATTTTACATAAAAACTGTAGCAAGTGTATGGAAAAATGTGTATAATGTTTCCTATGCAACCAAAAATACAAAGTAAGATACCTGTGAATATGACATCATTAATAAAAATAACGTAGGAAGTATAACGTAACATTAAACACACCAGTATTCATTAGAATAATTAAAATTAGAAATAAAATACAATTTTCTTAATAGCGTTTGACTTTAATTGTTTGTGAATTATAATTAAAGAACCAAGTTAAAGAAGTAATTTTATTATTTTAGTATTTTTACTTAGTGTTACTAAGAGCGCCGATGTATTAAAATCTTTGCCAAAAAGTAAAAATCTTAGACCATGTTTTTTCACATTTCTCGACGTTTTAGACCTTTCTGAGTCGAAATCAGTAAACAAAAATTTTTCGTCCGTCTGTCTGTAAACTCGATAACTCCATTTCTAAATAAGATATAGACAAGCGGTTTTTTGCATATTGTTTCTTATCGTATTTCGAAGAGCTGCTTAGATTTTGGGGGTAAACGATTGGGGTAAGGGGGCAAGAATGGGGTAAAACTCCTATTTTTAGCGGGCTGCACTGTATAAATAATAAAATCAGCAAAATTTAGGTACTCATAGCCTTGAATTTGGAAGTGAATCGATATTCAGTTTTATTTTATTTCATTCATAGGTTTGCACAGGTTAATTTATATTTGTATAGCGGAAAATCTGGATTTGATGTATTTATGTTCAAATATGTTGGTAACCCAGTATTTGTGATGCGCCATGTGAGTCAGAAAATCTATAATTTTCTTATTGCGTGTTTTTTACGCCATCTATCGAACCATGGTCATACCGTAATTTTCGCTAGTGGACAGATATTTTGAAATGTGCAAGAAAAATAAAATAATATGTGAGTGATCACGCGAAAAGGGGCATGAAGAGATTTTTTTTGGGTATTTTTTAATAATAGTGTTGAGCATTTCTTAAGGAAATGTACTAAGATTGCCAGAAACTACATAACATCGTACATGATTTAATATAGAACCAGTTGAACATTTGCAAGCACCTTGTCACTAGGCACTAATTTGAAACGTTATGATTGCTTTTTGAAGTTGAAGACAGTATATTTTGTACTTTCATTTTCTAAAATAAAAACCTTTGCAATAATTGCATTATTTTTTGAAAAAACTTTACCTAAAACCTGCAAACTCCTTGAGATTTGTCTCAAAGGTAGAAAACCTGCTATCTCCTTTTTAATTCAATAAAAATCAGGCCCAAATATTTTTTTTTCTAGTTGATAGCTGTTAAAACCTCCAAAACACGCTAATAAAGAAACGGGATTTTTCATTTTGTTATACAATAATTATAGAAATATTTTTTTCGTCTCCTGTAAAGTTTGGTAAAAAGGAGTAAGCGGGTTAACACTCTAAGCCGACGATACATACAAACCGAGAAAGTTAAATAAAAGTATAGAATAAATCATTAAAACTCCTGTTTTGGAACAAAAAATTTGTTTTACGGTGTTATTAATACATGTCAAGTTAAATCTGACATATCCTTAATTAACACACCTAGTTAATCCGTTGATATACGTGATGCGCTAGCATAAATAATTTTAATTATATAAAAACCTTAACAATCTTTTTAATTAAATTTAGTTAATCAAGAAAAATTAATTTTAAATCCGTGATACAGCTTTTCCATACGTTCATTTAGCTGGGAAAGCGCTGTTTTAATGAAAAATCGATGACAGTAAGTAGCTGAACTTTTTTTAATATCTTTTAAACGTTGTGAAGCACTTGCTTATGTATCACAACATGTACAAAATTTGAAATTTTTAATTCAGTTACTTTAAAAGATATTAAGAAAATCAACATTTTCATGGTCCCTAATCTTCGGTGAGAAACTGTGCCGGTTTCAAATCTCTATCCGCCCCTGCCTATTTCAGGTCGTCACCGATCATATGACAAGCGGCAGTTTTTCGAAATGATAACTGATAATGATAACACGATATTATGCCAAGAAGAGTATTATTCATCGTTTTTTTTTTTTAACTAATATAAGTACACGTTAATCATACCTGAATCGAAAAAAAAAATTACCAAAAATTGATTTTTTTTAGGAAAACTTATTTCTAAAAATATTTAACTCAATGAAACTAAGCAATAAAGCACCGCAGGCGATTTTTTTTCAAAACTCATACATAATTGTTTAAATTCTTGCATTTCATACTATTTCTTCTATTAAAATTATGGGGGGGGGGGTTATAATCCCCCTAACTTCTAATTGGCACAGTCAAAAAATTACCATTTCGTGCATACTTAGTCCTATTTATCTCTAATCCAAAAAACTAAAAAAAAAAAATAGATCTTTTTTGAATTTTTGTATGTGGGATGTTTAATTTGTCTCGTCAATGTTTAAGATGTATTCAAGACATTTCCGTGGATAAGACAGTAATGAAGCCAATTTATCATGGCGGCCCTGACATTGAGGGCCGCCTAAAAATAAATTACACGAAAGAAATTCACGAATTTATTTTTAACTTCTACAGCGCGATTGAAGTCCAACTTCGTTATTGCCACTTTACATTATATTTTCAGGCAATGCAAGTGCAATGCAAGTTGACTGACCAATCAGAACTCTGAAATTTATAATTCTATTGATTCAGTAGAAAAATACAAATTGCACTGCACTTGAATCGCACCCCCCTTGACTCCGGCCCTTTTCAGACTGACGTAATAACAAGCTAATAAACTAGCGCTTGGAGTAAAATTGACTTCTTTAGGTGCATTTTTCGCCGTTGTCTTAATAGAAAATATTTAATTCTTTAGGTGCTTTAATAGCCGAATTTTTAATTTGTTAATAGGTATATTATTTTTGACCTAAATGTACCATTTAAAATTTTGACACATTTAAATTTATTACACTGTAATTATGACCGGTTTTAAATTATAAACAAAAGTTATGTTTTTTGAATATAAATTTTATTATATAGTGTATAAAATATACAGGGGGAGCCACATTGGGTCACAAGTACAGACTTTACCTTGATAAATCATTGATATGAGTATGTTCTGAGTGATTTTTTGATTTTTCCAACTTAACTGACGGCAAAAACTGTTTGCCAAAAAGCTAATGACTAGAACAAAGGGTAATTTTTCCAACTCGATGATTTTTACAGAGGGCGAAAAGTAATTTACTAAAAAAAAGGTCACCAGCTCTGTTATTTTCCCAACTCAAGACTGTAACATCAAATTTTGATTTTTTGCTTCTTTTGCATGGTTCTTTTAAAATATCCACCCTGTATAATTTTTCTTTAAGAGGTTACATAAATTTCTCATCATACATTTTTGATTATTGTATTAATTTCCCATTTGCCTGTTCCGTCTAAAATCACTCACCCGGTATATAAATTTAAACGAACTGTTTTTTTTACTTTTATATTTTTTATTATTATTTAAACATTATTTCTTTTAAACTAATAATTTTTTGTTTATAATCAGCTTTTATTCACGATCGACTGATCTTTGTTGTTTTTATTTTAAACTTGTATTTAATCTTAGAACCAGTAGCCCAAGCACCGTAGATTTTGTCTTCAACACAATAGGAGTTATAAAAGGATGAAGGTGGAAGTCGTTTGCAGCCAACATCTAGAAGTTGGCAACTGAAAGTTTAAGTAACTTATTTTTGCGTTAGGGTTTGGACTTTTAAGGGGTTGTATACCTATCTAGCTCGGGAAAATTAAGGATTTTTGCCCATTTTCTCAAAAACTAAGTAATACAGAGAAAAAGTTTTTACTACATATTTTGTAGAGAATTTTATAAGCTTTCTTTTTTATAATAACTTATTTTTTCATTAAGTTGACTATATAGAAGATATTTGCAAAAAACGTGTACCTTAAAATCAAGGTATCGGACAAATTTTTGACCATTTTCTGGTTTTCTCAAAAACTAAGCAAGTTAGAAAAAAAAATTAAACAAGTATTTTGTAGAGAATTTTATAAGCTTTCTTTTTTCTTTTAACTTATTTTTTAATTAAACTTCAATTTATGAGGACTTTTACGTTTATCAAAAAGGTCCGAACTACATTTCTACAAATTTTGAAAACTTTTGGATTTTTTTTGGGGCAAACGGTGATTTTTGTACTTCGTTGCTGGGACTATTAGGTCTATTTGATTTTCATGTAATATTCGAAAGAAAAAAGAAGAAAATTAGCATTTTCCGAGTAAAAATCACGGCGCCATGGCTAAGGTAGTTCAATGTCAAGTTCAAGTATACAGTAATATGTAGGTATTTTGAAAAAACGACCTGCATGTATCGGAATTTATCTAATTAAATATTATTCTCTCGAAAGCGTTTTACTTTCACTGGCATTATTGAGGAAGGTGTTATAATAAATAAAGGAATTTTATTAATAATAATAAAATCTTGGAAAACATGTTATACTCAAGAATATACCTACGTTTTTTAAACAACACTTCCTTTAAAAAAAAAATTGACGATGATTCGCTTAATTTACGCCACGCAAATATTTTATATAGATTTTTCGCGGAATAACATCGCAACCAGCGTTTCACAGTTATTTCTTCGAAAAAATTAGTTTTATATAGTTTTGCGAAAAAAATAACATAACTTTTTGTTGATAATGCAAACTAATTTTAATTTTTTGCACAACGAATAACCAAAAAATAATACTTTTTTGCCCTCGTCTCACCCTCACCTTTATAAAAAGTAATCGCGCCCGACATTGTCGAAAACTCGGGGTATTATTAAATAGAGTTGTCTTCCCTGTCACAAAGCGTTTTTAAGTTATAGACGAGTAAAAATTACCTAGCGAACAGACGAACAGTTGTATAAAATTAAGGCCTGTTATTTAATCTCTGGTAGGTAAAGGCACATCCACAGGCTCGCATAACAAGCATAATACATAATTCTATGCCGTGATTATGCTTGTTATGCGAGCCTCTGGATGTGCCTTAAACTATCTCGGTGGCATAGTAACCACCAATGACAAAAAACCATTCGGCATTTATCTTTTCGGTAACGTTAACCGATTTTTTACTTACCCATCTTACCCTTAACATGTTACACAACTTCAGACACACTGTATATACGCAAAACTATTACAATTTTTTTAGTCACCCTGTGTATACGCAAAACAGTTAGTCACAGCAAATATTAAAATTGTGACATTTCTTCTAAGAAGGAAAAGTAAAAATACACTTGTTTACATTTTTATTGTTTTTTTTTTAATAATTTTGAGTGGGTCATTTTAAATAAAACACATTAAAAACACCGTATATCCGTGAACATCTCTTCATACCCACTTACTATTTAAACTAGTAAACGCATTTAAAAACCACCTACATTTTTGAATAATTCATAAAAAATTGTGCGGGGTATGTTTTTTATCTGTCTGAATAGAGAATAGTTTTTTTATGAATATTTATACGATTTTTCCGTCGAAATACATTTGTTTTCCTCGTGGTTTTCCTATAATTAACAGAGGTGGAAAATCCGTTTTGTGACAAAAAAAATTATTGCAAAAAATAAAAATATTTTTTCAAAAACTTTTAATTTTTTTTTTAATTTTTCAATTTTTTTTTTTTTTTTTGATAAAAAAGTTATTTTTTGTTGTTTTTTTTTGTAAAATGCAACCTTAGAGACAAGTATTTATTAATAGAAAGCAGTATTTTTATTAAACCAAGGCATCGCCATCTCCACAGAAATGGAGGGGAAAGAAAGTACAGGAAACGCAAACTGTATTGGTTTCGAAAAAAAGTAAACAAGAAATCTTAGTTTATTGGAAATAAATCAAATTATTAGTAATATTTGTCATATTTTATTAAACCAGGGTCAGTGGTGTGATTCACGTGCGCATGTTTAAAGCATTAAGTCAAGCAAGCTTTAATCTATGTTATTTGTTATTAATAATGTTAGTTTGTTATTATGTATCAAATCGGGTGATACGGCCGGCAAAAAAAGCTCCATTTTAAGCAAAATGGGCCCCGAACCAATCGGTCAAAAAAGTGATACCATAGATTATATCAGGTGTATTCTAGTCAAATCATTATCTTCCGAAAATGTTGCCAAAAGTGATTTACTCAAAATTAGGAGATTTAATAAAAAATATTATAATAGTGATAATCATAAAACGAATGTAGGTATGTCCATATTTTATTTTTATTATTCAAAATCATAATTAAAAAAATATATACCATAAATTAGAATATAAGTAATGTAGCAACCTTTGAAGGAATTTTATGTAAATTATTATTAACCATTGCATCGGAATTTGTGCTTAAATGAATATATTATCTCTGTTTAAAAGAAACATATATGACCTTAAGTCGTTTTATAGGCAATTAAATGGATTATTATGATCATTTAGATCAAATTGAATAACATTTCTTGCTTATTTCTGCTCCAAACGCAAAAATTCATACCTTTGCTATTACAACCATTTCTGGTGGATAATATAACACTGCTGTGAAGGGAAAATTCGGGCGGTCAAAAATCCCCAATAACCAAGATAAATGTTCCAATAGGAATTCACTTCTGAAAAAAATCCACCGTTTTACAAATTTTGTTTTGCCTATGCCAACGGTTGGAAAGTAAAAATCAGCTGATTTTACATATGTATATGCTGTCAGAAAATTATTTAACGTCAAACACGTTACCTCAAATTAACAAACTAATTTTAAGATAATTTTTGCGTTTTTTGGATGATCAGGTGTTAGGTCGTAGGAAAAATAGTATACGCCCCTCGACGCAAACCATTTCAGTGCACATCGAGTGCACTAAAAACTAGGTTCGCGTACTATAGGTACTATTATCATATCGTGATTTGACAACTTTCCAGAAAAAACAGAAACAAATTAAAAAAGATACGAAATCATAAAAAATTTGGACTTGATCTTTTTAAAAACGTGGTATCTTAACCCTTTCGGACCGAAAGGACTAAATACGCTAACTTTAATGGGAAACTGGGGCAACCAGATCAATAGTTAAATATGAACCAACTGTTTTTGTGGTTGCTGCAACCAGAAATCTGGTTTTACCAGATTTGCCCTTAAAGGGCAACAACACAATTTGTTGTGGTTACCAGAAACAAAACTTAGTTGTTAAAAATATAACACACATTGGTGCAAAAAGATATTTTGGGCTTTTTCTGTTTAATTTTCGGGGTCCGAAGCGAACGTATAATCCTCCTCTTCTGTGAAACTGCTAGAAGTATAATAAGTACAATAACTATTCTAAAATTGTTAGTTCCAGAGTTATTTAAAGATAAGATTTCCGAATTTTACATTGTAAAGGAAATGAAGGGATTACTACCTGATGAGTAAGCCGGATGTAACGTATGAATTTAGGAGTTTAACTTCAACATAATTTTTGATAGTTTTTTAGGATAAACGGAACCCTTACAGCTTTTTTTGTCCAGAAAATCATAGATAACCTGGGCTTTTTTTGTTTAAAAAGCAATAGGTTTGTTCGTAAAAACTTTTTCCTCTTGGTTTTTCAAGTAACTTTAAAATCGATCGGGTGGACAGACAGACTACCGCATTTCATTAAAAAGTTCGGAATTTGATGAAGACATGTTTAGGAATATAAAATGTCCTGTTGACTTGTGAAGATATTGGAAACCATTGTATGTATTGTGAATACAATGCAAAAGTGGCCACTAGTACAATTTTAAATTATAATACTGCTTACAAAAAATAAGTGTAGGTAACATTTAATGCTTTATTAATTATTTTGCATTTATAGTTTTAATTGTTCAGTATATTTTTATGAATTATAAATTGGAAATGCAAATTAGCGGTTATTAATAATACTTTATAAATATTTTTTAAATGTTGACGTTTAAAATAAAAAAAATATGTGTATTTATTTATTTTAGATAATATTGTGGTTTCTTAAATTTATGTGTTCCAAATGTACATGGTTCTTTTCAAAATTAATAAATTCAGTAACTGTCTGTGTCACGTATTTATGCGCATGACAACTCGACAACGGAATGTCCGATCGTTATGTAGGAAAAATCAAGTTCTATGAGAGGAAGAACCCTATGTTTTTGATAAAAATGCCCACAAAAATAAAATAGTATATATAGTAATTCCTTAAAAAAAAAGAATATAGTCCGAGCGATATCGCTTGTAGCGTGCTCTGAGCCTCAACTCAAAAACTTCTTTCAAGGGGCTTTAATGTTTTTGCATGTGTTATGTTAAAAATGCTTTAATGCTTGATTGTATTTGTTCTTTGCAGTTGATAAGGAATTAAGATTAAAAAATTTAAAAGAACGACAGAATGAAGAGAGACAAAAAAAACTAGAAGAGATTAAAGCACAAGCGTTTGCAGCACAAAAGTTTAAAGAACAGAAAGAGTTGGAACGGCGACGTAGATTAGAAGAAATTAAGATGAAAGATGGTGCTAGAAGGCTGCAGGTCGAAGAAAGGAAACGAGCGATAACTGAGGCCGAACGGGATCGATTAGAGTCTATTTTGAGACGAAATCAGGTAAATAAAAATGTATGTATAGACAAAGCACGAAAAGTATTTAGCACTTATTATTTTTATCGGGGAGTGAAGCACTACAAAACGTTTGTACACACTTTCGAGAGTTTTGTATGACTTCCGACATTTGCGAAATAAAAAAATAAGATTTTTGAGCTTTTCGATAATATTTCCGAGATTTCCGAAAAATCTTAAAAATTTCATGAAAGATTAACGAGATTTTCGATATTTTTGTCGAGATTTTTAAAAGGCTTCCGCCCGAAAAGTACACAGACGTGCCATAGTGATTTACTCCCCGTTTTTTTTTATACGAAATTACTGGAATATTTTTTTATTGAATTGATTACACTTAAAAAAAAAGTAGTAGTAATATTAGTAGCATTAGCTTTATTAGATTAAAATTAGCATGTCATCTGTTTATTATCTATTATTAAATAAACCCATTTTTTTGCAAAATGAGCTCTAAACTCCAATAAAAAAATACTGCCAAATCTTGTAAAGCAGATTACACAGGTCTAAATAAATTTTGTCCGAATGGTATGCGATGAGTCCGAAAATTACCTTAGTTTTTCTTTGGTTTTATCTTAAATAAAGATAAAAATTCTTTATTTTTAATTTGTTTAGAACGACTTTTTAAATAATATATCAAGCATAACAAATATTTAATTTTTTTAGATTTAAACAATGTTTAGTACGGGCCTGGGCTCTCCCACTACGCCACTTACTTAAGGGGGTTTAGTTCTCAAAAATTAAATCAACTCAGTACCTACATAAATAAATAAAAAATAAATAAAATATTCTTTCTTGCTCTTACATATAATATAATAATGATTACGCAAAATGATTGTCCTTCGGATAAAAAAAATTGTAGCCTTGTGTTATTTTAAACTTTACCCTTGAAGTTAATTTTTTGAATAGGAGAGAGAAGCGAGAATTGAGGCTAAAAAGAGAAATGAAAAGAGCAATATTGTTTTTGCTTTTGGTTCTTCTACGTCACGACTATTGGGGCCCACCGACCCAGTCCCGGGGGTCTCGTATTGGGGCCAAAGGAGGGCAACTTCCACCCAGAATATCCCCCTTTGTGCGTCCCAGTTGACCCGACGGACGTCGGAACGAGAACTGGACTTCGGCAATAAAAAACGGGCGACATCTGCCGGTGGGGCTGATAGATCAGCAGAGAGTAAGTCCATTTTTTATTTCTTATATTTTTGCTGCTTGGATTGAATCGTACAACAGAGAACATACATATGTCCCTCGTAAAAAGGAAGCAACCCCTTAAAAAGGTAGAATGAAATCACTCAATAATTTTTGTCCGCGCCATGTTGAGTTAAAACAGTAAGAGGAACAGTGAGTGATATATTGTCAGCCACAGATATATTAGGTTAAAAGAAAGAACATAGCTACTATTAAGTGATTTCACTCAGTTTTCTTTTATAAAATGAAAATGGCGAAAAATTAATATTATGAATATTTTGAAAAACTAAATATATAAGTTTAACAACTTCATTCACGGTCTTTTGAAAGACTAAGAAAAAATTCAAACTTAACAGTAAAAACAAAAAATATTCTTTTTTGTATGATTCTATTCTTTTTGGGGACTTCTTTTGCACTCTTATTATCACGTGTTATTTTTTTTTTCAAACAATTTATTGTACAGGTGTTTAGTTACTTATCCTTCTCATACACAGAAAAAATATTTAAACTGAACTACAGCTTTGTAGAAAATGTAATTATTTTGAGTCATAAAGTGTGATAAGGATGATCTATCTATTTGTACATAAAATAGTTTCACTCACAGTTTTATTTTGTCACAATATTATTTATTTTACAAGCTAAAAACTGTCAAGAATTGGTATTTTTATCTCTTGTACAGTGTAAGTGATCGCTTAGGGCCAATCGTGTATCTGTAACTTTTTTGGTTAAAAAAAAAACGCTCAAATTTTGTGTTTACCTAGAAAATTAAAAATGAATTAAGTAAATATAAAAGTTACAGAATACAATATTTTTATGTTTATATTGGGTAATTTTTCATGTGTATTTTGGTTATTTTTTCATGTTTATTTTGGGTGTATAATTTTGTTTACTGATTTTATTCCTGTGTATAAAGTATAAATAAAATATTTTAATGAACTTAAAACTAATAAAAATTCTAAGTTAACAGCAAAAATTATAAATTCTATAGTTATTTTGCACTTTGAATTTCAATTAGTATTATTTACTGTTTTGTTCATGTAATTATAAAAAATAACGTTGCAAATTAACTATTTCACTTCTTTCTAGTGAAAAATACAGGGTTCGGCATATTTATTTTTATTCAGTCAATAAGTAATTTTGCCTAGCCTAGCCTAGCCTGTTTTTTGCATATTGGGGAATAGTTACTGCTTTATTAAAATACGAGCAAGTTAACTATGCTGCACTGCTAAGACAAGTTGTCCTATCCTGAAGAATAGATAAAAATGGCAAAGAACAACCGGTACATGCAGATAAGCCGAAAATGACAAAAAAGTTAGTTAGGACGTTTTAACTAAGAGGGCAGTATAACTTTTCTGAGAGGAATCCAATACTAATTTGACACTCCTCGATTGTATACAAGGAAAAGCCCTTTTTACTATTGACATTATTATTGCCGGATCCTATACCTCTATACGTTTAAAATTAAAACAGGATACACGGTAATTTTTGTTTGTTCTTTATTCAAATATTATTGGAGATTATGTAAATGTAAATAGTATATATATATTGTAAAGAAATATCGGTAAATATAAATATTACAAATTAAGCATAAATTTAACAAGTATACATACAAATGACGAGCATTTAATGCATATTATGTATTTGCAAAACATTCAATAACATATTCGAGAAAAAGTATGAGGAGAAAAAGACAGAAAACTGTGCGATAAAAAGAGACGGAAGCATTTTTAAAAAAATAAACTTTTATAGGTATTCTTTTGTCTGAGGTCATATCTTTGGTCGCACAGTTTTTCTATCTTAACCCATAAATGGATATCCTAATATAAAATTTCAAAAATCATGGATAATTGGATAAAGGTTCGAATAGTTTCTCTGGGAAAAGCTAAAATTATTCAGAAAATAAATCTCAAAGGCGTTTAGTGTCACATAACTATGCGAGTATTTTAGTTACATTCCCTATCTATTTTCGATTACACAGCTTATTTTAAAGTTGCTATTTTGCAAATGTAGTGTATAGGGATATTAGTTTTTTTTGTCATTGTGTACTGTTTTGTTTGGGGTTTTTGTTTTTTTGTTTGTTCATGGTTATGTAAGTTTATATAAGGGGTTTTGTTGTATATAGTATTTTTTGCCTATAGTATTACACACAGAAAATTGTGCATGCTTAAAGTTTAAGCATTGCTTAAGTTTAGCATTTTGAGGGTTAAATTGAAGGTATTAAATACTTATTTTTTTGCGAGTCTAATTTTAGCAGACAAAAGGATAAAATAGTTCGTCAAGCTTAATTTTCAATCAAGCATTTCAAAATTACAATTTTTTTAACTCTTACGTGCAAGTTTTTTCTGTGTATGAAAATTAATATATTTACACCTGTCTAAAAAAATACTTTATGACAAAAACGCCTTGTATAACACTGCCTTGTGAAAAAATACTATCTGCAAACATATAATAACCAGTTTATTTTTTAACAGAACACAAAAGTATTTTTGTAGAATAAAGTTATGGTTATGAGATAATTTGCAGATAGGACTATTTTCGTTACGAGAGTAGAACAGTTATATAAAAGCTCCGCAAACATTCTGCCTAAATATGTACAAATTTTATGTATGAATTGTTTATAAACTTTTCTGTATACGCAGATTGTATCTAAGCACGTTTCTTGTGATTTAAAGACCTTTCTTGGACTAAAATAGTGAAATACAAAATAAATGTTTTTCTATTTGTGTCACAAAGTTGCATACTTTCCACTCTTTTTATATATAAATCTTTATTAGCTAAAAAAGCTCCAAAAGTGAAGTTTTAACGTGAAACGCAAAATAGAAAATTTTGATTTAGAATATTAAATTTTAAGTAGAAAAAATACTATATATTTAAAATTCGTTTCTTAATGCGCTTTTCGCGCACTTATCCATCAGAAAACACGCCGATAGCGGCTCGTTTTCTAAACTTTGGACGCGTGCGCCAAAAACATCCAGTGTGAAACTATTTTTTTTAATATACTGTTTTAAAACCACACCTTGTACTTGCCTTTTATTAAAATATCATAAAAATGACATTTTATTTATTTGCTTAAAATATCTTTTTTATCTTGTACGTACGTACGGAAACTTGGTATTTTTCTTCCAAATAAATATTTATACAAGATAAACTTTGTTATTTGTAACTTCTCACTTAAAAAATAATTAAAAAAATAAAGTTATTTATGATTAAGAATATTTTCTAAAAATAGAAATATTGAAAACTATTGTTAGTCAGTTTTAGGAGAAAAATTAAGCAACTATTTTTAGATTTTATGATTTGTTATACGTTATTTTATTACGAAGTAAACTCGGACTTAAAGTAAATTTATTTGATTCTTTTTTAAATTTATTTAAAACTTTTTCACCCCTTTGACCCCACTTATTTTCTTCTAAATTTAAACAGGCCGTCAAGTTTTATATACCTTATGAGGCCTAGATAACATAATTTTACTTTTAGGGTGGGACGGAAACAATTTTTTATTATTTTGCAAAAAAAAATGTAAACGAGTGGCGAAATTAATTAAAATTAAAATAAATTAAAATTAAAAACTGTTATTAACCCTGTATATCCCGGAGGAATACAAAACCAAACAAGCATATTTTATTATTATTGAATGCAGAATACAACAGAATAGCGTAATATAATACTACATCATAAATTCACAGAAATGATAAAAAGTGCGGTTCTCTTTACCTTTTGCACAATTAACATTTCTGTCTTTCTTTTATATCCCCAACTTATTTTTTTTTCGTTGTGTTGTGCTGGGTAAATCAACCTTTAATTATTTTAATTTAAGACTATGGGACATAATGTCCCAAGGGTTAAAATTTGAAGAGATAAGCATTTCCTTCTTGGATCAGTGTCATCAGCTTGATGACTTTAAAACTGCGACTTCCGAGTTTTCTGAAATAGCTTAAACTTTTTTTTAAATAGCGACCATTTTTTTTTAAAGGACCAGTACAGTCACTAACCTATTTTGTAGTATCTCTTTGCTCTACAGTTTAATCTTTTCCACACCGGCAAAATGGGTACATAATTAATACTCTTAGTTTTTTTTTAATAATTGTTCAGTTAAAAGTATATTAATATTTATGCTGATTATCAGAATATGAAAATTTTTGCATAATAAATTACCTTGAATATATCAAATAAATATAGGTATATATTTTGTGTGGGACAGAAAATCAACGTTTCAGAGTGTATTGCTTTATTACGATACATTGTAACGCATGGTTAGGTAAAGTATATCAATAAACACACTGAATTTGATATTAATAGGTTGGGAAACATAAATGAATCTTTGGCTGAAAACTATAGTAATTGCGATGAGATTTGTTTTAAATAAATAAATAAATAAACATTATTATTAAATAATAATAATAAAGAAAATGCCTCATACAAGTTTTGAAAAATTTAATTAAAAACCTGGGGTATGGTCCATACCCCCATGGGATCCCATACCGTATTGGATTAAGGGAATTTTGGGGTTGGACACTATCAAAAACTTGAGTGACATCGCTCAATAATGTCCCAATTTCTGTGCATTAGCAGGAAACTCGATTTTATCCTTTTTCGCTCAAATTAGAGTAAAAGAGGTAAAATTGCTACTGCATTGCTTTCAGAGGGTAAAATTTAACTCAAATTGGTGTGGATATACTCGTCGATACAAGCTGTGATATTATTAAGTGAATTCATTAATGTTTCTACTGTGAATTTTGATTATATTTTGCTACAAATAAACCAATTTATATTGTTGTAATCGCTATTGCTTATTGTTAAAATGTGGGGACGCAATGTCGATATTAAAAAAGCTGCGCCAAGTGCAAAGGAAGCCAATGCTTAAAAGGAGAGTTATAACAGGGTAACGAAGTACTCTTAAAGGGAAATATTTTTTAATAGGTAGTACTCCAACAACTCCTGCAGGCTGTGCCAGCGGATACACAGGCCGTAGACGTACAGACCTAGTGCCTACAATACCGTCTAGAGATTCGTCATTCGTATCCTCCCGAAAATCGCTTAACCAATCACCAGGTAGGGCTTACTCAATGACCCGTTTAGATCAGCTGTCCAAGCCGAGAAAAAGGCCAGATCTACCAGTAATGTCCGAGTCACCCAACCCTAGACCTCTTTCCTCACCCCGAACATCCTCTGTTACACGTAGTATGAGCCACCTAGCTGTAAGTAAAACAGGTACTACTACGACCACTAGGAAACCGTTAAATCGAGCCGATAGCCGGAGTATGCACCAACTACACGATGGAAATGCACCACGCACCACCCGTGCTACTCAATTAAGGCAACAGAAACTCAATGCATCCTCTAATTGCAGTGAGGGTACGTTTCTAATCCTTTTAAACATTCTTATTCATCATATACAGTTGGAATTGACTGATACTGAACAAAATGTTGGGTTTTACAGACAACGAAAGCAAGAAATATCCGGGATGTTTGCACATTACGGGTAATTTTAGCAAATTAATTTGACTTTTTAAATATTGGGACGGATCTAGCTTCATGTATTATTGATTACAAAGCAAATATTCTTGTAAAATACTGTACATTTACTCTTACAAACGGATGGTTAATTAAAATAAAAAAGATCTAATAACGTTTTCTTTGATAGAATATGAAACGAACAATTTTTTTTTTACTGTAGTTTGTCGAGCGAAAAAAAAATCAGTCGCTTAAAAATTATGGCGATGGGACATACAAATTTCTAGTAATATGCAAATAACCAACAATATTTTTTATCTGACAGATTGAAACTGCGTTTGACAAGACTTAAATCCATCGTATACTAAGTAAACTTAAGGTCAAGAAAGAGATAGGGATTATTTTTATTGTTGCTCAGTTCTGCGATCTCGTTGTTTGTCCAAATAACGTGTTTTGTTCAGTATATCTCAATTTAAATGTATCATTTTAAAATTTGTAGATAATCTATTTTTCAAAAGCTTTACAGTATTCTTCCCTAGGAGCCAGGTTTCCGGTGTTTGGTCTGCAATGTATTTGGTAACACAATTTCCTTAAGCTTAAATCTAATTCACACTTCAGAAGAATTGGGTCACTTAGGATTTTCTTAAACATTACAGCAAATAAACTAAAAACGGTGATTCAGAAATGAGTTTTTCGAGTCGAAAATTGCCTTCAGAGGGCTGTAGCTTTCTTTTAGAAAGGGACAACCTGTTTGAAGCTTGGAAACTAATTATTTTCCCCATAAAACACAGTTTTTATGGTAAAAGTAATTTTGATGAAATCATTTTTGCGGAAAAGGCAAATGTAAATGAGAATAATAGTTTGGATGCCATTTTCAAAAGTCTCTAGCTACTTTTTGAGCCATTTAGAGACCCTTTTCCTATATTTTAATATAAATTCACCGTTTAAATCATTAAATTATCTCTGAATCACACTTTAATATTTTTCTTTGTAACCAATGTGGTATGAAAGATAGGCTTTAAAAATCAAAAAGCACATAATCTTAACTTTTTGTGCCCCAACCCGATTAAAAACATCGCACTACTATATTATAGTAACTAACCTTTAAATATAAACATAGATAAACCATGTTAAAGGTAGTAAGTAATTTTAAAAAATTAAATATATAATAAATTTAACCATAATCCATGTTTGTGTAGCTTTTAACGAATATTAACATTGTAATTTTTGGTATATATGCATTTTTTTTTTATTTTGGTGGTGGCTCATCCCGTTCCCAATTTTCGATTTTAAAACATTTTGTTTATTGGAATTATTTAAAACAGTAACATAAGTAAAAATAATTTTGTAAATATTTGCTAAATTAAAATTGCAGTATCAGGGTTGATATAAAAGTATTTAATGTAAGAATATAAAAAACACATGTATGCTACAAGTATTTTTAGTGAACCCTGTAGTTTAAATTCTAAAAGTATGGGCAAAAGATTTAGTTTCCACAAGTTTAAAACTTTAGAGTTCTAGGATTTGTCAATTAATTTTTATTTAAGGAAGAAATATTGCTGAAAAGTAGATTTTTATTCGGTGTTTACATGCTAAATTCGGCTCTGTACGTTCAGCGATATTCAATTCATTTAGTGTCTTCACAACTAGAGTCAAATTCACAGATGCCGTTGTATTGCATTTCACCCATTTTACCATGGTAATGTACTATTTTGGATGATTTGTAATAGCAAATTATCATGGTAAAATGGATTATAATGTCATATTATGCAAAATGCGACGGTATTTATCTACCATTTTGTGATAATAAGACGTTTGAGGCACTAAACTTAATTTTTAATATCTCTGGAATCCATGGGTTCGTTTTAATTATGTTTTTGCAGGGTGGCTTTAAATATTAAAAACACAGACATTGATTTTTTTTTAACATCTCCATTAATTTTACAATTATTCCATACTTGCCATATACCTTTTTAGTGCCTTTTATTTGAAACAGTAGTTCTTTTATATCAATATCTGATTTATCAGTATAACCGATTACGGTAAATGATATTAAAAATTTAACTGTTTAGCCTCTTCGAGACCGAGTAGTTCAATGAGTCAGCAAAGCACCACTAGTGTAGCTAGCTCTGCTAATGTTAGATATCGTCCTCCAACTACTCCAAGAAGGCCTAGGCCTGCAAGTATTGCGATCACTGGGGTCACCGCTTTGAACGAGACGAAACCTCCATTACCAAAACAGAGAAAATCTATCACAAAGCATCCCAGTGACAAAGAAATTAATAAACCTCCACCGAAAACAACCAGAACGGCAAAGTCACCGGTAGATCATGCTACTAAAACTTTGTCGACGCATATAAATAACGAGAAGTCAGAAAAAATAGTCAGTAATAGTATTAAGAAAGATCCCGGTGATAAGAAAACTCAACAGAAACCGCCTGATACTTCTAAGACTAACCTCCCACCTCCAGAAAATGTCAAACAATCAGATAGTCAACCTCCTAAATCAGATGACGCCAAAACTATTGAACCAAACAAAGAGTAAGTAAAACTTTTTTTAATAGGGAATGCCTTGACGTCTATCGACTGATCAAAATAATTGTACGAATACAAGGCTTACTTTTAAAGAACAAACACGATATTTTGCAAAAACCCACAAAAAACACATCGTGATTACATAAATTCTATTGTTGTGATGTCATGAATATAATTTTTTAAAAATTTTTTTAGGAATGTAGTTAGTAACAATGTGCCTGTAGAAAATGTTGAGAGTATTGAAAAACGTGATGTAGAAAAAGAAACAATTGAATCAAAACCCACAGAACCTGCTGAAGTTTTAACCCAAACATTAATCGATTTATCACTAGATGATAAAGTACAAGATACTAAGCCTCAAATAGTTGAAGAAAAAACGATTAAAATGGAAAAATCAGAGGAAAAAGTAGAACAATTGATTTCGTTAGATGATAACACCGTAAACAACACAGTAAACACGGCAAACAACACTGCAAATTCGGTGAATAACACCTTAAATACGGCTAACAACACAGATAACAACATAACTCAAGATAACATCACAATCAATGATTCTGTGAATGAAATGTCAACGTCAATGACTAAATCGCGTATACTCACTACCGAAGAAGAGGCAAAAGCTGCATTAGCTGAACGTAGACGTTTAATGCGCGAAGAAGCTGAGCGTGCAGCTGAGCAAGAAAGGCTTCGGAAAGAAGCTGAGGAAAAGGCTGAACTTGAAAGGCAACAGAAAGAGGAGGAACAAGTTAGACTATTAATTGAGCAACAAAAAATTGCTGAAGAAAAACGGTTAAAAGAGGTAGGTTGAGCTTGGTTAAAGCATTTCGTCGAGTTTTCAGATATGATTCTTGTAACCTAGTTTTTTATATTTTTCAAACGTTTTTTAGGCAATTGAGGAAGCGCAAAAGTTCCAAGAGGAGGAAAAACTGAGAAGAGAGGAGGAAGAGCGTATGAAAGTGTTAAAAGAGGAGGCCGAAAAACGAGCCAAGGAAGAGGCAGAAAGGCAAAAGGCTGAATTACAAGAAAGGTTAAAGAATGAGGAGAAAGAAAGAGAAGCTCGACGAAAACGGGTAGAGTTGATCATGTCCAGGACTAGGGGCAAAAATAATACCAATTCACAACAATCTAGTGAGGTAAGAAATAACATGATGCAAATTTAACTCCTTTTCGCAAAGACTAAAAAAAAATACGCCATAAAGTGATTTTCCGGGGGAAACCCAAATCTCAAAGTTTAAAGTTCGGTTTTGATCTGTAAAACAGTGACCTCAAAATGTATAAATACATGGTCATCAAAATTTGGAAAACTTTTTTTTCGCCATTACATTACAATTAAAAATACATCATTTTAACAAATAAGTATAATTTAGTGTGAGATGGCATTATTATGAAACTTTTACAATACAATACTGTTTTTGTTTCTTTTTAGAATTCTGTTGAAAAAAATGAGGAGGATAAAAATGAAAATAAAGTGAATGGGACCGAAAATGGTACAAAAGTTAGTGAGGAAAATGGTACTAAGAATGGTAAAGATGAAGTTGAAGAAGAAATAGTGGATAATATGTAGGTATTTTTCAAAAAAAAAAAAGGAAAACTAGTAATGGTGGATTATATTGGCCCATGATTATTTTACTAAAAATTATTACTTTTTGGGCATTAAAATCATCAATGTAGTCTTTAAAATCTGAGAAAATTTAAGATTTTTATTTATTTTAACTCGAAAAGAACGAAATATTTCTTTGAACTACGATGAGGCGATTTAAATAAACCTTTATTTCTTATTCTGAAGTAAAATTAATTTATATTTGTAATTAATTAAATAGAAGAAAGCCAATATAAGCCATTTATTCACTTTAACAAAATTATTCTCAATTTGAGAATAATTAAAATAAATTAAAATAATATTTATCCTTATCTTTAGTTTATTTGTAAATAATGCGGTTGGTTTCGAATTTATACGTTTTTAGAAATATGTACTATACAAAAATATAAAAAAAATCGCAAATTTTGCGCAAATCTTATGGTTCTCAGGGATCCAAAAAAATTGTAAAAATAACCCAAATTCACAAAATATGCACCTTAAATTTAGATAATTTTGTTAATTAATGTACAAGGTGCATTGACCATTTTTTTAGATAGTTTAAAATTCAAAAATTATTCGGGGACTCAAAAATTGGCATAAATACCTTAAAATTCATAAAATATTCAGCTTAAAAGGTCATTTTGTCATTTGATGTACAGACGCATGAAACCAAAATTGCAAGTAGACATGTTTAGAATAAAAGGGGATTCTGTAGATACAACTTTATCCTAGTGCGCGCGATAGCAATTGAGGTGAGCAGTTTAACTATTTATTCATAGGAAATTCATAGCTTTTTGTGATTTTTTTGTGCGAGAGAACAATAAACGTGGAAACGCACCGTAAGTGGGTCGATTGAATGCTGATTACCGATTTTTAGATTTGGATAAGAAAGTTGATACTCATTTTGATAATTTTCAGTTAAAACTCTTTCGGGAGATGCAAAAATGGTATAAATACATTGCAGATTACGCAGTTTTAACTGTCAGACTGAAACTCGTCGCATTTTGTTTTGAAAAATAGATCAAAAATAAGGATAAATATAATTTTCTTTTATTTTGTAACTTATAGAATTGCAGATGAGTCAGTGAAAAATGCAAACACAGTATCCATAGAAACAACAATCAACAACACATCCGATTCGATGAATTCAAATAATGCATGGCAAACGACACAGCAGTATGGTAATTTTGTTTGTAATAACAACAGTTAAACGACAGACATTTTACCAGTATTTTTCATGAAAAAACAACTGATGCGTAGTATATAATATTATTAAAACAATTATATTAATAACAAAAACTATAGATTTGCCCTTATCATAATTAAAAAAAAAGAAATAATTTATTTTTTTTTGCATGTAGATCATTCTTTTTCAAACCGAACTCTACAAATTTTTCGTTTTCGTTTTCGTTCTCGAAAAGTGACACATAAATTTGATTACTTTTGATAAGGTAAATTACATTTTTTAGTAATTTAAGAGCAAAACGAAAGCTTAAATTTACTAAAAAAACGCTTTTTTACATGTGCTTAAAAGTTTTTAAATAAATATTAGGGTATTAAAGTATTCGTTATGCCATCGCAACCAGTTTTTTTTACAGTTTTCTACAGTTTGATAAAGAATGACGAAAATTTATATACACGACGGTAGTTTTGTAGATTTAGTTTACATTGTTCATAATTTAGGTTTGTTAAAACTGAATTTAAACATAAAGCCGATAAGATCACACTTTGTTATCTCCACTTTTTGACAAAATTGAGGTTAATTCAAAATTTTCTTTTAAAAGACCATAACTTAAAAAAATCAAAACGCAAAAAATTATTGTAATTTTTTAGATGTTTTTATTCATGTCTTGACACTTTTTTGTGGTTCTCCAAAAATTAACATATATGGAGATTGTGAGGTTTGGCCTAGAGGTTTTCTATGTTAGTTATAAAAAAACTACTTAAAAAGACTGCTGTATGTGTATATATGCATTGCAGTTGGTGCAAAAAAATGGCAACTCTGTTTTAATCAATTAATATACAGAGTATCCCATTTTATAACAACAATATTCACAATGTTTTTTCTGATAAAGTACACTATTTATTTCAACTAAATATTAATCAACTGTTTTGTTAAATTATTCATTTTGTTTTTATAAAATTTAACTAAAATATGTTTCGTTTTTTTTTTTGTTGTTTTTATTCACAGTGGTAGTCTCAAAATAGACATGGTGCATAATTTTTGCAAAAATTTTTCTTCATTATATAAACATTTTCTGTCAGAGATGAAATTACTGTTCACAGATCATGAAAAGTCGGATCATACCAAACTCAAGACATAAATTTTATTTTTATCCAACGCCTCTTTGTAAATTCCCGTTTACTGTGGCGATTTTAGATAAGTATTTATCTTTTGTTATTGATTTACCCTGCATTTCTAGGGTCAACATAGGGTATTTTTTTTAACCTTTTCATCTAGACAAGGTCCTTTAAAAAAACTACATATATAATGGTCTGTACAGAAACTTTGATGTTCAAATGTCATGGTAAAATCGCAAAAAAAATATTTTCAGCAGAATAAAACACATTATGCTACACGTGAATTAAGTTTTTTCATTTAACTCACTTGTACTGTAATTTGATTTTCTCAGAAATTATGAACCTTTACGTCAACTTTTTGCCTGCAAGTGTATACACAGTGTCACTATTAGGCAATGATAAATTTTTAGACTGGTTAATAAAAAGTTTTAACAACAACAGGTAACCTAAAAAAAGATTTTCCTTCACGTTCGCTGCCGACAACCCACACCCCTATTCATAGTCAATGACGAGTGCCCGCCTGGCGGGCCTGTAGACTTGAATATAAGTAAAGTTAAATCGTTTTAAAGCCTAAACATTCCTTTACAAAATAAAATAAAACTCACTTTCCTATCTCTACTAATAAAGCGGGAAATTAATTTTGAACGCGACCGCTACATCTATACAATTTTCGTCGGCAGCGAACGTGTTAAGAATTATAAAACTAATAAAGTTATCTAAAATGAAAATTTGTCACTTCTATTAGGTACACACTGTATTCTAGACTTTAGGTCAAAAAAATTATATGTTTTAAAATGAAAGACTTTTTAATAGGTTTTAAGTAAAAAAATAAATACAGTGGTTCCTGAAAAAGTACCACATCCTGCATGCTTTATGGAATTTTTGATATTTGAAATCAATATATGTATCTAAAAATATATCAAAAAGATCACAGTAGGTAACAATTTTAATTATAATAAATTAATTTTAATTTATAATAAATTATTTATAGTAGAAAATAATTTAAATATGATTTTAGATGCATTTAATAAAAAAAATATTTTACATTATTTTTAGTATTAATTGACAAGTGGATTAAAAATATCACAATATTTTCTATTTTTGTACTTCAGTAAATTATATAATTTTTTATCATTTAGTTTGTAAATATTGAGGTAATAATATGGGATATATTGTATCATAAAATACACCCCGATTTTTTAAACAGCTTTAGCCAGAAAAAAATGCAAGGCCCTGTTCTCGTCAAAATTAGTTTATTTAGAGGCTACTCATTTATTTAAGACCATCCTAAAAAAAATCTATTGGATAGATTTTTTTAAAGATAGATTTTTTTAAAACAATGTTTTTCTTCTGTCTTAGGTTAAAACACGTTTCGTAAAAAAAGCTGATTTAAAAAAAAATAACTGATAGATTTTTTTATATTTGGTTTTAAACTAACGAGTAGACTCTAAATAAACTGTTTTTGTCGAAAACATAGCCTTGCATTTTTTTCTGGCTAAATCTGTTTAAAGGAGCCGGTGAATAATTTTTAGACTGAGAATAATATAATTTTATATCTAATTTTTACGTTTCTGATCAAAATCAAAATAAATTGTGATTTACAGTATTAGAATTGTATAGGGTCCAGCAAAAATTCAGTATTTATGTTATTTTTTTATTAAAATTAATTATTTAACACTATGTATGTTGCAAAAATAATCTTTTCCTAATAATTTAAAAACTAATATAAAAAAATTCATTAAGAATTTTTTATAATATAAAATAATAATATAAAAGGTAAAAAGTTAATTTAGGCTAAACTTCTATAAAATTAAATACAGAGTGATCAGAATTATTTTTAGCAGCTAAAGGGCTTTAAAATAGTATTTTTGAACTTCTGACTTGCCACTTTTGTATAGAATAGTTGAAACATTCTGAATATTACAATATTATATATTTTTAAACACTTATTAAAATTGCAGTAAGCCTAAATTAAATAAAAAAATATTAAATTGTTCCATATCAGAAGTTTTAGGAAAAAGATCGTTTTTACAAAATGTCAACAATTTTTAAATACTTACTGAGATTAATATTATTGAAAACCAAACATATGAAAAATATTCAGTGGTATAGTCAAACATAAAAAAAACTTATGGAAAAGAAACGGGAAACAGTGGGACAAAAAGAGGTGGCAATTCTTTTCAATGGTTTGGTTGTTTTAGCGGTTTTTCAAAGTTTGTTTAATATTATTTATCAGTGTAAGTTAAAAAATCGTTTCTTAGTTTTTCCTTTTCATTTTTTGTTTCTTAATATTAATGAAGGGTGTACAAATTTTCGGTCTGAACAAAAATATCTGTCATTCTTGACAAGATTTCCAAGATTTTTCAGAAATCTTATCAAAAAGCTCTCAATTTTTAGATTCTTTGTATCAAAAATCTCAGTCTATAATTTAATTGTAGTTCATTAAAGTTTTAACATTAGGAATTTATTTGAAACAATTAAAAAAATTTACACAAATGTATACAAGACCTTCCTTTAATAATTACAGGAAAAAAATATTGTCCTCGGATTTTGGAAATTTTCAGTAAAATTGGGAATTGTTTTGTTGTACCTTATATTTGGTCAGAAAAAATATTGTTTTCTTCCAGTGAAACTCAGTCTATACTAGTCAACTTCACTATACATATGTTATATTGTTGTGTAATAAAGAAAAAATTGCTATTTGGTTGGAAATATCATCTACAGTGAAAAACTGGCAAAACGTAAATTTATATGGCGTATGTAAAGAACAGTTACCACATAAATACCGGTGATACCTATATGTCTGTAAAATTACGTTTTTAATACTGTAATTTTACATCAGCCATGCTAATTTTTGAGCTATGTATAATGTAAAATTACGTTATTGAAAACTTAATTCTACAGACATAAATATCTTTCCGGTATTTACGTCGTACTTTTTTTACATACATCATTTAAATTTAAGTTTTGCCACAAGTATTTTTTCCATTATATCCAACTTAAAAAATAGGGTAACTCTTTGTGGGAAAGATGCGATTTGTATAGGGTTTGTTTAGAAACAAGCTTATTTGCAATAAATAGTAATATATCATAAAAAAATGTTTTTATCTTTCCAATTTTTAACTAATTTTAGGGCATTTTGTCAAAATAAATTTACTTATGGTGCTGGCCAACTTTATTCACTTTGATATTGTACAGGCTGATGAAAATATTAAAATATTTTTAAAAACAACTAAACTAAATTTATTTTATATCCATGTCTAGTTTTTACTTGTTAGAAAAAAGAAGTTTTTTGTTACTGTTCTCTCACATATAGCAGCAAGAACAAAAAGCTAGTCAGATATAAAATGAACTGGGATAACTGCGACTTTTATGCATAATTTTGATTCCTATAATTTATGGGGAGTAAAATTATACACAAATAATTGCTCAATAGTGGATTTTTAGAAAGTTTTAAATAATATTGTATCTAGACAAAATCTTAATCAATTTTTATCCTATATCCACCACACAGTGCAGTTTATCTGTACATATAGTAATAGGATTTTATTAAAATATATACTTTCTTGATAATTTTTTATCTGGTGAAAAAGTATGTTATGTCACTATAGTTCAAATAATTTGTATCAAGGCTGGAAAAATGTAAAAAGTATTTTGTTTTATCATGTAGGATTTTTTATACAAAATGTTCCTACATGAATTTTACAACAAAAAATGTAAATGTTTTTCTTTTACATAAAAACGTAGTAATTGGGGTAAAAGAGTCCTGTATTTTTTCCTTAAGATCTAACAAGGATAAAAATAAGAAATAGATCAGTTTTAAACGATTAGTTCTTACCAGGATTCATAAGATTTAATAAGATCTTGTATGATTTAGGGATTCAATAGGAAAATTCTACATCAAAATTTTTAGATCCTATTTAAATACTGTTAAATCTTATTAGACTTAAAATAAATATTCTATAAAATTTTGGTAAGATTTAATAGGACCTTTTTACAGGAAAACAACTTGTTTTTTTACATTCTTTTTAGCCATATTAATTTTTGGACTAATTTGGAAAGGGTGTCATTTTGTTATTAACATTAATAATGTATCCCTAGTAAAAATACAAATATTACATACATTAAGGTTACAACACAAAATAAAAAAAATATTTGAGGTTCTTTCATATTTAATATTAGTAGGGAAACCTTTATTTTGTATATTTGCTAGGGAGTTTCATTAAATATGAATTTAAATCTGTTAAAATGTTATAGGTTTTTATAGATTAGAATTAAAAACATTTGAAAAATGACAGTGAAATTACATAAAATTTTTATTCATCCTATTACTTTAAACTGAAATATATATACACATTTTATTAATTCATTTGATACCTATAAAGTCAAGTTATATATTTCATTAAGTTCTAAATAACGATTATACGATATATAGAAAAAAAAATAGATTAGATTAAAAATTAACTTTTAAAATATTTAACTTGGCCAAAGTATATATATCATGTGGCAATTATAGGTTAAAAAAAAATTAATATAAATATCCCTCAATAATAAATGTGTTTATTAAATTTATGTAAAACGCTTGTTAAAAGTGCTTAATAAATGTAAAATTTATTTATGATTCTATATCGTATTTTTATTTACCTATAAATCAAAGATATATTAAGAATAATTCAAATTTAATTCATCCGTTCCTAAATATTATCAGGGTAGAGATTTTTTTTTAAAGTGTTCACTCATAAACTGTTACGGTTGCTTGAAAATACTATTTTAATAGTCAGAACAACGCTTTGTAATAGTTTTGAACTACTTCCCATCTGTTCAAATTTTCTATTAGTTCAAAACGGTAGTTCGCGCGGCCTTTCAGGTTTTCACGTTTTCGGTTTTAAATCAAAATTTTTATTTTATTTATAATTTGGACAATATTATAAAGTTATTTTAAGTTCAGGTAAGAGTTATAAACATTATTTTATTCTTTTAAATGCATGACATATGTTGAAGTTTTAGATAAACGAAAAACTTTCGTTCTAACCTAAAAGTTTTGGTTTCTAAAAAGAAATTTGTAATTTAAACCAAAAAGTATATAAAAAAGGCACGTATTATATATATTTTTAATCATATTTAAGTAATATTTCCACAAAAAGGTAACATAAAAATTTTGGTACTTTGTTACACCACATTACTAAATGTTCTACTAAGAGATAAGTTTTACCCAAAAAACTACCCCTATTTTTTAGCCGTAGAGTTTAAATTTTAGTATCTTATAATGACACATAAAATAAGGTGGCATGCCAAATTTGAAGTCAATCAGATCATTTTAATGGGTGGTTCTACAGGGTACATTAAGTTTTAATCGATATTTATAATAAGTTATAGCTTATAATATAAAACAGGGTCTAGTCAAGACATATTTAACTAATGGTATGTTAGAAAACTGAACAACTATTAATTTAATAAAGAAAAAGAATAAAAGGATATTTTTATATTAACCTCTCCAACTGTAACAAGCTGTATAGAAAAAAAGTTAAAAAGAGATTATCTTTCTGTATTAAATAGCGGCTTAAAAAACACGATCTAGGAGGGCGGTTTTAATGTGCTCTGTAGGAGGGTGCGGCTCATATAAGAGACGCGTGGTCTCTGCATGGCTGATACCGTTAGTTAGCTACCAAATACCTACGTGTCTTTTTTCATGTTTGTTAAACCTCATACTAATCTACTTAATTAAGTATCCCCTAAGTCCAGGACTTGTGTGGGCTAGTAGTAGGTATGTCTCGTTTGTATGTATGCTTGGTCTTTTTAGCAACTGTGTTAATATTGAATCAAACTATTTAATTAAAAAATTAAAAGTTGAGGTCATTTCCGGCGAAACCGCAAGTGTTTTTTTTTACAATACCAAAAAATACAGTTTATTCAAATATTTATATCCTCCAAATTTCATTTTGATAAGTTAATAAACAAAAAATTTATAAGGGGGTACCACTATTTTGTGGCACCTGGTACAGGTGCTTCCTAGAATGTTGACCGTGCTCCCTAGAATGTTGACCACGCCCCCTAAAGTTGACACGCCCCCTACGTACAGATTTCGAAAAAAATCTCTTTTTGGGCAACCCTGTATTATGGGAATAGTTTGTATTGGGGTACCCCAGTACCCCGGGTACGGTTTAGGGTTATTTGGTAGCAGCCACCCGCGAAAAGGCAGTTTTAGATTTAAAAAATATGAATTGATAAAAAATATTGGGAAAATTAAAATTAGTTTGTCAATTTAAGGTTATGTGTTTGATGTTTACTAATTTTCTGACAGCAGATATGTAAATCAGCTGAATGTAACTTCGCAACCGTTGTCATAGGCAACGGGTGGAAAATAGGCACTAACTAGGTCGTAGGAAAATGATATATTTAAATTTGCCGCACTTTACTTGCGCAGTAAGATACTTGCGCGTCCGATCCCTGTATACCGGGAATGGAGAAACTGGCCAATGGCGTGCAAGCGTTATAAATTATGTTATAATATAGCGCCATATTGTACTTCATGCATTTTGTGGGGGGTGCTCGTGCTATAAGAGTTGTTTAGCGAATTTTGGGTGATTTAATTATCACAAGTAAGTTAAAATATTAGAATAAGTCATTAGAAATAGAATATTTTAGGAGTTTAAACTCCTTTGCTGTTAAGCCAGAAACTGAGGGGTTAATCCGTTATCGTAAAGAAATGGGTTCAGAAATTTCTCAAGATTTAGGCCCAAATTTCGCTTTTTTTTCTAAAAGACGAAAGGGTGGGGCCATTCCGTCATTATAGATTTACAGAATATTTCGTAAAGTACCGTGAAATAATGCAAAGATTTGTTGTTTAATCTAAACGAGGGGCAAATCTAAAAAATAGGTACACAAATTTCTGGAGATTTTGCATCAGATTCTTGCAAGATTTCAATGACTTTGGTAAAGATTTCGCCGAGGCGTTCACAGATGTGGCGGATCCACTTAAATTTAATCATGGTTGATTAACACGTTTGCCGCAAAATATGTTTGAAACTAAATACTCGTTTCCCTTCCAGAAATGGAGGCTACAAAGCCTACACCAGAGGAAATCGAATTTTGTATGCAAAATCCAAAATGCGTACGAAACGTGTCGATATTAGCCCATGTAGATCATGGTAAAACAACCATTACGGATAATATCCTGGCAACGAATAGGATTCTTAGCAAACGCCTTGCAGGACAAGTCAGATTGCTAGATGACCGGGAAGACGAACAGCAACGTGGTATCACCATGAAGAGCAGTGCAGTTTCCATAATGAACATGGTACAAGATCCCTATGAAGGCAGACAAAGACCCATACTTCTGAATATGGTTGATACCCCCGGACACATAGATTTCTCCACCGAAGTCGGGGCTGCTTTGAGGATCTGTGACGGAGCTATCATTGTAGTAGATTTGCTTGAAGGAGTTTGTGCACAAACTCGGGAGTGCATTAAAAACGCCTTCGATGAACATACGAAGATGATACTTTTGTTGAATAAAATTGATAGGTTGTTCATTGAAAAACGAATGTCTGATCTGGATATTTTTGACCAAATACGGTCGGTAATTGAGAATTGTAACGCCCTGATAGCCGAGTTATATCAGTACTCATGGGCCAAAAATTTGGATAATAAGCAAAAGCTGCAGGTGGAGGAGGTCCCAGGTCTGCTTTTTAATCCCGAAATCGGGAATGTAATATTTGCGTCTGCAATCGATGGTTGGGGATTTAGTCTACAGCAAGTAGCCGAAAAGTTGGTGCACTCTGTCAGACAAGAAACAGTCGAGTCCTTGAATAGAAAACTATGGGATTTTGATTCCTATGTTTCTAGGAGTAAAGAAATCAGATCAGGTGCAATCGAGGGCAGATTACCCAACGTGTTTACCACTTTATGTATTAAGACGCTACGGTTTGTATACATAAATCTTGTCGTGAGGATGGATCGGTCCCAGACAGAAGTGATTCTTCACAAATTAAATCTAACTAATAGAGCAACTACTGACATGAGACATGTAAATGTCAAAATCCAAGTAAAAGCGATCCTAGAGGCTTGGATGCCTTTGGCTAATTGTATATTTGTGCAGTGTTTACATTGTCTTCCGAGCCCAGTAACAATGGACAAAGAAAAAGTGGATTATCTAACACATAAAAATCATTACATCGGCGATCCTTATCTCACGACAGTTTGCAACAAAATGGGCGAAAAAATGATAAATATCGAGCCCCGTCTTGAATTACCGGTTATAGCTTACATATCCAAGATGTTTTGGACACATGAAAAATATATTAACGAGGACCTAAAATTAAAGACTGAACAGTTGGAATCGGAAAGTGAGGAAGACATTTGTGGTGAAGCAACAAATCAAGTGAAACAAGAAATTAAACTTGAAACAAAACACGAATTAAATGAGATCAAGGCTGAACCAGAAGAAGTGAAAGATGAAATAATGATGGAAGTTAAAGAAGAAACATGCACTGAACCAGAACTTCCCCGTCAGATAAGGATGGAATACGGGCAAACGGGAACACTTCTTATTGATGGAATGATGGATGGAGAAAATACCCAGTTCGACGATGAAACTGAAGGAATGCAGGATCAAGACAATAATATCATGTTAAGTGAAAACAGCACCAGGATAATTGGGCTTACAAGAGTGTTTCATGGTAAGTCTTACTTTCCACTAGGAAAGAACCTACTACGTTAGTAAAAAAAATTAATTAGTTAAATTTCGTGTAAAACACGATAACTCAAGAACGAATTATCCGATCTACTCGAAATTTTCAGGATAAATCTAGTTCTATGAGGGGAAGATCCCTATTGTTTTTGAAAATAATCCCCCAAAAACAAATAAGTTATTGGGGGCTAAACTTTTTAAAAAAATTAAAGAACTTTTTAGTTTTTCTTGAAAACAATTTAAAAAAAGTATTTTTTTTCCTTTTTTTTAGAAAATAAAATTTTATTTTTAAATTTTTTTCGTTTTCAGAGTTAATTTAAAAAAAAAGTTGCTATTTTTTATTATTTTTCCTGATTTTTTTTTTAATTTGGGAAAATACAATATACCATTTACTGAAAAGCGTAGCATTACGGTTTGTTTCTGTTATACAGGTGTGCTCAAAAGGAGAGACTACGTTTATGTCTTAAATTCAACGTATTTACCAACTAAATCATCACTCCATAGCTACCCAACCGAGTTCGAAACTCAAAATGTAGGTGTTAAACGAATCCGACTAGAAAATCTGTACATGCTCTACGGTAAAGAATGGCGTCTTGTTGATAGAGTCCCTGCTGGGAATATCTGTGGAATTGGAGGCATCCACCAAAACGTGTTGAGAACGGCAACAATTACAAACACTTTGAAATCGCTACCGCTGATCGAAAAATATCTGTTGGAGCCCGTGGTACATCATTCCATAGAGCCCCTGAATCCCAGGGATTTGCCGGTTTTAAGGGCCGGACTCAGACTACTGATGCAAAACGATTCCTGTGTGCAGGTTATGATTACACGTTTGGGTGAAATGATTTTGTATACTGCTGGTGACGTGCATTTGGAAAAATGCATAAAAGATCTGCAAACCTTAACTGACATACAGTTTAGGGTAAGAAACTTTTTTAAATATTAATGTTTGCCTAAATTCATAGTTTTATATGTAGATGCTTTTATTTAATTTTAATTTATTATTTATTGTTTATTATTAGGTAGGAGAGCCGGCAGTACCCCTCCGCGAGACAATCATACTATCTAATCATCAGCAATATGGATACAAGATGGAAATTAACGACAGTCGAGCAATTACCATAGAAAATGCTTTTATGAAGATGACCGTTTATGCAGTGCCCATGTCGTTCGTGCTTTACTGTACGATTCTTTGCAACTTCAACCATTTGAGTTCGATGGAAAAGATCCAACAAAGGGCTGTAGCCGACAGGATTAGGCTACAAATACAAGGTATGAATAAATTTTATAGAAAATATTATTTAAAAAAAAAAAACCTTCGTAAATTTGGATTTTAATTTAATAACTTTAATTTTACCCCCTTTTACTTTCCCATAGTAGTAAAAAGCTGATGTCCGCGAAAAAATTGCTCTTTCTGTCTGTCTGAAAAAACTTGTGAACATCGTGGTCAAGGCTTCCAGCTAAACACTTGAAATTTGAACCATGATTGAAGCATGAGGGATCAAAGAGGGTAAAAAGTTTTTACTAAAAAGTGTTTTTTTTTTTATTTTCTTTATATCTTAATGGCCGTGAAAGCTTAAAATCTAAAATTCGAAAAAGATATTTAAAAAGTTTATTTTTTTTTCGATATAGTTTATTTTAATCTTTAAATTTTTTCTGTTCATTGTAGGTTTGCCTTATCCTGGGCCTAGTGAGGCAGAACTTACGATCATGCAGCGTTTGAGAGACTTATTTTATGAAATGTATGACAACAGTCAGTTGTCGGATGAAGAAGACTGGGCGGTTAAACATACAATTTGGAGTGTTGGAAAGAAGGTAAATATTTTACCAACTTGCTTTTCGACCTTCTGATACCCATTTTTTTCTTTTATAATTCGTTTATGTGAGTTATTTTTTAAAACGCCAAATTAAAAAAAACTAATAGTCAAATTTAGACAGCTGATGTTTAAAAATGAGAAAGTAAGTTAGTTTCAGTGTACCGTGGTAAGCGGTTGCAAGCTTTTATCTTTTAGAAGGGCAAAAAACGCCATATTTGTAGCCAATACATCGACCCCTTCAAATTTAAAGTCGATATATTTAAGCTTTTTTAGATACGTTCGGAAATTCGTTAAAATCAGCAGGTTTTTACAGGAAATTTTCCTGTAATTTTTGATATTAATGTCATCATGTCATGAAAACATAATAAAAACCTATATTAAACCTTAAATTTTTTATACTTGGTTATGTTTTATAAAAGAATATGGATATATTTTGTTTAATTGGGCAATTATTTCAGACTATTTTGGTTTTAACAGTTGCGGATAACCATTTTTTTTTATTTTCAGAACAACCCATTCAATATATTATTAAATCAGTCGCAAGAAAACCGCGATTTCCACATCTTATCCGACATTGATATTGAACTTGAGCCCCGTTACATTTTCTACCATAACATCGTAAATGCTTTCAACGACGTGGTTAAATGTGGACCACTGTGCGGTGAGCCCATTGATAAAACGGCGTTTGTCATCAGGAGGTTTGAGCTGATTAAGGATGTAATACCCGGAGAAATAACGCCTCAATTTATCGCGTCAGTAGAGTCTTCAATTCGAGGTGCTTTCTTCAGGGCTTTTGAAGCTCAACATATGAGATTGGTTGAGCCCGTTTTCACCACAGGCATCGAAGTCAACACGAAGATTTTAGGTGAGTTTTTTATACTTTTGGATTTTGCTATATTTTTTTATACTTTTGCTTTAGATACATAACTAAAAGGCGGAAAATTCGTAGCTTATGCGTAAATTCGCGCAGCTGACGACATTCGCTTCTTTCCGTACGCTGTCTGTACATAATTATGATAAGATCCAGAGCACCTTCTTTACAGATATTCGTTAGATGTCCAAAATTTCGACTAGATAGTAAAAAAAATATTGCTTTTTTACGTTTTTCGATGATTTCCGCGAAAAACTCTGTCGGTCTGTCGGGAATAGTAAAAACAAAAAAAAACTGTACTTGTTTTAAAACGGATTTTTGGACGTAACGTAATGTATATTCGAAATGGTTGTTTAGTTTGATATTTTAACTATTTAGCAAGTTTCCCTTTCATCTTAAAATATCAGATAAAATTTAAAGGTTAACAGATGAAATAATAATTTGAAAGTTATACATGAATGAAAAAAATTAACAAAACCGACCCAGGAGACCTCTAATTAATAGTTTAAAGTTTACATTAATGAGTTAAAACTTACCATTAAATTTGTGAAGTAAACAAGCAGGTGTGTATGATGAAAGCTTCCACAAAATTTAAGTTAAGATTACACTAAATTCAACGATTTTAATTATTTTTACGCGCGAACTACAGCAGTACCGTTGACAACCTGTCACTGACGTCATTTGTTTTTTAGCAATACCAACATAATATTTTATTTTAAATTAATAAATAATGACTTATCTGCAATAGAATCTTTAAACATAAATGGCAAAAAAGATAATAACGAATTATAAATTACTATTTTTATAAAGCTTCCAAACAAAAAACGAAATAAAAACGCAAGTTGGCTTTGAGTTTCCGCCATTGCTATTTTCTGTTTCTAAGATAATAGCGACGCGTCGGTTGTGTTTTGGTTAAAATCCTCTAAATATACATTAAATAATGTATAATTTAAGATAAATAAATAGTGAATTATTAAGAACTAAGAAAACGGTGCGAAAATGGTGGTTTTTCGATACGATTTGATAGGTAAGTCATTTTTAAAGAATAATCTTATATATTATATTTCACTGGTCACCAATAAATGTACCTAAGTGGCTTTTTATTAATTAGGGGCTGTCGATAAATGCCGTCCCGCATTTAGGGGACTTAAGAATTAAAGAAAATACATTTCTTGAAGCCCGGTAACAATTTTTGGGTCTTAAATCAAGCATAGGTATTTTTCAATTAAAAGGCTATATACTAGGGGTCGCCAAAGGGGCCCTTCTGCGTCTAATAACATTTTTAGTAGAAGTCCTGCTGCAGGACAAAGTATAAACGGTGAAAAACGGGCTAAATGATATTTCAGGGTAAATAAAATTATATTCTTATAAAATATAGTTTATTATAAGCGTTATATATACAATAAATTGACGATAAAAAATGCAAATCTAAATATAAATTAAATAAATTTAAGAATAAATTAAATAAATAAATATTAGACCTCAGACCTTTAAAATTCCTGTATAAACCCAACATTTTAGCCATATTTAAAAGTTTTCGTTAACATAAAAAAATAATCGATTATTAAATAAATAATATAAATAAATAAATTTTTTCTTCATTTTAAATTTAAAAAATCAATTTGGCGTTGTCATTACTTAATAATTTTAACATTTTGCATGTAAAGTCTAATTGCATCTCCAAGTCCTTTTTTAAGTGAAAAAGGTGTACCACACTTACGGCAAAAAATACACTACTTATTATATGGACCAGTTTGCGATGTTGCCGCTATTAAATCAAGCTAATTACATTTTTTATGCAAGCTAATTACATTGTATATGCGAAAAATAAGTTCTAAACTTTAAAATGTAAACTGACTCACTGTCTAATAGTAGTTTATGATATAATCCCAGATAGCACAGGTTTATACAATAGATATCCCCAGAATATCCGTTTTGGGATCTCCGACATCCCCAGGATATACGATTTCGTTTATAGATATCCGTAGGACATCCTCAGGATATACTTTGTTACTAAACGGGAAGCCGAGCGACTTCCGAACCGTATTACTTTTCACACTAGTGCGAAAAGTCAAACATTTCGTGCAGATTTATTATATAAAAAGTTTCGCTTTCAGATACAGTTGAATATATATATATATTTTTTTATTTCCCTTCGTGAATTATTTAATTTGTTTGGACTTTTAGAAGGCACATTGTATGTTTTTTTGCCACTCTGGCAACCACGCTAGACCGTAAAATTCAAATCCAGGTTCCTCAAAAGGACTTGGTCATGTTATTTTGCTTTACTAGCAGTCGATGTCAAAATTACAAGTAATATTTAAATTTTAAACATGGCTCCATAAGATTTAGGAAAACCTACCAATATTTTTTTCAAGGAAAAGATTAAATAAATTATTCTAACTAAGAATTCTTTTAATTAAATTACTTATAATTAATTGTTTAGGATGTTTTTAATAACGGGGTTCTTAAAAATAACTGGCTGCACCGAGAAAAGTTCATGTAATTTGACAGATATTTTTTGTAGTATTAAATGGTATCACTGAAAAAAGATCTGGTTGAGGGACCAGAAAAAGTGATGTATTTTTCGGCTTATTTTTATATATTATTTGTCATGTTATTTAAATTTTAAGTGATTTTTTTACATTAACTTTATATAAGTTAATCCATTTAAAATTACATGCAACCTCTGTAAATTTACATTTATTTTCCTCGGACAACACGGTGATGACATTTCCTTTTCTGCCAGTTTCCTCCAAAGAGTTTGTTCAGATGTAATTTATCTACGATTTTAAAACACATTTTTTATGTCAATAACCCATTAAAAAAATAGCCTTTATCGAGAAAAGTAACTTTCGAGTTACTTCACGTTACATTCTAAAATATAACCTATTTGTATATAAGTTAATTTAGATTAATTATAGTTAACATTAATTAATTTCATTACGATACTCGTGTACTTAACATGAAATATGTCCTATGTCAAAATCCTTGTCGAGTATGTGGAAGGCATAGCGTAGTGGCTAGCGCATATGCATAGCAAGTCTACTATCGTGAGTTCGATTCTCACTGGCGCCGATTTGCCTTTTTTAGTTAATTAATAATTGAATAATTGAATAATTGTCGAAGGCGATAAGTGAAACGGACACTCCCTAGAAACTGGTTCGAAAGTCAGTATAAGCCGGTGGTTCCCTCTACTACTAGCCCACACAAGTCCTGGACTTAGGGGATGCTTAATTAAGTAGAATAGTACGAGGTTAAACAAACAAACAAACAAACAAATGTACAATGTGTGATACTCATGTGACCAATACAGTTTTGAGTTCATTTATTGGCTTAATTCCCTTTCCGCACTTGAAAAGGACTATGACACGGACTTTTCTTAGATTAATAGTATCAAAGAACACTCTAAGTATATTTATTTCAGTACTTGTTTTAACGGTGTTTATCATTGTTTGTATTGTTTGACACACGGATTTGTGGCTATCGAAAGAATGTGAAGAATGTGTGTGCCTCTCACTTGCACGCACGCACGCCTTATGACGCTTATGACGTAAATAAGATAGCGCGCTGGCCGTTCCGTGATACCTCCCCCTTTCGTCGGAGCTTTCTTACCGTGTGGCAGACAATAGTAGACCATATCTAATAACTTTCGGAAAATAATCGGATCTTTCTTACAAAACTGATTCGGTTTTTGGTTTTAGCTGTCAGGGCTATACAGCTACCAAAATTTACATTTTTCTGGACCGTCATATTGGTATTAGTGGTTAAGTGATACAGGTACTGTAAATTCCTTACTACCGTTATTTTTACCACTTCTCCACACAGAGAAATAATTACTCAAAAAAAGTGCGTAATATTCAGATTAAGTAGCTTAAAAGTATTTAAAATACTAAAAATAATAAAAATAGTACCACATAGAAAAAACGGATTCCTTGAACCAAGGACACGAGTCTTTGGATATGTTCAAAGCCATATTCTCTTGTTTCAAGGCTGGCATTTTCTTGAACCAAAGTCAATGTCCTTGAATAAAGAGCGCGGATTTTTATTCCAAAACCCGTGCTCTTCATTCAAGGACATTGACTTTGGTTCAAGAAAATGCCAGCCTTGAAACAAGAGAATATGGCTTTGAACATATACAATGACACGTGTCCTTGGTTCAAGGAATCCGTTTTTTCTATGCAATACTAATTGAAAACAAGTACTAAATGAATAAATGAACAATATTTTAACAAATGAACAGTATTTTAATACTTGCAACAAATACTAGTATACTAAGGCTCATAAAAATGTAGGACAATCAAAAATTGTATAGTTTAAACCCACTTCTCTCTTCAAGTCAGTCGGACAGTGTATTTTACTAATGTACCTACGTAAATTGGACAGAACACCTAATATTTTTATAAATTTGGTGTATCTCAAAGTTCTTTGCTGTCCTGGATGTTTATGATCACAATTGATTTTTCTTTCTCTCTGTGTTGTATGAAAAATCCGCTCACGTTCTTTCACAATTATTGGATACGGTCCCATCTGGTCAACAGCCTTCGATTTAGACTAAAATTGAGTATTATTAAGGGTAAATTCAAAATCGCGATACGTAAAAAAATACATAACTTAATATTAATAATTAAATTAATAATAAATTCGAAATAATTATGCGTTTAAATAAGTAACTTGTATACCAAAAGATCACAAATATACTAATATGCTTTAATAATTAATAGACCAGGAAACAACTGGGAAAAATAATGGACAAAAATAGATAACCTAGAATTCGACATTCAAGGACGCATGCCAAATTTCAGTAGGTTATTTATTTTCCCATGTTTTTTTTTGTTTTTCTCTTGGTTTCCTGCTCTCTAAGTAATTTAATCCCATATGGCTGATTCTGCTAACTCCACGGCTTTTTTCCATGGAAATGGAGGAGTTTCTAACGATCTTGAGCTCCTCAATGGCCGGCCTCGTCTCTTATTGTCTACACACATCATACCGTACACTCTTATACCGGGTACGCTGGCATATGTGGGCTGGTCATGGGACATTGGTCCCTCTGAAAATGTCAAATATTTTAATAGATTTATTTGCTTGGGTTAAGATTCTTTACAAATATTGTTGCCAACAATAAATATTTATATAAGAAAATTAAAAGTTAGAAAAGGATAAATTGTTTAAAAACATCCGTTTTTTTTAGGTTTTTTTTGAATCTTTAACTTTTTTACTTTTTTATATAAATTATTAATAAGGGGCGGTTTTAGATTGAGCCTCAGGGGGCGATAATTAAAAAAAAATCCTAGTTGTATTTAAAAATTTAATTATAAAACAGGGGTGGGGAGCCTATGGTAAAAATTACTAAAAGCAATAAATTTACGATAAACGTTTAAAAAAATGCCTTGTGGGGTAACTGCACCACCCAGGAGCGCCCTTGAGATTAATACAAAAATAATAGCAATTATACCAAGTTAGTCTGCTACAAAACTAGTTTGCTTTAAAATATTATATTTGTTTTCAATTTGTTTTGAATTATGGTTTACGACGTATTTAAATTACATTACAGGCGTGTTAATTTTCTTTCATTTGTTGCACCTCTTCTTGTATTGGGGTGGTTCTGATTTTCTGAAATTTAAAACGGAGATTTTGCGCATAAGTATATCAAATTTGGAACTTACAAATAATACTAAACAGCAATTTTAATTTTAAGTAACATATTTTTGATCCTGGCCATTTAAGCTTGAAGCTTGCTTACATGCAATGCAGTGCAAGTTTGGTGATACGCAGGTTAGTAGCAAGATGAAACCAATCCAGCGGCTGGTTTTTATGTTCAGCACATTTGGTTGGTTGGTTGACCAACGAAATTGATCAACACTGTAAAAAGTAAACTGCATATTCAGATTTCCTATCCATTTGTAACTGAATATTCAGTTTACTTTACAGTGAATGCCAAATTTACAAAAAAACATTGTAAAAAATGTAATATCTTTACGTGGGTATAGTAATAACCGTCGTAAAATAATGTATATTTTAAAACTGTTTCTAGTGTTCTCTTAGTATTAACTCTGAATTCGTTAAGAGTACGGTACAGTCAATTGTTTTTTAATACTTTTTGTAAATATCCACAATTTTTTTAAATAATTTTTAATATTTACGATCGCAAAGAAGTTACGTTCGTAAATGACTAGCCGTGAACTCCATTCAATTCACTTGATAAAAAAATAAAAGAATTGTAGCTAGAGGGCGGAAGTCTTTTTATCTTAGCAGTATATTTTTAAAACTTTTGAACGGGAAAGCGACATTATCTGCAATATGTAATTATATTTACCTAGTATACTTGTATCGGGACACCTGCAAATAACCAGGTAATGTGATTTTCCTGTGCGGATATTTTGAAGTGCTAAAAGCGACCAATCTCTCGGTGAACGGCAAATCCTCATCTCGGCTGTTAACTCGCAGGTTTTTACCAATGTTAAAGCTCGCTATAAATAAATAAATAAATTTATTAATAATTATATATAAAAATGTTTCCGTAAAATAAAAATTAAAAACCTACTCTTGGCACGTGCAGATTAGAACATTGGTTAAAAGTCTGCAGAGAAGCTTGTATCTCACCAACGTGAGACACAGAAAAAAATATTGTCTTAAATCAAGAATGCGTGATTTGGATATAATGAAGAGAATATATTCTCCTTTAAAGCAAAATTTACCTAAAACGTATCATGCTGCTCTCGTATAAGCGATTCCCCTCAGACGGAGTTACGCGAACCGCACCCGATTTGGCATGATCCTCGCCTTTTAGTACACTTTCGCAAATGAGCCACTGCAGTCTTATTCAGACACGGATAATATACAAATCACCATATTCTTGATTTAAGACAATATTTTTCTGTGTGTAGAAACTATACTGTGCTGATAATGCCAAATGAGGTCGAAACGGCGTTGATCAAAGCTTTTCCACTGTGATGTTTCAATTTGTTTCACATGTCACGAATAAGTTTTTAATTTTAATCATATAATTTAATAATTAATAATACCTATTGATAATATTAATATTTTCGAAAAAAAATTTTTTAACGTTTAATATATCAACATTTACAGACATTATTTTAATCGATAGTAAACTCTTGGTTAAGAAACCAACAATTAATATTTTACCATTACATTACATTGGGAAACTTGGTTAAACAAAATGCTTCACAAAAAATATCAAGCACCATAAATTTTACCCTCAAAATTAGTCAATTTTCGGGTCATGTAGCTCAGCTAGGAAGCGTTTGCGGACATGGGACCTTATGAACTTTTTTTGTTATTTTTTTATGCAGATTCTGACTGTAAAAATATTCTTTTAAAGATATTAACCAATTGCGAAGGCTTTTATTATAGAAAAACTGCCGGAACAATTTTTGATCTATATAAAACATTTTACTATTCCTTAAAACGACTCTTGTTTGATTAACGCAGTCGTCCCCCCGAAGTGACTGATCGATTTCGTGCTTTTTAGCACTCTTCAGAGCCACATATCGGTAGTAGGGACAACTACGAAAATCAAATCCTTTCCATATATCTCTATATGGAGTTTAAAAATCGTTGTAAGGAAAAGCAAAAACAGCTAGCGACATCTACTGCTAAAAGCAGAGACTGGATAAACCTATCGACAGTCCAAAAAAGGAAGCAGTTATTGGTTTTTGATATTTTAAGATATATTACTTAGGGAGACCTCCTTAATCATATGACAAAATGTAAAAAAGTTCTCGAAAAATTACCACTGTAATTACCGATTTTTTAAACTGTTAAAAGTGTGGAAACCTGTGCGCGCTCTGTCTCTTCTGAAAGCAGGGCCTCTGCGCTTGAAATGCGAATTTCAGGAGCAGAGATTCAATATTTCCAATCATCCGGTAGCAGGAGCGCAGAAAAGCCAGGAATAAATCGAACGGCGTTATATTGCGTACAAGGGTTTGGGTGAATCGGCGGATATTCGATTGTATATGGCATTTGACGTCCTTGCATTTTTTGCTTGGTCCGGGAAAAGGACACAGAAGGTCAGAATCCTAAAAATATTTATTTAGCCTTATTTTGTTATTAAAAAACCGATTATAGGTAAATAAGTACTAGGGTGATGCAAAAAAAAACAAAATTATATTTTTAGGGGGACCCAAAGCTCAAATTATTTTATTTGGTGTAGAAAGAAACTAGGTAAAATTTTTCTATTTTTTTAGAAATGTAATTTTTTCGAAAAAAATACCGTTTTCCGAAAAGTATCGTAAACTAAATAACGATCCTATGGTCCGGATTTAAAGTCTTAAGCTCAAAGCGTTCTCGAGTTAAAAATTGGTCACTCATTTTCCCAGACAGACCGACAGACATATTTTTTTCACGGTAATAATCTCTTTTACATATAAAACGCCGAGAAACCTAAAAAAAGCAAAAAGGTTTTCAAACATTTTTTACTAACACAAGACTTTTCTTGAGGAAAGTAAGAGTCCGTGATTTTAAACAGTCGACTGTATTTAACTTGGAAGCCATTTTTGGACCTATTATTCTTGATTTTTTTTTCACATTTTTGTGTAAAGTCTTTCCTTAAAATTTTGTTGCCTATTTTTGTATCAATCTGTATTTTATATAGTTTTTAACTGTCACCTACGCGGAAAAAAAAATTATAGCTAGGAGCGCTATAACACACATACCAAGCAAATTATAATCGCTTATTATATAAATACAAGGCTTTCTCTTACAATTATGGCAGTCAGTGTAAAAATTTATATGAAATACTTTAATTGTTTAGTGAATAATAAAATATAACAAATAGTATGGCATTTATAGCTTAAATAGATTTAATTATTGTCCGTGCTAATAATTTTTATAATATAATAAAATTTCTGTAAATTTATAATAGTGCCTGTAATAAATATAATCGTGTCTGTAATATATATAATCGTTTCCAATTTATTTTTAACATTATTAGTTATTGTGTCCCTTATAATCTATAGCTTAAATCACTATAATTTGCCACTGTTACCAAATATCTTATAATGTATAGCGCAGAGCCCACTAATTTCTTTCCGTGTACATGGCGAACTAGTTAGCTTGTGACATAGTTAATATAATAAACATCTTTCGTATAATATACATTTAGGCCAATATTTAATGAATTTAAAACGATTATTAATTTATAATTGCTGTCGTAGATAATTACTGTGAAATTACTAATAGTCCAGTCCAGTAATAAATGTAAATTGCAATAAATGTACACTAATAATGACAATAGAGTTAATTTAAAAATAGCCATGTAGACTTTCAGCGCTCACTGTAACTTAAACAAAATACTTATGAAATGCACACGGAAAGAAATTAGTGGGCTCTGCGCTATACATTATAAGATATTTGGTAACAGTGGCAAATTATAGTGATTTAAGCTATAGATTATAAGGGACACAATAACTAATAATGTTAAAAATAAATTGGAAACGATTATATATATTACAGACACGATTATATTTATTACAGGCACTATTATAAATTTACAGAAATTTTATTATATTATAAAAATTATTAGCACGGACAATAATTAAATCTATTTAAGCTATAAATGCCATACTATTTGTTATATTTTATTATTCACTAAACAATTAAAGTATTTCATATAAATTTTTACACTGACTGCCATAATTGTAAGAGAAAGCCTTGTATTTATATAATAAGCGATTATAATTTGCTTGGTATGTGTGTTATAGCGCTCCTAGCTATAATTTTTTTTTTCCGTGCATAATGTATAAAACTTATAGAGAATTTCAAGAGCTACAAGTTCGCTCATAACCACTCTTATCCTCCGATGAATAATCCAATCCAAAAAAAAAACAATTCCACCCTCACCATGGCCATTTTTGAATAGTTATAACTCGATTGTTATTAATATATTAAAAAAATGAACCCAACAAAAATTGTTGAAAATTTTCTCCTTGACAAAATTGCTTATATGCATTTTTATCGTAAGATGCATATTTCGCAAGATAACTATAGTTTTTTATCATTTCTTTTCATCATTTTGCACTTTTTTAAACAAAAACATGTTATCTCATTTAGCCCAAAACTCACATTTAAAACGATATCCTTCTTTGTAAACTAGTGTATTTTTTTATTAAATTAATATACCACCTACAAAGCTGTTCTATAAAATCTAACTGCATTGCACGTCTTCAGTGCACTTTATGCATACAACTGAAATACATTTACTATACAATTGAAAAGTTTACGGGCCATTATTAGGCGATAAACAATTTTTATTCTTTTAAAATTGAATTATTACACTTCATATTTTTTAAATTAAATATATAAATATTTATCAAAAATTATACAGTGTGGAACTTAACGTGACGCACACAGGTAAAAAATCCCAAAAAAAAAACGGAAAAAAATCATGAAGCGTCGAATGTTGAATATTTGTAAGCCTTATAGTGTCCTCTAAATGATTTCAATACATTTTTTGAAAATGTTTGCTACTTTTTTGCTAAAAAATTCAACCATAAAGTATGTCACGCTTTTTTTACATTTTTGACTCACCTCCCCCTTGCCACAAAATGTCACACCGGCATTGACCCCCCTCCCCCTATATCACGTCACGATACAATTTTATATACAAAAAAAAAACTTTACATATTTTTATTACATTTTAAACATCAGGTACTTTAGTTCGCGAATTTTGTAACATCGATAATTCTAGAACGCTTTTAGCTAAAGTCTTTAAATTTGGACCATTTGGAATTTGAAAGTTGGGCAAATTAAAAATACCTTCATCTAAAATACACTGCATAATAAGCTACTAATATATTTCGTAGGCAATAACCATCTGTTGATTATTATTATTATTATTATTATTATTATTATTTATCAATATTACTAGATATTTTAATTGTAATTGAAATAATTTTCCTGGCATATGTCTATGAATTATATTTGTAACTGTATATTTTTCAACAAAATTCACAATTGCCCAGCAATATAATCAATTATATTATTACTACTATTATTATTATTAAATTAAATAATAAAAGAATAGAAATTTTAGCATGTTATTTTTTAGAGAGCGCGCAGGTATAATATCTTATTATTAATATGTAAGTTTTAATTTATTTTATTTTTGGATTACTCAAAAGTCGATTTTTTGTGGAGCACTGGTTACTAACCAAGTTAGGGGAATATGTATTTCTTTCATTAATTAAACAGAGAAAGAGATACATAAAAGTTAACCGGCGTTACCACAAAAAATTTACTATAATCACCGAAAATAAATTTTAAAAATTAACAACAAAAAAATCAAAATCTCAAAAATGATTGGCACATTTTGAGAGAAAGTAAGTTTGTTGGAATCGCAGCATTTTCAGTTTATGTCGTATGTAGGTACTTAAATACAACTTTATTTTTCTAAAACTTCGATTTGTGTGTATAATTGATACAGCATGCCTATTCCAATAAAATATTCATTATATTGACGTTATTTTAATTTATTTGCCTTGTTTTGTACGATAAAGGCGCAAGATAAGAAAATCATGAATTAATTACAATTTTAAACCAGTTGTTAAATATATAACACATTAAAAAACGAAAACACTCGAGAAAATTATTCTGGCTTTTTTATTTAGTACCTTCACGTTTCAGTGTATATGTCAAACATATAAACTACTTCTTTCTTCAGCGCCTTCTACATGCTCGCATTAACATTAACATAAACATAACGTTATGAGGCTGCGCACAAGTCATAAAACAATTTCACCCCCAACATGGCCATTTTTGAATATTTGTAACTCGATTGTTATTAATATATTAAAAAAATGATCCAAACAAAAATTCTTGGAAATTTTCTCCTAAACAAAATTTGTTATATGCATTTTTATCGTAAGATGCATACTTAGCGAGATAACCGCACTTACCCCTAAAATTCAAATAGCGGACGCCCCTTACGCAAATCACCCGGTGAAAAACTAACAGGAGTGTTCTGTTACTATCCACTACTACCCCTTAAAATATCAGCCCGTGTACATTTATTGCAATTTAACATAGGAATGTTTCGTTATTTGACAGGACTAGTATGCAATTAGATAAAAAAAATACATACATTTAGTTTAAAAAATTTGTGTAAAATCAACCTTATGAAAAATGCGACTTTGATCGTTATTCTCCTGTATCGACCTAAAACCAAAAACGGAAAAAAAGCAGTGATAGGTAAAAAAATACCATGATATACATTTACATATAATTGACATTAAATACCCATATCGATTTAATATTTATAAGCTTTGACAGGAAGTTAAAAAAAGTTAAATTTAAATCTTTAAAAATCAATAATTTGATGTAATCTGTTATTAGTTTGGGTTTCGCTATAAATAACCTATTAGAACTAAAACCGGACAAATAATGAAATATTTTTAAAATATATTTAAATTAGGTTTTATATTTTTTCTGTAGGTATATTATACACGGAGAAAGAAAATCTAATATGAAGTATTTTTGGTAGTTGTGCTAGGTTTGTTTTTGTTTGTTTTTTTTTTAACCTCGTACTATTCTACTTAATTAAGCATAAGCATTAATAAAGTCCAGGACTTGTGTGGGCTAGTAGTAGAGGGAACCACCGGCTTTAATTGACTTTCGAACCAATATATCTAGGGAGTACGCCTTCGCCAAATTTCAATTATTAATTAACTGAAAAAGGCAACCGGCGCCAGTGAGGTTTGAACTCACGATCATGGTCTCAGTGTCAATGCTATATCGATGCCTTAGACCGCTGAGCTAATTCTTCCTATTAAGTAAGGTACTTGTTGCAAGTATATAAATACTTGATATACATTTGATTTAAGTACTTAAAATGCTTGCGGATATACAAACTTTTGATTTGATCTGAAAAATACGTATTTGTTTTAAGTGATTATTTCTCTGTGTAATGAATTGTCAACAACGAGCACGGAAAATGATTTTTTTTTGTGAAAATTACTGAATACTTTTTTCTGTGTGCCAGTAAAGCGAAGTCTTTAAAATAGTTTAAGTATAGCTAAAACTGTGAGTAAATTTGCAACTTGTCGACATATTTAAGTAATGGGGTGTTATGATTTAAGTAACACTGAGTACAACACTATGGACATAGTCTGTGCCCGAGGTAGACTTCGTTGTTGGTGTTCCGCTAACTTTACTATATTCTTCAACATTCCTCTTAGCAAATCGTGCATTGATAGTTTTTTAATACTCTTCGCTGCTCCAGAGGAGTTAGAAGAACATCTTCCAATTTCCAAAATTTTCAATTTTCGCGTTTTTGTGTCAAAGTGTGAAGTTCGACGCGGAAATTGACTTTAAGGCAATAGAAGTAACTTTGCTAGAGATCCGCGATCTTAGTCTTGTCCAAGACTAAAACCAAGGACAGCCCATAGAAAAAAGGATTCCTTGAACCAAGGACACGTCTTTCGATATGTTCAAAGTCAAATTCTCTTGTTTCAAAGCTAGAATTCCTTGAACCAATGTCAATGTCCTTGAATGAAGAGCCCGGGTTTTCTAATGAAAACATGTTAGTATTAATAAACATATGTTGCGTGAGGATCCAAATGTACCAGCACGTTGTGATGTGGTAGTAAGACAACATATTGTATATAATACACACATATTAATATCACAAATAAAATATTAAATACCAATAGTGGCGATATAAATAACAAATATGTATTTACAAATCAAATTTAGTATTAAAAATACAATGACATTTAGTCTTAATATTGGTTTTCGTAGCGATTTTAATTTATACAAGAATCATAAATATTTAAAAAAACTCAATAGCGAAAGCTTTATTGGACACGACATTTTTAATTTGTGATCTGTAATATTCCGTATGAAGAGTGTATCGTAGATTGCGAAGCAATGTATATTCTCACGGCTAGTTTCATAAATATGATCTATTGAAGTAACCATTATAACATTTGCAATACGATTTTTTTACTATTTAACATTTTGGTTGAAATAAGCAGTCACGTACATGAATAATGTTAAACGTAATAGTTTGGTTTCTTCACTGACATAATTTACTTTTGCAGCATTTATGAATTATGTCGATAGATGTCGTTTAATATAAAACGACGTTGACTGTATTATTATCGTCAAAATTAATTTTAAACGGTTTTGTTTTCATTAACTAGCTAATAGACCATTTCAAATAATGAGGGATTTGAATTTCTTACAAGATATTATTTTATACAGTATTAATTATTGTTTTGCTCCACTTTTATTAATATATTTTTATTTAACCTGTAATCACAGACCCGACGTCTGTGAGACGTCCTATGAAAGTCAATTTTTCGTCATATTTCCTCTCCGTTTTTAAATAAAAGCATTTAAAAAGGTGTTCTTTTGATTTATACTATGTAAAACTCATTACATATTAAAGTCAAATGACCAATAAAAGCGTAAATAATTTAAAAACATTAAAAAACACATTTTTAGTATTTTTCTTACATAGGCATGTAACGGTCTTGAAGACGTCACGTCTCTGGCAGTGTAACTGAAATTTCACGTCTGTAGTTACGGGTTAATGTTAAACATTGCTAAACAACACTATTGAAAAGTTGATAATACACATTTTAATACTGTCGGCGAGAAATTCACTTGTTTTGATTCTTTTTAAAATCTCACTTAATTGGTCCTTAAATCTTTTGCGCTTTTTAGCTTTGAACTGTGTCAACGCCCGCCTACGCTTACGTCGTTTTACCTTTAAACGCATAAACATACTCATGCAAATTGCCAATTATTGTTTTATTATGATCCAGTTACCTTGGTTGTCCAAGCTCAAGGTCATTTAATAATATTTTGCCCACATATTTAATATCCACAAGAGCTAATTTTGGATTAACTTTTTTCATTAAATAATCTTGCAAATTGTTATGCCTATGAAAAAGAAATTGTGTGTTTCTTGTTAAATTATTTTTATTATAATCGCTACTGGAATTTGCAGCACAATAACTAAAATTAATACTTATACCGATCTTTATCTTAAAAGGGAATACAAACAAATACAAACAACGGTAAACAACAATGCGTTTTTTTAAAGATTGGACTTTCTAAATAAACGTAAAAGACAGTGATTTCGCTCACTAAAATTAGTTTTTTTGCGGAGGAAAAATACTATTTAACTGTCGATTTAACCAAACCAAGGATTTTCCATTTTAAATATCCGGAAAACGATTATGCAAGGAAACGGTAAAGTAAAAATCGCAATATACCTTCATATAATAACTGTGTAATGTCATCGAAATATCTATATAATATGAGATAAATTTTTTAGAATATGATTGTATTAATGAAATTAAAAAGGCGTATGGAGTTAAATCTGGAGACTGGGCTAGCCACTGTTGTTCCTCTACAACATGTTAATACTTTTATACGGTAAAAATCACATTAATACATAAATAACGATTTTGCAGTGCCATCGAAATGACTATATCTGTACCTGAGAAATAGACTGGCCGAAGTTTACTGGTTTTACAATGGACTTATACCTAAATGCTTCTCAGATACAGATGGAATATTTGAGATACATATTCAAAGGTCCACATATTATTTTATTTCAAATGAAATTAAAAGATCACATGGCGTTGAATCCGGAGACTGGGACGGCCACTACTGATTCTCTACAAAATATAATAACTCCTTTGATCTCGCTGCAAAATTCGTGAAGAAATACCGCCTTTGACCTTCTTCTTGAATTTATAGCGCGGGATTTCATTAAACTTCGAAATTACGATATTTTCTTGTAAACATAAACATAAAAAGCACACAAATTTGCCGCCTGTCCCTATAACTTAAGATTTTTTTTGAGTTACTTGTCGCTTATGGAATTTTATGAGTCCCTATCAAACCAATTATAATTGACGAGGGTCATCTTGACGTCTTTTCGTCGTAACTAATTGCTTAAGATAAAACACAATAGATTTAAGTAATAATTACCTTTGATTTTCTATCAGTCATTAGTTCTGTGGTGTGTTGATCATCTGTATTAAGCGAGGCCGAACATGGATCTCTGTATCTAGATGGACATGCACATAATGGCTGCGTCCAATTTAACCTAACATACACAGCGTTACACACCTATAAAGATAATAGAAAATTAGCCCTAATGTCTATATGCTCTAAACCAGCAATTCCCATTATGACTTGATTACTTGTAACTTGGGACTCTTTGAAGAAACGTCTTAAAATTACATCCTATTTAATAATAGTGGTGATTACACGGGAGTACAAAATCAAATCGTTTTTTAGCTAATAAAGATTGACTTCTGATTAATTTTTGGCTTCTGAAATCCATTTCAGGAAATTGGGTTCAGATTGTGAGATAAGGGGTATCATTAAACTTTGGAGTTATTGAGATATGTCATGGCAAATTGGTGTAGCTGAGTTGAATGTTAAAGTGAGTGAAAGTATTTTTTTATTCCTAGTTTTTGAGACCATGGAATTTAATTTGGTGTTGCTTTTTTTTAAAGAAGTGTCAATTTGGAAAAACCTTTTTCGGATTCATAATCATAACCCTCAAAAATTACTTAAATATCTCTTGCAAAAAAACTAGTGTTCTCCTGTGTTATTTCTTTAATAATTATTTATTAATTATATTTATGCGGTAACCACATTTAGACTAAAGTACCCTTCATAAATTTGAAAACAAGTTACATCCATATATGGTATATGGATAATTAAGTCTTTAATGTCATAATTACAATAGGATATTATTTTCAAACGCTCTTATAATTAAATTCAGATTTTGGCAATGTTCGGTTAAACCGGTCCAAGTAAACGCTTTTCCGGTAACATTGAACAAAAATTTGTCAAAAAGAATACTAAATTTGACTTACTTGTTGTATAGCACATTCTGGCAATAGGTATATGTGTTGATTGTGTGGGTAGTAATGGTACTTAGTAGGTTTTACCAAAGCAGCTCCAGCTCCTGCTGGTATAGGTAGCATATTCTGAAAAAAAAAGAGAAATAAATAAATACATTTTTTTTTAATTTAATTTTCAAAGGGGGCGTCCATTAAACATGTAGAGCTTTGGGGGTGGGCCTTACGGCTCTTACTCAGCTCAATATTAATTAATTTTGCTATACGCAGGAGGGTAAAGGGTCTAATATTTTTATATTTTTCTCAGTTTTATCAAGTTGTAGGATTTTTTTTTGCACAATTACCTAATTAAAAATAATTCAAAATAAACTGGGTCATACTTTACTTCTATATTACAAGAAAAACCAATGTAATGCTGTTTAATCATTTCTTGGAAGTGTTGTTGGTTTAATTATAATAATTAATAAATAATTAATAAATCAACTAATTAATATATCAATATTTTCATCGTGGAATGTGTGGAACAGCCTGCTCCAATGCAAAAAAAAGAACAAGTCGACCTTCTTAGTTTTGTGCAGAAGATTTTTGATGTAGGAATAATATTTATAACCCTGTAAGCTAAAAATTATTCAATATTTAAGGGCTGACGAGAGTGAAGTCATTGTCCAGGGCTCTAGGGGACCCGAATACAGTTTTTTTTTTTAATTGACACAGGTCCTTCAACAACTATAAACTGATTAATAAATTCAAATCTGGTGGTTACATTTTTTATATACACTACTTTTTCAGGGGGTTGGGGGATATCTGTTTACTCATTTTTAGTGTTTTAATATGTGATTTAGTTTTTTCTTAAATTTTAGCACGTATGAGTTTAAATTTGTAAATAATTTGCCTTCTTTAAGTAAGCACAGAAAAAAAACAGCCGGTTTACGCTTTTTTGAGTCGATGCTTAAAATTTGTTTCCTTCTTCAAAAATTTTATTAAACAATAGTTATTTATGGTACTAGTGGGTAACGTAAGATATTGTCCACGAGAGAATGTTTGACCCACGACGGCCGTAGGCGCAAATTTGGATCATTTTGGACCCCCACCCCCTCTGTAACGATTTTCCTATACCATGTTAATGGTAACGCTCCAAAATGACCCCCCTCTACCTAGGAGCTTTACGTAATACTTGACATAAACTTGTTCATTATGGTTCGAAAAAAATATTGGTTTGTTTAAGCTTGGATGTATAAAAAATTCAATAATTTTTTGCCAAAGTGGAACCTTTTGTTGTAACTGAACTCATATGAATAATGCATCAAAGAATAGAATTATCAGAATTATCTAGGCAAAAATTGTTGGTTAGGTACGTACATAAATAAATTTAACATGACGTTATGATATGATTATCATAATTAGTATTTATTCGTATACTTATGTTCGTTTTTTAATGAAATAAGGACGTGCTAATACGATCTTAATGACTTCTTCTGATGTTAATCGCATAGGAAAGCAGAAAAATGGCGGGCGAAGAAAAAAGGGGGTAAAAATTAGATTTTTTTCAAATAAAAATGTTTTTTTCTTTTATTTAAATTTCTAAAAAACTAATTTTGAACGATATAAATAAAATTTTAGAAAAAAAAAATCTTAAAAAATCGCATTTTTTAGAAAAAAACATTGAAAAATGAAAACCTTGAAAAAAAGGTTTAAAAAATTTAAAATTATATAGATGAATAGAGAATTTTATAAGCTTTAAATGATCTATCACACGACCCCCCGTCCTATTAAAAAAAATGTCCCCCTTTCCCCCCCCCTTGTCCCCCTGTTTCCATTGTGCCCACTAAGTATATCATATATATACTAAAAAAATATTTGGCATATGTTATTTACGTGTTTTAAATTTTAAGTTGATATATTAAGCCGACTTTTGACACGCTGTGTATACTACATCAACAAAATTTTAGATGTATTTAATTTCCAAGTATTTTAATTGGCTATTGAAATAAAAATCTTTTTTGTCGTTTTTCGTATTAAATTTTCTTTTTGCTTTATCGCACTATTGTTTTTAAAGAATGACCAGTTTTTTACTTTCATAGATATCTAAGAATAGGCAATTGAAAATCAATGGAGTTTTCAATAAAACTTTTCAACTGAAAATTATTTTTCGTAACAAATTGTTTCCTGGATTATTGTTAAAAGCTATCGACTTTTTACATCGGCACTTATTACTACTAAGAGTGCCAATGTATTGAAATCTTCGGCAAAATCTTTGACCACGTTTTTTTCACATTTCTCGAGGTCTTAGACCTTCCTGAGTCGAAATCAGTAAAAAAAAAATTGCGCCCGTCCGTCTAAAAAATATATAGACAAGCCGAAAACGATTGGGGGTAAGAATGGGGTAAAACGCCTATTTTTAGCGATTTTTGCTTATAATTAAGTTAATTATTATTGTATTTTAGTACATATATGAAAGTTTTTTTAAATTGCTCAGAAAAAGTCCAAACTATTTTTGGGTCCAAACTAACTAGAAGCTGCTGCCCGGTTGCTGACAACGAGGGACGCCAAATTGGTACTTTTTTTGGGTCTGTTTTGGGAGATTACCTTTTTCTTTTAGTCGTGAGGAAAACGCAGTCAGTAGTTGTTTTTAATTTTTTTTTTGCAGTCGGGTGCATTTTTTACCGGGGGGCTTGAACCTACGCTGTAGCAGGCTAAATTAAGTACTGAACGGCTTAACCGCGCGGTCACTTTTCGAAAACGTTCCAGAAATATTCAAATCAACAAAAACCTCAAAATCTTGGTAATTTTCGAATAAGATTTTTCAAAAATCTTAGATATCTTGTTTTATGTCGAAAATCTCGGATCACTTCACAAAAATCTCGGGAGTCCTTAGCATAAATCCACAATAATTATTTTTAAAATAGGACTTCTTTTGCCACAAAACCTACCTAATGGTATACCATCACCATGATAACTAAGTTACTTAATTTCACGTTAATTATTTTAATTACCCAACTTGGCTTATTGAAAATAATAAATATTTTTCAGTAAAAATAATGAATTTACTGCGGAATCATGGCCGTTTCCTGCTAATTTTAATTAGATGTTTAAGAAATTATAAAAGCTTAGCATCGCAGGGGATACTATATTGTGTTTTGCTTCATTAAAGTTTAAATGACATTTAGCACAATATTTTGTTCTTTAGAAAACGCCTCATATCTCACTAGTTTGATATTTTTATATCACCCTAGTGTGATATTTATGTATAGAGGTTTGCCTAATTTTATTAAGATATTTACCTCGTAGATTCTAAGAATTTTATTCAACTTGTTTTTTAAACCATTTTCCAACTTTCACCACAGCCTTTGATATCTTTTAAGCTTTGAAAAGGTGGTGAAATGGGGTGTCCGAAAATATATTTTTACCTTACTGAGTCAAACACATTACATTTATTACATCTAGATTAGTCTATTTTCACAGTTTTACACAATTATTTAGTAGGCCAAGCGGTAAAAAAGGCTTTAAATTCTAATGAATTTTCATTTAATCAAAATGTCATTTCATAAATTCTCATTTATTTAAAAAATTAAGTATCACATATGTCAAATGCACTTTTTAAGGACTGTTCTTACCCCTTGGCCCTAGAATTATTGTGTATAACTATGAAAATAGCTTAATCTGACTGTAATAAATGTAATGTATATGACTCGGCAAGTTAAAAATAGCTCATTGCCAGAGTTTTGGAGCTTCTAGCACCCAAAGGAACCGGATCCGGAACCTACCAATTTGAAAATAACTTAATTATAATGTACTTTAAGACATATATAAAATACAGCTGGCAGCAAGTGATGAAATAAAAATTTTCACCAGAAACAATTTTATCTGTGTGTATTCCAGCTTTAAAGCTACGAAGAGTATTAAAAAATGTGCTTTATATTACACGGGTTTAAAATTAATTAATTATTATAGTTTGACCAATTATATACTTTGTGCTTTGCGCACTGAAATTTATATTTATTGCAAAACATTAAGATGGAACCTCGTGATTTTTGCTTTGTAGATGGCGAGCACCGTAAAGTGCAGGTAAATGAAGGCACGTTGTTTTCTTCCCATAGTTTTACTCAAAATTAATAGTCTACACAAACAAAAAACAGTTTAATAAGTACCTCGTATACAAAAACACATACGTCTAAAATGAGGTAAAAAAAACTTGAGCAAGAGCACTTAATATTAACTTGCATGGAGAAAATTGCTTTAGTAATAATGACCAAATGTTTAGCTGTTTATTAGGAATCATGGGTGAAAAGTTTAATTTTTCGATTGAAAAGGTTTCTAGATGATGAGGGCCTCCGGCCCGAGGGTAATAAACCTACAAATACAACATTTAACTTTTCGCCCGTGTATTATACAATAATTTTTATTCGATTGTTACTAATTGAAATAAATTATTAAAATACATTTAATTTTAAAATGTAAAAAATATTTATTTTACTGTCATTTTGAAGTGTTACGCCCATGCTAATGGTATAGGAAAATAGCGTTACAGGGGGGGGGGGTCCAAAATGATCAAAATTTGCGTTACGTAATACTTGAACGTTCCCTTGACAGAACCCAGACACCTTTCCAGCTGTTGACCTGTGTTGACTTGGTTCTTCCTTGTGTAATGCTTATTTTATTTGTTTTTTTTTTGTCGCTATAATCAAGATCTCTAAAATAAATATCCCTATAAATTAAAACTAGCCTTGCGGAGTCACTGATTTAGGATACGAGAAAAATTTCACTCTATTAAAAGAAAATTATCTCACGTTTAGAGGCAACGGCTGGTTTTATTTAATTTACTTTATTACTAATAGTAGTTTCATCAGTTTATGAAGTTACTAAGATGAGTTGATTGCGATGCGGTATATATTTTTGAAGAATATTCCTTAATTAAAACATGGCTTGAAGATAAAATGTGCTTTGCTATCAGTAGTATAGTCTTCGTATTAGTTTCAAACTGGGAGCATGAGGGCAGGGCCGGCCTTTGCGTTTCAGGGCCCTGAAGCGTCTAACTGTGAAAAAAGCTTTACTGGCAGAAATTTTTAATGACTAAAAAAAGTGCTGTCCTCTGAAAAAAGCTTTAACGCTGGCAGAAAAAAGGTCTTCGCTTATGAAAAAAGCTTTATCCATGGCTTTATTGATAACTAAAAGAAAGCGAATAATTTCTCGACGGCGCCTCTGATCTGGCGCAAGGGTTCCACTTAATTTATGCAAAGGGCGGCACTGTATGGGTATGCAGGGCCGGACAGAGCCAGCCCGGGCCCCGGTGCAACTTTTTACCCGGGCCCCCCATTTTTCCAAAATATAATTGTCCCATGCAGGGCCGCAGCTAAGGCACTTTTAGGTTATATAGTTCCTAAGGGCAAACGTTTCCCAAGTAAAGATTGAGAATTGTTTCAACTCTAAAAAAAAACTTTAAAACTTTACCCCTGCCGGAAAATTTTGATGATTAAAAAAAAGGACCTTGCCCTAATAAATTTACCGAAAAAAAAAACGGTCTTCGCCCCTACCAATTTCTTAACTCTGCCAATCAATTTTCCCATTTATTCTTTCAATTTCCCAACTCTGCCACTAAATTTTCCCAACTATTTCCCAGCTTAACAGTGGATTTTACCAACTCGATCGTGGTTGGGAAGGTGGTGCCCCTGCCTAAGGTAAACGGCTTTGACAGACAAACAGACAGGGAGAGAGAGAGACAGACGTATAAGGGTTCCGTATTTCATTTTTATGGTATGGAACCCCAAAGGGTACTTAAAAGTTACCCGCGGAGAACGTCATGCAAATTTTTGTCATTCAGATCTTATGTTAGGGGCCAGTGTATTAAATGATATGATTTATGCGATATTCTCTGTTAATTTAATTTAAGACCTAGTGTAGTGATATAGTCATAAATAGAGTTCCCGGCATAAAGTACTTGCTGTTTTCAATTATATCTGAGTACCTTATAGCATTTGCAAGCCGTAAATCGAAAAGCACTCTGTATTTAATGTCATGCTGATTGTCGCAGACTCCTTTAAACCTTCAAATGGTAAAGACGTAAATAAACAGATCTACATTAGCGTGGTCATTATATAAGTATTATATGCACAAAGAAATGTATTCAGGGTTTTAAGGGTACAAATCAAGTAAACGTCTGCAGCTCCGTTTGAACTCAACTGAAAAAAAAAAACAAAACGGGATATTATTCAGTATTGAAGTCGCTATAGCCCTATCTAAAAAAAAAGAAAAAAAATTGGCCAAAAAATAACAAAATGGCGGACGTTTTTGTTGGAAAATGTTTAAAATTTTTTGAAAAACGTCCGCCATTTTTTTATTTTTTGGCCAAAAAAAAATTCTTCTAGATAGAGTTATAGCGACTTCGGTACTGAATAATATCCCGTTTTGTTTTTATTTTTCAGTCGATCCAAACGGCCGGAATTATGGCCAGAAAAGGGCACTTTAAAAATCTAAATTTTATTTGTATTCTTTGAATATGAATAAACATACCTACAAAATTTCACAATGATATCTTTTTTCTTTCTATATACAAAAAATGTTTTTAAAACTTTTAAGGTAGAAACACCCCTTTAAGGGGTCTTTAATAAAGAGAAAATAGGTATCTCATTTTAATTCCCTTAAATAAATAAAATATGGTATCTAGGCATAAATGTATTATATTTTTTACTTTTCTATTAAACAAGTTAATGTTATTTCTGTACAATTACATGGATTTGGATTTTTCTCGGTGCACTTTTTAAACTATCGGAAAACTTCATTAGAAACGGTCAGTCTGCTGTGCATGCGTTTTGTATGCATAATCAAGGATATCAACTATGTAATAGAGTTAGTTTTATGTGCGAATATATTCAGAAAATCAGCAGGCATTGTTCATGTGTTTATATTTCTTAAGTGTCATCATTTACACTTTTGACCAAAGTCAGTTAAAGAAGAACAAGCCGTGAAGATATGCAATGCTACCCATTCCATTATATACTATGGTATATTGCATTTTCCCAATACTTAAAATAAAAACAAAAATATATTTTTTAAAATAGGATTTTTTTTGAAAAAAAAATTGAAAAATAAAACATTTCAAAACCAATTTTTTTTCAACGGTGCTAGGGAACAAAAAACTAGTATTTTTTTCCATATTTCAGTAACTACTTTTCGTATGACAAAAAAAAACGTTACAAAGAAGCTTCCAATCATTTTTTTTTCGTATGATTTATACTTTTGCGCTGCGCGGCTCGTGCTAAACATTTGCTCATGCGAAATATGTCATTTTCCGTACACGTTATGTAATATATTTTCTCCGCGGTGTATTATTTTAATAGAATTGCTTTACATAGCAACATTTTGAAAAACAAGTCTATAATTCAAAGCTAGGTTGAAGCATAGTTGATGCATAATCACCTAGCCATTTATTTTTTTCCTGCAACCAGCTATTTTATAACTAACTACAACAAACTTATCACTATACTGTCATTTAATAAATAAACCTAAACAACTACCTATATGTACAGGGTGATCATTTACTGTTGTCTCATTTTATAATCTCCTTAACTTTAATGACGAAAAAATTATACCCATACCTTGTTAAGCGTCGACGACATTTTATTTTCACTTTTTTTTTTCTAATAAATTCCATTAACTGCATATCTGACAACGCCGCTATTAATTAGAAGTAACATAATTATAGAAAACCTTTTTTTTTTTAATCGGTCTTGTTTGCTGGTATATACAGGGTGTTTTTATTAGTTTAACGGGAGCAGATACACTATAATAGTATTTTCTTGTCATAATTTCAATTGTATAATCTAGGCAATTTATGAAAAACCTTCTGAATGCGGAAAATCGAGAAATCCAATATGGCGGACGCATATGTGCAAATTTAGACATATTTCCTCGGATATTTCACTAAAAATTCACATATAGGGTTTTTGAGGTCGCTGATTACGAATTCACTGCCAATTTTAACTTTAACAAAACGGCGGATCCAATATGGAGGACTTTTTAGGAAAATACCTTTAATTTGATGTGTCAGAAGGGCTAAAAATTTTGAAGTTGAAGTAGGTGGGGGTAAGGGAGGTATTGGCGCATTATTAAACTAAAAAAAAAAGAAATTAAATATTAATATATATTTATATCTTAATTTTAATATTTTCCTGAATATTATTGTAACTGTGCTTCCAGTACAAATTAATTAAAGCTTTGCGAAGCTTTGTGTCTCTGCAGAAAAAATGGTGTTTGTCCATTGTCCAAAACATCTATTGTTTTTCTCCGTGTGTAAAGCCGTTAATATCTGTGATTTATTATCTGTTTTAATAATCAGTTAATACTTCCAATACATCAATTCGTGATGTTGCTGACACTGATTTAGCAATAAAAAAAATGTGTAACATAATTAACCTGAAGTCATTATAACAATAATAATTTAAACTCTCATACAGTTAATTAAATCTAAGGAACGGTACGGTAGTTAACATATTTTAATATTTTTAATGTTTATATACTTTATAGCATTACTATGAAAGGCATTGTAACAAATATTTATTACAGCAATTATGGGTGACTCTTAAAACCTCATTTTTGGAATATATGGCAGTATAGGCCAATGATTTGTAAAACAGACTGGATTTGCAATGCATAAAAATGTCATGGGGGTACTATACGAGCGGGTCAAGGCGTCTAATCCAAATACTTGACACTCTGGCTAGCGTGAGTTCGATTTTCACCCGATAGCCTTTCAGTTAATCAATAATTGAAATTTGGTGAAAACGACAGGTGAAACTGAGACACCCCCCTAAATACTGGTTTGAAAGTCAGTTAAAGCCGGTGTTTTTCTCTTCTACTAGTCCACAGAAGTCCTGGACTTAGAGGATTCTTAATTACCTAGGTGGAATAGTACGAGGTTAAACAAACATGTTAATGTTAATGACATACGATACGTGCTCCCAAAAAAAGCTTTAAAAAAATGGTCCTCACCTCTAAAAAACCAACCTTACTCCAATTTTCCCAACTTAGAAAGAAACTTTACGCCTAACAGAAAATCTTGATAACTAAAAAAAAAGTCCTCATCTCTGAAAAAAATCCCAACTGAGTCCAGTTTTCCCGACTCAAGAAAAAAAGCTTTAGCCCTGACGAAATTTACTCACCGATTTCTTAACTGCACCCCCCAATTTACCCGACTAGTTTACCAATTTAAGAAATCTGCCACTCAATTTTACCAACTGAACGGTGGATTTTCCTAACTCGAACATGGTTGATTATGTACAGTTGAGATGATTATTTTAAAATAATTATCAAATCCAGTTGGTTTTAAGAAATCAGCGGCTTATGCCAGAAATTATAAATATTTTAATTAACCAAACTAGTCTTCATCAGTTTAAATTATTATTATCATTATTTTCCCCTTTCAGCGGCTTTGTAAATGCTCATGGTATGTATGTACAGATTGATGCGAAAATATAGTTTCAAACTATAAGGAGTGATTTTACATAAAGAAATATGAAAAACTCACGACATACTCTTTTTTTTTCTTTTAAAATGTGTCCTTCGCTTTAGATTTTTGTACCCTGTTTCTTAATCACCCTGTATCATGTGGTAGATCTTGATATGTCCGAAAGTAGTACCTACCTACTTATATAAAAAAAGTTAAAAAGGCAGTGACAGCTTAAAAACATAGAAATGTCGCTCTAAGTAGAAACATATTGAATATATAATTGCCGATACACGCAGGACAGATTTACAAAACACGGTGTCTAGGAATGCAGATTTAGACCAACTTTCGAATAACCCAAATATTATTCCAAAGCTCTATTCTACGAAACATTTGGATAATTTTAAGTCTAATTTAAAATAAAATATATCGAGGGGTTTTTTAATACAAAAAAAATAAAAAAAAAGATAGCGAACACCCGTTACGCAAATGACCCGATGAAAAACCAACAGGAGTGTTCTGTTACTATCCACTACTACCCTTTAATTTAACATAGGAATTTCTTCTTTGACTGGACTATAAATTAAAGGAAAGTTTCTATTTTTATTTTATTACTTAAAAAAATTGATAGGGTGGGCCAAAATCGAGATATTTATTTTAAAATTGGCCTTAAAATGATCTCAATTCTTCGTAGAATAGAGCTATGAACTTTTATTTGGGTCTAAATCTTCGTTACCAGACACCGTAAAAAAGTAATTTAATTTCTTGATATCCATAGTACTTTAGATAAAATCTGATAGAACTAAGAAACGGTGAACAAGCGAAAAAAGAGTTGCAGATAAAAAAGCGGTTCGTCCAACAAGTATCCTTATTTTATGCTTATAGCGTGCATTAAACGGTCTTCGCGGCTAGTAATTTTGCAATTTACAATGACGTATATAATATACGTGGGTATATTCTTTTAAATTTTAAATTCCCACTGTTATACATTAAAAAGTAAAAAAAGAGTTCTAAGTTATTTTTGAATTTTAAAGGTCTGACCCCCCTAATTTTTTAGAATTTAAAAAAAATACAAAAGTTGGTATAACATCAAAGGGCCTCGTTCGAATAGTTAAAGTTTTATGTATTTCATATTATTATTTTACAGTGTGATGGGTGACAAATTATATGGATCACTGTGTATGTAGGTGAAAAAAATCATATTACTTTTACCGTTCGGTATTTAGACCTTAATCACCCTGTACATATATCTATTTTATTGACTGAACTCTAATTTAATACATATATGTTTCCTTTATCGATAATTCTAAAGAGGATATCGGGAATTGTAATTACTACCTGCATAATAAATTTATATAATAAATAAAAAAGCATTAATTAATAACGTATATGAAATTCAGTGTAGTCGCGACAAATTTCTATGAAAAATACAATTTGAACTTATACACAAAGAGAAAAAATATTCTAGAATGAAGTATTCGTGCTAGATACTTTTTGCAAGTATAAAAATACCAGCTTTGGTTTTCGCAACCCAAAAAACCTTAATTGTTATCTTGTTTTTTCCGGTTCCAAAGTAAACGTATAATACTCCTCTGCTTTGAGCTGCGAGGAATATTATAAAAACAAACAACCTATTTTTTTCAGATAAGAAACAGTTCTTCTTTAATTTTCACCCGTAAACAAAGTAGCTGTTATACCTACATATGAATTATATTTTAAATACAATGTCATTTTCTCACATTTATTTATCTGTATGTATTTATAGTAATTAGTTTTTAACAATGTGCGAAAGTTACAGTAACTTACTGGTCTATAAAACGTCTTGGTTAAGTAAAATATACTGCTGCCAAAAAAACAATATCTTCCTAAAAAGCCCCTAAGAAATCGTTGGTACAAATTTTAAATTCAAATCTTTCTCAAGTTATCGTAGTCACAAATTTCCCGGACAGACAGTAAAATTTTTTCGCCAAAATCATGTTTTATGGTGCGAAAACTGTCCCTTGATTCAATATAAATAGTATCCAGGGCCGGACGGTTGTTTTGAAACAAAGGAGAAGGAAGGAACTAATTTTTCGATTTTTCTCATTTTACCCTTATTTAGGGAAGTAGAAAAAACTCAGAAAAAACATCCTAAACAATACTCTATAAACCTTAAGTTTACAGTTTGGCTTTGATCTGTCAAACGGTATGGCCTGTAGGCCTCTGGAAAAACCGACGGACGGATGGACATCGAAAAAATTGGGTTTACGAAATGTCCTTTTTTCTCGCAAATAAAATCTTTTCTCCGAGGTCGCTGGAAAGTAAAAAAGGTTATCAACTGCACGAGTGGGAAATTTTGCATCCGTCCACCGTTAAAAGTTAATGACTTTAAAAAGCAGCACGGGGTACCCCAATTAACAGGAAGCAACCTGATTTCGGTGAGTGCAAATCTATTATCCTATACCACACGCTTTCCTCCAAATGGAAGCCTTACGAAAGCCTTAGCGCTTACATTGACCAACTATGCGCCCCCTACGCCCCTGATTACTGCAGCTGATTACATAAAATGTGTTAATAATAGACTGTATATCGATTAAACCTCTAAATTATGACTTTTTGGGCTCCTTTAGGCGATTTATTTGCTGCTTGAAAGCAATGTCCGGTTCTGATAGTATATTGAATCAAGAGATTTACATACCATATCTTGGTCCAGTTTACCTTATTATTCGGTTTCATTTCTCACTAGTTTACTAGGGTATTATATAGGACTGTTTTGCTAAACACGGTATTATCTATTAACTATTTAGATAAATTTATTTATTTATTTACATGTATATTTTATTTGATTAATATTTATAATATGCATATAATATAGATAATGGATATTATTTAACGGTTGGCTGGTATTATCCTTTTTTTTTTTTCGAAAAATTAGTTATACGTTTTAATTAATATTTTATAAATACAATATACAATGATATATTAGTAAATTAATAAAATAACTAATTATTTTTCATAGAAAATAAACTGAGATTTGTATTAGTCATCCTAAATGTTTTACTACAGAGTGTAAATTTACCTAACCTCCCAAACAACTTGTTTATTATTGGATTTTTCATAAAATTTATTGAATATCCATGTAAAATAAAAAAAAAAAACAATCTATGTTTATTTATTTTATTTTTGAATTTTTATAATAATATTTTTTTTTAATATGTACACGGAAAGAAATTAGTGGGCTCTGCGCTATACATTATAAGATATTTGGTAACAGTGGCAAATTATAGTGATTTAAGCTATAGATTATAAGGGACACAATAACTAATAATGTTAAAAATAAATTGGAAACGATTATATATATTACAGACACGATTATATTTATTACAGGCACTATTATAAATTTACAGAAATTTTATTATATTATAAAAATTATTAGCACGGACAATAATTAAATCTATTTAAGCTATAAATGCCATACTATTTGTTATATTTTATTATTCACTAAACAATTAAAGTATTTCATATAAATTTTTACACTGACTGCCATAATTGTAAGAGAAAGTCTTGTATTTATATAATAAGCGATTATAATTTGCTTGGTATGTGTGTTATAGCGCTCCTAGCTATAATTTTTTTTTCCGTGTATACGACTGTGTTAAAAGGGCTTTATCATTGCTTTTTGGACGGCACAAAAATACGAAAGATCTGCTATTGAAGTAACAGTATTTTAATAATAATATAACTGTTTAAATTTTGCATAAAAATTTAAAACAAACCAATTTTCCAATAACGGAAAATAGCAAATGTGCCTAATCGGATTTGACGAATGAAACACTCCGTCATGTTTCGATCGTTTAACCCTTCAGCATGTTCTGTACAAAAGTTGCTTTATCCACTTTACGAAAAATCGGAGACTACATTAAATATTAAAAAGTTCAATTACTGTTAACCAGACGTATTTTTGGGCGCTGAAAACGAATTTGACAATGAATGATGATGTAAAAGTGGTTTCTGTTAGATTTGGCTGAATTTTAAATATGTTTTAGATCTCAACAGTCTTTTAAGTTTCTGATCGTATGATAAAATACTGCTTATCTGCACTAACTACCTATTTCTGCACTAGTTCTTTTCTAAATGGTTTTATTTTGGTCTGATGAACTGGGTTTAGTATTTTCTACTAAATATTTAAATATTTTTTTGTTTTGTTTCTATCCACTTCACTGAACTAGAAGAGCATTGGTTTATTTATAAAAAATTTTATTGTATTTTTTGCGTTTCACGAATTTGAATGTGAAGAAGAGAGAAGTTTTAGACCAAAATATATTTGGGATGTTCTTTTCGAATAGGAATCTTATATATATTCCGTATAGGAAACAAAAATTTTTCAACTTAAGATTGAAATGTTCCCAACTTTTTACTCGACCGCGAGTTTTACAACTTTTTACCCAAGACTATAAATTTCTCAACTTTTTACACGACGCAACAACTCAACCATTAGAGTGCCCATTACGCCCCCATCGATGTTGTATCTGTGCCTTACAAACAGTGGTTCGGAAGTCACTATAAGCCGGTGGTCCACAGAAGGTAGTATGCACAATGGGCATTTGGCCTGCGTGCAAGTGATATCGTTCATTACTGTGGTATTACCCCCTTCAATGTAACTTTGCCAACGCCCCTATCGCCCCTAGCTCGAATTAACTTTAACGCAGTGCTTTCAGTTTCCAGATTAAACTTTTTCTTCCAATTTTTCGGTAAAATCACCTTCCAAACCTATTTTCGTAATATATCGTATTTTTTTCAATAAAACAAATAAAAATCATTTCCCTCATAAAGCGAACTACCGATTTTTTTTTTAATTTGGTCTTAAAATAATCATAAGCCATGTTAGAAACTAAAAAATATCTCTGAAAATAGAAAGCACTTTTGGTTTAACACGTTCAGCGCCACCGTCGGCTACGTGTCGACGTAAGGTGCATCATACTGTACGCCAGTGTCGGCACAGTGTCGACGCATGCAATACGACTTTATGTAGTTCCGCTTTGGCTCGGATTTGTAGTTGGGGCTTCCTTATTATGGGTGGCACTCAACGTGTTAAAGTTAATTCCAGCTAGACGTACCACTGGAACGTCAGATGTCCAGCTTTCTTTGTTTAAAATTCCAAAATTAATAGTTTTGCCAGTGGTACTAAAGTTTTTACTTGATTAAGCGATGCATTTAATTTCAAATGATATAACCGATACTTAATATTTTTTGCTTATTGAATTATTGATTAGACATATAAGTACATAAATTCTTATATTAGCTTACAGTTAGTATGCATAATTATTATACATTTACGACTTACACTTAATTATTCTATCCCCATTTCTGCATATTTTTATAAAAGGTCAAAATACTATGCTAAATCATTGAGCCTTAATGACCAATGTCTTTTTTTTTCGAAAACTAAAAAAAAACTTCATTTTATAGTATAAAACTTATGAATACCATGAAAGAGATGCTATTAGGATTTGCATTCCGTATAATAAAGTTACAAATATCAAGTATTCAAAAAAATTGTTTAATTTGTTTTATTTACGTGTTCTAAATTTGACTTTTGGACCGCTCTGTATAAAATTTTTTGATCTAGGGCAAATTTTGATTTTGGAATCTTGAAAAGCATCGTATAAAACTCTAACAGCTGTGGTGATTATAAAGAGTGCTGTTCTACGAGAACTTTTTTTGAAAAATCTGTGCCAAACTATCTCCTGAAGTGTACACGTATGACCCTATTCAGCTTTCAGGAAATAGTCAGATAATCTTACTCGGATTATCCCTGAAGCTTCACGTAATTCGAATTTCCATTTACAACCATTATGAAACACTAAACATCCGAATTTAATCAATTTAATATACACAGTAAAAAAGAAAAAAAATATGAAGTATTCGTGATACTTATGTTAGATGCAAGGAAGGCATGTAGAATCAAAAGGTGACAAGTCCAACTTAGTTATTCTTTTTTTACGAGACTTATAAATTTGAAAAAAAGTTTAAGAGTTAAAACTGTTCCCCCCTGTTGTGGGGTTTTTATTATTGAATTCTTTTTCAGCCACTCCAAAAACAACTACTTAGTTAATAATTTTCTTCCTTTTCTGGACTTTTTTGGTGGACAAAACCATTTTTCCTGGTTTTTTTCTAAATGTGGGTTTTCCACCCAGCCTTGCCTTCAGGCAAATGTAAAAATATGCCACCCCGTGCTAGCTTAGGTTTCTCAGTGAAAAATTTTTGGTGGGAGGATTGGGGTAGTGGTCTACCGCGTCTGTACATGACAAGTCTACTAGCCAACTAGCGTGAGTTCGATTCTCACTGGCGCGGATTTGCCTTTTTCAGTTAATTAATAATTGAAATTTGGTGAAGGCTTAAGTGAAGCGGGCACTCCCTAGAAACTGGTTCGAAGTCAGCATAAGCCGGTGGCCGGTGGTACCCTCTACTACTAGCCCACACAAGTCCTGGACTTAGGGGATGCTTAATTAAGTAGAATAGTACGAGGTTAAACAAACATGTAATGTAATGTAACTTGAATGTGTGTTTAGTATCTAAAATGATGGCCCCTTTCGAAGGGGCAAGCGAACTAATAGGAAGTATTTTTTTAAGTTTTATACATCCTCTATTTTATTACTTTCCGGTATAGATAAAACGGATTTAAATGACACTACATCTTCATATTAGTACTGCTTTTATAAATATTTAATATTTTTAATGGTTAGGTTATGCTCACTGGAACATAAAAACATAATTTGTATTATTGTATATACAAATTGTCTGGCATAAATATGTAATTGTACAGTTTAATGGGCATTGCTTCTATTATTAAGTCTCCTCTTTTACTTTTTTTTGTTTAAGATGAATTTTTATGTTATTAAGCACAGTTCATTTTTATTGAGTTTTTAAAAAGCAAAATATATATATATATATATTTGACTCATTTTTCTTTACTAATTAAGCTGTACTTTTTAATATAAAACCAAACTTTTTATGTAGCTGTCAGGCAGAAAAACGATTTTTATTTGTTTCAATAAAAAATTCGATATTTAAAAAAAAAAAATGATTTTATGTCAAAAAGTGAGAAAAAAGTTTATAAACTTCTGTTCTAAATGGCTGTCTAAGGGAACTAAGGCTTTTTTAAGGGGCATTTACGGATATTTCTTACATCATACACTACAAAAAAAAATGTGTAAATTTACATTCTAAATTAGAGGTAATATGTTGCCAAGCAGGTGCACGTAAAATTTACGAGATTTAACTTGTAATTTTACAAAAATCGGTTTTCTGGCTTTCAGCTACATAAAAAATGTTGGTTTCATATAAAGAAGTACAGCTTAATTAGTAAAAAAAATGGGTTTTATTAAATATATATTTTTCTTTTTAAAAACTCGCTAAAAATGAACTGCGTAAGATATGTAACAGTATAATAATATACAATTATATCACACCGTTAAAAATTTCCATTGAATATTCAGTTATATGTGTTAGAAGTAATTATCCGGCACACGTGCGTGCTACGTCACTGCTTTAACCCTTAGCTACACTGAATTTTTTTCACCGTATTACTATACACTGAGAAAATAATCGAACCTTTTTTATTACTTTTCTCTCTGTTATTACTAATCAAAATTCTGATATTATTTACCGATTGTTATTTTACTGAATACTGTAACATACCTTACCATAACAGTAATACACTTTACCAAATGTTACAGTAATTTTTACTACACATATTTCCCAACTTAAAATACAAAAATTGAAAAATTTAGTGACTAAAAAAAAGGGTCCTCACCTCGAAAAAAAATCTCTGTAGTCCAATTTTCCCGAATCAAGACATTCAAATTCTTGGACCCTTGTATGTATATGATCTTTTTGTATTATTTCTGAACGTTTTATTACTTTTTATCTCAATTTTTTTGATATTTGTATTAAAAAAAAATGGCAAGCAGAATGGCTTTTGCTTAAAAAAAAAAAATATAATGGGAATTGAGAATTTGGGCCTTATCTCCCCTTTTTCGAAACCACCGTCCCTTGTATGACGATCCTGGTTTGATATAAATAATTATAATTTTGTATGACTTGGGGGCAGCCCCCCACGTCTGATGATTAAATAGAAACTAGAAACTCATTGCTTGTAATATATCAAATGAGACGTCTTTAAAAATGGCCTTTAATTTGCTTCAAAGAGTACGCGTTATATATAAATTATGAAAAAAAGTCTTCGTATGAGTAAATAGATTGAACGCCTTGGGTGTTTTCATCAAAATAAGTAGCATTAAATCGTCAGCATTGCCACTACAATAACGCAAATATTAGTCCAGTAGGTGCGCCGAAAAACACGTATACACTGAGTAAATCTTTGCTGCTTTACTGAAAAACTAGATTTTACTGAAAACTTTAATGTAGCGTTGAATTGTTACTTTTTTTACAATATTTATAAATCAAAACTAACAGTTTTGATGAAAAATCGCCCTACAGTCTTTACTGGCGCATTTTAAAACTTCTTTTTGATGCGCAGAACGCAAAATTATTTCTAAATGCATTTTGGTGCAAACAAAATATATAGGATGATGGATCTTATTAATGTCAGGGCTTAAATTTTAATGTATTCCAAAAATATTAAGAGAAAACCAAATTTTTGACAGTAAGGGCCTTAGGGAGGCATTATCACCCTTGAGGCTTGTGTATATGATATTTTTATGTGGATTCAGCCCTTAAAATTTATTTTTAAAACATATTTAATTTGTATTGTTTGTTTGTTTGTTTAACCTCGTACTATTCTACTTAAGCATCCTCTAAGTCCAGGACTTGTGTGGGCTAGTAGTGGAGGGAACCACCGCTTTAACTGACTTTCGAACCAGTTTATAGGGTATCCGCTTCACTTAACGCTTTCGCCAAGTTTTAATTATTAATTAACTGAAAAAGGCAAATCGGCGCCAGTGAGAATCGACCTCACGCTAGCCGGCTTGTCATGTAGACGCTCTAGCCCACTAAGCCATGCCTCTCTAGGGCAGCATAAAATATCTCTGTGATGGGTTAAACTAAAACTAAATTTTTAGTCCTTACTAAGGACTCCCCGAGGGGTAAACTTCCCTGGAATTAATTTTCATATAGAAATTCCTTCCAATTTTCTTTGAGTTCCCGAATTTATTGTTCAAATTTTTGTGAGAGGGACTCCCCAGCTCTAAAACTAGGCAATTTGTATGCTAAAATTCTTGACCACTGGACTATATTGTTTCTGCAAATAATTAATCAAATTAGCAAATCTGCAATATCATGAGTTGATTTGTTCACTCATTATACTTAGAAATAATTAATTATAATTATATTATAATTAATGCTATTGTGAGATAATGAGGTTTATATATACCATATGTATAGTTTTGCAATTACAAACTAAACATTATTAAAAAAAAAATTAAATATCGTTCTTTGGGACACAGTCCATGATAGCAGTTATGGCATATTGATGTATCAACTTGAAATTTGTAGCACCGAAACTATCTTTTGGCATATATTTAATATTTTTAGCTTATGAAATGTAGGGAGGGGGCGTCGTTTGGACTTTTTTTTATGGGAAAGGGGCTTGTGTGACATTTCATTAAATTCTGAGTTTTTTGTTAATGACTGAGTAAAGCATCTATTAGTTTCCTTATTTACGAATAAGTTAATATATCAACTCGTTTAAAAGTTAAGAGAGGGACTTTTCGGCCCACCGTATAAAAATCTATCATCATACCTTCCAATTTTAATATAATATGGTATGGTATACATATATAACATGTTATGTTATGTTATGTTATGTTAAATTGCACCCGTTTGTGCAGTGCAGGGGGCAGTCTAAAAAGACAAATTTAATACCATGTAATAAGTGAGCAGCCCATTTAAATTGTAGCGATAATATAATGCGAAAACATAAAGATGTCACTTATTTAGATTAAATCTGTTTTTATTACAAAAACAGCACTAACGATATTATTTTACCGTCGTTAAAAATAATTAAACTGTACAATTATATTATGATAAAATCTGCCTAATTAGTAAGAAAAATTAGTCTGATCCTTAAGTGACGGTTCACGCAGAAACGGACCTTTAGATAAAAAGAATGAGAGGCCATGAATTAAAAAATTAATATTAACACTTAATCATAACCTCAAACAATAAGGTCACATGCGTATGATGTTTACACTGAAAAATCTAAAAATAGTACTACAAAACGTTGTTGTAACAAGTTTGAGGTATATAATACCATTTACGATTATTCTAAAACATTATTACGTTATATTAAATACACATACGTGCTAAATGTTTCGTTCTTGTAAGTTATTTGCTATTTAATTTCAATAACGATCACCATTTATTGAATAAATTTCAAAAATTCATTAAAAACAAATTAAAAAAAAAACATCTCAGGACACTAACCAAGAGTTAAGAACCCTTTCGCATGGAATGTCACAAGTTTGAAATATGCCAATACCAGAAATATAATGCATAGAAACAGGATTTAAGCAATAATTATTGCTTGAATTATAATTGATATTAAAATTGCATCTCGAAATCTGATTCTTGATCTATTTAAATGCAAAATATTCAAATGTCGATACCAAGTTTAATAATAATAAATTCAAAAAACTGGAGTTTAAAGGATCAAAAGTCCAGCCAGAAGGTAACGAAAATATTTAAAATGTCACACCACTCTTTTTTTTTTGCAGCAAACCATTTTAGGTGATTGATCAGGGCGTTTTCCTTAGTTTTTCTCTACTTCGATTTTATAAAAAAATGTCTCCAACGATTTTTATCAAATTTTGTACGTTAATGACAAATTACAAACATATCATTACTGGTTTTCACCGAAAATAATAATAACTTTTACACTTAGGATGGCGCGTTATTTAAAATATGCCGGTTGATAAAAAATTAACTATGGCTGATTATCCAGAAAGGAAAATTATGTTTGATTTAGCGTGATTAAAGTATAATTTTCATAAACGCTGTTAATATTATAAATTAATTTAAATTAGCATATTATTATAATATATTAATGATGTTCAATAATATATGAAGCCTCTAGTTTCAAAAGTTCAAAATCGTTACTTTCTGGCTAAATTAAGTGGAATTAGGTCTTTTAAATTTCAGTTTCCTCTTGGGTATTTATTTTTGAAAATGAGGGAGATAGAATGTAAAATAATCAAAAATATTGTTTGCGACAAAACCCATTTACATTAAACATAGTGGTTTGGAATCATTCAGAAAAACGATGTTCATTTGTTTTAACAAAAAAAAATAGATTTTAAAACAAATTAGATACCAGATTTTATATCAAATAACGACAAAAAGTTTCTATGAACTCTTTTTGTTGAGTTCCTTGACCTAAGGCACTTTTAGTTTATTTTGATAAGAAATGGGGACCGTATTGTAAAAGTTTCTATTTATTTCATAATAATTTTAATATGCTTAGGAATACCAAAAAACAGTATGTTTACCTGTTAAACTTTTTTGTTAATGAGTAGTAAAGCAGTTTTCTATTACTATGTTTTACTTTTTACTGTAACAACGTATTCAATAACTAAAGTTGTTCCGGGTTTGGACTTTTTGTTTGTGCAAATTGTATTGTTTGATTCAAGAGGCCTCAAATAATGTGTTGAGTAATCCCTTCACGGTATATTTATTGGACTGTGCGCGAGACCAGGATAATATTTTACATTTGCAGCTTACGATTATATTTAATGTATCATACAAAACGACAGGAAGCTATTATGATTTATTGAGTTACATATTATCCCTTTATTTCCGGCACTTTGAAAAATTATCACAACTTTTCTTCTGAATAAATTACGTTAAAAGCAATTTAACCGTATTTTTTTCGGGCTTTTAAAAAAAAAGGATCTTACGTTCAAAAAAGGCTCCCAAGGAAGTTCTCAATTCTATAAAAGCGCACCCAACATTTTTTTTTGTGTAATTTGTTTTTTTACTATTTACCTTCTCATAAAGTACATACATATTGTGTTGGAAAAAATCAAAAAGATTCTTGCCTAAATCATCTTATTTTTTCCTGAAACGTCGAGAAAAATCAAAATAAACAACAAAAATGATGCCTGTCAGTCTGTCTGTCTGTTTTTATCCACTATAACTTAAAACCGCTTTGAGCTAGAGACTTGAAATTTGGTATGCAGATGTATTTTTATATTCTCTTGGACAAGAACCAATTATTAAACACCAATGTTAAAAACCAAAATTTTAATGATGCAGGATCACTGAATGAATACCAAAAAGTATATATGTCACCCAATTGCTTAAATGTTGGTAATGATTTCTGAAATGTTGAATACCTGCTAAACAGTTTTCTATGTGTATAATTCCTCGGTGTGAAATGGGGGTGTGGGTGATGATTCTCCAGTTTTTTGTTACGGAAAATGATCGTGTTCGGCATCTAGTATACATAAGGACTGCATGCGCGCCATAGGGTCGTAGCTGGCAGAGAAAGACTTAGCACAATGGTAAAATGCCAAGGTCGGTATGATCACGACTCATATTTCATGTACTTTTCGCGTTGATCTAAACGATAATTACATTTTAGATGCATTCTGAGATGCAGACTGTCGAAGATTAGTTGATGAATCTTTAACAAAACGTCGCTGTTATTGGAGCATTGGTTTATACGCTATAAGTTATACAGGGGATGAAGAAATAGAGTTCAGTTTTGAGTTGACGTAACTTTTTCCTATAATAAACGCAGAATAACGTCTCTAATCTTTATCTCTACACCTCAACATCTCTTCTTCATTATGAAATAACATATCTGCTCTATAACATCTCTACTCCATAAATAATCTGCTCCATAACATCTCTAACAGAGATCCTTCACCTCTTAAAAATAGTAAATTTTAAAAATCCTCTGACAGTCTTTTTGGTATGTAGTACTTCTTCGGTATGATCACTACTCATATAAGTATATAAAATATATTTCATTGACTTTTCGTGCCTACCTTTTTTCTTTTCATCCCAGCTCGTTCTGTAAAATATCTTTAAGTCAGCTCTCATGTATTAGTAGTGACCCACCAGTTGATTCATTTTCCAACTAAAAGTTCCAACTTTTCGATCGAAGAATTACCTACTTTTTTAGAATGAAGAATTAGCATTTTTTTCCAGGAAAAATAACCAAACAAAAATTTCGTGAGATATATTTTTCCCTACTTTTTGATGAATATATTACCATTTTCCTTCAGTTTAGCAACTTGTGTTTGGAGCGAAATAACTTTGGGATGAATATTTGGTATCCTTAGTGTGGGATGAACTGCTGCTGAGTGAAATTTCTTGGGATAAAATCGAATGTAACCCTAACAAACATTTACAAATTAAGATGTTTTTTTTTATACGTTTGATGTCTAAAAAATGTTTAATGGTTTCTTGTTCCTGCCCTAAGGTCCCATTACAACCTTCATCACATGCTAATTAACTACCAGATTTACTACTAAGTACTACTCACTAATTACGAGCTCACTTCCAACAGAACTACGGTTCATCTGGAGAACTTAATTCTGTGTCATTCCTTCTAAATTATATTCTTAGTACATGCCTTTATTATACGCATCGCAGCTTCACAGGTAGAAGAGTATTATAAGTTCACTTTTACCTTTTTAAAAGTCTAGTAATTGTCGGAGACAAACATTTTTGGGAACTAAATACGCGTAATCGAATTCTGAACATCCTCCAAAAACGACTATCAGAACATCCGACAGAAAAAAAAAACACGAAACACAGTCGTTAATTGAAGGCTCCACTTTCTGAAAAATATAAGCAGTTATCTTCAAAATGAATCACATTTTCGATAAAAAGCATAAAATTTGAAATGCGAAGCTTTATAATATCTTCATGGTTTCTTACTTATTTTCGTGTTTCTTCTCTCCATCTTTGAGAATTCCTCCAGACTACATTATGGTAAAGAAAAAACCGTAGTTTCCAAAAAAAAATATCTTGTATGTACGACTTTTAAGTATACTCTTCTGTACATGAACTCAAGATCGATTTTGAAAAAACTCTTTCCTAAGGGAAAAAACATTCTTTTAAATATATCTAAATTTTAAAGAAGCGATATGAGTATATCGCTTTATTTTAGGACCTTTTTTTTGGAAGTTTTTTGGACTTTTTTTATCAAGGTACTCGAGTTTTTAATTCTTAATTCCCGGCTTGTATTTTTTGATGTAGAATCATCTCTTAAAATTAATAATTATGGACCCTATTTATAAAATACCCTGTAGAAATTATATCGTTAAAATAGTATTAAAATATAATTGCATATAATATGCAATCGTTTCTTGGAGCGTTGTTAAGCCAGCATAACTCCCACCCTATATATTCCCTCAGGCAAAATACGATTTGAATCTGTTCTTTAGTAACATATCGTCAACCCACTTCTTATGTGATCCATATAAATTTTATCTATTAGGGTAACGTGGGGGAATGGTGCGCACATAAGCAAAACTTGACATGATTTGACATGAATGAATGTTACAGAAATTTTATTAGTGGCAAAAGGATCCTTACTTAAAGACTATCAACGAGCACCATTAAAATTTAGGTAGCTTTTACCATAAACACAAAGAAAATGTAAAATTACGAAAGTACATTTGCGTACAATTTCCCGCCCCGTGGGGCAATGATGCGCACCTGCTGGGGTGTGGACAAAAGATAAAAAAAGAAAATAAAAAAGTTTTTAAATTACAATGAAAAATTTTACATATTTCATGTTTAATTTACTTAAATTTTGACAAAATTTATCTTTAAATTTTTAAAAAAATAAAAATATCAGCAACCGTCACATAAATTTACTTAATGGTAATTTTTTGAGAATGAGAAAAATCTAAAAAAAAGGTGTCTGGTAAAATGCATGCCAGTCCGACGCTGTATCACATTTATCTATGTGTACAGTGTATGAATACATCAGTCTATCGGGGTCAAAAAAAAAGTATTTATGGATTCCAAATGCTAATTTCTCCATAATTTAGAACAATCAAAGTAATAAAACATTTTTTTTTTGTGAATTCGCAGTTGTGTATTTACACGATATTTATGCATCGTGGTACATAATTTTGTGTGAATGAATTATATACATAACAAAAGCTTTTATATCCATGAGCTCAGTATTTATTCGAACTCGAAATCATTTTGTCGTTTTTCTAGTTCAAGACCACTATATTATTTTGTTATCTGAGACCATAAATTTTAAATTGCTCACCATTAAGTATAGTGTTATAAAAATGTGCAAACATTTCGTGTTTTAGACCGAGAATAGTATATTCTATAACTAGTATGGAACAGACAATATTCCGCGCGAGCGGAAAGTTTGTCATACGAGCCGGCAGGCGAGTATGACGGTCCCGCGAGTGCGGAATGACTATTCCATACGTGTTGTAGACTATACTTTTTCTTCGACTGCAAATATGAAACACTGTATGGCTTTAAACTGCGGACAAGGTTAATAACAATGTTTTTTGTGACTCGACATTGTAAATGCAACAAAACACATATTTTTAAATAAAGCAATTAATTTTATTTGATAATTTTATCAAATCAGTACTTAAAAAATATTTTTATTTAATTTTAGCACACATTTACAAATTATAATGCAAAAATTGAAGGTTATGTCAGATTGTTGTGACAGATATCAGGTTTAAATATTTAACAATAGATGGAGCAGTTTTAATTTTTTGAACTAAATTGATAAAAAACTGGTTAAATATTAAGAAAAACTAATAAACTGTTTGTAATTATTATACCATAGTAATGCAAAGAACAAAATTCTATAAATTTATTTATATGTATGTGTGGATTTGTATGTACCTACTTACGGTTTTATTGAGATAGGTCAGTAATAAAAACTGGCATTTAAATTTAAAATCTCACCTTGCATCATAAATCGGTAGCTTTTATTATTTATACAGGGTACTCAAAATTTCCTGGCAAAAATTACATTATAGAATAAGGTTTTACGAGATGATTAACTTATTGTCTCGTCTCTCGACATTGGTTTGGTCCTTTTAAGTGGTTACGTCTCAAAAAAAAATAGGCTACGATAGGCCACATAATTTTTTATTATTGACAATGATCTTTTTTCCATAACTTGTGTTTAAAGAACTTACTTAAAACTTAAAAGTGGCAGGTGTATGGAAAGTAAAACATTCAATCAAGAGTCTAGAAGTCTCGATTCTTGATCAAAAGTCTCGAACGAAGACTTTTTTTTACAAGACAAGCTTCATTTTTTAAATTACGCTTGTTTCTTATTTTTTTTTTTCTCGAAATCAATACAAGTTAATGCGTTTATCACTGTAAATCTCGTAAATTACCGTAATTTTCGACAAAATTTCTAAGATTTTTTAGAAATTTTACCGAAAACCTCAAAAATCTTGGATATTTCATTAAATTACTTTACTTACTTAACTTTTTTTGAAAGTCTCGAAAGTCGTTATCTCGGTACGTATACAAGTATTTTGTAGTGTTTCACCTCTCGTTTTTTAAATTCTTTTTTTCGGTAAGTCTTTCTTTTTTGTTTATTAGAAAATGAAGTATAGGGGAAATATCGTTTTGTTGGCAGTAGTATTTTTAATAAAACTTTTTATGTCATCGGTTTTCCATTAAAACGTGCGCGCATTGTTCTGTATAATGTATAACCATTTTACTAAATAAATAGCCAACATACATATTGAGGGTTATCTCGCAAAATCTATTATCGTACGCCTTTTGACAATAAAATAGTGAATAAGCAAACAAACAAAATAGATATGTGACCTTACACGCGGAAAGGTCCTCTAAAAAGGGGTCGTCCATATTAGACCCCCCCTCCCCCATGTCACACATCGTGACCAATTACAATCTTAACCAAGAACGTTGGATGATACATCCACGCTCTTTTGAAGTCCTACTCAAAGAGTTCTCTAGTTCTCGTAATTTTATTAGGACGGATTTTTTCACGGAAATCAGTTTTTGCATATAAAACGTCAATGAACGTCAAAAAGCAATAAAAGAAAATAATAAAACTTCTAAAGCCCGTCGTACAGGATCCCACAGATCAGGAAAATAAGACTAAAGTCAGGGAATTGAAAAGTGCCATCTAGAAAATCTGGAAGTTACTTTTTGGTTTGGACTTTTGGCAAAAGTCAGTCATTTTTACTGATTTTGTTTGCATACCCTCGATAGTCTGCAAGTAGTGTCGTTGAAAATCTATTTGTCACGAAGTGGGTTGTTTTGAATAATTTTATGTAATCACCCCGACACGATTTATATTTAATTCTAAAAATCAGACTTAATTCTAACAAAGAAATAATTTGTTCACAGAGATAATATTTTCCTTACAAATTACATACCTATTTTGTAGAAACATGATCAAATATAAATCAAGCATTAAATATTAGCACACAGAATAAGAGAGATTTTCAAGCATACGCGTGCCTAATTTTAACTAAGAAATAGTAAAGTATTTTATAACTTATAACACCAGTTGAAAGTATTTTTACTCAGTTTTTGGGGGTAATTTGATCAAAAAAATATATTGAACAGTTTTTGATATACATACATATTTTAAATCCAAATAGGTAATCCTTTTAAAATGTTTACAATACTTTGGTGAAACTGGTTTGGTTTTGAGGTCGCTAAGACTAAATATTATAATAAAAAAAATTAACTTTACCCCTGAGGGCGGCGGGCAATTATTTTTAAATGTAGCGGATTACCTCGTAAAAAATAATTTTGTAAGCTAGTTTTATCCTGACGTTAACTTCCCAATCATTTTTTCTCTGTGTAATTCTAAGATCTAGATCACCCTGTGCAATTAGATTTATGGATTTTAACATCCTGTCTCTTTAAAATTTAAATAGGCATAAACGACAAAAAATTTAAAATGAATGATTTCTAGCATTAAATTTAGCCGATAAAATCTCTGCAACGGTGTTCGTATCTGATACATGTCTCGTAAAAGGTTGTTACGATTAACTATGCAAAAATTAATAACTGTATTTAGTGCATCCTTTTATTTAAAATTAGTTAGTTGTCATTTTTGGTTTTCCCTATATGTGGCATTCCAAGCGGATTAGTGCTCCTTGCTCAGAAAACTATCGGGGCATATTGTGTCATTTAATATGACAAGATGGAGTATACTGGGGTTGTAGTACTTAAGGGAACGTTCAAGTATTACGTTACGCAAATTTTGATCATTTTGGACAAAACATTTTTCTCTGTGCGACTGCACTTTATACATCTTATTACTTTCCTCCATCATAATAGACAAAGCTAAGGAAGGTTTGTGTTAGTAAAAGAAAAGTATTGATTCTAATTGAACCTGATTTACGCGAGTTCTAGCTATTTTTTTTTTTTTGAACAGAATCACTTCTTAACGTTTTGTAACCAATATCCATATATCGTCTTTAATTAGTTCCGACACTCCGAATAAAAAAATATTTGAAGAATCATAGCCTATTATTTTCAATGTGTTTTACTTAACTATCGGTTTCGCCTAAAGGTCTGCCCTTATCTGTCATTAAGGTAATAGAGCTGTAAGATACTTATTTCGCAAGCAGTATAAAAAAAGTCATGAAGATATGTAATGCTTCGCATTCCATCATATACTATTTACAGTGGCTACTATACACTGTGATTCACAGTTTGTTTGTCCAGGACTTGTGTGGGCTAGTAGTACAGGGAACCACCGGCTTATACTGACTTTCGAACCAGTTTATAGGGAGTGTCCGTTTCACTTATTGCCTTCGCCAAATTTCAATTATAATTATTATATAATATAATAATTATTAATTAACTAAAAAAGGCAAATCGGTGACAGTGAGAATCGAACACACGCTAGTAGGCTTGCTATGTACGCGCGCTAGCCACTACGCTATGCCTCCCATTTGGAAAGTACACTGTGGATAGTACACTGTCGATACACACTGACGAAAAAAAAAATTATACAGTCGACCGTGTAGACCTGAATTGACACGGAAACATGTTAAAATGCACGTAAATTTTACGAAAACCGGTGTTAAAATTACACATTTTCACACAATTTACCACGATTCTGTGTCAACAGGTGCGCACTTGCTTCAGCTGACTGATTTGCTTGCAATGTAAAATTATATAAATCAGAAAAAAGTTTCGTTTTTATCGAATAAAGATTATTTTTAATTTAACTGGCCGAATAAATAAAAATCACCCTGTATATAAAAAAAATTATATGGTAATGTTTTAGGATTTTGGAAATTTGAAAAACATCTCTAATATTCTTCCAGCTGTGAAGAGTCACAATAAATTATTCAGGAAATAATGAAGGAAAAAAATGAGATTATGAGATCATACCAAATACGGTGTTTATATTTACTGTGAGATACCTAATTTTCTCGTGCAAGGAGAATTTAATGAGCAGTGTCATAAGAGGGTTACAATCATGCTAGTTAACCATCACTTATGGTTCATTCATTCTCAACATCGTATTACGCTGGTTACAAGATGTTACTTTCCCCTATTAAAAAACATAAAATGTAGGCAACAAAATATTGTCACCAAAACAATACCTCGAAAAATACACCAAAAGCTTTCGTCTTACGACTAATAGTAGGCGAGCTGTTATAAAAAGTAATAACACTTACCCGCTTGGACCCCCTTTCCCACCTCGATTTTTTACCAATAAATATTTCAGTCAAGAACTTTCTCGAGTTCTCGTGGTCGAACGTTTTCCTGGACAGATAAACCGACCGACCCTGAAATTTGGCATTTTACCGATCACTTTTAATTTATACCTAATATAAATTTTAAATGTGATGCAATGTGTGCAAAAATTTGCTGAAAAAAATAGAAAATCAATAATGTTGTAGCAAATTTTGGTGGCCACCGAAAAAAATGCTAAACTGGCTGTTACTTTATAGTTGATCACCCCTTTACTAAAATAATGATTTTAATTTTAAAGGAAATCCTATTTTATCTATATACTTCTTCCTTCAAAACTATCCTGGTCGAGATTCTGGTATTACTCTTGAACGAGTATATTTTTTATGCTCGCTTTACTTCAAGAAATAGAAATAAACATAAACTTGTTTGCAGTTTTTTGTGTCTATAATCTAGGTGGCGAAAATTCTCTTACATCATGCAACATAACATGCAATAACGAAAAAATTCGATTTAAAATGATTTTCTAGGTATTTGGATATTGAGAAAAACAATTACTAGGATAATGATAGGATAATGATAGTTGACAATATGTCGCCATGATCTATTTGTAGAATCAAGTATTTTTTGTTTTTATTTTTGAACGTTTAAAAATTGTTGTCTCCGCTGCGGCGCGCCGTATCAGGGTGGTGTTGGGAAATGTTTATGATCAGATTCAGTTTCAGCGACCCCAACTGGACTTTTATGATAAGGCAGCGTTCAAATATTACGTAACGAGCTAGGGGGTTCTCGAAAACGTTACGCCGCGTTACAGAAGGGGGGTGGGTGTCAGTAAAAATGTTATTTAACACTTAAAAAATTATAAACTTATAAAATGTTTATTGGATCACGTTTTTAACAATGATCTAGGCCTTGCACACGGCGTGGTTAACAGTTTGGACACTAAATCCCCAAAAATATTACGCCGCGTTACATGGGGGAGGGTAGGGGGTCAACAATGGCCAAATTTCGCTTTACGTAATACTTAAACGTTCCCTAATTAGCACAACTGTGTTTTTCTAGAGGGAAGTGCTGACTGCACAGTGCAGTTGAGTTAAAAAAATCATTAAGTATAGATAAGTTAGACGCTAATTAAATAGCATGTAATAGGTTAATGAATCGAATAAAAAATAAAGTGAAATACGTCTGAGAGAATGTTCACTTCTAGTTTATAAACATTGCAGGAAAAAGTTATAAAAGCACAAGTTCTATAATTAAGAGTAGTCTTCCATGTCTTACTATATATAATTAAAACAAAAGCTTCAATAAAATACTGCACTATAGTGAAGTCTACTTGCACTTTTTTTTTTTAAATGAATCATTATAATTAAACAAAATAGATTTAATGGATTTTTTTACTTTGCTGAGCCATTATTTATTGTGCTCTGCACAACACGTAATGCTTGAAGAGTATTATACAATGGTTTTCAAATTTCCAAATTCTGAACAACATTCAAAAAACCCATCTGTCTTCTGTGTATATGAGCACAATAACATGTTTGTGTTGTTACAATAAACAATAATACCACAAAAAAAAACATTTTGTTTGTAACACAAATTTTCTCGAACAGACCGATAGACAGATACACCGACAGACAGATTTATTTTTCGCGCAAATCAGCTTTTTTACGTTAAAAAAGCAAAAAAAAAAAAATCAATCAATTTTTTTACTAACGTAGGACTTTACTAGGCAAACGTTAAGCCATATAGGAAATATAACCTTTACGGTATCATTAGTTCTCCATTACACGATTCATTAATTTATCTGAAGACAATAAAGAAGATCAATAATTAAACTTTAATTAATCATAAATGTCAATAATAATAATTATTAACATATTTCACTGGTAATAACTTCCCCATTTTCCATAACATTAACATTAATGGAATATCATTTTCAAGTTTGTTAAAAATATATTAAAAAACTTGATTTATTCGCACGTTTAGAAAACACGTAGCTAAAAGAGTGCGAAAAAGTCGGACAAAACGAAAATTTTGAACACTTATAAATATTGTTAGTATGAACACTGATAGAAATTTTGACGAAGAATAATGAACTTATAATATTGAACTATGAAATCTCTACAGCCTTTAATAAAGTGAGAACCGGGATATGAAGTATATGAATTTGGTTAAATTCTTAAATTAGTTTAGTGTTTATGATTTGCTAAACTTACCTTTAGACGGCAACTTTATTTTTTTTTAAGATTATCTTGGGGGGCAATGAGCGATTGTTATCTTTCACTATAGTGAGAAACTATGCGACCTCAGCCTTATAGGTTGCGGCCTTATGGGTTGGTGTTGACGTAATAAAATCAGCAATTGATTTTGCAGATCTATAAAGATTAGATATATAAAATACTTAACCGCAATATCTAATAGGCGTTCTTTTAACACAAGCTACCGCGGTATACCGTTTAGAATCCAATCTGCCCACTCTTGGCCATTGTTGCCACAATAAATTTCACTGGAAATGTTATAAAATATTAAAATATTTCATTCAAGAAATGCATACGTTACAATTACAGGAACATTTGAAACGCTCAAGCGAATATGCATGGCATATTACATTTTATGTGCTACGATAATTCTAAACGTAATACATTGATAATAATACAAATGAAACGTTTCCTTTCGAAATCTTTCATGAAGATCGCAGGAGCTGTAAACTGGCCTAGATAAAAGTATTAAAGACCTTCTTTTGTCAGGCAAATAAAAGATGTCTATTTTTTTTTAGAGTTTTGTAGGTCCCTTACCTCCCGCTTGCTTGTTTATCTGCCTGTCTGTCCGTTCTCACAAAGGCCATTGCGTGTACGGGGAGAATCTTGCCCCCGGCCCTACGACCTTGACCTTTTTTGTGTAAATTTCTTGTGATGTAGATGTACCTTACTTGTAAGTAATAATATCTAAGTTCTGCCGGTTTTGATAAAAAAAATTATAAAATTAATTTTTTTTTCAGTGTATTGCTTATCACGTAGATAAAGTTTTTTAGTTATTTAGGTAAAAAAAAATGTTTAGCAAAAACGGCAAAACTTGTAACTTTGATATTACGGCAAAAATTAAGGTTAATCACAAGTAATTCATAAAAAAATCTCAAGGTCGTAGGACTGGAGGCAAGTCTCTGTCCCTTACACGGCAATGGCCTTACCCGACAGACATACAGACGCATAAAACGACAGACAGGCATATAAAACGCTGAGAAAAAAAAATAAAATTGTTGACCACATATTTTTTTAAAAGGAGGCGGAAAATTGGGAAAAATACATAGTGCGGCCCCTGATTAAAGAGTGTAGAAAAAAAATAAAATTCAATAATTAATTACCAAGAAATTGAAGGCAGATGTTAAGTACAAATTTACTTTGCTAATAAAAGTGAGTTAGAGCTTGTAACTAATATTTATTTCACGGCACTTAAGGTATTTTATGGTACATTATCACTAGTTAGTACCAACTAGGTAATCAGAAAATATCAGATATAACGAGTTGATATTACGAAATATTTTAGAACAAACAGTAGTGTTCTGATTTGCCTAATTCATTTAGATTTAATTCTTAATACTGACCAATTGCAAATTTGGTTAATGCGCCATTTTCTTCAATTTGCGCAGTTGACAAAAAAGCTTAGAATAACCACTGCTATAAAAGTGACTTCATATAAAGATTCCAGTATGTCAGGTGACCCCTTTATTCACTGACACCTTCAATTATATTATTTACGCACCAATGGTGTTCCGTCCATCTGTCGATAAACAAAAGATAATGGCATTTTTTTTTAATTTCATCTTGTCTCATAAAATCTATCAATACAAACTTCATTTAATATTCACTGCATATTCAGTCGGTTGATGCTTAGTTAATATATTTGTAATTCAATAACGTTGTTTTATTCATTTGTATGTAAAACGAGCCGTAAATATGTGTAATGCTTCGGATTCTGTAAAATACTCCTAGGAGCAGGAGCAGTTGCAAGATTTTTCTTTGGTGAAGCTTTAACTTAATTTATATTGTATAAAGACGTTTGGGAACGTTCAAGTATTACGTAACGCACATTTTGATCATTTTGGACTTTTTGAAACGTTATGAAATAGGAACCTGTGTAAATAGGCAACCATTAATACACCTGCGTGTTGCATAATTTATTAAAGTTTGAAAGTCTGTATCTCCAAAACGTTATATTTTAGCAAAAACTGTATGAAACATTTTTTCTAGGGCTTAAAAAGAGCTTTCATTTGAAATATATTTTTTTGAAATCGTATTATAAATAAGTGAGTTATGATAAAAAAACATGTGTGTGCCGATTTAAAAAATCTAAATGATCTTCTAAATGGCTGGGTATAATCAGAACGCTGGTGACCATTTTCATTAAGTTATTTTATCCCGGCTGTATTGTATGTCTTACAGTACATTCAAATTCAGCTGTTTCCAAATTTCTATATTCTAGATCTGGATCTTTTAGGTGCTAGAAGCTCCAAAAGCTGCGTAAATGAGTATCGAAATATCTCATATGAACTTTTTGAAGACTGTAAGGGGTAAACTTGACAGACTGAATCACACGCATTTTGCGCATTTCACCACCTTTTTGGGGCTTCTAGCACCCAAAGGAACCGGTTCCAGAGCCTGGAAAATAGGAAGTATGTAAAATTCAGCCGGGAGAAAATAACTTGACGAAAATGGTCACCAGGTCTTAGACTATATTGATATCTGTGAAGATATAATTTACAAAAAAGCTGTTATTTGAATCTCATGAGAATATATAAAGTGGAACAGTAGATTTAGTTTAAAGATGTAAAATATCTATTTCAAAATCTTGAAAAAATATAATTTCTATAACAAGAAAATAAAGAGAAAAGTGTATATCGTTCCTAGGAGATTAAATGCTAGATACATTTTCGTTTGGACTTTTGTGATCTTTAGACTTGCAAAATTTAAATATTTTATAACGAAATGGCTTGTGACTTACATTTGAATTTAGGCCGAATTTTTTTAAGGGACCTTTAGACTCGAAAAATTTAAATATTTTATAACGGGAGCTTTCAGAAAGTACGTGACAGTTTTGGATGTCTAATACAAGACCCCATTTTTAAGAACGATGCGAAAAACCTTATGTGCGATGACCCCCAGTCGGCGAGTGAGGGATAAAAGGATACGTTACTAAAAAACTACGCCCCCCAGAATCATCCACATTTTTTTCTTTTTTAAATAAGGCCTCCTTATTTTTTAGTAATTGTGAAAGGGAATTCTGCCGCAGAGCGGCAATTTATTAGGGGGTAAAGTTCAATTTTGTCGACGTTTCTGTTGAAGAACAAGTGATGGCTAAAAAAATCTCATCCCCCCTCATCTCCCCATGGCTACGGCTCTAAAACTCGAATAAAACAAGTCTGTGGCCCATTTAAACGTTTAATTTATTCGATAAAATAAATAAGGTCTACATAGGTATCATCCATTGCCCCCCGGGCGCCCTTTTTGCTTATTTCTTTGAAGAAAACTAATGTTAATTTTATCTTATGTTGGGTTGTGTACTATACTTTTTTTACGACTACACTAATTAATATTAAATAAAGCAGAAATGTGATAAATCGTATAACAATAATATTGAATATTAAAGCATATAATGAAAATGAATGGCTTACCAACATATGGCGGAATTAATAGAATTAATTAAGTTTTGTACGTAACGTAAAGTTAAAAAGCAAAATTGAATTATTAAGCTTTCAGTCATGTTGCAGATGTAGCTATTACGGCTTTACAGATAGTGGAAAAAATATATTGAATGAAGTTTTTCTGTTTGTGAAAAAAGTGTTGTAAATAGTTGTTTTTGCTTTTCATTATAGGAATATATGGATGCGTGTATTAGGTTGGAGAGAACACGAGTATTTTTTTATTATTAATATTATTTTTTAAATTTTTTATCTGTTTCTTTGCAATTATTGTATATTGTAGTTTTTTTGCTTATATTTTATCATTTATTAAATAAATTTTAATTTACGGGCAATTATTAGCTTTTAGTTTTAGTAAATATTTCAAAATTAATCGATTAACCGAGTTTGCGTAAGGTAAATTAGCGGTGTATAAAAACTTTGTGTATTATAAAGATCGTGGTATTTGCTTTCGAGGTAATTTTTTTCGAGGTAAAGACCGGCTCCCCTGCCTTAGCGCTCATTTTCGGACCAACCTTTATAGGAACATTATTTCATATTTTTTAATGTAGAATCAACCCTTAAAATTCTCGAACTTTTTTCTAAATAACCCTGTATACATTGCATGACCAAATTATATTTATTTTTGATCCATCCTGATGTATAAATTGAAGCGAATTCTTGGTGTAACATGTTCTTTACTCTAGAAGATATTCACATAGTTTAGTAGTTTATTCTGGTACATAAGTCAGTCCAACAAGTATAACCCATTAAGAACAAATTGCGAAGAACATGCCTTTTGACTTTTACTTTTTCCATTTTACTTTCTCACACGATAGCTGTGTATTTGAAATTATGTCATTACGGTTTTCCAGTTTTACACAAATTCCTAGTTTCAACGAATTTATGCCGCCATTATATGAGATGGCCTTCTTGCCAAAAACTCTTCGCACTCTTACATCTGTTACAGTATTACACTGTACTGCCGTGCTAAGGTGAAAGGTCCTATTTATATAGGTTTAACATACACGGATAGGACCTTTCAGCTTAGGGAGGCAGTGTACAGGAAGCCCACGGTAGCTCTGAAGCCAATTTAGGTTTCAAAGAATGGTCAAAGCTAACAATTAGTGGATACTGAACAACAGCAGAATTGCAACAAATAGTTTTAGATAGATACTGAAATTTTGGTTTCAACATTTTAGTATTTAATTTTTGTCCTCGAACCTCAAATGATTTTTTTTCGAAAACGGTTAATTTTACAGTATTACAACAAGAGTACCTTTTTATATGTATGTCTACCTGAGGAATTATGTTCCAATAATAAACTTACAAAAGAGTTAAACAGAAAAAAGTTTGGTACAAACAACTAATAAGCCCACCCGTTTCGCACGCCCCTGGTTAAAATAAGTACATGAAAACAACATACGAAGATGGGCCTTATTGAGGTTAGTTCACATTCAAAACCTCGTTGCTGTATCTGAAAGGGTTTCTGAGTTACTAAATAAAAACCGAATTATTTAGCCACTTTCAAAGGGGCTTAGCTCCCTTACGACGCATCTTTAGACATACGTTTATAGGAACTTTTTCCATATTTTCCTTTGTAGAATCACCCCTTAAAATTAATGACCCTATTTCTGAATAACCCTGTATAGAACTTAAAACTAATAAATACATAAGGTGTCACGCCTAAGGGGGTGGGGGTATCCAGGAGTTTTATTCAAGAATATACCTGATACCAAAATTGTTTGTTTTAGTTTATAAAAATTCAACGCGACGTGACATAGGGGGGGAGTGAGTCAGTGCCAGTGTGACACTTTGTGACAAGGAAAAGGGGAGTAGTCAAAATGGCCAAAAAAAGCATGACATACTTTATGGACGTCCCCTAAGGTACGAAGTCGCTTGAATATAAAAAACGTAATTTTCTGCACACTATTTGCTGCGGAGATTATACACTATGGTAAGTGAAGCATCACATATCTTCCCGGCTAGTTACCATTTACATTTACCTCAACGCGCGATTTATATGCATGATTTTTCCAAAGCAACTTTCTTGTCTAATTTTCTTATGTATATATATATGTCTCTTTATTATGTGGAAAACAAAAACATTCTGCTATAAATGTACTTGCGTAAGGCAAAAACGGATAGACGCATTGTTTTTATTAATATTTATTACATTCAAAGGAAACTATCCTTTTTGAAACCTTTTTTTATGAATATTAATATATTCAAACCAGTTTCTGCTCCATCTACAGGGTGACTTCTACTTCCTTAACTAGATACGTTACTTCATTGAACATATAGAAAATAAATTTCAAGATGTCGATAAGTACACCCAGAAAAACAATATCTGAAATGAAGGAAATATATTTTTATATTTTCGTTTCATTGTGGGACCCAAGTTGGTTTCTTAATGTCCTACAAGACAACGAAAACAGGATCATTAATGTTGGAAAGTATGTCCACGATTGGGTAAAAAAAAGCTAGTTTCCAGGATAACTAGAGGACGTTTGGAGCTGAAGACTTCAAATTTGGGTCATAAGTCTCTTGCCATATATTTTCAGCTGAGGTTTTTGCCTCTTTTTTTTATTTAATGGCATTATTTTTTTTTCTATGGTATGGGAAAATCTAAAAAACTATTTTTGGTGCAATTATTCGCTATGAATGTAGTTTATTAGGTTTTCATATTACAAAGAAAACCAGAAAAAATAACACTTAAAGTAGTTAAAGGCTAGAAAAATCACAAGAATATCGTAGGTTGGTAATTATAATTTCTTACTTAAATAATAAAAAAAATACTAAATTATACCATTTTATTTAGAGCACTGTTTCAGAAGACGGATGGACGCACGAGCAATATCGACAGTTTTCTACAGAACCCTATAAATACTAATTAAATAATTCTACACGATATACTGTAATATATTATAAACATTTATAATATTATGTATAATTTCTCTAAATTAATTAAGAGCCTCAAGCACAAGCATTTATGGTTATTTAGGGCTCATGACCGCTTTTTAACAAGTATGTAATAAATTAATTTGTCATAATAATTTAATTTAATTAAAATTAAAGTTGCATTTCAGATCAATATAATTTATAAAGTTTAATTAATGATGCGTTTAAATCAAAAAATCAAAATACTCATATCATATAAAATCCGAAGTTATTAATAAATTAGCATATGGAAGTAATTTGTGACAAATATGTAATAAGTAAAACAAGTGATCAGTCCATAAATTTATTTTGAAATATGTTAACAACATTTTAATATTTAAAGACATAGCAGTTTGCTTATTAGCATCTTGCTATATAAATAGCGGTATTTAAATTAGTCCATTTTTATACAAAAGTTTTATATTTAACTTGTGTTAACAGTTAGTTTTATTAAATTATTATTATAATTATTAACAGAAATTACTTTATTATTTTTATTCATGTACTTAACATTCTTCATTTCAATAAGGTTTCCCAAGTATTGTTACTTTCTTTCAACAATGCAGTTAAACAAACGTAAAATTTCAAAGGTAATGTTATAAAGATTACAGTATTTTGAATGCGTTTGATAGGATGGTGTGAGCCCACGCATGGGCAAGGGCGTAGATCTTTTTCTTCTATGGGGGGGGGTTATACCCAGGGCCGGCCTTTCAAGCCTCAAATTTGGCGCCCCTAGCAAAAGAAAAAACACCCTAAAATAAAGCTTTGTGCGCCTACAAAAAAAAATTGCCCCCCCAAAAAAATGCCATCAAGAAAAAAAGCTTTGTCCCTGACGGTTTCTACCAAACATGGCGCCCCTACAAAAAAAAATGACGGCGCCCAAAAAAATACCCTAAGACAAAAGCTTTGTCCCTGACGGTTTCTACCAAACTTGGCGCCCTGCAAACAAAATTGGCGCCTACGCCTATGGGGGGGGGGTAATTACCCCCAGTACCCCCCCTCATCTACGCCCTTGCGCATGGGGTTAGTGCCACTTTGCTTGAAACGTTTATTTTATGAATGTGAGATTTATGTAATGTATCATCTCTCAAAAAGTTGTGTATCTGGATTAAATTTTAAAAGTTGGAAAATTGTTTGTAAATTTTTGCCAGAGGTAAAACTTTTTTTTTTCAGAGGCGAGGACCTTTTTTTTACTCATCAAATTTTCTGCAGAGATAAAACTTTTTTTTAAGGGTATCAAAAATTCCGCCAGGGTTGAAGTTTTTATTTTCAGAGGTAAAAAGTCAGAAAATTTAGAACTATCGATGTTTATTCGGTACGGTAGGGGCCCACACTAACCTCACTAGTGCCACTTTGCTTGTAACTTTTTTTTATGAATTTAAGATTTGTGTATTAATTGGGGGATATTTGAGCCGCAGATCCGTAATTTAACAATTTTTTATTGTGACTTTTGATTGGACATTAAAAAGGATAGAGAAGTGTTCAAGTTTTTAGGCATTTGATGTTTTTACCTTCCCTTAAAAAGTCCTGCGTTAGTAAAAATATTTAGAAATGTTTTCGTTGTTTTTTTTTGCTTTTTTTTAACGTTTTATATACAAAAAAGATGAATGTGTTCTGCCAAATATAGACCAGGGGTTTGTTCCTTTTTTTCTATTTTAAAACTGTCTTCGCTCGCTCGAAAGTAAAAATAAAATGTAATTTTACTTCCGAAGACACATAAATGTAAAATTTACACGCGATTCAACGCAAGGAAGATGTCTGCACACCTAATGCTTAAATTAACATGCCAATAATAATATATTTCGCTTTACCGTTTTTATAAGCATTACACTTCCTTTTAATTTCCTATGTTAAATAAAACTAGTTATACATAAATAGTATGGTTGTGTACTTCCGTGCAAACGGTCCCAAGTTATCTTATGGAATAGGCCTTGCAAAAATCAGGGTGGTCACATTCTGGAAATATCAGGGAAATGGAAAATATAAAAGATGCGAGTCATTCTAAAAAGAACAAATGTAAAATTTCTGAAAAAATTATAAGCATAGAACTATAAAGGTATAATTTTACCTTTTGGACTTTCTGAGAAAATAACTTCACTGTTAAATACACGCGTGCACCAAAATAGTGTCTTATGTAACTTGTCCTTTAATATACTATTTTTTCTTTACCTTTCTTAAATTATAGGATCCCGTTTATCATAGGAACTATTTTTGAATTTTTTATCTGACCGTTTTACGTGATATTCCGCCATTTGTATTTTATATCATATATAAATTAAATGATTTATTTGAGAGATAATTCCTATTAAATTAGCTATTTCTTAGGAAATGTTTGTCTTTTAAATTGAGACCCACGAGTTGGGACCTTTCTCTCGGAAGTGCATTTATAAAATTATTGAATCAGTTGCATTCAAGCTTCCTTTTTAGAATTGATGGTTTTTCTATTTTTTTAAATATGATTTATTTATTAAAGGAAGAGGATGAATTTAACTCGGCATAATGCATTTAATACAAACATCCTTTATAATTAATAAATTTATGTTTATTCACAAAAAAAATAATACATTTTGCCACGAGTAGCTCAGGAAGTGATAAACAGATTTTTTAAGCTAAACTTGGCACTAAAAACCTTCGCTGATCATAAATTAATTTTATCTGTAAACTATTGTAAGCTGAGAATTAACGAACAGAGATGACGCGAGGTTTTTTTTTTGAATGGAGCTCTCTACAACTAGAATTATGAAACAAAAGACGTCTACCCTATCTCTATCTCATTTGTGCTACACTTTCCAGCCAACCAAATAAATACTGTTACACTTTTCGCCCGGCCAAGTAAATATTGTATTTGTTCAACAAAGAACAAATACAGAATTTGTTTGGTTGGGTGGAAGTGGGAGTGTATGTATGTCTTCTATCCTTTTTGGATAGAACTTTTGTCCCTGTCTAATCTAACGGGAGAAATCGCCATTGAATTTCGCAACTAAATATTAAGAATTTCCCAATTCTTTACCCTGCTTTAAACCTGACGAAAAATTTTGATGACTGGTTGGTGGTTGGGGGGTTTAGAATTTTCCGACTCGTTTAGAATTTGTCGAATAACAAAATAATAAATCTTATCTGATGACTAAAAAGAAAAGTCCTCAGTTTTAAAAATCTGCGACTCGGGCCACCCTATTCCATATATGGCTAATATACGGATGTAAGAATAAATATAAAATAGGTAGGAATAAATAGAACATATATATTATATATTATTCTCAAGCCGTTAAATTGTCAGCAAATATTATGTTGTATGACAAGTAATTTGATTGTCTCCACATGATATGAACTTATCGTGAATAAAAATCGTTTGCTAACTCAATTTAAAAATAAAAATACACGTGTATAATGGTTATTACTCATTGGTTAATCATTGATTATTAATCAAGCGTTAAATTAAGGCGGTGCTGTCCAGATCTATCATTTCTTGTTTGGACTAAAAAAAAAATACAAAACTAGTATTAATCTAACACATTAACGCAAATTACAAAAGTGACGTGAATTTATACCGTAAAAAAGTAATAATTTAAATTCTAACTAAAGAATTTAATAAAAAAAATTCACAGTCCCTCCAATTTATTTTCTGTTTTTTTTTTCAGTAAAAATGTTATAAAATGTTTATTGGATCACGTTTTTAACAATGATCTAGGCCTAGGATACGGATTCATTGCAAATTTTATTGCACATGGCGTTCACTAAATCCTCTAAACAAAAAAAAAATAGATATGGAAAATGTTACGCCGCGTTACATGGGGGATGGGGGTCAAAAATGAGCAAGTTTTGCGTTACGTAATACTTGAACGTTCCCGTACGACTGGAAATAAAAGGTTCAATAACGAGCAGTTCGATAATCTCTGTATTTAATCATAAATCAAATATACTATTGTGCCAGTATGCCAGTCGGCCTTTGAGAAAGGAAATTAAATAGGTAAATCTTAGATATATCAGCCTATTCAGAAATTGCACAGCCAGCTTTAATTAGAGATCAGTTGGAACACGATTTTAACTTTTGCAAATCACATAATACTTATCATATTTCACTACTAACCTAACCTCATAATCGTTATACACAGATAGACAATTTTATGGGCTTAATCTTTGATAAAAAAATAGGTTCTTAAAGCGACAAAATACCTTTCACTTTCACTGATTGAAGTTGAGATTTTGACGTTTAACACGATACGAATGACGTTTTTCTTTTAACAAGAAAAATCTGTAAAATTGAAGAAGAAACCAGCTGAACAGTTGCAGGCACCTTGTCAAAACATCGGCACTAGGCACTAATTTGAAACGTTATGAAAAGGAAAGTGTGATCACGTGAATAGGCAACCATTAATACACCTGCAGTATCTCCAAAACTTTATATCTAGCAAAAAACTGTATATAGCATTTTTTATAGGGCTTAAAAACAGCAAAATATTTTCTCTTTAGGAGGCAGTTAAAAGTTTTTCCTTGGCCAAATATATTTTTTCAAGAATTTATTTTCTATCCAACGGATCTCAAACATACAGGATGTCCCATTATAAAAACGAAAAAAGAGCACTCTGTACACGGTGTATTTGAAATAGGGTCGGTTTCCATACATGTAGGTCGAAAAAACGATTTTAAAGCTACCATAAATACCTGTACCTGTAAATGAGGTTTTTTTCTTAGTTCTTGATGTAGAATAACATTGCATCATCAAAATTTTGGTTTTCAACATTTTAGTATTTAATTTTTCGTTCTCGAACCGTGGAATTTCACCTCCAAATGAATTTTTCTCGAAAACGGTTAATCCTACAGTATTACAACAAGAGTACCTTTTTTATGTATTTTGACCTGAGGAATCATATTTCAAAAATAAAATTGCAAAAAAGTTACACAGAAAAAAGTTTGGGACAAAAAACTGATAAGCCCCCCCGTTTCGCACACCCCTGGTTGAAATAAGTACATGAAAATAACACATAAAAACGGGCCTTGGTAGGATTAGTTGACGTGCAAAACCTCGTTGATATATCTCAAAGGGTTCCTGAGTTATTAAATAAAAACCGATTTTTTTAGCCACTTTCAGAGGGGCGTAGCTCTCTTATGACGCATTTTTAGACATATGTTTATAGGAACTTTTTGTCATATTTTATGATGTAGGATCATCAGTTAAAATTTCCGACCCTATTTCAAATACACCGTGTATATACCTGGCTGTAAAATCAGAAAGTGTAAAAAAAGATGTTTAAAATGATGGAGTAACAAGCTTAATTTTATTTATTTTCTGTGTAGTATTAAGTTGTTAAAACTTCAAATCGTTTCGAATTCAGTGTTCCAAAATAATAATTACGGCGTGTGGGAGCTACATTCGTAAGCTATTTACGAGGTCTACTAAGTAAGGTAACGAGATGCAGAATCTCCGGTCAAAAGGTAATCCTGAAATTGCTAATTGTTAGTAGAAAATTAAGGAGTGATCTGTAAACAAGACGAGGTATTTAAATGCTTCGTAGTCGATCGAAAACTCGTATAACCTTTTTTTATTAACCCTTTGAGCTACGGAAATTTTGTGCTTTCTGCATCTAAGATGCAAGAGCATCTTAAAACGAATAAAGCCGTTGAGTCAGAAACTTCTGAGGGCCTTGATTGTTGATTTTACAGTTGGATTATGTGGTTAAAAATGAATATTGGGCGCCATATTTGTTCTCGGGGTAGGTTCTTTGGGATTAGGAGTCGTCGAAATAAATACATTTCTAACGCATTGAGAAACCTTCTAGCCCTATCCGAAAACCCAACTAAAAAAAATTTTTTTCGACCCAATCTAGTGTTTACCAAGCAGTGAGAAGCACTACTTAACTTCATGACTTCATACAAGTCTCAATAATATTAATGATAATAATTATTATCATTATTATTATTATTATTGAGACTTTAATTTAACATTTAATTTTTTATCGTTTAAGATTAAAGTATATACATAGTTGCAGTTATGTCTTCAGATTAAAAACTTTTCCGTAATTAACTTTTAAATGAAATTCTCGAAATTATATTAAATCTTTTTGTTGCGTTAATAAACTATTAGATACTTTAAATAATTATAATTAATTAATTAATTAATAATGTAATTTATATGTTGAACCAGGATGTTGGCCCCACATTGTGCAAATAGCTGCAATATGCTACAGTTTAACAGTTTTATTTCTTTAACCCACTGCTACCATAAACAAGTTATTTGTTCCCAAGAAGTCACTGCAGAATAGATATTTATATACCACTGTCAGGGCCAGATTTCCCATCAGGCAGTGCTATAGTATTGCCTATAGGCAATTGCCCAGAGTGGCAGGTTTTAGGGGGCGAGAAATTTTAAGTTTTTGAAGAAGAGCGCGCTTCTTGAACATATCGAAAGAAATTGAAATAAGCCTTTTATTCAGAAAAAAATGTACTAAAGTTTTGATGTTGTTGATAGTTGTTTTATTTGGGTAGTTTATTATGTAGATGTTCTCGTTACATGTTTCAGGGCAGTAAAATACAGTTTTATTGCCCGCGTAAAGGCATAGAAAAAAAACTTCCATTTCAATAAAATACAGTAATTTTATAAATAATTTCAATAAAATAATGTAAATTAGGTGCTAACCAATATGTTCTTCGAATTGATTATCAATAAATAACTGAAATCTAACACTTAAATTATGTGATAAGTGTCATAGTGGGCATAAGTGTTCCGTAAAGGTGTGTGGGTAGTAAAATACTATTTCAACTCTTGAACTCGAGCATTTTATAGGACGCAATCTTAAGATATAATTATTTCCCATCCCAGACCGAAAATTTCGTTTTATCTATCATGAATTTGATTTATTTAACTGGCTCAAGATATTTAACCCAAATATATAACTACTATTATTCTCTTCACATCTCTCGAACTGGAAGATAATTATACGAAAATTTTCCAATTTAAAATCGTAAAAAAATATATATACACGTATTTTTTTATCAAATTTTAAACAACTTTTAAAAAATCCGTCCGCCTGTCAAGTTTTTTTGTGCGCACGATAACTCAGTAACGGAATTTCTGAAGGGGGGTAAATCTTTGTACAATTGTACACCTAATAAATTCCTTCTTAAAGGTAATACTTTAATATTTCAGCGAAATTTTCTTTAAAATTACCTCCAAAATCTTTAAAATTACTTAAAAAAAGGTCCCACCTTTCTTAAAGTTAAGATATCCTCGAGAGATTATCTCCAATATTTCCTTTATTTTGCATAAAAATTAAAGGAAAAGTCATATAAATTCCAAATTTTCAAAAAAAGAATAGTTTGATAGGAATATTCATAAACAAAAAACATATGGGAAACACACCTTTTTAATAGGTATGGTATAAAATAAGTAAGTGCGCCCTCGAACTCAAAGAAATTAATTTTGATAGTAGATTAAGAAAAAACGCAATATACTATCCACTATGAACAGTATACTATAAAATGAGAAGCATTACATATTTACGGCTTGTTTACTTTATATAGAGATATTAAATTATATTATACAGCTTCCAACTATTTAATAAATCAAAATATTTGCAATTTATCTGTTGCAAAAATATTTCTATTTTTCATTTACCGCAAAGATAAATTTATGTTTTGACCTAAAGACCTTATCCTTAAATTGGTATTTCTGACAAAGTTAATATTTTTGTCTCACGTTGCCTCTAAAAAGTCTTGTTTTTAAACTTGTTTATTTTCCAAAAACATTTTTATTTTTCATGTTTTTTTTTTTTAATTACCTTGTAGCTTTTTACCTTTTAGACATGTTCTTTTTTGAACAATGTTTGTCTTGGAACTTAATTTATCTGCACACAGTGTCGGGCTGGACCGGTGAGATAGTGAGAAAACTCTCACGGTAGGGGCGTCAAGTTTCGTAAAAAAAAATTAATACATGGGACCCCTAGGCTAGAAATCTCACTAGCCTTGGGATTCGCAGTCCGACACTGGCTGCACACTAGGGGTCGCATTTAACTTTTTCTTTAGAAATATTTTCTCTAACGGTACTAAAATATATTGAGTGTCAAAATCAAAGTTAAAGTTATTTTCAAAAAATCACTGCGATTTTACCGAAAATTATTTCAAGTTAAAATTTTGTTTAAAAATTTAATAATTTAGTTTTAAGGGAATAATTTAAAAAAGAAAACACCCTTTGGTTGTTATGTATAAAACCACGACTTTTTGATAGCAATTATATGCTAAAAAATAATGAGTGAGTCGAGATAAAAACATTGTCCAATAACTAAGTCGTTATCATTTTAGATAGTAAACGTGTGTTACATGTTAATATTAATCTAAACAATTTATCTTAAAACATGTATAGGATTTTTCTCATCCTTCCTTTTACCCAGACGAAAAAAATCTAATATTTTTTTATAATTAATTGTCTAAAACATTAGATTACTCCTAGATAACATTCTTTCGCTGCAAGAATACCAAATTGTTTTTACTTCTATGCAAAATTTTATGTGGTAGAGGTTTTTAACCTTTGTATCTATACATAATTTCTAATAGGTTAAATAAATATCATTTTTTCATTAACAAGGGTTAGCGATCAACCAGGGTTAATAACCCTTGTAAAAAACTTTTCGTGCACTACAGCCGAAACCACTAGACTCGCTCCTTTGAGTTGGTTTCTCGCCTCTCTCCACTTGACTCGCAATTTAAAATTACAATTACAATTTACATTAACAAAAAGCGGAACAATGGTGATTTAAATGACAAAGCTGAGAAAACGATCAGCGTATTTAAAGAAAGTTATGTAGGTACTTACAAATAGAAAAGTAATTACTAAAAACAAGGTAATTTCAGATCAAGTGGCAGTTTGGACTTTAATTAATTTCAATTTAAAAGACTGCGGCGCTAGGGTGCTAGGGCTTTCTTACGTTTTTTCTTAATTTAGGAATATAAAATTTTCGTTTTTGGATTTTACCCCCCTCCCCCACCTCCCACGACCATTTCCTGGATCCGCCCCTGCAAATATTTTTTATTTGAATATGTTTTCTCTGTGACTGAGACTAGTTGTTTAAAAGTATACGAATATAACTACGTATATTGTCAAGTAAATGTGATTACTTGAATTTAAGATGTCTTTCTTTGTGTTTTTCTTACAACATTTATTGCAAATCATTTTCTTAGTGTAAACATTGATTGCTCATCAAAATTTAACATTCTAACAAGCACATATAATATGCCATATATATTTAGTTGCCGACCCACAGGTCGCTATTAAAAAGTTATATTTACCGCATGTATTAAGTGTTAAATGAATTCCTCATTGTGAACTGTACAATTGCCTCAGGAATTTCTTTTATGTACAAGTTATAGCTGGAGAAAAATACAAATTTCAATACGAAAATGACGCCCCGAGTCATTATTAGCAGGTGACTAATGTAAAAATATATAATAAAAATATATTTATAGCGCCGGCGTTGTAGATAATTAATCTTTGTAAATATCTCTTTTACACACTCATTAAACACACTGCAAGAAAATCGAGCGAAGTCAACTTACTTCCGCGAAAAATAGAGATAATTTTACTCAGATAATACGGCATCATCACTGATAAAAGGACTGTCATTGGTAGGTCAATAGTGCCATTTTTGGTCAGTTTAGTGTCATATTTTGATGAGACCAAATGAGGACAAAGCAGTGCTCACAGTTTTTCCAGTTTTTTTGGGAAATATTTTTGAAAAAAACCATTTGAAACCCATTTGCCAGATTGTCACGTATGTAAGTATATCGACGGCTCAGTTTATTTAAAAATGGCTTATTTGCAAGGGGTCACTGAACAGACCTTTAAAAAAATACAATAATAACAATATTTACTGTTAATATTTTTAATGTTGAATGCATAATGGGTACATTCGTATAGAAAACGTGTATTTTATACTAATCGAAAAATTTAACTGCAATTTTGCTTCTTGTATTGCATAAACGATAATAATTAACTTATATTGTGTGCTTGCACAAAAACGCCGGGGAAATTGCACTTATTTCGTATTTGATGGTGATACTAAGGACACATCCACAGGCTCTTATGCGAACGTTATAATAAGCTTGCGCATATCGAGCCAATCATGGCATCGTATGTTATGCTTCTTATGCGAGTCTCTGGATGTGCTTTAACACTTTCGGCGATATCTCCTTGCGGATACTTTCCAAATTTCAAATGACGTGGGAAGAATTTTTCACTACATGAGAGGGACTAAAAACTTAAAAAAAAACTTGTTTTGTAAATGCCCTAATGTCTATTGTTCTGTTGACAGTTGTGTTTACTGGTGTAATCAATAAACAGTACATATTTCCACGGAAATCATTAAAAATAGTGGTTTACAATTTTATATCGGTAATTATAGTACAATACTATAGCATAATTATAAAGCCTTTGCATAGACTTTGAACTTCCTTGAAAACATAGTTTTCTGCAAAAGAAAATGAGGAAATGTTTTTAATGTCTTACATTATGCCTGTAAGTTTGAAAAATATAGATCTGTTCCGCCAACACACTTTTTGCGACGACCACAAGTACAAGTACACGGTAGTCCAAATTGTTTGTCACTCTTTTGAGTGGGGTTGCCAACAGTTCTTCATTTCAGAGGACAGTTCTTTGCCTTTTTGTGCTTTTACCTTTAATTTATCCCTAAAAACCGGTCGATTTTCTGTGAGTAAGACCCGGTTCCGATTGGTTAAAATGCAAATGTTCATGGCAGAATAACAAATATAAACAAACAAAATGTTCGTATTTTTAGGTTTATCCGGGTGTTTCATGTTACATTTAAGGTATTTAATACTTACTTTAGTGGTAGAGCAAATATTGAAAAAATATAGTGATAGGTACCGATTTATGCATTTTTTATTGCAACGAAAATACAAACCAATATGAAAAAAAAAATGGAAAATAAAATAAAATATACCAAATTTTGACAAAATCGATTCACAAATAGCTGATTGCGGCAGTTATAGTCTCTCTAAAGCTTAACCGAGAGCTTAACACATATCATCTAGAATCCTTTTGGGGAGTGAGTACATAATTATGTATTCTTGTACTTACCAGTGAGCTAGCCTAGAACAGAAAGAAAATGAAATTAGTTTAAAACGTATTAATTTTAATCATACAAGGGCTGTACTTGATGAAATTTATGCGATAAATATGATTAGATGCTCGAAAATGGGCAGATTTATAATGTTAAGCTACTATTGATTTAAGCTCGAACAACTAAAATTTTTGTGCAACGTTGCTAATAAGAACAAAAGGCGATAATTTATAATGAAAATAAATAAAAAATATTTTTTTATTAGATTATCTAAAACCGCCACTTTTTTTATGTGAATATTTGGTATTTTCATTTACTTGTCTCTCCCCTGGAGAAGAAGAATTTTTTTTCAGTAAATTACGTAATTACGTAATATAGCGCACGAACTATTGTGTCGGAAGAAAATATACAACGATCATTGTCACCTACAAGTAAGGCTAGAGGTTGCCAATAAAGACCATGATATTCAATGTTTAAAATTAGCATAGATATAACCTTATGCATAGGAGCTTGAAAAAAAGTGCCGACTATAATAAACAAGCCGCGAAGATGTGTAATGCTTCGCTTTATATAGTATACTCCTCGCAGTTGCAATTAGTTTTGTATTGAGACATGCATAACTAATTTTTATTATTTTTTAAGTCAAACTTTTTTGTTTTTACATGGATTTTTTAAATTTTTATATGCGTTCAGAATATAATATTTATTTGCCTGCAATGTAATGTAGGAAAATGTATTACTTAAATACAGTAAACGGATAAACGTAGTATTATACTTATTTAAGTACACAGCATTGTATATAGCTTCTTCATATAAACCAATACATAAGTTCGTTTTGGTAAAAAATACGTAAATTTGCGATTTTAAAATTTCGAACTTCGGACCTACCACCTGCTGTATTTTTGAAATAAAGGCATTTTGATTTTAAGTACATTAAAACTTTTATTCAGAATGACCTATAGATTCTGTTCCTAGATTTTGGAACGATTCCCTCGACAACAAATTACCCATGCATTTTGTGCGGGGTCCTTTACAGGGCGATATGATCTTAAGCTGCGATGAGTGTAACAATTTACGATGTAAATCTATAATAAGGTGCATGTATAAATATTTCTACTAAGATACTCTATAAGTAATTACAATTATTAACTGTAAAATATACATAAAGAAATTACTGTCCATCAAAATTTATTAGTTATACAGGGTCCCGCTGGAAAAAGTCCCCCTGGGTTAGTGGGCATCGCTACTAACTACCTAAAGCAGGGTTAAAGATGTAACAGACGCCGGCGCTACCCACTTCGGTGGGTCTTTCCGGCATAAGCTAAATAAATAAACAATTATTTTAAAAGGGTTTTCCGTAACGTCTTTTTAATATAACGAAATTGCCATAAACTTTGTGCCATAAATTTTGTCATAAAAATTAAGCCATTTAATATTTATGTAAATAAAATTTTAATCGTTTAAACTGTCATTTAATTCAGTTTGTAAATAATTTCTTTTAAATTAAACTTTAATTATTTTTACAGTAATTCAGTTACTTTACTTAAATTTATGCGTTCTTTACTCATAAAATTTTATGGAAACGATGTCAATATACTGGGTTAGTATAAATCTGACGATTTTGCTAAATTGTATAATATAATAATATAGTAATAATAATTATTTACTTTCCACATAATTGCATGCTTATTTATATGCATATGTTTTTTGGGTAAAATGAAGAAATTGTTTTTTTTTCTAAACTTTAACCTCTTCAGGCACGAATTTTTTATTTAAATTAATTTAGTATCAAATGTAAAAATACTTTTTATTGTAAAAACAAGTAAACAACTGAAGAAGTGCGAATCTTGGCCATTGGGTGTCTCTTGTGATTGTAAACAAAGCAAATGGCAACAGCTATAGTCACTGAGCTTTAATGAATTCGGTGAATTTCATTTTGCGGAATTTATTTTTAACTGTACACATGTGCCTGTGTCCCTGGAGAGGTTAAGTCTCACTCGCGCCGATTGTCTTTTTCAGTTAAAGAATAATTGAAATTTGGCGAAGGCCACCGGTGAAACATACAATCCCTATAAACTGGTTCGAAAGTCACTTAAAGCCGGTGGTTCCCTCTACTAGTAGCCCACACAAGTCCTGGACTTAGGAGATACTTAAGTAGAATAGTACGAGGTTAAACAAACGAACAAACAAAACAAATTAACGTTAACTTTAAATCCATCTCATACATTTCTTCCTGGTGCGGAAGTTTTAAATACGAACAGATTTTTAGATTCATCTTTGATTTGCTGTTATAATTAAAGAAAACACTGCATATCGGCAGTATTGAATAAAATTATATGATTGTACAGAAATCGTAGTTATTTATGATCATTAAAATATCGTCGGCTTACAAGTAAAAGGCACTAAGTCACTTTTTTGCAAAAATGGGATTTTAATGGCACTGTAATTAATTTTTGATGATCTATGTATACGTAAACCGAACTAACTTCTAGGTGGACTGCCAAGGGAGTTACCCACTATACAAAACGCACCAATTTGATTTTGATTAAAATTTTATCTGGCAATAGGCACTAAGTTACTTAGTGCAATTAGTGCGTTTTACTTGTAGATAATTTCAAATTTTTCTGCACTAAGCGACTTTCTAAAAAGAGTTAATTTATAAAAATTTGATTGCTTGAATCATTACAATATTTGTTTTTATTTATAATAATTTTTTTATTATAATTAGAAATTATAATTAGAAATAGCCGAGATATAGACAAATAATTGAATAGGTGCAGATTTTTATAAAAAAAATATAAATAAAAAAAACTAACTGATAGATTTTTTTAATTTTTCTCTTAAATCCTTGGTTACTACATAAATAACAAGAATATAAAAAAAAACTAAAGTTTGCGGCAAGTTCGGAAAACAGGCCTTCATTATAATTATTGACTTTAGGAGATGCTTCGTTGCCGGCACAGCAGATGGACTCTGAAAACTGTCTTGTTTCTGGCATAGTAAGCAGTTTCATATAATTAATACTAATTAATTATTATTATTATTAATTTTGGAAACGTTCTTTAAACAATCAAAAAGTCCAAACCCTTCTTTTAAAAATCTAGTTTTTGAAACATCTTGTTTTCTACTTTATAGTTATACATTACGTTTAATTAATAGAAGGGTTTTAATTTTAAATAGCTGTTTTTTATAATATTTTATTGACTTAGTGCTCTTTACTTGTAAGTCGACGTCGTGGGCCTACAAGTAAAAGGCACTAAGTCCATGTCTTTTTTCAAATTTAGTTGAATTAAACTACTTCAATTTTTCTTTATTTAGTTGCAAATGGGACATTATTATGTCCAAACATGTCATTGCAATTTGCGGTAATTTTTTTCCAAAAACAATTATTACAAAAATTAAAAAACAACAATGAAAGTTAAATTTGTCAATATCTCAAAACTATGTTTTTGGACTTAGTGCTCTTTACTTGTAAGCCGACGATATTATGATTTAGTTAAATTATTTCCGTACACAAGATCCACTGGCTACGGGATTGAATTTTTAATACCAGTTACTAAAATTACTACTCTTTAAAGTTTACAAGCCATTTTAAATAATTATTCCTTCTTGAACGTGTAAATTTTGCATGTATAAATAGATAGATAGTGCGAGGTAGGAATATTGATATCCTTTAAGTCCAGTCAAATAAGAAATGTAAATTGCAATAAATGTACACGGGCTGATATTTTAAAGGCTAGTAGTGGATGGTAACAGAACACTCCTGTTAATTTTTCACCGGGTGATTTGCGTAAGGGGTGTCCGCTATCTTGAATTTTAGGGGTGAGTTGCTTAATATGCATGTTACGATAAAAATAATATAACCAGTTTTGTTAAGAAGGAAATTTAATTAATAACAATCGAGTTAATTCAAAAATAGCCATGTTGGAGGTGAAATTTTTTTTCTATTTTTCAGCACACTTATTCATCGGACGATAAAAGTGGTTATTAACGAACTTCTAGCTCTTGAAATTCTCTATAAATTTCATATATTATTAATTTTCATAGGTACTTTGGTACGGTTACAGAGGGCGCAACTCGACTTTTAGCGCCCACTGTAACCGTAACGAAATACTTGTGAAAATGTATAATATGTTAAACTTATAGAGAATTTCAAGTGATACAAGTTTGCTCATAACCACTTTTATCCTCCTATGAATAATTTGGCTGAAAAATCAAGAAAACCAATTTCACCCCCAACATGGCCATTTTTGAATATTTATAACTCGATTGTTATTAATATATTAAGAAAATGATCCAAACAAAAATTGTTGGAAATTTTCTCCTTAACAAAAGATGCATATTTAGCGAGATGACCGCTCTCACCCCTAAAATTCAAGATAGCCGACATCCCTTACGCAAATCACCCGGTGAAAAACTAACAGAAGTGTTCTGTTACTATCTACTACTATCAGCCCGTGTACATTTAACACAGGACTTTTTCGTTATTTGACTGGACTATATTTATCACATATTACTAAATGCCGATGCAAATATAAAACGATACGTTCTCCTAAAAGTTTATTTCGAGTATAAGTTTTAAGATAATTGGCACATATGCATATTATGCACACAATGTTTTCAAACATAAAACGTAGGTGCACGGTAATGAGGACTTTTTACGGTAAACCTGAGTTTAATTTATTTTAAGATTAAAATCGTCATCTATATGATAAATCGATCGATGAGGTGTCTGTCTGTTTCTTTCTGTTTTTTTGCCCTTCATAGATTTTTTCCATACTTCTCAAGTAGGAACTTTTGTATGCTAATCTAAAATCCCAAAATTTTCTTTCAGGGAAAAAAAATTCTTCATTAACAAAAATGGCGAAGGCGAAGGCGCACGTATCATACAAAACTACACGGGCTTTCTTGTTGAAAAACGGGCTTAACGGCTTATTAATTAAATAAAATAGATAATCTGTATATTTAACCGTACAAAACAAATCTAATCATTTTACTTTTAATTCATAGCAGTTATGACGTTCAGACACAAGTGGCACGTTATGTGGAAATGACCCATATATCAAAACTGTATTTAGTTATCTTGTTATTATCAAATAATTACTAATCAAGGCTTTCCCAGCCCTATTAAAAAATAAAGAAAATTAAAAAAATCAGCAAGATCGAAGATATCGATTTATAGAAGTACATGATTTGACATTTTATTATCTTTTCAATTAATTACCAATATAGCCAACCTAATAAGCTATTCTTAAACGAATATCTTTAAACCTCTCTTTTCTTAATCTTAACTGTAAACTGTTATCATCTATAAAATCGTTTTAACATCAAAAACTAAATTTATTTCATAGAGAAAACCGCAGAGCAATAACTTATATCTTTGGATTTGATTTAAAATGCCATCTCCTTTGTCATCGATAACTTACCTACTTTCAGTTTATATTATTAGTAATAATAGTTAATTTATGACTACCTGGTTGCTTTAAGAATTTGATTTCAACACCAGAGATTGAGAACGATATTTCTTTTGCTCATCTCGATTGAATTTGGATAGCTTGATTTACGAAAAATCTAAAGCAGCATATTCATTTCAAGCCAAAGGCTTGTTTTTTACATAATGGTACGGGCGTTTTTTAAGAAAATTGACTTATTATTTTTTTAAATTCGATTTTTCGCGAGCCCCCGTAAATGTATGAATAAATGAACCTTGATACGACCAGAGATTATTAGTGCAAATAAATTGTCACATTTGGTAAAATTTGAATAGTCACCATGCTGGTGATCTTTAACTCTTCTTTGTTTAAATGTAAAATATATTAAACGTCCTCGTGATTTAGTGAGATGTCTATTAATGGATATTCAATATATGGTAAATATGACCATTTAAAGAAGAAAATTTGTCCATTACTGAAACAGAATGCGGAAATTATGAATATTAATAGAAGAAGTTCAACAAAATGGTTTTACCTCGCTACTGAGTTTTTATTAGTGAAATTTGTTTTATCGTATTCTAAAAAACCCTGTTTAATGTCAATTTAATACCAATTTAACCAATATAAAAATATGACTCATTTCAATATTAAAAAAAGAGCCTTGAGTAAAACATTAAAGCAAATTTTATACATCCAAAATTACGAAAACACTGAAAAAACCTTTTTTTTTAACCATAAGGCCTCTTATTTTCTTTTGGTTTAAATTGATATGAGTTTATGTAGAGTACCAAATATAATGATGAGTAGGTTGTTTAAAATCTCATTATTTTTGTCGGAAAAACCAAACAGCAAGAGAACGTAGCATTTATACCAAGAACTGATTGTTTTTGGTCGAAATGCAGTTTTTTACTAAAAGGCATTTCACATGCCCTTAGAGCAAAAATTGCAAGGAAATAAATTCTTTTGCATCAAAGAGACCTTTTTTTCAGTAATAGTTTGCATTACTATCCTTACAAAAATCGGGTTTTAGTGAGATAGCTCGTTTAGGAGCCATTTTAGGACCCAAGTTTTTCATGTAGAATCACATTTTAAAAATTTTAACCTTATTTCTGATTCAACCTGTATTTCTAGCAGAGGTCTATTATTATTTTGAGCTTGAAAAGCAGTTGAATTAATATACTTACCGATTTGGTTTTTAGAATTCTCCGCCTTTAACAAATCGCGTAACTACATAGTAAAGTTAATTTACTGTGTAACAAAAAGTCTAACAAATTAAAGCAATGACTACTACAAAAGCAAATAGGTATTTTTAATGGCAAATAAAAACGGATTCTAAGAAAGACATTAAAACATATGGGAATAAATATATTCAAACTAATTTATTATTATTTTTAATATTATTTGATTTATAATTATAATAATTACACAGCTCCACAAAAAATATTTGGTTTCTTACAAGATGAGCTGAAAAAAAGCAAAAATGGCAATTTTATATTTGGTGAATCGGAATCTGGCCGTAGAATAAAGCTAGCACACACAAGAAGAGAGTTAAATTATATCTTGCTTTGGCCTGCCGTTAGAGCTTTTTTATCTACTTAGAGCAGTGTTGTCAAAACACTGTTGTGGAATTCTTTTTCTTATTAAATCTTACCTAAACCTGATTTGTTACTTTAATTACTTAACGCAAAATTTTGAAATTTTACGAAGTAGCCATAAAAAGGTCAAAAATTGTAAGTGACGTAATGTTTAATACTCTTTTTATGGATTTTGAGTCACTAAATCTGAATACGCTAGCAGAATTTACTATCACGTACAGTTTTTGAGATAAAGAGGGCTAACATGGCGCCATAGCAAGATTTTTCGGTCCACCGCTCTGGAATTCGGATTCAGCAACTCAAAATCTATAAGATAATTACTATCATAGCCCAGTTGGACGCAAATTTTTTGTGGCGCTGTGTTATTTAATTTAACATACACATGTATGAATGAGCATACAATAATTATTAAGATGATCTTTTATTGGAGTAGTTGTGGTTAAATAAGGCATTTATTCCGCGAAATATATGTTTCCCACACTTGATCAAATGGTTATCTAATTGAATTTTTATTTTAAATTATAACTAAGTAGTAATAATAACTATAAAATAATCGAAAATAATAGCTAATCATCCATATCATGCTAAAAGTCAGTAATATTTATTGTAAGGCTAAACATGACATGCAGCTTGGCCATATTTAGACAACATATATAACATCATTTGGTACCGGAATAAAAGTTTAGGATGATTGGAATTAAAAAATTAAGGACGCCTATTAGGCGTTGCCTTAGATAGATACATATTTCATCACTTGAAATACAGAAAAAAAACATTAGGCTCCCCTAAAAAAGTAATTAGTTCAAGAGTTGAATGGTAAGAGACCCAGCATTCATCCTTGAGGTATTCCTTTTCAAATAATATAGTTTTGCAAATACTTTATACTCCCGTTTTATTATTATAGGATGTCAGAAAGTCAGTATTATTTATAAAACGGCAAAACATGACATGCAACATGTTCATATTTTGACATGATCTATCACATCATTTGGTACCAGAATAAAAGTTTGGGATGTTTTAAATTAAGAACGCCTAACCTTTGGCCTTAGATATCTAAAGATTTCACCATAAAGAAACAAAACAACATATACATATTAATATTAATAATCCATTAAGCTCTTGTAAAAACGATCATTAATTCACGAGTTGAATGGTAGGGACCCACTATACTATCTTGAAGTACTCTTTTTTAAGATGTGCAGACTCCACAGGGCAGTTCAAGAGTTCAATGTTAATAAAGTAATAATAATAATAATAATAATAATAATAATAATAATAATAATAATAATAATAATAATAATAATAATAATAATAATAATAATAATAATAATAATAATTATTATTATTATTATTATTATTATTATTATTATTATTTTTATAGAATGTTGCCAAATGGTGCTTTTTGCGTGAGGTGAACGTTGAATTGTATTTTCATGATACATGTAAAATAGAATATTGGATAATAGTATATTAATGGTGATAAAATTAAACGAAGTTTATGTATTACATTAACCCTAATTGGAAAAACAATGTGAAACTAATGTATCTAACTGTACATAATACACTGGCCGATTAAAAAAAATCACAAATAAATTGTCTTTAATTAAATTTATGTTATATTTTCGTAAAGCACAATAATACTTCTAATGAAGAAAAGTTAAAAAGTTTTGTAAAATACGTGACCAAAACATGACTGTCTTCATTAAACTCGTCGCATCTCAGTACCTAGAATAGTATTACTGGCTTACTTAATCCTTATTTATTTCAAACCGTTCTTCACTGCTAAAAGACAAAAATATTATTGTCCTCTCATTAAACTAAATAGCAAATCAGTGCAAATCTCAAATTACGCTGTTTTTAGGCGTTTTTATAGACAACAAACTATCATGGCAGCCACATTCTTATACCAACAAAACTAAACAGCGCACATGGATCAACCCTATCAAATATTCACCAACAAAATATTATGTTATGTTATTTACGTGTTCCAAATTTCAAGTTGATATCTTAAACCGTTCAAAAGTTAAAGGTGGCGGACTTTTCATATGCACGCTATACAAAATCGTTCCGTATTTGATGCGGTAACAAATGCTCAGTGTACTGTAGATAGCGAAGCAATAAATATCTTCATGTCTCGTTAAAAGATGGATTACCATAGTTTTAAAATACTCATTTCAAGCCAATTAATTGCCTTCTACTAGAATAGTATTACTCGTGCCATTTTGAACTTTAACCCCCCTTTATATTCTTAATTAATTAAACGAAATACCTGTTGATATCTATTCTATAATTAATTATTTTATATTTCTGCAGGAATGTTCTCACAGAATTGTACATTAAAGGCGTAAAGTTTTTGCCTTCCATCGGCCAACTTTTAAATGGGCCGTATGTACGTTTTACACGATCGAGAAATGAATTATTGTTTTAAAATTAGTACCTCTATTTTTAAAACACCCTGTATGGATTTAGGACAGATTTTTCTTATTATGTACCTATATATATTGTAATTTGCAATTTTGAGAGACACCCATTACAACTTATAGATCCTATTATCTAACTTTCTAAGTAATATTTTATAACATTACATTTTGATTATTTTGAACTGTACGACCTACAATTTAAACTGCATCAAATGCAATTTTTCAATTTAATTGTTTTACCGATTAAGCCTTTCTATTTATCAATTATTTTCCTATTATTTTATATTAATTGCTAATTGAGAAATTTTCTAATTATAAAAACATTGATGGGTACTACATAATAGTTTTTCCATATGGGACACGTGTGAAGTATACATGGTGTTTTTTAAATATTTATAACTTTTTATTCGACTGCACGAAAGGGGCTGTCCACAAATTACGTGATTCCTTTCCCATGTTGTGTCATAAAAGAAATCCGCCAAATAGGTTAGAACTTACGTTTATGTTTTAAAAACAGCAATATGCAATATTTGATAGTATCACGTGGTGATACATTGTGACAGTTAATAAACGTATCAAGTGGTATATCAAATTAAAAAGTTACTATGAAAATGTGTCAGAAAATGCTTTCCAATGAAGCTACAGCCAACTATGGATTTTAATTTATACACGTGTACGGTCGGGTTTTTAGTTTTTTTACTTCGCCACTTGTTATGTATGTGTCATATTAGTGCTAATATACTAATATATATTTTTTTTCAGGTAAGCAAAAAAAACATTACGGTTGAGTACAGTAGACGGTAAGTGAGGTCTTGCACGTAAGTCTTTTGTTTTTTTAGACCAAAAATATATATTTTACTAGTTCTTCGCTTTATTCTATTTGTATTGAATAAGAGAGATGCTGGTAACGTTGCGACGTTACCGCGGCGTCGGTAACGTCGCTGACTCCCACTTTTTATGGGACTTTGCGTAATCCGCTTCACAAATACTTTGGTCGTAAAAAAAACATTTTTATCTGTATATATGGCTTTTAAGTACTACAGCATTTAAACAAAATTCACTTATTTTGTACTTTTTAAAATAACTAAATACTTGAGTATGTTTTAAATTCTAAATATGCCTAGATTTACATAGACTAGTATAAATAGAAAAGGAAAGCAGGATTTTTCTCGAGTGCATCACATACACTGGATGTACCGCAGATACCGTTAACGGAAATTGACATGGTATAAAAATATTTAAAGTACCTATCTATAACACGATATTTGAAAAAAAATGCAAATTTATGTTTTCGTGATAGCATTTATCGGCAATTGACTAACGTGTAGTTTTAGGTATAACCTTTTATGACTAATATAATAGTAGTAATAATTATTGTATTAGTTTTCATATTGTACCACACACAGAGAAACATTACAGAACAACACTGAGTATTTGTTATAGCATATTTATAAAGAAATATGACGTTTTGGTCTTGAACTATATGTTCTTTTTGACTAAAGACAAGTATTATATTCATTTCATATCAATAAAATATTCTTCTATAACATAACCTCAAAACATATTATTATATTAACTGGTTAATCCGGATTCATCCACTAAAATAAATCACTAACACAAAATTTCAGTTGCAAAATCAATTTCAATATTTATAATATTTATAGAACGGTTTTAGAAGTATTAATATTTTCATAACAAACACATTTCAACACAAATTAATCAAAACACCAAGCTGATTTGAAAATGGAACTTCACGCAAAAGAAACGATTTAATTGTTTTTTTTTTGCGAATTGATTGGATAGCAATTTGACAAGGGTAACTAGACAGTATTTACTTTTTAAAAAGAAATATTTTTCGCAATTTAGAATTAAATATATTTTAATAATTTATTATAATTAGTAACGATCGAATAAAAAATATTTCTTAGGTTTATTACCGTCGGGCCGGAGGCCCTTGGATCCTAAAAACCCACTCTTCGCCCTTATATTATAAATAACTATTAGTATTTAATAGGGTAACAAATTCCCAGTGTGTAATACCATCTAACTATTCATTTTCTGTATGAATATTCAAGACATGCAATTTTCCTTATATTTTATTCATAAAAGTTTTATAATAAAAGCTATTTAAAGACAATATAATAACTTGCTGGTTTAAAACGTGAATTTAAATTTCATCACATAATTTTATATTATTATGTCTATTATTTTAGCTTCCATATATATTTAGATAATAATAGTGAATACATTATTGAAATAGAGGCATACATTACCTTTTAAAATTTCAATTTTATATTGAATTTTCTTACGGTTTTGTGTGGCTAATAAGCAGTGAGAAAGTGTTAACAATACCTCCATAAAGTTTAATACAATTTATTTAAATAATATTGTTATATATTAGACATTTTAACATCATATTGAATGTTAATATTTTCTTTGCATATCATTAAATCTCATATTTACACATAGATATACAGATAAAACTGTTTTTTTACGATCAGATTTTTCACTGGTGAAACGTATTACGCATACGCATGCCTCAATCAGCTCGTGTTTTCACAAAGCGTGTAAGACGCATTGATATAAAGGGTGTCGGTAGTTTCCCCTCCCCTAATTTTGAGACTTAATGTATTCTGCTATCTATATTTTGAAGGGGTGGTGCTTTCTAATTTTGTGTAAAGGCACATCTGAATCTTTTTGTCCCTGCTGACAAAATCTGAAATGGTGACCCTGCGTGACTTTCGTCGTCTTGGTTTTTTAAATAAAGGTCCATGTAAAGAGTATGTTGTATTGATTTTTTCTTGAAATCGAGAAATTAATTCACAAAAATTCTTGAAAACAAATTTTAACATCGTGTACACTAAAATCGGGCTGTAGGTATTTATTATTTTATAAATTTCGAAAATATTTTCAGATCTCAATAAAAAGATGTTGGATCTTGTCAAAGGCTCTTGTAAAATGAAAAAATATCATAACGAGTAATTAATATTATTATTTTAAATATAAAATGATATATTTCGACAAGTTGGTCTTTGTTTTTGCAGCACGAATATACTATCTTTAAGTAACTGTATAATATAACTACTTACAGTACATTTATTTGAATTAAATTGAAAATTATTAAAAAACGTCATTTCACAGTAACTTCTCAATTAAAATATTTTTTATATACTAAGTGTATATTTTTTTAATACTTGTCAACAAAACTAAGTAAAATATATTAAAAAAAAATCATGGAACATTGATTGTAAGGTATTTTAATTCTATGAAAGTGTTACTGATTTCAGATGAGTAAAATGAGTGTTTATTTCACATCGAATATTGAAAAACGAACAGAAAGTTTTATAATTGTGTCTATTTTATTTATGTTTCTTTAAAGTACGCAAAAACTGGCAAAAGAAGTATCTAGCCATGCATAACATATTTTACACACCACACAAATAATGGCTTTTTAAGTTCCTTAAAAAAAACGACTTTTAAGCACTTTACTGCATACATAACTCAAAAACGCTTTAATCTAAATCCTTAAAATTTAGGTTATATATTGTTTAACCAAACACTGATGCCGATTGAGATTTTCCCAATTCGATTATTTTTACATGATAGCGACAGTTTATTTTCCCAACTAAAAAGTCTGGCACTCTGTGCGTCATCCTGTACCCAGTTCTAGGCCGGGATTGGCAAAAATATGTCAAGGGGTTATAAACTATTCTTTCGTGTTAAAGCTCGCCTAATATTGGTAGTAAATAGTCAAAATCGTTTTTTTTTTTTTTTTGTTAGAATATACGAATTTAACGACAGCCACAAGATCACAAAAAAATACTGGCAAGCGTGCTCCGTGTACTATTGTAAAAACGAGATTCATTTATCAGGAAGTAATAAGTGTGAATAAAATAAATCAATAAAGTAATATTTTTAATAATCTTGACAAAGTTGTATTAGTGAAATCTGGTTTTGCATCCTATATTAATCAATTATTTTTAATAAAAAACACATACATATTTGTATATTAATTATTTGTATTAATTAAAATATTAAAAATCAAGTTTAATTGCATTTAAGATGCATATTAGAAAGTTTAATGAAAAACTACTGTTAAACAAGCCGTGAAGATATGTAATCCTTCCATATGAATGCATACAATACCTTTTTGTAAAATTTTAGACTTAAACTTTTACTGATACTGTTTGCTGGTAGAGAAATAATGAAAAAATAATTATTTAGCCAAAAATACATACCTCACTTCAGAAATATTAAGATTATAAAAAAATAATATTATAAGATTATAGAAAAAAAAAATAGTTTTAAATTTTTTTCAATGTTTCACCACTTCAAAAAAAAATTGAAAAAATTCCTGAATATAATCATAACAAAATTATTTTTTTATGCCTTTTTCTCGTAAGTATTGGGCAAAATTATTATTAATTTTCATTTCACTATTAAAAAAAATTAAATCAAAAAAATAGTTTTTTTTTAAATAACTTGAAAACTGCTTGAGATTAAGAGCTGAAAATTTGGCTGAATTATTTTTATTTGTTACCAAAACGATCCCCCAAGTCCAAATAGAAAACGCCGCGGGGGCAGATTTCCCATATATATCCGGTTATACCCTTTTACCGTTACCTACGGTAAAAATTATCTGTGTATACATTAAGATATAAGTGATTCCATTAGTTTTTTTGCCAAGTAATTTCAGGATTGCGTTGAGAAGATTTATTACAGTTTAAGGCGTAATTTGATCGGCATAGAAATGCGCGTTTTTTACGACGGACGCCACTATAAAGTGACACAGTTATTGGTAATGTTTTCTTGATACCAGGAAACGACATTGTAATTGAATATTTGCGCTTTTGAAGTATCTGTGTCAAAGCAAAAGTGCAATGTGATTCAATTAACTTTGCCATTACTAACACAATTTGAACTTTGAGGTGCATAATTGGGGCCTATTTCCACAAAATGCACTCTTTTATTTGGTATATTGATAGAATATTCGAAAATCGAGACAAAATTAACCTAGATCAAAAAAAAAAAAAAAATTATATACTCAAGTTTTTTGTCAGTTCTCAACAACTTTTATTTTAGTCCGTCTGTATCTGTCACATTTTTTGTGAGCACGATAACTCATGAACGGAGTGTTCTGTCAATATAAGAATTTCAGAAAAAATTAAGTAAATAAGTAGCATACTATAGAACTATGAGAGCAAGAAGCCCATCGCTGTTGAAAATAAGTATACTATGGAATTCGAAGCTTTGCATATCTTCACGGCTTGTTTTAAAATTTACCAAGTATGTACCAGCAGTATCTGTTTAGCAGTAAATTAGATTCATATTTAATTAAATATTGACAAGTCGACATTAAGGAAGACAATACAATCATTAAACATATGTTTCTTGTCGACACTGTAATACAGCATAGTAGTCCAGGCAAACAACAAGGAATTCCTATGTTGAAATTGCAATAAATGCACACGGGCTAAAATTTTAAAGAATTGTAGTGTATGGTAACAGAATCCTCCTGTTAGTTTTTCACCGGTTGATTTGCTTAAGGGGTATCCGCTATCTTCAATTTTAGAGGTGAGTGCGGTTATCTCGGTAAATATGCATCTTACGATGAAAATGCCTATAAAAAAAATTGTTAAGGAGCAAATTTCCAACAATTTTTCTAAAAATCATTTTTTTATTATAATTTCCAATTTAAAACCTATCATTTGACTGAACTAATTACATATCAAGACTTGTTAATACACTTTTTTGTCAAACAATATTTTGTGTAATTTCTTTTGCTTGTCATTATTACAAACGGTTCCTAGAAGACGAGCAAATAAATTCATTAAATTTGCACGTATATTTTCGAAAAATAATCAAAAAAATAGCATTAAAATTACTTAGTTCTGGTCAAATCACTGCATTGCGTGTAGCCTATAAAATTCCTCAGAAATTAGTTACCGACTCATTATTATACATACACCTGAAGTCACAGGAAATAATAAGATATTCAGAGTGTAGAGATAAATTATATCTATCTAGTATTTACACATACATTTATATTTTTAATCTACTGAAAAATTAACACACATCAATTTCAAAAAAACGTTTTTGTGATAGTAGCCCTGATTAACCAGAAACGTTTTTTCGGGATAGAAAGAAAGTATTAGAAATATTTTTAATCAAATAATAATTCTATAAATTAAACTAATATTGAAAACAGTTTGAATGAAACAAAGTAGTAGTAGCAATATATATTGTAAAATATTATGTAGGTATATGTAAATTGAAATATAATAGGTTTATGAGATAGGAAATCTTTCATATATTCGATTTAGCCACTACTCTAACTTCCTAAATAAGGGAAAATAGCGTAAATTTGCTTATGGTCACACACTGAAAAAAAGACAGATTCTTTGAGCCAAATAAATGGCATTTACTCAAACGAATGATGTTTTTTATATATGTCAAATGAATGGCAAATTTAAAGATATAACCATTTCTTTGCAAAGGATTTTTCATTTTCCTTTTTAAATCACAAATTTGTGTGCTTACCAGATCTTTAAAGTCTAAGATTTGTTTCTGGCGACCACAACTAGCTATGTTGTTGCCCTTACCAGATTTTTGGTTGCAGGAACCACAAAAATAGTTAGTTATTTAACCATTAATCTAGTTGGTTTACCTAAAACTTTTAAAAACAAAGAAGTCAATCAAAATAAGCTTAGTACACTAAAAAAAATTTGGTTGGGGCAAAATTCAACATGACGGCTCCAATATGGCGGCTTAAAACCCTAAATTTTTCAGAAAAATGTACAAAAACGCATACCAAAAAAAAAATTGATCCATATTTGAAATTGTATGATTGTCGAAGGGTTATGGGTAGGTTCTAATAGCAGATTAGTATTGGGCATGCAAGAAAACCTAAGATAGGACGCGTCGCACAGTGGATACGTTCCACCTGTGAAATTCTGAAGGGTTGAGGAAAAATTCTAACCACGGATTCGTGTTCAGGAGGTAAAAATACAAAGTTTTGTTTCTGGTAACCACAAGTTGGGCTGTTGTCCAGACTTTCGGCTGCAGCAACCATATTTAACAATTGATTTCATGTCCCCAACCAGATCCTTTTTTTCAGTTAAAAACAGCGCTTACAATATTCTCCCGTGTGTTGTACCAAACGATTTAGTAATATTGAAAATAATTTTCTATAATCTATGTAACATTATAATTTTCCTCGGAACTAAATGCATTTCAGATATATTTAACGATAGGAGTATGCTCAGAAATGTCTACTATCTAAAAAGTTATAAAATAAAATGAGAGTTGATTACCATAAGAATATGTTCTTCCAGTAACTACCATTTAAATAAAAAAAGAAATATACTACTGTACTAGTTGGAAATAAGTTAGGATAAACGATCTTTTTTTTTTATGCGTTGCATAATAAAGCAATTACAAAACTTGTTTTAAATGCTATGATTAGCGCATATATGTACTTTTTTATTTACTTAAAAAATTAGTTTTTCAAGTTTTTTGAGCCTCGGTAAATGAATACTTCGATCCGACGGCTAATAATAGGAGAACGTAATAGTAATTAATTGTAGCTAATTGCTTACATTAGTTATTTTATTACTCGTAAATTTGCACAAAAAAAAACTTATAGCTAATTTTAGTATTGTAATATTAGTATCTTAAATATAATTAAACGCTAATAGTTGGTTTTAGTTTAAATTGCATACACTGTAAAAGAATATGTTTAATTTCTCGATTGATGTCCACTCGTCCTGATTTTCAAAAAAGACCAGTCTTCAATAAAATAAAAAAAGGTAAATATTAAGAAAAATATAATTATTATTATTATTATTAATAAAATAAGCTGAGCTGATTCACCTCCGATAAATTTCTGAATGTGCAAATTTTTTGTCCAGCTGCACGTTAAAATAAAACGCTGACCGTGCAAGAGCAAACATTAAACACATTTTACCCATTTTATATATTTTATGTATGCAGTTTCTCAGCAGGGAAAATACTTAGGATGAAACCATCAAATGCCATTTTCTCAAATAAAATTATTAACTTCAGGCTTGGGTACCTATTTAATTTTATATTACTTATTTAATAAAGCTAATAGTTAATAATTAAATCGATTTAAAACCTATGCATCCGTATCCTGTACAGTAGTATAAACATTGAAAATATAAATTGTAAATTAAATGAATTTATCTTTTTTATATCCAAGTTTAAATTTTTTTTATTTTTAAAAATTATTTCTTTTTGACACTCAAAGTAGTGTTTGAAAGTCTGTATCTCTAAAACGTTATATTTGGCTCCCCACCGCCCATTATATCGCATATTCGAGGGGGCATCCAAATACCTAAAAGGTGTCTACACAAAATTTGACTAAATTACATCCAAAAACCTAAAAGGTATACAAATTTTACTAAATTTTGGACCAAGGGGACAGATCCGTCATTGCTTTTTTACACTGTACAAAAATATAAAACTTTTAAGGAGGCGTAGAATTTTAATATTGGCGATATTATAAAAAAATAGTGGTTTAGAAAAAGAAGATTTTTGAAATATCAAGAAAAAACGCACTGTGGAAAGTATTTTACAAATGCGAATCATCTTTGGTTGTTTTCTATAAAATATCTCAAAGTTTCTCTTTAATTATTGTATAACAGTTGTTAAATCATAGCCACCTACATATTACATTTTAATTATTACAGATTAACGTATTATTAATATTCTATAACATTTATTACAAGATCCAATAACCCAATTAATGCGTATAGATTGAATAACAAACCGCGAAGATATGTAATGCTTTGCATTTCTTAAAAATGGTTTATTAATGGTTTTGCTCAAATTTTGTACGTTAATAGTAAACTACATAAATGTCATTACTGGCTTTCCCGGTAAAATCACATAAGGGCTTAATATTTTTAATTTATTAATAATTTTGGCGAATGGGCATTAATATTTGCATTTCGGGTTTATTTTTTTCTATAACAAAATACTCAACATCTCAGAACTTCTCTGTACATTTTCGTGAGAAAGTAAGTGCGGTGGAACCGTACCATTTTAACTTTATTGCAATTTAAAATTTGAAAATTGTATCGTATAATGCTCTTCTACTATACAGCCGGGAAGAGTATAATAATTAGCCAGCTAAAGAAATTATGCATATATTATTACGAACAATTATTTTTTTATTTGTTATCCTACTGGTCTAGAAATTGTTTGTTTTCATAATTCATACCATGAGGCGTATTTTAAACCTTTAATTTTATTTTTATTGCTTTAGGTTATAGTTTTTAGGTGAACTTATACGATGTATAATATACATGGACAATGGCCGGTTTACGTTCCGAATTAACTACGAAAATTAATTAGTTATCACCTCGCTGCGCATGATAAGTGATAAAAAATATTTTTCCTACGACCTAGTTAGTAGTTAGTGCCTATTTCCCACCCGTTGCCTATGGCAACGGTTGGGAAGTGACAATCAGCTGACTTCTGCTGTCAGAAAATTAGTAAACGTCAAACGCATAACCTCAAATTGACAAACTAATTTTAAGATAATTTTTTGGGTTCTTTTTATGTTTAGTTGTTAGGTCGTAGGAAAAATAGTATACGCACCTCGACGCAAACCATTTCAGTGCACGTAGGGTGCTTTTTTTTCTCTCGTGCATTAAAAACTAGGCTCGCGTACTCGGTGCGTAATACACTATTACTGCTCTAACTAACTAAGAAAATTAATTATCGTCTGACTGCGCACGGCACGTGATTAAGTATATTATATTTATACACGTGTACATGCGCAATGGAGAGATCCTTAATTTTTCTAATTAGTTATGTTAAATTGGCACATAAACGCATACTTTCACCGCTAGTTCAAATTTGCAAAAAAAAAGATTAAAAAAGATCTTTTTAAAATTTTTGGAAACCAAAATTAATAAATAAATATATAAAACAATTTTTTAAAAAGTTATGAAATGAAAATACAGAAAGATCGCACGATCAGCAGACATATTTTTTTGCAGAGGTCAGCTTACGCAGGCCTTTTCCTTTTCTCCGATATGATGGGGGAAAGTAAAATCTAATTAATAATATTGTCCTATGAAAAATATAATTTATTGCCTTTTAAAATATTTGATCTTCATAGGTACTCTATTTATAAAGATAAGACCTGTCCTTATCCATATTAAATGCAGTTTACGCTCGTTAGCACATATTAAATCGAATTAAATGAGTCATGATTCATGACAAATTTAATAGTTTATAGGTAGTTTTTTTAAGAATATATATATTTATTATTTTTAACACCATACCTATGTAAGTTATAGACTGGGAAAAGTGACATTTCTGCACAGAGAGAATAAATAGTGATAACGTCAAGCACGCCATGCTTAAAATTGAGCCTACACACAGAAAAACATTTTTTTTTTCGTGGTAGGCAGTGCATTGCACTGACCGCGGCGCTTAAGGTGTTCAGTACTGAATTCATCTAGCTAAACCGTGGGTTCGAGTCTTCGCGGTGGAAGGCAATTTTTTATGCATGCGATATCGAGACTTGTGGCCGACTGTACAGTAAAGCTGCTCTTTTTGCGGTGTTATCATACACTGATAGAATAATAGTCATATTGTTATATATGCGCCAACCACAAATTGTACTATAGTATAGTACTAACTAGGATATAACATACCATTTGTTGTTGTATTTATAACAATTGTATGTTGTTTACCTCTTAATTCTACAACTGGTTGTTGTATCGTATAATATATTTATGCTATAGTATATTACAAAATATGGTTGGCGCCTATATTACAACAACATCAGTGTAGATTGTTTAATTTGATTCTACTTGCCTTAGATTGAGCTAGGTAACAGAAATAATATGTAGCTTGTTCAATTTCTATAAAAGGGGGAAATCTACCAGTTGAGGTGAGCATAACAGATTGCATATGAAAAGTATAGGGGGTCAATAAATTAATGAAAAATGTATACAAAATCTGATAAAATGCATTGATTTGATTCGCTTTATAAAATTTTGTTTCCCGGCCTATTACATGTACCGCATTTATTGATTCATAAATCTTATTCTTAGTTAATTTTTAATGGGCCAATCATTTTTTGCATCTTTCATTTATTAGCTATTAAGTTAATAGTATCAAGCGCGTATTTCGTTTATCCGCATTCATTCATTGGACAATGTACAATGTATATAAATAAATCTGGACCCCGGAGGTAAAGGACACCATGTCCATTTCTTGTGAAATAGAGTTACCACCATGTCCGTGATGTGCATTTTTCGCTTTATATAGAGGTACAGGGCACTATGTCTAGTTACTATAAATAACGGATATAATAGAATGGAAAACTAAACCATGTCCATGCATTTAAAGGTAAAACAAAATCGAAAACTTGCTCTTCCGAAAAATTACGTTTTTGTGACATGTCGTTTACCTCCGGGGTCCAGAAATATAAATGCATAATGAAAGAGACTTCTATATCTCTTTGCCGTGAAAAGCTCAAAATGTAATCTGCGTTATATTTGTCTAGAGTCAAAGCAGAAAGTTTCAAAAGTTCCACATAGATAGATAACATAGGGCAGATATGCGGATTTTAAAAAATTCATTCTTCATACATACATACTTTCTATGTAAGTTAATATATTCGTGGATATAGAAAGTTCTGACCCCCTGGAATGCTAAAACAATGTGTGAAAATGTAGGAATAAAGGCTTTGAATAAAGTGAGTTTGTAATTATCTAGGAATTTATCAGTAAATGAAAATAAACTTGTTATCTAAGAAAATAAAAAAAACTTATTTATAGAACAATTGCATTTAAATTGCAGAATTCTATTTGATTTTATCATGGTTAATTTTATTGAAAATACATGTATTCATTCCCCGATCTTAGATCTGAATACTAGATATTTTTTTCTTAAATTTCAATCTGTTGTAACACAAATAGTTGTATTCTCTGGCGTTTTTATAGGGTACAGCCGGGACAATAGTGACATGGGGACAATGGTAAATACTTTTGAGACTATTACAGATGTTATGATTATTAAAAAGTCCAACCGACAAACACACTGATTACGGATGGACAAACTAGGAAACCTAATTTATCTTTTTTTTATCTTTTTTTTTCTGAACCATAAATATATTTTTAGTAATATAATATTTTAAGAATTAAATTATGTTAAGTAGTTGAAAATATGTGGTTTACTAAATTTTCCTGTAATGAAGAAAACAAAAAAAAAAGCCAATTGAGTTCAAATTCTTAATAAAAATAACAATAATAGATATCTGTAGAAGATTGGAAGGCTAGAAGACAAATTATTCTAAAGAGCAACTAATTGAGGGCCTACCTTAAAAAATTAGTTTTTATTTATATTTCGCTTAATGCATCCTAGATTTTGAAATAGACATCATTTACTCGCCGTTTATTGTTGTCTGACTGCACGACTGATTTTTGAGTTCACCTCATTGTTAGAATTAGGATTATTGACAAATTCAGTTTATTTCAATAAATCACACAGTAAAAATTGATTTAACAGACAGTCAGGCGAAAATCCATTGTTTTAAATTAATTAGAGAACGAGTTCACGACTAACTGCATTCTTTAGCGGCCCCCTGTGGAGGGTATACCCGGCATTTTTTGAGCTAAAAAAACCTTTATTTTTTCTTGTGATCTTAAAACAACAGTGTCGTACTGGGCAGCCCAAGGCTAGTGAGATTTGTAACCTAGGGGCCCCCAAGTATAATTTTTTTTCACTCCCAAAAATTTTTATGACAAAAAAAAACAAAAATTTTAATTTTGATAACTAAAAAAAGCTCATCACCCCCAAATTTTGATTGACTAAAAAAAATATAGGTCGTCACCCTCAATTTTTTTTTTAAATAACCATCACCCGGCAGGGGGGTCTCAAAGTGTGGGGGGGGGCAAAATTGAGGGCCCCATGACATTTTTTTCACTATCTCACCTGTCCAGTCCGACACTGTGAAACAATATGTCTTTTTCAAAATTAAGGGAAGGAACTTATATACCGCAATTAATATAAGAAAAAACATTGTATATAGTCTATATATCGATGATGCCGATTCAGCATAATCTGTACAATAAAATCTATGAGGTCTGTCTGTCTGTCTGTCTGCCTTCCAGAGGTTTTGTTATACTTTCCGAAAAACTGGAAGTCTGAACCTTGGCACATATATAACTTAGGTCTGCTAAAGAGAAAACTCTGAAACCCCAAAATTTTCCTTCGGGAATCCTGTTGGACAAAAAACTTCTTCATTTAAAAAAATGGCGAAGGCGCATTTATCACTAAAAACTGCATGGGTTTACATATGAGATTTGCTGTTGAAAAACTGGCTATGCGGCTAGTATTTAATATTTGTTAATCTGTGTTATGCGCGTATGTATACACTCTGTATATTATTTTGTAATAATATTTTAAACCAAAATGTAAGATTTTTAATAATTTAAATGTACTGTTAAAGCTATGCTTATGTTTATTTTTCTTTCTGTCTGTTTTTATTGTCAATTGCTCGAACTTTTGCTACCCAAATGACCCAGTAAAGAAAGATTTACGTCTTACTGCAAAAAGATTTTCATTACTTTTCTAGTCCAAACTTTTCAAATGACCAATAAAAAACATCTGATCCAAATACAGTATTTTTTTACTAGGTTTTAGAAGAATATTTTATTTTACCTTTGCAATGCAAGTTTTGCTGCCTTAATTATAATAATAATAATGATTTATTTGATCACTATAACTATTTCCACAAAATAAATATAGTTACAATTACTGAATAAATTATTATAGCCGAGATTACAAAAAAATTAAGATTAACAAACTAAAGTAACTCTGAATACAGTTATTACATTGTAATAATACTATATTTAAGATTGCAAAATATCTGGTGTAAAACTTGTTTATAAATTAAGGTAAACTAACCTAAAATTACACATTCTGTTTCCTTATGCAAGAAAAAAAAACGACTGAAACTGAAAAGCATCGAATGTCCATCATTTGTGACGTTCTAGGCCAAAAGGGACCTTTAGTTGAAAATATACCTAACAAAATAAAAAAAATATGTATCCTCGGGTGAGCGAGGTCTTTCTCCCAAAATAAAAAAAAGTGATTTTTTTTAATATTAAATCCCTCATCCAGAGAGAGGGTCAAGACTTTGTGACAATGTGTGACATAGGGGAGGGGGGTCTAAAATTACCTGAAAAAGTATGACGACCCTTTATCGTGTTTACAAATTTACCGGACAGACAGACAAACCGACAGACAGGCTGACAGACAGAATATTTTTTGACGGAAGTTATCTTTTTTGTAATAGGTCGATCACAACAATTTCTCTTTAGAAAAAAGTAAAAATAGTATTATTTTAGATTCAGCTTCTTAAGAAGCCATGTATAATGTTTCACGGAACTCCCTATAGTCTCTTTTTAAAATTTGTATTCCGTTTCTAAATCATATTGCATATTAAATAGTTTTTACATTTAGATCATCTCAATCTTAATGAGATGTTATTCCCATAGTTTTATATCTCGTACAGAGTATATTCCTATGTGATTTACTTTAATTTAAAATCTGATTTAATCCGGAAATTAAAATGCTTCGCGATGCGCCAGCATAAAAAAAAACTGATCTTGGGAAAGTAAGTTTAATCTTTGAATCTCGATATATCGGTGAGATATAGACATTTGCTTTTTCCTTTTCTAGACTCCAAGAAAATAAGGAAATGGACGAAGCGCATCGTTTTCGAGATAAAATCGATACCTTAATTTGGAAACTTCTTAATAAACAAATTTTCGAAATCTTATCAAATATAGGATCCAGAGTCTAATGTCCGTTTGACCATATATGCCTATTAATTTCAAAGTTGTTATTTTTTCTTTCAAAATTCATGAAGATCTCCTTGAGTCTTTGCACTACTATACCTGCTTTTCTAGTTATTTTTTCTAGATTTAGGGAGTTGTTCTATAAAAAAGTCTACAACTAAATAAATTTCACAACGGGTCTTCTCAAAAATAAACAATTACTTACAACAGAGGTTGACATTTTTCTTTCTTTAAAAAGTGCTACACAGAACAATTTGTTTTGCTTGAAACATTGTTGTTTTTTGTGTGGATTATTAATCTTTCTTATAAAATCTCCGGGCTTGGGGGAAATTTCATACAACGGGCATGATTATTAAAAGTAGAGTTAAAATACTGCGATAACACAAGAGTACAGGTAAATTACTACAGCCACTACTAAAGCAATGTTATTGCAGCAACCATAAAAATTGTTGTTCCGTATTTAAATATTAATATGGTTGCCCCAACTAGGTTTTTTTTCAGTGATACAATCCTGATGTATTTAATTTTCCATGTTTCGCTCGATTTGTTAACTTCATCAGTGTTTTTTTTTTATTTTTTTATCACACGGCTTGTAAATTAAGGTATCGATACGCACTTGAAGTAATTGGCTTAATTTTGTTTTGAATTGAAATTAGGAATAATATCGAACAAAGTAAGAACACAGATCTCGACTATTTCCGGACCTGTTAATTGAAGTGTGTAATTAGAATTTGCATAGACTACCGTGATGCATATCAAACTATAATGGCTACAGCTGAAGCGTTATAGTTGATCTGTCTTGGGTCATTGCGCTTACCTTTGCAGAGCTTAAGATACCTTTATTTTCTCGAAACTGAGCTTGACTAGCTTAACCAATAATTACCTTTAACTTTTTCTTTCATTCACGATTTTTTTATCCCTTATCGAGAGAATGCACGGTTGAACAAGGGGTCATCCACAAATGACGAATCACAAGTTATACTGTTTTTTTTTTAATTAGTTAAGTATGTTTATATCAAGTATTTTTATACTTTAAGGTACACTGTAAAAAAATATATATAATTAATTACACACGATTCTGCACGTAAATGTTATTCAATACAAATTCATGCAAAATTTACTAGATTTTACATGTAATTTTACAATTTTACATATAATTTTACAATTTGACATGTAATTTTACGATTTTATATGCAAATTACATGTAAAATCTAGTAAATTTTACAGAGTTCACTTACAAATAAATAGGTAAATTTACATGCAGAATCATATGTAATTAGTTTTGCCATGCAGGGACAAGTAAAAGTTACGAGATTTTACATGTAATTTTATGATTTTATATATTACATCTAAATTACATGTAATATTTATATAAAGTTGTAAAATTACGATTTTTTATGAATAATACATTTAAATTACATTTAATTTTCATATAAAATTGTAAAATTACATGTAAAATCTCGTAAATTTTACTTGTACCTTCATGGCAACACATTACCTATGATTCTATTTATTTTTTACAGTGTAAGGGGTTCGAGAGTAACATTTGTCACGGGTTAAAAAACTCATCAATAAAATTTACTTTTAAATATACCTGATTAAAAGACTGTTTTGTTCTGAAAAGGCAGGTTAAGTTTGTTCCCAGTGGGAGCTTCCCACTAAAAAATTCTGGCTATGCAACTGTAATTAAATGGATTAAAAACTATTCAGAAAGTAACTTTAATTGAATCAATTAGTTAAAGAATAAGTTGAAGTGCATTTAAAAAAATTAAAACGGTTTCTAGTCGTTAAATATATTTATTTTTTTAGAAGTTCGGCCCACTAATTTAAAAATGGATTTAGGTGATTTAAGTCATATCATCCTATGTAATGTTAGATTCTGTGATGTTATAATAAATATTCTCACGGTTTTTTTTTATAAAAATAGTGAAAATTCAGCGAAATAGTGCACTGTCATCCACGCGCGAGAATGATATTTTTAGCGGTATCAAAGAAGTTTTGCTTGAAAAAATTCCTAGTTGAAAATTTGTTCCAGTTAAAACAACGATCACAAGGTCATTGCAAAAGAACATGTCTTATAATAATGAACAGTTCAAGAGAAGCAAATTGCCACATTCAAAAGGGGTTGGAATGCAGTTCATTAGTAAAAAAAAATCTTTTAATAGGACAAATACCAACATTCTTATCCAGCGGTCGGGAAGACCTGGAACACCTGCAAACGTTAGGGAATTCAGCTATGATTTTTACTTTCTCATAAAGTATTGTGATTTTTTTCTCCTTAAATCATCTTATTTTTTCCTAAAGCGTCGAGAATAATCAAAATAAGCAAAAAAAAAATTTTGACTGTCGGTCTGTCTGTCTGTATCCACGATAACTTAAAAACGCTTTGAGCTACCGACAGTAATATTATTTTTACGATTTTTTTTTAACTTTATTTACTTTTATACATTTCTTACTACTCACTCCTCCGCCCTACCTATAGACAACATTTACTGACAGCTCTTTGCTTTGGAGTAAAAAAATATTTATGATAACTCGAAAACGCTTTAAGCTAAAGACATTAAGTTTGGACCAAAAACTTCTCGGCATAAATCATAGTAGGCAAATATTTAACTTTCTAAGTATTTTTAACAATAATTATTATATTTATATACATATTCAGATTATATATTATATCTTGGCAAATTAATTAATTATCAAGATTATATATAATTAAATTGAATATGTACATTTAAGTAGTAGCAGTTAAAAAAATTACGCTAGCGCCAGGTGTAACAGTTATTTTTGATATGACATAATTTGTTGATGTAAAATATGCAGTTATAGCATTCCGAGTTGAATAAAGCCATTAAAAGTGTGGTAAAATTTAATTTCAAATTAAAGAACTATTTACTTTATAAAATTAGACAGTGATTTTAATAGAATAAGTTACCATTTTCATGGGCGTCTTAAAAATTTCTGGAAGGACGGGGGGGGGGACTTTTGGAACAAGTATTTTTGCTAGTTTTCTATCAATAAATATTGTGGATAACTGAATACCTCATGCTTATGATCTAAATATACAGATTTCACTGTCAAACTCGTTTTTATCGCCAAAAAATACGTAAGAAAAATATAGTAAGGGATAAGAATTATTTTATTTTTTATTTTTTTGTGGGACTGTGTCATCTTCTACAAATTTCACGTAAAAATTGAATGATAAGAAATTAAATTTGTATTCTTTTTTTACTTAAAATGAATGGATAGTTAAAATAATATGTATAAAGTATTTTACATTTCTTTCTTATTTTTTTTTCTATTAAGCTGTTACTACTACACTTATAATTTGTTACAGTAGTAAGTCTCTATGTCAAAGCTTTCTTGAAATATCGTGGTGTAAAGTGGTTTTGCAAGCGACCTGCACCATTAATACGACTTATTAGACAACTTGTTACCATGTCCAAACCAAATGATTTTTTGAAGTTTGAAGAAAAATTAAATTTTTGGACACATATTGTTTATTCAAGCGAGATAATTAAATTGTTTTTATTAAATTCCCACGGCTAAAACAATAACTTCTAACAATGAATGTTGATGTTGGCAAATTTGCTGAATAATGTTTTCTTTTTCACTTAAACAAATTAATATTAAAAAGAAGACATCATGTAAAACAAACTAGAAAGATAGTCCGGGAAAAGTAAGTTTAACAAGGTAAAAAAAAAATAGTTTCTCGGATAAAATTATTAAAAACACGTTAGTAAATGCCTCGTATAATGTTTAATGTGGAAAGTAGTATAAAATTTGGTTAAACTTTGTTCAGAAAGTAACTTTAAATTATGTTAAGCGATATAATCCAGATATTTTGTAAAATATCCATCCAACTGAACAATTATTTTGGTAAATTTTCAGCAAAATATTTTGTAAAATTTATATTTTACAACATATTTTGTTGAATTTTGTATATGTGTACCAAACTAACGTTTTTAACAGAATGAAGTTTTATGTCAAAACCAATTGATTTGGACTAGAGCTCGCGGTTGTAATTTGAGCTAAAACGGGTGGTAATATCTTCAAATGGCTATATCTCGTAAACCAATGGTCCTATACTAAGATGTTTTTGTAGGAAATGCTCTTTAACTGTGAATCGTCTACATACAAACAAACAAAACTACTTTTTTGCCGTTTCTCGACATTCTTTATCCAAAAATATATTTTTTATTTTTCGAAAATTTATTTTGTTGCCCAGCGTTGTTTATGAACGAGAAAAAATATGTAAGAGTAATTTATATTTACATCTACGTTAAATATTTGTAAGATTGCAAGTTACTATTATTACAATTGCACGCACAAAGAAAATACGCATAGGAAAACACGATAAAGTAAACAAGCCGTGAAGATATGTAATGCTTCGCATTTCATAGTATACTCTTCAATATAAACTATCTTTTAGCACATATTTGATACTTTCAGCTCTTCAAATGTGGGCGGGAGCATGGGGGACATTTTTTTAACTGGAAAGGGGGGTTGTGTGATAATTAATTTAAAGCAAATTAAATTCTGTATGTATGGATATACAGACGGAGTTTTTGAAATTGGTTTAGAATTCAATAAAAAAAAAACAGTTGTTTATAAAATTTTTTGATCTACGGGTATTTTCATTGTTACGGGTGGGACATCTCATAAGGTTCCACCCGTAACGCTCTTTTTTTTTGGTAATAGTACGGTAGCTGTTAATATTTCCCTGGCATCTTTATCATAGCTTTGTTATAGGTACTGTTAAAGCAATGCTCTAATAGATCATTAAGCACTAGGAATACACACTTCATATTGACTAAAAAGTTTACCAATTAAAAGTAATAAAACGAAGTAAAAGTGTCCCACCCGTAACAATGGAAATATCCCCAGGGTAATTTTTGAGGATTTTGGAAATAAGAAAACCATCGTATAATACTCTTCCAGCTTGAGAGCTGTGAAGGGTATAATAATATTAAGATAGTATTTATACCGTGTATTTATGTTGTTGGTTAAACATTATTATATACTTTTTAAACTAAGGGACTTTATTGCTGTGGGAATAAACCTCCCATCCCGGTAAAAAAATACTGTTTTGCATTTATTTATTATAAATCGTTGCAGAAATATGATTTTTTATTAAGTAATTAAAAAAAAACACTCGTTGCAGAAATATTAAATTATTAAAAAACAGCCTACACAAAAAAATCTATGCAATTTCACACAAAATTCACATAAACAAAAACTGTAATAGTATTGCCTTTGATTTTGTGTATTATTTTCACATCATCAATAGGAAAATCACATTGATTATCCAAAGACAAAAAATGACAGCCATTTCCTTGAAAAAATCTTAAACAGAATATGTTTTATTGGCAATATTTGACAGACAGAGACAGACAGACAGACCAGTGAAATATGACAGATCAGACAGATACCAGACAGACACACGAGGCACAGACCAGATAGACCAGACAGGGATCCCTTTTCTCTAAACTATTGTTACAGCGTCATGGATTTTCTCTTGTTTGCTTATGTTAATGTATGCATTTTGGCGCACAAGCTTAATTCATAAACCATTATTAGTAAAAAGTACATATTATGACTAATCACTGTTTTTGTGTTAACCGTTCGGTTTAAAATAATTTTAGATTATTTATGGGTATATGGGTTAAAATTAATCGATAGCATATGCTTTAGAAGTAGGTAAATTGCTGTATTACTATTAAGTTTAATATAATGTACCGTATTTTGCAAATTAAGGATTAAAAGCTTATGTATTATTTTTTTTGATGAATTAACATACATAATCCGTCTAATAATTGCAATAAATTAAAAGCATCTTGTTAAGTACATTTTGAAATGTGCTATGGTCACCAGCAGTATTTTTTACGTTAGTGATTAGGCCTGTTTTTCCACAGACAAGATCAGCCCGTTTTAAAGGGTAGCGCATTCGCCAATTTTGTAAAATATTTTTCAGTTTTTTTTCACAGCCCCCCTTAAAAAAATGCAGCTGCTATCTGTTTGGGAAGTATATAAAACTTTTGGAAGAACAGGCAGACAGACACCACATCGATTAAATTATATAGATTTTGGAAATTTTAAAGTTAACCTAAACTGATAGTTCCAAAAAATGTCTCTTGTATTAAGAGATAAAATGTTTGATAATTATAATTAAATCTGATTTGCATGAACTTTTTATTATAACATGGAAATTCAATGAATGAAAGGGCTCACGGCTAGTTACTATATAGTTAAATTAAGTTGTTAAAAATGTTGAAACAATTAAAATTTATTTCCTGGTATGCAAATAAAATTGACAGTTCATAAATCATTTAACAAATTAATCTTTATTATTTTTCCTTTAACGACATTGTTTTATAACATGATCCCACATTATCTTTGATCTCGCGGAAAGATATAATTTTTTAATTATTACTATAATTTATATTCTATGGAATTTTCACATAATTTTATTTTATTCGACCCTTTCGCCACGAAACGTTCTTTTCTTACGAGTATCTATGCATTATTATATTTTTCAAATCACCTGCGTTAGAATAATATACGGTAGTTTCGAATTTTCAAAAAATTTCAAAAAATTCTTGGAAATAAAATGGTTTCGTGAAAAAATAAGAAACTTTTTTTTTGTCCGTCTGATGTCACGATTTTTGTGTACACGATAACTCAAGAACGAATGATCCGATCGACTTGAAATTTTTAGAAAAATTTAAGTTCTACGAGGGGAAGATCCCTATTGTTTTTGAAAGTAATCCCCACAAAACCAAAAAAGTTATTAAATTTCTGTTAATGGTGCGGCCTGAAAAACAATAAGATAAAGCTACAAAGAAAAAACAAAAGGAAATGGTCCAAACATACAGGAAAAGTGAAGTCAATTTGATATCTAATATAAACCCTCATTCTTCCACCCGTCTAGAAAAGGTACCCGTTTCACATTTTTTAATAGCGTAGTGTTTTTGGTTTGCAATCTTTTCCTTCTATTGACAGAAAGGCTTGCAATAGGGGCCCATTAACATCACAACACCTTGAAGTATCCATAATTGCCCTGGGGATTCAAAACCTACTCCCCACAATAAAAAATAAACCAGATAAAGTTTTGCATTGATTTTACTCATGTGTATATTTACGTCTGCCGTGCCTAAAGGGTAAAATATTAACTGTTTTAAATGAACGCCAAACGGGTTTCAGTTATATGTGACACATTACTTATTGTTTATTGTACTGAAATGTAGTAGGTCCATTGTATTAGACTATTTATGTAAATGCAATTATTCAAATTTATTGGTACCTATTATATTTGCTCTTTAGACAGGGTGGTCCTGTTGTTTATAGGGTTGTTTCATGGGCGCAATCACAAGTACATTTTAATTATGTCCAATTGTACTCATGTACAGCAGAAAGGCATGTTATTTTCAAAGTTTATAGTATTCCCAGCAGATTTGCATTGTTTCTATATCTATATATAATAAGATAACATAACCTTACTTTTAAATCTTTGGCTTGGTTGTTGTTTTGGCTGGTTTGTTTTTTTTTTAACATAAAATATGCCTTAAAACCGTTAAAAATTAAATCTCTTGGACTACTAGCCGTATTCGGAGTACTCAGAACACTATACACTTTATTTTTTGTAAAAATTTACTAAATTTGAATGCAGGTTTTAAAAAATATGGTAACTGTTGAACATACAGGGTCATTTTAAAATAGCTACACTCCTTTTTTATAATTATTTGTCCAAAAACGACTCGTTTGCCACTTTTTGTTGTCAAAAAAGATCAGGCGATATGCATTTTATGTTGTTTAAGTTTGTGAGGACATAGACAAAGTTATACATCAATAAAAAGCTAAAGAGTGACACTTCTTTAATTTCATGTTTTTATACAGATCTATTGAAATGTATACGGAAGTTGGGAACGTTTTTGTCTGTTTGTCACCTGCTTACTTTTGAGAGACAGCCATGTAATTTTAACTCTTGACAATCTTTGGCTAGCTTAATTAAAACGATTTATATGATGACTAAATTATCAAACACACACACTTTACTGAAGAAATATAAACGAAGAAGTGCTATCCAAACTCGTTTTGATCGAGGTTTTTAAAAATAAAAGAAAGGTTTAAAACTTTATAAATTTTGGGTTTAGTCGTGTGTCTCTTGGGGTAAAAAAAGTGTGAAAAATTTAAGGTCCTTTAGTGAACTATTCTAAAAGAAAGGGCATGTGTAATAGTTTGCTAAGCTAAATTAGCAGCTATATTGGAAAAATAAAACTTTTTCTATTAGAATATAATAAATATAACTGCCAATTTGTCTTGTAATCGAAGAAGTGTCAAAATGGAGGTCAAAATATAAAAGGTTTCTACTAAACCCCCTATTATAGTTTGCTTTATTCTGTAGTTTTTAATTTGATGCGCAGATATTTGTGGGGGAGCTATTGAAGAGCTTTAAAAATAAATTCAATTAACTTTTAAATAAACAGTAATTAAGTTAAAATAATCAACTATTATACTTCATAAATTACTAGCGCACAATTTTTATAAGTGTAGTATAGAAAACTAGGAAATCAGTTTTAATTACTAACAATTAATAAACAATTTAGGGAAATATAACTGTTGTAAAATGCTAGTAATCTCATTCAAGTCGATTTTCAATAGAGATAATATCGTCAGCTTATTGTTGTTAACTAACTTCTGGTACCAAAAGCCTTTAAGTTTTAAAATTGTACAAAATATCGCAAAATAAAAATGTATTTTATTCCTTTTTACATTTTTAGCATGTTAAATGATTTTTTTCTATAATTTAAATCGAAAACATAATACATATATTTATAAATACAAGTTGTAAAAAACATAGGGATAGGGGGGTAGGGACAGTCTGCTCATTTTATCACAAAATTTATTTATTTTGTAATTTTGTGCATTTTATGTATATTTTATAAGAAAAGATGTATAAAAACCCACTCGCAGATCCTTATTCGTTTTATTTAATGAGATAGGTCCCTTGAAAATTTTTCAATAATCTTAAGCATACCAGCTCATAGATCAATGTATGTTTTTACCACAACTTTAGCATACCATATTTGACTATTATCATTTTGACTTCAAATTTTTATTTATTTTTCTTCTCGTTATAACGTTTAATTTAGGGTTGGTAAACAACCGTTGTTATTTAAAAAGCGTACTTTGTGTTAAAAATTCAGGATGTAGGCAACACAAAATACATGTGTGCATAATTCTATTTGAACTAGCTACGAAATGGAGATCTCTACAACTAGAATTATGAAACAAAAGACGTCTACCCTATCTGTATCTCATTTGTGCTACACTTTCCAGCCAACCAAATAAATACTGTATTTGTTTTTCATACAACAAATACAGTATTTATTTGGTTGGCCGGAAAGTGTAGCAGTGAGCTGCACGAACGAACATAGCTAATGTGAATCCGTAGAATAAGATAATTCTACTAAAATTTAGATGGCGCCAGTAATTTCTTTAATATAGTTACACTTTTTGCCCGGCCAAGTAAATATTGTATTTGTTCAACAAAGAACAAATACAGAATTTGTTTGGTTGGGTGGAAGTGGGAGTGTATGTATGTATTCTATCCTTTTTGGGTAGAACTTTTGTCCCCGTCTAATCTAACGGGAGAAATCTCCATTGCAGATGAAACTGTAAAACTGACTTCCAAATTATAAATTTTTGTTCCAAATTTCGCTTTACTAAACTATTTAGCTTTTACTTAAAATTTTGGTTTGGAAGGTTGCTCACTATAACATTAAATGACATACAATTTTAAAAATGTAATTGTAGATAATTAAAAAATCTTTTTGGGTAAAGTGCAGTTTTTCAAAAATAACTCTTAGATTCGAACGGGTTTATCGTGTTTTGGAACGAAAGAAATTTTAGTCACAAAGAGAGTTAATTAATAAATGTTAATTAATATTTGATTGTTGTTGAGTGAATAATAACATAATACTAAGTACTATTTTATGCTAATTTCATTGTTTAAAACTATAACAAATTGATTTGAAACATGGCGGCTTTTTTGAGAAAGAAGATTTCGATAACATAATTCTTTAAACTTGATAATTATTGAATTAAAATTGATTCACTGCATATTTTATTTACCGCAAAATATTTTCATAAAAGACCGGTAATACAAATATACAGCTAGTCTGATTGACACAGATTTTTTGAAATACTTTCCTATACTAGAAAAATTGTATAAAAAATTCATTAAGGGTGATAAAAACGGTTTGTTTTCCAAGCCCAAAACTTTTTTAGGGGGTCTTGGCTGTTACCGTTACGTATTTGTAGGGGTTAGCGTTACATGGGGGAAAAGAGGGGGTCAAAATTGCAAAATTTCGAGTTACGTATGTAAAGTATGACCCATTCCTAGGGTAAAACAAAATGTTTTGATGTTTTTAAATAAACCAAGGCTTGTTACCTTTGTTAATATAGGAGAAATAAGTATGTCTTCCGCCTTGGGTACTATGTACACAAAATTGAGATTTTATATCCGTTAATTTATTTTATTGCTTCTATAGAAGTTTATAATTGAAAAAAATGCTGGTTTTGCAAAGAATTAGGTATGACGAAATGTAGAAAATTGTGATTTGCTAAGGAAAATCATATTCGCAATAACTACTTATATCCCAATTGGTATACACTAGGGCTCTCCATAAATAAACGTAAGGTGAAATTTTAAATTTTAGATTCCTTAGGGGGAGAGCCCCATCCCAATGTTATTTCTTCTTCTTAAAGCGCGCTATTTTGTAAATACTATAATATGTTTTTGAAACCTGTTTAATTTTTTTTCATTCTGAATTTTTTCCGTATCAAATTACGCCAGAAAACAAACAAAAAAACATGTAAACTAGAGTAATTTGACAACTTTAAGTGCATATAGAAAAAAATCCTGACGCGATCCGAAAAATCTGATTACAGATTCGAAATCTAGGACCCAAAATTAGTTAAAAACAGTTGGTCCGATGCCAGAAATTGTTTTGCTGTCGTACCGTGTAATCTCAATCCGTTCAGGGGTTAACCCCTGGGTCATTAAGTCTGGTACACCCTGTACATGCCTCTGGGTCCCAAAGGGTTAAAACGTGTTTTCAAATATATGACTGCCGTGGCAGTAACTGTATTAGAGTAAAAGAGATGCTGAAATTTGCATTTTCCACACCGTGTTCCAGTTGATGAAATGCATGACATGAGCGAGAGTTTATTCTGAAAAGCCACCTTGTTCTAGCTTTAATTTATTTAAACTCAATTTTTGTCGATGTTTTAACTCTGATAAATATTCAGTTGCAATTTTGAATACAGGGTGAGCTTAAATAATAAAGTACGGTTTTACTTAGGTGAAGGAAAATTTAATTTTTATATTTTTATAGAATATATTTTATTTGGAAGCTTTTTAAGCGTTTTTCTGTCAATAAAATTTTAGATTCAGCGTAATTTCACATTTTTGTTGGAAACGGCAAAAAAAAGATTAATTTTGTAGCTCTGTATCAACTGTATCGTAAAGTACTTTTTGTTTTCTTAAAAAACAAAACCCAGCTATGTACATTGAATTATCTCCGACCTCCGCCTTATGTTTTACGAATCCACATACATTCTAAAATTTGTTAGAAGTATTTCATGTGTGTAAATAACAACTTAAGATGAGCGAGGAGGCGTAGTTAGATAATTCAATAAGCATTATAAGGTTCTTTCTCTTTTTGTCAGAAAAAAAGGCATCTTGGTTGAAACACGGGACAAAAAAGTGATAATTCTTTATTGTCTTTTTCATTGTCTTCTATGCATTTGAGAAAAAAGGCTTTTAGATTAATATGTCAAACCAACTTTTATATTTTTTTCATCGCAAAATGATTGTTTTATTACTTATCTTAATATTTTTACAGGCATATTCCTTGATTTGGTTAATTTAATTCCATTCTCAACTGCTAAACTAAAACCTTTTTTGTCCATTTTTAAATTGCAAATTATGGTTCTGTCAATAGTTTAGTCACTTACTGCAGTACTGACTAGCGCGGTACTCCGCTAGGCTTGCAAGCATGTTCACAAAAGTCAACCTATAAAAATCTTTTTAAAGAGAAATACTGAAAAACAAAATACTACAGCGATTCTCACTAGAATTTTCTACAGTAGAAAATTCCCAATATAACTGTAATATGATTGGACAGAAATAAACACGTGGTCAGAAATATTGTTAAATGATTGGTTGATAAAAACGTTAAAAAATAATCTATAAAACAGTTTAAATCATATGAATTTTTATAATTTAATCCTAAGGTTTTTAATGATTTTGTGCTGCTGATCTGCAATCCGTTTTCTCTATATCATTAGGATTGTAAGTATAACAAAATCAACTTTTTGTCTCTTTTGAATGAAATTATCTCGAAAAGTTGACGTGATGGAGAGAAACGGCTTTGTGATTTGAAATCGGCGTATCAAAACCCTTTAGTCACATAATCAGGCCGTAAAGCATAGACTCGTGTTGCCCTGTGTAGTGCTATTTTATTCCGTACAATCACCCGGTATAAAACGTATGAGTTTCGTTTTCTAGAGTAATAGTCTAAGGACTGGTGAACAATTTCAACGAATTGTTTTTTCCGGGATGAATTTTACATTCTAATTATTTTTAAATCTCTGTTCTGAATCCGGTTCCTGTGCGTGTTGGAAGCCCAAAAAAGGTGCCAAAACGGGGTACTATAAAAAACTCTTTTTAGATTACCGATTAATACAACTTTATTACATTCAGATTAAGCTATTAACTACACCAAAATATTCTGCTGGCCAATGAGCAAACACATTTAAAAACATTCGGAAAAAGTCTTATTTAATCAAAAAGTTATTTTAAAAAAATTCATTTAATAAAAAATAGATTTATCATATGTTAAATTCACCATTTACTTTTTACCTCTTGGCCCCAGAATTGTGTGTAACAGCTTAATTTATTTATTTATTTATTTATTTATTTATTTAATATAAAATATGTTATAACAAATTATTGTATAGATTAACTAAGCTAAGCTAATCTGAATGTAATAAATATAACGTTTTTATTTTAAATGGTAATGGTAACTTTTAAACGGGATGAGATATAAACTCTAAATTTGGTATACCACACAACAAAAACTGTAATTTGCTACATATATTTTTAAATTTTTTATTTAATAAGGGGGGCAGTGGAGGACAAAATTTTAAATTACAACGTAGGTAGTGTGATATTTATATCATTTTAAAGAAATTAAAATTTTTCTTTAAGCTATTCAACTAATTATAAAAAAAAAAAATTTTAAAGATTTTTTTTTTAAATTATTCAAATTTTCAATGTTTTTTTGCATAAAATAAAAAAAAAGTCTTAAAATGATATAACTTGTATTCATTATTTGGACCTTTTTCTGCAAAATTTCCTAAATTAATTTTTAAAAAATATTGAAAATTTTATCAATTTTGAAGAAAAAAACATCTTCAAAAAAAGATTAAAAAATAAATAGTCACGTGGTTAAATTGAGAGCCCTTTAAAATGATGAATAACAAGACCTGGGGTGCTGTTGTCCCCTACTAGCCCCCTTACCGAATAAAAAATTAAAAATTATTGCAAATTATAGTTTTTGTTGTGTGGTTGATAAATACCAAATCAAAATTTTTTATCTCATTCCATTCAAAAGTTACGGGGGTGTAAAATTTAAAAGAAAAACCCTATACAGTGTATATATTTAATATATTTAATTTATTATAGCATATATTTTCTCTTTGTTTTCTATTATATATTGTCCTGTAAATGGTTTTCTGTTGGGCAATAAATATATATTATTATTATTATATATTATTATAACTCGGTAAGTTAAAATAAGTTTTTAGGGTATTTAGCACATTTTTTCAGCTTCTAGTTCCCAAAGGACCCGGAACCAAACCTGTCAATTTGAAAATAGTCTAATTAGAATGTACTTTAAGACATGTAAAGTCCAGCCGGGAGAAAATAACAAGTTAAAAATGTTCACCAGCTCTCGGACTATAACATACCTGACTTATGTTCGATGCAATCTTGATTTGAGGTTTTTCGCGTTTGCTGAGATAAAAATCGTGGGTGCGATGGCTGTCTCTGGGCTCCTCTGTAGTAGCAGTCACATCATGAGTGGTAGTTTCGACAATCGTACTAGTTTCCGGTACTATAGTACTAGCAGTATTGCCAACTTTAAGGGTAGTTCTCCTCATGGTGGTGGAAATGTCTTGTTGGGTAGTTTTTCTCATAGTGGTCGATATGTCTTGTTGGGTCGTTATTGGTACTGTCGACCATGTCGAGGGTTGTTTGGTGGATATGGTGCTAGTACCACTGGGGGTAGTTTTAATTTTTGTGACTTTTTTCGTTATGTCGTTGGCACGGTTTGTTGTGGTGGGATAGGTTGTTTTAGGAAGGTTTCTGGTTGTAATTGGAGGTTTTACTGTGGTAACTGGTGTTGTCACTTTTTCAACCCCGGCTTTACCCTGTCGTAACCAGTTGTTCAAAAATTGTTGAGGGTAGTTCCAAAATTGCGAGTCAACTTGCACCGCGCACAGTACCGCGATAAAAATAAACACACGCATGATTTTTAAATAAATTGTACTATTAAAAAAATAAAAATAAAAAAAATGTTTTTCCGCGAAGATGCCGAAATTTTTTCAAGTTTCGTAAAGCGCGGATTCGCGTCCTTGATACCGTACCGGAGTACTGAACGTCTAATGAAGGTCTGTGCCGTCGAAGAAGCTTCTTGCAGTATGTAAGCAAAGAAGTGCTTGCTAAAGACCTAACCCACTTGCGAACCAATGATGCCGTGCTCCACGGCAAATAGACATAGAACATCGTATCTAGTTTTGCCAAATTTTCATGAAAGCGTCAACATTTCGTCTATTCGTTTCTCATGCTTTTTCTTTCATGAATTTGTGACCAACTTTGCGATAGAAGTACAAAGGAAAAACGAAAATAAAGTGAATTTTTTGGTATTTTCCGAGGTACTATATGTTTTTCATAAAATATATAGTATATTTAAGGGATCATTCTCGTTTAGATGCTTCAAAAAAGGGCTATTTTTGTTAATTTTTTAAGAATGTATCATTATAGATATTGATATAAAATTTGTTGAGCTTAATAAATACACTCTCGAAATACATAAAACATTTTGTTTTATTTTAAAACCTTTTTATATAAAAAAATAACAGACAAACATAACTCCTCGAAAAATAGATATGTCGCTGGGGGCTGTGATGTATTGATAACGGCTCATCTAAAACGAAAAAATCAAAAATATTTAGATTCACTATGACTGTGGCTCTCGCGTATTCTATGGATATTAATATTTATTGATAAATAATAAAATGAAGGATATTAAAAAAAAAAAAAAAAAACAAAAAATGAGGTATTTTTTCACTGTTTTTGGCAAAAAAATAGTAAAAATTAAAATTTTAATACGGTTGCAGAATACGTTGAAGCTATTCATGTGTAGAATATGGACTTGATCATTTTACGACTGAAACGAATTGGTTTGGAGACGTAAAATGGATCGTCCATTTCTTGATCCACTTCTGCTCTGAACCCCTCATTTTCCTAGATATTTTTGGGTGCTGAAAATGAATTTTACAATTAAAGGCTCGCTGAGTTAGAAGAAAGATAGACAGGCCTAGAATAAAGTACTGCTCACAAATTCCAATGGATGTAGGGTGTGAAAATTAGGGTCACAAAAGAACTGGCTAGGGGTAAGGTGGGATGGAGAGACACTTTAAACCAGGACTGATAATTGGAGGGTGTTATGCAAAAATCGTCTAACCCACATTGTATTACATATGGGTTAGGCGATATTTGAATAACACCGTCCAATTATAATTCATCATTTATGATGAATATCAAGTCTATTTCAGCTTTGTAATTACCAAAAAAAGACGTAGCAATTTTCTCAATTTTTCTTCATGTGTAAACTACCTCATTTGGGGGGGACATAAACATTTAAAAAAGCTACCTTGAGTTGATATTTCAATAACAAAAATCATTTTTTCGGACCTTAAATGGATAAAAACATAAAAATCTGGTAACCTTATTCTCCTGGGAACCACTAGCTTTTAATGTAAATGTAACGCTCTATATTTTTAATGTTTTTATAGAAATTGAAAGCATATAAATAATATTTCATTATTTCATTATTTAAATAGTGAAATAAATAGTATGAAATGATAAACGGGATATGTAATTGATAACGTCAAATATTTAGGTATGCACGTAAGTGAGATATAGTGGTTTAATAGATTTTAATAATAGTGGCCGACTGAAACTGGATTTTTAGGCCGAAACACCGAAACATTTACGCATAAATATTGTTGGACACGCTTTAAATATCGAACCTATTGATCCTAAAGTCAAATAAGTCACATATGCATGGGATATATCAATGGCTTGCTTCAAAAAGGGGGATGTCACATTTTTTGCAAAATTTAGTTTTATGTGGCATTAGCATGCGACCGGCATTTAAAATCAGTTTTTTAGCTTTCTTGAAATTGTTTATTTTCGTGACATCCTCCCTCGACCCCCTCATATACTATCTTTTTTCGGTGTAGTGCGTTTTTTTCATTGGAGTCGTCATTATGACGACATTATGACATATGTCAAAGTGACTTTTATGTTCTGTTAAAAACTTAAGAAATGACAAAGTTCATATGGTGTAGTACTTTTATGGCTTGACTATGAAACGCTAATAAACTTCTAATAGTTTTGTATGGGAATTTTATTTTTACAGGAGATCTTAAGAAATCACTACAAACTTTTTGTTAAATAGTAAACTCTACTATACGTAAAACATTTTTGATTCACCTTGTATTTCAGTGTCTCTTATTTGTCGTGGGAAATGGAATAAATATCACAAAATAAAACCAATAGAATCTTCAAATTTACTATGGTCTGTTTTTTTTAGTCTAGAACCTAGTTTTAAATAAATAAGGTTATTTAAGCATTATTTATAAACGGTTTTTGCGATGACAGTTTAATGCAGCAGGAATTTTAAAAATTAATAACTAAAAAATTAATTATTTAAGTACAAAAATTTCTTAGGCAGGTGATTTTTATTTAATTTTTTGTGTGTGTTAACGAGCTGCGGTATCAAAGATAACAAAAAATGGATATGGATATGGATAAAAAGGCATTTTTTTTATTTTTTAAAAAAAGAAAATTTTCTTTTTGCGAAAAACGAGAAATTTTTGAAAAAAAAACTTTAAACTTGATTTTGTTGATTTTTACAAGAAAAAAATATCAAAAATTTACATATTAATCTATAGAATGTGATTCGCGTTACGTACATATCTTCACGGCTTGTTAAATTATATTTATTCTATCTGTTTTTTTCTCGTAGATAAGCTAGGTTTTGCTAGTGATATCGTACTAATATATTTATTAATTAAGTTAAATAAATGCATTTATTATTGATTATCGATTAATAAACGGTATTACATTTCACGTCATTATGACGTGACTCTACTTTGTTATCTGTTTTATTCTAAATAAATAATTGCAATTTCTGGTTATTTCTGTGTCACTGTAGGGCATTTGTGCATAATATTAAAACAGTTACTGCAGCTCACAGTGGGGTATTTAAACTTCAAATCTGGACAATTTTTCGTGGATATATGCAAAAAAATAGTGTGGTTTGATTTAGCAAACGTATAGCAATCATTTAACAAAAACAAACAAATAAATAAACAATTTTAAATTAGTATACAGGATGATTCTTAAATAAAACCCTTTTATCTCCAAAAATTCGTTTTTTTATAACTCGGGTACCCTTTTAGCTATAGCAAGAGGTTTTGCATGGGATCTAACGTTAAGTCCATTATCCTATGTTATTTTAACCAGGGGCATGCGAAACAGAGTAGCCTTATCACTTTTGTGAACCAAAATTTTTATACATAACCTTTTTTTGTAGTTTTATAGAATATGATTTCTTAGGTACATAAAAATTAACTTGTTATACTATAGGTGTTACCGTGTTTGAAAAAGAAAATGTATTTAAAGGTAAAATTTCTCGTTTCAAGAACCAAAAATTAAACAATAAAATGTTAAAAACGAACATTCCGTTGATCAAAAAGTTTCTTTACATGTATGTAGGTCCAAATTTCACTTTTAAAGCAACTATGGCCCTCTTAAAACTAGTGCATTTTTAAAAGACCGCAAATCCCTCAGTATCTAATTTTAAAAGTACAGGTACCGAAAGTTTTTTTTTTTAGTTTTTGATGTACTAGTCATACACAAACGTATTTTAATTTTGTGCTGTTAACCGATTTTGGTCCGGATTTTTAATACAAATAGCCCATCGTGCGCCTATTAAACATATGTTCAGGCAATATTTTTTGTTTATGAAGAATACCAATAGAAAAAAGATTACAGTGACAATGTTTAATTGGGTACATTACTGTCATGTTCTTAGTTAAAAATTCTCTAAGCGTATAATATTTGTTACCGTTAAATTATAATTGCATCGTTTTTTTTTTCGACGATACGTACTAATTGGTACAAAATTAATACTGTTGCATAGAAAATATTTTTTTTTTGCGAAACAGTTTGGAGTGAAAATACTATATTATGATATAGAGAAGAAAAACATAATTTTTCGGGCGAAAATAATATATTTTCTCTGATTTTAATGCATAAATTAATAATTTTGTTTTAAAAAAGTTGCGCTCTGCGTTAAAATCGTTGTGGTCTGCAAGAGTTTGCCCCAGGTCAAAAAAAAAGAATAAAAAGTTATTCTTTTTCAGCATTAACGGTTTTTTAGTCGAAAAGCGTTAGTTTTTGATACATCTACAAGTTCCAGGTTAAATTTGCAAAAAATATCAAATTTAGGGTAACGTCTTTTATAGATGACGCCTTTCAACAAATGCAGCTTCTATTTACGGTATTTATATCGGTATACCAAATAATTCTTTTGATTTGTCATTGTGAATTACTTATTCTTTTATTTATTAATTTACCATCAATTCTTTATTTGAAATTGATTTTGATCAATCATTAAAAAATAAATTATATTACTGTGAATAAAAATTGTTAGATTATAATTGTGCATCGTCAGCTAGACCATATTGGTTTTATTTAAAACAATCAATTTAGCTATATAAAATAATCTTCGATGCAAGTTTTGAAGTCATCGTTCCAAGTATACACAATAATAGGCAATCAAACGCACCTATAGTATAAATCCAATAAAACATGCACTTTTGGTCCACGGAACCAAAAAAGGTTCCTTTTGTTATGTAAAAGGCTTTATTTGACCGATAATTCTTGACATAAAATAACGTTATAAAACTAAGAAGACGTTGTTCATGACTCTATTATTTCCAAGCTGTAGGTGGTTTAGATGAAAGAATAACTTATACAATTCAAATTTTAAATATTCGAACCGTTTTCATTGCTTTCCTGGGTTGACAAAAATAGGAAAACCTTGGGTTAGTGATATAATTTTATATTAAAATCTGGTAAAAAGGCAAAAAGGAACCATACTTCCCGCATTAAAAAAAATCCCTTTTATGCCCTTCTGCATACATTTTAAAAGTTACAGATATGAAATATATTCAAAAAGGTTGTTCAAGTTGTCTTATTGTTCCAAATTTGAAGTCGATACCTCCACTCGTTTAAACGTTAAGATGGGGTGTGACATTTGGACCGCAATGTATATTGTCTTACGTGAAAGATAGGATTCTAGGAATTATAGTCTGGTGAACTGGTTGGTGAACATTATCAACAAGTTATCTTCTCCCGGCTAAATTTTATGTATGTCTATATCCACTACTACCCTTTAAAATATCAGCCCGTGTACATTTATTGCAATTTAACACAGGAATTTTTCGTCAATATAAAGACTATAAGACATATGTATTTAGCCAGGAAAAAATTACTTGTTGAAAATGACTATTACTGTTTCCCAATTTCTATTTCAAATTGTTTCATCTAGGTAAGCGGTATACCGCGGTATTTCATATCTTATGGTACGTGACAGGTTTCTGTGAATCCGTATGATAGATGGAAATTAGAGATTTTTTTTTCTGGAACATGAAGATACAATGTTCCCTAAAAGGTCTATTAGGTTTTCGCAATTCTATAAAACAGTCAGATAAATCTTCTTGAACAGTTAGGGTCAACTTTCCACAGTCACTATTTGTGCAAGCGTGCATCTGTTTGCAGTTAAATTATGTCACGGAGCTTCAATTAGAACCTAATATTCAGGCTGACTTACGCTTCAGGACCCAACCCACAATCTGTGAAGGGTACAGGGGAGTTAGCAGGTTTAAAATATTAACTGAAAATACGGTTCCACCGCACTTACTTTCTCGCAAAAAGTTTAAAGATTTTGATTATTTAATTTTCATATCAGTCTTCATTTATTTACGGTGATTATGAAAAAGTACGAAATTTTATTTATTAAAATTGAAAGAAACATGTCTTACGCCCGTAGTGAACGTTCAAGTATTACGTAACGCATAATTTGGCCATTTTTGACTTATTTCCCCCTCCCCATTTGTTACGTAACATTTTTTTTACAAAAAGAAATTGAAAAACTGGTTTTTAGCCGCTTATTGTTTGTTTGTTTAACCTCGTACTATTCTACTTAATTAAGCATCCCCTAAGTCCAGGACCTGTGTGGGCTAGTAGTAGAGGGAACCACCGGCTTATACTGACTTTCGAACCAGTTTCTAGGGAGTGTCCGTTTCACTTATCGCCTTCGCCAAATTTCAATTATTAATTAACTGAAAAAGGCAAATCGGCGCCAGTGAGAATCGAACTCACGATACTAGACTTGCTATGCATACGCGCTAGCCACTACGCTATGCCTCCCATTAAATTGCTTCCGTGTTTTAAACCATAACTGGTCTGAGGTAATTTCCGCAACCGGTTAACCGAAAACCGGTTATTGCCTATGTTTTTCTATGTCTATTTTTTGTTAAAATTTGTTAAAATTTGCAACGAATCCGTATCTTAGGCCTAGATCATTGTTAAAAACGTGATCCAATAAACATTTTATAAGTTTATATTTTTTTAAGTGTTACATAACATTTTCACTGACACCCACCCCTCCTCTGTAACGCGGCGTATCTTTTTCGATTTTTTTTCCCGTTTTGGACGGACTCGGGCGGCAGAGCGACGTTGGTACCGTAGTCGTGTTTTAATTTTTTAATGATTTTTTAAATTAATTATAATTAAAATTAAGGAGGTTAAACAGTGCAATAAAAACCATAATAATTCATAGAAATTACATACAATTAAAATAACTTCACATAGTACCTAACTATAATTTTCTTTAAATTAAGCTGTTTGACATTTTATTAAATTATTTTTTTTCTAACAATTTTTTCATCGTCTTGTTAAACAAATAAGATAATTAGGTTTGTGAGAAATAAAAATAAGAAAAATTACAAATTGTTCTATTTTAGAAACTAGCAAAAAAAGACATGCAATTACTGAAGTAAATAGAGCAATGCTTATTTTGGAATTATTTTGCTTTCCCGTATAAAATATGTCAAAAAATACAAAAAATCATTTTTGAAATTTATTTTTTTATTTTTTATTTTTGAAAAAAATAGTTTAAAATTATTAAACAGTGAAAATTTTACTTGTAAAACAAAGTAACCCAGCATTAAAACGTTTATATTAATATTAAAGTTTTATTTGTTAATATTTGAAATTCAATTTTGTTTATTCAACAATAAAGCATAGAACTTATACAGTTCATGACATACTTGGAGTTTTCAATATTTTATATACCTCTAACCTACTATGTAAATTTTCCGAAGAAAATATTCAGAAAACATACATTAGTCCAGTCAAATATTACAATAACTCGAAACAGACATTTTAAATGTATAGTAAATCGTACTAGCAAGTTATCGCAAAAAGTTTTGTTATTTTACAGAAAATATGTAATTTTTCAATAAATTTTACATAATAGTAAAATTTAAAAATTAAGTACAAAAAAATATTTGTATAGTATAAAGTGACCCCTAACCATAAATGTTAGTTTAGTTCTTTATTGTTCTTTATTAATTCAAAATTAATTATTTTATAGTCACACTTAATATGCATTAAAAAACACAAAGAAAACAAATACAATACAAATAAGTCAACATGGAAAGTGCTACTGTGTGTATTTAAGTTTTGATTTGCTACTGGTTGATGAAGGTATTATTCTTTATCTGAAAAATATAAAGGCTGTATAATACCAGGCGTCCGGAAATAAGTAAGAAAATCACGGAAAATTAATCCAACAAAGTTCTACTCATAACGTCACGATAATATTGGCTATTTTTACCCCCTGTCCCCTCGTCACATCCGTCAATTTTTAAATATTCATCATCCAGTCCTTTATTTTCCCTAAAAATGTTACACCCTACATCGTTTATTATTTGTGAGCAGTATTCCATTCTATGTACGCATACCTATCCGTCTTTTAACTCCCAGGTCGCTCTCCAGAATATCTTCAAAGTCCAAACTCTTCTATTTGCCTCTATCTGACCATTTTTTCTTTAGCATGCTTCTATAGCACCACATTTTTTTCCTATCTGCCCCCCTCTATTGTGCAAGTTTTGCAGCCGTTAATTAGTGAAATATTTTACTGAGATTTTCGGGGATTTTTATCGCTCATTTTTCGAGTCTAGATGAAAAATGATCTTGTGCTGGTGCTGTTTTAACGTTAGATTCGTATTCAGCACCTCAAGATATATAAGGATAGCACGGTCTTAACCTCAGTACAGAATAGTTTCTTGTTTTTGTGGGCCTGTGTAATTATTGAGCTTTCGAGAATTTATTAAAACGTTTTAAATATCCCCACTGTAGCAGGGATCTAATTATTCTTCTTCCTTCCTTTCGGGGACACCCTGTAACTGTTTATTTAAAATCTCTGTTTATTTTACTTCAATGTATATTTAAAGATTTCTATTCATTGACTAACCTATCAATTATTGAACTTATTAGACTCGAGATGCCGCCTACTATAATTATTATATTCACTAGCGTGAGAATTAGGGGGGCAATTTAAGTGTTAGAAATTCATTGTTTTTATTTAGGGCAATTCTAAATAAAAATAATCCAAAATATTTATCTTTATCTAGATTGCAGAATTTGTATTTGTTAATACCTACTGACAAAATAGGTGATTATACACACATCCCCACAAAATAAAAAAAGTATATTGTCCTGGGGTAGAGACCTATCCAATCTTATAGATGTTAAGACGATGAATTCAAATCTAATGTCAAATTTAAAATCTACCGGTTGGTTTTTTAACTAGACTTAAAAATTAAGTGAAAATACTCAAAAATCTCATATTTAAAATAATTTCTCGCACATTTTTTAAAGAATTTGACTTGTTTTAGACGTTTCTTATAAATTTTGAGTCGCTTAATAAGAATCCAATATCCAAACAGAACCGTAATAAACTCTTTTTTTTTCTGGGTTGGAAAATTAGTGAAATTACTCAAAATTCACATTTTTTTTAAAGAAATGTATATAATTTTAAAAAATAAATTAAATAAAAACACAAAAATCTCTATTTTTGGTTTTAACTTTTTGATAAATGCTGCGTTTCTGCTAAGGTTTAGTATACTATACATGAACTAGAAATACGCACGCTATACTTATCATACTTATCACTGTGCAGGATTTTTCTTGGTGTAGGTACTTTAAACTTTTAGCGTGTAATATGCTATGACTTGCTGTAATACTCTCATACTGTCCTATCACGCTATGCACTGGGTGAAGTTACAATGCATTTGATTGTATATACCTAGATGGGTACATACAATCAAAATAATGATATCAGTACTAAAAAAATAAAAATAACAATGGCGCCATCTTAAAAATAGATATTTACTTAGATTTTTGTGTATTGTATACGAAATTAAAGGTGTCGAAAACAGTCTTACACAAAAACTCTGGCCCATGCACCGACGCAGCTGACTTGTGATTGAATCCAAAAGTTAATATGCCTGTAAGGTATTTTATTTCATGGTCTATTTTTTTATTACCTTAATGTAGAAGTTTGAGCCCTAAAATTTGGTTTATATGTTCTATAAAATTTTATATTCCTCCAAATCTATCGGATATTGCGTTCCTAATTGTTCGTTCCTAATTTTTCGTTCCTAATTTTTCGTTCCTAATTTTTCGTTCCTAATTTATCGTGACAGAATTAAAACATTGGCGTGTTAAGAACTTCCTAGGAATCTAGATAATAAGGTCAAAAAATCAGTTATTTTAAACACCTTTTCAAATATTATTTACCACTTACCTACATTTATTTGTTATATCTTTAATTTTTATATAGTTTGTTTGAATACAATACCATTATTCAAATATACGCATACTTTCTGTTTATAAAGTATAATTATCACGCCTAGTTGGAATTAGCCTTAGCCCAAAAGTTCTTTCAATTTCCAACTTTTTTTTTGGTCTCTTACTGGCTTACGATAATTTTAAGATAAAATTTAAAATAATCACTTTTTGAGAAAAACGAGTTTTTTTAAAAATTGAGAGCTCTTTTGGGTCAAAATTAATTCCAGCTAGGCGTGTTTTATATACATTATATAATATAATATATATGATATATAGGCTAATATATACTTTTCTTTATTTTCAGGTAAGCAAAAAAACGTTACTTTCCTTCCAGTAAAAAGGGTAGGTGTTGCATGTGAGTTTTTCTGATTTTTGTTTTGCTTTGGTTTAACTAGATTTTTATTTTTTTTTTTTGTTTTACTAATAAATTAACACTCATAACACAAGGTTAAAAAGATAACTGGAACTGATCAATATATTATATCATACATGTAAAAATAAAATCTTATTATTTTTAAGTTATAAATTATAAAGTTATAAATTATAACTTGTGTAAAGTTATAAATATAACTTATAAATTATAACTTATGTAAAAAATAAACCATAACATGCTTGATTGGTCGTTGGTTAAGCTTCGAAATTACTAACAATGTACCATTTTTGTAGGGGTGCTCCGAAGCGATTTTATTGGGGGGGTGAGGCAAATATTTCCCAACTTAAAAACTTAAAATTGCGAAATTTCCCAGCTTCCAAAAAAATATTCTACCACCGAAAAAAAAAACCCAAACTATTTTTTTTTAACCTTGCCAGCCAGAAACTTTGATGACTAAAAAAAAGGCCCTGCTCCCTATTTTTTTAACCCTGACGAAATTTTGATGACTAGCTTAACAGTGTAGGTACTTTTTTACCTCCTGCATTAACAATTTGTTATATAAATAAGCGTGTTTCATTGTTATAGTTTATTACACACGAGAAAGTACATATTGTAATACGATCTAAAAGAGTTAATCAAGATTAATGACCAATTTTAATACTAGTACTGTACAGTGACGGATTAATAAATAGCGACTTAGATCTTTTTTGTACAAACTTTTATTATACTAATCGACACTAATTTACAAATTTGCAATTTATAAGTTGTTTAACTTAAAAGTTAAGTATGATTTAATCTGAATCTAAAGCTGTGGAACAAAATTACGGCAAAAAAAAATAAATAGTTTTAGAATAATTTTGAAACTTGCTTGGTTAAATGTTGTTGGCGATTTACCAATTTCGCCGAAAGTCCATATTGCCCCTTTCACGAAGTCATTCAATTTTGAGGTTTTTATTTTGCATTTCGTGCCAGAAACAAATGCTAAATGGAAGTAATCATTAGAAAATATTGATGAGCGTCAGTCAGAGCCAGTAAAGGCTGTCAACTGTCAAGATCTAAAACCGTTTAACGAATTTTGATGATCTTTGATTAGTTTTGCTGACGACGTTAAACGCAGCTATTAAAATTAAAAACTGTCCTTAAGACATGCTAAATTAGCATTAGCATGCAAATCCATAGGGTTTAATATTAAATGCTCAGTTTTCTCTGTGTATTTAAGGCGGCACTTATTAGACCTTATGCAATATTTTTTACTCACACTGTATGTTTGCGGAATCGCTTTTTAACTAAAAGGATGCATAAGAAATTGGAAGTCAGATGCTACGGCTAATGGTAAAATTATGTTAAAGGTAATTTATTTCTGCTTATTTCAAAGTATTTTTTGTAGTTTTTAAAATATATAATCTCATTACTCTCCTTGTTTAATTTTACACTGTATTGGTAATTATTATATCACAGTGTCATAGGCGCCGACTCCGGGGGGAGGGGGGCATCCTCCCCCTGGACTCATAAGAAGGGGGCCGGCCCCCCTTGGAATATTGTCTATACTTTTAAATATTATAAAAGCTTTACAATTTTTAAATATATTTTTAGTCTGTTTTTCATTTAATAAAAATATTTAACTTTTATGTTTTTTTTTTAATTCAAAAAATTTTAGCCCCTCCCCTGAAATTTTGAAAAGTCGGCGCCTATGCACAGTGTAATCATTATACTCCAATTAATTATAGAGTTAATTGCAGTCTGTTGATCATTGATCAATGATCATACCGGAATAAAACTTTTTGCGAAATTTTAAAAATTATGAAGCCAGGTTAAAAATATTTTTATTCACAATCGTACAGTAAAACGTAATTTATAACTATGCATTATAAAAAGTTGCAAATGCTATTTATTTTTTGAAAAGTTAAAATAGTTTTCTTCTTTTAAGGTTAATACCTAAAAATAAAATTATGACAAAATAAAATTTTAATCTCTTCGCCAAAAAGTAGTAATTAGGGCGAATATCTGATATTTAATAATCACTACGTGTGAAAACTAACTCAAATAGATAAATATCGGTTATTCAAAAGACAATAGAATTCTGAAATCATTTGTATCTAACAATAATAATTATTGCTATTTTTTTTTTCGTAAAAAAATACTGTTAAAATAGGTAATTGAACTTCGTTATTATTGCATAATTTACAAGTTTTTTACACAATATTAGAATAGTTGTAAGTAGTAAATCCACAAAAAATAAAAGTACCGGTGGGACATGAGAATTAAAGCAAAACTTTCGTTAATGACGTGTTTTTCAAAATAAACTGTTTTAATCATCAATAAAACAAAAGTTTATATTCATAGGCGTACAGATAAAATAATTTTTTGTGTAAAAAAGAATCTGTTTATTTTCGTATATTTACCCCGGCCCCCTCATCACAATTTGTTACGAAGGCCGAAACTCCCCCAAAATAATTACGTGACGCTATCAATAAAAAAAAATAAAAATAAAATAAAAAATGTTGGAGTGTTACGCCCTCTAGGAAAAGTTTCTAATCGATGATAGAGAAATAATAATTTTGGAGTTTGGTAAAAAAAGTCAGTAGTGTTAGGAAAAGGCCAGGAAACTCTACTAGTGGGCATAATTTACTTTTTGTAACATAATATTTTAGCATGTACTACCCTGATAAAACAGTTTATTTGTGTCAACTAAATATTTGGCTGGATATGGCCAATTAAATTATTGGTTGTAACAAATTTTATTTGAGTCAAATAAATATTTAGTTCATGTAAGCAAATATTTAAATTTCAAAATGATTTATTAATGGGAACAAAATATATTATTTGACAGGAATAAAATTTATTTGTCACAACCAAATAATTTAATTGGCCATATCCAACCAAATATTCAGTTGACACAAATAAACTGTATCAGTGTATGTGTTTTAATTTGCTTGATTTGGTGTTGGTTTGTGTGTGTGTGTTTTTTTTTAATAGGTGTTTGTATTTGTTACTAATTATTAACCCCTTCTGCTAATTATAATTAACTAATTAGATTTTATAATATAGCGACATGTCACAGGGTTATTCTTTTGATACAGCACCTCTTAATTGTTTATCTGAATAAAAAAAATCATCTTAATTCTTAATGTCGAAAACCATTTTATGCTTAGGCATTAAATCTATTTTTTAAGCCGCACATCAATATTTGTTGCCTAGGCATTGAAGTAAGTATTTTGACTTGGATAACTAAGCTAAGCTGAATTGATAATATAATTTTCTTTGTTTGTTCGATTCCTTTTACAAGAATTACCACAATCCTTTTTCTTTATTATTAAATATTTGCTATATTTAATGGCATAGCAATTCCGAGATACTGTAGTACTGCATTTTTCAGGCATGTTTTTTAATGTAGAATATCATCTTGTCGGTAATTTAAATCTTCGACGGTACTAATTGAAAATGTTATGAAAAACTCATTTGATTATGCTAATTTCGCCGAATACTGACTGGGAAATTCATGTAACTAATTCGTGGAGTAAAAGAAAGTTTTTTGAATTTGAATTGACGACATTCCAAGATGAAAAAGGCCCTGAGGTTAATATAAAAATTATTGGGACCAATAAATTGGGCAAGTATGACTAAGTTTTTTCCGCCACTTATTTTATAAACAAAGTACGATATATATAAAAAAATTAAAAAATACCTCTTATGCTGTAAAACTTGAAATTCTTGGTTTGGTAATTTGGAAGATACAGAGGACTTTGGAGGACCACTTGAGCATTTTTAAACATATTTAATTTAATATTAAGCTCACAAAAAAACGTCAATTACCCTTAAGGGGTCGTCCATAAAATACGTTACGCAAATTGACCAAAATTCATACACTTCTTACCCGGTTTCTCGCGTTATTAAAGGCTATACAGATTTTATATTTTGGCTACCTCCCGCCCCCCATTGAGGTAAGTAAATTAAATTCATTTCAAGAGTCAGGGAATTTTATGATTTCAGTCAGGGTAATCCTGGAAAATTCAAGAAATTCAAAAGTTTAATAATTGTGGGAACCCTGCTGTGTGAATATCACCGCAAAATTTGCAAACCCTTTCAATTTGCGTGTCTATATTGTCCTAAATTTGGTATGAAAGGAGATTAAGATTTCGCTTCTTCATGTAAAATATCCGTGTAAACATACAAGATTTATCTAAATATGCAATGTTTTCAATAAATAATTCACTAAACATTTATTGACATGTTTTAAAACAAATTAGGGTCACCTACATTATTTTATCTGTAACACTGTTGTTTATTACTGTGCATTTTACAATATCTGCATTCATCTATGCATATTTGTTCTACACAAAATAATAATCATTGTTTATCGCCATATGCGCTTTTGTTTGTTTTTCAGGGTTCCGTGGTACCCTATTGCTCTTACTGAAACGTCCGTCTGTTTGTCTGTCTATCTTTCTGTCCGGAAAAGTCGTCTTCTAGCTGCTTTAAACAGTTTGGACTCTTTAAAAAGTCAAAAATCCTATCGTTACAGATGGGCAGAAAATGTTTCTTACATATATTTGTCCAATTACTGAGGATGATGATAATATTACTGATGTAAAATTACATAAAATCATCAATTGAAACGGCAAGTGGATGAAGCCGTTATGTAATTTTTTTTTAAATATTGAAATTTCTACATTATCGTAGAAGATACTTAAACCTTCTAAATTCATTGAAAATTTGAAACGTTTAAAAAATGTTACAAAACACCTTCATCCACTTGCCGCTTCAATTTCTGTTATTGTGAATTATGTGTGCAATTATATGGATTTTTCTCAGTGCGATTTCATTTTGTTTTTAATTGTTTTCTGTGGGCGTTAAAACAAAGAATGTCAATGAATAGCAGTTATAAAACAATTAAACAGTAAATTTTACGTCGTTGCGTTATGTCCAGTTTTAGTGGCGAGGTAGTTATTAGTGCGGGACACCTTATTTATTATACTCTTCACAGCAAATAATACTGGAAGAGTATTATAGGATGATCCATTTATTGCCATGTTCCAAATATTGCCATCCTCTCTTAAACTTGTTAGTTTGTCCTCTGTGTCATAGATGACACTGCCTATATACTGGCTTACTGTTATATCGAAAAGATGCCTCTAAATATGATGTATCTGTATCCAGTTGGTAATGGCGTACACAAAAACGCTCTTCCACTATAAAAACTTTTGTGCTTACTGTCCCAAGCTGGGTAGCATCGATTGTTGCAGGGCAAGAATGTAATAAGGTAGGCACAAACATGCCCCTTCTTGGCCCATATTGCGTTTCACAAGCGAGAAGGTAATTTTTTGAGTAGTTGACGGTTAGAGTTAGATACAAACGTGTAATACTGCGACAAAGGATGAACGGTGTAGAAATTTAAAACTTAAGATTTTATTTCAATTTGTCAAAAAATATAGTTTGTAACTAATACACTTTCGAGCGGCGATGTGTTATTACCTGACAAAAAAATTCGAGTTATCACTCAAAAACTTGTATTGCTAAAGTTTTAAGGAAAAGCATCGTTTTACGTTTGCAGCATTATTTTTGGCCTTTGGTCAATAGAAGACAAAAACATTTTAAATAAATTTAACGCACCGACATGCAAAATATACAGTTATACACGATATAATGAGCAAAAATGCAGAAATTTGCCTCGATATGTATGTGGATCAATTTACATACGTATTATCGCCTACGAAATGACCTTGAAGAAACACTAAATATGTAAATAGGATAATATGGTTTTGATTTTATTGTAAAATGATATTGCATTTTGCTACTTTGTCTTTTAAAGACAACTGGACGCGATTATGCAAAAAGTAACCGCATCATAATCACAAATTGGACAGTTTAAGACCCAAATTTCACTATTCACATACTAAGAATATTTGTTGTTTATTTTCGGGGTTCAGGTTCGGGTCACGCCACTCCGATAACATTCGCGCCGCGAAGATAAGCAAGTTTTAAATTGGTGAAGTAATTTTTTCAGTGTACTATAATTTAATAACTGACATGGATGTTAAATTTCACGGATTACTCGATATAATGGTGATACTTAATGATAATAATTGCAAAATTGTTGAAACTTTTTACCTAATAATCAGTTTTTTCAAACTAAATCATATTAACATATTAAAAGGCACAATACATGGGTATTTTCAGAATACACCTTTGTAATATATAACAGTATTCAACTTTAATAAGGTTTATACAGGCTTTTTTCTAGGAAGAAAAACGTATTCTAATTTACAGAAAATTAGTCCTTGAAGTTATGATACATAGTGTCCCAGAACAGTAAATAATTTAACAAGGATTTAATTCAAAAATCCTTTTTTTAAAACACACTTCTTAGGGGTGGTGCGCAAATTACGTAAGATGGGGGTGTATGTAAAAAGTATATGAATATGTTGAGATATCTTAATTTGGGGGAAAAGGAGAGTCAAAATTCCTTAAAAGATTAACTTACGTAATTTGTGCACGAACCCTAACATTTTTTACTAGAAAATAGAATATGGTAGCGCGGAGGGGCAATGGGAAAGAACGTATTGATTTTTTTTAATTCTAATTTCGGGGACCGAAGAAAACTACATTCTCTATAAAATAATGGTTTGCAATTATACCCTGGCGGGTCCCTCTGAATCTCTAAACACCTTGAACCGAGACAAAATCCCCCCTTGTCCATAGCCCTGATTTGAATTAAAATTTACGTAAAACACCCATATCCAAAACTATTTAAACGTCAATATAATAAACTTGGTTATGAAACCTATTTGATTTTGATAATTTAATCCTCAATTATGCAGTATATTCTGCAAAACGTTTAAAAAGAGTGGAAAATTAGATTTTAGCGATATTAAATCTCATTGGTGGTGTAATTAAAATATTGGATCAGTTTCAAAAATCAAAAATATTTTTGCTAAACAAAATAAAAGTCTAGTTAAGTCTAGTTGTGGTAATTTTTTGAGCATGTGGATTATTTTATCGTATTTTTTTATGTTTGCGGAGTTAAATAAACCATTTAGCTCTCAAAATTCCTATCTTTCAGAAATATTGTACAAAAAACGTTGATTAAGATTGATTGTAGGTCCTAAGGCCGGCGCACGGTTTTCAAGTTTGATGTTCGTATCAAAAACAAAAGACATAGTATTCCAGGGAAGATATTTTTTGGAATATTCACGTGTTAAAGATCTAAGAACTATGGATAATGCTTTTATGCATCCCGGAAATTCCACGTTTGGAACTTCTGAATCTGTTCGACGACTTGTTTCCGATATTTACCTCAATTACACCCAATTAAATAGGGTAGTATGGACTGTTCCACGCTGGAATACAGTTATGAATTGTGCATACAAAACCCAGGTATATCCAAGATTTTTTGTTGGGGATCCACGAATGTACAGTCCTTTCTATAACCCAACCTTGGCCGAAAGACGCCTGGCCGACATTTTTACACTTGAATATATGGACCACCTGATTTAACCTTTGCGCATTTGCTAGGGATACACGAATAAATGGAGCATTTGATAAAACATTATATTTTTTTGGGTTTATTTTCGTTAAAATTTATCAGTCGAGGGACTTTACATATTGTGTCAGAGATCCAATCCAATCCAATTGACCAATACATCTTATAATCAGGCTGCAGAAATTTGGTACCCATGACGTTTGACTGTTTTGTATCAGATTTGTTTTCGGAATTAGTATAATTTAAATGACAGTAATTTTCATATGTACTACTTCTGAAAAGTTCGCTTGTGATTTTGTAAAAAGTACCTGTAGAGTTAATATAGCTTTAAATTTAGTTTCGGTAAGTTGTACGTTACATGTATTTAATATGTAACCTGTAGCATCCGTACCAAATGAATTTGACATCAGCGTCATAGCTATCATTGAGTCTACAGCCTGTTAAGCAGGCCCTGCTTATTATGCAAACCACCAGCACCAGATTTCAAGTTAAAAAGAACATATTTCAAAGGAAGTGCATAACTCAACTGAAAATGTCCATGTTTGGAAAGGTCCTTTTTCACCAACATTGAACCTACTAGGTATGAACAAAGAAAAGACAAAACCGTATGATAAAACTAAACCTTATCCAACACAAGTGACACAAAACCCAAATTTCAGTTCATTTAAGAGGTTTGAACTTTTGGCTTTAGATATGATTCTGATACAATGAAAAGTTTTGATACAACGAAATCTGACTGACAAAGATAGCGAAGAACTTATTCGTCCGATAGTTCCAAGGTTGGTATGACCAATCAAATAATTTGTCCTGAATAGGTGGATGCTGGAAAATAGCAGCATATTTTTAATTTCAACTATCTAGATCTCTTTTGTGATAATTTGTAATTTTTTTTAACAATTAAAAACGACGATTTGTCGTTATGTAGGTAATTATTTTTGAAAATACTCTTGTTATTTAAACTTATTTCAAAAAGACGAAAAATTTGTAAGTTTGTAAGTAGTTTTTAATTTTTGTATATTTACTGTATAAAAGTAGGTTTAAAATAGTGTATGGCTAAAAGTTTTGACTTTTTGTGGAAAGTGAAGTGCATTTTTAAATAGTTATTAGAATTATTATTTGTTTTGCATTTGATCATTAGTTTTTGACTTTTGATCTGTTTTTATGACTGTATTATATCAAAAGTTGAAATAATAGTTGTAGGTTTGCTAATCTTGTACCTGATAAATTTTTATTATCATAAACATAAGACCTGGCTTCTAATAAGCCGTCGTAACTATAAGTCTGATTTTTGCATTTTTAATAAGTTTGTTTTTTTTTTTCAGAATATAGTTTTCGTTTCGTTTTTTTTTTTGTGTTTTATGTTTAAACGTTATTTCGTTTTTTTTGCATTTTTGTATATAAACTGTGCTAGACTATTTTTAGGCAAGTTTTGTGAACCCAGCGGGACTCTCGCTATACATTTTGAGTAGGTCTCCTTCCCGAAAAATCTTAAAAAAATCCTAGTGGATACTCTATGGTAAACTATAACTTCTTTTCTTTAAAAGGTAGAAAAAAATATATTAATTTTTTTAATTTCGGAAATATAGACTTTTGAAAATTACGAACCTTTTCATAAAAGAGTATGGGGTCTCCCAGACATTATACCAAAAGTCCAGCCTGGTTTTTCAAAACTTTCCCAAAAACAGAAATAAAAAGCTAATATTAAATTTTTATAAATTAGTACATATGCTTAATTATAAGTTTGACTGCTAGTTGTATCGTTTTGTTTACTTTTCGTTGTTGATATTTTGTTGTTCCTTTTGTGTTTTTTAATTTTCAATACAATATTAAACAAATACACTTTTGTGTTATTTAACTTTTTACTTTGACAGGTAACAAAAATAAAAGAAAGACTACAATTTAAAAATATAATATTCGTAAGATAGTAAGTATTTGTACATTACAAACTTTAAAAAATAAAAATTTTACACGCGAGTAAAAATTTATAAACTAAAATAAAAATAATTTAACAACAATCGGTACGTTTCAAACGTTACTAACTAAAACTATATTATACAAAGTCTTTACAAAATATGAGCAAGCACTAAAAAATACGTTCACATAAACTTAAAAAATAATACTAAATATGACAAAGTATACTAAAAAATCATGCTTGAATATAGTATTCGCGAAATGCGCAAGAATACGCTATTCTTATTTTAAGAAAAGTAACCTTAAGTTAAGAATATGATGACAATACTGTTTTCAAGCATACTTTTTTGAGTGTATATTCATCAATTATTATATCATCCACCCTAGTAAAGAGTTCCATCTTGAATCGTGGAATTGGGGTTTCACGGGAATCGAGAATTCTTATCTTGTCTCGATTTCGAGAAAAAATCGAGACAAGAGTTTAATTTTTAAAATCAAGCCAACTCGAGAGTCTTGATCAAGAATCAATATTTCTCGACTCTTGATTGAATTGTTGTACTTTTCATATACCCACCACCTAAAAGTTTTCTACCCACAAGTTGAAAATCAAGACGAGACAAGAAGTTAATCGTCGAGAAATAGTCAAGACAAGGTCAATCTATTTCTTGTCTCAATAATGGAGACTCCCAACAATCGAGAAGTTCCGTTTCTCGACTCTCGTGACACCCTACCCCTTCTTTTCACTAGCTTGGCAGATTACAAATCACTCACATCTAAACGAAGACGTAGCTGGTCAGCCTAAATTTATTATGGCTTTAAATATATTATTTAAAAAATGATATTTCTATACCGGGTTAACGTTATCAGTATTAAAATACCCACCTTTGGGGTATACGGGTATATTTGAGGTTTTAAAATGAACTGTCAATGCAAAGTAGCATGATTGAAATTTAAAGTCAAATTGTAAATAATTTTTTACTAACTAAACTTTAAATTAAATCGAAGGCCTGTTCACGATCAAACAATTAAGCAACTTAAAATGTTATTTTAACCAAAAATATCTTAAATGTTTTAATTGTTAATTCTTAGGTCTTGATTATTAAGTAATAATTCCTAATTTTTAAGTCTTAATTCTTGTCTTAATTTTTAATTAAGTCTCAATTCTTTAGTCTTAATTCATAAGTCTTGAGTCTTAATTCTTAAGTCTTAGTTATTAAATTTTAATTCTCAAGTCTTATATCCTTAAATTAAGTCCTAATTTTTAAGTCTTAATTCTTTAATCTTAAGTCTCAATTCTTAAGTCCTAATTTTTAAGTCTTAAATCTTAAGTCTTAATTCTTAAGTTTCAATTCTTAAGTCTTAATTCTTAAGTCTTAATTTTTAAGTCTTAATTATTAAATCTTATATCTTAAGTATTAATCATAGGCCTTAATTGTTCGATTTTGAATAGGCTGTTTAAGGCTGTGTAAGGGCCCTTTTACCGCTTTGCAGGCCTCACTTGGACTGTTTCGCGGGCCCCGCTTGTGGACCTTATTACAAAAGCAGTGTGGATGTAAATATTAATTTAGAAGCTATCCCTATATGCAAAAAGGCATTTTGCATTGGCACTTTTCAATTTTTGGCCAAATGTTACTGGAATAAAATAATATTAGCCTTTTAAATATCTTCCTAAGAAATTATTTAATAATTTAAAAATAAACTATATACATAATATTTAATATACAGGAGCAACAATCAGACTACTAGGGTGAAATTTTAAAAATTAATAAATTCTTTAGTTGTTTTTTGGGAAATTTCTAGGACAGCTCGTTTTTTTTTTTAAATTGCACATATTTTTATGTACATTTTCAAACCCCAGTTACTCCATTTTTTAATACCATGTATTTAAGTAAAATAATTTTACATAGGTAAACTAATTTTGTATATAAAATACTTTTCTCTAAGAAATTTTCTTAAATAGGTTATTTTTGGAACTAAAAAATTTATTCATTTTTAAAATTCTACCCTTGACAATTAATTTTCTATAATAGTGGGATAAGACTTTTAGTTTACCCTTTACTTTTTAACCCTTTGGCGGGTATCATTTTCAATAAACATTACTTTAAATTTTTAAGTAAGCATGAAATGCTTAAATTTTAAGCATTCATTTCCTGTTTATTTTTTGTTTGTCTGTCTAAACTTTTAAATGGTGTATTTTTTAACGGAAGCTGTATAAAGGGTAAATGTTGCTTAGTTTTGGCGATATTGAAGGTAAAGCTTTATTAAAGCTTAGGTTGTATGTTCCTTTGTTAAGATGAGATCGGAATTAGGGGCCGTGCAAACATTACGAAAAAAAAATATTCTCCGGATCCCCTGCCCCCCTTGCAGGACATCGAAAGATTGTTGACAACCCCCCTCCTAAAATAAAGCTGAAATTAAAAAAACTTGGGGATAAAAAATAATAAAATGATTTCTGGATCCGAATTTGTGAAAAGTTTTTCTGCTCTTTGGTGATACTATTAAAACAAAGATGCGATGGCCTTTATTCAGAAAACCTTATTCAAAAATCAATCTTGTGTTGCCACCTATGAATTGCAAGCCCTGTCTCTCATCTTAAATTAAGGAATGTGTCTATTCTTTCAAGAGCGACCTCTAGTTTATAAGAACTAAGACGGCAGGCAGTACCCGCTGTACGTCGCTATAGATTCTTCGGCGTAGTTCCGACCCGAGATTACGCCGTAATCCGTGTGGTGGTGTGGACATCTGTGAGCGTGAGGGCATTGGCACAACGTGTTTACATTCACTTCGTCCAGTAGTTCTTGACGTTTTCGTACCGTGAATAGTCTGCAAGGCTCTTTTCTTTGGCATCTCATTCTCTAAAAGGGATAAAAAAAATCAGTCATTAGGGATGGAGATAATTGGGCTAGTGTCATTAATAAATAATTTTTGAAGGCTTATTTAAAAGATTTGCGACAAATGCAGAGTAGTTCTTTAATAAAACTCGTTATAAAACCCATTTGGTGTCATTGAAACTAGTAGATTTGGATGAATTTCGTTACTGGAAATGAGAAAAAAATGGAACCGAAAAGAATGTTAGGACCCCCGGCAGGGCCCTGGTGTGTAAATATGATTAATATCTTGGCTAAACCTATTCTTTCTTTAAAATTAATTAAAATTATTTGGTTCTTGGGCCCTTTTGCATGTGGCATTTCTAAGTTTCAAGACTTGATTTTTTCTAAAGCAGTTTTTCCCATTTCCAGACTTGAAAGTAATTCATCCATTATCTTACGAAACTACACTGTAAGACCAAGCACATTCATACCAAGCAGTAACACTGTCTATGTCTAATGTCATGAGAAAGGCGCGTTAGATTATTTTTCTTTTTATCGACTGCGCCAACTATCTTGTTTTATTGCTACATTCTGTAAAAGATACAACCAATCGGAATCTATCATTTTCAAAACGATGCAGTACCATATTTGAAATTCTACTGACAATTAACCTTAATTTTTGCGAATTGTTTGTTTGAAATGTTTAATTCATACATTTTAGGAAATTTTAATGTTTATCGGCAACGCCGCTCATGTTCAGCTTGCAAACTGCGGAAAAAATCGCCTTGCTTTTTAAATTGGACACTTTTATTTGGCAGTGTCAGTACTTGGTTTAGAATTATGCCATGCGAAACTCGCATTACGCAAAAATTGACGCTTTTTTCATAATGGCGTATAATTCAAATTGTTAAGGGCATTGCTTTGCAAGACAAATGAAAATAATTTTTTTAAATTACCTAAAAGATACGGCGCAGTACGTAATACAACCTCAAAACATTGACATTGTGGTCTACAACCACTAGCAAAAACTAGAAATGTCAGACCAATGATAATAAAAAAGTCTTAATGAGGAACAGTCTAATACTAGTATGGGTTTCCAAAAATGTTTTTGTGGTAATGTTGTTTAAAACAAGCCGTGAAGATGTGTAATGCTTTGCATTCCATAGTACTTTATATTTTACACTTATTAAAAAGTGGCGCCCCCTTTAACTTTTTTGTTCAAACCAAACCATACAGTTTTTTATATTCGTCGGACATTCTGTTCTTGAATAATTGTGCTCATAAAAAATGTGACGGACATAAATGAAAGTTGTTCAGAATTCAATGAAAAACATTTGTATAAAAAAAATTGATCTGGGGATAATTTTTGTCCATTTTGGAAATTTGAAAACCATGGTATGATACTCTTCCAGCTTGAGAGCTGTGATAAAAAAAGGTACTTACGGTTTGTGGTGAGCAAGCAAATAGGTACTGGAATGCCATTTCTTGATTTGTTAGATGGACGACGTTTCTTTTGATTAGATATGTTAAGGAATTTTTCGGGCAATGACAGTGGACAACTTGGTCTGTTACGTTGTTGGAAAACAAAGTTATTGACCATGTCGTGTCTCTAAAATACCTAAAATTGAAAAAAAATCATTATAGTTTTTATTTTTTTACTCTTAACATATTTGATACTAATATACATCAAGTGCGGGTCCAGTATAAAGGTCTGGGGGAAGGGGGGGCGTAAATCGAATTGTTTTGTTACATTTACCAACATTTATAAAAATTTATTTTGAATTTGTCTTATATACAATATAAATATTCAAAACTTAACATAAAAAGCGCCGCTGGTGATTTTTTTCTGAATTTTACTTAAAATTGCAAAAAATGTTTGTTTTTTTCTGTTGAATATTTTTGGTTTAGGGGTTATTACCTCACTGATAAAAAAATATTTGCCATTTTTTACATTTACATTCGGCACCTTTAATGACAAAAAAAATACCGTGTGTATTTATTTTGGATAAGATGTATAAAAAACACCTTCAAAACCTTATGAGACAGGACCCTTTGAAAATTTTTAAAGTACCTACCTAAGTACGCTATTTTTTACAGTGTGCACTGTGTCTATGTTCCTCAAGAGGTTAAAGAAATTTGTGGCACTTTAAATTAAAAATAAACGAGTAGCTTACCTGCATTTTGGTATTTTCTTCACTGGTTCACACAATTTATATTGCCTTGTTTTTTCGACAAATGTATGACCATCATCAGATAGTAAATTCATGGGACAAGTCCTTCCATTCGGACATCTACATTGTTTTTCAATCCACGGCGTATCGTAAAAGTCGATTTTATTACAAATCGATTTCGTACTGCATTCGGGCAAATCTTCATCGGTAGTCTGAAATAAAATTTTTAGGATAAATACAAAATTCTTAAACATCACACTGAAAAATAAGTGTGAATTTACTTAATCTGCCATCTGACCCTTGCAATTACCCCCAGTCCCCTGCCTAAACCCGCCTTGGAGTCCGTTCAAATATTTTTGTTTTATTTTTTTTTATTTTGTTTTTATTTTATGTTTTTTGTTTTTTCGAAAACAAGTTTTTTTTTTATTTGTTTATATTAACAATGACATATGACCTGTAAATTAAAAACATTAATATAGAATGTTACAAAAAAAATCAGGTTCCCTTAAGTATCTTTTTTTTATTATTTTTTCCACTGTGTAGTGTTAAGATTAATATTAATTTTAAAGGCGTTTCCAGAGGATATACCCTCCCCTTGTAAAAATATTGTAAGTAATTAAAAGCGCAGTCTAAAGCAACAACCAGTAACCATTTCTTTTGGATAGATACATCCGGTGTCAATATACAAAGCGGTCTAAAAGTCACCCCCTCCCTCTCAACTTTTGAACGAGTTGAGATATCGACTTCAAATTTAGAATTATTAAATAAGACAACAGTCCAATAGAGAATTTTATTTGCTTTAAAATAATTTATGACACGACCCCCCTTAACATTTAAAAAATGTATCCCCCTGTCCACTTTTAAAGAGCTGAAAGTATGAAATATGCAACTTTTTCGAATTTCAAGAAGAAGCTGGTATATAACCGATCTGACCTAATTTATTATTACTTTTGCTATAAGTTAACATCTTGCTATATTTGTCTCGAATAACATAATTTTATTCATTATACCAATCAAAATCTAACAATTGCACCTAATTCAGAAGGAGTTTCTACACAAAAGGTTTTATAAATTGGTATTTGTCTATTTTAAATACCTTACATGGAGATGTAAATATGCTTTTTTAATTAAATAATTTACTTACATTATACTAACCAAATAAGTACAAAATATTTTATACACGGAAAGAAATTAGTGGGCTCTGCGCTATACATTATAAGATATTTGGTAACAGTGGCAAATTATAGTGATTTAAGCTATAGATTATAAGGGACACAATAACTAATAATGTTAAAAATAAATTGGAAACGATTATATATATTACAGACACGATTATATTTATTACAGGCACTATTATAAATTTACAGAAATTTTATTATATTATAAAAATTATTAGCACGGACAATAATTAAATCTATTTAAGCTATAAATGCCATACTATTTGTTATATTTTATTATTCACTAAACAATTAAAGTATTTCATATAAATTTTTACACTGACTGCCATAATTGTAAGAGAAAGCCTTGTATTTATATAATAAGCGATTATAATTTGCTTGGTATGTGTGTTATAGCGCTCCTAGCTATAATTTTTTTTTCCGTGTATACGTAAATATGTTAATTAATATACTTTATATAAGATGATTTAACTAGGCGCAATAAGAGGGTCGCAAAATATCTGGGCGATAAAATATCCCGGCTACAAAATAGCCTGGTGACAAAATATCCGGAAAAAAGGACTCCGCACATTTACTGAGGAAAATATCGCGGATTTAGCTATTGATTCATCAGTATTTTTACTTATAAAGTATCCAGAAACGTAAAAAGCCGCTTGCAGCGATTTTCAATGAACAACTGCACCAAAAACGCATTCTAAAACGAACGTTTTCTAATATTTTTTCTATTTGCGTTAAAATATCTATTTTAAAGAAATTTTTTAGGTTAATTTTGACAGTTTTCATTTGTTTTTGACGGTATTTAAATTTTGTAAAACCCGTTTGCATGACCCGAACTTTGTGAAAGGCAAATATTTTTTTTTCTGTCGCAAGACTTTTTCTTGGGGAAATTAAAAATTAACTGTCAATTTAGGATCTAGGTTAACACATAAATGCATAACACAATTCATTTATAAGACATATTCATTTTAGTTTTCAATGCAATATCCTTAATGTATGATGACACATCCTGTGTAAATAAACTTATAAATCTCCTATTTCCCATATAAGGTAGAATTATAGGTGAGGAAGTTGTTTTTTTTCTTACATTATAAAGGCTTATCCCTTAATGGATAAAAATCTAGCTACATGAAATCGTACCACTTTGTGGTAAAAAAAGGTAACACAGAATATTCTAAACCGAAATACTAGGCGACAAATATCCTGCGACACAATATACCGCGACACAATATCCCGCGACACAATATCCCGAATAAAACAAAGGACCCGCACATTTACTGAGGAAAATGTATTTCGTTGGATTTGGCTGAAATATTGATATATTGTAGTCCTTAGTCTGATTAACCGTTTTGTTGCAATAACCGTTCAAAAGCAGGCCTGTTTTCCTTGCATTTCATGAAATAATTCTGTATCTCGGAAACCACTTTCAGAGCAACAATTTTTTTGCTTTGTAACAGTATGTATTGTTCTGGGGTTATAATTTTATATACAGGGTGTCTATTACTTTGGCATGCCAAAAAATTCACTTTTCTTGACGTATTAGACCATTTTGATTCGAAATCTGTGATTTCTTTATTATATCTAAACTCCTAGATAAGCTATGGACAAACTGTTTTTTTGCAAATACAGAAGATTTAGTTACATTTATCATCAACGTGGGTAAGTTAATCAAAATGGGGTAAGACCCCCAATTTTTTTAATAACTTCTGAACGCTTTGACCTAGAGACTTAAAACTAAGTATAAAAATAACATTACATAATGCCTAGACGTCTACTAAATATAAAGTCTCTAGGTCCATTCGTTCAAAAGTTATTGCGAAAATATTAAAAAAACTATCGGTGGGTTCTATTTTTTTAATAAACATAATTTCTTGGTCTAACGTTTTATTTTAAATATGTAAGAACTGTTATGTATATCTGATTTCCGATGTGACGCATATATCCCTTAAGCGAGAGGAAACAAAAAATTGTAAAAACAAGACAAAAAAACACGTTGCCGAGCTTAATTATTGCTTCGCAACATTTAAAATAATTTTCAGAATATAAATGGTTTTTAACACATCATCATCGTGTTTAAAATCACACGAGTGCAAGAAAGATACTTTTTAGCGTGATTTATAAACTATTTTTCTTACGGACAGAAATGTGCAGATTTTATTTAATTTTTCATTAATAAGAATTATTAATTATTTACCTTAGGTATGAGAAAAAATGGCGCTTTTAGATAAAATCGAGTAAAAAAAATACTTAAGTTAAAAATTTAAGATAAAATACGTTATGCTTTTCACCTGTCGCCATTCGAAGAGTAGAAAAAGAAGAGGATGAGAAAAGTGTGCAACAGGCAAGCAGGCAATAAGATCCGAATACGGGCTACAGGTGTTCTAGGGGGTGGCTCTTTGAATCGTACACCTTGCGTCTGGTAAAATCGTGGGAAAATCGGACAGTTGTACTCGAAATCTTTTTGGTCGTGGGCCCGGCAGTCGCCTGTCATAATGTTGGCACCCTCCATCATCTTATTCCCCCCGCCACTCCCCTACAACTTTGATTTATAGGCCGGGAAACGAGCATGTATTTTAATGGGGTAGCCGACATGCTAAAAATGCTAGTAAAATATAGACTAACCATAGAGTCTTTTTTGCGCGTAGGTAGTTGATTTTTGCACAAATAGGTGGTTTTTGTGGTTATGTAATAATTATTTTAAATAGGTAGAGAAAAGGTTTCTAAATGTTAAACACGAAAAATCTAATTTATGTAGGAGAATGGGGTTAAATTTTAGTTTTTTTTCTTTAAAGTGCCCCTCTAAATGCCAAATTTCAAATCTCTAGCTAATCTGGAAGTGTGCAACGCTATAGAAAACTGTTTTGAGAAACATGTTAATAGTAATGTCTGTAGCTGCCTAGAAGCAGGAGCGTCTTAACAGCACGGGAAAGTCCAGCCCTGTCAAAAGGCCGTTTGTAAGGGCAAAGGGTTAAGTTTAAAAATTTCATAAAGCTTTTTTTTTAGAGGTAAGGACCTTTTTATAGTAGTCATAAGGCTTAATATAGAGACAGACAATTTTTGATTTGGGTTTTTTAGTACCATAGGGGGGCGGCCGTTTTTCAAATTTTCCCGGGGTGGCCAAAATCAATCCAAAAGACGCCCCTGTTTGGAAGCGTGAAGATATCTATAAGAAATTGTTTTTAAAGCTGAGGATTGGATTAGAACATTTTTCTCAACATTTAAAAAAAAAAGGAACATTAAGAATTTTAATTTAAGAAAAATAGAGCGCTAAAGTCCAAGAATAGTGATACAGCGTCCTATATTTTTTGTTTTGGTATTTAGTATTTTACAGAGGATATTTATTATTCACCATTAAGGCTGGTGATCGAAAATAATCGCAGTTTCAGTATCTTAATAGTTAGCTGTGAAAAAAATAATCGTAAACAAAAACCAATTTAATTTTGGGTAGAAAAGATAAGATTAAAAAATTAAAAAGAAGGTATGGGTATAATTTGGGCGACTGTCTTCATAATTTGATAAGAAACTATTTTATCTTAACAATTAATTTTGCTGATTTCCGTTTATTATCTATTATAAAAAACAGTTAACATTTTAACACGATTTCCTATTTAATCTTCGTTGCTAACAGAAGAACAGCAAAGGGTACAAATAAACAAAAATATAACAAGCATTAAAAGTACGAAATTTTCAAAAAAAAAAATACAATACTTTATCAAGACAGACTTTTGGTTTGAGGTAAAAAAGGACGAATGCTTATATATTCCCCTATTTTACTCCTTACTATACAAGATACAATATTACTTTGACTCTAAAATAACGATATGTAAAGCTTCGGTTTCCTCCAAAAGTCGCAGTCGCTGACGACGAAATATTTTTGCGAATGGTCATGAATAGAGCTGCTGGTCGTCACGACCCTACCTGTTTTTCTCGACCTCGCCAGTCGCCATTCTGTTAGCGGGCCATTTTATAAACAACTGTTTTTGTTTGCGAGTTTATGCCTTTCAATTAGTATGAATATCTCTAAAAAGTCTGTTCTTTTAATGTTTCTGAATTATCAAGCGGAAGAAGAGAATCTCCTCCTCTTATTAACATTACATCATGAAGAAAAAAGGGCAACAGTTGCCTGCCATAACTATAAACGTATTTCGCTCTGCTGTGGAAAAAATACAGTGAAAGACACTTATCAAAGCGCAAAACCACCTATTTCATCGTAAAATTCTTTTAGAAATATAATTAATTTTAAACTACACTGTACGCATGTGTAAGTATAACTAATGTAATTTTTAAACAGTGATCCAAATACGCTATTTTTCGCTGGATAGGGTTGTTTTTGCTCATATTGAGGTATTTTGTATGAAACGAAGCAACAGTGTTTATTTACGGCTTGTTTATAAATACGAAAACATAATAAAATTTAAGCGGTATCAGTAAAATTAATCTCAGCTACTAATATTCTAAGAAGCATTTGCAATTAGTATAGAGGCGAGATATTATACTACCTGAATATTTTGTCAGGTCTTATAGATTTGGAGATTAAATCTGCCACGGTATCTGGGAATGGCGATTTAGTTCAACTTTCGAATAACCCAAATACTATTTATAACTATTCAATAATGCATGGGGATCATTTTAAGACTAGTTTTAAAAAAATCCATCGAGCGCTTTGTTTTAATTGGTCAAAAAAATATTAATTTTTTTTTTAAAATAACGCGGAACAGAAATATAATATAGAAAGAAATTACAATTTAGTTTCAATCCATTTTTTGTAGATTATAATATACCAAAAGCAAGAGAAGAAAAAATTCAACTATTTGTCTGAGATATATTTTTTTGTAAAATTAACTAACACTCAAATCACACAAAAAGTTTTAGTGGCTTGCTTTATATTGTTCTCATCACGAAAATTTTTCTATTTAAAAAAATCTACAGGGTGGGTCGATCTAAATATTTAACAAGATATATATTTTATGATCTAAAAAGATTTTTGACCAACAAAAAAAGGCAATAGAATTTTTTAAAATTAGTCGTAAAATGATCCAAATTCATCGTAGAATAATGTTTTGAAACAATTTTTGAATTATTCGAAAGTAGAACTAAACCTTCATTCCCAGAGACCGTGCTGCTTTAAACATAAATTAACTACTGGGCTTTAAAATATACCTTCCAGCGTCGATATACCGATACCGGATTAAATTGATGGCATCCCGTATCAGGGCGGGGCCGTATAACATCAAATAAATCTTAAAAAATATCATTTTGATATAGGAGAGCGACGTGTAAATGCGACAGGCGGTTAATATTATGCACCGCCATATTTTTACGAGGTATGCCATTTTAGGACAAAATTTTGAATATTTTAAATTTTAAAACTCAAGCATCCAATATTTAATTAAAAAATATACGTTTGTGACAAAGTTAGTATTTAATGTGTATAATCAAGTGACTTGATTCAAAACAGACTCCCCATTTTATAGTCATAAAGAAAAAAATGTAGCATTTAACTTTCTGTTCATCATTGGCTACGTTTATACCATAGGGACTTTATTTTAAGTCCAGATACGTTTTATCTACCTATCTCTGTTTATAGCATTTTGTTAACACAGATAGGTAGATAAATAGCACCTGGACTTAAAATATAGCAGTATAGTAAACTATACACAAAAATATGACGGATGAATAAAGACTTTATAGTTAGATAACATTAAGATTTGAATTTAACAAATGTATAAACAAATTGTTGAAAATTTCCTGTCTATATATGTGGAGGGTTGGCGGCAAAAGTTGTACAAGTCCATACGAAATACTGAGTTAAATAATTTATTATTTTGTGCAAAAAATCCGATTTCTTCGAAAAATATATGCTTTTTTTTCTATAAATATGTTTTTAATTCAAATTTTCGGTTCACTAATGTTTACTTTTTAGTAAACCCTTCATATTTATGAATCATTTAAAATATTGCACAAATTCATTTATGCATGCAGAGCATTTTATCTAAAGGAAACTATAAAAATTATACAAATAATTACTATCACTTTTATAAGGTAATTTGATAAAAAACTGTAATTACCATGATAAAGTGTAATAAACATCCTTTCAATTTAATTTAAATAATAGATTAAAACAAAATTAATGAGTAAATAATAATAATCCGAATAATTAACAGATAAGAATAGGATTTCACGAGAAACCGAGATTTCTCGCCTTCTTTTCTCCTTTTCGAGAAAAGAGTGTACTTTAGACTGAAAATCGTACATTTCCGCTTACTTTCTCGCGAAAAAGTTTTACGATTTTGATTATTTTTTTATTTTCATATCAGTCCACAGTTTCAAATACTATAAATTTATGATTAATTCTATTTAATTAATTTAAACAAATTTTTAATAGGTTCAGATCATCGGGGCTCTACTGTATCTACATTAATATCGATAGTAGTGGTAAAAATTATGAAATTTGAGTTCTGTCCTCTGTAATTAATACCCGAATTCTTTGGGGACAGAAATTTTTAACACCTGACTCATAGGCCTGTATTTGACCTCTGTGTGTTGTGAACTCATATGGTTTTGGTCATGGAGGCGATTTCACGGCATCGCATTGTTATGTACTATGTTGTTATGCGAGCCTGTGGATATGTCCTTACACAAAAATTTTTAGACCACAGTAAAAAAACTACGTTTTTCGGTTAGTTGGTCATGCTTTTATTTTTCTTAAAATCTCTCCGTATGAAATTAAGTTTTAAAATCATTTTATTTTATATTCTGAAAAAGTTTATTTAACATAACAGACCTATCTAATAAAATACCAGCTGGTTATAAATAAGGTGGAAATCTATCATTTCCGGTCCAATCGGATGTTAAGATCTTGAGTTTAGTTTCTATTTATTTATGATAGCAACTAGTAAGCATTTTTTACCTTATTTTAAACGATACAATGTATTTTAAATTTTAAATTAGTTATATAGGGGATAGTGTCTAGACTTATACAAATATCGGCCATAATCCCCTGTATAAATTGGCGACAATTCGTCGGTCTTGAATGACAATCAATGTAAAGCCCTCAAAGCTTACAAAATTCTCCGCCGACGAAACAATGCTTTCTTCTAAAATTTCTTTAAAAGGCTTCTTTTCAAAAGATTCAGTACAAAAATTTTAATTTTGCTATTGCTGTCAAAGCCGAACCTTGAGGCACACCATAATTTTAGCTGATTAGTCAACTTGGTTTCAAAAATGGTTTTTTTTCTAAGTGAAAGTACTGAAGTACAAAAAAGTTTTAATTTTAGCCTGTGGCACTGGGGCCTTATACGTTTGTTTTTTTTTTTTTATTTGAGACTGTATAACTTAAACGTAAAAATTTTGACCTGCGGCGCTAGAGCTTTCTTGCTTTAGTGAAATTTTCAGTAATAATACAGTTTAAGAATTTAAAAAAATCGCCTGTGGTACTAGGGTTTTTACGTTTTTGTAGAAATTAATAAAAAATATAAATTAGAGTTTCTTGTATTTTTGTGAAATTTTAAATTTAATTAATTGTAATTGTATAGACTGGTTTAAAATTAAAAAAGACCATCGAATTTGTAAAAATCTTCGCCTGCGGTGCTACGGCTGTGTTACGTTATTTCTTAATTTAAGAATATAAAAGTTTTTGGAGTTTAACACCCCCCCCTCCAGGACCAGGACCCTGGATCCGCCCCTGTTTACCGGTACTGCATCCCCTGCGGATAACTATGTAGAGCAGTGTAATTCAGAAGTACGAAAGTGTGGTTAATTTTGTCATGGAAGCCCATTTATGGTAGAAGAACCTGAGATACCTGTACACGTGCATTGATAATTACCACCATAACCAAGTTGTATTTGAGACCCTGTTTTATGTGCAAACAAAAAGACTGACAAAAGAGCAGAGCATAGTTGTTCATAATAGTGATCTTAAGAAGTTGTAAAGAAACGGAAGTACAGGAAATATAAGGCAGAGATCCTAAATCACCAACTCCATTGTACGAACACATCAATAGAGAGGAAGTTAATTCATTCGGAAACTTTTCTACCATCCCTATAAGTCAGTTGTCCCTTAACTAGCACAGTGAGGTCAATAATTAAACCATGAAAAACTAATTATTTGCGTATCAAAAAATACACACAGAAAAATGTTTACTAAAAACAAGTACGTATTACTTAGACACTTAAATGTTTTGTTGATTATGTATCTTACAAATATGTTAAAACCTAAGTCACGTAAAAATGCTTGGTTTAAAAAAAAACAGGATATTATTCAGTGTTGAACTCGCGTAGAAATCTGCAAAAAATAAATAAAAATTACTGCAGTCGAACAACCGGTTCAAAAGTTATTCACTATCCACAAAGATTGAAGCATTGCTTAAAAAAATTAGTCTATTGAATTTTTTCTCAGTGTAAACATTTATTAATTTTTATGTGACGCCATATTAAATAGATTTAAAGTTTAATGTATAGCATAAAGGTGTTAAATAAAAAAAAAGGTTGACATCGAGGAAAACCATCTTATATTGGATATATCCGGAAATTTGATTGTTATTTCAACAATGGACAATGGCGGGAGACCGGAACTGCATCTTTAATAAAAAGGAAGGCAAGAAAATCGTTTATCAATACCTAGAATTCTCACCCACCACCTTTTTGAAAAAAAAAAAACAACAAAAGGCATATTTCTTTTTTTAGGATGTATCTTTAATAGGACCATCTAGTTACAAATTGCATTAGATTTGTATATCCAAATTATATGGTCGGCTTTATCTACAAAATTAACACGTGTAGTGCCTCCACTTCATGCGAAATAGACTAAGAGTCTTGTCAAAAATAAAAAATAAACTTGATCGGATAAATATCTTCTGTTTCTTTATACAGTGCAATAAAATGGGATGACACAATTTTAGATTTATGGCCTTTTGGAACTTCCAAAACACATGTTTGTTGTTTAACATATAGAAAAAACATCCTTTTATTTATAAAGATTCCTTAGCCCATTGAAATGCATAATTATTATTCTGTGGGGCAACCCTTGTCGATAAAGGATGTTTTTGTAACTAAAAAGGGCACCCACTCACTCAAGAAAAAAAAATATTTAAACCTAGTCTACATAAACTATCATACTACAAATATCAGGCTCCCCCTTCATTATTTTTTTACTTTTTCTCTATCCTTGTCGCTTTTGAGTGGGTGGGACCCTGGTTCAGGGCTGGACAGAGCCAGCCCGGGCCCCAGGGAACCTTTTTTTCGGGCACCCCATTTTTGCAAAAGTTAAAGTTTTCGCAACTGAGAAAAAGCTTTACCCCTGGCAGAACATTTTTGCCGGGCCCCCTCGGAGGCCCAGACATCTGGGAATATTTCCCCCTCCCCCCCCCCTGAATCCGGCCCTGCCCTGGTTAGGTGATATTTTTTACAGACTCTTTAATATAAAAATATGTATATTTTGCTTTTTACATGAACAATAAAAACCTGTAGTAGTTTTCTTAAAAACAATGTCGATTTTTTTCCAATTTTTTTATTCTATACCCCTGTTTGAGCTCCCGCATTTAAAACTACGCTTCTGCCGTGTGCCTAAAAAATATTTCGGAACGTTATAATCAAAATGATATAATTAAAAAAATGATGTAGAAGCATAGAATTAAAAGATAATATTTTTGGTCTATAATTCTGGATGAGATGAAAAATATTTTTGTTATGTATACTTTAACCGGACGTTATTAAACTCTTCGCAGCTTTTACAGCAAAAATGTTATTATAGATTTAAGAGCTTTTTTATCTCAAGAATTCTTAATTTTCCGAGGAATCGCGTCTAACTTTTTAAAATATGTATACACAGCGGTCCAAAAGTCACCCTTCTTCCTCTTTTTGAACGAATTAAGATATCGACTTCAAATTTAAAATACTTAAATAAGATAAGTCAAACTAGTTTTTTGAATATATTTGTATTTTTAGATTTTAAAATGTGGGCATGGGGCATAGGGGTATTTTTTTTAAAAGGAAGGGGTCGTATGATACATTTGATTACATATTTTTTCATTTTTTCGAGACATTTTTTGGGGGTTTAAAATATGGTTGAAAATGGGAATTTTTCTTAAAATTTCTATAAAAAAATCAAACATATCTGGAAAATCGTTAATTTCGTTTAAAAATATCCACCTCTATGCCCCCCTGACCACATTTAAAAAAAAATCAAATATATAGTTTAAGTTGTCTTATTTACGTTCTCCAAATTTGAAGTCGATATTTCAACTCGTTCAAAAGTTAAGAGAGGTGCCTGATTTCACATTTGAACTCAGCATTTCCAAATTAGTATAAAATTATATGTTTAAGCTGATCAGCGACAATTATTTTTTAAATCGTAAGAAGAGCAGTTCCTTGCAAACTTTTTTTTGACCTTTAATCTATAAACTGTTAAAGTTTAAAGAGTATACTATTAAAGGGAAAGCACTAAATATCTTCACGGCTTATTTTTTTTACCTGTTGATCAACATATGCGTGATTCCAATTCAGTTATTAACTAGTCTGGCTATTCTCCACATGCCCCTTGGCCATTCAAACTTTAAAGGGCCATTCCACGAAACTTTTGAAGAAAAATTAACACCAAACTAAGAATTTGACAAATGAAAAGTCACATTTAATTTTAATTGGTTAAGTTTTTAGTTAATTATTGGGTAGACCGATATTATAGACAACACACTTACAACCAAGCATGTGGGAATTGAACCCACAACCCCGGGATCCGTAATCACACGCGCTATCCACTGCGCTGCCGGGGTCGGCCAAACTTTAACGTTTTCTTTAAAACACTGTCAAAATAAACTGAAAACTGTCAAAATTTACTTAAAAAATTATTTAAAAACAGATATTTCAACGCAAACAGAAAAAATATTATAAAACATTCGTTTCACAATGCTGTACTTGCCTACTGAAAAACTCTTCTAAACTTGGACGTTGGCGTCAAAAACGACACAGTCAAAAAATATTTTATCATTGTCGCACCAGTAACTCTGGCCTCGCCCAAAACATAACTTAACATTGTAAATCTTTTATTCATTCATTCATTAAAATGGCACTACTTAAATACTACGTTATACCGCTAATTCAATTATATACTTATTTATAGAATTTTATTACTCCATTCATAATATATTTAGGTAGTCATTGACAACGTATCATTAAAAATTTTGCTTTTTTTGTTTGGTTGATTAAGCCTTGGTGTGATATAAATGTTTAAAAAACAGCTTTTTTACTACAACCCTTATATAGGAAGATTTTTTGCGATGGGACGATTTATAGTATTTTACTTACCAACTACATCAAAATAAATTTATTTATAATATCTTCTGTCATTCATATCCAAACTACACAAAGTTGGTAGCCTTGTTGTCAAGTTAACTTGGATGAAACATAAGATATTGTGAATGTAAGAACATTGGTATAACTGGTAGAGTAAAATACTATAAATCGTCGCATCGTTAAAATACTTCCTGTATTAACATCACAATCAGGCCTATTCACATGTACCATTGAGATTGAGATTTGTGGCAATATTGACGAAAATTGCAAGGTCATTTACGTCAACTGTATTAAAACTGCATGGGATTGTAATTTTTGTCAATATTGAATAGATTTCAAAGCTACGTGTGAATAGGCCTGATTGTCTGTTTGTTTACATCGGCACTTAGTGCTACTAAGAGTGCCGATGTACTGAAATCTTTTTAATAAATAATGCAGGTGTATTAATGGTTGCCTATTCACGTGATCACACAACTTTCGTTTTCAAAACGTTTTAAATTAGTGCCTATTGCCGATGTTTTGACAAGGTTGACAATTTAACTCAACCAGGTGAGCAGAGCCGGCCTTTGTAGGAAGCAAGTAAACCCCACTGCTTCAGGGCGCGAGCCTAGAGGGGCGTTTTTTTAACCTGAACTTTTTTTTTCGAGGGCGTTTTTTTTGCTAGGGGTCCAAGTTTTGGTCATGACGGTCAGGGACAAAGCTTTTTTTTCTTGAAGGTATTTTTGGGCACCAATTTTTTTTTTGTAGGGGGCGCCAAGTTTGGTAGAAACCGTCAGAGACAAAGCTTTTTTTTGAGGGTGTTGTTTTTTGCTAGGGGTGCCAAGTTCAAGGCTTGATTCAGGGCGCCGAAATGCAAAGGCCGGCCCTGCAGGTGAGATATTACTGAGGTATTTCACTGATTTGTTTTACAGTTTATGTAGAACGAAGCAATTCTACAAAATCTTATCTCGTGCTTTCGTGGCTATTTAAGAACCCAAAAAACCAAAAAATAAATCAGATTGTTTTTTGTTCTTGTAAAAGTGGTAAAAGGTTTTTATATAGAGTTAATCAATCTACTGTATAAATTTAGGGCTAGCTATATAAAAAAAACTGGAACTGTCTCATATAACAACAATATTTTTTAACACTAAAAATGTGGCATTTTAAAAATGCTGATAAAGGCAGGTAGCTTGGTTATTGTTACATGGGCCAGCTCTACTCAACTTGTTAAATACAAAACACTTGGCAAAGCTTATTTAAGACAGTTCTGTTTTGGATAAGTCCGTCCAATAATAATTGGAATTTAAAATAGGCTTTATATAAAAACAAAATTTTGAATATAAAAAGCTCTTGAAAAAGCTTATTATTGACATAAACCTATTTAAGTATTAATAATGCATTAATAAAAATCTTTGAAAAGAAGCAGTGGCCAGAAGAATATAAAAGCTAAGTCGTGAAATTAAGTAATGCTTCGCGTTTTATACTGTATGCTCTTCGCATGTTTTTCCCCAATGGTGGATGGAGATTCTCTATAATCCTAAAATATAAATATTTTTTTCCTCCCAAAATTAAAAAAAGTTCTTTTTTAATAAACAGTGCTGTCCAAAAGTTTTAAACATTTTTTTAAGGTTTTAATTTTTTAATTTTTTGTGCTAAAAAATGCGATTTATTAAGATTTTTTTTGTAAATTTTTATTTATATTAATTAAAGTTAGTTTAAAAGTATAATTTACGTTTTTTCATTGTGAAATTAGTCATTTTAAAAAAACTGATTGATTTTTTGAGAGAAATTTTGACGAAAATACCCATTTTCAACCCTATTTTAAAAAAAATCAAAAAATATATAGTTAAATGCAGAATTTTATAATCTTTAAAATGATGTATCCATTAAAAAAAATGTCCCCCCATGCCCCCTGTACACATTTTAAGAGCTGAAAATATTAAATACATACAAAAAAAATAGTTTGGGTTGTCTCATTTAAGCGTTCAAAATTTGAAGTCGATATCTCAACTCGTTCAAAAGTTAAGAGGGGGGGGGGTGACTTTTGGACCGCTCTATATGGAACGCAAGCTTGTTAAAAAATTAAACTCCTCACTTTTTTAAAATGGATATTCAATTTAGATTTAACTTATCTTTAAATCAGGGATAAACCACTGAAGGAAATTTTACAAACTCTAGAAAGTCTTTGTCTTGTCTTTTTTTATTGTAAAAACCACTCAAATAGAAAAAATTGTATAAAATAAAACTAGTATTTTAATAAATCATTATTTAAAGAAATGTATTTTTTATAATACGCTTCCCGCGGTATGGCTGCGAAGAGTATTTTAAAGCCAGCATAGTAAAAGTGAACAGTAGCATTTTTAGTGTTTGGACACCTGTGCTCTGTTGACTTGGCTTGTGACTATGACTGTGATTTCTTAAGGTCATTCATAAGTAAATAATTTCGGCTAAATCATTATTTTTCAACAGATTCTACACTGCCCAACTAAGAAATGGACCTGGAAATAGTATACGGTTCCACCGCACTTACTTTCTTGTAAATATGTGTCAATAACTAGGTTTTGAGGTTTATTAATTTAATTATTTTTATAATTAATTTTCATTTATTTGGGGCTTTTATCTAAAAAAACTCCAAACGTAAAAGGCATATTTGTGAAAAAATCGTTTTTCTATATTTATAATAATATACATATATAATTTTTAATCCACCACATGTAAGAGCCAATTTACTGCCCATGTGTAGATTTATCTCTTATTCTTTTACTTTATTTTACGTCAAATTAAGTTCAGATTTTTACTCTGAACAAAATAAAACAACATAACTTGGCTACTTTACCGGATTTTACTTAGATGTGAGTGAAGAAAAGTCTAACTAATGCTGTCCGGTGTGTTTTTGGGGCCTTTCATAAAAAAGGATACCCCCAGATTAACTTAAGACCAAAATGAAAATAACCATTTAAAAAAAATGTCAAATTGCTTATAAAAATAAACTTTTTCGATAGCCGTAAGAAAAATTAAACATACACTGAAAAAAGTATGAAAAAATGAGAAAATCGTATTTCTTAAAAAGATTCAATATTGTCACTTTCCTTTTGATCTTAGTCAGGTGTGTTCGTGAACCATATTCTAAAAAAAAACCGGAGGTGACAAATTTAAACCCACAAAAGCACACCGTGGCTGTTTTTTGTATTCCAGAGTGATTTTCTTTTAAACAAAGAATATCAGGGTACTTAAGTCTATACATGTCTTTCTTAAAACTTCTAAGCAATACCCTATTGATTTAGTTAATAGCTTTTTCGAATTGTTTTGGTTTAACTGTTGGACATGGTCATGATTTGTATTAAGAGTTTGATTTCGCAATGCTTTGGTAACGTATGGTGGAACCGATCGGCAATAAAATATGTAACTGAGCGCTGAAAGCGTTTATAGAGCTTTGTTGTTACGACCTTTTCATCCAATTTTTTTTTCTCCTATTTTCCTGTTAAAATTTAAAAAGAACAATTGCGTTAAGGCTACGAATGTTTCAGAAATTAATTTTACGTGATTATTTCTTATCGATAGCACCGGCATCGAGACAAGACAAAAAAATCGCAATTTTTCGTGAAATATTTCTTTTGAAATGTTCTTTTATTTTATTTTTTATTTTTCATGTTTTGTATGAACTAAAGGAGAAATTATTGTTTTATTTGAACAGTATTTCTTATGTTTGTCTAGTATTTTAATCATATTTTGCCTTATTTTATGTAAAATTGTATTTTGTTAACACAGAAATTCAAGTAAAAATAAGCTAAATCGACATTGCTATATTTATATTATATTTTTAACATGAAAAAATAAAATAACAGCCAAATTACACAGCATAGCGAGCGTGCGTAATGATAACGCACGGCTTGTGCAATCATGAATTTACAGTGTTGACAGATTGTGTGTTTTATATCTTTGTAAGAACATAACCCTTCTTTCGCCTTGCTGTAGTCGGGTAATAATCTACATCTATCAATTATACTTGAATTATTATTATTATTATTCTTAAAATAATGCACCTATAGTACTTTATGCAAATAAATATATTGTTAAATTTGAAAGGAAAATTGCTATTATTGATTGTGTATATTATGTGGTAATAATATCTTTAGGATATGTACTAATTTAATTATATATTTATTTATATAGTAACTTGTTTATGTTTATAGTTTTTAAATTAATTGACGGGAAATCTACACAAAAAAAAAGTCCAAACTCATAATATATGCCTTCCTCTAAACTTTCTATGTATGATTTAGGGTATAATAACCGCTTAATTAGTAAATTTTAATATACAGGGTGTGTAAAAATTGTTTTTTTTTTGCGTTATGTAACTGTCAATTATCAATTATTAAATAATTGTTATTTACTGCAGGCTTAATTTAATTTCCACAGTAATTGGCAATTATTAGTAAAAACATAGAGGAGATCGGGGCAAGTCTGTTCTTTTCTAATTAACTTCTATTTATAGTATCGAGACAATCGGGATACAGTAAGCCGATCACAGTTATAGTTTGGTATACTTTAAGTTGTAGTTGTGTTATTGATCTGGTTTAAAGTATGTTACAGTATTTAGTAAAATAACAATCGGTAAATAATACCAAAATTTTGATTAAAAATAATACAGAGAGAAGTAAGAACAGGATCGATTATTTTATCAGTGTGTAATTGTGTGTGGTTGCAATCTTTATAATATTACTAATCAAAATGTTGGTGTTATTTACCGGTGGTTAATTTTTCTAAATACTGTAACATACTTTAAACACGATCAGTAATACAACTTAACAACAACTCAAGGTATACCATACTATAAGTGTGATATGCTTTACCGAATGTTACAGTAATTTTTATTGTAGTTTACAGTTTCTGTTTATGTAAATTGTGTGTAAAATTACAAGATTTTTTTTCACATTATTTGTTACAACAAAGTTTATTTTTAGTCACTTAATTATGCAATTTGTTTTCTATTTTCAGTTATTGATAATAACACTGCATAATAAACAAAGATTTATACTTCCTAGCTATTTATAAAAATAATTTATTAATATTATCATGCAAAAATAAAATATTACTTCAAAAAAAAAGGTGTCAAAGTATTGCATTCATGATCGGTGGGTTAAAAACTTTCAAATCTTTTTTTCTGGGGCTCAAATTAAGTCCGTTTCTCTATCTGTAGACACAATATCTCTATTTCTATAGTAACTATCGGCAGACGTTTTTTTTTTAATTATGCTTTCTTGTGTAAAGGTGGGAAATTGGCTAGTATTGATCGAAGTGGGGTAACTTGGTCAAATTAAGGTAAAATCGCCATTTTTCGTATTTTTTACCATAACTGTTGAACTTAGCATTTAAATTCCTTTAGTTACGTATACCAAATTTAAAGGTAAAAGCTTTCAAAAGTTATTACAAAAATATTTAAAAAATGGCGCTTTTGTTCCATTTTAACACTTCTTAATTAAAATGGATACGAAAGTTACTTTGAAATTTTTACTAAAATTAATGCGTCTTTGTCAAATTGTTTCCAAGTTATTTAGAAGAAAATTAAATGTGCCGAAGTATTGACAGGTGCACGCACTTCACTGTGCATCTAGCTTTTATTTAAAATTAATTATTTTAAATATTATACTGCTCTTATTAAAACTGATTATTTTTAAACCCAAAGGAAGTTTTATTTATAAGCTGTTTTTTGTGGGCTACAATTTAAAAATAATTGACTGCTGCTGGTACTACAATGTTTTGGAGTTAAAACAAGTAGTACCTCTACATTATTTTTTTTCTTTCACCATAATAACATATAATTATATCTACATTGTGTTAATATGTATTTTCTTCTTTATATTTAGTAAAGGTTTTATTATTATTTTCCTTTAGTTGATTTATAATTATATAAAAAGTATAGGTTAGCTACCAAATGCTATAAAGTTAAAAATAACTGGACAATTGCTACTGATTTCTTGCCACCGGTTGATTTATAGTACAGAAAAAATATATACAGGTGCATTTAAATTATAACAATATACTTTTCGGCACGTGATATAACCTTTTTTTGCAAATATAAAGTCATATTTAAATGCAAAAAAGGTGAAGTTATACCAAATTAGGGAAATTATCAACATTACTAGCCTTAGTGAACGGAAAAAGCAAAATATTTTTGTTATCCCAGAAAAAAATTTATAATTCAAGTTGCACTAATTTGATGGACTCTTTCATATTTTAAAAATTTAACAAGGTAATAATTAAACTAGTAAAAATTTGTCTCTTAAACTAAGAATGAAGTTGATCCAATCAGTTAATAAAATTAATGGATTGATTTGTCTAGCTTTTATTTCATTGAAACCCTATGTATAGGGGGAGATACCCATGAATGGGACACTTAAGAACGCTTTGAGCTAGAGACTTGAAATTTGGCATACAGGTATGTTACCAAAAGTTCTCGCTTTGGATTGTTTTTGGTGAACATTGGGGTGCGGCAAGGGGGGCATGGGGAAAAATACATTTTTTTACAAAAAATTACAACTTGCTATATGGGGGTTTTTATGGTTGCTGAAATTGAATCTGATAATAAATTATTTCCACCCCCTCAGGGGTGAGGGGGTAAATATTTTTAAATATTTTCAATATTTTCGTCAAAATTGGTATACAGGGGTTTTTGGGGTCCACGAATCTGAATCTGATAATAAATTTTTTCTAATTTCACCCCCTGAGGGGCGGGGGGTAGTTTTCGTAAAAATGTGTATAGTTATTGGGGTTTTTGAGATTGCTGAAAGTGAATGTGATAATAAAAAATCCATTTCACACACGGAGAAGAAAAATGGAAAAGCTTTTTTACTGGGCAGTGTATCTGTTAATTGTTGCTAATTAAATAAACCTTTATTTTATCAAGAAAAATTCAAAAAAAATAAAAAAAAATAAATAACTTAAATCTATAGATATATTAATCAAAACATCATCAAATAATTATATGCTTGCAAGATGAATAATTGCAACCGATTGCAATCGATTAATAATTTACACGAAAAAAATATAATAAATTAAAGTGCATTTAATAATAAAGATTAAACCAGCTATAGCCTAATTTTTAGTTAAGAACGCTTGGTAAACAGAATTACAAGTTTCAGCGAATTTTGTTTTTTTGCTTGTAAGGACTAATTTTGTTATTAGGTTAAATTGTGGTTAAATTGTTTATAATTTTTATTTTATAAAATAGATATGGGAACGTTCAAGTATTACGTAACGCAAATTTTGATCATTTTAGACCCCCACTCCCCCCCTGTAACGCTATTTTCCTATACCATTAGCATGGGCGTAACACTCCAAAATGACCCCCACCCCCCTAAGAGCGTTACGTAATACTTAAACGTTCCCTATCTATCAGTTACATATGTAACTGGTTTAGTAAAGAAACCTGATAGAGTATTTTTCTGGAACAACCTGTTGATGGAAATAATAGGTACTCACCCCGATTTGATACAAAATTTTAATATTCGTATATTCTGTCATTTTCTTTCGATGAAAATAACTGTTGTGTCCAGATCCATGGTGATGTTCGGGATTGTGTTGGAATACTTCCAGAGGTAAACGACTGCTCGACGTATATGTTACTAACACTAACAAAAACCATCCTTCGAAATACATTTTTAAAAAAATTAAAGAAATAAAATGTTTAAGAAAATTGAATATATCACAGAAAAATAAAACGAAGTAAACAAGTAGTATACTATTTCATGGTATAATCAATAGATAATTATCACTGTTCATTCAAGAAAATCACTCACGTAGTATTGGCTGTTGCGTAACTAAGAAACTATGGTTCAATGTTGCTTCGAGCTTGCTAAGAAGTGTACTACTATGGCTGTCAGTTTGAAGCCATGAATGGACTTGGTTTTGGTAGTGGTGGTAGATGCTACTACTACGTATAGTTATGGACGCATTTAAACTACTATCTTATATATACTTCCTTAAACGCTATTTAGCACTATACACTGTATAGTAAACGATAGGGTGGTACGCTTTTTTGATGTCCTGGAAAAAATGCTTCAAGTACTTGTATTACAGTCCCCAGGCTCAAACAATTTCTTTTCATTTTACTGGACTGCGAAATACGAGAAATCTAGCGGAACTAAATTATTTGTAAGATAGGGTTAATAATAAAATTAGCGGAACTAAATTATTTGTAAGATAGGGTTAATAATAAAATTAATAAATTATGCATATTGTTATACATGAGGGGTACTAAAAATATACATAGTATTTTTTTTTTCTAACTGATAACGTATTTTTTTTTTCAACATTAATGTAGTTGGCCTCTGCAAAACTTCTCTAGGGCCCTTATATCAGCCTAATGATAGGTGAGCCCTGTACGTATAAGACATTCTTCTCTGTGTCTCAATTTGATTTCGCATTTTGAGACAACAAAAGGGAAGGGCGACTCTCAGGGGGCTCACAGGGTAGGGGGCGCCTTAGAGGGATATGGGATCGTCCAAGCCAAAACGTGCAAAGATAACCAAGAAGCAACAAAGAGTGTATAAAATGGGATCACGCTGTAGCAAAGTGCTTTAAAATGGAGTTTGCGTTAGAAACAATTCATTGAGCAAGTGGCGCAAAAACAAAGGCCTTTTCTTTAATTATAAGTAAAATGTAAAAATTTTACCTTTTTTGTCAGGAGGAGCGCAAATTCAGGCCCATCCCACAGTACACTGTAAAAAATAAATATAATCATATAGTAGTAATTTTAACTATAGCCGAGCGCACTCTCAACTTTACGCTTTAACTTTCGTAACGCAGGATGCGTGCAAGTGAGAGGCACAATGGCCTATAGTAATTGCGCCGGCTATAGGTTTTTTTACGTATAATTTGCATATAAAATTGTAAAATTACATGTAAAATTGTAAAATTACATGTAAAATCTAGTAAATTTTACATGTATTTGCATGGAATTACATTTACGTACATATTTATTTTTTACAGTGTAGGGGACCCCAACTAAACAAGTGCCTTATTTTTGAATAAAGTTTCTTATTATACTAAAAATCCCATAACTATCATCTGTAGGTACCTACCTACATAATAAACATATAATATATGTAGGTTTTATACACATCCTCTACAATTGTTCATTAGACTTTTTTTTTCAATCAACTTACCTTTAAAAATAATTTATTTTTTTATTTAATGATAGATTTTAAATTTATTAAAGAATTTCCTTCCTTTCGTTGGCTAATGATGATTGTATTATACAGGATATTCTTTCTAGCAATAAAACTAAATCGGCTTTAAAAATTGTTTAATACACAGTAAAAAATCCGTGCGGCCACCTGGTATTTGATTAGCTCATTTATGTTTATACACGGCCGGATATAAAATAGTATTTTATTCCGGGCCGTAAAATTTCTTCCCCAGGGATTTAAGGTCGCCATGGAAACCAAGTAACAATACACTGACCAGTAAAAGAGCTTTCCCATTTTTCACCTCCGCGCGTGAAATGTTTTTATTATGAGATTCACTTTCAGCAACCTCAAAAACCCCAATATACCAATTTTCATTTTCACTAAAACTACCCCCCGCCTCTCAGGGAGTGGATTTAGAAAAATTTTATTTTAGGACTCAGTTTTAGCGACCCCAAAAACCCCAATATACCAGTTTTCACAAAAACTATCCCCCACCCCTCAGGGGGTGAAGTTAGAATTTTTTTATTATCAGATTCACTTTAAGCAACCTCAAAAAGTCCAATATACCAATTTTCACGAAAACTACTCCCCGCCCAGGAGGTGAAATTAGAAAAAAAATATTATCAGATACAAATTTTTCGACTCAAAAAACCTCTATATTTACCAATTTTGTAATGTAATGAGTTTTTAAAACAAAAAATCTTAAATTAACATTTTCAGAAATAAAAGGTGAACGAAAAATTTATTAAATTAACAGTTTTAAACCGTAAAAAAGTCAGAAATATTATCCTTATCAAAAATATTCTGTCAATATCTTAAAGCAATAATACAACCAGTTTAAGAACTTCAAGTTACTAATTAAGAATATTCAATTGATTTGTTTAAAGATATGTAAGGTTATAGTCGAAAAGGGACCTTAAGGTCGCTACAGGCGATATAATAAATTCTGAAAGGGAGTTTTGATTTTCCAGACTCGACATTCTGCAGAGTTGGTTGACCTTAGTATCACGCGTTAAAATTTCCCTCCACACTTTTTTTTGATAATGATCTTTATGTAGAGAACTTTAAATTTTTAAGTGAAACGTGTACAAACATTTATTCAATAGTCGAGAAGTCTCGATTCTTGATCAAGTCTCGACTCTCGACAAAGTGGCTTTTGTCGATTGTCGATTTATCGATTCTCGTAAAACCCTAGTTCCTTTCTACGTGAAACGTTACATATTTTAATACCGGTGCAAAGTTAATTCAAGGCTTTTTCCGTTACTTATCTTGCTATAATCAGCTCCCATTTTAGAAAAAATAAGTACCTTCGGTTTCAACTTGAAACTTTTAACATTTTTTCACTCATTTTGTAATTAAAAGACTTTTTTTATGATACCTAATTGGTACTTTTTCTGACTTTTTCATAAAAATATTTCTGAAATATGCAATTTTTTTTAGAAACAAAAATTTATCGTCTTTCGAAAAAAAAGTTTTAAGTTTTTTTTTTCACTTTTTTAAATAAAAAAAGGTATTCTTTTGTTAGCAGCGTTTTTGTATTGCATTTATTTGTAATTTTTCTAATTTGACTAAGAGTCTGATCTATATAGCCTTTGTAAAACATCAATACTGCCGTACGCAGACAAAATGTCGTAACAGTGCACAAGATCCAAAAGTTGTATCACAGCAGTTTTTAGAATTTTGTGGAAATAGTTTAAAATATCAAATACGACTTTCTTAGTAGGACAGTATACTGCCCTGCCAGTTTTATTGTTTTTGTTTGCACTTTTTGAAAACATGGTTAAATAAATATAGCGTTGAGTTCTGCTTTATTTTAAATAAAAAATACGTGATATCCTTTGAAATTTCTTTTTAGTAAGCACACCATTGTTGTTCTTATCTCAAAAAGTGAATTTTTGCGGATAGGACAACTTTTCTTAGCAGGGCAGTATATTATTTTACAGTTTATTGCAAAACAACTATTTTATAAGATTAATTTGCCGACCCCAGTAGCGCAATGGTAGCGCGTTTGATTACGGATCCTGGGGTTGTGGGTTCGAGCCCCACATAGAGCATGGATGTATAGTGGTGTAAATAGTCGGTAGATGGAACTACGATGACTAACTGTAATGTGGGTTGCAGGTGAAACTGTAAACACATTTCAGGGTGGATGCGAGTTCTGTTGAGGACCGTGCTTCGGAGGGCACGTAAAGATGGCGGTCCCGTCAATTAGGCCATAGCAGCGAAAAACGACGTTAAACAGTAAAACAAACAACAATAAGATTAATTTACGTTTTATTGAATATTGTATGCATTACTATTTTACTATTGCTTTAGCCTTGAAAACATTAGTAAAATCTGTATGAATGAATTGTTATAAGATTCATTGATAAACAGATATTTTAGAACATTGGCGTCAAATTCTGGGCGACTTAAAAATATAATCTGAATTGTAAAAGCTAATATAATTTTGGGCCCCATTTGAAAAGTTTTAGGCTATTTGTAGCTTTCTTAGGAGACTTTTTTTCGAAAACTTTCGAAACTTTCTCGGAAGCTTTCTCATATTTTTTGATAAAACATAACCGCGTGATGATAGGAAGGAGGATATAAACCCACCGTGACGTCACGCTAAAATTTAATGAATAAACCTGCCCCCCTTTTTAATCGAAAAAAAATATTAACTGTATATTTTTTCCTTCTGCTTTTTATTTATTGAAGGGAGAGGGTTGGGAGGGGTTTACTTACGAAATTATTTAGGGGGGAGTTACAAAATGTAATGAGGGGGAATGTGTGTCAAAAATGATCAAAAATAGCGTTACATAAGCAATGGATGGTCTTATTTAGTTAAAATATAATTTACTAGAATATTTATGAAATGATATATGTTGTATGCAATTTTGTTCTGCTGCTTGAATCAAAATTGTTACGCCTATGCTTTAACCTATGATAAATAAATATTAACAATAAATTATTTATTTATTTTTCTATGTAATGTATAAAAATTGTAATAATTTTATTATTCTAGAATTATTATAAATGATTAAAGTAAAATTATAAATGCAAATTAAAACAAATAAATAATTAAAGGTTTGGCGTATACAGTCTGTCAAGTAAGAGCGTGTCACCTATAACGTGTAGTCGGTAAGAGAGAGCCCTACTATTTTTTTCGAGGATATAGTTTACTTCCTGACGCACAGAACGAATATTGTAATTTTCAGTAGCTTTTTAATAGTGCAAGCGCCGATGTAAAAATCGAAATTAAAATGTACTTAGTAGTGGTTTACAAGATTTAATAAGGTTGCGTGTCTGTAACAGTTTATGAATGGACATGTATGTTTCTGGAAATTTGTTTGTAGTTTCATTCGTTATACCCGTATATTTTAGTTTAGTATACAGTGCGGCTAGTAAATGGATTACTTTTACTTTCCCTAGAAAAGTCGTCCTGAGTGTTGAATTATTTTTTTGTAGCCAAAATATAAAATCTCTACAGCCTTTAATAACGCGAGAAACGGGGTATGAAGTGTATGAATTTTTGTCAATTTGTGTGACGTATTTTATGGACGACCTCTTAAGAGTGCCTCTTACTTGCGATGTTGTCATATCATCAATTGAATAAAGTATTTTCCTGTACTTATACGAGCTGAAATTTTGGGAAAGTAATTATTTTTTATATATCCATGTGCAAAATCTTATTATTTTGCGTTGGAATCGATAAAAATCCAAGAAATTATTCTTTAAATTATTTGCCAGTAAATTTGATCGTTCTGAAAACAATCCTTACGTGTCTCGTGTTTATTAGATTTCAAATGTAATTTTCATTAAAAATGTCTCAGTGTAGAAAACTAAAACCGAACCGGTTAATTGTTTTACGTTGCTGATTTTCAGATAAACATTAAGAATATATGTAGGCATTGATAATAAGTTTTTTTCAGCAAACATCCTTAATCTTATAATCTTGTTTGGAATTTTAATTGTTGCATCCTGTATATAATGTCAATACAACATTTCAGTTTATACATCAGAGCGGGGAAAAAATAACAAATTTACCATTTTTTTATTATTGGCAAGTTTTACAGGGATTTTTCTTAAAAAGCCAAAAAAGAAAAACATTTATACATAATTTTTTTATATGCGCTAAAACAACGGCGGCAAACATATGCCACTCAAAGATTTTTTAGCGCGGATAAAATTTTAAGTAGTGTGAGAAATTATGGGATTTATAGTATTTTTTCCTGTATTGTACAGTAAAAAAATCAGGCCCGCGTTAACTGTATGTCACTGTAATTGTATCTTTTCCAAATTTTGTTAATCTGACAATATTTCTTCAATACATTTTTGGATATTAAATTAATATTAATAATGATAATAAACTACTTATCTGTGAAAGGATATAAGTCATACATTTTTAAAAAATTAGATTTTAAACTTTAGAACCATTAGTTACTCATTTAATGATAATTTAAATAATGTTAAGTATAATAACAATAAAATTCTTAAACAAATTTTATAATAATTAATAACATATTTTAATACTTTAGATTTTTTCTGTTGCTCATTTCCTAAGAGAAAGTCCAAACGCAGTTTTTGACTTTGCGGTAAATAATAGAAATAGGATATTGTTTTACTAAGAGGAAAAGTGAAGCTTTTTTTTTGCTAGTCAATTTCACACAAGGTTTTTGCGAAGAATCTCGAGTAAACCACCTGTTTACATAATAAACAAACAAGTTTGATGTATGGCTGTCATCAAAGTCAAAGAGTGCTGCCGCCAGTGGTGGTTTTGCCAACTACATTTTTTTTTACAGCGTACAACAATGAACTCATTTTTTTACTGTAAAAAAATAGATCACTTCTAACTAATGTGTTCAGTTATAAAATATGAACATTTTAGTACGCTTGAAGAAAAACTATTTTTTTATTGTGCTATGTAATAAATTACTTTTCAACAAATAAAATATTCAGATTAACCAAAATGATTTTGCCAGTTTTATGATTAAAAAAGTCAAATCTTAAAAATAATGGAGGCCTGTTTCATTTTGCTTCCACCCTAGTTAATATATTCTTCGAAATAACATTGGCAGTATTTAAAAGTTTTTAGGAACTAGGTACTTCCGGATTACCGGAAGTTCCATAGTTTCGTTTATTACTTATGTATTTACAATTCCGGTTTCAATAAATTCTATTTAAAACGTTGTATTGTTAATATTTGAAAGGGCGCCAGGTCCACTAAGAGGCTTATCCAGACAATTAAAGCAAAATGTACCTTTTACTTCGGCACTCGCCGAAAAGGATACTAGAGTATTGCATTCATGCGTTATGATTACGGTGTTTCGAAAAATCCCGACAATACAATCGGGATATTTTGAAACACCGTAGGTATGATTCCTTTTTTTTTTAATTTCTCAACATTTCTTGAAATCTGCAAAAATATGTTTGCTTATAGACTAGATAGGATTAGAGTTGTCAAGAGAGTTGAGAAACAGAGCTTCTCGTCTTAGTTGTGCGATTCTTGACGATTAACTTGGTTTTATGTGTCGAGAAAGTCTGCAGGGTTCGTTTACTTTAGTATCACGCGTCGAAACATCCGCACAGTAGCACAGTCAATTTTTTATTATAACTGAAAATTATTTTTATTTTCATAATGTGTGTAGGAAACTTACTTAAAAAACCATTAATATATATTATTTATATATTTTAAATAAACCATTGTATTTTACTTTAATAAACATATTTTCATATATTTTTTGTAAAAAGATATGCATATTGTAAAAATGAATAAACTAGTTTTCCAAGTAAATAATTTTTAACATAAAATTAAACATAAAATAATTATTATTTAAAAATTAATAATACCCGCATATAACGTTAATGTTAATCATAAATTAAAATCTGATTTGACCAATAAGAAGAAAAAAATGTTAATTTAAAAAAAAAACCTATTTAGTTTGACTATTATAATTATATGATTTATTATAATAAATCAAATCCTTGTTTAATAAATCATTTTTAAAATTATGATTTTAATTGGTGTAATATCCCAGCAAATAATTTCTATTTTCAATTTAGAATAAATTTTGTCTCCGTACAGTAATGGAGTAAAAAAAGCATTGCTAAAACGCCCTCAAATGACTAAATCTCTTTAAAAAATGCATAGAACTTTTTTGGTAGAAACTACAAAATCACCGTTTGCCTCAAACAGATCCAAATGTTTTGAAATTTGTAGAGATGTAGTTTAGGCCTTTCCGATAAACGTATTAAATTGAAGTTGAGCTAGCGCCGCCATCTTGATGTTGTGTACGCAATGTACAGTTTTGGTTTTTGCAAAAAACTTCTAAACGGTCAATCAAAAAATGAGTTATCAAAAAGAAAGCTTATAAAATTCTTTACAAAAATCATATTGTACTTTTGTTTAGCTCACTTGCTGACAATGATATGATGTTTATATCATCATATCGTATCATATCGTCAATGTTTGCTTAAATTATATGTTTAATTTACGCTTTACATGATATTTTGAGTATCAGTGTTAGCCGTAAAGAAGATATTTGTAAAAAAATTAAAGATGTGTATCTCAAAAACTAAGGTATTTACCGAGATAAACGCACTCACTCCTAAAATTCAAGATGGCGGACTCCACTTACGCAAATCACCCGTTGAAATACTAACAAGAGTGTTCCGTTACCATCCACTACTACCCTTTAAAATATCAGCCTGTGTCTATTTTTTTGCAATTTACAACCAATCATTTGACTGGACTAGTGTATAAATTAACTCCTAAGCAAGCATGCTTGTTACAAGTTCGCATTGCTTAAGCAAGCTCGGTTTTAACTAATAAGCTATCCTTACATTATGCACTGATAAAACAGTTTATTTGTGTCAACAAAATATTTGGTTGTATATGTCCAATAGAGATTTCTCCCGTTAGATTAGACAGGGACAAAAGTTCTACCCAAAAAGGATAGAAGACATACATACACTCCCACTTCCACCCAACCAAACAAATTCTGTATTTGTTCTTTGTTGAACAAATACAATATTTACTTGGCCGGGCGAAAAGTGCAACTATATTAAAGAAATTACTGGCGCCATCTAAATTTTAGTAGAATTATCTTATTCTACAGATTCACATTAGCTATGTTCGTTCGTGCCGTGCCGTTCACTGCTACACTTTCCGGCCAACCAAATAAATACTGTATTTGTTGTATGAAAAACAAATACAGTATTTATTTGGTTGGCTGGAAAGTGTAGCACAAATGAGATAGAGATAGGGTAGACGTCTTTTGTTTCATAATTCTAGTTGTAGAGAGCTCCATTGAATTATTTCGTTGTGAAAAATTTTATTTCTGTCAAATAAACTATTTTGTTACCATTAATAAATCATTTTGAAATTTAAATATTTGTTTACATGAACTAAATATTTATTATATATTTTCCGAAAAGTGTAAAAAAAATAATTAGTGACATAATGTTTGTAAGCTAGTGTATGACAACAGGGGAATTTTCTGTTATATGAACTTCCGGAACAGGTGAAGAATGCAGCCTCAACTTGAATGGACGGTCTAACCGATCTGCATATACACACATAGAAAGAAACTTAATTTAAAGTAAATATGCTTTAGGCCAAGTTTATATCTACACCCTCATCAAACAAGGGTTTAAATCAAGTTAGAAAGATTTTAAGTTTTAACTATTGTTGTACCCACCAAAAAAGTTGGACACAGTTATAAATTATTAAATTATAACTTAAAAAAGTATAACTTAGGGAACGTTTAAGTATTACGTAATGCAAATTTTGATCATTTTGGACTTAATGTTCTGTCATGTACCTTGTGGGCAGGCTTGTAACGTTCGCATAAGAGGCTGTGCCCTTAGTAACTGCGTGTTTATTGGAACTCTACTATAGTGCATGTAATTCTTACGAAGAGTAGTTTATTTAGTTCGAAGCAGTTTTTGTATTTACCTATTACGGATATACCTTTATGTTTTTTAAACATAATTTTCTTGCAAAAGGAAGTCGTGTACTTTTTTTCGAAACCTTTCCAGAATAATGATTTATTTCATTAAATATCAGTCCTTATTATTGTTTTATTAGTCGTAATTAAAGTAATAAACAATTACTTTAATTTGAATAAACATTATTAAAACCATCTGAACAGTTGCAAGCACCTTGTCAAAACATCGGCACTAGACACTAATTTTAAACGTTATGAAATAGGAAGTTGTGTGAATAGGCAACCATTAATACACCTGCGTGTTGCATAATTTATTAAAGTTTGAAAGTCTGTATCTCCAAAACGTTATATTCTAACAAAAACTGTATATAGCATTTTTGTAGGACTTAAAAAGAGCTTTCATTGAAATATAATTTTTTGAAATCGGTTTATAAATGAGTGCCAAAAAACCTTTTACTGCTTTAAACATAATATGTAAAAAACCGCTTGTCGATAGTTTACACCGAGACATACAGACAGACGCAAATTTTTTTTTCACTGATTCGACGTCGAGAAATATGAAAAAAACATGGTCGTAGATTTTGACTTTTGGCGAAGATTTCAGTACATCGGCACTCTTAGTAGTATCAAGTGCCGATGTAATAAATTAAAAAAAGTCGTGAAGATATACATATAATGCTTCATATAAGTTTTTTAAATTTTCATTCATATTTTTTTTTAATAAATACATAATACACAGCCACACAAAAAAAAATCATATTCCAGAGACTAGACCAACGCATTTTTATATTTTCGGGGTCGCTGAAACCGAATCTGACCTCAGAATTGCTCCATCAGGTCACAATTCTTTTCTACCCATAAAAACTTCTGAATTTAAGGAATTTTCGCACCCTTAATTATTTCATTAAGTTACGTTGTACGCTTGTTTTTTGGAGATGTGAGGTTAAGAAAGCGACACGACGATATACGATTTTGGTAAATTAAATGTTTAATGTGCTATATGTATGATTAAATTAAACATAGTAAAAAACAGTATATAGGTCCGTTTTTCTATATTATTCTCGGCTTTTTACAGAAGAGCCACTTCAGAGTTTCTTTTTAGTTTGTTAGATTATCTCTAAGAATTTAATTCTAAGATACCATTCGGTGAATTTGTTAAAATAATCGCTATAGGTATTTTCGAGTTAATAAGAATTTGTTTGGTAAATATCTTCAGGCAAAATTGAGTTTCCTGTATTTTGGGACATCCGGAACCTACATAATTTGTTTCCGGGTTTTTAAAATTCATACAATTTACCTATAGGGCAGGTCTAAAAAATCAGGATTTAGTTCTTGATAGTAGCAAACTTTTTTTTTAATACAGGGTGATTCAGGAATAGGTTCGGTGTTTTAAGGGGTAGCAAACAAAAATGTCGTAGAAAAGGAATCTTGCTCGTTTAAGGAAAAAATAAGACGATTTAAGCAAAAAAAATTTTGATCCATACTTTCTTTTATGAGAAAGTAAAGACGCTATTTTCGGTTCAACTCAAACTTTCGTGCGCTTATCTCATTTTTCTTTCTTAGGAAAAGTATACAGCGTGGTCAATAAGAGGCAAGGAAAAGTAGTGGAAGCAGTTGGCATGGACGAAGATGAAAAGAAATATTTAGTCAAAGCACAAATTCCAGTTTTGGAAAGCGCAGGATTTGCCAATGAAATTAGGAAAACTACGTCTGGACAAGCCAATCCAACTCTGAAGTTCAGCCATTATGAGGTAAGTAATAGCTATCAACACATATAGCCACACAAAAAAAGGTCAAGAATTTTAATGTTTTTAGAGATAACCTCAAAAAACGATATTTTCGAGTATATTTAACAACGTTTTTTAAGATTGTATAAGCAAGGGCGTATCCATGATTTTTTTTTCGGGGGGCTTAAACATTTTTTCTTTAAATCTCGAATAGAATTAAAATGACGCTCTTGCTTTTAAGGTGTTATATTGGCCTCAAATTCGGATTTAACGCCTTAAAATACATAGGAATATAATGGCCTCTGAAAACATTCCATACTTTTTTTTGTGTGGCTGTGTAATTTAGCGATATGTTACAAAGTTTTATTTTTGGCCATTTTCATCAGGGTTTTACAGATCTTCTCGTCTCGATAAGATGATTGTCGATGATTGTCAATAATTACTTAACTAGTGTACAATGATACTTTGATAAATTTACCGCTCGATTTCTCAGTTTTTATTTATTATTGCCAATAATTGTTTATTTTTATAACTTGTGTGTAAACTATTTAAGTGCTAGTTGCATAAAAAGTACAAAAATTTAATTAGTTTAAAAAGTCGAGAATCTTGATCAAAAGTCTTGACTCTCGACGGCGTGACTCTCGTCTTGTCTTAAATTTTTAAATTACAATCTTGTCCTGATTTCTTAAAGTCGAGATATGACGAGAAATCTCCATTTCTCGAGAAACCCTACTTTTTCACCATGGTTGATCGTCCATGAGGTCCCTTTTCTTGTCACAGTCTCAGTAACAGAAGATAAATGAAATGGTAAAAAAATAAAATGTTTAAATATATATGAAGTATGTCTTTATTGAATTTTCAAAAATTTATAAAAAGTTCGCTATTTTCCAACGGGGTTATTATGAATCCAGTCTGCGTCGGATCCAGATCCGGGAATGCCGCCATTGTCACATCCTGAAAAAATATAATACTTAAGTTATTCTCTAAACATATTTTTTTAAAGACTTCGCTTTATTAAAATGGTCAATCATACCAAATTTGAAGAAAATCCATTTAAAAACAAAAAATTTATAGGGAGCGCCAACTAAAAATTAGAAATATCCCAATACAATATAATTAAGTTTAACTTAAAACTTCACGAAAAAAAAAGCTACACACAGAATCAAGAATTTGTGATTTGGATATAACGAAGAGACTATATTCTTCTTTAAAGCTAAATTTTGCTTTAAATATAAAATGATAAGAATATGGCATGCTTGAAAGAAGAATATATTCCCAAATATGAAAGGATATGCTTAAAAGAAGAATATATTCTCTTAAAAGAAGAATATATTCTCTTCGTTATATCCAAATCACACATTCTTGATTTAAGATAATATTTTACTGTGTGTACTTGCAACTGCGAGGAGTATACTATAAAATTCGAAGGGATTGTTTATTTATAGTTTTTAGAATACACACAAAGAATCATTCAGAAGAGCCTGGGACAGACATAATAAAATTATACATTACTTAGTTATGTAGTTATTACCTTCGTCTAAAATATTGGCGCATCGTTTTCCCATTCCATTATTATGAATCCAGCTTTCATCTGATCCTGATCCAGGAATGTTCCCATTGCCACATCCTGTGAAAATATATAGAGTGATTCAGAAAAGTTATGCAACATAAAAATTATGAAATAACTTCCAGAAACAGAAGTTCTAAAACGGCTAATAAGAAAAACTATATTTAAAAGGCTGCAAAGAGTTGTAATACTAAAAACATCTTCTCGAAATATCGACCGACAGACAGATTGACAATTCTTTTTGCGATTTTTTCATAAAAAATTACAATTTCTTATAAAAAAAATGAAATTTCCCAGGGGAAATCAAAAGAGTTACCTTCTTCTAAAATATTGGCACAACGTTTTCCAACTGGGTTATTGTGGATCCAGTCGGCATCTGATCCTGATCCAGGAATACCACCATTGTCACAACCTGTGAAAAATAGGGTTTAGAATTGAGATTGGGATGTTTTTAAGAAAATTTTTTTCATTAAAAAATCATCAAATCTGTCTTTAGCTCAAAGCGTTATTAAGTGATCTTATTGAAAAATTTTTCTGGAGACCGACCGAGAGACTGACATAAATTTTCTTTTCTTTCTTAGATAAATTTAAGCATTTATTGTTTTTTTGAAATTTACCTTCGTCTAAAATATTAGCACATCGTTTTCCAACTGGGTTATTGTGGATCCAATCTGCATCTGATCCTGAGCCAGGGATACCGCCATTGTCACATCCTAAAATATAGCATTTAATATACAGGGTGTCCCGAAAACATATCGACAAACTTTTAGGGGGTGGTAGAGGACATCAAAAGAAATATTTTTTGTTTAGTAAATATATGTTCGCAAATGAGTCAAAACAAACACTTTTTGTTTAGTAAACAAAAAAGTGTTTAAAGAACTTTCACTTTCGGGTTTAGACCGTGTTAATGGATTTTCACTTTCCGACGTTTCGTCTCTTACTACTTCAGGGATTAATCTGAAACTAAGTTTCAAATCAACTTGTGTCACTATTTATGACGAGTTGTGGTTATTCACCCGTGACGAGGTTTTTCCTATCAAAGACTTCCATATTGCAGGTAAGTGGTAACCAGTGTCCCGATTGATATTGTTAGGATGCTTGATGATTTCTATCGATTCCCGTATCTTCCTTGGCATTTTTCTGTTTTCTGTTAATATTTGTTTTGTTTCAGACAAATTGATTTTATGACCTGTTTCATGTACATGTTAAACAGGTCATAAAATCAATTTGTCTGAAACAAAACAAATATTAACAGAAAACAGAAAAATGCCAAGGAAGATACGGGAATCGATAGAAATCATCAAGCATCCTAACAATATCAATCGGGACACTGGTTACCACTTACCTGCAATATGGAAGTCTTTGATAGAAAAAACCTCGTCACGGGTGAATAACCACAACTCGTCATAAATAGTAACACAAGTTGATTCGAAACTTAGTTTCAGATTAATCCCTGCAGATGTCTCTAGTAGTAAGAGACGAAACGTCGGAAAGTGAAAATCCATTAACACGGTCTAAACCCGAAAGTGAAAGTTCTTTATATCTTAATGGCCGTGAAAGCTTAAAATCTAAAAAAAGTGTTTGTTTTGACGTCCTCTACCACCCCTTAAAGTTTGTCGGTATGTTTTCTGGACACCCTGTATAAAGATTCCATCTAATTCAAATTTGAATTTGAAAAAGTTAGTATTTATACTAACTTTTTCCCAAAAGAACACATCACTTTAGGTATTAAATCTATATTTTAAATTTTAGTCGAAGCCTTTTCTTTTTGTCGAAACTTTTTTATTTTATTATAATAGCAAAATTTGGTTAATGGAGATTTGCTTAAAAAATATTACAAATTTTTAAATGTTTAACACGTTAACCGCCGAAAATTGTAGGTATTTTGATTAAGAATTGTCAAGAAATTTATCGCGAAATTGTCGTGACGTCATTGGTTCCTGGTCTCAGGAGCTAGGATATCCAAACAAACCGTTATGACGTTATAAGTCTCTTGATTAAGTTTGCACAAAGCAAAATTCTCAAATTTGAGTTAAGAGAAAAGGTTTTCTTAAAAATAATCTTAATCCACCTTTTTGAAAGGATGGAATGAAAATAAACAATAACTTTTTCTCGAAAACGGCCAGATAATTTTTTTCCAGATGCGGATTTATAAATTTCCTTTAAAAAGTAAAATCAAGCTCTAAATTAAAAATATTTTTTATTTATTTTCTATGGTTTTATAAAGTGCTTACCCTCGTCCAAAATATTTGCACAACGTTTTCCCATTGGACTACCATGGATCCATTCTTCATCTGATCCTGATCCAGGAATACCACCATTTGCACAACCTAAACATGTTATTGAACCAAAAATTAAATTAATAATAAATTAAAACGAACAATTTTTTTTTTTGAAAAAAAAAATTAAAAAAACAATTTTTTTCCGAGGTAAACCACCACAAAACATTTGTAAGATTTTTGTATAATTTCCGAGATTTTCGAAACAAAAATCTACGATTTCCGAGATGATTTTTGAAATTGGTACACGGATTTTTTATATTGATTGACACTCGTTTTTTTTAAACAAGTTTTGAACACGGACAGGCCGATAGACAGACAGATTTAAAACGTCGAGAAACGTAAAAAGTCAACAATGACAAACTTTTTAACAAGTATTTTTTTTTCTCTAAGTGTACACAGAATGTTACCTTCATCTCCAATTCCACTCAGACATCTTCTTACTTTGGCAATGTGCAACCGGTGAAAGAAATTGGCCAAATTTTTGAAAGCCGTTGGTTTTTCATATTCCCTTTTGTACAGATATTCAGATTTGAGCAGAGCCAATTGGTTTGGATTTAATGCTATATGTTTTGCGTATGCCAGTGTTACGGTTGCAAATAAAAGGGCAATGATTAATTTCATATTGGACTGAAAAGAAAAAAAGTAGTATTATACTCACTGGCGCCGATTGCCTTTTTCAGTTAATTAATAATTGAAATTTGGCGAAGGCGTACTCCCTAGATATATTGGTTCGAAAGTCAATTAAAGCCGGTGGTTCCCTCTACTACTAGCCCACACAAGTCCTGGACTTAGGGGATGCTTAATTAAGTAGAATAGTACGAGGTTAAAAACAAACATAAAACATAAAACATACCTCCTTAGGATAAACGCGGCAAATCCAGATAGCAGTAGTCGATTTTTACATAAGCGGTCACAGAAATATCGACTGTATTGCTATCTGGATTTGCCGCTTTCATCCTAAGGAGGGCAGATTACGCATCGAGTACGCGAACCTAGTTTTTAGTGCACCAGAGTGCGTTTTTTTTATGAGACGCAGCCGAGTAAAAAAAGCACTCGATGTGCACTGAAATAGTTTGCGTCGAGGTGCGTATACTATTTCCCCTACGACCTAACACGTAAAGATCCAAAAAACGCAAAAATTATCTTTAAATTAGTTTCTCAATTTGAGGTTATGTGTTCGACGTTTGCTAATTTTCTGACAGCAGATATGTAAAATCAGCTGATTTTTACTTCCCGACCGTTTTCATATGCAACGGGTGGGAAATACGCACTAACTACTAACTAGGTAGGTAGGAAATAGTATATTTACGCACCGAGTACGTGAACCTAGTCTTTAGTGCACGAGAGTGCGTTTTTTTTACGAGACGCAGCCGAGTAAAAAAAGCACTCGATGTGCACTGAATAGTTTGCGTCGAGGTGCCTATACTATTTTTCCTACGACCTAACACTTCATATTCGAAAAATAACATCCGCCCCCATGGGTAGAGTTAGATGTTTTTTATTACTAGATTCAGTTTCAGCGATCACAAAAACCCCTATACCGCTTTTTAGAAAAATATCTATCTTAAGCGGTTTCTGAGATAATTAAAATAGAATTTTGGGCACCCCTTCAGATGGCTGTAGCTACTTCGATATTTTTTCCCAAAAACCAATTTCCAAATTTAAAGTTTTTATCTCGATGTAATAAATAAATGCTGACAAGAGACAGAGACGAATTTTTCTATTTTTTTAATAGAAAGCGAATAAAACATGTTTAGGCCTATTTTTACTTTTATTTATTATATATTTATTAATTAAAATAATGCCTACTTACGTTAATTGTAACACTGTACTTTTTACTGAAACTGAACTTCTGACTGAAATCCATAAAATACTTTCCTTTTTATATGAAAATTCGTTATCATAATATATAATTAAATTATTATTTGAGAGTGCCATATGTCACTCACTTATCATTAATTTCAATATAATAAAGCGGCACTTTTTATTTGTTTAGATATTAACTTCATTATTAATTAATATTATTTACAATATTTTCAGTGAATGCCAATAAAATGTGGGTGAAAAATTACATAAACTTCAACAAATAGCATTAACTTTTTGGAAATATGGTCCATGTCTTCCGGATTTTCCCGTATAGAAAGACATGGACCATATGCTTTGCATGCTATAGTTTACTTCTCGCAGTTGCAAGTCATTTTTTTCCTGGTGAAGTTTTAAGTTAAACTTGAATCGAACTTAATTGAATTAATTGTATGGGGATATATTTAAATATGTGATGGTTTTTGTTTTTTAGAACAGTAATAAAATTAAATGAAAACAAGTTTTTAAAGTTAAAACCCTTCTTAATTAAGTACATATTACGTACCTACAACTAAAAAGTAGAAAACAAGATTTATACAAATTTACAAATACGATATTTTTAAAAAGTGTTTTGGAATTTTTAATTTTTTGATTTTCGGCAACATTTCCAAAACTTTCTGAATATAAAGAAAAGAATTGCAGAAATACTTACATAATTCAGGGGGTTAAAATCATTTTGCAACTTTTTATCCATATTCTAACCAATTTCCGATTGTTTTAATATGTCGACAGTATCTTGCGCCAGAATTGTCGAAATTCGGATGCACTTAGAAGAATCTTGAGCCAGACTTGCTCAAGACTTGACAAAAATTGTTACTAGGGGTGCGAGATAACCTACAAAATTCGATGTAACGTTACGTACACTAAAGTAAGTGCGGTGAAACCGTACCATTTTTAGTTTATTATTAAATTTTCTGAAGGCTGAAGAACCTTGGTGCAAAAGGTTGTATGCAACGAACTAATCACTCCTTAGAGGGTAGTTCTTAGTTCGTTGGTTGTATGGGAACGTTCAAGTATTACGTAACGCAAACTTTGATCATTTCGGACTCCCCCCTAGGAGCGTTGCGTAATACTTGAACATTCCCTATGTCAAAATTTGACTTTTGTGTTCTTTTAGTGTGGCGTTTTATTAAAATGACACAATTTAGCACCAAAATAAAACAAAGTAAAATTTTGACATACGACCTTTTGCACTTTGAGTGACGATATGTATATATGCCAATTAAAACTTAAATTTTTTGTTTCAGGTTATAGACGGGGACCCGTTTTTCGAACTAGTGGAAGATGATGACGAAATAGATGAGTCGGTAAATGTGGAGGCCTCCTTGAGGGCTGCTAAATTAAGAAAAGATGTCAGAAGACGTAAAGGATTGCATGTAGATGATGAAGTTGTTGTACATGCAGAAAAGCAACGGACTTTAAATAAGAAGAAATAAACAAAATTATATACAAAATTAACTAAAAAATAAAATAATAAAATATATTTTATTTAATAAATACTTTAAGCAATGTTATTTTTTATTTAGGTTCCAGTAAATATTACGCTACTAAAGACATTCAGGGCCGGATTCAGGGGGAGAAGGAGGAGGGGAAGATTCCCCGGGAGGCCCGGCGAAAATTTACTTTACAGGGGTAAAGCTTTTTTTTCAGAGGCGAGGACCTTTTGGAAAAATGGGGGCCCAGGAATAAAGTTTCCCCGGGGCCTGGGCTGGCTTTGTCCGGCCCTGGGGACAGAGGGGTCTAGAATAGTGGAACAATCCATAAAATCTTTCAACTATTTCTTTGAAAACGGGATCGACTTTCTGATTTAAAATCCGAAGAAATTTTTAAGATATATCCAGTAAGAGGGTGGTTTCAACTCGATTGAGAATGAAAAATTTTCGGCCCTCAAAAAAGTCGAATCAGTTTTACATTTTTTCATCAGATTTTAGGGCCCCTTTTGGGAATTCCGAATACGTATTTTTTTTAGATAGTTCTTATAGTTGTTATGCTACTTTAGTGGGAGGGGATGGTTTTCATTGGGGATGACAGGAAAAATAAAAAAATACCCTCTTTGATCCCCTTACAACACCCGTTTTTTTTTTACCAAAAACTCTCAACGGAGATCTTTGGATAAGAACCTATGTTACAAATTTGTCTTTAGCTCAAAGCGTTCTGTCTTTTTTTTTTCTAACTCAACTACATGTAATAAATAACTTCTTATTAAAACGGGAAAGTTGTTAAAAAAAATCTGATTTAAGCAAAAAAACTCTCATAAAAAGTATAAAATAAATTGTTTCAAAAATCGTACGCCCCTGATTCAGGGGCCTATACCAAAATACTGGCTGGCGGCTGTAATATTTTCTAATGGTAAAAATTTTACTGTACTATAGGCAACTTTAATTACACTATGGATTACATACAAATTTTATTTTGCTTTTACCAGTACAATTATATTTAATTTAATTTTAAAATGTATTATCCATTAACAAAAGACCAATTAAAAATAATTAAAAAACAACACGATTATGAAAGCAATAAAAAATTAAATGGAAAAGCATAAAACCTTTTGAACAAATGGGAAATACTTGGTAGTTCAAATGAATCGTAACTGGAACGACTTTTCTCCAAGTTTGACAGTTCATTTTTTACGTTTGTCAATCTATTGAAAATAATCCAAAAACTTCTCTTTTAAAATGTGGTACGAAATTTTGCCGAGTTTTGGTATTATTTTCGCTGCAATGGCAGCCCCTCATGGTATTGCATACGTTCTAAACTTTGCCGTAAATGGAAATGTAAGTTTTGTTCTAACATAACCTATAAATTTTAATTATGTAATGTTCTGTCAATAATATGCTTTCAATATTGATTTTCAACGCATTTTTAAATATTCTGTATTAAATACAACACTTTAACCTCTAAATGATCCAAGTTTAGTTTTTCACAGTAAACTTATGTTCACACCCTGAGAGTTCGATAGATGCTCGGGTGTGTCAAGGAACTAGCTATGTACTAGATGCGTAAACCAAGGATAGATATATCCCTGGGCACATCTGAGTAGGGTATCAGAATAGCCTCCTGTTATTATTAACTAAAAACTAATTATTACCAGAGTTTATTATATTGTATTCTAAATCTAACAGTTTAAGTCCTTTAAATAATTCATCACACCTTTCAGTTTAAACATATTTCCCCTTTGTTATGTCCACCTATAAGTTTTGCATTATATCTGTATCAAATTTCATTTAAAAGTTAACATTTATAAAATAACCCTAATATCAGATAATAATGAGTAATTTATCTTTGAAGAATTGAATCAGCCTGTATTTTCTTAACTTTGTGGATGGTTAACATGTTTAATAATTAAAATGTTTTAATTTAATGTATGACTGTTTTGCAGATGTTCCGTAGAAATTTAGTCACAAAAGAAGAAATGTTAACATATCTTAGAGACAGAAGATTGACTGGAGATTCCTACAAAGTACAAGTAAGTACCAACAAATACATGATTATTTGTAAGCCAAAGCACTAAAATATGTATTTTCTGGATGAGTCTGAACTGTAATCTGAGAAATAACACAGAAATAACAATTCAATTGTCTAGAAAAGGAACTAATTTTCAGGCCTTTATGTGAACCAAATTTTTTAGATGCTTATACATACAGTTCTGCAGATTTTTTATCAGTCTATGAATTTGGTAAAGCAATTATTTTAAGATTTTTTATAAGCCTATGGGGTCTTAAAATTTACAAAAAAGGATGTGTGAGTGTAGAAGTTGTGCACAAATTATGGTAAACCGGCTGCATGTAGGCGAGGTAAAAAATCCCTAACAAGTCCTACATAATTTGTGTATGAGGCCTTATTACCTATGTAATAGTTTGTAGAAGTTCTATAATGTACTTATTAAATGATTTTAATGTCTGAACTTTTAATAATTTTAACCTGGAAAACATCTGGGACTTCACTGTGAAAGTTTGATGGATAATGTTACAGTATAAGTAAATGTAACCTCCCAACTATTATGAAGAATCGGAAAAACTTACCCCAGAAAAATTTTGATGACTAAAAAAAAAACTCCTCACCTAAAAAAAAATCTTTTGAAAATACAATACCAAACTCTACCACCAATTACCAAACTCTGCCACTCAATTTTACATACCTTGACAATGAATTTTCCCAACTGGATCATGGTTGGGCTATCCCCTCCTTAGCATCATCCCTGAAAAAAACAAACATTTTAAATATTTAAAAACTATTTTAAAGAGTTAGGTTCTGTTTATTAACAATTATTTTAATTTTCTATTAAATGTATTTTTGTTGTAGTTAGCGAAATTTTTATCTGATTGAATAAGTTTTTTCATGCATATATAACCCCTGCACAATCAGGGTTTTTTCTAATACCTAAAGTCTTGCAATGGTTTGGACTTTTCCTGTGCCAGGTGTCATAACCATGGACATTTTCTTTGAGTGAATGAGGTTTGGACTTGGCATATGTTAACAATGAATAAAGATAAAGTCGAGTGAGAGTTAAGATTCCATGTTCTTTATAATATTCTTAACAAGACATAAGAATATGTAATCGGGTTAATTGCATTAACCCAATTTTTCTTTGAACATGTTAGTTTTTTCATTTTTAAAAAAAGTTAATTTTTTTTTGCTATAATTATCAAATATATTATATTATTATGTTTAATAAAAGCAAAAAGGTATGGAACCCTAAATGCGCAAGTCTACTCGCACTTGACCAATTTTTCAAACAATGTAATTATTTTTTCTTTTGTTTCAGGGCTTAGAAGCAATTCCTGATGATTAAGCTAGAAGATCTTAAAAATAAAACGCTACTAAATTAATTACTTTTAAACCCATTTTGTAGATAATAAAACATTATACAATATTATATGGAATATATCTTTATTTAATGAATATCCCGAATTATTTTTTGTTTAAATATCGTGTAAGTACCCTAAATCAAGGGAAAATTAGGAATTAAATAAATTATAATTAGCTGAATTTTGGCATAGACATGAAGAGTAGAGAACCTAGAATTTCGTTATGAAAGTTCGCCATCTTGGCGGTCATTTTTGGAGTTTTGCCGATATGTTGCAATATTTTTTTAATCCTTGCATAATTTTAAATTAATTTTCACTAAAATTATAAAAAAGCATTATTATTTAAACTTCTAAAAATATTAAAAGATGTCCCGCTCAAAATAAAAATCGACCTGTTCTAGAAATTCTAATTTTTTTTAGAGTTATGGAGTGTATTAATTCTAAAAAGTCCAAACTGTATTTTAACTGTATCAACACATAAACATAAATAATTCCAAGAATAAATAATTCCTATCACAACAATTTAAATAGACTCAAAATTTGCATGTTATTCATGAATTCCATGTATTTCCATTATTTGGATCATAACTAGCAATTTCAAATCAAATTTAAACCGATTTAATGAAACGAATTAAAAAATAAATAAAATTCTGCTGCCAGCACAAGAATACTTTCCCATGTGTTCATTTAATTTTTTTTTTTTTTAAATGCGCGAAAAATTTTGATTTCGTTTTTGAAAAAAAAAAGTTAATCGGGAAAGTAGTTTTAATCGGTTGCGGTCCAAAACGAAATGCCCCATTCGGTATTTTAGCAGAGGAGTCGACAAATTTAAGAACAGATGGACTTTTTGAGACGAGCCGGCAATGGATAACACAGCCACACAAAAAAAACATATTCCATAGACTAGACCAACGCATTTTTATATTTTTAGGGTCGCTGAAACCGAATCTGACCTCAGAATTGCTCCATCAGATCACAATTTTTTTTACACAAAAAAGGGTGCGAAAATTCCTTAAATTCAGATGTTTTTAAGTGTAGACAGAAATTGTGACCTGATGGAGCAATTCTGAGCTCAGATTCGGTTCCAGTGACCCCGAAAATATAAAAATGCGTTGGTCTAGTCTCTGGCATATGATTTTTTTTTGTGGCACAGCCAACCAAAAAAAAAAACATGTGCCAGGGACTAGACCAACGCATTTTTATATTTTCGGGATCGCTGAAACCAAATCTGACCTCAGAAAAAAAGGGTGCGAAAATTCCCTAAATTCAGATGTTTTTGAGGGCAGAAAAAATTTCACAATTTCTTTTTAAATTTTAGTACCGATATCCGTTAATTAAATTGAAGGAAATATTCTTTACAGAGTTATGTAATTATTTCAAAAACAGTTTTCTCAGTATACATATATTTAATAACAGTTAAATAACATGTATAATATTCCTGATTGAAAACAATTAAACTAATTAAAATACAACCCAATTTGTTCCTTTAGTTTTGCCCGTATTCCCAAAGTTTGGCATTTCATGTCACTTAAAAGGTTTCATAATAAACTAAATCGTTTCAGGTATATTTATTAAGTATAACCCGTATGTGAATTTTCCCGGAAAAACCAGGAAGCACTGGTATGTGATGTACCTAATGCACTATTAACGTACCAGACGTTTTCAAGAAAATCGAATTTTTCGATTCCGGTTCATCTGTAAACTCCCCTTATTTGGAAAAGTAATAGATACACACAATGTAACCACCAACTAAGGTTCATACACCTCTGTAATTTAACACTTTGACCGCGGCACCGAAAAAAGCAGTTTTTCTTTCAGTGCCAAGTAAGTCTCCGGGGACCGGTAGCGTGATATCATAATGACCAGGTATCGGTCGCTGGGGACCGATGGACAAACTATCAGCCAGTACCACCTAACTTTGCTTTTTTAAACCAACGTTTAAACAATATTGCAGGAAATGAAGATTTTTTTAAAAGCCTTTGGGATGGGTAATTTTTAAATATTTTTAATCCGAGAAGATGAATCTTTTCATTTGCATTTTTTAATATAAAGCGAAGTGCATCTGTCCTTTCAACGAAGTAATTGAGTCGCTGAATACCGAAAAAGAATGACATTAATTCTATTTAATTCGATTAAAAAAATCGTTTGTTTCAAAAATCCCAACATTTTTCACAAATTGTTAAAGCTTTAAAGCTAAAAAGTCCAAGCTTAATCCATAGCAAGAAAAAAGAAGACCTTAATTCAGTCAAATTGGATTTTATTAAAATTTATTTTTCGGTTTTATTTTTTCAGGTTCCTTCCATTACAACTTAATAACAAACTAAAACGAATACTCTTTTTAGACGGGTTACATTGTGACAAAATTAATAAAACCGGGTTTTGTATGTTATTTTATTTTTAAATTGATAGGTTCCGGATCCGGTTCCCTTAGATGCTAGAAGCTCCAAAAGCTGTGTATCTGGATATATCTTCTCGGCGTTTCATATGAAAAATAATAATTTCCGCATGTCTGCTATCGGCTTGTCTGTCCATCTATCAGGAAAATTTGGGATCGATAACTCAAAAATGCTTTGATCAAAATGCTTCAAAATTGGAACATAGGTTCCAAAGTTCTCAGTTGGAATTGTTTTTAATGAAAACCAAGGTGGAGTAAAAAAATAGATAAAAAAAAACGTTATTTGTATTCAATATAGGGGAAAGTTATTTTTTAGCATCACAATTTTTATACATAGTGGTTAAAGGATCCCGGGCATCCTTTGCGCAGGAACACGTGGGCCGGTGTTTGAAAATTATGTTGTCCCGCTGATTTTGAACTGTTTATAGTTTAGTGCAAGTTCATGATTAGCTTCATTTTAGATCAAACTTGCATTTGTAATCCTTGCCTCGAACTCTTCACATCGTCAAAATGTCAAGACTAGGCGACAGTTTCCGGCGCTTCATTTTAAAAGTTTGACAATTTTTTAATCAAAGTGGAGCAAGGAGGGCAAGATTTTTGATCTACGTGGCATTTATTTTATTTTTTATCTACAAGCCTGTTTATGTTTTTGCCATCTGCAGCGTTGGCATGTTCTTCCTGGTTTGGTGTGCTCTACTGACCTCCTAGACTTCAACCCTTTTGCCAAGATGTCCTGGCAAAGGTAAGAAAATGCTTTACATTGTAAAAGCGCGCAACTTGAAAAAACTTAACGGCGACTTTGTAAAAAATATTCAGTGTTGTAAATTTAAAATTTCTCAATTTTTAACAACTTTTTAACAAAAAAAACTGCTCTAAATTTGAAGAGAAACTGGATTTAAAAAAAAACTGACAAAATAAACTTTGTGTAAAACTGTTGCAACAAAATGTAGGCAATTTTAAACATTGATGTGTAATTTTTAAATATTTTTGAATATTATCTATTTTATTTATCTAGTATTTTAATAGTTTGACATAATTTGAAAATTTTACTTATTTTATTATGCTGTATTTTGTATTTTCAACGTATTATTTTACAAATAACGTCCAAAAAAGTTTATTTTTTTCAACAAATATTTGTGTAATTTTAGTCACATTTATATTATATTTTATTAAAACAATTCTTATTTTTTTTTGTTTTTTACAGGTACGTAGAAAAAATATTAGAAAAATTACTGTCAAAAACAGTTTTAGGGAAGGATATATTTTTTTTTGACCACCCTATGAAAACTATAATTAAGATCTATTTTTTTTTTATTTTAGTAGATATATGGCAAAAATATTTACAAGATATATTTTAAAAATATATACATATGTATGTATACAGGGTTATTCTTTTAAATGGTACACCCCCCTGACTTCCGGATTAGTCTAAAGATGAACCAATTAAAAAAAAGTAACGCTGTTTTTTTTATTATTATTTATTTTATTTAATGTAATGAAGTTCTATTATATAATTTATTCCTTACGATCACAATAAAAAAAAAATGAAAAAAATAAAAACGTTACGTAATTTTAATAATAATATTTCAGTGGATTTTGCAATTATGGCGAAGGCGCTAACACGTGTGTAAAAATTTTTATAAACAAATTAGGTTTTTGTGAAAAATTTGAACATTTCTTTAGTAGATAAAAAATAAAGAATATATGTCTCCGACGCATATAAACGTTTTATGGTATCTGCACGGAGAGAAAAATGATATTTCAATAAGATGAATTGGTTAATTTTAGTTTCTTAGTATCTTTTCACTATATACAGCGTTCTGTTATTGCATCAGGTGGGATTATACTGCAATATAATAATATTAATAATAATAATAAATTAGTTATTATTAGTCAAATACGCTTGCATGACTAATAATATTTTACAGTATATGTACTGTAAAATTAACATTTTACCGTATATATACTAAAAAATTATTTTTACGCTATATATCGTGTAAAACAATTTTTTTACATAAAATATTACAATATACATATATCCTGTAAATATTATTTTACACAATATATAGGGAAAATTTTTGTTATAGCTATAAATATACGTACTGTAAAAATTACAGTATATATATATATATATATATATATATATATATGGTACGTTTTTACTAGTGTACTGCTGATAATAAAATATTAATATACTATAAAAAAAAAGGTTAAAAACTTTAAGATATCAAAGTCATAAAATCACACAAAACACAAAAACGATTAAGGTTTAAAAAAAGACAATCATTAAAAAGTAAAATTGTAGCAAACTGAGACTATTTATAGCTTCCTTTGTATTGATATTGAATAATCAATATTAGATTATTATGCAGTCTTGTATTTCTTAAATTTAAATATAGCGATTTACTACATGGAATGGAAAAAAAAGTAAAAACTGTAATTTATATACAGGTTTATTTAGAAATAAGTTCGAGATATTTAAGAGGTGATTCTACGTTAAAAGATATGAAAAAAAGTTCCTATAAAGGTTCGTCCGGAAATGAGCCCTAAAGTCCAAACAATTAGAAATCTGGTTTTATTTTTAAAAATACAAACAACAAAAAAGAAGAAAAAAGGAAAAAGAAGAAGAAAGAACAAAGAAAGAAAATTAAAGAAATAAGAAGAAACCAACTTAAAAAAAAATATTTTTGTTTTTAAAAAGAATAATTAAAATAAAAGATGTAGTTTTGTAAAATACTTTTTTTTTAGTAAATGTACTTATCAAAATAGTATATTTTAAATTAGCCAAAAACCTTTAATAAAGATATTTACTTACTAATAGAAATTCTGATTTAAAACTTCCAAAAAAATACATGGAGAAAAATTAGTAACTCATATACTCATACACAACATTACCAGGACCGCTTTTTCCCTTTGCGAATAAAGAATAAAGCCTTTTTTACGATTATCTACGATATATGAACTATTTTTTTTTAGTATTTCCAAATCCTATTTAAAAAAGAGCGATTCTTTATGTTTCCCGAATAACTAGTTTGTTCTTGACAATGATTTCCCATTGGTATAAAAATATTTTTACAACATTTTTTACTAGTAGTAATATAAATAGCCTTTAGAGACCAGGACTACTGTGATATATTGACAAGTTAGAGTTCAAAGAAAACATCAATCTTAAAACTGCAATATACACTAGAAAAAGTATGTTATAAAATATACAACTGATATCGTACGAAATTCGGGATTCCGTAATTTCGGGATATTCCGGTTCGGGACTCCCGAATGTGGTCCCGAAAATCCTCGAAAAATTTTAGAATTAATTTAATTTATTAATAAACATTCGACTTTTTTCCGTGTAGGTATACTAAACGTTGTACGAATAATCCTTTTTAACCCCTTAACGCACACACCGGAGTTAACTCGTTTATAGTAGGTTGGGCACTTTTCCGCTTACCCGAGAACTCGGGCGATTTATATTTTGCCGAATTGGTGAAAAATTAACCACTTTTCCGAAAAAAAAGTGGTACGTCAAGGGGTTAATAATGTAAAATTTAAAATCCCTTTTTTACATTTTTCTTGTAGTTTATAAGCGATAATTTATTAATTTCTAAATATATAGTTATTAATTGCCAAAAGAGTACAATAAACCTTAAATATAGATTAAATAAAATTTTAATAAAAATAAATTATTTTAAATAATGAATAAAAAGTATGTAATATCAAATTAAAATAAAAAGCCCAATTTTAAAAAATGTTTAGCATAATCCTAAGGTTTAAAATGTAATTTGATACAATATGCTTCGATTTTTAAAAATAGATTAGGATTTAGCATTTTAACCCTATTACACTGTTCGTCATTTTTCATCTAACCTTTACTACACTAAAAAACTTATTTGTAAAATTACAATATTTTACGAGGATATAGTGTATATAAATATATTACATAAATTAGGCGAACACGAAGTTTATTGTAATACTGAAACCGTCTTTTGGTCTCTTGGAAAGAACAGACTCTGTAGCACTTTCTCTCTTAATAATATAATTTTTCCCTAGAGGTCGCCTATTTGCCATTAGCTCATACAAATTCAAATCCATATCCTTTTTGGTTCAATGGAAAAAACGCTGTTTTTTTTTTGTTGTAAGTTTTCATTTTCCCTATCTTAAAAATAAAAAACTAAGCGGGTGGAGTTCCCTACATACCAGTTTTTACGAAAATATTGTTAATTTGGGACGCGTTCCAGTCCCTTAGTGGCTATGCATTTTACAGGCGTATAACTCCGAAACTAAGCATTTTTAGATAAATGTTTATAAAAAGTTTTTTTTTTTAGAATGAATAATTCTATAATATTGTATCAGAAAAATCACGATCTCTAAACTTATCTGTACATTTTTGCCAGAAAGTAAGTGCGGTGGAACAGTACCAGTTTCAGTTTATTATCTATGCAGCAAACTTTTAACACGTTTAGTTTATAATTCAATAACGATTACAATGGCCTGGACATTATGGATACAAAAATGGTAGCGATTAACTGAAACTGACCTTGTAACATGACGAAAAGTGTATTGTCATCATAACGATCATAGCATCTATGATTACGCTGACAAAGGGCGATTCCACAAAAACTTTTAACCCCTTTTAAGCCCCGAAAAATTGATAAGTATACTAAAAATAAGAGGCAAAATAACACGGTACGACAGCAAAAAAAATTCTGCCGTCGGACTTTTAATAACTAATTTTGGTCCGTAGATTTTGAATCTGTAATCAGATTTTTCGGGTCACGCCAGGATTTTTTTCTATATTCAAAGTTGTCAATTTATTCTAGTTTATTATTTTGTTTGTTTTCTGGGGGTAATTTGATACGGAAAAAACTCAGAATGCTAAAAAATTAAGGTTTTCAAAACATATACTATTTTCAAAATAATTCGGAACCGCTTTAAGCTAAAACTTGGTATGAAAACGTGGCAGCTAGTTCAAACTATTTTTGTGTTAAATGGGGTGAAGAGGGGGAACATTAGTATTTGTTGCGATAATTAGATAATTATAATTACTTATAAGTAAAAAAAGAGACTCTTGCTAAACGACATAAGAATTTATTCGTCGAAAAATGCTCAAGACAAGATCAACCTAGTTCTTGTCTTAAAAATCAAGACTCTCGAAAGCTCGTGAAACCCTACCGGTAACTATGGACTGACCTCAAAGTAAATTTGGTTAACACAAAGTGAACACTAAATTTGGAACAAGCCATCCAAAAATTAATTTTCATTGCAATATCGATTGGCAATAAATTTTAGCGAAATTTCACCTCATGTACATACGCGTCCCGCTTATATAAAACATAACTGTGCCTTTTTAGGGAAAAACGAAAGCCTTATAAGATCGCTTGGTTGCCCGTCCGTTTGTCGCAGTCGTTTATCTCAGAAAATATACACGTATAGCCTAGGAATCTAAAATTTGGCATAAAATTAGATTGATTTAACAAGAACTTATTCCATAAAAAAATTTAAAATATTATTTTTTTGCCAAAAAATCAAAAATATATATATTTTTTGAGAACATCAAGTTGGGTATTATACAAAACCTCTTTCATCTCTATCAAAAGGTCAAAAAAATTATTTTTGTGCTTATTTTTGGCGTTCTTAACGTTATTTTTCTTGAAAATCTGGCGTGATCAAAAAATTATGGGTCCAGGTTTGGATTTAGCGGCTTAAAATTTATGGGAAACGATATAGTACTTTTCTGTCACAAAAAGTTGGTTACCGAAATTCTTTTTTTTTTTAGTTGTTACTCAAATCTTTGCTTTATTAAATCTATGGCTCGTTGATATCACTACAAAGATTATTTTTTTCTCTTTAAAGTAATACCAAAAAGTTTATATTTATTTGTAATTGCGTTTATCCAGTCTAAAACTTTGGAGAAGGTATCTCTAATATAAATTTGAAGTCTATCTCAAAGCGTTTAAGTCATAAATTTCCCAGACAGAAAGATTTTTACCCCGAAAATTACCTTTTTCTTAGCATATAAAATGTCGAGAAACCTAAACAAGCAACAAAAATATTGATGTTTTTTCTAGCGCTGGACTTTTTTTCCTGAAGAAACGTAAAATGTTTTAAACCAAATATATTTATGGAAAATAGTATGAAATGTATAAAAAAATACAACATACAAGTTAAGGCGAAACTTGTAAAAGAATAGGCATAAAAACTACCACAATATTTTAGTTAAGATTGTTTAAATTTTAGTTTTGGGACCAAAAACTGGTCCCAAAAAAATTATATCCGTCCCCGGGGCCAAAGTCCCGGACTATATGCCCTCGTACGTGAAGTTTACTAAAAGATTTCATAGAAAAAATTCTATTTAATATCGAGAGTTATTAAATTTTTCATTACAAGTGGTTCTTTGTGAAATACAAAATTAAATCACTATTGTGCACTGTTACATTTCTAAAATTGAACATTTTTTGATGCAATTTGATTTTTATCGATACGTTTCCTGGAAATTTAATGAATAATTAGTCCAGGCAAATAAGGAGAAATTCCTATGTTTAATTGCAATAAATTTACGCGGGCTGATATTTTAAAGGGTAGTAGTGGATAGTAACAGAAGACTCCTCTTAGTTTTTCCCCGGGTGATTTGCGTAAGGGGTGTCCGCTATCTTGAGTTTTAGGGGTGAGTGTGGCTATCTCGCTAAATATGCATCTTACGATAAAAATGCATATAACGAATTTTGTTCCAACAATTTTTGAGAGAAACAGGCAAACTAAATTCTAAGATGCAACATTGCTTAAATAAGCACATATTTATTTCCTCAAATAAAAAAAGTTACACTTGCTGCATTATTTAAAATATTCACCCTGTATATTTTAATTAAGATTCACTTGGCCTAAATAATATTTACTTGAATTAAGATATTCTTCCTTAACCTATAGAGACAAAATAAGATAATGTATGAAACTCCGCATTTAGGTATCTCACGCTTCCCACTCACATTGTTTAAAAGTTGTTTAGCAAAATTTGAAGTGACCCGTATATCTTATTTATGCATCAGCGAGCAAAACTGTTGTTTTGGGTCCATCGATGTATTAATAATTAGAGAAATACAGTTTTCAATTACACAAAAGCGACTTTCTACGCAAAAAGGAGCCTTTACGTGAATTTATGCTATTTTCCGTTTTTATGGCTACAAAACGAAAACCCGTAGCCATGGGGGGGGGGGGGAGTGACACACCTCGACCACTTCGAGCAATCATCAAAATTTATAGTGTTGCCCTTACCAGATTTTTGGTTGACGTAACCAGAAAAATAGTTGGTCTGTATTTCACAATTGACTACCTTCACCCGATAAGTAAATACCGAAGGTTAAAGTACGCCCTATTGAAAATGACGGGTCTGCGCGGGTATAAATGCAGAGACCGGACTTGAGCGGGTGAATTTCATCCGCTCAAGTCCGGTTTATGCACGATTTATACCCGCCCAGACCCGTCATTTTCAGCAGGGCGGTATTTCTTAATACAGTACGCGGATGTATTTTATTAAATACCGGTATATCAGTAAAAAGAAGTTTCTGAGTAGATTTATTTTTATTAAAAAACAAGCCTTTTCACATTACGGTCCCTTTTCGTGTGGAATATCAAAAATGGTAATATTTGCGATATTAATTACCGAGAGCATGCAGTTTGTAGGACAAAAAGTAACCGTGTCCAGAGTTGTATAAAGTTGTATAAAGGGATTATACCTCCCGGCGGTAAGCAGGTAGCGCGGTGAGCGTAAATATTTTGTGTTCTTGTTTAAAATTGCCAAAAAATAAGGGAAAGCCTTGCATTCATGCAAAAATAAATTTTTGCTTATTTTTGTGTGGTTATGACGGTTATATGGAAACAAATAATTTCGAGCAAAAAAATTGTCGATACAGTAAAATTAGTAAGCGTAAAAACTTAAGAATGCCTTGAGTTACGGACTTGAAATTTGGACTGCATATATTCGATTTTCAATAGAAGACAGCAAATATTGCTTTTCTGACAACTTTTTAATGAAACACCTTAGAAACTGCCTTTTTGTCTTTGCAATTGTAGCATGAGAATAGCATTATATTTCTGGAGAATACTTGTAGTTAATCCAATTAATGATAAATTTGATACATATTTATTATCTATCTTTTGTAGTATATTATAAAATAATTTTGAATGGGGCTAAATATGACAATGGATGATCCCAAAGGATCATTAATTATTATTGATTATAACATAATCCCCTAGTAATATTCGATGTTTAAACTTCATTATTAATATCGCGTATATGCATAAACATAAATACATACGTTGTTCAATGATATTTATGGTTTATAATCTCTGAGAATTTTGTAGCCATAATACCAAGTTACAATTTAAAAACTTAAACTAAGCAAGGGCGTAGCTAGGACTTTCATCTGTAAAGGACTCCACGCCTTCGATATTTTTATAAATTTTGCATAATAGGTATATATTTTCAAATTTTAAATATTTTATTTATACGTGTGTAACTTCAATTTGTCAGCATCTAGTTTAACGCCGCAGGCGAAACTTGTAGATGAATTATATTATTAACACCATTTCAAGAACAGACAAGGATGATATAAAAGTAAAAAAAAAGATTTTTTGAAATTGCTTTAGCCTACTTGGCTACTGAAAGTTGGTTCACTTTGTACCTTTTGAGTTTATATTAGGAATAAGGAACATCTTGGTATTTATTTGTACTAATTCTAGCAGGCTTGGAAAAAGTCGTTTGTCTTTCTGGCTCTTCAGATTTATTATAATTGAAATGCTAATCTGATTCCTTAATTGGATTAATTTGCCTGATGATTTTATGTCGCATTCCACCGTTTAAAGAATTTATTTTTTTTGACAAATCTTAAAACACTGCTGAACTTTTGTTAAATAAACGACTATCATAATTACCTCTACATCTCACTGTATTCCTATTCTTTTATTTCTCTAAAAATTCTAAATCCCACATAATTTGTTACTTGTGAGCAGTATTTTGTTCTTATAATTCCTAGTTAAAATACCTTTTTGTAAGATCTTATCGAGGGGTTAATTTATCGAGAAATCATGAACAATAATTATGATTTTTTATGATTGTCAATGATTTTTCATGATTGTTTATGATTGTCAATATTTGTTCATGAATGTTTATTATTGTCAAAGATTGTCAAGGACTGTTTATGATTGTTAAAATACCTTTTTGTAAGATCTCATCAAGGGGTTAATTTATCGGAAAATAATGAACAATAATTATGATTTTTTATGATTGTCAATGATTTTTCATGATTGTTTATGATTGTCAATGATTGTTCATAAATGTTTATTATTGTCAAAGATTGTCAAAGACTGTTTATGATTGTCGATGCCAAAGATTGTTTATGATTGTCGATGCCAAAGATTGTTAATCATTGTCGATGGCAAAGATTGTTCATGATTTTGGAAGATTGTTAAACGATTGTAAGGATTGTGCCAGATGGTTTATAATTGTTTATGATTGTTAATCATTGTTGACGAGTGTAATGATTGTTTGTGATTGTTTATTATTGTATACGATTGCCGATGATTGTTAATTATTGTCAATATTTGTTTATGATTATCATAATACTCCATGATCGTCCATAATTGTAAATAATTGTCGATGATTTTCAATAACTTTCGATGATTGTCAAAGATTTTCAAGATTAATGATTAATCATTTTCATGATTTTCATGATTATCGACGCCAAAGATTGTTGATGATTGTGGAAGATTGTTAAATGATTGTAAGGATTTTTAATTATCGTAAATTAATGTTTCATGATCGTCAATGATTTTCGATAATGGTTAATGATTGTCAAGGATTGTTTATGATTGTTATAATTGTTCATAGATTGTACATGATTGTCAATATTTGTCATGATTGTCGATGATTGTCAGATGATTGTCAATGATTGTTTGAGCAGTGTAAAATAATTGTTTTAATAAAAGAATAAAATAATGTCAATAAGCAGGAGGCCGATATCTCTGTTTAGAAAACTGAATTGACAACTTTAGCAACAGCGCATCAAATATTGCAGGAATTAAAAGAAAGCAAAACGATGCAATTAAGCAATTTGGGAGAAATATCTTTATAACTTGATATTCAAATTTAATTTAAAATATGCAAATCTGATGTTGGAAGAAGTACCCCTTCATTTTTACCCCAACCACGTCCATACTTAATCGAGACTAGGAAATCATGGAAAATTTTTATAGCCGATTTCGGTAGGCATGCATAACAAGCCGTGAAGATATGTAATGCTTCGAATTATATAGTATACTTCTCGCCGGTGCTAGTAGTTTTTCCCTGGTGAAGTTTTAAGTTAAACTTAATTTTTATTCCAATTTTTATTTATATTTTTAATCGGCGCTACTTTTTTTATTTATGTAGATTTCTTTAAATTCGATTTTTTAAAACTTTAGCCCCCTATAACTTTTTTGTTTTTTGGGAACTTTTTTCAAATTTGGTAAGAAAAATCCTGAAAAAATTAAATTGATAGCAGTTTCCGATGCACTTTCCTTTTATTATTAAGTGTTTCAAATATCAAGTTTTTTTTTCTACTTTTCGGGGTCTGAACTAACGTAAAATACTCCCTTGCTCTAAAACTGTGAGGAGAATAATAACCATAATATCGTCGGCTTAGAGTGTTAACCCGCTAACTCCTTTGGACCAAACTTTATAGGATACGAAAAAATCCTCATAATTATTTCTATAATTATTGAATAACAAAGTGAAAAATCCCGTTTCTTTATTGGAAGTGTTTAGAAGGTTTTAACAACTATCAACTATAAAAAAAATAATTTGGGCTTGATTTTTATTGAATTCAAAAGGAGATCGCAGGTTTTCTGCCTTTGAGACAAGTCTCCATCAAGTGGTTGGCATGTTTTAGGAAAAGTTTTTTCAAAAAATAAAACAATTATTGCAAAGGTTTTTATTTTAGAAAATGAAAGTACAAAATACTGTCTTCAAAATCAAAAAGCAATCATTTTAAAAATAAAAACCTTTGCAATAATTGCTGGAAGTAGCAGAGTTAGCAACTTTTTGACTAGCATCATGTAAAAAGTTATATTCGGAAAAAGGTTAGTTGCCTGTTTTTTGCAGATGGTGTAACTAAGTGCCCTGTTTTGAACGGTATCAAAATTCGACAATTCGTCCAAAAGTGGAGTTAGCAGGTTAACACTCTAAGCCGACGATATCTTTTCTTAGTAGAAAGGAAAACGACCATTATATTTTACTTTTAACTCTAATTGAATACCATTATAACTTAGTTTCTTTATTTTGTTTTTCACCTGAACGAACAAAAATTGAATTATGGTTCGATGATTTGCAATGGACGCATGGAGATAAAACGACTTTCCCATTTGCTCACAAGAAATGAATTTATTACGTGCAGGAGACTTCACGGTTAGTAATTTGCTAACACCATTATTCAGTATCAGTATTTAAAATTTTATGTTTCTACAATTTTCCATTAAACAATTATGGAAAAAAATCGGTTTCCCTCCGGAATTGAACCCAGGACGGGTCGACTTAAAAACAAGGTTTTGGTCATCACACTAAGCTAAAAACTTTTTGTAGCAAAGTTATGTTTTAAATTTTAAGTCTAGCTTAAACTTTTTTCGACATAAAACGTTATAAAAGTAAGCAAATAGAAGGGTTTTCTTATTTTAAAAAAGATCTAATAGTTAAGCAATATCTACTGCTACTATTAGATTTCCTAAAATTTTCAATATCTTGTCAGGCAAGTCTGATAAAGCCTTCCACAAGTAAAACAAAAGTAATAATTTTTATTTAGTTTATTTTCCTTTTTTACATTTTTTTTTGTTATGTTTAATTGCAGTTAAATTTTCACCACTTCACGCATTACTCGAACCTTAAAATTTGGTAAAAAAAAATAAATTTATTATTTATGAGTTTTTAATTTTGGCGAAGGTTCCAATAGAGTCAAAAAATGTGAACTGGGACTCTGAAGTGAAACCAGTAGAAATGGAACTTGAGCGCCGCTGCAGCGCGCTGTTGCTACACTGAATGATATGAGTAATATAAGTTTTTAAAGCTTGAAAAAATTGAAATTTTTAAAATACTTATAGATCCTTTTGTGATTAAACGATTCATGTTAGCATAACCCTTTAGCCTTTAACTAATCCACAGATCTATTTTCTACTAGTAATTATTATTGATAGAATTTCAGTCAGATATTTTCATCTGCATGAAACCATGGTTAGTCCAGGCGACATGTCAATAAAAACTATACAATTATTTTTTACAAATATTTAAAAAATTGTATATAGGGGTTTTTGAGGTTGCTAAAACTGAATCTGATAATAAAAAAATTCTAACTCCACCCTCGCGCTGGCAAGGGATAATTAATTTTAAATGTTTTCAATATTTTGCTATAAAGTATATGGGGTTTTTGAGGTCGCTGAAACCGAATCTGATAATAAAATTGTACTCGTATTATTACAATAACGTAATATTAGATTAAAGTTGCACTTTACCCATACTTTCCCCTATCGTAACAGTCAAAAAGTGGGAAACTCTTGGCTAAGTAAAAAAATTACGTTTCTCCAAGTTTTATATGCAACGGTTGATTTCCGCAAAAAAATCTGTCTGAGGATTGATCTGTCCAAAAAATTTGACATTAACTCAAGAACGCTTTAAAAGACCTTAAATTTGGACTTTTTACTCAAAGTTCTAGGCTAAAATTGTTTCTGTTTAAAATCAGGTTGAGGTAAAAACTGTCATTTTGTATGGAATTATTTTTTTGAAAAATACCCTGGCGCGCCGTGGCAACTGGACCATGTGGCAAATGCGAAAGCTGTTGAAGCTTAAATTTCGTTCATATAACGAACAAAGCTATAGATGCCAATTAGTACGTTGAAGGTACAAATGTTTTAGGATATATTTACCCAAAAAAAAAGCAATAAATAAACAGTCAAATCGCTATAATCAATTAATTAAAAAAATTATAATTATTATAATTATTGTATCAAACCAAATTTGTTAATAGCGGACGACCTTTTTTTATTTAATTCCCGGCTGTATTTTATATATGTCTGAAAGTATATTCAAATTAAGCCATTTCCAAATCGCCGGGTTCTGGATCCGGTACCTTTGGGCGCTAGAATTACCAAAAAGGTGGTAAAAATATATTTTTAACTTAAAATATAACCTGTGTGAAAAGAATAATACAGTACCTCTCGTAGCATCGTTAATTTTTAAAATTAAAACTGGGTTAATTCACCCTAAGTTCCCTTTTTGCACGGAAAATCAAAAAATATCGTCCAATTTTTATTGAACAACCTTTGTGTGTTTATTTTAAAAGTCGTTAATACTTATTTGTAGTCAATTTAATATTTGACAATGGGACTAAAAAGTTGTAAAAGTATATGAATGTGTGAGGGGTGAAAAGTTATTATTGGATTTGGTCAACAGCTTAATGGCGTATCAGATTTGATTTTCAGCTAAATTACCACAAAACTTTTTTAATAGTCGTTCCCTATAAATTCTTTATACTTCTTTTTCGGGCAGAACAGAATGTGTTTACTTTTAGATTACCCGAGCAAAGCTTTGCAAAGCAGTCCCTTAAAATAGATACCATTAACCTGTACTTTTTTTGATACGTTTTATTTAGAAATTTTCCCAATTATCAGATAATTACTATTAAATCATTTTAAAATATGAATCACGTAAAAGTTAAATAATAAAATTTCTTGTATTGAGTTTTAAAGAAACTTAAATGAAATATGGCGAGTAGATATATACTGAGTATTTCAAATATTACTTAATACTAATTTATTGGAAAAAATTACTAACTAAACTTGAGTTTTTTTTTATTCAATTTCTAAAAAAAAGTCCAAACTGGGTTTACGAAAAATCTTTTTTTAACTTATTTTGTGTTTTATAACATTTTATGTCGAAAACATTTGGTTTTCAGTTAAAAAGTAAGCTGAAATTTGATAAAATGCGATAATGGGTAATGGGCAAAGACTATTAAAAAATATTTTATTGGTACCACTCTTGTATTAATAAAAAGTAAATTAATTTTAAACATATAATTCTAAAATTAATGTAATAGCTGAAAAGATCATATATTTTTTGACAATAAAAACAAAATTAAAACTTCGCTGCAATAAAACTGTTAATGCTCAAAATGTAATTATTCAGAAGCAAACACGTTTTGATAAGCCTTATACAAAACTAAGGTAAAATAAGTCCTGAAGATATATAATGCTTCGCAGTCTATAATATACTCTTCATAATTTTCTTAAGATTTATCGAGATTGCAAACGTTTAGGCCTATCAGCTTTTTGAATACTAAATTGTAGTGGTGCCTTTATTTTTTATTTACATTGATTATTTTTTTTTAAATTTAAGGCTCAATTTTTAATTTTTTTTTTAATTTTTAAAAAGTGATGACCCCATAACTTTTTTTTTATTTATATGAGTAAAATATTAATTATTTTTTTTTAAATCTAAAATGAAGCGGGGCGGATCATATTTTTTTTTTAATTGAAATTTGGAACAGAATTTTGCTATGGTATTTTTTACGGACTGTTAAACTTACAAAAAAACGGTTTTTTTAAGACCCCACGCCCATGAATGTATATTTTTTTTATCTAAAAAACTTGAAAACCGTATTCTAGTTATAGAGCTGCGAAGACTTTAATAAACTGCAGTGGATAATATACACTGTGTACGGGTTAGAATTAAAATTACTGGATTATAACTTACATATAAACTTGCATATGTATGTATGTTTGTTTGTGGAGTGGGTTTATTGTGCTAATATTTAGGTAAAGCCGTCCATTGTGTATTCATAATGTGTATCCTACTAATGAAAAAAGTAACAAAACCCTGAATATTAACTTTCTGACGCAAGGTAATGAATTAAAAGGGATTTACAACCAATTCATAGCCTAGTAACTAGTAGGTAAAATTACACATATTCACAAAACTTTAATTCTGTAAAATTACAGTACTATTATTATGTTTTATGAATTTCCAGGACGATTGGCTTTTATTTTACTATTATACAGAGAAAAAAATACGCAAAAACAGATGCCAACGTCAAGTTATGTAAATTTTTCAGAATATATTTTATAAAATTTCATACTAAATTACGTAAAATATACCCTAAAAAAAATAACGCTGAAAACTTTCGTATTAAAGATAAATAAATAAAATAAAGGATAAAAATACTGCCATCTTTAGTGTTTAAGGCCAACTTCGTTACTAAAAGTCCAAAAATATGATTTTCAACATTTTTATTTAAAAAAAAAATATATTATCAGGATTGCTTCAATTTTAATTAAAAATGTTACGTGGTAAAAATTATATGGCTCTTTTGAGACAAACAAAATGCGGTCTTTAATATTTTAAGTGTCACTTCAAAAACGCAGTTTTTCTTGGTACTTATTCTTAGACTGTGATATATTTCACCCTTTTCTTTTTGCTAAACATGTTCCTAATTATACTAATTAGTCTATTTGTTCCGTCTGACAAGAATGTGAAGCGTTAACATAAAAAGGGACGTTTTCACAAGTCAATGAAGAATCTTATTCTGATAATAGCACAGTTGCATGCTTCCATAGAGATTTTTTATGAAAAATGTAACTTATTGTGTGTTTTTAAGCAAATACCTCACTAAATTTTGCCTAAAAAATATTAATATAGTATTAAAAATACACAATAAGTTACGTTTTTCGTAAAAGAAGCTTGAAACCATTCTTAAAAAGGAAATTTACATTTTTAGCATCAATTAAAAAATGCCATACCATACCATACCATACCATACCATACCACTGTAAATAAAAAATTAGAAATGCCCTCCTTAGGGCAATAATCAAATAAATTTTTAAAATCTACATATTTATCCGCCTCCTCCCCCAAATATTGGCATCTAGTTATCCTTGTGTTCGTAGCAACAAAATAAACTTCACGGCCTATTTTATCTTCTTAAAATATATAGATTAAAACACTGATTCCATCGAAAAAGCAAGTTTTGTGACAGTTTTTGCATATTAAGAAGGGCTTAGACTTTGCTTAACTTTGTTTAATGGCAAAAAGTTTAAAAGTCAATCAAACGATTCAATGATAGTATAATCGATTTAAATTTATTATCAGGGAAGTGGGGCGTATACAGGATAATTTTGCGCTGTAAAAGGTTAAGCATATTTAGGTTAAAACTGGTAAAATTCTCGATTTTATATTTTTCTACTTATTTTAATTTTTAGGCAAATTGGAGGAAATAAAATTTGGAATATTAAATAGTAGATTACATTACATTATTAATGGGCGAGGAAAAGTACACTTTTCCGGGAGACTTGTATACTATTTTATTCGCAACTGTTTTTATTTAAAAATAAAATACCTTACTAATTTTCCTGAAACTTAACTAGATGTATGAATTCAAATAAAGAAAATAATACTATAATATAGGCACTTTGTTTCTTAGTTCTTTTCATATTTACCACAAATCACTATTTCTGCATTTTACAAGAAAATATATAATTAAAGTTTCATATACGCGTAACCCAAAAAACATTTGTTGATAGCTCACAAGGAACCGTTTATAACATTTATTATTCTTCTCGGTCTCAAATATAAAAAACATTGATTAAAACTGTACAATTTAAGTCTTTTACACAAAATGTATTAGATTATATTCGTGTTTATTATGAAAAACGCAGTTCAGCCATCTTGCCTTACGGTGGCTCCATCTAAAGGAAATTATTGATTGATTGACCAGTAATATTAAGTTTACAGGTTTTGATCTGTAATCACGTATTTCCCGAGCTTTATTAATACATGTAATGTATTTATTACATATACAGTTCTGAATAAAATTTATTCCATGCAGGTTATTGTCACTTGCGCCTTCGCCATAATTGCAAAATCGCAATATTCTTCTTTCAAGCATACCATATTCTTATCCTTTCATATTTATTTGCTTTAAAGGAGAATATATTCTCTTCGTTATATCCAAATCACACATTCTTGATTGAAGATAATGTTTTCTGTGTGTAGCGAAGTAAAGCGCTGTAAAGAGTATAGTATGTTTTTATTCTTGTAGCGTACAATTTTTACTAAAAATTTATTTAATTTTATAAATTAGGTCATTTTAATAATACGTTTTTTCAAAGGACATTTAATAAAACAGCATATTTTTAAGAATAATGTTTCTCCTTAGCCGCAATCTGTTATGTTTATTTGTATAAAAGAGCAAAGAGAAACAAACAAAACTTGGGAAGGTAAGTTTCAATGCCCAGTATATCATTTGTTCCTGGTGGAAAATAGAGGGAAATTCCGTTTCCATTTCCCAAATAGGGCGTACTAAGGACATCTACTTTAATGCAAATGTTACAAGTAATCTTTTTTATCCCCGTTCATATTTCACGCTCAAAATTGCGGAAGGGCTCTAATTTAGTTCCAAACACTTTTTTTTTGCCACCGCGTTATTTTTGCCAGAGACATCAAAACAATTTATCAATTTTTTGCATTTGAATAAAAAAACACTAAATCAGTTAAATATAAAAACAAGCCGTCAAAATATTGAATGCGTCACGTTACTTGTATACTCATCGCTTTACCTCGGGGATTAGCGAGCTGTTCTTTCGTTTATGAGCGTAGCATAAATTCCTCACTAATTAGAAGCGACTGCTAGTCGCCTGTCCCCACTCTACAACAACGCAAGGCGGTTTTCGTTTTTCGGTTTTTAATTATTACACGACTTTATTAAGTTCACTTTCTTGTTGGTTTGTTACTTTGTTGGTTTGTTAGTTTCAGTCAAACCTTATCTCGTTAACAGAATTACAAATATTTTTCGAGATATTCAGAAATCTATAGATGTACCAACTTTTATCCAATTCGATTCATAACTGAATGCAGCAGCTCGAAAATCCATTCCTGACACACGCTATATCTACAGATTTTAATTGGCTGACATTTTGTCGAATTGGATAAAACTTTCTAAGAAATTTCTTTCTTCGTTCCTAAAATCGCTCAAATGTAAAAATAATTAATTCTCTAGTATAAAAAATGAAGTTTATATTCGGCACACACAGATAAAAATAACAAATTAAAAGTCCAAATGAATATTATTTAAGCCAAGAAATGGTAACTTTATATACCGTGCGTGTCAAAAGTCCGCCCATCCCCTTTAACTTTTGAACGGCTTAAGATATCAACTTAAAATTTAAAATACGTCCTGTGACAGATCATTTTAAAACTAATAAAACTCTCTATTTGACAAAAAGTGAAAAAAAGTGTTGAAAGTCTGAAAATGTTTTCTTAGTTAGCGTTAAAAAATAGATTGATGGAATATTTTATTAGTCTTGAATGTAATTCTTTAATGGAACAAAATATGTCCAAATAAATATTTTTTCTTGGATTAAGGTATTTTTTTATGTGTGTAATAAAAATGGAACTTGTTACAATTAGTATAACTGCAATTTCCACGATTTACTCGTGTGAAATTTAACATTTCTGCGTAGTCCAGTCGACGAACATCAAGTCGTGTCAATCGATAGAACTTGGGTGCTTTTATTTAAATAAAACTGCGAAAACGGCCCCATTTTTCAATAAAGCGGATGGTTCCTAAGGGTCTTAAACTTAAAACTTGAGTGGTAGGTGTTACACCTAAGAAAAACAATTTAATTAGGTCGACACTTTCGTCTTTTCTTATTTTTTTTATTGCACGTTGGTATTGCTTTTTTTTTAATTCGAGACAAGACAAGCGGAGGCGTTCCGAGGTTTTTGTCGCGGGTGGTGTGGAGGTAAAATATGCCGACTTTTAAAAAAGAATTGCCGACAGGTAATAAAAAGTGCTGTCCTCTAAAAAACTGATGAATAAAAAAAGCTCATTATCTTTTAAAAAGTTGCCGTCTCACCTTGAGCCGAAAATTTACCGTCTGCAATTTTTTTCCACCTAATTCTAACTGATAATGAATTTTCTAACTCACTACCTACAATTTGCCGACTAAAAAAGCTCATAACCTAAAATTTGACTCTTGTCTTGCAGACTCATCTGCTGAAAATTCCGACCGGGAGCGACGTTGAAGGCAAAACGAGAAATCTCGATTTGTCGATTCTCGTGAAACCCTAGACTTGATGTCTGTCGACTGGGCTAACAGGCAAGAGCTTTATTAATTAATTCTAGAGTAAATTTAGCCAATTAATACTTATAATCCGTACTCGCTACTGCAATTAACAAACAATTTTTTACGGTTCAGCGAGTACCACGTTTCCAGTGTTATGTTCATCTAATTTTACTGGGTTCTGTTTAATAAGTTTCATGCATGACTTAAAACAAATTTTTATTTCTTTAAAAAAGCAAATGTAACATAGCGTTTTTTATTAGTCTTGGAGCTGGTGACAATTTTCACTTCAATGTTTTCTCCCGGATGTATTTTAAATGTTACATTTAAATTAAACCAAATCCAAATCTCCAAGTTCTGGATCCGGTTTCTTTGGGTGGTAAAAGTCCCAAAAAGATGGTGAAATTAGTAACCCTTAAAATTTATTTTTAACTTACCAAGTCAAAAACATTTCATTTATTACATTTAGATTATGATATTTTTACAGTAATACCTATACAACTATTTTGCAGGTCAAGGGGTAAAAACAGTATTTAAAAAGTCAATTTGACATCTGTCAATAAAAAAAATGCATTTAATCAAAAAATCATTTTAAAAATCAAAATTTCAAAAGAAATATCATAGTAAAATTAAAATTTTACCGTGAAATTACATTTTTGCCTCAAATTTGGAATTTTTTTGTAATAATTAATAGTATATTACACACCGAGTACGCGAACCTAGTTTTTACTGCACGAGAGTGCACTTTTCTGAAACTCAGTTTCAGATTAATCCCTGAAGATGTCTCTAGTAGTAAGAGACGAAACGTCGGAAAGTGAAAATCCATTAACACGGTCTAAACCCGAAAGTGAAACTTCTTTATATCTTAATGGCCGTGAAAGCTTAAAATCTAAAATTTAAAATAATCGTTCAATTATATTGCAGATTTTATGATTTTACGACAATAAAAATCTATTTCAATTGAAAATAAAATAAATTTTATTTAATAAAATTTTACTTCTTCATTTCGAAGTTTTCATAGGGACCTAAAATTTAAAACTAAATAAAAATATTTTTATAGCATGATGCATATTGCCAATGAAATGCAATTAAGTAGCATCTTGTTGAAGTAAATGTAGATTTAAATTCTATATTATAAGGTTATGTGGGCAGATTTCGACCCTTTTGACATGGCTTAAATGCCAAATGAAAACAATTTCAAGTACACTGAAGAACTATGACCCATGCGTAAGTTTAGATCTTGAACTTGTCAGAACCTATTTATTTTTAAAATAAACATTTATCAGAAATAATAATCATTTTGTGACTTAATTAGTTAACTAATTAACCTGTATAATAATTCGTTTTTTATCGGTCTATTATTTAGTTTAAAAATAAAAATATATAAAGGATCGTAACATTCAGAAATCAGTTTAGTTTTACGCGGTTTTAAGATAGTGCTAGTTCATAAAGTAATCGGGAAAATGTAGACTACATTTGGATGTTATTATATAATTATAGCCACTGAATTATGTAGCGGCTATAATTTAAAAATTACAACTTACAAATATCCGTCTTTGTCTGTGCCACTTTCAAGCTTATTTCTAAATCTAAATGCAGTAGTCGGAGAGCTGGTGACCATTTTTATTTTATTAACATAACATAACATAACTTTATTGTATCTAAAGAATAAATTCTTATTACAAGAAGTTTGATTGAAAAAAAAAATAATAATGAATTAAACCTAATATAAGTGTACATCATAATTATAAGTATATTTTTATTTTATTATGCCACAGCTTTCGGAGTTTCTAGCACCCAAAGGAACCGGATCCGAAGCCTAGCAATTTGGAAATAGCTTTATTTGAATGTGCTTTAAGGCATATATAAAATACAGCCGGGAGAAAATAATTTTTGATTTATTTATTATCATTTTAAAGCAGTTAATGTTTTAATAATGGCTTTTAAAAAATTAAATATGTTTATTATGATGAATTGTAATGTTATATCAATATAATAATTATAATTGTTGTCACGGCATATTTAACACGGCATATATTTCATAATATCATATCTATTTTAATATATATTATACAGGGTGTTTTATTTATAAATTCTATTCCACACTTTTTTAACAATTTTATCTGAGAGTTTTGCAAGGGACATTTTTAGTTTGAAAAATCTTTTTATAATATTTTTAATGTAAGATTTTAAATAACTTTGAATCGGTCTATTTCATAATATTGGTTATTATTATTCTACCTGATTTTTTTTTCAAGTTTTAATCTAAATTATTATCTTTCTCGTCAATGGGAATTAATGCGTGTATATCTCTATTATATTGTATCTGTTATGTTTAAGGCAAACGTTGGTTCAATGTTAAAATAAATGGGTTTAGGGTTCTTTTATTAAACACTGATAATATAACATATCGCATGTCGAATGGAAATAAAGGAATTATGTATTAGGGTGGAATAAAAATTAAACTGCTAAGCAATGATTATTTTTCAATCAAAGATTTCAATTATAAGCAACAAACAAGCTAAATAAAGATTTATTTATGCAAAAATTAACAGAGCTAACTAGAAATATATTTAATTTTGTCTCACGCAATGAAAAGTACAGGTTTTTGAATAAAAATCCGCCCTCTTAAGTCGTGGACAATGACTTTGCTTAAAAGAAATGCTTGAAACAAGAGAATATGGCTTTGAATATATCAAAAGACACGTGTTCTTGGTTCAAGCAATCTTTTTTTTCTGTGTAGGAGACATTTCATATATTTCTTGGAACTGTTTCCATATTTTTATGCAAGCATAGCTTAAAAAATTGAACTCTATAAATTACCAAAAGAATATCTAGTCAAGACTTATTCTAATTCAAACCATGTAATGATTGGAAAGCCACAGCAGCCAAAACCAAGATTAAACCAAATAGAGCGAGCGAGAAAATATAAGAATATAAACATGCATTTAATAGAAGGGTTGGAGAACTGAATTGGCCATTTTCGGGGCTGATGTTCGATGATAAGGAGCAATACGAAAATTGAGTATCGATTAATTTTTACCCACCCTAAAGTGTATATGTTTATATAAAAGTTTTATAGAAACGGATATACTGCGAAATATGTATGATAAAATCAACTTTTACGATGTGATAAAATGTTTCGTAAAGAATTAAATGCCAAATATAGAAGTATAAATACAGACATTAAAAGTTTGGAAATTCAATTTTCCAAGTTTTTTCCGCTGCCTACTATCTTTTTCTTAAATGCTTCAAATATGTTAACTCAAGACATTTAAAAAACTTTTCTGAATACACTTACAAATCGAAGCTAAAAACAATAAATATTTATTTTACATATATGTTTTATTCACCTTTAGGAATCAAAACTGATCGTTTTTTTTTGAATGATTAAATAAGGAGACCTAATGACGAATTTAAAAATAAAATGACAGTATATAATAAAATTAACAGGAGAGCAAATGCAATTTTCAAGGAAACTTTTTTTAGTTGCAAAAGATTTTACAACAATTTTTGAATAATTATAATTTACAGATCCTGTGTCTGTGTGCTGCTTCTTGTTCTAGATAAGTTGTAAAGAGTTGTTTACGATAGGGATGAAAGACTCGGTTATTACTAAAAATTATTGTTGGATTTTAACCAGTTTTCTGATAAAAGTGGTCAAATGGTTAAATCAAAGGGGAAAACTCTTTCCAGAGGTAGGTGAGGACCTTTTTATTTTTAAGACATCAAAATATCAGTCAGGAGTTTTAACCGGTTATTGATTTCGAGTTTTAACCGAGAACCGGTCTGAGGTAATTTTAGCAACCGGTTAACGACAAGCTTTGTGCTCTGCCACGCAGAATCGCAAAACCCCGCTATGTGCTATTAACCAGTAGCAAATTGGTTTTATTTCCAATATTATAGATATGCGTATCTCTATCATAATTAATAAAATTACTAAAATGTAAGGCATTTGACTATCATTAATGTTATCAATAAAAGTTATGGTTAATAACGATTAGTTATCTAGTACAATCGTTTTTCAACTGTCATCCATTACACAGTGTTCAGCATTATACTAATAGAAGTAAGCCTACTATAGAATGCATTTTAAAACAAGTCGAAAAGATATGCCATGCTTCGCATTGCATAGTATACTATTCACAGTGCACAGTATATTGCAAGAATATGATTTTTTTTACTGTGTTTATGTTATGATTTTTTCCTAAACTGTTTTTTTCCCAGAGCATCAATCTAAACAATATCCTTAACTTTTTTCGATCAGTTTATATGCTTTCTTCAAATTTGATTGATTAAAGTTAAAAACTGCGTCGTTTTATAATTTATTTGGTGTTCCCGTCTTTTTTTTGGCGAAAAAAAAAAACGTTTAACTTTTGCTGAAACCCAGTGAACGCACCTAATAGGAGCCTAGGCAAAGACCTCGGCATAGGTGTGGTTGTGCCTTTATAGGGGATATTTAGGGATATGCGGTTCCGTCCCGAATATATATTTTAACGACTGGCAAAAATATTTCTGTTGACTTTGAGGTTAAATTAATTTTATATACCGCATAAAACCTCTTTATTGGCACTGTTTGCACTCACATTAGAGAACATTACGTGAACAAACATATAATTCATAAAATATATATTAATAAAAATGTTAGGTTAATATAAACGCCTTTTCAAATTCTAAAAAGAAAATAAATAATTCCAAAATTTTGTAACGCACTAAAAAATTGAGTGTAAAATTTTACACGAGTGTATTTTTTTTATCTGGTGAAATGTTTTTTTACGACCATGCCATTTTTAATGTGTGTACTTTGAACAGATTGACAAAAAATTAACAATATGAGAGACAAAAACTGTTGTGCCAATAGATCTTATATCCCCTCACTAGATATGGCATTAATGTTGATTTGTTTTCAGTATAACATATACAAAGCTAACAAACAAAAACAAAAAAAAACATAAACAAACCACTATAGTGGTAAGGTGGCGGGGAAGTGAAGCCTACTTAAAACAAAGCTTATTGTAAACAAACCGCATCTAGAGAGGGAATATAAGATCTAATGTTGTGCCCCTATATGCGGTTTTGTCCCCACTTCCCCAAAGTATTTTTTTTGGAAATTTAAAACTTAACTCATAAAACTCTTCCAGCTGCATGCGTGCGAAGAATATAATAATTTCCAACTCACGATTGTGAAGCTTTTGTAATTTTGAGTTATTATCTAAAAGGTATAAATTAGCGACACAATAATCAAAATGGGGTTGTATTGCTTGATAGATGTTCCTTTTGCCATGAAAGATAACACGGTTGATATTTTTCCTGTTAAAGATCAGGGATGCTTGTATTTGTAATTAAAAATTAATCTACTTCTTCTTCTTCTTCTTTTATTTTTCCTGCCCTTCGTCAGGATATTTTAACAGGATCCAGACATGTAAAAATTAGTCAGACGGACAGACGGACATTTTTATATAAAATTGTATTAACAACCAAGATAAGCATGCGTACCAAATTTCAGCTTTCTAAGTATAGTATATATTATAAGTAGATGAAAAAGGATTTGGCAGCTTCGAGGACAAATATATTTTATATATCTTATGTATAAGAATAAAGTGAATAATATGTTTATAAATATTATATATTATAAATATTTTTTTTGTGTGATACTGCGAGAAGTGTAATAACCATCTGTCAAAAAAGAAATGTTCAATCGACTTTTAAAAAACCGCATGTTATTGGAACGATCAACGGGATATTTAATGTAAAGTCCGAAAAAGTGAAAAGATTAATATGCTTAAAGATCACCTATTTGATCAAAAATGATTAAAAGCGTGAAAGTTTTATTTAGTTTTTGAGAACTTTGCGAGCTTGTTAATTAGTTTTAAAACGTTTTTTTTCCAATGCATATTTTAAGTAAAGTTTGTATTGTATTCAAAAACTATTGTATATTATTAATAGTTTCTATACATTTCTATACATGCAATGCATTGGTTTGAATATCTACCAGGAGAAAAATTCGTAATCCGTAATTTGTACTTTAATTTAACAAAATAAAATATTCCACCCTTAAGTAAAGCCAATATTCGGCAGAAATTTGGCACAGATTTAAATTATTTATACATTTTCCTGGTATACCAGGCACTGTCTATGAATATAAATCAAAATATTATTGACTAAATTACTTTTTAATTATTAGGTCAACTCTGATTTTATAACACAAAATCAAATAGTTTTTGAATTACGAAGCTAGATGCGTATTTGTTTTGTAAACAAACAAACAATTTCATGAATAATTACGAAAATTGCATCTGTGACTCATTCTCACAATCTACATTTTTGCATTGTATGTATATGGATAATATAAAAGTCCAAACACAATGTAATTGTTGGAGCTTACTTAAAAAACAATAGTTAGAAATGTCTCAATACAAAATAAAATAACTTAAAACTTCACCAGAAAAAAAGCTACTTGCAACCGCGAGGAGTATACTATAGAATTCGAAGCATTACATATCTTCACGGCTTGTTTGATTTTGTATTTTGGTAAATGAGTAAGTGACACTAAGTTAGTGCTATAATAATTTTCATAAATGGGAAGGGGAACTTTATCGTTGGGGTAAATTACTCCGGTATAACAAAATCCTTAATTGACCTAGAGATTTGTATTAATCTCCCATTTACGATTTCTATGCATTTGTTACACACATCAAAAATACCGAGCTTAGTACGGTAGATTTGGTTTTAAGGCTGGTCAAATATTTTATATTTCCCCTTTTCTAAAATTAAATTGAAGTATTTATTTCCATCATATTTCCCTTATTATTAAAACATACAGTGTTTTAAAAATACGTTACAACTTTATAAGGGGTTAATTTATATCATAAAAAACCTTTCTCACGGGGACTTTTTTTGGCAAAATTCATACACTTCATACCCCGATTCACCGGCTAAAATATGAAATCTTTACAGCCTTTAATGAAGCGAGAACCGCGGTATGAAGTGTATGATTTTTGCCACAATTTGCTTACGTACTACTTGAACGTGCCCTATATCCTGATGAAGTTAAAAAAACACACATTTATTTTATGGTTAAAGGTTTTGGCTCGTTGTAATTTTGATCTACAACGCTGCAGGAATCTTTTTTTAGAAACCTGCAGGTCAAAATAACTTTGAAATACCTTAAAAAAACGTTCTTATTTTTTTGAAGTTTTTATTTTGTCTGGAGCCCTGGGGGGAGGTGGGGTAATTACCCCCATTTCCCCATGGCTACGCTTGGGACCTGTACTCTTATTTTTTTTGTAGTACGGCCTTATTTGCAATATTAATATTGTAAGCTTCCACAGTAAGTCAACGAAAGTCTGCTTTCATTTTACTTTCGTTTACATGTGTTGGTGTGCACAGTCTATTTGCATTTATAGCCCAAATTCAGGGATCACTGGTTATAAATTCTCTATCTCTTTTACAGAATAACTCTAACTTAAGTGTATTAATACGTCAACTTTATAAATTAAAAAAAAAAACAAATTAATTCAGAAGATTCATAATAACATATTTTTAAAATATATATTTTTTTAATGGCCCCTCTTCTCCATCAAGTATGCATACTGGTACTTATTATGTATAATGTGTAAGCATGTATTCATTATAATTTTTATGTATTTTAAGTCATTAAATCTTAATCTATCGCCACACGTCTCTAATAAACCCTCAAATTTCTATAAAAATCAAGAGCACTAGTTTGTAAAAGTGTGCTCTTTGAGCCGCTCAGCGGCTGCCGCTGCTGCTGAATCCAAATATTGTTTCAAAAAAACTCAGTCGACTTTTTTTTTGTAAAAGTAATGACTATTTTTTCTTTTTCAGATATCATGGCGTTTCCAAAGCTTGTAAGTATTATTAGAATGTCATTAATAAAAAATATATATTTGGGTGATTAATATTTATTAAATTATTAACTTGATAACATTTTATTTATATTTCTAGTTTTTTAACTTATATAACGAAAATTAAAACGTGTTTTAATAAACATGTTGTTTAACTTTTAAAAGATTGCTTTTTAAATAAGAGTACTTTGAATCAGTCTTTGATATATCTGTAAAAATTTAAATATATATTTACAAATTTTCATTGAATTTATAAAAATATTTTTCCAAACGTTACGATGGGTTAAAAGAGGGGAGGGGGCTGATGTACGAAACGTTCCTTATTATTAAAATAAAAATAAAGACGGTTTATTTTTTACTCAACATTATTTTTAGAAGGATCTTGGCTTCGTACTTAAAGGGGGGTAGGTCTAGGCATTACGAAGCGTTACATACGGCGAAAGGGGGTCAAAATTTGCCAAATTTTGCGTTAAATATTTAAAGTACGACCCACAAATTAAAATATAAATGTTAGCCTGATGTCACGGTGGGTTAATACCATCATTACACTTCGTCCGCTGGTGCTAACCCCTCCTCCCTAGTACGTGACATAGTAAATGGATGGCCCCTCATCACTGTTTTGCATACAGAATATAAAGAATGACCCATTCGTAAGGGATTTAAGAAAATGGAATTTTAAAATGAAATTAGTTTTTTGTATGTTTTATAGCTTCAGTAGATAAGCTTCTTTATTTGGGTACGATTCTCTAAAATGGTATTTTAACAATATAAAATTCCGTGAAACAGTCTAAGAAACACAATATAATTTAGATGACTTTTGCACATGGGAGTCGTTAGGATTTTTTTCACTGGGGACACCAGATTTTTTATACAAAAGCAGAAGCGAAACTAGAATCAAATTTAGGAAGGGAGGGGCTATATCATATAGCCCCAACTTTGGACAAGAAAACAATGTTCCAAAATATTTAGCTTCTCGTTCTCGAGTTATGGTGGTCACGAATTTCCCGAACGGAGAGACATACCGACACAGATTTTTTTCAAGGAAATCATCTCTTTTTGCACATAAATCGTCTAAAAACGCAAACAAGCAATGAAATATTTTCATTTTTTTACTAACGCAAGACATTCCTCGGGAAAAGTAACACATTAGTTTTCTGGACTAAAACTAGCTTTTGTAATCCAATTTTCATGTGATGCTGGGCAATTTACAAATGAGAAATACAACTGGCTTATTTTAAATTGCAAAAAACTTTACAATACATTTATCTGTAGATCTAAGAAAATAATAAGCCATGGAGACATGAAATGCTTTGCTTTAACGAAAGTCGAGAAAAATTACCTTAATTCCAAACTTCTGTTGTAAAACAAAAAAGTTATATATATATACTTAAAAATTCGAAATGTCCCAATACGTTTTTTATAAAAGTTTTACTAACTCCTTCAGGGCACCTATTCTTGAGTTTCAGGGAGTAGAACGACTGATAGAACGAGTCTGAGGGTGTGATCGTACTCTATTTGTTTCAACACTGCGTCAAAAAGTCTAAGCGTTGTTCTATCAGTGGTTTTACTCCCTGAAATTCAAAAATACGTACCCAGATAAAAAGCTAGCTGCAGCTGCGTGAAGTATACTGTAGAATGCGAAGCATTACATATCTTCACGGCTTGTTATAGAATTAACGACTGTATTTGTAATTTATTTTTCCTTTCGTGTTCTTCCCGTATAAAATCAGTAAAAATCTTTAGGTATTACACTCCTCGCAGTCATACACATAGTAATTATGTGCATAGCAAGGTAGAGAAGACACTTTTTATAGCGTATTATATCCCGAGATACGTAACATCGAGGGATATAAGAGTGCAAAGCTATAATAGTCTTCTCTGCCGTGGTATGTATATTATTTTTTTCCTGCCAGCACATTTATTCTTATTATTTAAACATTTTTTATCAGTAATAAAGTAAAATGTTTGCTGGATCTTAATTAACCGCAAAAAAACAACTAGCCTTTGAAATCGCCGTTTTCGAAAACAAATGAATAGGTTAATTGATTCACTATAAGCTGAAAATACTAGTAGGGTTGTTCATTAAAATTTGGAAAAATTAGACAATTGACAAACATTTTCAGAAAATAATACTTAGGGTAGTATTAGAGCTATACACCTTACTGTGAAGAGTATACCTTATAGAATGAAAAGCATTATGAATATTTATTACAGCGCCCTACCAAAAATCCTGCGAAATCGATTCAAAAAGTTGCTTCCTTCTTTCCGTATCGATTTGAAAAATAGTCATTTCAACCCTAAACATCGTTGTCTCAAACCTACGTGACAAATATTCCCGTCAAACTTGTCATTAATATCGGACATGTTTCTTTTTCATATACCTTAATAGAGCATTTGTTTAGTAAAAAAGTATATTTTTTACTGAGTACGTTTTACAACTATAGTATAGAGTGGGGTGGAGCGAAATTTTATTTTTCGTCCAATATGGCACCAAAAGTTGCCTTTATTATAGAACATAACCAGTATTTTTGTTCATTTTTTTTGGAAGTCGTTTGATTCCCCGCGGGGGCCTTCAAATTATTCAAAATTTAAGAAATTTTAAAAATTTGTTGAATGAACCAATATTAATCTTAATTTGAAAATTGCATTATAAGGGTTTTTGAGGTTGCTGAAATCGAATCTAATAATAAAAAAATTCTAATTCCACCCCCGTGGGCCCAAACCAAGCAAAACATTAAAAAAAATCTAGGGTGCACCCTAGTATACAGGGTTAGTCTTTAAAATGGTACAGTGCCTTAAACTTTTAAATGACTTGAGATATAAAAAAGTCGTTACGAATTAAGATTTTACGTTACGTATTGAAAGTATGGCCCCTAAGGTAATAAAATGGTCTACATAATGGTTTGGTCTATCTTAAAGCGTTCTTTAGTAAGTGGACTAAAAACTAATCGACCGAGAGACAGTTATTTTTACCTTAAGGTCCTTACCGAGTAAAACATAACGACTAGACGATCCCTTATACCAAACCATACTAAAAAAACTTGGAAAATGATAACATCGGACGTTATCTTATAAAGCCAGTAAGTACAACTATTACTATTGCAAAATAGAGAACATATGCTGCAGAAAATCCCATGGCACTTATCCAATCGGATAACATTGGCTTGAATATTAAAATAAAAATCGACCTGTCAAAGTGGTTTTTAAAATAGTAACAAATTGCATATATTGAGAAAGTTTCATAAAATAATAAAAAACCGAATCCCAAATTTTATTTTCTGCTTACAATCAATAAAATCTTATTATTCAATTTATTTTCTCTTTTTACCTGAAGAAAGTTAATAATAAACGTGCTTTATTAGTAGTAGTTTATTGATCCAAAATACTTTAATTAGCATTCTATAAAATAAGAGAAGAAATTCAAATTCGACATTTTTAAAAAAGGCATATAAACTACCCTGTATTATCGAGGTCTAGAAAAGGTTATTCTTTGTTTCTGTAATGAAAAGAACATTTTAATACATAACAAATCAGAGTAAGAACAGTTTTTAATTTTGGTATAACATTTTACCTAGAACCGAAAGTTTTAATTCGAAACTTTCTTTGATGTATACCTATGCATTTTCTGAATCTTTGTTTTAATCGACTCTCCAGTAAAAATATGATTTTTTTATAGCACTATGTAAATTGCACAATGCAATAGTTCTTGTATAAAAAATAAAAGTAAAATTAAGTATGTCCAACAAAAATAACCAAAAACGGACGTAAAAAAACACAACAAAAAAATTTAAAAAACAAGATTGAAGAAAAATTTAAATTAACTTTTGTCTTTAGTCTTTACTCCCTTTGGCCTTTTTACTTAAATCCCAAATTCAAATCTTAAAGTGTTCCCCAGAGAACTTATGACCTACTGTACACATAGCTATGTGTCATAAAGATTAAAAATAAACTTTTTACATAAAAAAACCAATACCTCCATGTTATTTAAATAGTTATTTATAATACAAGGGCGAAAAGTTACATTTTTCGATTAAGTAGGTTTTTAGAATCCGAGGGCCTTCGGCCCGAGGGTAATAAATCTACTAAATCAAAATTTTAGTTTTCGCCCGTGTATTATACAATATTTTTTATTCGATTTGTATTAAAATGTGTTTTTTACGAAAATAATAATACTTCATAAACCGTTCTATAAATATTATAAATATTGAAATTGATTTTACAATTGAAATGTTGTGTTTGTGATTTATTTTAGTGGATGATTAACCGGTTAATTATATGTTTTGAGGTTATGTTATAGAGGAAATTTTTATTTATATGAAATGATTATAACACTTGTATCTGATAAAAAAAAACATATAGTAGTATAAAGGCCAAAAGTGACCACAAGGTCATATTTCTTTATAAATATTACAGCAAAGGTAAAGCATCTCTAAAAAAAAAGCTTTAAAATAACAAGTTTTAGTTAGCGGGCCACAAATCCTAACAAAAGATGAACAAAAAGTGACGCTTAGAATCAATCGAAAAAAACATAATTATACTTTTTATACTGTGTAGAACTTCTCTCTTTGTCTAATCTAAATGTACCGTTGACCGTCGAAAGATAGAGGGTTATACACTCTCGAAATAAAAAAAAGTACGCGGTTTTATCAGCCGTGATATTTTGCTTTCAATTGCGTGCTGGGAAAACATTCAGCGCTGTCAGTAAGTCATTGTTTTTATTAGTTTCCTTTTCGCTTTCCTCTTTGTGTGCAATTTCAACTTAAGTACTTTTCAATTTGTTACATGTTTTTCATTTTTGTTTCGAATAGTTCCGATGGCAAAAGCATTTTATCATATTTTTACAAATCGGTGTCATTTGACAAGAAGTCGTGAAGGTATATAATGCCTCGCGTTTCATGGTATACAGGGTATCCTATAATTTTTTTGCACAGCCTATATCTCTTATTATAAAAGATTAAAATTTGATCAAAAAAGGATCTTAAATGGAACAAAAAAGACCATCAAAACTTACTTCCTTTAATTTTTCAAGTCACAAAAAAATAGTGGGGCGCTAGTGGAAAAAACAAAGTTGGGGTGGTCCCAAGGGGGTAAGTCATAGGGGGTAGGTTTTGATAGGGTTATTATTAGTAACTTTGGTCCCCAAGAAAAGTATTGCGTTAGTAAAAAAATTGATTAAAAAATAAAAAATTACGTTTCTCGAAATATATGATTTTCTTAAAAAAAAATCTGTTGGTCTGTGTGTCCAGGAAATTTGTGACCGATAACTCAAGAACGCTTCGAGCTAAAGACTTTATATTAGGACAACACGGAAAAAAAAAATTATAGCTAGGAGCGCTATAACACACATACCAAGCAAATTATAATCGCTTATTATATAAATACAAGGCTTTCTCTTACAATTATGGCAGTCAGTGTAAAAATTTATATGAAATACTTTAATTGTTTAGTGAATAATAAAATATAACAAATAGTATGGCATTTATAGCTTAAATAGATTTAATTATTGTCCGTGCTAATAATTTTTATAATATAATAAAATTTCTGTAAATTTATAATAGTGCCTGTAATAAATATAATCGTGTCTGTAATATATATAATCGTTTCCAATTTATTTTTAACATTATTAGTTATTGTGTCCCTTATAATCTATAGCTTAAATCACTATAATTTGCCACTGTTACCAAATATCTTATAATGTATAGCGCAGAGCCCACTAATTTCTTTCCGTGAACAGGTTAATTATTCAAAGTTCTAGGCTGGGAAACCCCCATGGACAAGAAAAACTTTGTAGATTTTTTTTAATATAAAAGCACCCTTAAAAAGTCGAAAAAATTTAAAAGAGTTGAATTAAATGATCATTCTACACCTGCTTACACCACGTAGGCTTTTAAAAACTGTGCAGGAAAACTTTTATTTGAATAAGTACTTTTAGCCATCGATCCTTCTTTTATTCAAAAGACTTAAAGGTCAACAAGAAACGGATAATTTTTTCAGTAAAGCTTTTTCGGGAAATGTTCAATCGTTCTTTTCATTTGTCAATTACCGTTGTATCATTAAACCATTTGTAAAATACTGATGCCGAAAAATCAATGCTTTCCCCTAAGGGGCTATCTATAAATGACGCTACTCTAAATCTGGCTATTTTTTATTCCCCGTATCACGTGGGTTGTTTTATTGATATACCATTTTGAAAATTTTCAAAATTTTGGAAAGCCTTGTACATAGAAAAAAAAGAATTCTTTGAACCAAAGTCAATGTCCTTGAAGGAAGAGCGCAGGTCCCCTCAGCAACACGGATTTCTCCCAGGGAGATCGATCACTTCCAATTTGTTACAATGCCTTCATGCTTGGACTAAACTAGTTGAGCAAGGATTCCCTATTGACATTATCTATTTAGACTTCCAAAAAGCTTTTGATAAGGTCCCTCACAAACGACTTTTAAAAAAATTGAATCATTTTGGTATCAAAGGAGCTTTGCTTGAATGGATAAAGCAATTTTTAAGGCATAGAAGTTTTCGTGTAAAAATTGGTGAATCGTACTCGTACTGCCAACCGGTTGCAAGTGGGGTTCCTCAAGGGTCAGTATTAGGTCCGATCCTGTTTCTAATATTCACCGCAGACCTCCCCCGATTACTTTCCTGTATCAGTTCAATGTACGCAGATGACTCCAAGATTTATGCCAATCCCTTGACATCACAGCGACAATTACAAAATGACTTAAACGCAATTTTGGACTGGTGTAACGAATGGCTCATCCCTTTAAATGCTTCTAAGTGTGTTATATTGCATATAGGCAAAACAAACCCTCATCATATGTATCACTTAAATGGAACTCTTCTGAATAGTGTCGAAAGTCATTGTGACCTTGGAGTAATTATTACAAAAGATCTGTCATGGTCATTACATATAGAGAAAATCTGTAGTGATGCAAAATAAAAAATTGTTTTTATTTAAGAAAGTTTTTTCCAAGCCATCTATACCAACAGCTGCCTGTCTCTATAAAACATACGTCAGACCAAAATTGGAATTTGGTTCTTCTGTATGGGCCCCGGTGCTTATTCGCGACATAAACCAGATTGAGGCAGTGCAACGTATGGCCACTCGTCTGCCATATCGATTTCAACGCCCATCCTATGAAGACAGACTGCGCCTGTTTAATCTACCTTCTCAAATTGATAGATTGGAAAGAGGATGCTTAGTAACCACCTACCGAATCCTACATAATAAATTTTCTGTGGATCTTACTGAACTCGTACAACTAAATCACAATGTCCATCTCAGAGGTCACAGCCTAAAGCTGTCACACGAGCAGTATCGTACTTCCTGCAGAAAATCATTTCTTCCTAATCGAGTGTTCAATACTTGGAATTCCCTAACTGAAGACATAGTAAATGCTACTAGTATAAATTGTTTTAAAAACAGACTGGACAATTTCTTATTAAATTAAAAATGTGCACATTAGTGTTAAGTATTAAATTTTAGTTTTAAGTTTTGGATTTGGGATAGAGATTAGATTAGTTATATTTTTAATGTACTCGATCAACTATTGTAATTTGAGTTTTATAGGTTTTAAATAGCCTTACTCTTATATTAATTATAATAATAATAATAATAATGTCCTTGAAGGAAGAGCGCAGGTCCTTGAACGAAGAGCGCAGATCTTCATTTAAAAACCCGTGCTCTTTATTCAGGACTTTGACTTTGGTTCAAGAAAGCCTTTTTTCTGTGTATTCGCGCAAAGTTTTTTTTTTGCGTATTTTGCGTTTTATGACAATTATGATCGGTCGGTCCGTCGGTCGTTCTGTCCGGGAAATTTTGTGGGCACGATAACTTCAGAACGCTTTAAGCTAGAGACTTGAAATTTGGCAAACAGATATGCTACCAAAAGTTCTCGCTCGGGATTGTTTTTGGTGAACATTGGGGTGCGGCAAGGGGGAAAAAAATATTTTTTTACAAAAATTTGAAAATGGCATTATAGGGAATGCAAGAAAGATAATTTCCGACAAGTTATCTACACTATTTTTCCTATGACCCCAACAAAAATAAGGATATATTAAATTATCATTATTTAAAATTAAGCAACTATTAAAAAACCACCAGTACTTCACAGACGAATAAATAATTTAGCTGCAGTATTTGCTAAAACTTGCAAATTTGTAGGCGTCAACCTTGATAAATCAATTCAAGTTTATCTTGGTCTCTTTCGTTTGTTTTCTTAGATTAGACAGTTAAAATTATTTAAGTTTTGTTAATTTCAATTGTTGTTATCTCGCTTGTTAGACGAAATTATTATCTGTATAATAAATTGAAACTGTATGCATTTTAAAATACTTCTTACAAAAACCTGTAAACCTGTATGATTATTTCGGTAGTATACGGTAGTTTCAGATGGGCTAACGAATTTAATAGCTTTTCAAAATATTTACTCAAAATGAAATATATATATATATATATATATATATATATATATATATATATATATATATATATATATATATATATATTTCGGTAAGGTAATTCTACAACGTGGAACATAGGCGATAGCAAAAATAAAACTGCAAAAACTTGTTTTTACAGAATAAACTTATTCTAGCAAAAAGTTTAATATATGAGTGTTTTCGGCATTTATGTTGTGAGTGAAAATATTTTTTATTTAGTAATTAAGGCTTGCCTCGAGAGATTAAGCCATATGAGATGTTTGGTGGCGATGTATAAAAACGAATTTCCTAGTGTTTTTCATTTGATAGTCAACGAACTATCGTGCTTTTCAGTTGAAGTTCCAAAGAAAATAATAATAAAAAAGAATCGCTCAATGAAAAAACTGAACATTCCTACTTTAGTAGTTTCTATCTAAATCTTAAAAGAGAAAATGTTTTTCCACGATTTATATTTTTTATTCTACACGTAAAATTATGATTAGTCAATTTGACACATACATATATTGACTTGTCGAGAATATAATTCAGGCATATTTTTTTTATGTTTTTTTATACATTTTTATGAAAAATAATAATATTGTAAATCATATAATATTATTGAATTACATTATTGATATACATTAGATTATTGAATGGCGTAATATTTTAAAATTGTATTATTTACTGAATATTTATAAAATTAGAAATCGATTGGTATAGTTTTAACTGAATTAGGGTTTTAAATGAGCTTTAAAATTTTGTAGCGCAAAGCGCCGAGGCATATACTAAGCGACGATAAAATAGTATTTTCCACTGGAAATTTTCCAGCTTCATTTATAAATATGAACATTTTGTTTCACTACTAGCCAGCGCCAGATTTCCCATTAGGCAATACTAGGCATTTGGCGAGGGCAAAAAATGTTATGGGCTTTTAATAAATTATTGAGGGTGAGGTTGTTTTGCTCACGAGTGTAGTTGGTTGACGACCTTTTTTTTTGTAAAGTTTTTTAAGTCAAGTTTTTGACGTGTAACCTTTGTCCGGACTTTTAAAACATTTCCTATGCTTGTCAATATAATTAAACTTTTTAAACCAAATTTATTATGATCCTAGCATTTAATGGGCAATCAGAAAACTATAAAAGATGTAATAAACCTAACGTAATAAAAACTTTTACTCTATGAAAATTATTATTTCTTTTAATTAATATAGGTTTAATCAATAAAAATTGTTATAAAAGGGGGTCCTATGTCACAGGACTTTTATTGTCACGAGTTTACTCTACAAAATATAAATCAGTTTAATGATTTAATCATAAAATGCAAGTAGGGCAGGCGTGCCGGTTATGGCCACCTCACCAGTTGTCGCCACCTCTATTTTTATTTCTTTTTATTAAGAATTGTGGCTTATTTATTTCAAATATTTCGTCTACGATATACAATATCACATTTGGTACCATAATTAATTTGTATGTGGTACCATAGTATGGTTGGGGAGTGGGTGGCCACAAATGGTGAAATATGAATTTTTTATTATTATCGAAGATTAAATGGTCCTGTTTTAATTTATAGCAGCTGTTTTAAAACATATTACGTAATTATATGCGACCAATGTTTAAAGAAAAAACTTACTGAGTAAAAATCTAGAAAATGACAAATCGTGTAAAAGCCTTAAAGTGGCCAAAACCGGCCCGCCTGCTCTAAAGGTTAGTTTATTCAGTCCATAACATTAAACTAACTAAAAAAAATAAGGTTAGTTTTTTATTCAGAAATTAAAATTATAAAAAATAAATAGTAAGACAGAATTAAATATGGCGAATGTTGGCTGTCCTGATAAAGTAAAAGGCACTCGTCAATAGCAGCGTTCTCAAAATATTACATCAGGGTTGACGTGAAAGCGCCGCTATGCGACAAATGTCACTTACTGCCCTTTAATTTAACAGGGCATTATAGACTCTAAAATAAATTGTTTAATATTGTTTTTTTACTGAAGTTTCTGTAGGTGGAAGTTTTTGAGATAAACAACTTATTTATGTATGTTTTCTCAGAATTTAAGGAAGAATCTATGATAACAATTTGATTTTTCAATTTTTATTAAATTAGGTTTTGCTATTTTTAGTCAAAAAATTCTTAGAAATATACGTATTTTTCTTTGGATTAATATTAATTTTTATCCCACACAGATGATAAAATTATTATTCGCCTTTAAAAATTTTTAATATCGAGACTAGCAAAATAAGTTTGTGAAGGTAAATTCGTTTGGAAAGACTTGGTAATATAAAAATTCTAAACCTTCAAAGAGAAAAATATTCAAATTGTATGAAATGATATTTTATAAAATATATTATAATAAAATAAATTTAAGGTGAATTTACTCATACTGTAAAAAATGTTTTTCTATTTTGCTCTTATAAGCTCATAATAACACGGATTTTGGGTTCTTATAGGCCCATAAGAGGTCTGGACTTTTTTTTCTTTTGGGTTGGCAACAGCCCTAGTAACAATTTTTGTCAAGTCTTGAGCAAGTCTGGCTCAAGATTCTTGATCAAGTAACTGCATACAGATTTTGACAATTCTAAATAAATAGCGAAATTATAAAATAAATAAATTTAAGAGAAAACTGAAGATATTAACTTTTTGATATTAATAAACTTTAAATAATAAATGTTTTAGATTAACTTATAATATTTTATTGAGTTATAAATTCAAGTCGTATCAAATGTTTATTATTCCAATAAAATTTAAAATTATCCATAAAGTTACGTATAGAATATCATTCAGAACTTAAATTTTATATATTAAACTAACAGAACGTAACAATAATAAATAGATGTTACCTACAAGTTTTCGATATTTAAACCAAGGTTTTCATAGCTGCTGAAATAGGAAAAACTAAATTTATTATGTATTATGATATAAATCAATAAAATAATTTCAGTAAATTGTGAATGCATTTTCCCTATCCAATTCCATAAGGAATTTACACGCAAGTAAACACCAAGAAAAATCGGACAAATATACTATGTAATTAACCTTAATCTATTACATTATATGTACAACATTCTATAAAGAACAATAAATAATAAATTAATTAAAATTAAAAAATTGTATTTATAAAAAAACCTAATCTATTATGTACCTGTGATTATATTTTAATTTATACTAAAATACCCTCAAGAAAAAAAGCTTTGTCCCTGACGGTTTCTACCAAACTTGGAGCCCTTGCAAAAAAAATTTGGGCCCAACCCTATGCCCTATGGGGGGGGTAATTACCCCCCATTACCCGCCCCTCATCTACGCCCTTGCTGCGTTCTGTGAAGTTTAATAATAATACCACAAACGAATGGGTAGCAATTGTAAAAATCTGCAAATAAATATATTTAAAAAGTGTCTATTAAATGCGTAGTGGCGGTTTTATGAAAAATATAACATTTACAAAGGAAAGATGGCCTTTGTCGTCTCTATCGAGCAATTTAAACGACAACATAGAATTTTATTGTTCGGCTGTTTGGTAAATAATAGTCAAGAATAGCAATTTCTATAACAGCAATTTAGTCCCAGCAACAAAGTACCAAAAAATTTAACCTATGGTTAAATTTTACAAAAAATATCAGTCCCAGTATATTTTTTGTTTATGTTTTGTTATTATTTTTATCTTATTTTTTTTGTAAATATATTTTTTTGATTTTTTTTTCTAGAACCTCCTAATTTTAATCAAGCGATATTTTCCAGTAATCAAAGTAATTACATTAAAAATTTTGGTAAGTGGAAATCGTAGTCACATTTTTTTGTTGTGGATGTGCGTAATTAATTTGGTTTGGTTGTGTAAAATGCTAAGATTTGGTAAACCCTTTTCACAAAAAATGTCCTTGTTTTGCTTTTATAATAACTATTTTGGTTTGGACTTTTTACAAGAAACTGTTAAATAGCGTCTATACAAAACTTTAGAGGAAATTTATTGGAAAACTAAAAAAACCATTAGTTACCTGATTAGAAACTTGTGTGATTTTTCTTTTTTAAAGGAAAACTCAGCGAAAACTGATTTTAGTTTAATGATTTGCAACCTAACAAACTGCTTAATAGAAGAGAAATGATTTAATTTGCACTTTGCCAATTTTGGCCAATAAATTTTAACGATAAGAAAAAGAAAAATTAACCCATTATGCTTTTTTGTACTGACAATTTGTTACCGTATTAAATACTGAACGATTTTGTGTATATTGAACCCCAAGCAACTTTATTGAATACAAGTTGTTGCAGAAACAATAACAGAACAACGTTATTTTTGACTGTAACAACTAGTATTCAATATATATATTTTTTCCCTTGAGAAATTAATTTTTCTAACCAGTTACTGTTTATTTATTATTATTTCAATATTAAAATATATAATTATGTAAATGACACACTATAAAACTATGTTCTAAGTGAGACTCGAACCCACAATCCCGGAATCCGCAGTCGGACACGCTATCAACTGCGCTACCGGGACCGGCTAGTATTCAATAATAAGTTGCTTAAGGTTCCATATACAGGGTTATTTAGAAATAAGTTCAAGAAATTCAAGAAGTTATTCTACGTTAAAAAATATGAAAAAAAGTTCCTATAAGGGTTGGTCCGAAAATGAACCTTAACCTAACTTTGTCAACTTTCAAAAGAGTTACAGTTCTTGAAAACACTAATAAAAAATTTAAATAGGATCAAGAAATTACAGATTACACTCCCGAGCAGAGAATCGGCAAGGACACTATGATATATTTTTGTGTTATTTTTTAACAATTTAATATACAATAGATTTTATTTGTAAATGTGTAGTTTTAGTAAATATTCTGAACTTTAAAGCCAGAAATAAATGTTCTAACTGTTATATTAATGATAAAACAATGGCTTTTACCTTACTAATAGTGTTCTCTATTAGCAAGGTAAACCCTAGTTTTAATTAAACTTACATTATATTAGTTTGACGGTAAAATATCTCGCCTTAGGGCCATTCCGCGTCAACTGCAACCAAAGCATCAACAATTAAATATTATTATTATATATTTATTTGGATAAGGTTATAGTTTAAAATTTATCCAGCATTTCCAAAACTGTTGTGGTGAATTACTAAGTCCAAAGAAACTTTTAAAATAGCCTAAATTAAAAGTTTAGGGCCCCTAAATGAGCCCTAAATGAATTACGACCAACTGCAAAAAATTGTTGGAGTAAATTGCCCTATAGAAGAATAATTAACGTATAGATAGTTTTCTCAAATTCAATTTTAAATTTGATAACTAAATGATGACCGCTGGGGTGTTTTTCGAAGGACCTTGCTAAGACAAAAAGATTGGCTAATAACGTAATCCCTTTTGGCACTCGTTTTACGCGATATGTTATTTAATGGCACCTGTGAGCTGAGACAAGGGGAAGAGAAGAGGTAAAATATAGCATGTATAGTATAGGTGATCTTGAATTTTTCAAATTCAACAGAGGTGCCAGTTCATAAAATGTACATAAAATGTACAGAGCGTATTTGTCTGAACGGGCGTGATTAGATACGTGGGGTCACTTCACGGTGCCGCCTATATCTTTGTACATTTTTTTTAAGATACGTGACAACTATAATAACTTCTGAAAATCAAATTTATAAGTAAACTTAAAGACGAAAAAAAATTCCTGTAAGGATTATAACTGAAATACAAATAAATGAACTATCAAGTAATTTTCTGTGACCTAAATTATGTACTAAAGTAACATACGTAACGACGGAATGACCCCTTAGAAAACATAAATTTAATATTTAGTGCGACTTAAAAATAACATACTTGTTTTCAAAACTTTTTAAAATTATCTACAATTATTCACATGCTCACGTAACCATAACAAATAACCATATGCGCCGACTTTTCAAAACCCCAGGGGGGCCCAAATTAGAAAAAAATTACATAAAAGTTATAAAATTTTATTAAATGAAAAATTAACTAACAATATATTTAGAAATGCAAAATTTGCTCACAATAATTAGCCAAACGAAAAGTTATTTTCGCAGTGTAGTTACTTACTTTTAAGGAATTATTTACGATCATGTCACCCTAGTTTGCGGTATGCTCAAATTTTCTGAGAACCTCTATAATTGAAAGGCAAATACGTAACTACATCTTGTTAATTACTAGAACTCTAACTTTAATGGTATTTTCAGATCTTAATGACTTTTAAATTTCAATATTTAAATATGTTAATTTTATAAACATATACAATATTTTATGTCTAGGGTTTTATTAGAATCGAGAAATAGATATTTCTCGTCTAGTCTCCATTTCGAGAAAAAATAAAGACGAGAGAAATTTAAGTAATCAAGACAAGGCGAGAGTCGAAATTCTTGATCAAAAATCAAAACTTTTCACAAGTGGTAGGTTAGTTAACGGTTTTAAGTGAGTTCTCTACACACAAGTTCTGGAATTAAAAAATTCATTGTTAATAACCAAAACCTGGCAAAAACTGACTGGACTTTCACGTCAGCGGTATTACATACATAGTATGGCACTTAATAAATAATAATAATAATAATAATACAAATATATTCTTTTTTCGAAAAATATATATATATTTTAAAAACAAAAAAATATATAAAAAACGTATTTTTTAATTTTTTTCATGTTCCAAGTGACTTAACTTTCAATAAGCGTCGACATGACAGACCCATTGGTAAAATATGGTTTCAAATGTTTAGTTACTTAAAAAAAAATATTTTTTGCGTGTCCCCGGTAAATGAATACTTAAATCTGACCAGTGGTAATAGGAATCAAATAATTAAAACCTCAGAACTTAAGAGCGGTGCAACCGGACCATTTTTACTCTATGTCACGTCCGTAAGACGGCCCGGTTAAGATCTATAAATAAACCAGTTCAAAAGGAATAGAGACAAAATTTATTTTGGGATAATTTGATTTGATTCCCAATGGAGGACACTTCATCCTATTTGTAAGTCAATGTTGTTGCCTCTTTAGATGCATTATGGTGCGATTGTATTACCCTAAACTACTGCTTTTGTCATCTTATATTACCCTAAACTAGTGCATATTTACTTTCCCCTGGGAAAGTCCTCGGTTAGTGAAAAATAACTTTGACGTTTCTCACATTTTTTGAAAAAAAAAAGATAAAAAATAAAAAGGGAAAATCACTGTTTTGTTGGCAACGGTATTTTTTGTTATTAAAATATTTACTATACAATTATTTTACAAGGGCGTGGATATTTTTTTCCCGTATAATATGAAAAATTGTGTAAAATTTTAAAGATAATGTCCAAAAGGACAAGAAATGTTTAATTTTGATTATATCCTTTATTTAATTGAACACTATATAATTTAATCCAAGACAAAATTTCTTGTGCTCCTGTGTTATTCATTTTAATTACTTCGGTCTAGATGAGTAAAAAAAAATATTTTTGCCGAAACAAAAAGTCACTTTTGAAGAGACTTTGTTCAATTACTCTTCAAAATCAAAATGAAAACTTAAAACTTATTTATTATCCTAAACTAATTAATCTTTTATAAAAGTTTACTCCGACCTTTTTGAAATTTCAATCAAAAATTCTGTGCTACATTTATTTTATTTAAAATATTAAACCATTAAAAGTAAGAATAATTAATCAATTCCAATGTTACAAATTGTTTTTTATTTATTCAACTACAGTAGTAGTATAGTAAGCTTTAAAATATAAAGAATACTTGACGTACTATTAATTTTATTTTATGTCTTTACCGAGGTCTTTACAAAACTGTGAATAAAGAAATAAAATAATTGAATTTTAGATCTTCATTTTTATATTTTTTTTGCCTTAAAAATCACCTGTTGCACTAATAAAAATTAAAGAATAAGCATATGTGGTAAACTTGAGTTTTTTAATACAAATTAATTTATAAAAAGAAGTAAAAAACTCTAATTTATATTCTTTTCTTTTCAATTACGGTCAGCAAATGGGCACAATAATATTTAAAGGTATAACATTTCCATTTTATAGTTACGGTCCTCTATGATACAGGCTCTATCTATATATAAAACTGTTCTAAACGTAAACAACATACCTAAATACAGCGAAAAAACTAAAAATTCTATCCTACCTTCGCCTGTAGACTTCCTGCAATGTTTTTTACCACCGCTGTTGGGTTCGGACACATTCTAGGTTGAATAACACAGAAAATATCACGATAATATAGATTTCTAACTTATTTTTAGGCCATTTTCGAAGCTTACGACGGCCTCCTACACTGACTGTTTACAAATAAAATCAAAATGACAGGTGGTTTCCCGCGAAAATGTTACACTTCAATGGCTGCGTTCAATGGAACCAGCAAAACTCATCGAAAGCTGTCAAATCACTACTGAACGCTATGATGAGTTTCGATTGATAGATGTCACGGCAATCATTTCTCATCAACGTTTTGAGATGATAACTTTTGATTGATTTTTTAAAAGCGCGGGAATGTACTTTTTGTGGGTATTTCTAACCTCAAATGGTGGTTGTGACAAGTGACAGATATTTGATAACTTTTGATTAGTTTTGCTGTTTCCATTGAACACAGCCATTTCCAATCATTAATTTGAAAATTCTGAACTATTAAATAGGTACTTCTTTAATATTACACAACATAAAAAATACCTAGCTAAAATTTAATCATTTTTTAATCAGTTTTTTAAATAACTACTTTTGCGTGATTGTTTTAAACTATCATATCTACTAGATATTTATTATCTAGTGACTGTGTTTATTAATAATGAGCAAAAAACTTTAAGGTCGATTCAGGCATAATTATCTAACTAAACTAAGCCATTCTGGCCTTTTGATTGGCCAGGTGAGAAGCCATTTTTCTTTTTGGCAAATCAAAAGGTCAGAATAGCTTGGTTTAGTTACCTTTCTGAGCATTTTTATGGACTGTATTTAGCATTTTAAATTACATGTAAAAATAATTAAATTTAATAATTTAACAAAGCATGTTACTATGTTCGCTGTATGCAATTTTAAAAGAAAATTTAAATGTACTTATATTTTACACGTATTTTTAACGCTTTTTCTAATTTGCCTCATTGAAAAGTCGGTGGGAAAATGGGGTCATGTACTCAGGTGTATGAATGCATTTTCACATTATTATGGGTTTCCTTTGTTTTTGTTTTAAGTCCAGTAGTCAGGTAGCTTTTTAAAGGGTTAAGCGCTAGGTAGTAGTAGTATAAAATATCACAAAAAATTATATTATATGGAAAATATAGCAGTACATTAGTATATTAATATTTCAAATTAATTATATTATATTTATAACTGCAAATTATAATTTAAATATATATATAATAATATATTTTACATAATAAGTATTTTAATGTTAAGTACAGTTTATTTAACCATGTAGCGGTCGGCCCAAACATATTGATAATTCTGATATGTAAAATTTTTGGGTATGTATATCGATGGTAATATGACTTGGAATATGCATATTATCATATTTGCTATAAATTTAGTAAAGCTTTTTTGATTATTTACTACTTATTAGGATTTTTCTCAATCTATACTGTGATTTGTCTTATGCATATTATTCGGCAACATCAAGATAAGGGAACGTTCAAGTATTACGTAACGCAAATTTTGATCATTTAGACCCCAACCCCCCCTGTAACGCTATTTTCCTATACCATTAACATGGGCGTAACACTTCAAAATGAGCGTTACTTAATACTTGAACGTTCCCTAATGGCTGACATATTGTACATCTAAAAATAATTATTTTACACAGAAAAAGTTGTGGATGACCAAAATTATAGAGAAATGGGAATATTTAAATAGAAATGAATATAAATGGAAAAGAAAAAGAAAAAAGTTAATTACATGGAAAGAGGAGGCAAAAAAATAGTAGCTCGAATTCTTATTTGGTCCATACTACTTTAGTCATGTAAATGGTACGGAACAAATAATCATTCGAGCTATGAATCTACATCGGAAAATATTAGCATGGGTACCACCTGAAAAAGATGTCGTCAATAAACTAAAATAAAAACAGTACTACCGTTCCTTTCGTGAAATAGGAGAGCATGTTTCAGCGAAAAATTTCTCCAGCATAGACAAAACTGAGTATGGTTTATTTTACTTTTAATTTGAGTTTGTTGCGACTATTATCCATGTTTTGGTGTGGACCTTTTTTACAAAATAGTATTTGAAACAGATTCCGCTACCTTTGTTATTGATAATTATGGAATTTAAGCTTAGTTGGCTGGATGTCCTTAGTAGATAAATTCATAAATTGAAAAAAAAGAAGAAGAAGAAGAAAAGAAAGAAGAAAAAGAAGACAAAGAAAAAGAAAAGAAGAAGGGCAAGAGAAAGAAGAAGAAGAAGAAGAAGACGAAGAAAAATTTATGCCGCCAATCTGTTCCCTGTATTCATTTTTTTCACATCATACAACTGTGATATGAAAATTGCATACAGAGAACAGAGAGGTGTTGACAGCATCCGTAGAAAAAATTCGATAAACTGCTATTGCTAAGACATACGAGCTTTCTTAAAGTTTGAAGAGCGAGCTAGGATTTAGAAAAAAGGCAAGCCTGGAATAAAATACTGCTTACAAATAATAAAGGATGTAGAGTATAGAAACTTTATGAAAATTTAAGAATTTGCTAGGGAAAGAGTTTTAATCTAAGGGTTGATAACTTGATGATATTGATGACTGTGGATATTTGGTACAATATCTCATGAACATTCAACCTTCAATGCAGTAACATACCCTGTATGTTACTGCGCATTCAACTCATCCCGTTCAAAAGTTACAGTGGGTGTACCATTTAAAAGAATAACCTTGTATATCCATCCTATCCCACTTTAAAAAGCATTTGTTTTAATTAAAATTTAGTGCATTCGCCATTAAATTTTAATAAAAAAAATGTTTTCAAGATGGGGTCGGGACTTATGTTCATGCGCATTCAAGGTTATGTGTTCGTGAGATATTGTACCAGCTCTAAAATAAGTTATAATTACGAATTGGGAATCCCTAATTTGATGTATAGTTGTGCCTTCGCCATAATTGCAAATGAAAAGTTAAAATAATTCAGATTTTATTAATTTTTCACAAATATTGTGACAAAGGTACCTTAATGATTTATTTAATAGTGTATGTTTAGCATAAAAATATTAAGATTTAAATAATTTTTTTACAAACATCGAAATCTTTTGAAATTAGTACGGCCCATACTGTATGGGCTTTCTGATCAGGGCCCAGGGGCTTTATTTTTCAAAAACACATTTAAATAAAGTACCTATCGAATTATGATAATATAAAGGAAAAAAAAAACGGTTTCAGCGACATCCAAACAAAAAATAACGTACCAGATACTTTGGGCAAAAAAAGTTTTAGTTTGTGTGCCTGTAATAAAAGTAAAAAGTTTTAAATCTATTTAATATAAAAATAATGTTTTAAAAAACAAATTGCACCCGAGAAAATAATAATCTCTTTTGAAGTTTCAAGCTAAAAGAAAATAAAAAGATGCTTACAATTGATTATTTATGTTTTAGATTTTAGTCGTTTAGAACACATACATATAAATATTAATAAAATTTACATAATTTTCGTTCTATACCATAAGTGCAATTAGGGGGAAGGCTGGAGGTCTTGGCCCACCCACAAATGAAAATTAGCCCCACAAATGAGTGCAGTTATCAAATTTATTTTTTTTTAGCAGTGTAATTACACAACAGGTACATTAAATGATATGTTTTTTAAGGTACAAAAACCGAACAGAAAAGCATTAAATTAAATTTGCAAAAAAGTACACAGAAAAAATGTTTTATGAATTGAGTATGTATATTCCTAAACATATGGTAATTATATCAAATGCATAGGAATTAGTACAAAGGCTTAGAAGGATCGCGTAATGTTTTTTGTTTTTGAAGTGTAGTGTCTATTAGACAGTTGAAACTATAAGGAAAAATAGACAGTTTTATCTGTTACAACTGTCTAATAAACATCCCCGTCTGGAGAACCGGTCAGTTGCTATCACGTTCAGACGGAAAAGGGTATAATAACAGCGTCGAAATGATGATCCAGTTAGTTATATGATTTAGAGTACCGAATAATAAGATATACCTAATATCATTATATTTATTATGTAATAATATATTTTTAAAAATTGTAAATTTACTGTTGATGAATACGAAAAGTCCGGCATCTGATCATCATCGTGGATTTTGACCGTCCGCTGCTGCAGCGGCGCTTATTATAAAGTAATGATAAATTGTCATAAATCACATCACATTTTTCTGCGTGCAAGTATTATGTTGATTTGTACTAAATGGCCAATATTAAATATTACGATTTTTTTTTAAATCGCGTTACTTCAACTACCCATACAATTCCATAAAAGGAATTCAATTGATTTATACTTGAATGCAAATTTTGAAATATATTTTCCTGAAATATATTCATGCAGATTATTATTCTCTTCGCAGCCATACAGAAGAGTATTTGTTCTATTTGAATTTATTTTTAAAAACAAACCGTTTGCGCCATATCGTAATAAAACTGTGAACAACCGTCCTCCGTTTAGTTGAGATTGTAACCTGCGTTGGATTGTAGTTAGCTTTTTTTTAATCACTGTTCGTGGATACAATGGAATCGCTCTCTTAAATAATCTGTAACTTAATTAGTTTTAAACTTTTTACATCAATTTTGTCCTATTTTGTATAGAGATTATTGTGGTTTGTGTTTTAATTATGTGTATTTGTATATTTGGTATATTTTTTAATAAAGGTTAAGTTGTTATTTGAATATTCAGAGACACTTGTGTTACAGTTATCATCTACAGTATTCAGTAAAATCTTAAAAGACAAAAATTGAATATTAATTTACATTTCTTAATTTTAAGTCTTTACTGAATATCATTAATTTAAAAAAAAAAAATCATAATACAAAATGAGTATACACTGATAAATGCGAAGCATTACATATCTTCACAACTCATTCTTATTTGATATCTACAAAATAGAGATAAAAAAGCACTTGAATTTTAAATTTAACTGAAAAGCTAAAATAATAATACACTGTACGATTAAGCGGGCGAATGTGAGACGTGGACAACGGGAACAACGCATAGAAAAAAATTAAATTCATTCGACATGTGATAATTCAGCAAAAATACTGCTAGTAAATAATGCTTTCCCCTGGGATTACAGTATTTTTTCACTGGGTATTTTGTTAAAGAAAATATTGCGAACGGAGATTCTATCGTACAACCACCTGGGATTGTGATTGTGATTGTGATTGTGATCGTATTAATTACTATATGTCACATCACCAGGCTTGTTCGTTTACTCGTTATTTTCCCCGAAAGTCAAAAATCGGTATTTAGGTACAATTTTGTGACGATACAGCTGCGAATGTTGTTGCATTTTCTTATATTCATTATACTGAAAAAATACTACTTCTGCTTAGCAGTCGTTACATTTCCGTTATTGGAATATGTATTAAAAAAAATTGTCTAAAAATGTGTTCATAAGCTTAGAATAAATTCAGCACTGATTAGAAGTGACCGCTAGTCGCCTGCCTCACTCTGCAAGGACGCAACGCCAGTGTATCTTTGATAAAAGGGAAATAAGATAACAAAAGACTTATAGTTTCTATACCCCGGGCTCTGGTTATAATATGTGGAAATTATCTTCCACAACTAATAAACTTTCAAAAAAATGCATGAAACGAGGTCTTCGGATGGGGTATTTAAGCATGACTTCTATGCGGTTAAAGGGTATGGCTTTATCTATATAAACTTTATAACCTTTTTAATTTTAAATTTAACCTAAAAAAAAATAAAATAATATCTCAATTGACAACTTTTTCCCTTTTAAAACGCGGCTTTAATACAGTTACTTTCCTTTGAATATGGTTTTACAGTTTTAATTAAGGTAAAAAGTGCAATTAATCTAATTAATCTTATTACGTTTAAAATAGATTGACAAACTTTTCCCTTTTTAAATTGTGGAAGTTATTTTCTTTGAAAAGTTTTTTTTTTTAATTTTGTATTTAAACTTAAAAGTACAATTTATATAATTAATAATTAATAGAATTATATTTAAAACACCCATGAAGATATGTAATTTTCCGAATTCAATAGTATAATCTTCACAGTGGAGTTTAAAAGTCAAAATATGACCTTAAAGTTTTAAGTTTATCGGACTTTTCCTTCTATTTTTTATTTTTTTTTCTAAGTTGCGCCCCCATCAATTTTTTTAAAAGTCCAAACCTCAAATGGTGGTTGTGACAAGTGACAGATATTAGCCGTTCAGCAGTTTGCTAGAAAAACTTATCATTTGATGACTTTTGATTAGTTTTGCTGTTTTCATTGAACGCAGCCATTGCATGGTAGTGTTTGACGCTCATTGGTAAACATTTAAGCAATCATGACAATGTTCCGCTATATAACAAAGGGATAAATATGTCTAAATTGATGATTATTAAAAACGTCGCCCGGTATACAGGGATAACTTTTTAATAGCGTAAAATTTTTAGCTGAGTTTTTAGCTGCGGTTTCCGTTATTAAAACCGCGAGTCCTTTATTTCATAAAAAACTCCGACCCTTCTGGGCAGAAGTTGTACAGAATTCAAGGAAATATCCAGCGCCAAAACGAAGTATTCAGCAGTTACACGCGGGCCGACCGCGCGAGTGGAGCTGCCAAAGTTCCCTTTGGACCTGTGGTTACGATATTACAAGAATATTTCGACATTCCCAAAAAATAGCAAAATTTTTCTATTGAAATTGGTAAGAGATAATAATTTAACTAGATGAGTTTTAGCTTTAGAATGAGATCTGTATAGTAAAATATTATTTATTTGCAGTTAAAATAGTTTGTAAATAATAGAAAAAAATTGTAGATTTTTTTTTAATTATAGATTTTTGTAGAAATAGGTTATTTTGCTTTTTCCTCCTATTCACCGAGAAAATAAAACCCCATGAGAAAATATCGTCAAATTTAAAATTGACAACCTATTTTTTTTTTTGATGATGATTTCCGCTATCTAAAGAATGACGTTTGTCATTTTTTTAAACTAAGGATCCAATTTTTTTATGATTGATGGGTAAACAATCTAAGTTGTCGATCATTAATGATGATTCATCATTTTCCCAAAATTGGCGATCGTCATTTCAAAATCGTGATTAAAAAAAATAAATTTAAAATTAAACTTGCTTTATTTCGATACTTATTTTTGAACGTCAATCAAAATTATCTAGAAAATTATAATATATCTCACCACTGCAGTGCCCACATACAAATATAAATATAAAAATTTTGCCGACCAGGAAATTTCTAAATTAAATCAAAAGAGAGTCAAAAAGTCATAATGATTGTAATAATTTTGATAATCATTAAAGAATGGTGTCAATTCGTCTTGACGATCTTAATTTCTTAATTACTTATAATTTTCAAAAAAAAAAAAATGGCATTCCTTCCTTTGGCGATCCTTATTATATTTTCTCATTAGTTAAGGACATACTTAAAATACGTAATGCACTTAGGGGGGAGGGGGGTAGTGCTTAGCGTTACGGTGCTGTTACAAGAGGGAAGAAGGACTGGTGTAACGCTCTTTATTATATTTAAAGAAATTAAAACGGTTTATTTTTTTACCCAAAACAAAATCAGGGGAGTCTTGGCTACTGGCGTTACTTTAATTGAGGAGCATTATTTCAAAAGTTAACAAATCCAATACACGTGTTAAGGACTTTTTGAAATATTTCTCTTTAATAACACATTGTTTTAGGGGGGGGGTTGCATTACGTATTTAAAGTATAAGTCCTTATCCCTATTTGTAGATAAACTTTTACACCAATTAAAAATTAGCTAAAAAACTAAAAAAAATATTACTAGGTAGTTTTTTAGCTATTTTTGTCCAAACTAAAAAATACTTTTATAAATGAAAGCAAAATTAAACATTTTATTAGTATGTTAAAGTATATTTTTAGTAAAAATCTGTCTAAAAATAGACTTGCCTAATTATATAGTTAATTTCCTTCTTTCTGTACGGTAAAACATAATTTATTAAAATAACTGAATAGTCCTGCATTGACCCCAAAAATATATCGGTCAGGAATGTCACTAAGATAGACAGTAGAGTCATACATTTTGTAGAGAAATTAATTTTAACCTATAAAGCTCACTCATTTTATTGTACACACAGAATATTGTATTGCAGTTTAAATCCTGTAATAATATGTGTAAATAAACATTTTCTTTATATTGCGACATTGGGTATTTAGTACTGTACTCCCTAGTAGAAAAGTAACGTTGTATTAACGTTTTCGCAACGTTGAATTATTGCTTAAAATCATGTTGTCCAAATGTATAAATGTTCCGCTTCTGTTGTAGTAAAAATTAGGTACCCTAACATTTGGTAAAGCATATTATAGTAATAGTAAGGTTGTGTTATAGTATTTTGAAGGGGCGTTTCTCAAATATCCACCTGATATTTATAAATAAATATACGTCGTAGGTATGCGACTGGGAATATTTTGATGAATTAGTTAAAACGTAAATATACGTTTCCTAAAAAAAAACAACCCGAAAACAAAATCTATGGCTGTCCTGTGACATTTTTCTTTCGAATTTTTCTTTTATTATTTTTCTTTATTTTTGCAAAAATGTAGCTTTGTAGTAAAAACTATTTTTGTTTGGCAGTAGTATCGACATAAGTTTTTATTTAGCAGTAAACATTAGTTAAATGTTACCTACTGGATTTTGTACAAAAAAAGCTTATTTTTATGGAAACAGATTCTTTCTGACAGCTTGTCTGTCTGTTTTAGTATTTAAGAAAATAAATATATCAACTAGGTTTATAAACTCACACAGCACGTGTCTAAAAATGAGTAGGAACTAATTACGGTGGCCACATTCCGAAAAAAAAAACAATTTTTAAAAAAATAAGGGAATTAAAAAAAATCTGGAGTTTTAATGAATCAGGGCAGAAGTGACAATTAAAAAGTAGTTTAAACATTTAAAATGACAGATAATGGAGATACAGACTTTTAAACTTCAATAAATTATGCAACACGCAGGTGCATTAATGGTTGCCTATTCACACAACTTTCTATTTCGTAACGTTTTTAATAAGTGCCTAGTGCCGATGTTTTGACAAGGTGCTTGCAACTGTTCAGTTGGTTTTTATTAGAAAATAACTTATTAAAAATGTTCACCAGCTCACCGACCATTTGTTTTACTTTCCGTGCATATTTGAATTTCTTAGCGTTTTCTTATGATATTATGATACATGTGGCCCGAATTTTAATAAAAATTGCCTTATAAGTAATCCCACAGTAATATAGTCAACGTACACGTTTCTAATTTCACCTTCAGTGCAATTTAATGAGCTAGTCAATTTTTCTGAGATATGTATTTTTCTCCTTCGAGAATCATTTTAATCATGTTATGAGCCAAGAGAAAGCAATTTATATTGAGGTAATTTAAATATAAAATGCCTTTGATTATATTGGGCCAATAATATTGGAAATAATTTATTGATAGGCAGCAGCGCGCTGTCTATTTACATCAATAAAAAGTCTTTTCGAATAAAAAAAATCTAAAAAGTTTTTCTTGACCCAAATGGAAAAAATATAAAATATGTATGTATGAGTGAGTTAGATCCTGTTCCAAATGGTTAAAATGCAATTTTTGGCAGTTTTAGGGATTTTTTGATCTGAAAATTCTCGAAAATCAACTTTTTAAGTGTAAAATTTTTAACTCCTCGACAAAAAAATTGACTACAACTTTTATATTTTTAATCCATGAAATCTACAACTTTTTCGAATTTAAACATAGGTGGGGGAGAGTCTCCCCCACATCCCCCTCCATAGCTACGACCCTGATATCGCTAGACGAGACAAGAGTTAATCGTCGAGAAATGGTCAAGACAAGATCAATCTGTTTCTTGTCTCTCTCGAAAATGTGGACTCTCGACAATCCAGACGAGAAGTTCTGTTTCATAAATAATACAGTATTTATCAGTGCCCGTTTATTTTTTTCTCCGTTCCTTTTTTCCGTGATAGGAATCAGATTGCAAGGGTAGTAGAGTGTGAAGATAATTTGGTAACGTTGGATAGGTAAAGTGCCAATATAACCCAAGATCTTATGCTTTGGATTTATACAGGGAGATTCAGAAATAGGTAAAAAAAAATTACTTTAAAAATTATAATCCGTAATTCCTTCCTTCCTTTAAAAAGTTTAATTAGTAAAAATTGCACAAAGAACTGAAACATCTAAAGTGAAGTGAAGAAATATATTGTTTACAAAATTTACTCCTACTAGGAGAGAAATTATTGTTGCTATAGGTGAAGAAAATTGATTTCACAGCCTGAAAACATGATAAATAATTTAAGCTAGTAGCGAAAAAAACTTTTTCTCTTAATTTAGTTTTAATAATTCACAAACGAAATAAATATTCGCAATTTATAGATACATTGTTAAAATTGTAAGGTTTTAAGGTTTTTTTAATAAACTCCAATTCTATAGGTTTAGATTAAGATATGTATTTCTTTGTTTTAACAGGGATTTGTTTGAAACAATGAAATCAAATTTATATAATAGGATTATGCAATATTACCTACTATCTGAAAATTATATAACCATACAGAATTTAGGCGAAACTGTCAAAACTGATTTCCTGAATAACACAAACCACACACAGAGAACTATATAAGCATTTATATGTTAAATTTGATCATTTTTATTTTCTAGTGTATAGCAAAAACAATTTATCTGAGAGGTCAAACATACCTAGTTTAGCAAGGTGTATAGTTAAATCTGCATATTCAGGTTTAAATTAAAATTCAAATACCGACGTCAAAACTCATCATCTTTTGGATGATTTTGTGAGTAGTTTTGTGCATCGGGTTGAAAAGGGAATAGAGCCAATCTTATTCCATAATACTCTAAGAGCTGGTAGCCATTTTTATTTCATTATTTGCTCCCAGCTGTATTTTATATGTCTTAAAGTACATTCAAACTTGCAAATCGCCAGGTCCTGGATCGGGTTCCTTTGGATGCTAGCAGTCTCGAGGGGTGGTGAAACTGAGTGGAGTCCCCGAAAAATATATTTTTAACTTACCGAGTCAAACAAATTACATTTATTACATTAGAGTTTAGTCTAATTAGGCTAAGAGTTTAAAAAAAGACTTTAAAAACTTTATCTGACATATGTCAACACTAAAAAGTCTCAATAATTTTTATTTAATCAAAATGTCATTTCATAAATTCTCATTTCTTTAAAATATTAAGTATCACATATTTTAAAGGCACTTTTTAAAGACTGTGTTTACCCCTTGGCCCCAGAATTATTATGTTTAACTATAAAAATAGCTTAATTTGAGTATATTAAATGAAATGTATATGACTCGGCAAGTTAAAAATAGATTTTTTGGTAGCTCGTTGCCATAGCTTTTGGAGTTTCTAGCACCCAAACCCAAACCAAAAACGGTATTTTAAAAATTAAGTTTGACAGCTGATTTTTTATAAGCACATTCAAATATACTTTGTAAATATACATATTGCATATTAGCATATTTGTTGCAAATTATTTATTACCTATTTATATTATTGTGAAATTTTAATGTAATAAATATTATTATTATTATTAACTCTCATAAAACCCTACTTTGAGCCTCTAAGTTAGAGGGTTCTTTATTATACTCTGTTGCCCTTGCAGCAGCGTCTCAGACGGTATAGATTTTTCAAATATAGAACTGTGGCAAATAGTAGTGATTGAAATTTTCGTTTAAGACTGATAAGCTTGAAGCTTAGTAGCTGAAACTCAAACTGAAATAGAACCAGTTATATAAAGTACTTTCTCAGCAAGGAACATAATAATTTTGACAGAAGATACAGTACCTAGGTACTGTATTATCTGTCCTCTGCTACAGCAAAACAAAAATCAGTACTCAACTTGGGCGCAAAACCCCTGTAAACTAGTGTTATTTACCAAGGGTACAGTGGGAAATTTGTTTGGAACTGACAAGGGAAAGATAAATAAAAATAACTTTTCTATGGAAAAAATAAAATACAATATCCTGAACGCTCGTTAAAATTTAAAATGGCGAGTTTACATTTTTATCTGAGGTTATTTAAAATAAAATATTAACCATTAGTAACCCATGATAAATATTCGTCATTTAAAATTGTCAAAAAAATATGGTGAATTTTTTCCTGTTGATTTTCTGGACAAAATTTTATTTTTATTTTATAAATAAAAAAATGATAAAAAATGTATAAATATATAAATCAATTAAATACATAAGAAATATTTTGTTAGTTTTTTTTTATTTAAATTAAAATTTAATAGGAAAATCGTCTATATGCTATTTCTCTAAAATACTATTTAAAGAAATGCAATAATCTTAGTGCATACTTCAAAAAATTTATTTAATCTTAATATGGTGACATTCATCCCAGTTTTTTTTTAAAAGCTGCAAATGTTTTGGTAATTTTTTTTTAGAAGATTTTTTAGTCTTTTTAGCAAAACCTGTGTTAATTTGTGTTATAATAATAGTAAATTTATTTTACGTTAATAATTTTATTGAATATTAAAAAGTCCAAACTGTTTAAAAGCCAATTAAAATTTTATTTGATTTATTTAATTTCGAGTTTATTGTTAAATTATAATTGTTAGTAAAATGTGAAATATGTACCCAATAAAAACAGTAATAAATAAATTCATATATTTAAATAGTGTGAAATTTTTAAAATGAATAAATAATATTTTTTAGAAAAATTCCTCGGACAGGTCAATTTTTATTTTAAGCGGGACATCTTTTGATCTACTTACACACGTGATGTCATAACCTTCTGCCGTCTAAAAATAAAACGGGATATTATTCAGTATTAAAGTCGCTATAGCCCAAACTAACTTGTTTGAAAATGTTTGAAAAACGTCTGCCATTTTGTTTTTTTTTTTGGTCAACAAATTTTCTTCTAGTTCGAGGTTTAGCGACTTCAATACTAAATAATATCCCGTTTTGTTTTTTTTTTCAGTCTATCCAACCGGCCTGAATCATAGCGACCACCGTTTTTTTTATGTTGTTTCAAAAAAAAACTTATGGCCAAAAAATGGCACTATAAAAATCTAAAAAATTTGTTTTTATTTTCTTTGAAAAAAGATTATTTTTAAAATTTGAAGAGAGATTTCACCCCAAATTAGGAGGAAGTTTTGGGAACAGTATTTTTATAGCTCTAAATATATCCTTCAGTGTTATTTATAACCACAACTGAAATCAATTTATTGAATGAAAAAAGCATAAATTTTAATCATAAAAATAACATCCTATTTAATTAACATTATTAGATTTATTGCAAAATAAAATTGCATTTATTATTTAATAAATGTCCAATTGATTTTATTTAATTTTTGTTGGCAACACGTCCTAAGTCCAAACGACAAAAAATTACACAGGTTTACAAATTTCGGTAAATTTTTGGACCCGAGAAGAAAAGTATTCTTTTAGGTAACTGGGCAAAATATATTTGGCCCACTGCTGTCCCAAAAACACTAACGTGTGCGAGTACGATATTTTCAGTATTTTTGATTATCTGTACGAAATTTTGACCGATTTTTCAACAACTTTTGCAGATATCGCCATTTGCGGAATCGAAAAAAAAGAACTTTTCGACTCATCTTAATATACATTCGATATATGACAAAAGTTTAAAAACACTATTTACAGTAAATGGCCTCCATAAATCTGAATTAACACTTAATATAAAAGGGCAAGACAGTTACGGCATTTGCCGAATTTATGGAACAATACCTGTAAGTTTTTAAATATTTGGAGACTGTTACATGCAAAAGAAGCAATAGTTATTTATGGTACTAGTGGGTAAAGTAAGATATTGCCCATGAGAAAATAACCTGCAAGGCGTCAGCCAAGCAGGTTAATTTTCGAGAAGGCAATATCGGTTTACCCATGAGTGCCATAAAAGGTTTTATCCAATAAATAGCTTAGGAATTCATATTTTTATTAAAAATTTTAATGACATTTACAAGAAAATAATTTGACAAGTGACAGTTGAGTGGGTAAAATAAATAATTATCCACTCAATAAAGTAAAAGCCACGCGGGGGTTGTTATTGAGTTTGTCTATTTAAAATAAAGCTGGTAATTGTCTTATTATCTGTATGTATTGGATAAAATATTTATTTTATATGTATACTGGGGGAACAAAAATATTATTTTTTTTGTTTGTATGTTTTATGGAATTAATGAAATTTAGTTAAAAGGGTAAATTTTAAGCATTAGATAAGTAAAAGCGTTCAACGGCTTAAAATTAACTTATACTGTTTATTTATTTTTCAAAAAACAAAATGGCTGATTCGAGGTGACATATTTCGTCGATTTTTTTTTAAATTTTTAAACTTTTATTAATTATTAAAATAGTAACGAAGTAAAAAATGTGAAGCATTATATATCTTCACGGCTTGTTTCTATTATTATTTTCTATTGATTCTTAATCTTTTCGTAAATAATTTATAAATAAATAGAATATAAACCAGCTGAACTGTTGCAAGCACCTTGTTAAAACATCGGCACCAGGCAATGATTTAAAACGTTATGAAATAGGAAGTAGAAATAGGCAACCATTAATACACCTGATTGCTTAACAGTTTGTTGTTGTAAATCAAACAACTGCACTCGTTTGTAAATACCGAACACATTTACTTTTTTGTTGTTGTATTCTATGCAATATATATGTATAGTGGTTGGCGCATATACAACTATTTATTGTTGTATACTATTACCTAATTAAACTAAAATTACATAAGTAGTTCAATCATCTCTCATAAATAGATTTTATTAAAGTTAGGGATATAGGGTTTTAGAGCAAATACCCAAGACTGCAATATGCAAAAATTTGAGATTATCAGTCAACTCTCCCATTATATCCGAGCGTGATAAAATTTCATATAAAGGTACAATTTACTGAGGGCGTTTAAAACTTTACATGGGGGCACACTGGAAAGATCCCCATATCCCGGAAACCTTAAAAAAGGATAAAGGTTTAAATTTAAATCTTTTGGAATCTTTTCTATTACTACATGTGTTTTAAAAAATAAGTGGAAGCTACTTAAGTATAATGTGTTTTGTTGTATATGATTTTCTTAGTATAATAAAACTCGTATAAAAAAGGGATAGCATAATATGGTGATACAATTTTTCATAAAACACTTTCGTATTTTTTTTTCTCCAGAAAATTGTTCCCATACTTTATATTCTTACCATAATTTTTCGTAAAGTTTTCCAGGAATTGTGTCGTTTTAGTTTCCTACGGGGCTTCAGAAGAAAGACGTATACGTTTTGTAATTTAGCTTTTCTAAAAGTGTACTCACGGGTTTCCTATAAATTACATCGGCACTTAGTACTAATAAGAGTGCGGATATGTTGAAATCTTCGCCAAAAAGTCTAAATCTTTGACCATGTTTTTTCACATTTCTCGACGTTTTAGACCTTCCCGAGTCGAAATCAGTAAAAAAAATTTTGCGTCCGTCCGTCTGTCTGTCTGTAAACTCGATAACTCCATTTATAGAAAAGATATATATTTTGCATATTATTTCTTATCATATTTCGAAGAGCTGATTAGATTTTGGGGGTAAACGATTGGGGGTAAGGGGGTAAGACTGGGATAAAACTCCTATTTTTAGAGTTTTTTGGTTATAATTAGGTTAATTAATATTCTATTTTATTAATTTAGCACTTGTATGAAAGATTTTTTTAAATTGATCAAAAAATGTTATAAACTATTTTTTTCTAAAATACATTGTTTTCGAGACATTAGCGTTTAAAGTGATAAAAGGTTTTTTTTACATAACTCATTTATAAACCGATTTCAAAAAATTATACTTTAAATAAAAGCTCTTTTTAAGTACCTACTACAAAAAATGCTATATAAAGTTTTTGCTAGAATATAACGTTTTGCAGATACAGCCTTTCGAACTTTAATAAATTATGCAACACGCAGGTATATTATTATTATTATTATTATTATTACTGGTTGCCTATTCACACAACTTCCTATTTCATAAGGTTTCAAATTAGTGCCTAGTGCCGATGTTTTGACAAGGTGCTTGCAACTGTTCAGCTGGTTTTATCAGTTACAACAAATTTATTATACTTTGTGTATCTAAACCCAAAACTTGTTGACGAATCTTTTTAACACGTCGAGTTTTTAAGATAAAGTCAATACGATGAAATTTTCGAGTGGAGAAAATTGTCCCTAAGTTAGTACATTTTATAAATGTGTTCCAAATTTTAAGTCGATATCTCAACTCGTCTAAAAGTTTTTAGATGTTTATGATGTCTTGTTTATAAACTAACATTTCTACAAATACAGTTTTTCTCTTTGGAGCGGCACTTTAATGCCTGTAAATGACATAGGTTTCCGTATTGAAGTGCGTGAGTTGCAAATATAAATTGTTGCTTAACTTTTCCTTTTTGTAGCGTCTTCACTATTGACTTTTTCTTTACAAACGATTTCTGGTCATTAAACTTAAATGGTCAAATATAAAGAATTTACTGGATACCAATAAATCTGCTTTAAATTAAGCGATTATTTGGTTTATTATACAAATATAAATTACAAAAATAAAACAATAATAAAATAATCAAAAAGTATTTTAAAAATCGATGAAATATATTTCATACGCTTTAATATTAACGTTTAAGAATAGTTAAAATATATTTTAGAAAACGTCAATTAAAACTGAGCTTTAAAAAATAAGACTTAAAAAAAATAAACATACAAAAAATAAAAAATAAATTCACCTTTATAAAAAATATAGATGACTAACAACCAATTTAAACCAGAAAAAGGTTATTTAAATATATCTAGATTTAAAAGCGTTTTCTTAAACACCCCGTATAAAATTTGAATCAGAATTTACATGTTTTTGTAATTCAAATGAACAAAATCCGGTTGATATCACCCCTTAAAAATAGTAATGAGTCTGTAATTTTTCTAATTGTCTTTTTTTGCGTCAGTACAACCCCATTAAAAAATCGGTTTAATCAGTCTTGTAATATACAGGGTGATTTAGAAATATCGTACAAAATCCCTTAGGACTTATTTTTGTAAAGTTATCTGCATAGTTCATATAAAATAAAACATTTTTCACCTTGTTATGTAATATGCTTTTACCGGTTCAATTTTGTACAAAAAAAAAACTTTAATTAATGTAAAATGTTAAATTATTATTATTATATTTAATTAATTAATTACTTTGAATAAATTGTTTCGCAACATATTTATTTTAACGAAGGTAAACAAAACATTAAAAAAAAAAACGAAATACGTGAATTAATTAATAATTAAACAATGTATTTTTAATTCATGTTAGTATGTAAATCATACATAAATATAAACATAAACCTTTAGTTTTTTACTTTTATATTTTAGAATTAAATTAAATATAAAATTAAAGGTATTAAAATATATTTTTTGCGCAAATGACATTTTTTTATTTATTTAGAAACGTATAAGACTTTTTATTGCAATCGCTTTTTAAACAAAATGACAAAAAAACAACTAAAAATAACATATAATAACATGAAACTTTTTATCCTCTTTCCTATGGAACGTAGCGTATGTTTACGGTGACCAATTTTTTGGTAAGTATTTTTTTAACGCACATACATAAAGGTTCATTTTATTACGGTCAAATTTGCAGTTTTATTAGGCATGAAAATTTCATGATGAAATATGTAAAAAAGATATAATCAGATATGCAAAATTGTCCTTTTATATGAAAGACCGGTAAATAGCATTAGCCGAGGCATTAGAGCAGCTTTAACATAGGGGAAGGGCGTATAAAGGAGATACTCCTTTCAAAGAAAATACACATAAAAAAGTTTGGGGCAAAAATGTGAAGGTGCAAAATAGATTGATGGAATATTTAATATTTTTATAATTATAATTAAAATTTAAAAAATGCTGTCCTCAAAAAGTACTTTTATTTAAAAATTCATAATCGATTAAAATAGATACATAAATTAAATATATTAAATATATTTTTTGTAGATATATCTAAAAAAAGTCTCATATATTTGCAGTTTCCTTAATAAATGATCTCATCCTTGGTATGCTGCTATAAACTCCGGGATATTTTTTCATTGCACAGCCATTCCCGTATGATACAACTCCATATAATGTATTATTAAATACTAATGGCCCACCAGAGTCCCCTAGGCACGTATCTTTGCTTCCTGAAAATTTAAATAGGTTTTTTTATTATCTTTCAGACAGAAAATTGAAATATAACATTAAGACTCGACCAAAATTTATAATTTCTCGAACAGAAAATTAAAATATTGAATTAAAACTAGGGAATTTAATATATACAGGGTGTAACAAAAAAGGTGGGCTGGCTATACATAGCACTATTCTCCTCACCGGAACAATAAAAAAAGTTCATATACACATAAGTATTGTGTAAAATGCCTCGTCTCTGGCCACTTTAAATTTTTAGTTGAGATCCTACTCTAATACACTCTTGGTATAGTATTACATCTTTATCAAGTAGGCCAAGAATATTTTATCACAAATACTTAATGTTAGAATATTTTTTCTCTGTGTATCTTACCGTTTAAGTATCCTGCGCATATGCAACGATTGGTATAAGACTGGTAAACTTCACTGCATACTTCCTGCGCCAAAATTGGTATTTGAGTTGCCTGGAGTTGGTCAGGGAAGGGACCATGCTCTGACAGCCTTCCCCATCCTGAAATATTAACCATTGTTCCCAAAGGCAAAACTGGAGTTTCTTCAGATTCCTCTGGAAGTCCAACAGGTTGAGCCCCAGGGCCAAACTCAATGGTATCGGTTAATTCTAGTAGTACTAAATCGTAATCACTGGCGAAATAGTTAAATTCTGGATGAGTGTAGATTTTTTTTATTCCAATTATTGTACCTCCGGTTTTTACAGTTGATGATCCTATTCTTATAGAAAAGTCGTCCACATTGTCTTCAAATCTTAAAATTGTATATCAAACAAATCAGAGAAACACAAGCATACGCTTATTTGGGGAACTTCATGACGGTTCTTATGAAACCATGAATAAGTGAATAAATGAATCATATGAAATATAATATTATTATAAAACGAACAATTTCATCCAATAATTTTTGTATCCCCGGTATATTTAAACCTAACCAAACTAAACCAAATTTTTACATATTTATTTAAACATGAACCTGCGCTTTTTTATATTGCGCTCAAATTACTAAAACTATCTTTTTTATGCCATTTATATTATATTTTAATTTAGCCAGTAAAAATAACTGCTCTTTTTTTGTTTGCGCCATTTTTGCTGCGCTAGTTTTATTTGCGCTTAAAACAACGGGTCCCACAAAAAATAATGAATTAAATTAATTTAATATCATTTAAAACTGAGAGGGCGTTTGAGTATATAAATACTTATAGTAGTTCATATCTACAAATAGGTAATCATTTTTTAGATAAGTCATTATAATATATTGTTTACTTATCATCGGATTGTTTGATAAAGATATTAAACAAATTACTGATCTATTATATACAGCCTGTTCCAGAACTCGCGTACCGAAATTTAAGAGGTGATTCTACATCCAAAAATATGAAATAAAGTTTCTATAAAGGTTGGTCCGGAAATGAGCCCTAAGGGAGCTACGGCCCTTCGAAGATGACGTATTGAATGGGGAACAAAAAAAAGCACCAATAAAATTTTAATGCTGCAGGGTGATTCTTCATTTAAAACTGAGCAAAAAAGTATTATACACCAAAACACCTAAATTTAATATTAAAGGAGTAATAGACTTTTAAAAAGTAACGTTTTTGGTGGCACAAAATGTTACTTCCTCTTAATTGCATTATTTTTTTGATAACGGTTGCTCCTACAGTGTTACACTATATGATATGTTATATGTATTTTTACTCTAGAAATCTATATTTTTTACAACAAATCCAAAAAACATACACATAGAAAAGTTTGGGGCAAAAATGTTTTAAGCCTCATATATTTTGTCCGTCTGGGCACGCCTCTGGATAAATTAAAAAAATAAATTAACATAAACTTATTGCCCTTATTAATACTAGTATACATGCAGAAGCTCGCCGCTCTAGCTTAAACGGTACCCGAGTTATTAATTAAAAACCTTATTTTTATTACAATTTTAAAGGGCCCTAGATCCCTTAGGGCTCATTTCCGGACCAACCTTTATAGGAACTTTTTTTATATTTTTGGATCTAGAATCACCTCTTAAATTTTGGCATGCCAGTTATGGATCACCCTGTATTTTTATGAGGGTAAATCTTATAATAATAATATACATATCATAATATGACATTGTCATATTCGTTGATTACACTGTAAAAAATGGGCTTAAAATTAGAGAATAATATTAGGATTAAATTGTAAAATTTATATAATTTGCTATACTTGCCCATAAACGCAGTGAGCAGCGGATACCACCCATTTTTCGCCAATAATTGCTCCGCCACAATTTAAAGTATTGAGATAAATAAATTCTACTTGGTAGGGATAATCATTAATGTCTGCGTCATTTCCATTAACTATCATCCCAAGCTTATTGTTCTCTTTTGCCAGTCCTAAAAAAGTCAAAAATATTATAAGTTTCCTGAAGAAACTTTCTTCATATGGCCAGGTTGGATGATGTGAAGTAGGCAGTTAATATGTGGAGACTGGAGAATGATTATAAGAAGCTTTGACAGACCTTAACAACAAATGCTAGATGATATAAACAATAGCTTCAAAAAGCTCAAAATAGAAATATTTGGGAGAAACCTACATTGGACTACGGGTTAATATCTTTAGAAGAAAAAGAATAAGCTGAATTAGAAGAATATGTAACAGCGTATAACACATTCTCCTTTTTCTTGCTGTTTTTCTTCTTCTCTTTTCATCAATATTTTTTGAAGATTCAGATTATGTACCTCCAATAACGCCAAAAAAATATATGGAACATATTGCAAGCAAAAAATCATGTGTAAATGAATTAGCAGTTTGAGATTTCGCATCTTTGTTTGTAAAACCTAAAAATATGACGATATTTTTAGATAAAACTAAAATGAAATGAATTCCAAAAGTCTTTGTCTACGATTTACAAAATTAATGATGCTTTGACGTAAGAGAATTTGGCGCTGAGATCAAATAAGTACTAGTTGGTAATAGTAGGTTGTGCAGCATTCATACCAAGAATTGATCGGTTCTTTTTTAAATGAAATTCATTTGCTTTAAAAGAATAAATGGAAAAGAAAACAATTATTTTGCCTAAAATTTGCATTTGAGGTTATGTTTTAAATAAACATTATTTAGTTTAAAAAAATTGTTAAAAATACAAAAAATTCTTACCTGTAGACAGGACCGACACAATAACGAATAACTCAACCAACATCTTTTATTTAATAACAGGATGGGTATTGTATTTATATTCTTTTTATAAAGATTATAAATCTTATCATTGTTTTAGATAATATTCAAAATAATTTCCGATAATTTTTTAATTGTTTTAGAAAATATTGAATTTCCATATTTTTTAATTGTTTTTAAAACAACCTCTCATCGTAGAACACAGTGTGATTCTGGTTAAGTGTAAAAATTATATAGGCCTTTTTGTTTTGAAATTTCAAAAAATTATTAAGTTACCTGTATAGCTTTTGATATGGGCCATTTTAAATAAAAAAATCATATTTTGGTTTACGGAAAAATCTAAATTTTTTAAAACCTTTAAAAAACAATCTGTATATTATTTTTTTTTTCGTACATAAATAATATTTAAGGGATGCCGGCTCTGCATTTTAAAAGATATTGAGTTATTGATGGTAAACAACATCATGGACTATTTCTGATAAAAAAAAGTTTTCCAAATGACACTATAAGAGTCTTGTTGCCCTTTAGCATGCCTGTTTCTGCGCATTGTTTTTTAAAATGCAGATTCGGCTTTTGATCCGTCACTCCTTATTTATTAAATAGCCTTAAATCGATTAATAAATAAACAAAATTGTTTAAAAAATGCGTTACGTAATAATTAAATGTACCCTTATGTGAATTTTATTAAAAATTTAATAAAAGACCTCTACAGTGCACCGTTTTAAGGGCAAGACCAGCGCACAAAGGGAGAATCAACCAACCAAATGATTTTTTAAGCCTAAACGTTAAAAAAAAGGAAACTAAAACAATTAAAATTCTTTAAAAGAAAAACCTTTGAAAAATTATAGCTAAGAACGACTATTATAAATGTAGTCATAAAAAGTACATGTTTAGCGATAAACATGAACTAATTTTACCTACCTATTTTGAATTTAAAATGGAAATTTAAAAATGTAGTTAACAGAAAATGTAACATATTTCAAAACTAAAAACAATAGTTTTGAATTATTTAAAAATGGTATTTTCAATCCAATAGCTTGTTATTAAAAATTTTTATGACTAGTGTAGGGGGAAGCGGGGTAATACCACGCAAGTAATTGTTTTATTTGAATTGAATAATTGAGTTAATTTGTCGCTGCTAGCAGCAACAGATTAAAACTACTTTTATCAAGCTTTTCGATTAAATTAAAGTTAAATTATTTAGAAACGATACACCTGTGGCTTAAACCTTAAAAATAAGGTAAATAAAGCTTGATTTTGCATATTTGATAGCAGTAAGAATTAAGCTTGCGTTAAAATAACGGTATAAAACTTTACTTTGAAATTTTAATTTTGCAAGTTATTTTATAATTCAGCTACCGATAGCTTTTAATTAAACTGCAGGTTATCCGTACCGCAAACATTTTTTACAGTATACTGCCCTGCTAAGACAAGTTGTCCTACCTGCCAAAATTCACTTTTTGAGATAAGCACACCATTGTATTGCACACTGGCCCCATGTGCCTACTTAAAAGAAATGTCCTATCTAAAACCTAAATCCTAAAAATTAGCCTCAGATGTTTGTCCTAAGAGGAAAATGTTCAATGTTTTTCAAATAAAATTGTCCTAACTAGTCTTTACTAGACGAATAAGTCTGGACTAGGACTAACTTTACAGATCTTAGTAATTTGATTGAACTTTTTAGATTATTTTGTCCTAACTTTCTCAGATAGAACAAATACATTTAGTATGACAATTTATTTTTCTGACAAAAAAAAATATTTTCTTTTTTAAATGATATCACGTATTTTTGATTTAAAATAAAACAGATGGCAACGCTATATTTATTTAAATATGTTTTCAAAAAGTGCAAACAAAAACAATAAAACTGGCCATATCTCAAAACATCTATTTTGCAGATAGGACAATTTGTCTTATCAGGGCAGTATAGATATGTTATTTTAGTCAAAAATAAAAAAAGTCAAGTAGAAGTTGCCTTTCATCTTCTAGCGGCAATGCTCACAAAAACTATTGAGATTCGCAATACCAACAATATATTATAAGCATAAATCTTAGAAGAGACTACAAAAACAAATATACTCTTTCGTAAGAAAAATATAGGGAATCTACCTAAATTCATATTTCTTGTTAAAAAGATTTATCATGTTACACTAAGGGGAAACAACTGTCTCATATCAAGAACAAGCCGTTAAGATATATAATGCTTCGCATGCTATAGTATACTCTTTGCAGTGGATAGTATACACGGTGTATTTGAAATGGGGCCCGAAATTTCTGTATCAGAAAATATGCCAAAAAGTTCCTATAAACATGTCTACAAATGCGTCGTAAGAGAGCCACGCCCCTTAGAAAGTGGCTAAAAAATTCTGTTCTTATTTAATTACTCAGGAACCATAATATAATATAAAAACAAGGTTTTGCACATGAAGTAACCTTAATAAGGCCTATCTTCGTATGTTATTTTCATGTACTTATTTTAACCAGGGGAGTTATCAGTTTTTTGTCCCAAACTTTTTTCTGTGTAACTTTTTTGTGATTTTATTTTTGGAATATGATTCCTCATGTTCTTCAAGAACAAAAGGGTTCTTTCTCTCGCAGAACTTGATTTTACCTGAAAATTTCATGTCGATCGGATTTTCCGTTCTTTATTTTTCGAAATTTTTAGAAACATTTGATCTAGGGTAATTTTTAAGGATTCTGCATATTTGAAAACTGTCGTACAGCTGTAAAGAGTACGATAAAAAATACGGCACGACTGCTCCTACGATACTATTAGCATATGAAACATATATTCGGAAAAATAGCCACTTCTTTTTAGGCAAACAGCCGAGAAACTAAAATACTGCTATAAAGATAATACAAAGTATTTCCAAAATATTTCAGTACACACAAAGAAACTATATCACAGCTTTTCTGGACAATGTAACAAAACATTTTTTGTATTGGGAGCCTGTTTTGTTCTCTCGGGGTGTAGTATTGGTCGGCAAAGAAATATTGGTAAATTCTTAATAAAATCTATCTTTATTTTCATAAACAGTAAATAATGTTCTTCCTAATAGACTAAGTAACTACATAACTAATGTAATTTTAACTGGTAACCAGCGTTACTTTAATAATAATTTTTAGTATATTTTAAGAAATATTTGTTTTCATTTTAACGGTATAATTTTGACTGACTTCTGAGCATATTTCAGGAAACAATACACTTCAATTATCCCCACTACATATGCGTAATTTAAGCAGTTGGGGCTGCTCAAATATTACGTTACAACAATTTTTTGTTAATGAATTGCTTCCCTACACCCATAGAAACTATTTTTTTATCAGGAAAAGGAAGCTAGAGCCCGTTAGCATTTATAGTACCTTTCAATGCTATTTTTAAAGCGCTGTAGCTCCCATAGAGAACATCTGCGGATATATTTCCATTTTTATTTTTCAATGTAGAATCTCCTGAACCAAAAATTTGACTATTTAAAAGTGACAAATGTCTGTGATATTTTGTATGTATTTAACTCAGGACAATGCTTTTTCTGCGTGTGGAAATTTCTGAGAAACTAAGATACTGCCATAGAGATAAAAGAACGGAGTTCTAAAATATTCCTGTACTTCTGGATGGTTTTGCGGTGTTATCTTATTTACGAAAGATACCTGAGTCAGGTAACCTGACAGACACAATGTAGAATAAAAATCAATTCTAGGAGAAAATAGGAGAAACTAAGTCAGGTTTGAGTGAAATGTTTCTCTCGTGCAGTCAATTATTTATTTTTTAAAATTGACTTGAAACTTGGTAAGGAACTTGAAAATTTAAATGCGCATAACAGATATATAGATGTTTGCTGTGCTTAAATTTAAGCAAGTCGTAAAGATATGTAATACTACGCATTTTATAATATACTCTTCGCATTCTGCATTTTTTGAAATACTTAAACGCAAGTTAAAATTATCTAAACGCAAAATAAAATATTGTCAAGAAGAAATTCTTTAAAGCGCGGGATTGTACATTTTGTGGGTATATCTAACCTCAAATGCTAGCTTTGACAAGTGACATATATTAGCCGTTCAGCAGTTTGCTATCGAAACTTATCATTTGATATGACTTTTGATTAGTTTTTCTGTTTCCAAAGTCCAAACGCACTATATCGCTTACTTTGGCTGCCAGCAAAACTCAGCAACCACCTGAAATTTGACAGTTGACGTTGACAGTTCAATCCCTAATATATGAAATATTTTTTTGCGTGTACGTATACAATTGAAACAAAGCAAATAATATATTTCCTAATAAGTACGTAAACGATTAGTATTTTTTTAATTCGTGCGTCATTTACTAATAAAAACGGTTTCAAAATATTTATTAACTGCCAAATACAAATTAATTTAAAAAAATCGAATTGTTTATTATTTATTGTTTTGAGGTAATTAATTAAAATTAATTGCACCCACTTAAACCGTAATCTAAAAATATAATATTGTATATTAAAAAAAACGAGACAACTAGTCTAGTTCAATAAACAAATTATTATTATATATTATATTTATTGTTTTGCAATATAGAAGTATGCGTTTTTGTTTATAAATTACTGCTGAAACAAAAGAATATTTTCCCCTGTACCTTTTTTTTTTAATATATTTTTTTTTTTGGAGAAAAAAAATTAAAAAATATATTTGGATTTTATTTTAACCCTTTTAAGAATGTTTTTTTATTTATACAAACAATATCAACCCAGTTATCACAAAAAGTAATAGTTTTTATCCTCTTTAGAAACCTTACCCCACCCAATTTTTTTTCTTTTTTCATAAATATAGGCGAAAATGTTTAGATACTGTATCGAGATGACACTTGGCACTGATGAGCTCCAGCAGAGCGAAACTGCAGTCTGCCAATATCATCCGACAGTTTTGTGCAGTAATAATAATCGAGATGACTCTTGGCACTGACGAGCCCCAGTAGGGTGAAACTGCAGTCTGCCGATATCACTCGATACAGTAGTTAAACAAAGATAGGTAAGTTATATTATTAAAAAATTTTATGACAACGAAACTTAACCTAAAACAAAATATCTATATCTCAGTTAGGAACTGATGTATCTCGAAACTAGGTCAGTTTAATAACGCATCAATTCACTGGAGCGTTTGGGTACATGTCCACTTGTTGAAATGATCTAGTTTCTAGATACAAGAATTTAAAAGTGAGGTATTGATTTTAATTTTATTATTTTGTAAAAAACAAGTCTCCTATAGGAGACAATAGGCCTAGGATAAAATTTTCCAAAATCAGTAGGGCGCATTTGCCAAAATTACAAATAATTAATTTACGATAGTTAGATAAATACCATAAAATGGTATTTAGATATGTACATTTTTTTTTTATTGTTGACATGTTAAGATTTTTGGGGTCGCTGAAACTGAAAAAGTACACGTTTCGTAAGACATTCCAAGGCGCTTTTCTATAAAACAACTTGCTTTCTTTTAAAAACACTCTTTTTTAAGAAAGTTAGTATCAACAGAGATCAATTTTAAATTTTTCAAAAAATATTTAATATTTTCTAGCAATATTTGTACCAATAATAACTCCCATTCAGCTGAATAAAATCCCACAGGTTTCAAAATAAGTCTCGTATAAAAAGAATGACAGTTTTTAAGTAAGGCTTGGTTAAATTTTGCCTTTAGGCCAGTCCGCCACTGGGGGTAATTTTTTTTGAGCAAATATATCGTGCTCATACTTTTTACTACGAAATTTTTCATTGTTAATCTGTATTCAATATTAATTGTGTTGAGGCTACACAAAAGAGTTAAATATGAAAATAATAAATAGTAGCTTGTAATTAAAAGCCCATTAAGAGGATTCATTTATCTTTGTGTTTTTTTTATTGGGGAGCTAGAGTAAATTTAAGTGCAGAATGTTATTTAATAGGGTCGCATTCCCTCTTGCTGCTGACATTGCCAATGTTTATCGCATTCCTGCGACAGCGATGTACACTGGCAAAAATTCTAGACAAAATGAAAAAAACAAAACGTTCCACTATAGTTAAAAAACAATATTAAAAAAAAATTTAATCTTTTTTTTTTTTCGAAAAATGAAAAAATTTTGATTTTGATTGGTTTTCACCCTATTAACCCTTTTCCCCCACTCCACGTCAAAAAAATACAAAATTTCCCCAAATTCCTTTTTTTATTTTTTTAAACCAGTTAAATCAAGCTGCTCGTTTTTTAAACTTGGATGTGTGCGCCAAAAACGTCTATAATGAAACTAGTATTTTAATATACTATTATAGCGTGATCACTTAAAGGTAGTTTAATTCTAAAATTTAAAGTATTGAAATATTTATATTTGGCGTAGAGAAACAAGTTTTTGCCATGTTTTTAGGAAGTCTTGCCTGTGTGCGATGATATGCTATAAGACTATAGTCACTTGGATCCAAGAGGAAGGAAAATCCTTAATGAAAATACAGGCTTATTTTTTAAAAGGTACAGCACCTTTAACTTCTAAATGGAGATTTAGAGCAGGTATATTGCATCATGCAATAGGGTTATTTGCCTTTTAACGCTCGAGGCGTCAAAGATTCTTCTTGATCAGGCGAGTGACAAAGGCTATATAAAATCTCGTGTTTCGATTAATATTAATAGTTATCATCACGAATTTAACAGAAAATCCAAAAAATCTATGCATTTTTATGATGAAATCTGTATCATACGTTCCATATTAAATTTAAAAAGATACAACTAAAGCCTACGCTTCGGCTTTTTTTATATAATAGATTATTATATAAAAAAAGTTTCTAGCTCCCTTAGGACTCATTTACGGACCAACCTTTATAGGGACTTTTTTTCCTATTATAGAATCACCGAACTTATTTCTGAATAACCCTGTATTTTTGGCTTGTTAATTAAGATATTTTCTAAGTTATACAGTCTTTATTATATTTTTTATATTTATTTCGTTAAAATAATATAAAAAATACCCTATTTCGGTTCCCATTTATGATAGCTTTAAATCAAGAATTAGAAAATGTATTTCGATTTTTTTATCTCATTAGTGTCGCTGTTTGACATGTTTATGCTTTTAACTATTGCCTATAATCTAATTTATAATACATAAAAATTTTTTGAAACGAGCTTTCTATTTAGTTTAAACGTGAGATTCTATGCAAAAAGAGTCAGGACAAAAAAACTGTTCAAGTGCGAGTTAGAGTCGCTTATTGAGGGTTGCGTATCTAGCTTTTTTTTTTTCGTGTCTATATCTCCAAGAGTTTTAGTCGTAGCTCAAAAAGTAATATTTTTTTGTAGAGAATAATTTGGATTTTCTTTCGATTTATTATTATTTTTTATGCGATATGTAGTAGGTGAGTTATTGATAAAAAATATAGTTTGCCCCTTTTGGTTCCCGTACCCCACTCTGATTAACTTCTCTATACCAGAAAAATCTGTTAAGGAAAACATGACAAATTGTTGCCCCAACCAGATTGTTTTTCCGTGTATTATTAAATATTCTATGGTAAATACAAATATCTTGTTACTAAACCAAGGCTTTTTTTGCTCTACTGAGATGGGGAAAATACAATAGGTAAAACAGAATTAATTAAAACTAATTTAAAATAATTAATTATGTAAAATTAGTTTAATTGTGTAATTACATTTAGCTATTTTTCCTTTTCCCCTTTCCTTCCACAAACTAACAAAGTATGTTTTGTGCTTTCAACAATTTACGGTTATCTTGCAGTTTACCTTTTAGAATTTCCTTAGAATTTTTCCATTTTAGTTTCCATTTTTAAAATATTTTAAGTCAGTGTTAGCGGTCATACTTTAAATACTTAACGTAAAATCCTTAATCCATTTGCAAAATATTTTAGGTGAGCGTTATGGGTCATACTCTAAAAATGTAACGTAAATTTAATTTTGCCACTTCGACCCCCTCCCACCTCGCATGTAACGCTTGGTAATGCGACTCACCCCACCCTATAAATACTTAACGCTAGTCAAGACCCACTCCCTAAAAAAATTTGGGTGAAAAAATAAACGGTTTTTAGAGTCGCCGAATTATCAAAATTAAAGAGGGGTTTAATTTTTTTTTAAATAAAAAAAATTATAATTTTTTACTAAATAAAAAAAACTAATATTTACGAAAAAACCTAATATATTTTGAATTTTAAAGAAAATTAAATCTTGATTTTTCAAGGGGGACCCAGTCCACTATTTAACGAGTCCAAGGAGGGACATGAAATATTTTTTGTTAATTTAAAATATTTTTTTCTGAGCGTGTAATCGGAAAATAATAATTTGATGTGAGAAAATAAAGAAAAAATCAGATGGACTTGACAGGAAAGCAAACATATGGTGCAACCTGAAACTAGCCCATATAAACGCTAAATCGCTTAGCGATAAAAAATCCCCATGGGAAATATGAGCTTTAAAAAGTGTTTTTATTAAAGTGGAAAGTACATTTTAATATAATATGAAGACTATAGTGCAAAAATGATGAATGACGCTTAAATCGTGAAAAAAAATTAATTTGAACTTTTAATAGTAGGTCTAATTCGTTTAAGTACAAATAAATCGGGATTTCTTGTCTCGATTTCGAGAAAAATCAAGATAATAGTGTAATTTAAGAAGTCAACACAAGACAAGAGTCACGTCATCGAGAGTCAAGACTCTTGATTAAGAATAGTTACTTCTAGACTCTTAATTATTTTTTTGCACATTCGATACACCACTTTAAATTTTTGGGTTTGGACAAGACAAGGAGGTATGATCAAGACAAGATCAACCCAGTTCTTGTGAGACGAGAAGGTTCGATATTCATCATTTTTGCTATATTCGAGACTGACTGACTGACTGATTAAGTTTTTATCAATGGATTTAAATTATTTTGTGGTACCTACCTATTAACCATTTTTCCAAAAAATTGACATTGGTCGTTTTTGTATTACAGTCTTCAAATCTTTATTACACCTCAAAAGTTATATGTTTGCTTGCAAGGATGCACCAGAAAAACTTTAAGTTTTCATTATGAAGTTACGCACAGGGGCATGACATATTTTTTAACTTTTAAAGTTTAGTTTCAATCGATTGCCGTTAAGATAAAAGGCTTTTACCTAAAAGTTGGACGATAAGTGGTTTATTTTTCTTCGTACAACAAAACTTGTAATATTAAACCGAACAACTTTTTAATAAAAGGAAGAGATTTTGAAATATGGTAAAAAAGATAATTTCTGGATGTATGTAAAGGATTAAATTATTCAGTATTTTTAATTTGATGTCTGTCTTTTAAACCCAAATTGGATGCCTGGTCTCTCTGCCTGGTCTGTCTGCCTGGTCTCTGCCTGGTCTTTCTGCCTGGTCTATCTGTCTGGTCTGTTTGCTTGGTATATCTGTCTGCACAACTTTGCAACTTTTACATAACTCAAAAAGACTATAAAAAAGTTCGACTCCATAATTTTTACAACTTCCCAACTCGTCACTGGGTGACTTAAGTGTTTTTTTCTTATTCAAAATTGGATTTTTTTCAACCCCAGACTGTTTGAGGGGAATACCCCCCTTCCTCCATGGCGTCATCCCTCGATAATACAAGCCGTGATGATATGTAATGCTGCTCATTCCATAGAAAACAGCATACTCTTTACAGTGAAGTAGGTATTGGGGGGACTAATCCAGCTCCCACCACTCCCCATTAGACTAAGCCCCCTTGCGACCACCTTTAATAATCGCCTTTTAATAATGAGACCACAACCGCCACCGGTTTTAAAAAAACCGGTTGTGGCTTCATTATTAAAGGGGCCCCAGTGGGCGGAGCCCTAATAGGGAGTGGTAGGAGCTGGCTCAACCGACCCATACCTTACTAATAGTGTATTTTTTCCTTCCATACTTCCCAAAATATAATTTCTCTGAGCTTGAAGGCGCCACTTTTTAATACAGTATAAGCATTAAAAAGTGGCGCTTCCTAAAACTTTTTGTTTTTTAAATATATATTTTCTTAATTGGTAACGTCTTTTGAAAATTTAGAGTGTGGTCTTTTATATATCTGTATTTTTTTAATTTTTTTGAATGTTTTACTGAGAAATTATCTCAATTAAGTGTTTTTACTTGAAATATGTATATATTTCCCTGTGTATTGGCTTTTTATATATGTTCATAATTTTTTTGCTATAACAAATGAAATTTTTCCAATTTTAAACTTAATTCAGTTTTCTCGACGTTTCCGAAGTTTTTATTTTTAATTTTGTTTCTACAGAATGAATGTTTGCTTAATCTATTAAATAATTATAATAAAAAAATCAACTGTAAACATAATTTAGATAAGTAATATTATTGTCTTTCTTCTTTGTTGAAAAGTTTTCTATAAAGTCGACTTGAAAATTTGTTAGGTGAGAAAATTTACAATAGGTATTTGGAAAACTTTATAAGTTAAATTCTGCAGTTTATTTTAAATCACTGAATGGTCTCAAGATGTCTACACTATAAAAAGGTATGTAAAGTTGTGTGAAGTTACAAAATAAAAATTCAACGTTAACACGCGAGCAAAAAAAACCTTATTTAAGGGTGTAGGTACCATGTTCTATCGTAAAAATGCAAAGAAAAAACAAAAAATCTTTAGGATACAAGTGCTAAGTGTGTTTTTTATAGTTTAGGCTCTACTCGAATGTTATTTTAGATAAAACCCCATATACATGAAAGTAAAATTTTCTGGACCGCTATAAATAACACAAAAAAGGTTTAATTTTTTGTGCGCTGAAAACGAATTTTACATCGGAAAAGCTCGCTCATGTGGAAAAATGGTTTTGGTCTGATTTGGCTAAATTTTGAACATGTTATAGTTTTTTTCAATGTATCCAAGGTCAAAACTTCCAAAAATAAATAGTATAGGTGCTAGGACACTTTAAAAATCTCGATAAGCGGTTATCGAGTGCTAAAATTTTATATTCTAGTTCTCGACTTTCAGATCAAATGTGTCTTCGTTCACAACTCCCAAAATCTTTCACTGTCAAATTCTTTTTCAGCGTAAGAAAAATATTGTCCAATTAAGAGTAATTGAGGTATGGGCCGGTGTAATTTTACTTAAAATTATATTGATAATTTTTCAGTGTAGGTTATATGTTAAATTTCTCAACATCTAGCGTTCTTAGACATTTAGTTTTATATTATAAATATTCATCTGCTTTTCTACGAAAGTGTTCCTTAAAGAGGTAGTGTCTTTGTTTAAATTTACGTAAGTAAAATGTAAATTTGAGCCAAATTTGATGTGATCTTCCACGCGAAACCTGAAGGTGATAAAAGTAATTTTGCTGGAGAGTATAAATCCTCAAAAAAAGAGGAAAATAATGTAAATTTGATGGGTTTTTCTGTTTTTGATGCAAAATGTACCCCGAATATTTAAAGAATGAACATTAAATTATTAATAGCACTAACAAAAAACTACACTACAAAAAAAAATGGCTTTCTTAGGTATCTAATAAACTGGATAGCCTTTTTATTACAAAATAATACAAATCTCGACTTTTATTGGCAAAATTTTATTTTGTTAAATAGCGCCCCCAATAACTCTTATATATTTTTTAATTTCTGAATCTGAAGCTTTGCACATTGACTACTACAGTGGGGCCAAAGAAAAGGATACTCCGGTGTGTTCACTGCTCTTGACTATAAAATTAAAATATTTTTTTGTGTTTTATTAGTTTTTACGGATTTAACATACTGTAACTCAATGTGTAATTAGGCTGGACTTCTGTGACTAGTTTCTTAAATTTCAGTACGATTATGGAGTTATTTTTGAGGTATTTATACTATAATAACATTGTAAGCAAACCAGCAGCTTCAACGATAACTCATAGCATGCAGTTCCATGGGACAGTATTGCCTCAGACAAGTTATTTAATGTGGCTTTCAACGCGTTAAATAAGTTTATTTCCATGGTTTGATTTAAAACTAGATTATGAAAAAGTTACTTTTAACTTAAATAAATATATTTAATTAATATTGTAGTGTTTTTATTATACATGCTACCTAAATGTTATTATGTTGGTTTTTAGATAAACTTTATACTTACAATATTACTTTTTTCAGTATGATAAAGAGTCAAATTTAGCACAAGAATAATGCGTTGTTGTCGAGTTTACGAAGTTTTTTTTTTCATTTTGTTCTTTATTAACAAATAAACTTGGTACACAGTTTTTTATCGTTTTGCACTTTTTTAAACAAAAACAAGTTTTTCTCATTTAGCCCAGAATTCACATTTGGATTCAGCGGTCTAAAATATATAGGATAAATCATAACTCTGTTGTAGAGCTGTGTAATTACCCCCTATAATACTCACCCCCATCACCCCTAAACGAAAACGGAAATCATCTGATTTCTACTCAACTATCTTGACATAAATTCCACTTACTTTCTGGAAAATCACGGAACTATATAGTGAAAGGCAATTCATTTCTAAATAGATGTTACTTAAATTTTCCAGATTCAATTTTCGCTCTATTTCCTTTTTTCTTTAATCGACGCAATTAATATCTAAACGTTTTTTTTATCCGATACATTCTTTACTTTTTATTTATTATCTGTTATTATTTTATTTTACTATTTTTTATAACATATACTTCTTGTTCTTGCATTAAAAAGTATACTTTTAAATGAATTTTCGCATAAATAACGCGAATAGATGTAGGTGCAATTAGGGGGGCTGGGGCTAGACCTCCAAATTAAAATAAGTGTCCAAATTTTTTCCCAAATTAAAAAAAAAAAAATGGTTTCCCAAATATTATTTTGGTCGAAAAAAAAAATGCTGGTTAAAGTATTTTGGTCAAAAAAAGCTTTGATCAAAATAATTTTGGTTATAATAATTTTAGTCAAAATAAATAAAAAAAAAATTTTTGGTTCAATTTTTTTTTAAAATAAACTTTATGTAAAAAGTTTTACCTTGCCTCGTATAAGACGTTCACCTTTAACGTTTAAGCATTTGGGGAGAGTTAGGGGGCCAGGGACAAGTGTATCGGGTAGATTTAGGGGGTGTAGCAGACAGCAAATTGATGTTGAAATATACAATTTAGAAAATTGATTGATTCAACAAGTTATGATGGAAATTTTGTTATATCTTACGAAATTAACATTCAATTTAGGCATATGCTCTTGATTTTCTCATACCACCTAAGCGCCATGTAGGTATAACTTCGTATACATCAACGAACTGATAACTCTTCTCTGTAGAATAGGCATTTAATTCGTTAAAACTGACAAAAACGTAGCCAACATATACATTTGTCTGTCTTACTCGCACATCTTTGTTCTAAGAGAGACAACAATACCAGTTACTGGTAATTGTTATGGTCTGAATATACCTACTATTTGTTTACAAGCAAACCGAGATGTTGGCGATACTTTATTTTAACGGTATGCGTATTCTAAAAAGAAGAGTTATTAGTTCCTTGGTATACACAGAGATATTTTTTTAGTAAATGGTACCGTGAAATCGAGGTATTTAGGGCGATTACCGTTGCCGACCTCCCTCTCCGAGTTCGGATGGCAATCTCCGTAATCGCCCTAGAAATAGTATTTTTCGTCCTTTTGACAACAAATTTGAGGTAAGAATTCAAATTTCGATAGTTTCAAGATCAATCAACCAATCAACGTCGACTATTTTACTTTTACGGCCTGGGCCGAAAAATTTAATTTTTCGTACAGGTTTATTATACAAAAAGTGGCACTTTTAGATCCAATCGAATACAATATTTTGCAGTACAATCTAAAGACTTGAAATTTACATCTAAAATATATTAAAATTTCTTTCATATAGGTGTTGTCTAGTGTAAAGTTACATGTTATGATAAAATCAATAGCAATAAATCAATGAATGGAGGATTACTATTAAAATATGCCTCGGAGGGCTATAAAATTTAAATATTTAAAAAAGAAGTTGTAAGTAAAACATTCAAAGTATTCTGCTCTTTCGTTATTTGAATATTTTTCATCAATACTTTTTGAACTAACACATTACTACGAAAAATATTCTTCGAATAATATCAGTATTCTGAAAATTTCCAACCCCTTTTTATACTCTTAATAGCATGTGGTGCCAGAGGAGTATTATAAGATGGTTGTTAAATTTTTAAAATTGTTAAAATTACCCTATATGGTAAAAAGTAAACGGAATATTGAGTTACAAATGGATAGAAAATCGTAAGTTATTATCCTATACAATTGTACTTTAATTTTTGTTAAAAACACGCAACATTTAATGTCCGTCCATTAGAACTATAGTGTTTTTAACAAAAATTTAATTCATTTGTATCATCATTGTATCATCATTGGATCATAACTTCCTATCCATTAGTAACTGAATATTTAGTTACTAATGGATAGGAAGTTATGATCCTATACTAATGTATAAGAAACCAAATGCCTGCACAAGCTAAAAAAACATTTGGAAAAGGAGTGAAGAGTATACTATGGATTACGAAGGATTATATCTTTACGGCTTGTTTTTTTTAGTTTAAGTAAATATTTATTTATTGGAAAGATATCGTCAGAAATATTAATTAACTCTAGAGCCAAAGTTTGCGACTGACAGGCATGGAATGTTTATTTGAATATCCTTTTTGGTTTCTTTATTAATATAGTCTCTTTTTGCTTTTTATATCGCAAAAAGAGGATTCTTAACCATAGCCATAGCAAAGGCAATTTATTGAGTGGGGTAAGGTTCAACTTTGCCAACTTTTCGATGGTTGAATTACCAACTTTTTTTTCCAGAAAAACAAGTGATGGCCAGGTCACCAGCTCAATTTTTCCCAACTTTTTGATTACAAAATTACCAACTTTTTCGATGTGATTAAGGGAGGTGTTTCCCCCATATCTGCATAACAGTAAACTAAAATAATATAATAAGCTATTATTGAACATATAATCATTTAATGATATTTGCAAAGAGCAGGTTCCATCAGGGACATACTATTTTAACTATCGAAAACCTATGTATCTAGATATAAGCACAAGGTTGCTCAACTTCCCCTACTGAATCATTTTGGCTTTAAAGTATTGAATGCATATTTTTATTATCTGAACTTTTTATTTTTTAAACTCTGCAAAATAAAGATAACTTTTAGGAGCGCTTTATTAAAAGTTCACTTGTCATTATAACGTTTTTAGAACCAAAATGCACATCATTGATTATACCATGTTCAGAATTTGAATCTTTAAAAAAATATCGGTTCCGTTATCGTTACCCGACATTTTTATATATCCATTGAGCGTAAAAAGATTTTTTTGAACAAAAATTAATATCAAGACAAAATTTTACTTTTTCTCGTAAAAATAAACAAGAATCAGCAATAGTTCGATGAATTTTTTATATACTAAACTAAGACTCTACGTAATATCAATTAAAATAACATTATTTTTAAGCCGATGGATGTTTTTAATCGTAAGAAAGCTTTTAAAGCGTTTAAACTGTATTATAATAATTTTAAATTTATTTAATTAATGAACTTTCGTTAATATAGTGAATTTATTCATAAAGCAATAAATTTTAAGCCATTATCGGCTTAAAATTAATGAAATCCTGAGTTCGGTGTATATCATTTGGACTAATTTATGTACTGAAAATATTTGATGTTTTTATGATAGATATTTATGTGCGTCCAAACCTGTCTTATCACCTTAAAGTCCTAAATATTCCGCCCCATATTAATTACCCCCAAGAACTGTGTAAAAGTCTTGCAAACTCGTGTTACTATTGCCTTAAAAAAAAATGAATGATTTTATTCAATAAAAGCGTACTTATATCAACCTAGTTTTTATGAATGGGGAAAATCTAAAGGTCATCGCTACCATCAAAATATGTTTACTATTCTTTTTCCACGAGATAAAACTTTTATTATGCCCTTTACGGCACTGTGTGCTGGATGAGTAGTATACAAGAGTAGTATACAATAAAAATTAAGGTGGGTGATCCAACTATTGCCATGTTCCTAAAATTGCCACCCCCTTAAGGGTGGATTGGGAGGATTGGTGTAGTGGTCTACCGCGCCTGTACCTGACAAGTCTACCACAACTAGCGTGAGTTCGATTTGCCTTTTTCAGTTAATTAATAATTGAAATTTGGCAAAGGCATAAGTGAAGCGGACACTCTCTATAAAAACTGGTTCGAAAGTCAGTATAAGCCGGTAGTTCCCTCTACTACTAGCCAAGTCCTGGACTTAGGGGATGCTTAAGTAAGTAGAATAGTACGAGGTTAAACAAACAAACAAACAATTGTTATTTTAGTAAAGTTTCAGTTGATTACGAATAAACTTGAATGCAGTAAAAAAATAAAATGTCTTAACACGCTCACCTACCCAAAAATTTTGACATAAAATGATTTAGGGCCACTTGCACCAATGATGATTTAACTTTAAACTTGGATTAAGGTGACGGCCGACCAATCAGATCGCAACATTTCTAACTTAAACTCGGTTTAGCTGAGATAATCCCAGACCAAAAGTTGGTGCAAGTGGCCCTTAATGAATTAATTATAAACTTCATTTAATAAAGATTTTTTTTTATTCACTGAGCCAAAAACTAAAATGTTTAATTAAACAAATATATTTATATTTAGTTATTTGTATCTTATAAATAAATTTAATTAAAATTGTCATGTTTATTTAGTTGGAGAATGCATTTTTTTAAATTAAATTAAAATTGTCGAGTATATAACCTTTTTGTTTTATTAAAACAGCTTTAATTAAATTGGAATATATGAGTTTTTTTTTAATAAAAATAAAAATTTTATATGATCCACCTTACCTATATTTTATGATATATAATTTACCTTTTTACGGCGATTCGTTGCTTAGAGTACTCAGAAACTCATTTACTTTTTATTTCCCCCAAGTTTATGATTAAATATCTATAAAAATATTTTTCTCGAATTTTAGTTTGAACCAATTCCTTTCATAAAATATACAGGGCACGAAATAAATCTGACAAGAATTTAGTTATCACTATAGTTACAAATTTAAACTTGTTTGCATTTTTTTGTTTTGGAGTGAAATCCGCCATTATCGCTTTAATAAAATAAGAAAAAAGTTTATATGAACATACGTTCTTAACGTAACTACATCGCTCTAAAAAATAATTTAAAGCCTTCCACTCCATTGTATCCACATACATACATATAAATATTTTTAGGTGTAGCATTTATTTTATTTATTTTTTCCTATCTTCGCTCGAAAGCAAAAAATTAAAAAAATAAGTTGACCCCTTTGTTCACTTATAACAAAGTGATCTTTTCAAATCGCAAATTAAAATTTATTTATTTTTTAACTTTAACTTCCTTGTTTTGCTTTTTCCGCGATGTTTTCTTTCGTCGAGCCTCAGATTTAACAGCGATAAATTATTACATCGGCAAAAGTGGGTAATTCTCCTAATTTTATTTATTGCTTTTCTCCTAAATCTTGATTTATGTTTTCTTTCATAATATATAAATCTTTTCATATTTTTATTTTTGTTTTTCTTTACGCATTGTACACATGTGTAATAAATTATTACTATTAATTATTAAAGTGAAAATAGTACGGTTCCACCGCACTTATTTTCTTGCGAAAATGTGCAGATATGTTTTGAAATCTTGATTGTTTTGTTGTTATTATACTTTTCAGGGCTTTAGCTGAAGGAGTATTATACGATGGTTTTCCAAAACCCTCAAAAATTATCACAGATCAAACAATTTTGTATACAATATTTACTTTAAAAATATGGCAATACTACTTTTTTGTATAAAATAAAAAATTACCAATCTAGTTAATATGGGAAAAATTATCTCAGCGGTCTAAGGCATCGATATAGCATTGACACGGATCGTGAGTTCAAACCTCACTGGCGCCGATTGCCTTTTTCAGTTAATTAATAATTGAAATTGGGCGAAGGCGTACTCCCTAGATATATTGGTTCGAAAGTCAATTAAAGCCGGTGGTTCCCCCTACTACTAGCCCACACAAGTCCTGGACTTAAGGGATGCTTAATTAAGTAGAATAGTACGAGGTTAAAAACAAACATACAGTAATGTTTATTACAAACAATTTTAAAGAAATTAATAAAAGTGTATTTATTATTGAGCAATAATTTCATATGTCAACCCTTCTTTTAATTTCATAGTTAACTCTTTATTTTTATTTATTTATTTATTTATTTTTTATTTTCCTTACTTTTTCTTTTTGTTTTATTTTAATATCTTCTTATTCTTTTGTTTCTTAGTCTTCTTCTACTAATTTGCGCATTACCTTCTACCTCTCTTTATCTGAATTTCTTACTCTTATTACAATATAATATATTTATGTATATAATATACTATATTAGTTTAGTTTAGTTAATAAGTTAAATATTTAAGTTCATACTCTTACATAAAATAATTTTATCGATTTTTAACATTATATTCAACACAGATTCCGCACACAAACTATGTTTAGGCGGATGATACTTAAATGTAATTGTAAATTCTAAATACTTTAATTAATAAATTGAATTGAAAAATTGAATTGAAAAAAAAAAAAAAAAAAAAAAAAAAAAAAAAAAAAAAAAAAAAAAAAAATATCTGCGCCTTCGCCAAAATTGCAAAAAATATATACCAACATTTGGGTCATTCACTCCCTTCCAATCTGAATTAAATACTAAATGGTTTGCAGGCTAGTTAAAATCTAAGTTAAAATATATGTTAATTTATAATTATAATTAATTCAAGTCCAAACATTATATTTTGTAATTTGAATAAAATAAACATTCTAGACGTAGAAACTTCTATTAAATATTTTGGATATAGAAAGTTCTAATTTAAATTTGAGTTGTTCTTGTTGACAGCATATTTTTACATTTTCGTGACATGAATATTACATTTTACTTAATAAGATGGCAACTATAATGCGTAACTAGAGTTTCCAGTCCCGAATTTCGTGATATCCCGAAGATTTTTAAATCCCGAAAATCCCAAAAAAAAAATCCCGAAAAAAGTTTAACGATTTTATTTATTAAACTCCATGTGTAATTGTGATTAGCGAGTAATATTTTTTGTTTGGGATGGTGAAAAGGCAAACCTGGTATAGACCTAACGAAACAATTTCTTGAAAAACAGGCTGATCATTTTCGTTTGGACTATTTTTATACTGTGTATTTGAAATACTAAAAATAATAAAAATACTTCATATTATATTTTTTTCTCTGTGTGTAGCTTAGTTAATTTCAAAGTTACTATCTAATATAAGAAGGAAGAATCCTTAGTAGTCCTTTATGCAAAATTGAATTTTGTAATACGTTCAGAGTGTAGCTACATATAGCCCATTATAATGCCATTGAGTGAATATATCTGCCTGAGGAATATACCTGATCTGATATATAAAATTCATTTATCTACAGATTAAATGCGCCCACTATATTTTGCTTTTCCATTTAACAAGCCGGAGTGCCAAAAAAAAACAACTACGAATGCACTTGCCTTATATACCGAGTGTAACAGACCCATTTTTTTCTTTATTTTAAGATATTTTTAATTGGGAGCATCTATTATGACATTTATACCAATAATTATTGGTATAAATGCCAATTTTTAACATAAACAGTAAATTTCAGTCGCTTCTGATTTTTAAATGGGACATCCTATATACCGGGTGTTACAAGACAGGAATCTCTAACTTTTAAAATAAATAAAAAAAGGGGTTGTACCTTGGTCTTGTAACACCCGATATTTTTACATATTTTAATTCCACGGTTCATTTTAAGTACAGTAATACCGAATAAGTGACATTAAAAATGTCAAAGTTGTATTTAATTTAGTTTTTATCATAACTTAAAATTATTCGAAATAATCCAAGTAAACCTAGAAAAATAAATTTACGCTAGAAACTCAATTACACCATTTTAAAGATTGCGAAAATAGTTTTTTTTTTCAAAAACTATTTTTTTGAATGGTATCATCAATTTTCCCATACCTCTGGACTCTTCGTATCCCAAAACTCCCTCCCAAGAAAACTCTTTTTTTTTATTTTGATATTTTTTTTACTCGAGATTACGAGATTAAAAAGCCACCCGGTATATCGAACATTCCAAAAATTTAAATTAGGAATATAAAATTTACGTAGCTCCTAAGGGAAAACCTTTACCATTTATTTTATTCATTGCATTAGACCCTTTATTTAATTATCTTTAACAGTAACTGTAAACCTACATTTAGAAAATTATATTGCTTTCATCTTTATTTTAATTGACTTGAAAAAGCCTTGTTGTACTCGTCGCAGCTTTACGATAGGGGAGTATTATACGGATATGCGCATCCCGAAAAAAAAAATAAATGTCAAAATAAAAAAAAAATAGCAGTGTACTTTATTTACAATTTTAAACAAATTTTAAAAATATTTGTTCAACTTTTCGTCCGTGTGTAACTCAAGAAAGACAAATTCGATCGACTTTTTTCAGAAAAAAAAAATCTTGGCAAAAGCCCGAAGCCTATTGAAATTGGAAAGAACCTAACTTTTTTAGGAAAAAGATACATAAGATATATAAATCATACCTTAAAAAAAATAAACGAAGGGGAAAGCGTTTTTATTTTTACAGTGTATTTTTAGAATGTTTTAAGGAAAATCCCAATTGATGCGAACAGGAATTTATCAGTTACAGTCTGTTTATGGCGTGAGTTATGGAAGTGTGAGAGATAATTCAGCAAAAGGGCTTAAATTTAATTCGTCAGATATTTTTAATGCGAATTTTCACGGCGGGACTTCGAAAATAAGTTGTCGAGAACTAACCACTTTCTTAAGTCCTTAATTTAAATTTTAGATATTTTCCATCAATTACCTTTCAAGGTATTTTTTTCTATTTACAGACTTGTATAAAGTTTTAATATCTTTAATTTGTTTATACCAACTCGATACTTAATTTAAGTATCACAATTCTCCGCATATGAAAAATACATATAAACAGTAGAAAAAAATATATATCTAGGCTTTTTTCTTGGAAATTTCACGCTAAAATTCTTTCGTATTAGTTGGGTTTAGGTCAAGAAAAACATTGTTCCTCTCCTAAATCAAACTATTCCAACAAAATAACCTTATTGTATATTTTTTTCTATTTAAAAACGCCATGTTTTCGAAGTAGCATGTGTACAGCAGTAACTATTATCGGTCACGTTTAGACAAAAGCAATTTTAGACAAACCTTATATTTAATGAAAATTAAATTAAACTAATATATAGCAAGGAATTTAATTAGGTAACACTGTTTTAAAACAATTATTTAATAAGATAAATATAATTTTGGATAAACTGGTGTTTTAACGTGAATTTTCACAGCAAGAATTTATAAATAAGTTGTCGAAAACTTACCAATTTTGAAGTTCTTAATTAGCCCAGTCGCTACTGGTCGACTAGTTGATATTTCGGTTAGAACGGCTTCACCTAGAACAAAAAATAAGGTAAGATTTTTTTTATGAACATGGTATGGCAAGGTCTCCTTAACAATACATTTATTTTGCGACCTCCAAAACCAGAAGTTTCAAAAGAATGTCAAGGTTTCGAAAATTTGACAAAAAAAAGCTTTTTTCGGTTTTTTTTTTTCAAAACGATCTCTATTTTGGTAAACCTTAGCAAAAAATGTAGAACTCGGCTTAGGTGATCATAATTAGTCTACCCTAATTTGGTAATTATAGTCCTTATAAAAGTACTAGTGAACCTTACAGGGCTAAATCAAGTTAATAATTTAATTGACCACATATTTGTACACAAAATTCCGACATATTTGTATGACTTTCGATATTTTCGACATAAAATTTTGTGAGTAATATTTCTGAAAATCTCTGGAAAATTCTTCGAAATCTTGTCGAAAATTACCAAGATTGAGAGGCTTCCGAAAATTTCTACAGGTATTTCCCATACTAGTTCACCCCTCAAATAAGTCATAGCAAAAATGCATAGTAAAAAAAGACTCTAATAATACTTACAGGTGTTTCTTAATATCCCTTTTCGTTCTCGAAAAAAAAAAAAAGGCCAACACAGTAGCTTTTTTTTCTAGTTAATAAGATAACTAGTTTAATAGCAACCACCAGATCTGCAGATGTCTAGGTAAAAGCGTTAAACATTTAAAATTTAGTTCAACATCAGAACCGGAAAAAATCTAGTTAGTTGATAAATTTAATAGTATTTTTACTATATTTTGAATATTCAGAGCGCTATGCTTTCATTAAATGATGTGTACTGAATTTAATGTCCAGTAGTCTTTAAAAATTTTGTACTAGCTTAAGTTGATTTCTCGAGTTTTTCTTGAATGGACATCTATATAGATCTAGTGGATGTGGTTTCGCCAGAAAAAAGGTATTGTGCATCCTTATTTGTGAAGTTCTAAAGGGAAAAGAACCTTAAGGTGAAAAAAAAAAAGAAAAAAAAAGATTTTGTCATATCTAGAAATATTTTATGTTTTTTGATAGTAAAATATGAATTCCATCTCGAAAATTGACAAAGTTTGAACGTTTGAAGTGAAATAGTTACAGGGTTCCAACCAATTGCTTATAGAAAGTTGGCTTCAAAGTTTTACTTATAGTCTGTTTTCTCAGTATATATGAATCGTTTATTTGAAAAACATATGGTTTGGTCTAGTTTAGTATACTCACTATAAGTTTGAAGTGCCAAAAATCCACGCACTTTAATTTTTTGAATGTTAAGTTATGAACTTTGAATTGGAAACACATTTAACACCTAATTTCTTTTTTGGTATATACTTAATATGTTTAGGGGGCACAAGGAAAGCAGGGGGCAAGGATACATAGAAAAAAAGGATTCTTTGAACCAAAGTTAACATCCTTGAATGAAGAGCACGGGCTTTTGAATAAAGAGCACGGGTTTTTAAATGATCCGCGCTCTCCATTCAAAGTCATTAACTTTGGTTCAAATATTCCTTTTTTTCTGTGTAGAATTATTTTTTAATGGAAAGTGGGTCGTCTGATACATCATTTTAAAGCTCATAAAACTAATCTACCATATAATTATTTTTCTCAAAACTATATAGAAATGATATTTGAACTGGCTTACACTGTTTTTCAAATAAACGCTTCGTATGTCCTATTTTTTATTGATTTTTTGACAAAACTAATTTTTTCCCTTAATGTCTCTTTTCTTGGAGAATATCACATATTCCGTCAAATTCGAGCCCTCAAAGGGATTTCGTCACTAACGAAGGTGTTTGTTTCAGATTTTTGAATGAATGGATTTTGCATACCATACCATAGTGGCTGTGCTGTGGGTTAAAGATGATCCAGCTTCTATCGCTATGCGTCATTTCGACCGCGATAGTAGCTGGGACAGAAAAGGCCGTTTCTACTCCGGGTGACATTATCCTGGGTGGACTTTTTCCAGTCCACGAAAAAGGTAAGCTTATTTTAATACGGCTCGTATAACAAACTTTTTGCTCGCGTGGAATATTGTCTATTTCATACAAGTCATAGAATATCCTATTCTTTCACGCATTAAAGATAGGTACTCATTTTAGCTTGTTACCTTTTTGCAGGTGAACGTTCTGCCTGCGGACGCCAAATCTACCACCGTGGCGTCCAGCGTCTGGAGGCGATGATGTTCGCTATCGACAGGATCAACCTTGATCCTAAAATACTACCGAACGTCACCATTGGGGCTCACATTTTAGACACATGTTCACGAGATACGTACGCTTTGAACCAAAGCCTTCAATTTGTCAGGGCCAGCCTAAGTAATATCGATATGTCTTCTTATGAATGTTTGGACCATTCGACGCCGCGGCCGAAAGGTAATGACACCGGTCCGGTTTTTGGTGTTATTGGAGGGTCCTACAGTTCCGTCTCTCTTCAAGTAGCTAATTTATTAGGTGAGTATAACTAAATTTGTGAAAAAACCAATGTTTCTAACAAAAAAAAAACACTACAAAACTCGCAAATAATTTTTACAAAAAAATACAATCAAAAATGCCAATTTTTTTTTTAAATCAAAAAAATTGTCCGTTTTAGGGTCCACATTAAAAAAAAAAAAACGATTTTTCGGTGTCCGTCCGGAATGGAACGATTCAATTTTATTTTCTAATAATATATAGCTTTTTCCATTTACCCTTTAAATCACGTATATTAAACATAAACATATATTAAACAAGCCGTGAAGATATGTAATGCTTCGCATCCCATAGTGGATAGTAGAAGTTTAAACGGGCTCCTGACCCACTTTGGACAGGCGCCATCCGGAGCCTGAAATAATCCTAAAAAGTCTGAAAAATTCCTGAAAATACCTGAAAATTTTGAAATTTTCAGGAGTTGAAGAAGTCTTCAGCTGAAGAGTTCTTCGGGTGACGACAATGACCAGAGGGTGTCGCCATCTAGCGGTAGAAATTGATGTCTTTAATTATTTTTTTTATTTTTGGAGGCTGTGAATTGAACTGCGTTCTGCCTTTTGAAGTGTAACCATGTGTCACCACACCTCGTTTTTTCCTAAAAATGTTGAGTCGATCGGATTATTCGTTCTTGAGTTGTCAAAAAACGTAATATTGGACGCACGCACATTTTCAAAGTTACTTATTTTTTCATGATACATATTTGTATCCAAGTATTTTCTCCAAGACGTTTTTTTGGCAATTTTGGAAAATTCGAAACTACCGTATCATACTCTTTTAGCGCTTTCGCACTATGAATAGTATAATAATGACTAATGGTTCATAATATATTTACAAGCCCTAATTTTCTAAATTACTTTAATACTGCTATAAAAATAAACGTAATTAACTTCAATAAAATGATATCAATGTTGACCATCAACACTGACATTTATTTTATCCAACCCTATCGATAACACTAGTTTACAAATTTATTTTTTTTTTCAAGTGGATAGATTCATAGCCATGCCAGTTTTGTTGTAAAAAATTAAATATACAATTGTGAAAAAAATAGGTATAATTGGAATAAAATAGTATTGAAACCTCGGCGGAACATTTAATTTTTTCTTCGGGAATTAGCAGACCGCGGGGCTACGCCCCTTGTTCAGCCAACTTTCCCTCAGTAGATGAAACATTTTACACCTCGGTATGTAATATCCTATTACATTCGCAGTGTATTTCAAAATTTTGCCACATAATGCGGTGTGAAGTATGGTTAATAAATGTCACATGCAGAAAATAAATTCATAAGCATACGAACTAAACGTTTCACACAGTCGCTTGTATATCAAAATATACGACGCGTCGGGACGTCCAAAGGTCTAGATTTTGGTAAATTGGTAATTTATTTCTAAAAACTTTGCTCTATTTGAATTTACTACCGCAAAGTATCTAAAAATCTTATAAATATGGTGCTTTGTTTTTATACGACAAAAAATACTGCTGCTACCAACATTTAAAACTAAAATAAACAAAAACCTATAGAAAAAGGAGAAAACAAAAATGAAAAATCTCGCCAATATGATTACAAGATACTTGTAATATAGAGTGCGGTCCAAAAGTCACCCCCCCACCCTCTTAACTTTTGAACGAGTTGAGATATCGATTTCAAATTTAGAACTCTTAAATAAGACAACTTAAACTATCTTTAAGCATATATTTGATACTTTTATCTCTAAAAATGTATGGTTATATAGATAATTTTAAAGGCTTTAAAATGATGTATAACACGACCCCCCTTTCCATTTAAAAAAATGTGCCCCCATGCCCCCCTGCCCACATTTTAAGAGCTGAAAATATTAAATATATGCTAAAAGATAGTTTAAGTTGTCTTATTTAAAAGTTCCAAATTTGAAGTCGATATCTTAACTGGTTCAAAAGTTAAGAGGGGGGGGTGACTTTTGGACCGCTCTGTATAGTTAAAAGTGGGCAATGATCTATCTAAAAAAAACAGGGTGTTAATTGATTCAATGATTTACCTTTTTTATCAAAAAATAGCCTCATAAATTATACCTTATTCCAAATTTAGAATACAAAAACGTCCAAATTTAAAATATAAAAACTGTGAAAAAAATAAAAACACGGTATTATAAATACTTCTTTGTGGTGAAAGTACACTGAAAAACAGATTCTTTGAACAAAATAAGCTTGGAATTTACGCATTTAAAGTAATATAAGCATTACTTTGTAAAGAGCTTTTAACATTTTCTTTTGAATCAAAGTAATATGAGTTTATGTAAAGTACCCAGGGGTGACTCAAGAGATTTTGTTTTGGGGGTAGAACAAAAATTTCCCTCGAGCGTGAAAGTACCAGATAACGTAACAAAAATAATTATACTTTTATGTAAAAAAAATTTGGCGAGACAAACTGGTTGACGGCTTATTCCTTAAGTAGTTTATGCTCTGGAAGGTAACATAAAACATAAGCACACGTTGAAAACAGAACCCCCTTTCGCGTTACTGTAGTCGGGTAAAAATACAATTTAATTTGTAATAAAACATTCTTACATTCTCTGCAAAGGTATAAATTTTATACTACTATAGAGAATTTAATATTTAAATACTTTTTACCCAACTACGTCTGATTTCGTGATTTATTTTGGTTTTTCGTAAAGAACTTTACTATGTTTTTGCAAAGCACATAGTAAATATAGTAACTTACCTAACTACCTTATATAAAGTTTAAAAATTGTATTAAACATTCCTGTATAAAATTTATTATAAAATATTTTACATTTCAATTTTAATAAAAGTTTAATATTTTACCTATATAGGTATAGCAGAAATTTAAATGTACATTTTTTTTTTTTTTTTTTGAAAAAATACATTAAAAATATATTTTTATATTTAATAAATTACTTACTAGGCATAAGTGTCCATTCTTCTTACGCATAAGTTCCTGGATTGGTAATGGTAATAATAATATGTATATAAAATTTTTATATAAACCTTCAAACAAATTATAGAAAATATGAAAACTTGTAAAAGTAAGATCAGAGGAGTTGCTAAGAATGTTATTTATTGTTAGTAATCCGTAGTTTAAGTTTAGCAAAAAAATATTATTGTGGCGATGTATCTATAGCTTTAAAGATTTAGATTTTAATAAATACATGATCTCTGTGAAGCGTAAAAGAACACGAACGTTCAACGTTAAAAATTTAGTAGAATTTGAATCTTATTGTGCTCCTTGCAGAGGAGGGTGATACGGAATGAGAGCCTTCGACATTTTTATTTAATTTGCAATATTTTAATGTTTTTTTAAATTTTAACCATAACAGTTTTTAAGTCCATTTCCATTGTTTTATTTTTTCCCAAATGTTTTAATTATGTATACTTAATCTACAGCTTAAAATGAGTTTTAATTTTATTTTTACTTGCTTGGATGTCTGATCTCTAGATTTTTTTATTATATAAGGTTAAAAATGCATAGGTAGGTGGCTTAAAAAACGCCAGGGGGGGCTCAAAGAAAACGCAAGGGGGGCTCAAACCAAGGCCTGGGAGGCTTAGCCCCCCCTTGCCCCCCACTAGTTACGGCCCTGATTATAATCCGATCAACTTCAAATTATCTTAGTAAAGACACAAAGTCTATTGAAATTAAAAAGAATCCCTTTAAAACTAAGAAACTTAAGGGGAGCTAAATATTTTCTCCAGACTCTAGATAGATTTCTGTTGTTCTAGGTCTCTTTCACATCCCACAAATATCACCAGCATCCACTGCAAAAGCTCTAAGCGACAAAACCAGATTCCGTTATTTCGCCAGAACCGTTCCTCCCGACACCTTTCAAAGTAGCGCTCTCGTGGACATAGTCAAAACTTTTAATTGGTCTTATGTATCTACAATTTATTCTGAAGGGTCATATGGAGAACACGGCATTGAAGTGTTCCATCGAGAAGCACAAGATAGAAATGTATGTATCGCCACGGCTGAAAAGGTGCATAGTACTGCTGACGATAAGGATTTTGACAACATCATTTTAAAATTGAAGAAGAAGATCAATGCCAAAGGTGTTGTTCTGTTCACAAGGGCTGAGGATGCAAGGTAAGATATTATTATTATAATCCTTTACAGCAAAGTTTACTTCGGACTCCGAAAAGACAACTTTTAAAAATGTCCATCCGTGTCACGAAAGAATAATCTGACTTCAAAATTTCAGAAAAAATCCATCTTGCTAAGGATACAAAGCCTATTGAAACTGAAAAGAATGCCCAACATTAAAAAAATCGAAAATAGTGGAAGAAAATCTCCGATCAACTTAAAATTTTCAGAAAAATTTAGATAATTGTATTAAAAAGATCAATAGTAGCAAACTTGAAAAACATTCCCCCAAAAACAAAAATGGTATAGGGGGCTAAGCTTTAAAAAATCGATATTAAAACTTCTCCAGAAAAAAAAATTGTTTACAGCTGCGAGAAATAAACCATATCTTGTTAATATCTATACTGTAAAAAAGAAGTAAAATTCTCAATCCTAATGCCTTAATTTCTGCTCACACCAAGAGTTAAGCTTGTTGTCACTCTTCTGACAGGATAATACAGCGATTTGTACTTTTTCCACACAGATCTAATTGATTTTACTCGTTTTTATACAGTCGATATATTTCTCTTATATTCTCTTTTTTCTTTTCCACGCCAATAAAATAACCCCAAAAATATTTCACCCAGAGATCTAAAGAAGTAATTATAAATGTTTTTAATTTATCAGTCATTTTCCAGATACATAAAAGTAAAAGAAAGGCTTGTTTTTTACTTTGAAGAGATTGACCAAATCGTTTCTGACTTTTAATTTTAATACAATTAAATAAAAAGTCCATTAACTGGCAAAATGGCATTTTGCATGAGTTAAAATTTTCAAAAAATTTTGTTTTAAAATACCCTTATAAGGCTATTTCATAAATTTGGTAGCGTTAACTTTATTGTATTATTAAATTTACCTACTAACAAGTTTAACAAAAAAACAAATTTTAAATTTTACTTTAGGCGATGGTTAAATGAAGTTGACTTTAAGAAACTTTGATCTCATACTTGTAGGTACACAGATTTTATTGATTTTAGTTATTTTCAGATAAAACTTTCAAGAAAGCAATTTGTTTTATTAAATTTTTATCCGGTTATTTTCAACACATTTACTATTTTTATTGTAATCCTCGCAGATTCAATTCAAAGAAGTATTATACGTTTGGTACACACCCCGTTACTTTTGAACGAAATGAGATATAAACTTTAAATTTGGAATATGTAAATCACACAATAAAAAATATCATTTGCCATATTTTTTTGTATTCTTTGAATATAAATAAAAATAACTACAAAATTTCACAATTATATCCTTTATATTTCTATATAAGAAAAAAGTTTAAAAAATATATTTAAAAATTTGAAGGCAGGGCCTTAAATTAAAATTATTATAAGATTTATATTTTTATCTGCTGAACATTTGTGTTTTAATTAAATTCAAAATTAACAATAGATATTTCTGTAAATATGATTTATGAAAAATATTATTTATTCATGATTAAAGTTCTCACTATATAAAAGTTTGTTTGTGCAAAAAAATGAAATGTCATTTTTATGCAGATTTATATGAAGTTTTATCTAAACGAAATTAAACAAATTTAGTGCATCGTGTTATTTATTTTTCAAAATTAAATTCCACGCAAACATGTTAGTTGACTTTTTACTTTTATTTGCATAATTTATAAGTTTAAAATCTTTTTTATTTGTTTTATTTCCTTTTTCTTTTTGTTGCTGTACGCTCACTATTTTGTTCTTTTTTGGCCAAAATATTTCCTTCTATAGCGACGTCAATACTGAATAATATCCCGTTTTTTTAAGCCGATCCAAACGGCCGGAATCATGGCGACCACCGTTTTTGATGTTTTCTTCAAAAAAAAAAAATTATGGCCAAAAAACGGCACTTTAAAAATCATTTTTTTTTGTATTTTTGGAATTTAAATTAACATACCACAAAATTTCACAATGATATCTTTTTTTTTTTCTATATAAAAGAATATTTTTAACATTTAAAGGTAGAGACCCGCAGGTGCTGTGAATAGTATAATATGGGGCTAGTTATGTGTCTAATGCAACAAACTAATAACTATTCTCTCTAGAATAGGCATTTCATTTGTAAAAACTGAAAAAAAACGTAGCCAGCATATACATTTGTCTGTCTTACTCGCACAGCTTTGTTCTAACAGAGACAACAATAACAGTTACTGGTAATTGTTATTGTTCAGGCCTGAATATACCTACTATTTGTTTACAAACAAATCGAGATGTTGGCGATACTTTATATTAACAGTATGTGTATTCTAGAGAGAAGAGTTGTTAGTTCGTTGGTCTAATGACTAATTAAAACTCTGCTTTTATTTATTCAAGTAAACACAACCTCTGCGTTTATTTATGTAAATAAACACAAACAGTATTAATAAATATATCAACAGCTAAATTATGGTTATCAAAAATAATCACGACAGGATTGTTGATTCTAAATTGAAAATTATTCTAATAATTGTTTGTAGGGTTCCGTACCTTAAAAAAGAAAAACGGAACCCTTGGATCTCTCGTTTGTCTGTTTTTTTTTTGTCCGTCCGTCCCTCACAGCTTTATCTCAGGAACTGTATAACCTAGAAATCTGAAATTTGGCATACAAGCAGATTCAGTTAACGAGAATCTGGTACAGGCATAATTATTTTTTTATAATATTTTTTCTTGTCAAAAATAAATGCTGACAAAAATCTATTTTTAGATATCTCCATCGAGTTAGTTATCATATGAAAGGTATTTCATTAAAAATCTCAAAAGTATATATAGAAATGACTATATATTTTTTTTAAAGTGCCATTTTTATGAAGAAATTTTTGAATTTATAACTTATTTTTCAAGGGATTTTATTCAAAAAAAGGGTCCTTCCTCTTATAGCACTTGATTTTTTTCTGAAAATTTCATCTATTTTAAAAAATATGAGAGATAAAAGTATGAAAAAAAAAATATAAATGATAAACATGAAATAAACATTTAAGTAAAACTATGGAGAAGTGCATCAGGGTGGGTTGAAGGGTCCCAAAGATGCGAAAAGGGGTGGGATCAAAACTACATTTTTATCAATAACTCGCTTACCAGTTATCGTATAAATAAGAAAATTGAACCTAAAATTCTATACAAAAAATGTCGTATAAATTTTTGAGCTACAACTATAGCTCTTAGAGACACGGACACGAAAAAGAGAGAAAAAAAAAGAAAAAGCTAGGTACGGAACCCTGAGTGCGCGAGTTAACTAATTTTTTGTAATGTATGTACTCCATCAATGTCACATTAACTTTAATATTGGCTTGTTATTGTCCAGATTTTGGGAACTGATAACAATGTCAGTTCCTAAAACACAAAACGTGATCGTATCGTATCTAATGAACCAATTTTGCACATTTTCGGTTGACTAGAGCCAGCCAGCGTACAATACCTTTATCCTATTTGCAAAGTATACGTTAATGAATTGGTTTTTGATTTACAATTTTAAAAATACGGAAAGGCTTTGAATTCGAAAAAATATGTTGCTTATATTCACGTTTCATGACGTTTTATGTCGAAAAAAAAATTATTTTCAACAAAAAAATTGCCGGTGGGACTATCTGGATTTTTTTTAAAGCACGATAACTTGAAAACAAATATTCTTCAATGCTATGAAATGCTTTAATTTTTAAAAAATTATGTTGGGTCGAAAAAATAATAACATAATAATTAAAAAGTTATAAATTATATTGATAACATTACCTGAATCAAACCATCCAGGGTTTGATTCCCGCTAGGGAGCAGTCTATGTTTTTTTCGATAATATTTAACGGAATGTCGTGGAAACTTTAACTTAATCGTATAAATAAATTACTAGCCGTGAAGTTCGACACATAAACCTAATCGATAGTTTTATTTAAATAATTATGTAGCCGTTACGGGTAAGCCGTAGGTATTTATTATTAAATGCTTAGGAATTTATATCCGATATATGTCCAATGGACATGGAAACTCGCCGATATATCCATTTTAGTCATCTATTTGTGACCTTCCACACTGAAAGGGACCGTACAAGACCAATTCATATTTTTTTTTGAGTTACATAAACAATAACTGTATTTTTTACATAGATAATAATGAAAAGTTACATGATTGTTTTACTGTATTAGTGCCGTGTATGTTTTCAGAAATTTTCAACTCTTGTTTTCTATTTCAGACGAGTACTTCAGGCGGCAAAAAGAAACAATGAAGTGAATACGTTTTATTGGTTGGCCAGCGACGGTTGGGGCAAACAAATGAAACTAGTCGAAGGGGTAGAAGACGTAGCGGAGGGGGCTATAACTGTCGAACTGCAATCTAATCACATACCTGGATTCGACGAATACATGATGGATTTAACACCAGAAATGAATATTAGAAATCCATGGTTTGAACAATATTGGGAGGACACCTTTAATTGCATTTTACCAAAAAATGTACCATTGGTTACTCACGAGAAGTTCACCGTGTGCGATGGTGACCTCCGGTTATCCAGAGAAATAGGGTAAGTCAGATTTTTACTATGTTCCCCGCAACAAGCGGATTAGGGTGGGAGCGAAAAATACTTTCTTTAGATTTTAATTTCCCGAAATGCTGACGATTAAAAAAAGACATAGTTTCCAAAACCGGAGCACCTACTTAGAGAGTATCGCGAGTTTCTTCCGAAAAAGTTTACGTTATACCTATTCTGGCCCATTTTTTAAATTTTCATTCGCCTGGTGGCAAGTGATGATATTTAACGATTTACAAAAAAAAATAATTACGTAAACAGGATGTAAGCGCTAGAAGCTTTCGAAAGGATATCTTTTGGAAGGAAAGATAAGATAATATCGTTGGCTTACCATGTAGATGTTTTATTCCTTTCTGGGGTACCCCGTACATCATCTGCTGCTCATATCTGGTGGTATCGATATGGAAAGTTGGATTGTGGGATTTATAGCCTGGTGCACTTGTAATTAATTGTTCATTGTTCAAGTAAAAGTTAACCTTACATTTGATAGCATGTGTCGAAGTTAGCTCGTCATTTGCGATTCTGACATTCTAATATTCGCGGCATTGCCGATTCTATTCAATACAGTACAATGCCGGTACTATGCTAGGCAGCCAATTATACAGGAAAGTGGTATATCTAGTACAGGATAAGTGACAACTTTTGCGGTTATCGAAATTGAAAAAATGTTTTTTCGACCCAGCTTACCATGTCTTTATCATTATATTGATTTTAAATTTTTTATATGGACCATTTACAAATTTACATTAAGAAATTATTTCCTAAAATAACTATTTTAATTTATTAAAACTTATTTGAAAAACATATAATCTATTTGTTAAGAAAAGTTTATATTTGTAACGGACGCCAACTAGGTGCCAGTTTTTTAAAAATTATTTTATGATCCGTAAATGAGAATTTAATCAATTAAAGTACGTTTTAATTTACCTTTAATATTACCCATAAAACATTTTATTTTTCTTATATCTTTCTTGTAAATATATAAAATTTTGTTATGTTATTTTATGTTCTTTAAAACGGTCCTAATCGGTCTCGTTTATTCGAAAGATCTTAAGTATATTAAAAATATAAAATGATTGGATTTATTATTTACGATTATTTATTATATAAAAATAATAATCAGTAAATAAATATGTAAAGTGAATTGAAGTAGTCACAAAAAATTACATTAATTTTGTAACAACTTTAAACATTTTCTGAAGTTTTAATCAATGGTGTAGGCGGAGGGGCAAACTTAATATTTAAAAGTTTCATAATTTTGTTTTTAAATATCTCATACTAGGTATGTCGGTTACGCTGAGCTAACCCTAAGAGGGTCATACCCCACCCCGATTTGTACTTTACCAAAAACAATCCCAGCTTAGAACCTTGGGTAAGAAACTTAAAAATCTTCAAAAAGCAAAAAGCTCCAGATCGGAGCAACACAGGTTGGACGCAAGGTAGCATCGCGTTGTACCCGGCCGCTTAACAATGGAATCCGAATTTCTGATGCTTTTTGTGTTTTTTATCCAAGTGCTCGTTCACTTACGGGCCTTAGTAATGATAAAGAAAAGTAAAAAACCACGACTTTCTAAATTACCTTTTGTGTAAAGTAAATTATTAAATGAAAACAAAAGCTGTGTAGTAATTGAATAACATCCTTTATATTTGCGAAATTCGAAGCACACATTCGTTATTAGTTTGAAGCTATTGAAATATAAAATGCAATTTTAGCGGTCAAAGAAAATTCAAGAAAAGCAATAAGGAACAAAACAACATTAACCGTCCAGTCAATAAAACAGAAAAACCAGACACGAGATAACAAAATGCAATTTTTATTTTTGCCTTGATCTGAAAGTACCTATGCTTTACTCGTCAATTAGGGGGTAAGAATCTGACTATTGCAAACCCCCAATATGTCCAAACCTCGACAAAACAGAAGGTATCATCATTAACAGGAACACTTCAGCCACTTCAGATAGATAAAGTAAACTAGTAAGATACAATATTTCTTCTTCTGCAAAAATCTAATCTGGAATACTTTGTCCAAATATCACTCCAAAATGCTAATGCAATACTATTAAAAACAAGCCTCTCCTTTAAAATCTGACATAAAACTGACACTACGGAGCTCCAGCTTGAAATAACCTCCTCAGCAAACACACTTCGGTTCTTCCAAGGTGTTAAGGTCCGCGCTGAGGCACCTTGTATCATAAGACATAAATTATTATAAATTACTATGAATAATAAATAAACATGAATAATTTATTAAGGACCTGTGCGTAACAGTTCAAAAAATTGAGAATGGCTGAAACTATACTGGATGCAGCGCAAAACTACTTGATGACTAGGCTATAACTTAATATTGGATTTAGAAGCTTGTTTATTTGTAAGAAATGAAAACGTAGCGTTAATTTGAAAATTGTGTATAGCTACAAAATAGGGTCCCAACTTGTTATTTTCAAAATAAATATATTCGGTAATTCAGAAACTATTTTTTATTAACTTCTCCGATTTCATTTTAAATTAAGTAAAATATACCTATTATTTCTCTCTTGTATAATGTTGGAGGATTTTGGATTCGAATCCCATTCGGGGAGCAACTTTTTTCTGAAATTCAATTTACTTACGCCGAATTTTTTCTTTGATTTGAAAAGTATTTTTTAAACTCTATTTTTTGAGACATAGTAGACCTATGATACAGCGCAACTGACCTTTCCAATCAACTCCCTATTCACAAATAAGAATAAGAATAACCCATATAGGCCAATTAACATTTTTTTTTACAGTGAATCCTAATTCTGAGAGACCTTTAGGAAAACGGTTCTTGGTGTAAGAAGACAAAAATACCTAAAATATGTGTAACATTATTTATGGATATCCCCTTTTTTTTGTCAAATAATTACGGTAAAACAATAAATGGGGTCACTGTACCGTGAATTCTTGTTAAAAAATATGTTCAAAAATTGAATTGCTTATCGGCATCACTAAATTAAATCTGGGAAAACTCTTGTATCAAATTAAAAAGTATTGATTATATTTTTCGCTTTAGTGGTGAACAATACACATCAGACATAATAGCGAGGATTTTTTTAGGTTACTAGCGTATTATAGAAAGTTTTTGGCTACTCGATTGTAAATTAATGCAACTTCAAAATTAACTCCAACTTCTGCATACATACAGAAACGATACTTACAGTATGATATTATATCAATACAGGGTACCCCAACCACGTTCGAGTTGGGGGAACAAAGTTCGGAACTTGGCACTATAGTTGGAAAAATTAAGTGGTAGAGTTGGGAAATTTTTACAAATTTTCCGTCAGGGGTAAAGCTTTTTCTCAGGGTAAAAAAGTTGGAAAATTCGCTAATATTTAGTTGGAAAACTAATAAAAGTCCCTTGCGTCGTGCCTGTATCAATATACTAATAATGAAAATAACTTATTTTATAATAAAAAAAAATTAATTCAGCTAAAATTATAAAATATTTAAGAGAGTTCCTTTGTCATTAAAGTTTTAAATTTCTATTAAGGAAATTGAATGATTTGTAAAATGATATCCCATTATCGTAAATTTGAGTAAAAAAGGTCGGACTATTAACGTACTGGTAAAGAAGTAATTTAAGATGATCAAAGTTTGGTAAATTAGCGCGAGTTTAGGGAAAGGCTCGGCGGCATTAAAGAAGAACACAGTAACTTTTTTAGTGGCTACCTACCTACCTTTTTTACGTTAAAAAATGTTTGGAAATTCTCACTGTAATTTTACATTAGACATGTAGTTTGAAGAAATGTATTATATAGCAATATGAGATACTGCTGTCAATAAAACAGTACTTATACAGTATATTTAAAATTTTACATTTTAGAAGATGACACCACTGACAGGCGGACTCTGCGCAATATAGAATTCTATCCATCGCCGCAATTATACATATGACTGGCACCCTACCGCTAAAATTTTAACGCGCGGAGTAGCATTCATATGTAGAATTGCGGCAAATTACAGCACACGGGGAAGGGCTGTCAGCAGTTTCATCTCGTAAATTTTTTGTAAACTTTTAAATGTAACCGCCGTTGAACTCGTATATTATCTATGGATTTTACCAAAATTGAGAGGTTTTAAAGGATCTTTAATTAAAATTAATCCCACTTCTGCGCTGTAATTGAACATAGGATCATAATGAAACAAAATTAATTAGTTTCATTAATTTTCCTTCAAATTAATACTTATCGGTACCCCGTTTATAAAATTAAACAGACCGTGAAGATAAGATAAAATAAGATAATATAAAATATTTATTAACCAGAAAGATACAATGTGGTAAGGGCCACTTGCACCAACTTTTGGTCTGGGATTATCTCAGCTAAACCGAGTTTAAGTTAAAAATGCTGCGTTCTGATTGGTCGGCCGTCAATTTAATCCAAGTTTAAAGTTAAACCTTCATTGGTGCAAGTGGCCCTAAGTCATATAAAAATACAAAATAAAATATAAAATACACAATATTAAAATATAAAATCTTAGAACAAAAACTTTTTAACACTCATTTTAAAATGATTAAAATTATTTATTTTCCTTATTTCATAAGGCAATTTATTATAAATTTTTATAGAATTCAAATATGACGAGTGTTCCAACAGAGCTAGTTTATGGCGAAGTAACCTTAAAGCATGGTTATCTGTTTAACTGGTAATTCAATTAAGTGTTTCGATTAAGAGAATGGAGCTCTCTACAACTAGAATTATGAAACAAAAGACGTCTACCCTATCTCTATCTCATTTGTGCTACACTTTCCAGCCAACCAAATAAATACTGTATTTGTTTTTCATACAACAAATACAGTATTTATTTGGTTGGCCGGAAAGTGTAGCAGTGAGCGGCACGAACGAACATAGCTAATGTGAATCTGTAGAATAAGATAATTCTACTAAAATTTAGATGGCACCAGTAATTTCTTTAATAAAAATAATATAGTTACACTTTTCGCCCGGCCAAGTAAATATTGTATTTGTTCAACAAAGAACAAATACAGAATTTGTTTGGTTGGGTGGAAGTGGGAGTGTATGTATGTCTTCTATCCTTTTTGGGTAGAACTTTTGTCCCTGTCTAATCTAACGGGAGAAATCTCTATTCAACGTGAACGTGTCCCCACTTAGATTTTATATTCAAGTATACTGCTTTCTCATTTTTTGCCGCATTCTTTTGATAGCTTTAGAACCGTGTGTCAAACAATACTTCTCTTTTGTGAAGCTGCGAGGAGTATAACAATTCGCATTTCAAATAAACATTTATTTTATTCCAATTATCGTCTTACTTAAACAAATTTAGCAGTAATAATTAATCTTAAGAATGTAAACCATTTATCTGAGTATAAAAGTTTGTGGAATTAATCCATCAACCGATTTTACACTGGGATTCAGAAATACAAGTATAATATGAAAATTCTTAACAGAAACTCTCTAAAAGGGTTCCAAATTTTTATTTAATGTTTCACGAATTGTTCGAGACACAAAGACAATATTTTAAACCTTAACGGGACCAAAATAAGACATTTTTTTGCTAAAAGTTATTTAACTATACAGTGCGGTCCAAAAGTCACCCCTCCTTGTGGTGGGAAATGTTTAGATAGAAAGGAGGCTCGTGTGAAACATCACTTTTGCAATTCTCTATTTAACCATGTGTGTAGTTAATGTTGGCGAGATCAAACTAAACGAATATTATTATATTATTTTACTTTTTTCGTGACCTCATTACACAGTTTTATTTTTCTGTTTAACAGAAATTAATAAACGAGCTGAGATATCAGGTTTAAATTAGGATTACGTAAAACGAGCAGTATAAACTATCTATTGGCTTACATTTGATATTTTTACCTTATAAAGTGTAGACAGGGGGTATGGAAAGGACTTTTTAAATAGAAAAGGAGTCGTGCGATATATTGAAAGTCCTATATCTCTCTATGGTTATGGTTATGCTTATGGTTATTAGGGTGGAGGGTAGCTATCTACACGCACTTAGGCCACTTAGCTGGGCCCATTGTACTACCTCAGCAATTTAGCCTCTCAGCCATCCAACTCTTTGAATATATCTAAGAAGATGTCTGGGAGTGATGCTGCTTATACCGGCCATGTCAGCCAGTACTCGTCTAGCATGGACCCTCTTATTAAGGCTAACGCTGGACAGTGACATAACACATGTTCCATTGTTTCCTCTTCCATGTAGCATCCTCTACAGATGGGGTCGACTGGCTTCCCCATGATGTTAAGATGCTTATTTAGTTTGCAGTGACCTGTTACGATGCTTGCAAACTGTCGTAGGTTATCCCTTTTTAGTTGCATACAAAAGTGTGCTGTCTTTTCACACGGAGTGGGAAGGGCTGCTCTTGCATGTTTACAGTCGTTTCTCGTAATCCAATTACGGGTGTGTTTTATGTGGGTTTCTTGATTAATGAGAGCTGTTTTAAAACGACAGATACCGGGATTATGGGCTCTGGACCAATAGGTACAGAGCCTGAGCCTGCTCGTGCCAATCTATCAGCTTCTTCATTGCCTACATTTCCATTATGCCCCTTTACCCATGAGAGTGTAACAGTATTAGAAACTGCCGCTTCCTCCAGGGATTGGTGACATTCCAAAACTAGCTTTGAAGTAATTTTGAAAGACTTGATTGCTAGTATGGAAGCTTTGCTATCCGTAAGAATAGTTATTCTTCTATTACTGATTTCCCTTTCAGAAATAGTTCTCGCAGCATTTGTTATGCCTATGACCTCTGCCTGAAAGACCGAGGCATGCTTGCCAAAGGAAATGCTTATTTCTAACTCTAGATCAGGGCAGAAAACTCCTGCACCTGATCCTTCAGTTGTCTTTGAACCATCAGTGTACATGACAATATCAGGTACGCTTATATCTCTCTATTTAAATAAGGTTAATGGTTAATGGTTAATAACCATGTATATAAAATAATAAACTTTTTTATTTTTACGTTTTTTTACTTTTCTAATTTAAATTTTGACCCCGAGGATTTAATCTAAATTTCTTTTTTTTTCAGTTATGAACAAGAAAGCAAGGTTCAGTTCGTAGTAGATGCCGTTTATGCATTTGCCTTGTCCCTAAACAACCTATTCAATGATTTCTGCCCCGAGTACCGTAAACATGGAGTGTGTCCAGCTATGAAACAATTCGATGGAGGTGATTTCTACGAACAATATCTTCTTAACGTCTCCTTTGCTGGTAAGTACTATCAAAATGAAATAGACTGTAAAATCGTATAAGCCCATAAAAGGTGAGTACATTTTTCTTTCGTGTTGCAACAGGACAAATCGGACGTTTTTTCTCCAAATGTCAAATCCACAGATTTATCACTTGTTGTATATCAAACAAAAGGTTTACGTTTTCCTGCGTTATTAATAAAAATACTTTTTATTATAAAGAAGACGATTTACGCGAAAAATAATTTTCTATCATAGTCATAGTCATAGTCATAGTCATAATTTATTAATGCTAATAGATTACAAAGATCTTTACACAGGTCAATAATTTAAATAATAAATATATATATAGACAAAACATACATTTGTTTACAAAAACGAATAAAAGTAATATATAAAACATAATTGAGCAAAAACAAAACACTAGTTGGACACCATGTTTGAAAAATCAAAGTTCAGAAACTCAGAAACCGAATAGAAAGCGTCGATCTGTGTGTCCGGGAAATATGTGCCCACTATAACTCGAAAAAGCTTTGAACTAAATACTTTATTATTTTTGTCTTTTCATTTTTTTTTGTACAGATTTGAGTTTTTCCCTCGATAAATCCAATTGCCTGATGAAACATTGCTATTTTACTTAGTTCGAGAGTTATTCATGGTGGATAGTTTGAAATGTATTATTTACCTACCTATTAACTTTTCGAGGCTATTTTCAAAGCGAAAATCTAGTTCTAAATTCAATTCAGGTATGCCGTATCTTTCGTATCAAAATATATTGAAATAAATAATGTTCAACATTCCGTCGCAAATGCGCCAGTATATTAAACCGTTTAAAAAAAATCGAGAGGGAACTAATGGAATTTCGGATATTGAATTTTATCCGTTTAAATTAAATTTTCTTTTTAAATTTTAAACAAAAATATTTACCACCTATTCTGACAAGATAAAGCCAATAATACAAAAAAATGTTCCCCTGGTTGAAGTTATTTTTGTTGTTGTCCTTGCCACATTTCTGGTTGCAGCAACCAGAAAAATAATCACATTTAACTATTGATCTGGTCGACACAAGCAACCCAACCGATTGAAAAAGTGAGGTAGACTCCAACTTTCAAATCGAGCGGGTGGGGGAAATTCTTCAATCGAACTGAAATTTGGTATGAAATCATATTTTTACATTTCTTATAAGATAGTAGCCAAGGACCCGGGATTTTTTAAAGACTTTTTTTACTAGGTATTAATTGAAAACACCTTCATGTTGTCCACTTATTGGTTTTAAGAAAAAAAAAATGAATTTATTATGCACATTAAACTGCCTGTACTAATACGATTAAAACAACGTAGACCGTTGGGGTGTTATTAGACAACCATTAATAGTTACATAAGAGGCTTATTTAAACACTATTAAAAGTTTTTCATAAATTTAATAAACTTGGTATCAGGAAGTAAGCTACAAAAAGTTTATAATATTTCATAAAAAAAAAACTTAATATTATTATATTTCTCCAACTTTTCTTTTCACTAGTTTGGGAAAATAGACTCGCCCGTGACCCAACAGACTGTTTTGGGAAGTCAAAACAAAATACTATAAAATATTCTTACTAGGATAATCTAAGTAGATTATGCTCAGAATATTAACAATATTATGATTGGACAGATAGAAACACGTGGTCAGAAATACTGTTAAATGATTGGTGAATGAAAAAGTTAAAACCTCGAGTAAAAAGTAATCATATCAAAATAAATAAATTAAGAGCAATATTGGTTTAGGGCCTTCAATTAAATCTGATAAGATAAAGTCTACAACCACTAAATTTATTGGATTTTAATCTGTATTATTCTACTTCATGAAACATTCATAGGACATCCATAGAATATATCCTATAGGCTATCCCTTTCATCATCAAAGCTAACTAATGTTACAAATGTTAGGCCGCTAACGAGAAGTTCAATTTTGGTTAACGTTTATTTATTTATGTTACAAATCTTTACATTATATGATTGCTGCAAATTCTATGTGATACTCTTAAAAAAATACTTATTTAGCAAGCGCAGTTTTCCATTTTTAGATTCATTAGCTCCCCTCTACTAAAGGTTACGCTTTTTCAATATATTGCTGACCTATGATCCGTGCATAGAAAATATTGTATGACGCCCAACGAACTAATAACTCTTCTCTCTAGAATAGTCATTTCATTTGTAAAAACTGACAAAAACGTAGCCAACATTTACATTTGTCTGTCTTACTCGCACAGCTTTGTTCTAACAGAGACAACAATAACAGTTACTCGTAATTGTTATTGTTCAGGCCTGAAAATACCTACTATTTGTTTACAAACAAACCGAGATGTTGGCGATACTTTATATTAACAGTATGCGTATTCTAGAGAGAAGAGTTGTTAGTTCGTTGATTACGCCGTCAAAGAATAAATCATTACATTCAAATTATTATTAATTTTAGTTTTTAAATTTAAAATTGGAAATTGAACTGCAACAATTCAAATTAAAAATTGAAAAATACTAGTCCAGTTAAAATTTAATTTTAAGAGAACATTTAATTCTGCTTTATGACTGCGTAGAGCATAACAAAGTGGATTATAAATGCTAAAAGGGTGTTTTAGATTTATAGTATATTTTCATTAAACAAGTGGTTTTCTAAATGAAGGTTCTAGCTTTAAAATAATGGGTTACATTGGACATGATAATGGGTTGTTAGCTGTCTAATGAATATACACAGTGTATTTGAAATAGGGTCCGAAATTTTAAGGGGTGATTCTACATCAGAAAATATGACAAAAATTTATTTTCACAAAAACCGACCAACGGCCACACCAAAACAAAGTGTATAGTATTCCGAGTAGTTGAAATACTAGACAGTCGCTCGAGCATTCATTTTTAAAGTTTTTTTGAGTATATTTTTTTTAAACGTGTATTTTTCGACCATTAAAAGAAACAAACTAGCTAAAAAACCGACCTTAACCAACGATTAAAAGTAAGGTTATGTTATCTTATTTTATAAATATAGATATAAAATACTTAATTGAAAAAATTAAATTAAACCTAAAAATACATATTTTACATAAAAATACAACTGCTAGACTACTTTTTACATATACCCTAAGGAGGGCCGTAGCTCCCATGGGGCTAATTTTCGGACCAACCTTTTTTTCTTATTTTTGGGTAAGGAATTTACAACTTACAAGTTTTTGACATTTTTTCTGAGACACCCTGTATAGAAAAACTAGGCTTTATTTCTAATTTGTAACTGGCTATGAATTAAGCCCATTTCCCATATACTTAATACGGTAAATTAAGTTTAACCATTTCTCTCATCCTGTTATGTGATATTTATCCATATACTCTCTTTAAGACGTTTTACGGTCAGATCGCTTCAACAAATGAAGAATAAAACTTTCATAAGGGTTCAAACTCTATTTATAGCGAAATGCAATAATAGTATCATGGTGGTTTTTTGAAAATTTTAATTTTTTGTTTCCGACCCATGATTTTTTTCATAAATTATTTAAACACACCTAAAGAAGTAATTTAGGCAAATATAAAAAAAAATCGTACAGGCCGATCGTTTTTTTTACGTGCCGGATCAAATCCCGGACATCTGCATTAAAAAACAAAACAGTGATTAATAGTTTAGGCACTGGTGGGGACTAATAAATAATTCTGCAAAATAAAATGCAAATTTTCGGTTCCGCAAAACTAAAAAAAAAAATGTTTAAATTTTCGGTTCTGCAAAAAAGTCAGTGGGGTTTAACCTCCTATGAAAGATTCACTCTTTAAATGCCACTAACCTAATCTCGTTAGTTCTAATTTCTTTATTGCTCCTATAATTTATCTTTACATTAACGTGCTAAAGTTGAGAAAGCTTACACAACTATAACGCATCATTTAGGATGTCACCGTAAGACTTACGGCGTAGCTTAAATTAAAATTGCAACCTTTTTGGCAAAAGATGCAATACAGAACCTGTTACATAATTATATGCCATGCAAATGAAAATAGTACTATCTCATAATTACACTGGTATGAAAACAGGATATTTCTATTTGGATGAATTTTTTTGGCCAAAAAATAACAAAATGTCAGACGTTTTTCAAAATTTTTTTTGACCGCATGCGCTGCAAAGTAAATCATTCTTATTTACTTTTTAACGAGTTGAAAAAGTTACCCTTTTTCTGACCAAGGTCAGAAAGAGCTCTTTTCTAACCTGTTTTGAATTCAGGTTTTACCTTATAGATGGCGCGCTATAATTGTCACTAAGATCAACATAACCAAACATTTGTTTAAATATAATTATTTTCGTAAAATGTTGTTTTCTGTTGTGAATAAAAAAACCGCTCTAACAACCTTATGCGAAAATAATATTTCCAAATAGATCTCTCTAGTTGGAAATGTTTCATTTTCTGATTAGGTTAGAAATATACTATTACGCAATACTTAAACTACCCTATGTCATTTTTTACTTGAAGGGCAGTTAAAATTTCAAGATAGTTAATCATCCGTTGAAGAATTTGATGGCTTATTTTATGATAAATTGAAAGTTTCTTTTCATTTAGGCCCTTTCTATTCTTTCGATTCATTTTTAGCCATTAAGGTGTCTTATTCATGAGTAAATAAGCCTAATCAGACTTACTTTTGTCATGGCATAACAAATAACTATACTTTTAAAGGAAAAATCATTAGGCAATTTTCTGTTCATTTTTCTTATAGACATAAATCATATGAAAAACCTAATCAGTACTAAAGATATTTCCTGTCCAAAATGACTGGTTCTTTATTTTTTACGAGTTGAGAGTATAATAATCTTTTTTAATTTATTACTCTTCCATAGTTGTATACCGGGGCAAAACGAAATCATTTTATCGAGGTTATTTTTTTATATTTACCGATTTAAAATTTGGAACAAGAGACTTTCAGTTACAGTTTTCACAAGAGATTCAAAATTAAAAAAGTTTAGAATTATCTCACACATTTAGAAAAATTGACCTAGTTTAGAAATACAACAGGTAAGAACTGAGATATCGATATTATGAGGCGCTTATATGCAAGTCAGTCCCCATTTGGATCAAAAATAGCATTTGAAAGTTTTCAAGCTGCGCCACTGCAATTCAACTAAAGTTTAATTGGTATTGCTATGCTTAAACTTTACTCGTATACCTACAATAACAATTAGTTTAGCTTATTGAAATTAATTATTGAACATCTTATTATGATTTCCCAGTAAACATCTATATAGAGAAGTTGCTAATTTGTATTTACGGGTTATATTATAAGTTGATTAGTATTAGCACTGAGACTTTTATAGACAAATTGTACGTAGTATAATTATATTTTTCTATTTGGCGACTATTATAAGCTCATAATCACACATGTTCTTATAGGCCTATAAGAGGTTTGTACTTTTTTTTCTTTTGAGTTGGCAATGCAGGACAAAAGACTCGCTTGGCGTTTTCCTTGCAAAAGTTAACACCACTTTTAAGTTTAGTTTCCTACGAAATTGTGTTTTAAGTTAATTTTTACCGTGTTAAAATTGTGACTTGGTTACTTTCAGTGAAAAAGAGAAGAGCCGACTATAAAAGATAACAAAATATCGTTTGTTCTATGAATTTCAAACATAGCAAAAATTGTAATGCCAACCCAAAACAAAAATCCCTAAATCGGTCATCAATTTAAATGTAAGTTTTTTTTTTTTTAATTTTAGAGCAAAATAGAATAAATTGTAGAAAGCACTCGTTTTATAACACGTTTTTAGCGCACTAGTACTTTAGAAAACTTGCCGCAAGCGGCTCATTTTCTAATTGTACTCGTGCGCTAAAAACGCGTGTTATAGAACTAGTACTTTAATATACGCGTGTAACTCAAATAATGGAGTTTAAAAAATAAGTATTTAAAATACTTAAAATAAGAACAAATAGAACTAATACTAATTTCTTGGAAACAAGTACTAATTAAACTTGAATTTTTGAAATGACTGCCACTGTCAACTTTTATCATTTCGAAAACAAAATCATTACAAGCGCCTTCGCCAAAATTACAAATACAATTCAAATCATTGAGCAACACTGTAAAAAGTAAACTGAATATTCAGTTACAAATGGAAAGGAAATCGGAAGTTATTATCCTACACAATTGTACTTTAATTTTTGTTAAAAACACGCAACATTTCATGTCCGTCCTTAGAAAGGTTATAAAATCTTTTATTTTTATGATAAAAGTTTAGGTGAATTTCCTTTAATTTTGAATTTATTCCAGAGAGACATCTTTTCAGTGTTAATGTACTACATAGTTAGTTTCACTACTAGCTTACTTCTTTGGAAATAGTTTACAAAATTACAAGAACTTCCGAAATAACTGGGTCATTTGGTTTGGACTTGGTCTATTTGTTGTTATAAAGATAAAACGATGGGTTTTAAATATATAAACTTTAAAAATGCTGTTGCCAAGGAAACCTTGCTTTACATCGGTTTATATCTAATGCTAAAAAACGTTGAATTTAGTTATTTCTTATTGTGGTTCAATCATCAAATTTCACAAGGAGTGTATCAAAAACTTTATTTATAAATATATAGGGTGGTTTGGAAATAACATAAAGCTGATAAAACGTAGTGTTAAAGTATTAAGTTCGGTTTCAGCACTTTAGAATATACAGGGTTATTCAGAAAAAGTTCCTATAAAGGTTGGTCCGGAATGAGACCTAAGGGAGGTACGGCTCTTGTAATAAAAAAAAGGTTTTTAATAAATAACTCTTGTACCCTTTAAGCTAGAGGAACGAGCTTTCGCATATATACTAGTATTCATAAGAGCAATAAGTTTATGTTAATTTATTTTTTTGAATTTATCCAGAGGCGTGCCTAGACGGACAAAATATGTGAGGCCTAACACATTTTTGCCCCAAACTATTTTATGTGTTTTTTTTTTTAATTTTTTGTAATAAATATAGATTCCTTCAGTAAAAATACATAAAAAAAATTCAAAATGTGTAACACTGAAGGAGCAACCGTTTTCAATAAATATTAAAACATCACATATATTGCTAAATTATATAGTAATGTTAAATTGTTTGTTTAGCAATTATAATCAAACAGTTTAACATTTCGGGTTTCACGAGAATCTCGTTGAAAAATTGAAGATAAAAATGTAATTTAAAAATCAGGACTCTCGTCAAACACTAATTTCTATACAATTTTTCTGCGTGTGTTTCAGATTCACTCTGTATGTTTCCTTTGTTGCAGATCTTGCTGGAAGTCCCGTCAAATTCGATCGTAGCGGCGACGGTTTGGCGAGGTACGACATTCTCAACTACCAGCGTTTGCCAGATGGTTCGGGTTTTCATTACAAAGTGAGTAAATACACTAAGAAAACGCTGTACACTAGGGTGCCAGCAATTTTTTTCTTCGCTTTTCGATCGGATTTCTACTTTACGTCATATTTTTGGGATAGGGGTCTCTACTTCGAAAAAATTTACTGATTTCGGTCCGAACGTCGAGAAATGTTAAAAAAACATGGTCAAAGATTTTGAAAAACACTTTACATGGATATTTCCGTATTTAACTACATCTGGTTGCCTCACCAAGATCGTTTTTTCAGTGCTAAAACCACTGTTATCAGAGAGGAAGTCATTTTTAGTAGTACTTGCTTGTTTTTTTTTTCCAAAAATTGATTAATTACTTAATTAAGTAGACACTTTTTTTCTCTGTCTTTGCTTAACCCCCAGAAATACACTTTAGACACCAAGTGTATTTTTTTACGATTTTAGCTTGTTTGATTTAATTCTCAATATTTTAATTAGGTATATAAATTATGCTCGGTTTGTACGACCCTTAAGCCAGCTCTGCATATTATAAATATATAATAATAAAAAATATATATTTTATTTTTTTTTGTGTAAATCCTTTCTTAAATTATATTTTGCGGTTCTTAAAAAATAATTTATTCATTTAGCCATTTAATATTTGAATTTTTAATGTCGTTCTGGGGCTATTATTACATAGCACGAAATTAGATTTTTTCTCAGTATTTTATTTTCCTTCAAAGCCGTCAAAGATTTTACTAAATAAGAACAGATCTCAGATAATGTTATTTTAACTCCAGTGGTTTAACACCGAATTGCTATACAAAAAGAAGAAATAACGTTTATTGCATTTTATTTCTTTATAAAAGTACACTGAATAAAGAATCTGGCTGCACTGATAAAACAGTTTATTTGGGTCAACAAAATATTTGGTTGTGGTCAATTGAATTATTTGGTTGTGGCAAATAAATTTTTTCACCTGTTAATTACAATATAATCCCTCTAACTAACATGAGTTGGAACAATATCCATTTTTTTATAACTCTTCAGAATCTCCAGCGTATAGAAAAGTAATACTTTTAAACTTATATAAAAAATTTAAGAAAAACTCTATATCAATGATAGCGCCTTCGCCATAATTGTAAATATCAAATAAGAATACCATTTTATTAGTAAAATGCTTTTTACTAGTTTTCCTACGAGCTAGTTAGTAGCTGATTTTACATATCTGCGGTCAGAAAATTAGTAAAAGTCAAACACATAACCTCAAATTGACTAATTTTAAGATAATTTTTGCGTTTTTTTGATGTTTAGGTGTTAGGTCGTAGGAAAAATAGTATACGCACCTCGACGCAAAAGATTTCAGTGCACATCGAGTGCTTTTTTTAAAACGCTCTCGTGCACTAAAACTTAGGTTCGCGTACTCGGGCGTAATATACTATTACCACTCCCTTAATCCACGGCCCTCTTATATTCAGGTATTTTAAAAACCTAGATGATATAGTTTTTAAATATGTAGATTCAAAAAATTCAATTTTTACTTTATAATTGTGCCACGTTAAGCAGAAACCTTCCAACCCACATTGTGAGATGACAGTAGGTTACGGAACGTTTTACCCAATATCTTTTACAGGAATGGAATTTAAGATTACAAATTTTGTACATCTTCCGATACATGAACAAGTGAAACTAATGTTTAATTTTAAGTATTTTAGTCAAAAGGTTTAAAAGTTATCAGGGAATTTACTGTCAAATATACCTATCTACTCATTTGGTAAAATATACCGGCTCCTAATCATAACATAAGTTATAAGTTATAAGTTATAAGCTAGAAACTTCATAAAAACAAGTAAACAAAATTGATGGAAACCTAATTTCTTTTTTTTTGCCTGAAGTTTGACACAGATCCTTTTTGTATTTTCCACGAAACGACTTTTTAATTTAAAAAAAAAATTGTTTTTTACCTTATATACCCTGATACTTATATATTATAATCATAATAAATAGCCTATATCCGAAAAGCCCACATCAAATTTTGATGGAAATCAATTTTAATTATATAACGGCGAAGGTTCGTTTTAAATGATCGGTAATTTCCGAAGCAGCAAGAATTGCATGTATACTTGTAATTAATAATAAATGAACAATTAGATGAAAACACAAAAGACGATTTGTAAGTGAGGGGGTTTCATGCAAAAAGAGACATGTCCAATTATTACCCTATTTAATTTATTACTTTACCCTATACAGTTTTTTTTTTAATAGTCGTTCCTTTCAAGGAACGATTCTGTAATAAAAAAGTTCCTATAAAAATATGTTAAAAAATGGGTTGAAATTTAGTTTTTTAATATTTTAGTGTTTAGTTTTTGGTTCTCCAAACATAAAATTTTACCTTCCGTTACAAAGTATCTATATCATTTAAAAAACTTGTCTGACCTAATATGTTATTGTTTAAATACAGGGTTATTCAGAAATAAGTTCGAGAAATTTAAGAGGTTACGTTAAAAAATATGAAAAAAAGTTTTTATAAAGGTTAGTCTGGAAATGAGCCCTAAGGGAGCTACGGCTCTTTAAAATTGCAATAAAAATGTTTTTAATTAATAAATTTTGTACCCTTTAAGCTAGTGCGAAGAGCTTTTGCATGCATACTAGTATTAATAAGGGCAGTAAGTTTATGTTAATTTATTTTTTTTAAATTTATTCAGAGTCGTGCAGCTCCCTTAGGGCTCATTTCCGGACCAACCTTTATAGGAACTTTTTTTCATATTTTTTAACGTAGAATCACCTCTCGAACTTATATCTGAATAACCCTGTATATAATTTTTTTTTCTATGTGTATACAATAGTGTTTATGCGATCCTTGTGATCTTAATTCTTCCAGATCAAGGATTTTCAGATTGTTAACACAAGGAAACCAGGTTTGTGGTTATTTGGAAGCTTTGTGATCTCAATAGAGGCTCTGATCTATCGTGAAAGTCATTTTAGCTCGTGAACTAATTGCGAGAATTTAGTAACATCATTACCGTGATTACCACATAAATACGATTACATAACGAAGAGACTCCTTATATATTATTCACAGCGCCTGCGCTAAAATAGTATTATACGGTAGTTCCGAATATTCCCAAAAATTCTTGGATATACATTTGTTTCATGAAAAAATATTCAACTTTTTTTTTGAAATGTCAGTCCGATGTCACGATATTTGTGTACAAGATAACTAAAGAACAAATAATCAGATCGACTTGAAATTTTCAGGAAAAATCAAGTTCTACGAAAAAGTCCAAACCAAAAATAAAAAAGTTATGGGGGGTTAAACCTATTTTACGGGTGATTTTTTTTACATTAAAAAATCCCAGAAGCAAGTTCCAAAAATTATTTGTCAAAAGAACTGTATAATTCTGCCAATCTTATAAGAATAATGTTTGATATAAATTCGCATTTCATAAATATGTATTACACAGAGTATCTTTTGTTGTGCGACTAATTTTTATTTATTTTTTTCAGAGAGTTGGTAAATGGTTTAACTCTCTCAAACTGAACCTAGAAGAGCTGGTTTGGGACCAAAACAAATCAGATATTCCAACTTCTGCTTGTTCCTTGCCTTGCCAACCAGGAATGATTAAAAAACAACAAGTAAGTGAAATGCCATGTGTACTAACACAAAAACGCTTTGCGATAAAGCTTTCATGTTGTCAAGATTGCTTTTCAGTTTGCTTTTACTAAAAGTGGGGGTTTGGAAAACGTCAAAAGTCCAAAATATTATTGATTTTCTTGTTAATTTGCTTATATTGTATATACACTGTAGATATACACTGCCGTTCTAAGCTGAAAGGTCCTATCTACATAGGTTTAACATACACATATAGGACCTTTTAGCTTAACGCTGCAGTACAGTGTAACAGTGCGGTCACCCCCCTCTTAAGTTTTCAACGAGTTGAGATATCGACTTCAAATTTGGAATACTTAAATAAGACTTAAACTTCTTTTGGCATATATTTAATATTTTTAGCTCTTAATTTGTGGTCAGGGGCCATAGGGTTATTTTTTAATTTTAATATAAAGGGTGGTCGTGTGATACATCAAATAAAAGAAAATAAAATTCTTTATTCAACTATATATTTTTTTATTTTTTAAAACTAAATTTAAAGGTATTGATTTATAATTTTTTTTTTCTAAAATATGCGATTTTTGAGTTTTTTTTTGGAAATTACTTAACGGTAACGGTAACGTCCATTTGACATATCGGGCTGGCATCAATATATAATTTTTATTCTCTAATACCAACTTTTATTCCATGTTAAATTCAGATATAAATTAAATGACAATACAATAATACAGGTCAAAAATGTCAAACGGAAGTTGTCGCCTTTTAGATGAAAATTTGAGCGGCAGAGCATTTTGCATTATTTTTAGGGGGACACGTGCTGCTGGATTTGCGACAAGTGTGAAGCCTTCGAATACGTCGCCGACGAATTCACTTGCAAGGATTGCGGCCCAGGGTCATGGCCGTTGGCCGACAAGCTTTCTTGTTACGCCCTGGAAGAGCAATACATGCGTTGGTCATCACCTTATGCAATTGCTCCAGCAGCCATTTCCTGCGTTGGGATCCTAATAACCCTGATAGTTATGGGTCTCTTTATTTGCCATAACGATACTCCCTTGGTGAGGGCTTCTGGAAGGGAATTGAGCTACATGCTCCTCTGTGGTATCATGTGGTGCTATGCCAATACTTTTGCTTTACTTGCCAAACCCTCTATTCTATCCTGTGTCCTGCAAAGATTTGGTTTGGGTGTTGGTTTTACTGTAATATATGGTGCTTTGCTAACCAAGACTAACAGAATTTCAAGAATTTTTGATTCTGCTTCTGTTTCTGCACAAAGACCAAAATACATCAGCCCAAAATCACAGGTATGATTTTGACTTTGTGTTAGGTAAATTCATTTTAAAATTAACGATTTTTTAACAGGTTTTTATCACAACTTCTTTAATAATGGTCCAAATTCTTATTACTATGGTTTGGATGATAATTGAACCACCAGGTACCAAATTTCATTATCCGTCCAGGGACCAGGTAAGTTTTTAGAATGTGATATTTATTGTTTTATTATTAGTTTAAATAAAACCATGTATAATTACGACAAAATTACAAGTGAAGGGAATTTACATAATCATTGTTGGCAATATTTTGTAAATTATTTGCACTTGTTTTAAGAAAAATTCTCTTATTTTCTGAAGTAGATCCAATATTGTGAAAAATTATTTAGTCGGTTGAGAATGATAAAGTTTCAGACGTCAATAACAAAAATAATATTTCATTTTGTCCTAAGGACCTAAAACCTTTGTTTTACTCTTTACAATTGTATGCCAGAAGAGTATTACACTACGGGTTTTAAATTTTCAAATTTATTAAACATTGTAGGCTTTAGATAAAAAATATCGATGAATATAATTGTGCTTTTTTAACGAATTTTGAACATCTGTCCAAAATATCCGTTGAAAATCTTAAAAAAGGCACGTTAATCGTACTAATTTTGAACATTAAAAACTAAAAAAAAGTTGCACTTTTAAAAAATATACCTATATATATATATATATATATATATATATATTAAAACATTGTGGGGGGCAACACATTTTAGTTCGATATAAAAAAACAAAAGCGTTCCATTCCAAAGAAATTTTATTTTGTAAAAATTTCTTTTTTAAAAGCGAAGCATTAGAATTTTTATTTTTGATTTTCCCTTATCAACCTTTAATAAAATCGGTACTGTCCAAAAACATAGGTAAAACAAATTAGTTACAGATTTTTCTCAGGCCTACCAATAGCTCTTTTTTTTTCGCAAAATTGATTGTTCCATTATACCTTATAATATAAATTATTGCTTTCAAACAGTTCCAGTATTTTTCTTTCTTTCCTGGAAATATAAAATATTGGCTCGACGATTGAAAAGAAAATATATTTAGTATAAGTAGATTTTTCCCTATTTTCCCTTGATAGTAAATTTGCATTTTATTGGGTAACGTCAGAAAGGTTTGACCCTTTGATATGGAAAAAAAAATCATGCACAGTGGTGATACGATTTTTTTCTCTTTAGTGTTGAAATTCCCTTTTTAGATTTTCATAGGTAACAGAAGGATATTGCATTTTTATAATAAAATACAGACTGTCCCAAAACTTCTGGGCTAAAACTTACGTACTTAATTTAAACTGTCAGTAACTCTGAACATTAAAAAATATATATTTTTTATTTTAGAAAAGTTAACTACTAGACTAATAATATTTTAGGTTAGGAACTTGCTTAACCATTAACCAGTCCGGTACCATATTTGTTACCTAACGGGTCTGATAGACTACTTATATTATGTTAAGAAGAAAAAAAAACTAAAATGCAAATAAACTAAATGTTTCATTTAACGTAGATATTGTAAACATTAATATACTAAGATATATAAAAATAAATAAAAATAAAAATATATCGGTTCACAATATTAAGTTTTTATTAGTTATTTAAATCGCGTAGTCTAGCAGTTAAAGGTTAGCATGCTTAAAGAAATGGCATACGTCATAGCTTGACTAAATATTTTACATTTGGGGGCATTATGACAGGGGTACACCAGGTTTGGACTTTTAAGTTAAAGTTTAGATTTCAAATTTTATCAAAATTTAGCTTTGTTTATATTCTAAAATATAATCAAATACAGTTTTCCTAATGTTTAGGGATGACGAGTTAAAATTTGGTACTCGATTTGTAGAAGACCCTGCATATTACGGTATAATAATATGATTTTTTATTCAAAGAATAAAAACAGTGTCATAAAACGTAAATTCTTTTTAGAATAGGGACATTATTTCTTTTTTAGCCTTTGCGTTTCTTTGCTATATAAATCATGACATTTGAAGCAGATGCTTTTGATCTGAAGCCATTGTTTTTATGTGGTTACTTCTAGCTGATTTTAAGTCATCCAAATATCTAAAAGGTACAACATTTTTGACTAAACTGTGGGCCATGATGGGGCCTTCGCCTTATACCCGCGTCTACCTGAATAAGTAAAAATTCTTAGATTGTAGTTTTCTGAAAAGAAAGTAGACAGTTCAGTGGTAGATAATAAAATTTAATTGGTTTTAAAAGATTTATTAATAAATAAAAACATTTGATAAAAACAACTACGAAATAATTAAAAAACCTAGTAAAATTCATTTGTGGAACTGATACCTACTTATAGGTGAATTCGTAGAAAATTGGAAACAAATAGAACTTTTTATCAAAATGCTATGTTTTTTTATTTGTTTAGCTATTCGACCACAAAAAAAATACGAAAAATAAATTACCAAAAAAAATGTACTAAATTAAATTCTATAAAAAAATTCTAATCGGAAAGAACTCACGACATTGGACAAGATACAAAAGTTACCAGTCTCTTGAACTTACCCCCTTCTCGGTCCATAACTTAGTCAACCTTTTAGGTATTTGGATGATCATGGCCCTCCCTTTGGAAGACATGACCCCTCTAACATGTGATATCATCGCCCCTGATCCAAGCGATAATACTCATACAATATTGAGATATATATAGAATGTAGAAAATTGCTCTAACTTTATAAAAATGTGATTTTTGGTAATTCCATCTGAATGAGACAAGAAAATAGTTCGTATTTTTTCCAATTTTCCAATTTATTTTAACGTTCTTTAGGTCTTTGCTGACTAACTCTCATATACACTTATGTGCTTCAATTAAATTTTTCATTTCCTTTTTAAAATTAAACTTCTTAAATTAGTGGCGTAGCGTGGTTATAAAAAGTGCGGGGGGCAGACTGATTTTAGTATTTTACAGAGAAAAGTGGATGTTTTTATCAAAATACTCCAAAACCTAAAGTTTTAAAAAATTCTGGATAAAACAATAAAATAAACGTCAGGTTTATCCAGAAACAGGCTTCTTTTTGGCGTAATTACATAAATAATTTGTTTTAATAATGTATAAATTAATTTCCAGGTAATTTTAAAATGCAAGCTCCAGGATTATTCGTTTTTATTTGCCCAGCTCTACAATATGCTGCTAATAACTACATGTACAATTTATGCTGTCAAAACCAGAAAAATCCCGGAAAACTTCAATGAATCGAAATTTATTGGTTTTACTATGTACACGACTTGCATCATTTGGTTGGCGTTTATTCCAATTTATTTTGGAACTGGAAATGCATACGAGGTGAAAAAATAATGAAGTATTAATAATTAATTATTAACAACACAGGTCGACAATATTTTACTGACGTGAATAAATAAATAGTTCTACTTTGAGAGGTCTATGAGAGCATTAACCAAGTATTTTTGTTTTTGTTTAAATAATAAAACATTTCACTAAGGGGACGTCCATAAAGTATGTCACGCGTTTTTGTCCATTTGTCACAAAGTGTCACTACACGGTATATTCGAAATAAGGGTGATTCTACGTTATAAAATATGACAAAAAGTTCCTATAAACATGTCTAAAAATGCGTCGTAAGGGAGCGAAGCCCCCTTGAAAGTGGCTAAAAAATTCGATTTCTATTTAATAACTAAGGAACCCTTTGAGATATAGCAACGAGGTTTTGCACTTGAACTTATCTTAATAAGGCCCATCTTTGTATGTTATTTTCATGTACTTATTTTAACCAGGATGTGCGAAACGGAAGCAGTTTTTTATCCCAAACTTTTTTCTGTGCAACTTTTTTTGCAATTTTATTGCTCGAATATGATTCCTCAGGTCAAAATACACGAAAAAGTTACTCTTGTTGTAATAATGTAGGATTAACCATTTTCGAGGACGAAAAATTAAATACTAAAATGTTGAAAACCGAAATTTCAATTTCAGAATATTTTTTTAAACTTATTTTTTGTCGACCTGTGACACACAAAAATAATTTTTTTAATAATCATTAAAATTCGTACGTATTTCTCATTATTCTGCTGCTAATGTTGGGCATAAAGTAATCGCTCGAGCGTTGCAACGCCGTATAGCCCACGCGTAGGCTATATGGCCCCTTTTTAAATTGACCTATTTTTGAGATACTGATGCATCAGAATTATTCACAAATAAAAATTAATTAAAAATATGATTTATTCGTATTTTATTATTATTTTTGATTTTATTTTTCTAGACTCAAATCACCACTTTATGCATCGCAACCAGCCTTAGCGCATCTGTGGCATTAGCATGCTTATTTTCGCCCAAAATTTACATCATTGTTCTATACCCTGAGAAAAATGTGAGGAAGCTTACCATGAACAGCGCTGCATACAAACGCTACAATCCCGCCACCCCACCAACAACCTCTGCAGCACCCTCAACTTGCAAAGGTAAGTTTGTTCTCTGTGTATACATGCTCGTTTCTAAAAACCAACAAATTATTTTCAGAGTCCGGGCTTTTGGTATTGATTTACCGGGAGTTCGCAAAACTTACGATTTTAAAAAATACCTACCTAATAAATATACTAAACTGCCTCTCTCGCTCTGGCATTTTTTTCGATTTTTTTTTATATTTTACGACGTTTCTTGATATTTTATGACTTTTTAGTCCAACTTCTATGTTTGTCGATCTTTAAACAAGATAGTTATATCGAGTTAACTCAATGATACATAAAGCTAGAGATTTGAAATATTGAGCTTAATAGTATGTGTATAGGTAAAGTACTTCCTATTCCTGGAAGGAAAAGTTTACATTGTTTTTTTTTAGAGTGTACATTATGTCGGTAACGTTAAAATATAAAAGTTTTTGAACGTTTTGGATATTTTTATATTTTTATAAAAGCTTTTGGAAAAATTAATTACCTTCTCTTGTTTGTTAAAAAAAGTGCTGTTTTTATGCTAAAGACCTTTATAGACGTTTCAAAAAATAAGTTTAAAATAATTGAACATGTTAATCTATAATTCACGATTTAATAGTAGATCGATAGCAAGAGACATGGTGATTAATCTTGTTTTTTTCGAATGTTTTTATTGATACATACAAAGTACTTAGTTGCATTATAAAAAAATCAAAAGGCCGTGAAGATGTGTTATGCTTTGCATTGTATAGTATACTCTTTTCAGTAAATAGTATATTGTGTTTTTATTAATTATAATTAACTAAAAAAAAGTTTAAAATCCGGTGGATTTAAGATATTCTTTTTTTGCATGTATTCCTAATAAATAAATGTATTTGTTTAACAAAGAAATGGGTTGTTCAAGGTTTATTGCAAAAGTTATTTAGATCGAATCCAAGAGGAAATCGTTTTACGTAGGGCCAGATCCACAATATGTTCAACAAAATTATTTGACCTCTTACATCCAAACGTCAAATGACCCTCATTTGTAGCAAATTGAGTAGGTAGTAACTTTTGATATGCAGTCGCAATAAAAAATACCGCAGAAACCTCGACTCTGGAGAAAATGATAAATAAATACACACTAGAACGAAAATACTAGCTCTTTTTTCCTAATAATGTCGCTATTAGTCCTAAGGCTGGTTTAAGCTAGGTACCTAAAACCATCTCGATTCTTTAATTTCCCCTAAATTTCTACACCCAACATCTTTTGTTATTTGTGAGCAGGTTTTTAACAAGTTCTCTCCAAACTGGACGTACTGTAGATATTTTTATTTAAATATTTTTTTTATTGTTTCAGACACTGGATCTGGAGAACACAACATCTTAATCACTCATGCTGGCGCCAGCAACGAAGCAGCAACAACCGAAGTTGCTGAACCACAAGAGACCGTCACCCTCCTATAAAAAACGGTCCATTTTAAACTCCCAGATTTCTATGTAAGTAAAAATTCAATATTTTTTTGCAGTGTAGAATGTGAAATATTAGGAGTAACGAGTCTAAAACAAACGTAAAACGGAGTAATTGCGTAACATTTCTTACAGTTATAAATATTTTATTGTTCCTGGTATTACAGTTGCCCCAATTTACCCTAGTTAAATTTATTTTTATTTATTTAAGTATTTTGAAATATTATTTAAATCTTCCATTTTTTTTCTATGAAAAAAGAATTATTTTTAAAATCTATGTATACTTAAATATAAGTAATTAATATAAAATAGGTATAATTTATTGAAATTATTATTCCTCACGTAGGACTACGTTATGTATGGCAATTATGGCAGTTTTTTACTTTTATTTTGAAAAATTATATATAAAACGGTTTTTTTTTAGAAAATCAGAATAGTAATCAATTAGATTCATAGAAAAAACGGATTCCTTGAACCAAGGACACGTGTCTTTGGATATGTTCAAAGCCATATTCTCTTGTTTCAAGGCTGGCATTTTCTTGAACCAAAGTCAATGTCCTTGAATAAAGAGTGCGGATTTTTATTTAAAAACCCGTGCTCTTCATTCAAGGACATTGACTTTGGTTCAAGAAAATGTCAGCCTTGAAACAAGAGAATATGGCTTTGAACATATACAAAGACACGTGTCATTGGTTCAAGGAATCCGTTTTTTCTATGTTAGATTAGATTAGACCTCAGAGAATTGGTTTATTAAAAAAATGAGTTTATTTAAAGTAAAACTAAATATTTCGTCTACCGCAACGTGTATAACAAAGACGGTCCTTTTTTATTTTATTTTGCTTCTAGTTTTTACTCTAATGTTTTTTATTTTATTTCTGTAATTCTAGTATCACACAGTTATTATAATGCAGCAACTAATCGTCTATAAGTAATTACTCGTAATTACTGGTAAAAGTTTTTAGTTAGACGCTTTCAAACAAATAATTGTTCATTAATTCAGTGCTTTCCATTAGTATAATATGGTATATTTTTTAAAGAATTGCCTTTTTTCCATTTTTATTTTATTTTAAAACAAATTTTAAAACCCTGTTGTATAAATTTATTACCTACCACTGCATAAATTTAGATTTTATGAAAATCCACACAAAAAGTACTAAACACGTCAAAGAAATGAATAGAATAAGCACTTTTTATAATTTTGTGGCATATTACTTTTTAGAAAATCGTTGATTTTGAAAAATGTTAAAATATCAGATATACCTTTCTGTCTTGGCGGGACAGAATGGGACTTAAAACAAAATAAAGCTATGAGATTTTTTAGAATTCGGGATTTTTTTTTCTAAATTCATTGTTTTTCTTCGCGGCACCTCTGTCAACGCCTTTCTCCCCCTTTTTCAGTCTTCCTTGCTTTCCTGAAGTCTAAAAGTTAGAAATGTTTAAATTTTTAATTAAAAACGTTCATAGTTATAAGTTATAACAATGCTTAGTTTGAATTTACTGTCAGTTCTCGACCGATCCAGCAATTTACCGATAAAACTTTTTTGTTAGAGAGCTTCTATTTATTTTTGTCGAAAGCCACATCTTTACTATTAAATAAAATGTTTTCTATTCAGAAATGGTTTAATGTTTTCCATTAGTCTATTAAAAAAAAGATAATATAGAAGCCACAAATAACAGAGGCATCTACGTCACGATTTTTTTTTTCGCTAAATATTATTTTGGACCTTTTGCTTTCACCCCAGGTAACTGATGAACAAAAATAGAAAAAAGTCGATTTTCTTAAAAATGGTTTGGACTTTTTCATATTATGTTAAAATTTTTAAAACAATAAATTAAGTCAATGTTAAATTTATGTATCAATGCTTGACGGTATTTTCTGAAAGAAATCAACAATATTTAAAAAGTCCGACAAAGACTCCAAATATAATAAATTTAAAAGATATTAATGTCATGAATACATACCAATCGAAACGATCATTTTTAACAATAAATAATATTTGTTTATACAATTAAATCTATGAGTCAAGTTCTAATTTATACCAAAAAAAGTCCGAATCTAAACTAGAACAACCGGACTCTGCCGAAGCAAATCTATTGAAGACAGAATGTATTTCCTAAAAATACTACTTTGCGTACCTATTTATTGAGTGTTAAATCGTTTTTGAACCAGACTCCCACAAATGTTTGTCTTGAAACCGATCCTGTACATATTGTCACTCTCCATTTGGGAAATATACAGCTGAAGATGACATGTAAATTAAGGTGTTGATTTATTTTTTGAACATGATATTTAGCTAATAAATTAATCTTAATTGATACAGTTTTTCACATAATTATTGTCATGTTTCTTGATAATTGACAAGATTGATCATTATTTTTTCGATTAAAATTTACCATTACAATTTAGATATTTATTTTTTAACTCCAATTAACAGTAGCCCATACGCAAAAATTGAAAATATACACACACAGAAAAAAAAAATCTATAGAAATACTTGATATAAACATTTTTAACTATTGTTATTATAATTTAAAAAAATCAATAATTATAATTATTATAATTAAATGAAAATAATAATTTGTTTTAAAACATTTCATAATTTATTTCGTTCAGTTAGTACTTGGTCCCAAGGAATTAGTATTAGTACTATTTTTGGTTATTTTAAGGTTTTTAAATACTCATTATGAATATCTACTAGCCATCTTTAAGATACGTATTCAATTTCAATTAACCAAAACATTTGTCGACAAACACTGTCTTTCAAGACTTAACTTCCTTCAAAGGGAGTTTTACATTTAAAAACTTTGTGCTTTTTTATCAATATAATTATGATTGATATGTTTTCTGGGATTCTTTAATTAATTAATTAATTCTTGCAAAAATTTTCTCCACTATAAAAATAAATAAATAAAAGCCCTAAAGGCTTTAGATTATATTTTAGAAAATATATGCCTATTCGAAGGTAAAAATACCTTCACAATAAAAAGAACATAATTATGTTTGTAGAATTTTTTTGTAAGGCTTAATTAATTAAAAACAGGTAATATATCAAATTTCTTTGAAACCTAAAAGTTAAACGTTTTAAACAAAAATCCAATTTAACTTCTATTTTATATTAACATTTCCAGGATCTAACGCAAATAAAATTAAAATTTCGACACACAGGCCTCTAATTATTAACTACATTCAGGTTTTTTACACTCTCGCAGTTTAAAAGTGCTTTGTAATTGCTTTTTGTTCATTTTTATGCAATTTTTGCGCGATTAGGGAGATTGAATAATTACTTTTTTTGAGTACATACAAGTTTTAAATTAAATATTTAATCATATTTGGCTGCATTTTATTTCAGTAAAATTTTTATTAGAGTTAATAGAAAAAAGACAAATGCTTTATAGGTTAAAATGTGGTGCTATAGGTGAATGTTAAAGATAAAATGGCCAGAGATAGTTACAAACGAAAAAGCCTTCGCCTCTAAAAAAAAGCTTTACCCCTGGTAGAAAATTTTCGCCGGGTCCCCCTCAGAGGCCCGGGCCCCGGGGAATCTTCCCCTCCCCCCCCCCTGAATCCTGTCCTGATCGTACCTCTAAACAATCGATTGATGTTCGGCGCTAACCATTAAAATTAAAAAAAGGTTTTCCGCTACACCCTGGGGCTGAGCCCCCTTAATTATTTTCTGGTTACGGCCCTGAGGCTAAAATTTGATTTAGATTATTTGTTGCAGGAAGATTTTGGAATTTTGAAGGATTGTGTGGTTTCTAGAGAACAGCTGATATAAAAAATAACCAAAACAAAAAAAAAAACGTAAAAAAAGTAGCGCCTTCAAAAAAAGTAGAGCCTTCAGAATAAAGAAATACGCTTTTATTGATATTTATTATGACTTATATGCGACAGAGAAAATATTTTTTTATTAAATTGTTATCACCTGTTTTGTAAATAAGAAAATATTGTATATATGTATATAACAGGGTGGTCTTGGAAAATAAGTTTTTAGACACGCCCCCTAAATTTGTTCTAAACTGTCGTTGACACGTTAAGCCCAAAAAAGAGGGCATAATGAAGAAAAAAAATAAAAAAACATTTTAAATATTTTTATATTCTAAACATTTTTTGATCTTTGCGTTTTTATGATAGGACGTACCATTTTTTAAGTGGCGCCAATTCACCTCACAGAACATAAATATATACATATATTTATATAAAATATATTTATATAAAAATACTACTAAAAACTTTTATAAATTTTATTGTTAATAAGTTTAGAATGTGTCCCATTCCCCCTTAACCTTTTAATGGCGTTTTGAACTTTTGGTGAAAGTGCATCTGAATCTCTTTGCGCCCCTACCTTTTTTAGACATTTATTTAGGGGGCGTCACAAAAAAATCTATTTTTTTAAAGACTGCCCTAGTATATAAGTCATAATATAATCAGGTAGATTTTAGGAAACTAGATTTTAGAATTAAAAACAGCCTCATTAGTATGGTATTTAATTTTAAAATTAAAAGTTTAATTTGGTATAAATGAGAAATTTGAGGGAGCAGATTCTCAAGCCTCATTCTGAAAGTCTCCTCCACATTTATTATGCATGGTACCCATACAAAAAATATATCTTATTTTGTACATTATTTGACCAATTGTCACCCGCTAGAATTTAATTATACAGTGTGGATTTTTTAAAATGAATAACTTCGATAACTCTGTAAATATTTTTTTGTAAAATTCCTCGAAATTCCGAGAAAATTTTCTAAAATATATTATTTTCATAGTTATCGATTTTAATAATTTTAAAAAATCCGTGCTGTATATTTTTTTACCGGACAACAAGCTAACCAGAGAAAATATCCGATCCCTAATAAATCCAACAACTAAACAAAATTTTACCGATACTGCCCAACTGCCACCCATCACCAAATGATCACAAAACTGACCTTAATAAGCCAACAACCTTCAAAAGCCGGATCTCCAAAATTTGGAAGAGGGGGTGACTTAAATTGCAATACTCGCGTGCGGCTCATGTCGCAAATTCGATATACATACTATAATTTTTAGCTGCGCATGTTAAAATAGGGTATATTTTTTAGTGAGAAACTCTGTATATTATAGTTTAGTTTATACAGGGTATAAACTACACACTGAAGGGCCTATTATTACTATTAGATTTAAGAAAAAATAATTTGATAAATTTTAAATTGATTTCTTACTTAGATTGGGCCCAGTTACTAGTCAATAATTTTTAATTTCAAACCATATAAAACCAAATTAATTCAGTAATATTCCAAAATGTTAATAGCCTGACATAAAGAAATAATTAAGTACTGTTTTTTCTTTAATTTTTAACTTATTTCTGAATCACCTTGTATGTTTTAGTATTATTTTGAACCAAGTACCTAATTTATTTAATTTATTAACAATCTTAAAAGTATTTATTTATATAGTTTTTAAAAATTGCTAATTTGGTATGAGGAGTTTTACTACAAAGGTCAGGAAATGCTTTAAGGCTTTAAATAACGAAAAAGGTAGGACTTTTTAATAGGAATTCTTAAATATAAGCACCCCATCTAGCCATTTTCCATAAGAATAATTATACTTTCAAAGTACCCTATGTGTATTTAAAAACATCCTATATTTAGTGTAGATATAAAAATAAGAAATGGTCATCCTAAACTACTGAGTTATTGACTGATTATTTAGATTAACTCAAAAACTTTTGTGATATTTTCATATTTTGTTTTAATATTTATTGTTAGTTTTAAATTTGTGATGTTTTGAATTGATTTTATTTGAGATATATATTAAATTATTATTAATAAATAATAATATTGTGTATAAATTTTATAAATGTAGCTACATATCGCAAATTAAATATATTAATGTTTATATAAATAAAGTGTTCCAAAAGTTAATTAATTTAATTCACAAAATTGACATTCCAAGGACTTAAAATTGAATTTTTTGGGACAAACTATATATTTTAAAATACTCGTATTTTAATAAGACATAAGAAATAAAAGTTACCTAGCATAGTTACATTTATGAAATAATAAAGTTTAAGAAATTTACTGTTAAAAAATGTAGTTTTATAGTGAAAATATAATAAATGTAATATAGTTTTAAGTCCTAAATATAATAAATTCACTTCAGGTTTTAATAAAATAGAGTAGTTCAATTAGAAATAAATATATAATGCTGACTAACTTAAGTAAGTTGTAAATTTAACTAATGGTTAAACTATTTTAATTAAAAATAACAGATTTCACATATCATAAATTAAATAAATATATAAATATTAAATGTTAGAAAAAATCTTGTTTTAATATAATTCCAAATTACCATTAGTCTAGTAACTAATATTACGATAGGTACCTATAAACCCAAGTAACACAGTAGCTATAAAGTATCTCTTGCCGCTCTTTCGCAACAAAATTACAGCCATATGGCTGCAATTTTGCTGCGAAAGAGCGGTAAGAGATATTTTATAGCTCTCAAGTAACACAGTAGCTATAAAGTATCTCTTGCCGCTCTTTCGCAACAAAATTACAGCCATATGGCTGCAATTTTGCTGCGAAAGAGCGGTAAGAGATACTTTATAGCTACTGTGTTACTTGGGAAATTAATACCTTTAAGACATAGATAACTATAATTAATTGAGCTCGATGAAATATGAAATTATTTCATATTTAATGTTGTATTTCAGTTGTATAACTAATATCAATGAATGAGATAATTAATATAGCAAATTGATTAATATACCTAATTGTTATCTAATAAATTCTAAGGTAGAAACATGATGCAATTTAGAGCAAATATATTAGAGAAGCAAATACTATATAATTACAACCCACGAAGAAATTTATGTGAACCATTTCAAATTATTATAAGCTTACAATATACCTATATGATTAAATAGACGTTTTTTAAAAACATTTTATTAATGTTTGGTTTATATATTTTTTAATAACTTTAAAAGACCATGCTTTTATTTATAGGTTTAGATTTGTGCCTTAATAGTTTAATAATTGTTCCTCAGTTAGTACCTGAAATAAATAAAAATAAATCAAATACTTTCAGTTTCAAAATTAGGGTCCTGTTGAGCCTACCCCTCCGTTAAAAGCTTCTAGAGTTTTTAGAGTTAAAATAAAACTTCTTTTTAAAGATAAATGTAATTAAACAAGTAGTAATTAATCTAGGTCAAATTTAACTCAAATAAGTATTAATTTTGTCTCATTTTTAACTCAGTAACTCAAAACATGCATAAACTCTTTCCTTTGTACTGAGAGGGTTGGATCCTGATTTAAATTACCTCAAAAATACAAATCAATCAATTTTAAAATAGGAAAAAGCAATTGATTTTTATAAAAAATATTATAATTGTAGTTGTAAAATATAATACTATTAAAGATAAATATCATAATATTGAATATAATAAAATAATAAATGTAGTTAGAGGAAGCGTTTAAGAATTCAAACCTATTTATCAATCACGGATTACAACATTTGGTATTAAGGGCGACATCTATGAAAAATGAAGAAAACTCTAGATGTGATTGCATAAGCTTTCTATTTATTTCTTATCGTATTGATTATTTTTTGTTGGTCACGTACTTTGTAAGAACTTCGGTGGTTGTATTTATCGATTACATTGTCCTTATACGTATTCAAACGTACAGGGTGTTAAAATTTTAACGGGAAAACGTATATACAACCCATTTCAAAGAAAGATATAAAATTTTGAAATAATAGTAATATTATAAATATTAAAGTTTTATGTTTCCTAACACTACATAATTTATATGATAATTAGGTTCTATCTTTTTCTAATTAACAATAATGGAAAAAAATATCTGAGTTTATAATATTTAATATTAATTTGGCTGTGGTCAATATAGAGGTTAAAAGTGAATTTATTAAATTTAGGATATAAATGTGAAATATATGTCAAATTCACTCAAAAACACTAATAAGCAAATAAAAGAAATACTCCTAGAGACTTTTCAATAAGAAAACTTTTATTTTTAGAACTTAAAATATAAGAGTAAAAATCGGAAGAATGGGTTGAAACCGAACATGAAATATTCTATAATCCAAAAACCAAGAGCTTGTCCCTTTAAAACCAAAATTGTTGGAAATATGTATATATTTAAAAAATTAGGTTAAAAAGATCGATTTTTGGTGGTCTGCTAGAATTATGGTTAGACGCATATGGAAATAAAAATTTTATACATATAGGATACCATATTCTAAAAAAAAGAAAGATAATTGTGTTCCAAATAAATAAAATTTAAATATATATTTAGAAAGAAAATCGTTTTAGATTTAAATTCACGCGGCGTAACATTTTATAAGTTTATAATTTTTTAAGTGTTACGTAACATATTTACTAACACCCCCCCCCCCTCTCTGTAACGCGGCGTAACGTTTTCGAGACCCCCCACCCCCCTAGCGCGTTACGTAATACTTGAACGCTCCCTGAGTGGATAAATCCTAAAATCATTATTTCTTATTAGTGTTTTTGAATGAAGATTTTTTTAGAATTCTCTGCATATTTTTTTGAATTCTTGGCAGCGTAACAATTCTAAATAAGTCATTTAAGTATGAGATTGTTTACCATGGGCGCAAATACTAAATGACTTAATGCGAGTGAAAACGGCCTTATTGGGAAAATATATTCAAAATATATTTTCGAGTTAACTCGTAAACATATCCCCGTCCATGGAAAACTGCCGCCTAAAGGGAAATATTTGTACACCGAAAAAAGGATTTCATTAATTTTGAGCCGATGGCCGCTTTAAATTCTGCTTAAAATTCAAGAATCAAATTCATTTTATTGACAAAATTTCAATAATTAAATTTTAGCATTATTAGATATAATAATAATATCAATTATTAAAATTTCATTGATAATAAAACTTTTCTTGTAAAAATTAACATTCATGGGCTCAAAATGTATGTGATTTTTATTGATATTACTTTTTTAGTTCACTGTATGTGAAAAATATTTAAACCATCAGTTTTCTAATAATTTATAAATTGAAAAACTCAAAGTTTATTTCATAGTGCGCTATTCAATAAACATAAATATATTAATACAGATATTTCCTTATATAACAGGCATTAGAATTGTTAATATGTGTTGTTTCTACTTTTTAGGGTGGACTAATGCAAGAAATAACTAGCTGAGTTTTATATATATACAATTTTAGCAACCTCAAAAACCCCGATATAAGTTTTTAAGCAAACATAAAAAAATTATTTTGTCTCTACAGAGAAAAATGTCACTATCATAGACTAACATTATTTTTCTTCGTAGAAATAAAAATATTTTTTTCTGTTACTATAGTAATTATTACAAAAATAAATCAAAATTTCTTCTTCTTCCTTTATTTTGGCCTTTTCTCAGTGAGATAATTAGCCATATCCCTCTTAGTTACTAAATTAACCAAGAGTGGTTCTTGTCTGGCTTTTTACCATGCCCACTCCTGTTTTAATTATATAAAATTTCCAGTCTTCTGTAAGACCTTTTCCTTCTTTCCTTTTCGTGTTTACTGTTGGTTGTGTTAGCTGCTGCCAAGGCAGTTTTTTCTAATTTGTAATTATATTTGCGCATGCGCTAGCATATAAAAAATTTTGTACGTATAAAAACTTCTTCACGTGTTAGTTGCTTCCAAATCAAAATTTATCAGCATTATAAATGATTAAAAAACATAAAATTCCCTTCTTACTCCAATATATGTTCGTCATTTTACTGTACATTTTCCATACAATCACTATAAAATATATAAAATCGATTCTGGGGCATATCTAAGATAGCAAATAAATAAATAAATAACTAATACTAAAAGACTTGATGCTAGAAAATTAAACGCGCTTAACATATTACTAATTCCTGCCGAAAGTACATATTACTCGTTTCACGGATGAAAAGCAACTGAAAATCAAAATTTAAAAAGTTTTGTTTCTTCTACGCCTTCGTACCAAACCAAACCTATCGCTTCAAGTAACAGGACTTAATTAGTCCATCCTACATTAAAATTAAAGTAAGGATATTTTTTAATTTGGTATTTTTTAAGATTAGGTACTTTATAAAATAAATTATTTAAACATTATATTCTAAGTGTATCTTTCAAATAAATGTATTGGTGTTAATTTCAGTTTTTATTTTATTTTACCTAAACAGAAAGCAGAAGAGTCGATTTTGCCATGGGTAGATTTGATTTTTTAGAGTAAAACTAAAAGAATAGATGAAGCTGAAGTTTGCGACGTTTTTTTGCATCGAAAATTCAAATAGTATATTAAAGCACTTATTCCATAACACGTTTTTAGCGCACTAGTAGTTTAGAAAACTAGCCGCAAGCGGCTTGTTTTCTAAACTTGTACTCGTGCGCTAAAAACGTAGGTTATAAAACTACTACTTTAATATACTGCAAAGATTTGGATTTAGTAATAACAACTCAAAAACTGAAGGATAGTTCCTCCATTCTGTTCGAGGATTTGAATACAACGGCTCAATATACTTTTTATAAACATGTAAGTAAAAAATTGATAAAAAACTAAAAACCGAGAGGTAAACCGCTGCCAAAATTGTGTACTACGGCCAGATAATAGTTAAACTCAAATTTATTTACCACATTCTATCAGCTCTTTTCTGTGACTCTGCACAACCAAATGTTTCCACAAGTTTCCAAAAACTACTTTTTTATACCTCTAAAACAACCTACGTATCTCGACGGAACGACAAAATAAACGTTCTTCGCGCCCGTTCTCGTAAAGACTGATATTTCCTGCAGTAACTCGAAGCGCGCCGACTGCTGTGTACTACCAGTACTAAAAACATTCACCAAAATATACGTGATGTTTGGTTTCACTCCTGCTGATCGGTTTCACTCCCGTTGACGGTAATTTTAAGAACGGCGTTTTCCTATCATATTTCAAAAAGAAAAACAGTTATTTTTAATAAATTTATTTAGGAAAAACATACAAACATACAATATTCTTATTAAAATAAAAATATAAAAACAATATATAAATACATTTGTATTAAAATGTGGCAATAATATCCAAATGGCACATGAATTATTTTTTCTACACAGCAAATATTCATTATTTTATTTTAATGTCATCAAAAACTAATTGACAGGCACAAAGAAAGTTATTTTTTTGTACAAATATCACAGTAATTTTAGTTTAATAACATTTTTTAGGGCAAGGAATTTCCAAAAAGATAGATTCGGTACATTTAAAACTATAGGCCGTGAAGAAAGTATAGAGTTTGGTTTTTCTTGTAAATTAAAAAAAAAATATATGTTTTGATCAGTTTGAGTTCGCTCTTTATTTTCGATATTTCTATATTGTATCAAAAAGTAGTTTCTATTTTTGGATAATATTTTAAAAAAAAATAAAATACGAAAATTTATAACATTAGGTAGCCATTTAATGACTACTACCACTACTACTACTTATAGCACGCGGCCTATTACCAAGTATATTTATTTTGAAAATCCGACCCTGTACTCTATAATATATTCTAGAAACATTTTTAAACTTAAATTTTGAATTAAAAATAAAACAACAAACGATAAACTATAATTATTAAAAATGGTTTAAAGATAAAAAAAAACGAATATTTAAAAATTGCTGAAAAGTTATCACCGTCTTTAGATTAATTTACTCGGTTTTATTCTTACGAATTGATTAACTTTAAGAAAAGCCAAAATTTTTAATCAACTTTTTTTAAAGCAACTATCACATGGTGATTTTTATTTTTTAAGGCCTTAAAACTGGAGAATTAACCTTTTACATTTTTCTTTTATTGTAAGATATTTTTTAAAACTAACCAATTATTTATTGACCTACGTATTTAATTTTAATTATTAAAGGCGAAATTTTTATTTCATACATTAAACATCATCTAACCCCTCTTCCCATTTAATCTAAAAAAAATGGGGTTTGGTGTAAAATGACCATAACTTTGTTATTGGCGACTTTTCAGTCATCGAAACAAAATATGAAAGAAATGTCAGATGTGACCTTTTTTATATACTGACAGCCTCAATTTTAAAATAATAGCTTTATTATGATATTTAAATCCGTTATTTTTGGATTTATTTTGAAAAAGAAATTTAAAATGCCTAAATCCAAATAAAATAAAAACGGACAGTTTTTTCTTACTTTGCCTAAATTGCCCTATAATATTGGTCCCGTGTAAAAAATTATCTGTAATGGGGTAGTTGACATTAAATTTATTTAATTGCTTTGGCGTAGCCCCCTTGGGGCCAACAATTACTTTCTCCTTGGAAAGTCCTACATTTAGTTTACTAGTACAACAAATATTTTTTATTGCTTTTTTACGTTTCTCGTCGTTTTATATAGGAAAAGTTTTGCACCCAAAGTTCTCGGCTGGGATGATTTTTTGTAAGGGAGTCAAAAGGTTGTAAAAGGTTTAAATTTGATTTTTTTAAATTGTTTTCTTGATTTTTTTTCTTGTAAAACTATAGAATATTAAAAAGTCAACTGTTCCATTATTTATACAAAAATCTATGTTGATATCATTCCTGACCATAGATAAAAACTTATACAATTAACAAAGCCATGTAGAAGACTTTTTTGGTATGCTAAGCATACCTCAACATCTTCCGTTTTTTGGGGTTCTCGATACACAGCATATAATTCCTAAAAAAGAAAAACCAAGTATGGACCACAAATGTAAAAGTGTGGGTTAAATGCGAAAAAAATTGAACTAATTAAGGACCAGCTGCAGCGCTAGATAAAGATATATTACCTTATTCCTTTAAAGCTCTTCTGACTAGATCTAGTATTTTTTCTCTGGGATGCTGTAAATACACCTTTATCCTAGTGCGCGCGATATCAATTATGGTGAGCAGTTTGACTATATATTCACAGAAAATTTATAGCTTTGATTGTGTAATCTTTCTTGCGAGAGTACAATAAAAGCGGAAAAGCACCGTAAGTGGGTCGACTGAATGCTAATTACTGACTAAAGCCAGTGCGTTGAACTATATCTGGTGGCTTGTTCGCAAGGTTAATATTAAAATCATTAAATTCAAGAAAAAAATCGATATTGCTTTCCAATTTTGAAAATTTTCAAAATATTGGGAAAGCCTTGTTTTTTATTTAAAAAAAAAAACTTAAAAATGGACTTACCCCTCTAGAGGTATGTAAATCAATCGACAGCAACATAAATGCTCCGAAATAGTTTGGATGAAGAATACAATAATGTTGTATATTACCATCACCAGATATAAACATTCTGTGATGATCCACGTATTTGGCTAAAAGTAGTTTGGCTAGCCCTTGGTACCAAGACAAGGGTTGGTTCAGCAAGGGACTCAAAGTTGGGTGTAACTCGCACAAGTGCTCCAATTTTGCCAAACTCTTTAGCTCCATAAATTCGTTGTAGTTGAGTGAATCTGATTCTTGGGGTAAGATCAGTCTGTTCCACAGTAAGTTTGTTCTACAGTCCACCATACCTATAAAAACAATAAGTTCAACTGAGGGTATAAAAAAACAAAAGCACTAGGAATACAAAACGTTTTGTCAAAAACTAAAAAACAAAGTAAAAGTGTCCCACCCGTAACAATGAAAATGTCTCTATTTCACAAAAAAAAACTTACCTTTATCCACCATATTCTTAATATGCTTTCTAGTAGTATTAGCTTTATCTAAAATCAACTGTTGCATGAGCTGTTCATGAGAAGAATAATATCCTAAATAATTGACTGATTCTTGGTACAACTCAACGTGTGGAATGATCGAATGCTCGTCTATGGAAGATTCAAATTTCTGATGGTCACTTTCGTTTTCTGATGGTAAATATGTGTGGTCCTCATCAGAAGTTTCGGCTTTGTTATCTTCGCTTTCTGATTCTTCAGTTTTGCTGATACTTAGTTCCAAATCGCCGGCTGCTTTTGCTAACGCTGATAAACTTCTCGCCGTCGATGATACAGTTCGAAATTTACCTAAAAAATAATTAAGGTTCGGTTTCCTCCAAAAGTCGCAGTCGCTGACGACTGCGACCGGGTTGCCGCGACCAGGTCGTCACGACCCTACCTGTTTTCCTCGGTCTCGCCAGTCGCCATTCTGTTAGTTGGCCATTTTATAACAGCCGTTTTTTGTTTGCAAGTTTATGCCTTTCAATCGGTATGAATATCTCTAACAAGTCGATTCTTTTTATATATTTCTGAATTATCAAGCGGAAGAGAAGAATATCCACCTTTTATTAACATTACATCATGAAGAAAAAAGGGTGATGAGATGTTTCGGATGAGAGAGGTGGATGGATTTCAAGCAATTCTAATCGAATCAAACAGTGAAAGACAATTGTCACAGCGCAAAACCACCTGTTTCACCGTCAAATTCGTTACGAGATAGTCATGCGTCTGCCCCCGGAGCAGTCAAGCGACCGGCGACCAAACGAACGGTAGTTAGTAGTTACGACTCGGCAGCAGCTAGGAAAACAGGTACATTTAAAATGCATTGGAGATGTCTCAACGACTCGGTCGCGGTTAGCTTACCTAATTTGTGTTCAACTTCGGTTTTTGGGTAGATTTCTCTTTTGGAAGTCAGTATAAGATAATATTTTAGATGTAATACGTTATCTTTCGGGTTATAAGGCGTGCATAAGTTATACACAACCAAAGTAATATCAAAATCGTCGGTATGTTGCATATCTTGGGCATCTTTGTATGAAACTTGTGGTGTATTGGTCATCTGAACTAACATGTATTCTGGTTCTCCTTCGCAAGTGTCCATTTCAAAAACGTTGAACTCATACTGAACCACGTTTGTTAGTAAATAATCAAAGAGTTGTTTTCCTTCAGTCACCAAATTTTCAATAGTTAAAGTATCTAGAACAAGACGTTAAGATACAATATAATAATATATTATATATTATAATATAATATATTATAATGCTTCGCATTCTACAGTATACTCCTCGCGTTTGGAAGTAGCTTTTTTTTCTGGTGAAGCTTTAAGTTATTTTATTTTGTATTGAGACATTTCTAACTATTGTTTTTTAAGTAGGCTCCACCCATTACTTGTGTTTTTAATGTTTTGGACAATTATGTTTTTCTTTTCGGGTCTGAAGTAAATAAAACGTATTCTGTGAAGCTGCGAGGAGTAAATAATAAGAAATTTTCAAATTTTAAATTACACTAGTTTACAAAAAACACATACCTGCATGTACCAAGTTTCTGGCAAAATTTGGTGCCTTGTTGTAATATTTCATAAAATCATCCAAAAATTGGTGTACGTTGTACCTTTCACACACTTTGTTCACTCCATTGTTATGCGATATATAATTAAAAATGCATCTTAAGTGGTAATCATAAGTAAAAGAATGTAAATGCATAAAAATCTTAACTCTATCACATTCGTCCAAAAAACTTAAAGTAAACTAGAACAAAAATACACGTTACAATTTTTAAAATGCATTCTAAAAATCAAAAACGGAATTTTTGGAAATTTTCACGTCAAAGCACAATTTTTTTTCTATTTGCGACTCTTATAAGCTCATAATCACACGCATTTTGCGTGTTCTTATAGGCCCATAAGTAGTCTGTACTTTTTTTTCTTTTGGGTTGGCAACTGACAAAAGCCTATCGCTTGACGTTTTCTGTGCAAATGTCAATGTCGCTTTAAAGTTTAAGTTTCTACAAAATTTTGTGTTTAGGTTATTTTTTACCGTGTTAAAATTGTGGCTTGGTTAATTGCAGTGAAAAAGAGAAGAGATGAATATAAAATATATCAAAATATCATTTGTTCTTAGAATTTTAAACATGGTGTAAACTGTAATGCCAACCCAAAACAAAAATCCAGAAAATCAGTCATCAATTTAAATGTACGTTTTTTTTTAAATTTTAGGGCAAAATAGAAAAAATTGTATAAAGCACTCGTTTCATAACTCGTGCGCTAAAAACGTATGTTATGAAACTAGTACTTTAATATACTATTATTACTTACTCTGTTGATAGAAGCACGGGAACTGATATTTTGGAGTCTATTGCATTCAATGGCATGTAGTTTGGTAATAAAAAATGGTTCAGAAAATTCGACAGTAAATAATAATATACCTCCAAGAATTGTTTTCTGTATATAAAATATAGAGTTGTATGACGATTTGTCTTTGGCCCATAACCTTTGAAAAAATAAAGATTTTTAGTTTCCTTCAACATTCAAAAAATACTGCTCCCAACAAAATAATTTTTTCCCTATGTTCATTTAAACAAGGATCAGTTTTTTAACCTGACAACGAACAATTTTGGAATCTTTAAAAAAAAAAACAGTTAAAAAACCAACCAAACCAAAAACTATTAAAGTATTAAAAGGAACAAGAAAGGACTTACCCACTATTTTTGTTGTTGGGATTGTCGATTTGCAAAGGCATAAAACCCAAAGTTTGCAAGTAGTTACGATAATCCGTAAAAAAACCGTAACACAATTCATTGTGCCAAGTTTCTTTTTCCAGGCAAGCAATTTTATCAGCAATCTGAATAACTTGAGATGGCAAGGAATGATCTCTGGTAGCCGCCGATTTTAGCCTCCATCTTGGTAAAAACAGCAATGGCGTATGACAGTAATGTAAAATTCGCGAATTTTGCATTAATAATATTATCTGAGAAACTGTAGTACTGCTAGTTCTCGACTGGTACATATTGTGCAAAATTTTCATTTGTTCTACAAAATAAAATTTTGAATAGCGGGGAATTTTCAAAATGAATAAATTATATTTTCTATAAAAACAGGTCGATTTTTATTTTGATCCGGAACCTCAAGAGGTTTAAGTTTAATTGGGACTGCATTGAAAAGGGCCGCTTTGGAACCCAAACATAGAAAAGGAAAAAATTCGTATTCAAAATTAAATTTAATGCCTTTTTTTACTATTGCTGATTGACTTACCCCTCTGTTTCTTTTCCAAACTCTTCATTTCATGCATTTCGATTGTGAACATAACTACAGGATCATTTGAGGTATATTTAGATTTTGGCGAACAATCTCTGAATGCTTCTAAACTAGTTGGCAGCGAATTACCGGTATTTCTTTTGTACGAAACGTCTTTTGTAAAATCTTTCATAAATGTAACATCGCCAATCGAAGAAACATAGGGGTTACTGGAGCTCATCTGAAAAAAATTCACTTTAAATCACGCAAAAGAGTGTTATAAAGCCGCATTTTATTTTACCCTTTTTGTGTGTTCAAAAATATTTTTTTTTCGTAAATAGACAAAATATAATGTTACTTACAAATCCTTTTCTTGTGAGTGGTTGATTATGGTACAGGCCTAATTTTTGAGAGGTGACAGAATTTAAAAAACATGATCTTACACTTAACCACTGTCCCAACTGTGAACAGTTTTTAATTAATTTATCTATATTATCTTTGGTCCAATTATATGTATATATTATAATCTAAAAAAATACAAACCAAATTATTATTATTTCAGACGAGTTTACTTACTTTCGTTAGAAAATCACTCCCACAGACAGAGACATAGATGATTTTTCTTAAAATTGCCGCTTATTATACGTTATATATACGTAAAACGTATTAACGTATAATAAACATTTAACAAGAGGAAATTTTAACAAAAAATAGACCTTTTACTGGGTCTGGAACGGATTATCGAACTCTATTTGGCGATATTTTGCAGGAAAAACTTAAAAGTTTCAAACAGGTAACTACACAAATTTAGAAAGTCAAATCTGTGTGTAATATGATGGTAAAAGGAATTATACTTACATTATTGCTTTCAACTAAAATCCATAAAATCTTCTGTCTAGGTATAAAAACATTATTGCAAATGGTAGGAACAAACTTTTGAATATGTTTCAAAGATTGCGGACTCATACAGTCTAAAAACTCGGCTTGTTTAACAGTATCACTGGCAGAAATAAACCAGTGTTCAAAATTTCTGGAAATTATAACATATTTCTGTATAAAACTCGAGGAGTGAAACGGCACAAAAATTTCGCCTTGCTTGTTTAGCAAATCAGTAGGAATGGCATGATATGCTTTAGGTACATCTTGATGAATATTTAAAAGTAATAACAATTCTCTTATAGTAATATTGGGTAAGTGTCTACTTGTTAGATTAATTTGATGCTTTTTAACAGCAGGGACGTTTAGGTTATAGCCAAATTCCAACCAAAAAGGCAAATATTTAGCATAAATATCACTCAAAAGGCCCTCATCACCAGTGTCATAAGCATTTAAATTTGCTGTGGGTTTGTTATTCATTAGATTTATCTTCATATTAAGAATCTCCTTTTCTTTTTCATAATTTTCGAAAGTTATTGATCTGATAGTTTTAGGAGTCGTTGGTAAAACGATCTTATGATGATTATTACCACTACGTCTTGTTTCTAAGGCTTTGGTTTTTTGCTTATCGCTTCGGTTAATATCCTCATTAATTTGGTCTTTATTCATGTCTAATATACAATTAAAAACTATTTCTTTACTCAAGTCCATTTCAGAACTTCCTATATCTATTAAGTTTTTTGTGAAACTTACATTATCACCAGTGTTCTGGACGCACAAAGGTTTTTTAAGTAAATAGTATTCCGATACTATATCCCAATGTGTTTGAGATACGGCTGACTTAAGTTTTTGAGATAAATTCTCAATATTAACTCTGCCTTGTTTCCAAAGTCTGAATTCTATGTAACAATCAGGCAGGTTACATTCATCTAAAATTTCTGACGAAACCATGGTTGGAAAAAGATTCAGAGCGAAATTATTTAAAAATATATCTTCTATATTAATTGGTTGAATATTTTCTTTGTTACAAATTATAGCCAATGCTATGCATGCTATTCCCCTGTTGCCTGAAGAAGACTGATTTTGATTATATAAAAATATGCTATCATCAGTGCCCCAGTTTGAAGTATCTTCTTTTTCTGTATAATCTTTGAAGTGGATGATTTGATCTGTGTATTTTGGAACGTTTAAAAATTGTAATAAATTCTGTTTTAAGTAATGTACAAACGAAGCCATACATTGTTGAGCAAAGTCCTGAATTGACAGCTAAAAAAATATTTTTCATCAAAACACTGCTCAAAGATTAAACAGTAATAATAAAAAATGTCGGTAATTATGTAAATTATTGCATGTTTGCTTTTGCAAAGAATTTTTTTATAACATAAATTGATCAAAGTAAAAATTCGATTTTATTTATTATTTTAAAACTCCCTTATATGTTGTATAAATTATATAATATGCAAAAATAACACAAAAAAGATTTTAAAAAATGACCTTACCTGTATGCTGACTTCAGCCAATTTAAAGGGTTTTTGTATAAATCTAACATCTTCCGGCGTTAGGGGACACATAGCATTTCTTGCCAACATAACAGACAAAAATTCCAACACCGCGTCATCCAAACGATTTTGCAAGACTTGTACCAAATCGAATTGAACATCAGATCCTGCGTCAGTAATACCATGCACCTTTAAGGTTAAAGTGTCTTCCTGAGGTCCGTTGTTCGTGTCCTTTTCGCCAAAAGACCTAACTCTAGGTCTTATATCAATCTGATAAAAAATGATAAATTCAGTTTAGGTAAAGTAGTACCGAATAATATTGCTTTGTAAAAGTTTAACATTTTACAAAAAGAAGTTACAGTCAACAATTTATTAGTGTTAAAAGATATCTACAGCTTAACCTTTTTTTATTAAAAATCTTAGCAGTTTCCATTGATTAAAGGGGAATCACGGTAATACATGATAATATCACTGTACAGACTGTTAAGAACATTACCCTTCTTTAGTGCATTTGGCTTAATTTTGGTTAACTTACCGCACTCATGGTTTGGTCGCATATGCTTAAATTAGCTTTGTTTTGTCCCAATGGCAAAGAAGCAATTGACGGACTTCTTGAAACCAAAGCGTTTTCATACTCGTTGGATCTTTGCATTTTATTGCCATTACACTGAACATTTTCATGCAAACTAAAAACATACATATACAAAATGTTGACCTGGTAATCGTAAATTCGCTGACTAAAGCGGTGTTTCCACTTGAACAACAGACTATTAAACTATTGCAGCTGCTGATTTCTTTTCTCATTTATTCTTTACTTCTTTTCTATGGGTTCCTATAAATAGTCTTTGCTGGCGGTTATGTTATAACCTATTTGCAAATTCCATTGTGGATATTTTGTAAAAAAACTATTTAAAATACAGTTGATTTCATATGTCCAAAAACATTGCACATAACCTTTCAAAACAAAAAACGCCGCTACGCAAATTGGATTTAAAATTCAACTTCAGCAGCTGAAAAGTAGCAGCAGAGAGACATTTTTAGGAGTGAGAGTAGAGAAAATTTGGATAACAGTTTCTGATTGGCTAAAAAACTGTTGTCGCGACACTGTTTCTCAAGTGTAAACGTCACTTAAGGAATTTAAAGTGAGACAATATATCCATATGGGGTTTGAGAATGGGGGAAAAAGTTTTCCTAACACGGTGGCATATCTAGCTGTCATGAGAACCACTAAAAATGAGTTATTACATTAAAGTTAGTAAAACTGGGCCTGAAAGAGTATTTGGAAAGCAACATAAAAGTTTCAGGCCTGCTATATCGCTAGGTGGTGCCATCCAGTTGGGCAAACTCGCGTTTTCTTTCCCTATTTTGTCAACTTTGGGGTTTATTGGGTGATCTAATTAATATCTTACCGTAAATAAAAAACATTTGATCTAGTATCTCTATACACGAACATATTATTTCTGTTTAGAACCGAAAACTTTTCCAAAATATTTTTTAGTGCTAAAATTCCGCGAGAAATTCCCGATTTCCCGGGACCAGTTTTTAGTCTAGGATGAAGAAAAAAATCAGTTTCCCATACTACAGGACAGCTAAAATATCCCGACTTAAAATTAAGAAAAGCTGAATCAGATAGAGAAGTTGAATTTGATACTAGGTCATCTTCGCTAGTTTCTGAAAAAAAAAGAAAGTGTTACAAAAATCTTGTTCAAGCAATTAAAAAAAAAAAATCTGAACCAACGAATTAATTTATTATTTCCAATTATTTCTTACTTTTTAAATATGATAAATATGTTGTATTTCTTGATATTGGTGAAGGACAAACATCGTCGTCTGGCTCGAGAAGAACATCACAATTTTTTGAATCATAGAGTGCTTGGAGCAACAATAACTGGTTAACTTTTTTACATAGATCTTTTATAGCTTCACACAGTTGCCGTTGTACTGACAGGTATCCCACAACATGAGCTGAGGGTAGTTCCAAAAATCTACAAAAAGTCAAGTTTTTAGAGGCATGTCTTATTTATATTGGAGTACGGCCTCTTTGATCTATTTTACCTGCAATGGAAATAAATATTGACAACTTCATGATCCACCTTCATTATTAACCAAAAATTGGGTAAATGAGTCCTTTTATTGCTCAGAATTGTTAACCAATCATAACCTTCAAAATCTTCACTCACATCATCATCATAACCTACAATTAAAATTTATAAAAAGTCAGTTACGTTGTGCCAGCGAGATTTTTATAAACTGATCGAAAAAAGTTAAGAACTGTGCTTTCTCTGAAAAAAAAAACAGTTTAGGAAAAAAATCATAAAATGTCCATATTCTCTAATCATTTCTAAAAAAACAAATAAATTTAATGAATTCAAAAATATTTATATTCGGGATTTAACAATATGTTTTCTTAATGTATAACAAAAGATAAATTAGTTTTAAAAACTGAAAATTAATTAATACCGAGTAATTCTACCTATGTTGGCTATAACCGCTTCAACTCGCCGAGGCATACTTAAAATTAAGCGATTTAACTGATATTTCATAAATCCGGAAGAACTTGCTAGTTTCCTTACGTCATGAAAATATGGTTGACGATCAATTAATGCTTTACCAAGCATGTCCCAGACATGTTCAATACAGTTAAACAAGATAATGAGACAGCAGCGGGCAATTTTTTGTTTTTTCGATTATTTTTTCTCAGAGATTTTCTCGATCAGTTTATATCAATCATTTCAAATGGGCGGATAAGAGTTTTTGGGGACGATTCTCTATCTCAAGCATCTAAAGATTGAATTGTCTTCTATATGAAGTTATTCTTACCTCCATCTGTTCCAAAAATACTACCATTAGTACTAGAAATATCACTAGTTTGAGATACAATGTCATCTCTATTATACCTGTCCAAATCATTGAAATCATTATATCTAGTGTCATAGATCTCAGACATACCCATGTTGCCATTCATGTAAGATTCATTATTGACATCTAACAAGGCTTCAGAATGATCTATAATTCTTAGACTTGTATTCTGAGTGTAACTACAGTGGGAGCCGCTTATGGTACGTTCTTTAGTAGGATCTTTAGCTAAGTAATAATAATCTCCTTGTTTGTAAAGTTTATATGAAGGCAGATGTATTTTTGAAAATTCTTCTACAAATTTATTAAAGCTTTGTTCTGTCAAAAACACAAAATTGAGGTTGATAGCTTCCAAAATACATGATGTTCTGAATTGAGAGCTTTCTGTTACATGGGAAATTACGAAATTTAATGTTTCTGTTTGTACCGGGTTTATGTCTAGTAGTGCAGTGGCTATTTCATCTTTTAATAGCCATTTTATCTAAAAATTAAATTAGTTTTTTATTTAATAATTACACATGCCGGCAAAATAGAATATTTAGGAAAACCATAAAAAATAATACTTTTGATAATAATTATAATTTGCTCTTACCTCGTCTCTTAAAGAAATGATAGATTTTCTTTGCTGAGAAAGAAGATTAAATAAGTCATTATTATCTGGAATCCTAAAAAAAGATATAGTACGGTACAAAAATATACTATACACGTCGCTAAAGTCGGAGTAATTTCACATAAGAAACACCTCGGTCGTCCAAATACTCAATTTGTTGATGTTGTTGTTTTGCAGAGTTTGCTTGGCCGAGATAACTTTTCTCATTTAAAAGAGCTCCAACTAAAGCGGGCTATAATAATCTATATTATCATTACTGGGTGGCTAATTTTGGTGCGGTAAATCCTTTTTTACCACGTCCGGATTTTTTAAATTGAGAAATAACATCTTAAATGGATTTTTGAACATTTTGATTTAGTTTAATTAGTTAAACATAGATCATTTATTTCCGAACTCAGTAACTGCCCCAAAATTAGTCAAAACAGTTCCACTTGCAGATTTATCAATTTTCTGAAGGCCGGTGGTACTATCTAGGTACTTACCCTGAATTGTAACTACCATTGGAAATGGAACTGTCTATACTAATAGCATGAGATCTTTCAGAACTAAAAGATGTGGTTCTTAAGCCTTGAGTTGAATAATCGCTTATAATATTTTGAACTTCATTTGGTAAAGTTAAACACAACATATCCAGAGTAACTTGTAAACCTTTCATTTCCAAGACTTCAGTTGAGCCTAAACTCTGTATTAACTCTCCAAGACAAGTAGGCAGCACTCTTAAAGATTTATTAGAAACTTCTCCATTATTGTACCGTATTGTGCATATCAAATGTAAAAATAAAGGACTAATCTCACTATTTACAATATCACTAAAATTACTGCCGAATCTTTGTAAGGGTGGGGGACCTTCAGAATATATACTTAAATCTTTTTCAGATTTAAATTCAACAACAGACGCTACCGTTGATATTTCATCGTCGGAGTCTTGTTCGGTTGGTTTTAAATTCGATAAATTTTTGTAATAATAAAATTCTCTATTGCTGGAAATGGGCTTAAAGTCTTCCAGTAACATATTATAAAACTTTTTCTTAATCATATTATGTAACGACGTAAATTCGCAACATGGTGTCTGTAATTGTTGTATTTCTATATTACTTTCTTTTAAATACTTAACATGCCCACAAATAGTTAATATATAATCACTAATGTCAATTTCTATTATGCATTCATCACACTGGTCCATAGCAGACTGTACATCATAACTATGTACATAAACACCTTTATGTAATGCAACAAATAAAGAAATTGTAAAACATTTGGAATGCGTTAAAACTAAAGTCTTGCAATGTTGTTTAACAATGTTAGTTTTGTTAGTTTCACGTTCTTGAGATTTTGAATCGTCATCTTCAGACTTTAATTTAACAAAATCCTCATGAATGAAGCTGGTAGATTTGAATCTATGATCTTCATAAACATCATGTAACTGATCATTTGTGATTTGTCCTAAGTTATCACATTTGTTGCTTGTGTAAGCATGTACTAGCATAGCCAAGGGACAGTCAAATACATATACAGGTAGGCATAAGTTGTTATTAACAGTGTTAATAGGAACATCCGATAAATTTGAAGCTCTAGAAGAATTTCTTTCACTATCCAAGCTTTCATTTAAGCTGCTCATATTAGTATTATCATTAGCAACTATAAATTTTAAATCTGTATATGTAGCGGGTACAAATGTTAGAACAACATGTGTGACAGATATACCTTTTATGAAGCATCGCCACTGTGAATCGGGTAGTTCTAAATTTTCTGTATCCCCAGGATTTCGCGATGAAGATTCTGATAAAGGACACATGTTGGGTGGTTTATTTAAATGCCTTAATAATATTTGTCTTGAAAATCTTTCAGAATCATCTTTGGATAGGGTCAGTTCTTGATCATGTAAAATATTCAAGTGGTCTAATATATTATTAAGTAACAGTTCATTGGCTTTTTCTAAGCCACTTTCTTGGACATGGGGTTTTTCTTTTGCTTCAATAAACATTGAAAATAGTAACTCTGTTTGTTGGCAAAGAGGTAGTATTGTTATTGGGTCAAATTTAAATGGAATGTGTTCAATTCTTGGAGTTATTATTTGATATGCATATGATCTGGAACAATATAATAATATTTATAAGTTAAGAAACATAACAGTCTGATTTCTTGGAAACAGTTTAAAAAACATGTATACGAGATTTTTGTTAATGGTGTGGTAGTTTTTTCTACTAAAAGGCTACCTACTAAAGTTAAAAAAATTAAGAAAGAACATATTAAAACGTTAACAATCCGAAATAAAAATAATACACTTACCCTTTGTCGGGCGCCAGAGGTGATTCTAAATAACTACTTCTACTGTTTCTGGATCTTTTTCTTTTAATTGTTGAATTAGCAATCATTCGACTTATTCCTAATTCTACTCTATCTTGGCACATTAAACTTAAATGTTCCATTGTTAATAACGCGTTTATGCATTGCATATCTATTTTACTTATCTGCAAACAATTTTTTTTACTAACTCAATATAATGAAAAATATGGTCAATTAGGCTAAAAGGAATCTAGGGTGAACCGGTTAAAAAAAACAAGATTTTTCATGGATATAAAACTATCTATACAGTTTTTTAAAGTAAAACTTTGCTAATAACTTTAATGTTAACTAACAACGTTCGCTTAAAAAAAATGGCTTTTAGTCAAGATCTCTTTACTCAATACTGATAATTCCCTCAACACTGACATTGCTTTTTTTGCAAAATTACTTTTATCCAGGTTCCTTTTAGCAGTTATAGAACTTGTTTCAGGTAAATATTACTTACCACATCAGGTATATCATAGTACTGCTTACAATCCATGTAAGCAATTCTTGGATTGCTTGGTAAAACTTTACCATATTGTGGTTCTATCCAAACTTCAGTTACAATTTGCAATTCTGATTCAGAATCAGAAGAATAGTCATTTTCCTCCTCAGAACTACTACAAAAATCGTCTATCATCCAAGCACAGTGTGGAGGAAAAAGCACGTATTGCACTAAGCAACTCAAATTTGGTTCCATCCAAAGTTCTAGTACCATTGTTATAACGCCGGCTGAAGAGTGAGCGAAGTTGAAACCTTCATTTATTCTCATTCTTAAATAAATGCAAGAAAAACATGTCAAACGTAAAATATTAAAAATAATTAATGCATCAAAAAACCTTGAAAAATAAAACAATAAAAAAAATCAAATAAATTAATAATTATTCAATTTTCCAGATTTTGATTATTTATTTATTTGATATACTTCCCCAAATACGGGTATTTTATTGATGGCTCCAGCGATTTTGCTCAAATTTTGTACGTTAATATTAAATTAGAAACAAAACAGTATGTCTTTACTGGTTTTCCCCGGAAAAATCACATAAAGGCGTATATTTTTCTTGTAATTTACGCGAAGGCGAATTAAAATTAACATTTGGGGGTTACTTTTTCATAATCACCGAAAATAAATGCAAATTCATTATAAAAATAGCAACAAAATAATTAAAATCTTAAAATTTATAGGCACCATTTAGCGAAAACGTAAATTTTCGTTTATTAAAACATTTTTATATTGTTTTATTTATTTAAATATGTATTATTTATAGTATTAAAAACGTTATAGACATAAAAAAATCGTTAAAACCATTAAAAACATTTAATATGTAGAAAAACATAAATAAAGATTTAAATATAAATACCTGGTTAGTGTGCTCAATATTCTAGAAACAGCATCATCAGAGAGTCTTGGATTGGAAATATGGGATGCGCTCCAAATCCATCGTTTATGGTAAAGATATCGGGACAGGGTGGTAAACAAAGATCCACTAATGGGCGAGGGAAGACTGGGTAAAACGGACTGAGGTGGTTGTGTACCATCGGGAAATATCACAGTGGTGAAGTTATTCGGAATACGTTCGTAACGAATCAAAATTTTTTCTAATGGTTTTTGCAATATTACGCAACATATATTTTCTTTTAACTTTAAAGAGGGACTAGATAAATAAGAAAGACCAGATAGCTCCATTTTAATCTCTTCGCAGACCTTAAAAATGATAAAAATTAAAAACTAATGCAATGGATTTCTTACAATGAGGACCTGAAGTAAATGTCGTGAAGCTCATAGCGAAAAAATATGAATTTTAAGCTCTTTGATCCGAGATATTTAGTTACAAAAATTTAGCTATATATAAATGACGTATAGGATAACGAAGTTACAGTTATTCCCATATTAGCAAGCTTCTGACGCTATATGTCCTACATCTGAACTTACGTCTCACGGAAAATACAATTTAAAGCGTGATACAACGTTTAAAAGGAAATGTCACGTATTTTTTGTTATGGGCACCAGAGGTCCCCATTTGATTTTTTTTAATTACATCACTAAAAAATTATATATTTCAAAAAATATTATGTTAAAAAAAAAAGCAATAAGTCCCCTCATGTCGTAAAAAATACAAAAATAATATTCTGTTACAAATTTCAGGGAGGGAATTAATATTTTCAAAAAATGTGTTTATGAAATACCCTACTCAATAAAAAATGGTCTCAACTTACTTTTACTCTAACATGGCCTGGCGTATTTGTTACAAATCCAATATTCAGTACCGCACATGGCAGTTTGGAACTAACTCTGACCATACAAAACCACGTAGGTGGCTTATCCGCATCTTGATATACCAATTTTAAGTAAGTATGATTATCGATTAACACAAAGGTTGCCCAATCCGACAATTTATTGTATAAGGCAGTGGCTGATTGTCTACACTGAACAACTTGGTATCTTTGCGCTGAATTGGCCAAGTGCAAGTTTTTTGGTAAAGTTAAATCATGTCTTAAAATTAAAGATATTTTGTGCGTATGAAACCATTTTCTCCAATTGTTTGTTTCTAGAGAACATATTGGTTGCCAGATTGCCAAAAACTTCGCACAAGACGTATCTCTAAAAGCGAAAATTAATTTGTTAAAATAATGTCCCAAATCAATGGTATCGACTGCGCCTTGTTTGTTTTTACCTTGGTTGAAGGTTTAATTTATTGGAATCCGAACAAGTACCATTATTTAAAATAAAAACCGCTATACCATTCCGGACACTTTCCGGAAAACTGTACCAATCTCTACCACAATTTAGAGCGCTCAACTGTTGTGCCAAATTTAAGTCACCGGACGAAAGTTGTGAAAGTCGCATCCAAAAACGTTCAATTATTGCTTGTCGATATGAGGATTTCGGATCTTTTTTAATCGCGCATGTTATATCATGCAAAAATTCATATGGAGCTAAAAAAATATAATTATATACCGGCTTCATTACTGAAGATAAACAAGTGTAGTACCCGCACTTATACATCGAGAGTGCAGGTTGTACAGAATATTTACCATGACTTCACATAATGATGGTCAATAGGTAAGTTTTTTTTTGATTTGCACTGACAATTTTTTACATACATACCTGATATATGAACTTCTATTCTGGTAACATTTTTTACAACAGGCCACTGTGTAGAAACTTTGTAATGTATATAAATAAAAGACTTCCATTCTAGGCTTAATTTTACTTCTAAGTTACCATTCATATAAAATATATTCTAAAATTTAAAAAAATATCATCAATTTTGTGTTTGCATTTGTGGTTTTTCCGGAAGTGCGCCTAACCTTAACCTTTTCAGCGATATGTCATAAATTGTATTTTGTGCTTAAAATGGCCGCACAATTTGGCGATATTTTATTGTTATCAAATATTATTTACATAGAACATGTGTCGGAGCCATTTTCAAAACAAAATACAACTTGGGATACATCTAACTATCCTGTCAAACATACAAAACAAAGGGTGCTATTTAAAAATCAATAAAAAAAAGAGATAAATGATATGTATTAACTTACATCAACTGTAAATCCCTCTCTCATTCTTCTAGATATTAGCAACAAAATGGAGGCATTGGTATTTTCATCTGTCTGTTTTTTTGATAACAGATTGTTAGGTTTATGACTATAAAATGTCTCACTACTAAAAAAAGATATACTAATTACCCTATTATTTCGGTATGTGGCTCCCCTGTTGAAAATGACGGGTCTGGACGGGTATAAATGGTACACAAACCGTACTTGAGCGGGTGAATTTCATCCGCTCAAGTACGGTTTGTGCACCATTTATACCCGCCCAGACCCGTCATTTTCAACAGGGTCAATTTAAGGTAAACGAAACCTAATTTAACAATTTATGATAATTTTGCAAAAAGTAGCAGAGAGATCAGCCACATATCTTAATGCCACATATCGCTTCCTTAGTAATAAGAGGGACGCTACCGCGGGGAACTCTGAACAAAAGAAAAAGTGAAAATTCGTAATAGTATACATAATAATTATTTATACTTTTTGCCCACCCCTCGTAATATACTTACGGGTTATTCCACTTATATACATCTTGAATTTTTGAGGTCTGATATTTATTTGAAGAGTGAAACGACCATATTAAGAATCTTTCTTGATAAGCATTCATTGTCATGGACGGACTGTCTTTCTAAAAAATAATAAAATATTAAAAATAATATATTAAAACATCAGTATCACTATGGACGTTTTTGAGAGTTTTTCAATGGACAAATGCAACAAAAACGCATTGTGAAACGAATGTTTTACAAGATTTTTTTGCGTTCAGTTTAAGCTGATAAAAACATGTAAATACTTACAATATCTGGAAATGTTTCAATGCAAACACCCAGTGTAGAATGAGCAAAAAAGTACAACAAATCAACATAAGGAACATATCCAGCACTAGAGTGCGGATGAAAACTAGCTCCTACTTTTAAAAAAGACACAGCTATACTATCATAATGAAGCTGAAATAACAACGTTTCCATTATGTTTGAATCAGGCATTGCAACTACCCCATCTGTTATGACTAGAATATCTAAAAATAAAGAAATAAGGGTAAATAAAATAATAAGTCCAAGGCAGAGAAGACATTTTTACGAACAAGTTTTCATTATCTACTAGTAGGAGAAAAAAATATCGCTCTAGGTAAAGAAAAAACTTTCTTGGATTGAAAACTAGTTAGATAATGTTGGCTTCTAAAGCTAGTGGTGAAAACGAAGTATTTTTATTGGATTTTAGATGTAATTTTACTTACGACTTATACTAATTTCAGGCAACAGTGAAACTGCTAATAACGAATATCTTAACATGTTAACAAAATTGGCATCTGGCGTTACCATGGGGATTTTGACTTTTTCAGGTTCTTGGAGATCAAATAAACGGCCAACTATACCTTCACTTTGAGACTAAATAAAAAAAATTATAGTTGTCATAATTTTTTAACTCTGAACAAATGCATTAAAAATCTAGAAAAACTAATACAAGATTAGTTTGGACTTTTGCAGTACAAGTGAAAACGCATCATCTTCAATTTCCTTTAAGTGGTTAAGATTTATTTATAAGAATATTGCAAAAAAAATATTTAATTAATTTGAAAATGTAAACTATCACTTAAAACAACGTAACAAAACAATAAGAATTTTGCTATTTTTTACTAATACAAGACTTTCCTTTAGGGAAAATAATACGGCAGAATGATGTACATCGGTCTCAATACCCTGTATATGGAGATATACTGCGTTTTTGCTTGTACCGGCATTCATTATAGACTTACTCGTTGAGTGTCTAGTTGGTCATGAGCTAGCGCCGCAACTTCGGCAATTTTTCCTTCTAACAAAGAAAATTGGTCCTGTACGAACGATACTATATCCTGTATATTATCGTTGGTTAACTGAACGCCTTTTACTACAACTTGTTGAGCAGGAGACATAAAAAACGGAGTATTTACCATTACAGTTAAATATATACATGGTTGAAATACCACAGAGTTGCCAGGTATTGCAAACTAAAAAAATATATTATAGTACGCACAAAGCTTCTCTGAAAAACTTTGAGATCCTGTATATTTTAGTACCAAATAATAATAATAAATTTCAAATCATAAAGACAAATAAAACCAAAATTTAATTAAGTTTTATCTTTTTCAGTCTTTATCAATACTAAAATAAACTCCATTTAACGAGAGAATACGACTCTGACGTCACAGCGCGTAAACTAAATAGTACTCTGTGGGGTAATTTAAACTTATTTCTTAACTTAATAAATGTTTCTTGTATATATTATACATTTTCTAAATAATTATTATGTATTCAATCTTAATAAATAAGGTTCAATTACACAGTGCTTCTTAATTTATGCGCTGTGACGTCAGAGTCGTTTTCTCTCATTGAATGGAGTTTATACAAGAAGTTCTATATACATAAGTGGCAAATTTCAGAAAATCAACAGGTAAACTTTGTTCTGATGATTGAAATAAAAAAAAATACCTACCTCTTTTATCAAAGCATGTATACTACATTTAAAACAATTTAAAATTTCATCAAATAAAAGTTCACCACTCTGAACGTGAACATTACACTGAGAGGGGCTCATATCCAAACAATAAACAAACCTATATGATTGTGACAAAAATTTGACTTCAGTATGATAAGTTATTAAAAATCGATTGCATTTTACTGATTGCTGTTCCCTAGGTATTGCCGAAATGATTTCTAAATCTTTTGAAGATTCGTTCTGAAAAAATCAGAAGAAAAAGCATTGAAATAATTTGTTTTTACAAAATCCAGGTTGATTCAGAAATAGGATAGAATGATAGGCCTTATTAAGATTAGATACATGCAAAACGTCGTTGCTATAGCTCAAAGGGTTTCTGAGCTAATAAATAAAAACAGCCCACTTTGAAGGGGCTTCCTTACGACCCTTTTTTGGACATATGTGTATATATTGTTCTCCACAGTTTTTTTTAGAGTCATTCCTTAAAAGGTATGCCTCTATTTCATCACCCTGTATAAAAAAAAGTATAAAAAAACTCAAAACTTAATTTTCCTAAAAAAATGTCGGCTACAGCCAAATAAACCTATTCTTTATCGGATGTGTAAAAAAGTTAATGAGCTTAATTAACTAGCTATTTAATTAGGGATGTTGTCGAGACAATTATTTATTTAACTAGTATTGATAATGTTTAATAAGTATTAATAGTATCATTACTACTATTACTATTTGAGTAATTATTTACATAAATTAGAAATAAAACAATTTAAAATGTAAATTTTTAGTTGGTACGGTGAAAAAAAGCTAAATATTTAAAATAACTGTAGATATAGTAGAAGTACGAAGTAAAAATAAAAACCCGGTTTTAGGTATTTGCAAGTATCGATAATATCGATTCGATATTATGTTTAATATATATTAAACAAGCTGTTAGGATACGAATTGCTTTGCATATTGTAAACTATTCGCAGTGGTAAGTTTATTTTGAAAAAAAAAATTGGTTTAAAAAGAAGTGCTAAATGAACATTGCTCATTGAGCAATACGCTTTGCCCCTCGTGCGAGTAGATTCTTTCCATACCTAGCTTTTTTGATTTTTTAGAGACCTCAGAGAGAAGAAAGTGTGCTTATAGCGAAAAAAAAATTATAATTTTATCCGCTTTAAGGTCTAAGCATTCCAAAAAAATGATTTTTCGATGTCCGTCCGTCCTTCCGTCCCCTTTGAACTTAAGATTTTTAGGGGATTACTCTTAGTTTTTTTCTGGCCCGAATAAGAATATCCATATGTGGATAAAATGGAGCCGAAGGGGTTAATGTCATTTTTTAACCTATACATGCTAAACTTTTTCCTACTTTATATGTTTCTGTATGTACAAATCTCAAATAATTATAGCCTGGGCCATCTTAAAATAGTATCTGGCTTCGTTCTCATTGTTATACACATTTTAATAATAAAATAGAAATCATTTATTATTGTTTAATGCGTATGCGAATATTTTTGCAAAATTAACTTTTATAAACACGTTTTAAAAACATGTGTAGGTATCTACTACGCACCTGCGCGCAGCGAGCAGTAATGATCCTAAAATTATTTAATAAATCACACCGGCCCACAAAAAAAAAATACTGTTAATCAGACTATATTTGTCTTACGTATTTTTGGGCGCTGAAAACGTATTTGTTTCTTCTTAAAAGTGCTTTCAGTTAGATTTGGTTGAATTTTGGATATTTTACATAGTCTAATTCGTTTATATTTATGTGATAGTGACAATATGAGTCACTATCACGTATTAACGGATCACAGAATAGATCTCGTTTTTCTGGTCAAAATTGTCTTCGGGCACAACCCCCAAAATTAAGTTAGTTTTTAAAAAAAGTTATGGCGAGATTTTTTACTGTCATATTCGTTTTCAGCACACAAAAATACGTAAGAAAAATGTAGTCTGGTTTATACTAATTGCCGCAATTTTTTTGTGGGCCTGTGTTATTAATAATAATAATATTAACATATTAATGGATATATTATTTATTGCAATAATCCGGGAACATTAGGATTTCATTCTGCATTCCAATTATTATTATTATTATTATTACTAAGTATTTTTTTAAAAACGTGATTCAGAAATAGGCTGCAAAATAACAGGCGGATACAGAAATCTAACCATAGTTATATCTTGGTTCCCACACCATATTATTATGAGTTTATACTAGCATCAACCCAAACATTTACACTTAGGGGTTGTTCATATATTACGTAACGCAAATTGTACCAAAATTCATACACTTTAAACCCCGGTTCTTGCGTTATTAAAGGCTGTAGAGATTTTATATTTTGGTTAACCCCCTAACATTCCCCCTATTTGGGGGGTAGCCAAAACATAAAATCTCTACAGCCTTTAATAACGCGAGAACCAAAGAAAAGTACATATACTATGGAATGCAAAGCAATGTCTATCCTCACAACTTGTTTTAATTATTTAATATATTTAAAAACTTACTAGTTTTTGTTGATTAGGTATTGTTACTATTGTATTTAAATGGTCTAACAACCACTGAAGTCTTGCAGCTCTTGAAATAGGAATATTTTTCGGCATCAAAATATAAACAATTTTTGCCTCCAAAACGGACAACGGATTTTCCTCCATTTCGGGAAAATCTCTTGCATATATCTCCCCATGCTCTAAAATAATAAATTCATTATTTACAAATTAAGTATATTGATAAATATATTTATAAATAGTCAATACAATATTATCTGAGCTTTTTTTAAAAATTTATTGCGAATAAACACATTAAGTATAAAATAAACTTTCCCAGAGATAAAATTTTAAGGGTCTCTTCAAATAAAAAAATCTAAAACGATTTTTTTGTCCATGTTGGAAAAAATTAGATATGTAGGGGAGGGTGGCCGCCATGAGGCATGGGCCACCATGAGAATTTGATTTTTTTTTGAACAGGAGAGGAAGAGAACCCCATTGGTCATATAATAGTTACCTCCCCTCCCAACCGCACATTCAGATATATTTTTGTTCACGGCCCACTTAGCCTCAAATGAGTACTTTGCACCAATACTCTGCGCAATGGCTGCGAGTTTAAAATCAACTTTCAAGAGAAGCATTTTTTTTTGAACAAACATTTTTCGTTTTTCAAAGAGATTTTAAAAAAATATATATATTTTTTTCATTTTTTTTTTTGAAAATATTTTTTTTAAATAATTGGAAAAATGCAATATACCATTTACTGTAAATAGTATATATGGAATGCGTTGCATTATACATCTTTATCTTATTCCAAAGCAAAATTTTGGATTGTCCCTCGTATGTCACACCTAATTTATACTCAGTTTATTTTCGGAAACAATTTAGCAACAATATTTCAAGCAAATTATTCATGCAATATTTTATAAAGTTTTCACGTTTATCTATATCGCAAAATACCTGAATATTAAATGACTAGGGAGGTAATTAGCAAGTCTACTTGCTTAGTATGTCGATAAAAAATAATAACTCGTTTCTATTAGGACTTGTTATACTATTCACAGCGCGTAGCGCTAGAATAGTATTATACGGTAGTTTCGAATTTCCCAAAATCGCCAGAAAAGGTCCTGGACTAAATATTCTTGGATACAAATGTGATTCATGAAAAAATAAGAAACTTTGAAAATGTCTGTCTGTTCGTCTGTCCGTCTGAAGTCACGTTTTTTGTTAACACGATAACTCAAGAACGAATAATCCGATCGACTTTTTAGAAAAAATCTCGCGAAAAATTAAGTTCTATGAGGGGAACATCTCTATTGTTTTTGATATTAATCCTGCCAAAAACAAAAAAGCTATGGGGGTAAAACTTAAAAAAAAAAATTCATTATAAAAAAATTTTGTTTTCAAAAACTAGGGTCCCCACCAAAGTTTCACAATTAAATTTCAGACTTTTTCCAACTACTAAAAGACTAAGAGATAAGTTATCTCGAAAAAAATCCTATCAATTATTTTAGAGCATTTGGTTTGGATGATAAGGTATAACATTATATTTTACATAATTGATATATCAAATATTAAATGTGAATTAGGAGCTGTCCATAAATAACGTCACGCTGCCTTGGAATATTTGGGAAAAAAAGGATTATCTTCAAATTTCCAGAAAAAAATATGTGATTAAAAAAAAAGGTTGTAAAAGTAAAATTTACCGAAAAATATAGGTACTAAAATTATAAACAAACTAAATTTAAAAGAAGATAACTAAAAAAATAGAGGGCGCCACTCAAGGCTTTTTTTGTCGCAAATAAAACTGATGACAAACAATTAATCACTTCAGATTTGGTGATAATTTGATTTTCACGTTTCCTTTGCAAATGAAATCAGGGGGGCGTCAGATAATCTGACTCAGATTTTCCTCACTATCTTACATGTCCAGTCCGGCACTGGATATGTTAATAAAACGCAAAAATGTATCTATTTTGTTTTGTTAAAATAAAAAATGTATGGCGACAGTACATTTTATTTTACCCCCTTTCTACTTATGTCGCATAATTTATGGAAAGTCCCTTATCGGTTTTAAATTAAAACTTTTAATGAATACTATATTGTTTTACAATGATTGATTATGGACCTTTGGTGACACAAGAAGAAAATTATCTTTTTATTATTTAGATAACAGCTACTCAATGGCTAGGAAATTTTTAAGATCCTGTCTCTTAGTAACTAAATAATACTTTGAAAGTACACTGCAAAAAATCTATCACAAAAAAAACCTTTTCAAAATTTTATGAGCTGTCAATTTTACAAAAAAAATATAACGCAAAAAAATTTAAAAAAATTGCAATATTTCAAAATTTAAATTTGTTTGTCATGTGACCAAAATTAAGCAATCTATTTATTCTACAAAGTATTAGTTTTTACCCCCTTTAATTCTTTTAACCCATCTCAATTTTGCCAAAAACAACCCCAGCTGAAAGGGCCGTGCGCCCGCCCGGTCGCTGTCGAGGAGGGACGCCAAACTGGCGCTTCTTTGGGTCGGTTTTCGGAGTGATAAGATTTATATTACTGCTCAATTGTGGCAAGTGGGGGCGCAAAACTGGTTGGTGGTCGAGGTGAAGGTAATGAGCTAAAAAAAACCAGCAAACACAGTCACGTCAATAGACGTGATATACACGTCAAATGACGTCAATTAACGTGTATTTCACGTCTATTGTGACTGTGTTGATAGGTAAGTGGGTAAAAGTATGTAAAGTTTTTTTTGCCAGTGTATACACAAAATTTATTCATTAAATTTTGCAGAGCATGTTATCATTTTTATATATTTAAACAGTTGTTATCTCTTAAATATTAGCAGCATAGTAATTATCTAAAATTATAACTACTACATAGCTTTGATAATACATAATTAAAAAAAATCAATGCAGACAAAATTTTATGTATATCTGATAAATCGTTTTTTTTTTAACCAGCTTTATAATTCATGACATAATAAATGTATTTTAATTTTAGTGTTTTTAATAATATTATTATAGGGTTATTTTTAAAATAGGATAGCACCAAGTGCCAAAACTAATAAAGCCCTAAGTAGTGACATAAATGAAAAAAATTACAAATGGAATAGGTATTTTAAAATACTTGGTCACGCAATATACATACTCCTTAAAAATGTCCTGCATGTTTTCTTATTTTCGCGCCCCTTGTTGTTAGTTCCGGGGGGATACTCCCCTCTTCCTCCCCTTTTTTATGGCCTGGGTTCTATTTTTAAAAATATTTTTTTATTTTTGTCAATATTATTTTTTTTTATTTTTATTTTTTTGCATTATTTTTTTTATTAATTTACATTTTTGTATATATACCTATGTAAGTATAATACTAGCTAGGCTAGCTAGTATTTATTATAATTTTTAAACATTTTCATTTTGGAAGTTAAAATTTGCTTTGGAAAATATTTAAAAACAAACAAAAATATAAATTACAAAATGATTTATGGATATTAGGTAGTAGCAAGTTTTGCTTTCTTGTGATTTTTTAACAGGAAACTGTATTTTTTATTTGAATACTTGTTTAACAAGAAAAAAGCCTTGATAAAGACATTTCTTTTTTATGTACCTTAATTAAACAAACCTTAATATGAAATTAGTAGGTCAAGGGTATAAATAGTCTCACGAAAGCTTCTTGAGACATATACACAGACAGTTTTTCAATATTTAGAAATAATGTGCTATAAATATAAATATTTCAAAACAGCTTGTCATTTATTTTATATAAAACAATATTTATAATAGGTAAAGTATAAGAAAAAACATACGTATAAAAATGATAAGAAAAAAATAAAATCTTACCAGATTCAAGCCCCTCGTCAGACTCTAAACTTTGGGAATCCAATTCCATTATTAAAACCAATACAATACCATGTTTCCATATACAAAAATCACATTAAAATTAAACATTTTTATTTGAATTTAGTCAGTTTATTTTAGATAGAACAACTTGCATGGAAACACATCGTTTAAAAAAATCACAACAAACTACTCTTGTAAACAATTATTTTAATGGATGACACTAAGGGGGTTTAGTTAAATATTAGTATACAAATATTTGCGTTCTATTAGATTTACAGTAAGATTACATCACGAGAAAATAACATAACCTCCGTTGTCTGTTTATGTTGATTTATTAAACGCGTGAAGTTAGCCACATACAATCTATCTCTCTCTATTAGGTATTAGCTGCCGTGGCTATTCAACTGTTTCAAATTGAAATTTTTAATTTATAACCACAAAATTTTTGTAAAGATGTTGAATTTAAGATAAAAGTAGTCTAGTTGTATATTTCTCTATAATTAATAACGTGAGCGATATAATCAGGTCCCGACGGTGGTATAAATACGTAGGGCGCCAAAAGGGTAGCCCAAGAGCGTAAAACTGGGTGATTTTTTTTGGTCAACTTGAACGACGAGCTGCTTTTCTTAGTTATTATAGACCTGAATTAACTTGTGGGTTTAAAATTTGTTCTTTGGTACCAGTTTTTGAAACCACTGTCCGGCCCTGAATATAGTAAGCGGTATTTGTAAAATCTAGCAGTAGAAGCTAGCTAACATTGAATAAAACTAGGAGATACAAAGTATGCACAAGCCAAAAGCTTAATTGGGGCTCGCCATGAATCTGTATAAAATAAATAAATATATTTTTTATTTTATAAAAAGATTCCCTTCCTCTTTGAAATTTCAATGTTAAAAAATTATTCTTTTTTTTTGCTTACAATGTAAGAAGAACTCTAGGTAATAATTGTCATAAACAGTTTTGGTGAATGCGCCCAGTATACATCTTGGCGCATTCACCAAAATTGATTTGAACAAGTTGAAAATTTAAATATATTATATTAATCTAAGAAATTTTATTTTTTTTGTAAAATTTAAAATTATTCAGGGGTTTACACCTCGCATCCAATTATATGATAATATTTGTATTATTTATAAATTATAATAAACCTTTTATTTAGGAATAAAAATAAAAACTTCTTTTAAAATGAATTTAGTTTATTGATATGCTAATCTTTGTTAAAATTAAGTAATAAAAATATATTTTAGGTAATACTTTGGTAAAAATATACTATAAATCTACAAGCTTTAAATATTTACAATTCTAAATAACACTAGTTTACAAATTTGAACTTTTTTTATTGCGTCCATGAAGTTATTCAATTTTCTTGTGTAATTTTGTCTTTTAAATAAAAATCCGTTGAGAAAAAACAGTTATAATCAGTGGCCGACTGGTCATAAGGCAAGGTCGGAAAAAGCCGACCAGGCCCTACCACTAAATGGGCCCTCCCATAGCCATTTGTTATGTTTTGACTATCCCGGGCCCTCAATTTCCCTATTTCTGACCTGTTTTACGGGCCTTTTCTTCATTTTTCCGACTGCTCATGAAGAAACCACTCCGCACCTGACTTTCATAGCTAAAATTTAAGCTACATGGCTGGGCCAGCTAAAATACAGCTAAAACGGTTCAAAAGTAACTATTTTTTCTCGAAAATTTTTAATTCAGCAGTAAAAATGCGTAGAGCTGTTACAATATCTGACAATAAAACCCTGACTGCGCCCACCTTACCCCATCTTAAAAACATCTGGCTACACAAGACGCTTTTAACGTGAAGCCAAATTTTTTCACAGATACGATGTTTTTAACTTCTACTTAAAACACGAATTATGGTTCTTCCATTGTGCATTTCACGTGTCATAAAATCCCTGTAAACTAGTGTAATTAATGAGAATCACATTGAAAAAAAACGCTCTCAATCAACGATAATTTGAAAAAAAAAATAAAAAATAGCTACCAGACATTAATTTGGTTTTAAAAAAGTATCAAAAAGCTTAAATTCTAGACTAGAACACTTTTGAATTGCAATTGTTTAGAAAATGATTTTTTCTATAACTATTCTTATAATAGCTTGTTACAAAATTCATTTTAAATATGTGAAGATTATATTTGTGAAGATCAAGACCTATTAACACATCTCGCACAAAACAATTTAATCTCTTATTTAATAGTCATAGAAAAAGTAAATTATTCTACTCGCTTGTGTTTACGCTCGTCAAATAATATGTGCGAACATTTTTTTATATTATATTTGTATAATTCGTTGGGAGACTTTGAGATCTTTAGTTAATTATACATAATGAAAGTTATGAGGGGATACTTTTTGAAGAAAAAAAGTGTACTTTATGACGGTCTATGAAATCATGGCACAAGTGCCCCTCAAGTGAAGCTTTAGTGTCCCCAATTGAGGTACCCATCACCCTTTCTGAACACCTCCAGTGCCCACCAGTAAAAATTATCTGCAATCTTGTTTATGACTCACAAGTGTACAAGAATTGCCCCAAAAACTACCCCCTCAGATAGTTACCTATACCAGGCAAGATATATTGTTAGGTACCCCGTTTTTATGCTAAAATAGTTTGTACGAATACCTATGATATAGGGTTAATATATAGGGTTAACATTTTCTAGCCAAAATATCAATCACATATTTGACGTTCCATGTGGAAAAAGACCTTATGAGATTTTAAATTTCTAACCATTATAACTCGAAAATGCTTTGAGATTAAGACTTTCATTAGTTTATCATTAAAAAATCCAGGTGTATTTTTTAATAAAAATTGAAATTAATAATAATTTCCTTCTTTTTCGGTTCAGCAAAATCTTTAAGATCAATTTTTGCATAGAACATCAAATTATGATAATTCTCTATCTAAAATATCACAAGATTATTGATTAAGTGTTCATATAGAATAAATTAACGATTATATTATATACATCATTGTAATAAAAAAATTAAAATAAATATATATACATAAATACGGAGATTCATAAATAGGTTACAATATCTTAAGGGGCGATTCTAGATAAAAGAAAAAATATGTTAACCCGCCAGTTTTAAAAACAGGGAATATACATTATCCCTATGTAGGTTTGGGGTATTTCTACATCAGTAATTAAAAAAATCATATAAACATTCTTGTCATAGATTAAACTACAAAAATTGGTCTTTAGGAGCCATTTTTGGGCCTATGTTTTTCCGAACTTTTTCACGTTTTTTTTTATATAAAACTATCTCTTAAAATCCTGCAACCTAGTATACAATTTAAAAATGAATTTGATAAGCTATTCAGTACTTGCTTAGTCAAATTTATTTACAAATATACATTTGAATGTAAATTACAGATAAAATAGGACGATACAGAAGGGTCAATTTATTTATTTTAAAAATCTATAATACCTTTATAAAAAAGGTGAAAAGAAATTTCAAAAAAAAATCAGGTTGGGATATTGGGTGAAACCACAATACGTAATATCATAAATTTATTTATTTCAATTATTTTTCAGCCACTGCATTAAGAATTAGGTATTTATCATAATAAAAAATTAAACCCTCTGAAAAAGTCATTAAACCTAAGTGTGGGGCCAGTATTTTAATTTTTAATAGCTCCAGAGCTGTCTCTGAGATATGAATGATACATATTTCGAGATAAAAAACTAGGAAAAGGTGTTTAAATATCTTGCCATTCAAAACAAAATAAAAATTTACTTGATTTTATTTTTGGTTTTAGCTTATACGCAAAAGTGTGTGAAATACCTCATACAACAATATTATTTTGTAAGCTTACAAACATCCTCTAGAATGCTTCTTTCCTAAAACCCATCTGGAGCATTAAAATTACAAACTGACCCTGATGATGTACCTATATTATATTGTAGTTTCTGAGTCTATAGGGGTCGGACCTTGCGAGGTATACGCAGGAGGGCCATTATTCATAAAGGCCATGGACCTTAAACTAGTCCTATTCGGATTATTGCGTTTTTGCGGCACTTGGGGTGTTGCATGACTATGGTGATATATTTTAGGAGCCAAAGGCGGAGGAGGCGGGACATTGTAGTTGATTGCTCTAGTTCCGTGAAAATTTGAGTAACTAGACCTGACAGAGGCAGGTCTGTTATTGTAAACCTCCTCAAATTCTTCAGGTTCGTTTAGGGATTGATTCGACTGTTGATAAGAGGGGTTTGTATGTCCATTACTCCCCTGCCAGTTGTGATGATGTACCAGATTGTTGTTTGAAGCTGAATTGTAATAATTTGGCATATTTTCAATAGGCGACGGACTTGCGGGGCTATCATAGGCTTGCACTGCCATCTGTTGCTGTTCTAGGAGTTTGGTAACGGGATTTTGAGCCATTCTTCTTGAGCTTCTCGTCGAGGATCTCGGATGGGACTGTCTACGGCTCGAAGTACTATGTCTTCCGGATGAGCCCCGTGTCATAACGCTCCGTCTCTTTACTCTTCGGGGTGTCATTGGTTTGGGTGATACTGGTGGTGGTATGTGGTTGAACTCGTCATCGCTATTATCTACTTGCGAACTGAACTCGATAGAGTAAAGAGACATGCGTTTGTTATTTTTTTTCCGGGATGACTTATGTGATGCTGTCAAAATAATGTTTATCTTATTTACATGCTGAGTACATATGTAAGTTATTATGCTCGTGCCTATTGTAATAAAAGCAGCACAGGGTATTATCAGAATGAACTTTTTTTACCATTTTACCATTAAAAATTAATAGCTCCGAACTTTACGACTTTAAATGCCCCTAAAAAAAATTACCCAAGTACCTGCTGGCCAATTTAACCCACTAAACGCCGTTTTTAAGCTAAAATATGTTTTTTTTTGCCAATATATTTTGATACACAATTTTTTTTTAACACCTAATTTTTCGTTTTTATTTTCTCTCTTGCAAAAATACTTTAATCAACTTGATATCCGTTTTGCGCCACAAATTGTCCTTGAAAAATTATTGCACATTTTGGAAACGTTTGGTTTCGTTGTGTTGTACTACTATACTAAAGTAAAAAACTTAATTTAACACGCTTTCAAGTCCATTCTAGATAAACCGGGAAAAGACAATGCGTAATTATTGAAAACTGAATCGGATATACGAGTTCAACCGCGTCCGTATTTAAAATTTCACAAGATTACACACTGGCAGGCGGACTCCGTGCACTATAGAATTCTACCAATCTCCGCAATTATACATATGACGGGTACCATACACAGAACTGAAGATCTTCTGAATACCTTTAGTTCTGTGGTACCATACCGCTAAAATTTTAACGCGCGGAGTACCAGTCATATGTAGAATTACGGCGAATGATAGATTTCTATAGTACACGAGTCCGTCTGCAAGTAGTGTCATCTCGTAAATTTTTTGTCAACTTTTAATTATTGCCGCCGTTGAACTTGTATATTGGCACATTTCGCTAGCAAAAGCCTCTGTTAAGATTTAAAAAAATAGGCAAAAAGACATCACAAAACATAAAAAATGAAACAGAAAAAAATAAGCGTAAACTTAAAATTTATTAGTCAAGATTAATTATTATATTACATAAAGAAAATTGTTCATGCTACAGCACTATTATAGATTTACTGTATCTAAATACATGCAGAGTGTATTCCTGTCAAAAATCACCGAAAAAAATAAAAATTTGTAATTTTTTATTTAGGATTTTGTACTTGTAGTTATCTAAGTATCCTTATATACAAAGTATTTGTAGTTATCTAAGTATCCTTATACACTAAGTATCCTTATACACGATTTTCACATTTTGGGAACCGAGAATTTTTCTAATCTTTAGGTACACTGTAATAGAAACAAAAGTTTTTTGACCAAAAAAATATGTTAAGCGGTTTCGACTTGGCGCCAATGTCTAAATCTAAAAAAGTGATTTTCGCTCCCACCTAAAAGACCACAGACATTTCATAAGTCTATGAAAAAGACAGGAATATTTTTTTACTGTCACTTTTATGGCTTTAATGTACTAATATTTTAGCAGGTGGGAATTTGTTAATGGGGACCAGCCGCAAAAACTGTTTGTTTTAAGAAATGGGCACTATAGATATGCTTGTCTAACATAGCAGAAAAGATAAAAGTTTAATAATTAAGAAGTCAAATAAATTGACACCTACATGTGTGCATTCTGGTACATATAATAAACTGGGAATTTTTAACAGGAATATACCACATAAATACTAGAAAGAAACTAATTTCTACTAAATATTTGGAAAGAAAAAATAAGCTAAACTAAATCTATATACGAGATGTTTCAAAAGCATGAAGACCTTTAAGAACTTTAAGTGGAGTGGAGAATTAAAACAAATAGTTAGTATATTACATAACAAGGTGGGAAAGTTTAATTACAGCCAGGACTATGTCCAGATATATGTCCAAGACTCGAAGAGCTCTCCCGAGACTATAAGGATTCCCCATCAAAGCTTTGCATAGTATACAATTTTATTTACAATCATGCTATTTTAAAACACCCTGTATATTATTAATTTGAAATTAAATTTATAAACAAAATGTTCATTGAAACATAATGTCATGACTAGAATAAATTTTGAACAAACTTTAACCTAAGGGTAACTAAAAAAAAAGAGTCAGACTCAAAAAAGTTTAAAAATATATAATGAATATATAACTGATAAATATTGAAAACCTAATGATGTGTAGGCAAGTTGTAAGCACCATAATATTTAGGGATAACCCAAGTACACGAGTTACAATATGCTTAAAACATTAACTATAGTAAACAAACCGTTAGTTAAACCAGTTAGTTTGGTTTTCTGCCTGTGAAGTTATCTGCACCGTCAAAGTGAAGCAACTCCTTATGGGCCTATTTAAAAATACGAAGTAAAAACGTAAACGTAAAATCGTAAAAAATTCTGTACGCTGATTGGTTCAATTTCAAGGTTGAAACAATCAGAGTAACATGTAACAAACATGTTTTTACGTCGTATTTGTAAATGGGTCTTAACGTCCCAATTCGTATTAACTTGGTTCTCCCGGCCATTATTTATTATGTTTACTCTACTTTGTGCTACTTAAAGACAATTTATTCAATTTATTTTTTAGTAATCTGTAAGACTGACTGCAATTTGAGATCAATTATCATAAACAGCGTTGGTAGTCAACGATTTGGGCCTGTTAGAAACATTTCTGTTGAACGAAATCGCTTCAAAAGAGTTACTTCGATAAGTCGGAAATCTGATTTCGTCAGCATGTATTACTTTTTTGTTAGTCTTTTTGTTACTTCTCATGTGAGTTGGTATGTCGTTTTTGTAAACGTTTAGCGCAAAGTTGTCGTGGTGTGCTTTATTATTTAAACTTTTGTTAGAAGTGTGATGGCTAGAGTTCACGTACATTGGTTGTAATAAAATATTATGGGGACCATCGGCTTTCTCGAAATTAACTGAAACCAAGAAATGAAACAGCGATAGCCTACATCTACATCAAGATTTATCCAAAGGGCATAATTAACAAAATATAACAATAAATGGACTGTATATGCTATAAAATTTCAATCGGCGTATTCTTAAAAAATATCCTCGTCTTACTATCTCCAAAAAATCGGTTTTCGGTTCATCATCAACTCCAGTTAATTATTTTAATTAGTTTATAAGTAAAGTTGTTTAATGTTACATTGGAGTTTGTATAAGTTATCAGTTGTTATGTACAGAGTTGATTAGTTCAAGGAACCGAAAATCGATTGTTTGGAGATACAAGGTTGAGAAAGTTACACAACGTTATCTAAAACAAGCGATCCGCAGTAGTGGTTGACAAAACTAGAGATACTAAATTTTAGAAAATTTATTCCAAATTAAATATATGTTACTCTAATTATCGTGTATCTAAAATTTATTTGTTTTAAAAACATTTATTTATTACTAATGGGCTAGAATTTTTTTGAGGAGGAGTGGCAGAAACAAAAATTTCCCGAAACTAAAGATTGCGATTTGACAACTTATTACTCGTTTTTAATCAAGAATGCGACTTTCCAGCATTTAACCCGCGCCCCTCTCCACTCCATACTTCAAAAATTAACGTCGATTTAGGTTCCGCAAAGGATAAAATATTTAAAATTTTCTAAAAAAAAATAAAAAAGTTCTAAAAAATATAGAGTTAATCCTTACTTCGCTAAAAATGTTTTACCGTTATAAAACGGGTCGGTTGAAAACTACTTTTAGGGCATAACTAGATATTATGAACCTTGTATCATATCATATTACTAAATATAAGCAGTGTATCAAATAATTACTGAGAAAACAAGAATTACTTATCTTATTTAACTTTTTTCACACTATAAAAAAGAAAGAATTTTATAAGTTCAAAAGTTAATGATATTTGTTATACCCATAGCACCAGAAAGTATAGAATATTTTTGTTATATGTACAGGGTGATTAAAACTTGAGTGCTCAGGGCTGTATCTCAATAACGGTAAAAGCAATTTAATTTTTTATTTTAAATCTTCTTACCCTTGAAATGGTGAAAAAGAAACAGCATACCTTGCAAGGTTACTGTGGTAACCTTTTTCTCTTGAGTTAACAAACCTAGTATTAAGATGAGAAAATCACTAAACGAAAGTATCTTTTATTCAAACATGGAATAAAGTAGACAGACTTTAAAATAAACCAATAAAAATGGTTTAATTCTAAACATTCTGAGATACTGATTGGTCACTCAAATAGTGGATTTAACCATATTGCTCTCTTATATTTGGTTATAAATGAGAAAAAGTGAGAGGTTTAGAATCACATGGTTCTCCTTAAATCATACACAGACCATATAACTATTTATTTTGCATATTATACCCTTCAGAATTGTATTAAAACTAGAGAAGAAAGATGAAATGCATGAAAAGGTGCTACATATAAAAGGTGCATACCACTACTGTTTTAGAGGTGACTTACCAAACAGTTTGTGAATCAAATCCACCAATGTAATCGACTGCAAGCATATTAATAATGAAGGATACATGTGATTTCAAGATTTTGCACTCTATTATAAAATACACTGCATAGATAAAAACGCTTTTCTGCTTACCTAGTCGGTTTGTCCGTAACGTTTTTTTTGTCCAAATTTTATTGGTCAAAATTTTTTCACTATAATTTTTTTGGGGCATTTTTTATTACTAAGTGCAGGGCTACCACATTTTTATAGTTGGATAATGAATGAAACAGAAGATATTATGAATGATATATGTTTGTATAACTGGTAAAGTAAAACACTAGCCTATAGTAAAAAATTTCCATATACATAAAATATGTACCATTCCAGAGGTCTGAAGTTTCTACGTTTCTTTTATTAATAAGATTTCTACCCGAAATCGAAACTTGAATCTATTAAAAAATTCAGTAGTGTACCGCTTATATTTTAGCACATTTAATTTTACTTTTTAAATTAGAAAAATACGGAAAAGGAGGAAAGCACTTTTCACCTATGCAGCATATATTTTTTAGTCACCAATACATATTTAAGTAAGCATATCATAATAAATTGCTATAAATCTTTACTCTCAAGTTGATAATTAAAGGAGTTTTATGTTAGTGTGTGTGTGTAGTACTAATGAATGTGTCTATAAAAATGAATAACTATATATTTACTTACAAGTGTCATCTTCTTCTGAAAATGTCCTCCACAGGCATATGCTTGTTATGCAGCCAATAAACTTAAAATACAAAAACAAAAAATCAGGTCCCTGATAAAACTCTAGTAGAAACAAAAAGTGTCATGTGAAAGTGCCATGCCATCATACACGAAAAAAACCTTTTCGATAGATTAGGCCATGAGGCAATCATAGAAACGCTAGCCTTTTCACAAGTGCTTAATATAAAAAAGATTTATGGGACCCTTCTACCCTTGCAGCACCCTTAAATGAATAATTTTTTTATGATGGTAAAAAAAGGTCACATCAAAGTGCGATTTTCCCAACTCAAGAGTGATTGGGGAGAGGCATATGCTCCCCCTTTCCTCTATAGTGGCGCTCCTGATTAAATTCCTGAGCCAGTTTCAAATACCAATCTGCTCCAATCCTGAAGATCTAGAAAAAAAAACTAAAAACTCGTTTCTTACCGCTAAAAAGCATTGTAGTCCAGCTTGAAACAATTCTACACTTCTGTAGTCAACTAAACAGTCAGTTACTTCTCCATTTATATTTAATGGTTCTACGTCACTAGGCACGACTCTGCAACCAGGGCCTCCTGTCTCCCACCAACTATTACTGGTTATGTCTAATTTGAGCACTTTATTAGTCTAAAATCAAAAAAAAAAAATATATATATATAGCACTGAACAACTTTGCATTTGAACGAGGGGCAAGTCACAGGGGTGGTATTTCGTCCCTTCGAGAGGCGATATGAAGCGATATCGGGGGCGGTATCGAGGCGATATCGGGCGATACTGATCAATGTAAAAGGCGATATTTTGTCCCGAAAATGAAAAGTAACATGTCCCTCTCATTTAAAGGATCAGAAATGGTGTTACCATTAAAAAAAAATGGGCTAATTGGTAGAAGAGGCTCAAATTAAATTCTAGTTTTTTTTTTCAACAAAAGGTTGACTTTTTTGAAAAAATATTTTTGTATTGTTGAAATTATTAATTTAAAAAATTTTCAGGGTGGCAGCCACACTGTATTTCATATATTTTTTGAAAATATATAATTTTTCCTGAATTTTTATCTGATGTATTAAATTCCCTGATATTTCCCTGATTTTTTCCAGAATGTGGCCACCCTGTTATTAAAATTAAGTTTATGGCTGCAGAAATGTGTGACAAATTCATAAATAACCAATTAATTTTGAGCAACTACTACAGGTCTAACCATCATACAGTGTTTTTACCAGTTTTTTTTTGAAATTTCATGAACTTTCATGTGTTATATCTGGAAATTCAGTTCTGCTGATGAAAACCGTATATTTTTACTTTAATTTCATAAAAATGCATCGTTTTTAAATTTTGAATTTCCTGATGAGATTTTATGTGGACTTACTAATCAAGTTCATCAATCAGCTTTCAGGATTTCCATACAAAAATTCATGAAATTTAAAGTCTATTGGAATCAATTTTTTTTTAAGGAATTTGAAGTGCTGCAATTCTAAGAATTTATTAGTCATAAATATCTAATTTTTATGAATAATTTTTATATGATCTATCATCAGATCTATCTTTTTATATGCATTTTTAGGTATGTATCACTAGAGAATATTATGAAATTATTACCTTATGATCCAAGCCAGCAATATCTAAATATAAACAAATAATAAATATGTTCCATGCCAGCCAAAAAATGTTCCAAAACAGATACTGAAAAAAATGAATAAAATTAGGTCAAAAATTATAAATAAATTATTGCCAACACTTACCGCTATAATATATTTTGTCCTGTAGTGATAGGAACCAAAAGATCCAAAAATAATAAAAATTATGTCAAAGAAATTTACCAATATGGGTATCCATAGAAACCCAAGGAAATCAAACACTTGCCTTACAATTATTGTTATCTACAAAAAATAAAACACATTATATTGAATAAAATAACATAAATTAACAAAACTTACCAATTGGAAGATACATATTAACAAAAAAAAGTGTCTTTTTGTGCAAAATCCCATGTCATTAGATTCAATATTATATTTCTAAATGAATGTCTAGTATTTTAATACTCTGTTAGAGTAAAAATTTCCCATTTTACCATTTTTAACACTCACAAATAAAGTAAAATAACTATAAAGACTGATACACTTGAAATAACAATTAATAACACAGGAAATACACAATTTTGCTTACAGGTACCTGTTAAATGCACTGGCGCTCGCCATTGTTCAATTTTCCCAAGATCTTTATCTATAGCTATCTCTCTCTAACACATTAAAACCAAATCTCCGATTTCACTCCCACATATGGATTAACCTGAAGTTAGCCGTATACAACAAACTTATAAAACAACAGGTACGGACTTAGCTCCAGCAAAATTTACATTTTAGATGCATGAAAAAAATTAGTCGTTTCCAATTAAAAACTTTATCTATTCTAACGAAAGTAGTGTGCATGACATTCAAATAATAATTATTGACCTTAAAATTAATAAGGTTCATTTTAAAACCTATTAAAATTTTTCAATATATTTAAATTCAATATAATTTCAATAAAATAAACTACGTTTTATAGGGTAGATAATTTTTTGATCACATTTTATTTCAACCCTCTATATTTTGCAATAGAATAATTTCTCTCTCTCTCTCACTCTTTCTCTCTCTCTCTCTCTCTCTCTCTCTCTCTCTCTCTCTCTCTCTCTCTCTCTCTCTCTCTCTCTCTCTCTCTCTCTCTCTCTCTCTCTCTCTCTCTCTCTCCCTCTCTCCCTCTCTCTCTCTCTCTCTCTCTCTCTCTCTCCCCCATCTCTCTCTATCTCTCTCTAAAAACATTAGAAGGAATGAGAGATTATCTTTATGGCTGTATAACGGGTTGCGTTGGTTTACATTGCTTTATGTGAAATAGGTCAATAACTTTGTAGGTATTACGGATTATAAAATCTTTTTCTTTTACTATTTCTTCCTATAGTTATCGCCTTCATCCACTAAAGTCTTCATTTAATAGTGAAGAAGCCTTAAAGTTGTATTTTTATGTTTTAAAATTAACTCCCAGCAGCTCTATTCTTGATCATTCGCATACGCTGTTGTAATGTAATGTAATTGGTTGTAGCAACTGCGTATGCGAAATATTCTTGAGAATAATCAAAAATAGAGCTGCTGGTCCGTATTGAAGTCTTTCTTCTGTAGCTAACTTCAGGCGTGTTTTGAAAAATTTAAAAGCAATAATAACGGCAGTTCAAGTGTTTGCACCTGTTATATTTATTTAGACCCGGTGAATATGATATTTTTTTTATAGATATGAGATAGAACTTTTTTTTATGATCTGAAGTAGAAAATTTATGAATAACTTTGAAAATCACTTAATACGTTTAATGCTATGGCCTTCTTGGTTTAAATAAAATGAAGATACCTAATCTATAAATATCAAGTTTATTGACTTATTTAAACAAATAAATCTGCTAGATCATAGTGCAACTCAATCAAAATTAAATAGTATATTAAAACATACAAGTTTTTTCTTGTCAAAAAAACAAGCGTTTTTTATATTATGAAAGGGCGAGTCCATTCATCATAAATTAAGAGCTCTGCTAAACAAAATATGCAAGTAAAGAAGATAATTTTATAAAAACAATTAAAAATATTTTCTGTATAGATAAGTGAATGACGAGACCTACAGATAATGTAGAACCTAAAGTAAATACTTATCATTTAAACTAAAAACTTTTAACTAACAATTGCCTAAAATCATGTGCAAACTTTTATAAACACTGGTGAAAAACTATTAAAAACAGTGATTTAGTGAACAAGAATTAGAATAAAATGCAGAAAGATAAAGAAAAATCGACTTTAATGTAAGTATAATCATGGAGTTTGGCTAGGCTTGGATCTTGTTTACATAATTTGCCTTCGTCATGAAACTTTTATGATGAAACCAACGAAAAACACGATGACTTTTTTAATCATAATAAAATCTATATAATAAAATCAATGAGGTATCTGTATGTCTGTCTGTCTGTCTGTCTGTCCAGGACATACTGTCTTTTCAAAAGTTTTTTTCATACTTCTCACGTCAGAAACGTGGGTCTGCTGATGAGAAAAGTCTGAAACCCCCAGATTTTTTTAAAAGGGGATAGCAAAAAATAAATCATTTACAAAATTGGCGAATGCGCTAGCACTGAAAACTCCACGGGCTTAAATATGGACTTTCCCCTATACTAATTAGTGGAAAACATTAACATTTGGTTGTTTTATCGTATAGGTATATTTTTAGTTTTATCATCTTCAGATAAGACATTTAAAATATTAAAATATTACTAAATTATACAGGGATTACCCAAAAAACTACCCAAATCTAATTGAAAATCTTTCGAAAAAAGCGCCTAGTTCAAGTAATAAAAAGGACATTAAGTTTTTGGGATATTTTCCTTAGGAGACAATTTTTTTTTCAAAATTGATCTGAATACGATTATTTTGATGCCAACATTTTCTACACTCCCTTAGCCAATACTGTTTTTAGACCACGCTGTATTAAAAAAATATATAAGACATAATACTTATTTGATAACCTTAAAGTAAATTCTATAAGCAAACAATATCAATGTTATTTTGATAATAAATAAAAGGAAAATACTCAAAGTCTTGTTAAATATTATACATTGTTTAGAAATAAATTCAAGAGCTCATTTTCATATTGCAACAAGCCCATTTCTTAACTTTTTGGACTTTTAAAATAAAAAATAATTAAATTAAATAAGCTTATTTTTAAAACGCAACAAGTCCTATTTATCATAATGTTTAAATCTTCTGTACTGGCTTCTTTGTAATTAATTTTATTCGGCTTTTCTAAAAACCTGTAAACTATTATTAGAGATGATTTATCATAAATTCCAACTAAATCTCTTTATTGTCTCGCAAATTGCTATTTTCTTTTCTTCTCCAATATACATAGTGTCGTCTGCAAACATAACTAGATATTTTAGACCTATGTCACTGGTTTTCAATAGAAGCCACCAAACTGTAAATGGCATCAGTTTAGACATGTTTTTTTTTCTGTACAGGGTCAATAATAATGGCAAAGGGTATGGTGCATTCTCTAGACTCCCAAGCACACCAAATGGAAACTCGCCAAGGGGGGTGATCTACTGTGTCCATGGGACCCCCAGGGCAGGTTGCTGTAAGGTCCTGGAAGGTGAAATCATCGACATGCCCCCAGATGATAACCGCATCTTATCCGCCCATGCTAAAGAGAATGTAAATACTACCGAACTCGGTAAGTGAATTTAGGGTTGGTGTGTGTTCTTTTTTTGTAGATTAGAAATTTTTGATTTTATTGCGAATTTTTATGTACTCTTATAGAGATTTTTCCCTTATCTGGGATCAATTAACTCGAAAACGGTGTGTAGTAGAAAATGTTTAGTCATCAGGCTAGTAAAAAGGCATTAGGTGCATACAGAATCCGTTGACAGAACCCGGCCACCTTGAAATGTGTTTTTTGTAGAGCTGTGTAGTATTTGCTTATTGTCGCCTTCGCCAAAATTGCAAAAAAGATTGAAGACCAATGTTTGCCAACTCGTCTACAAAATGTGCCAACTGACATAATAAAACAGATGACTAAAAAAAAAATCTCACCTCTGGGCAATATCGAGAGGCAATTTTTAAATTTTTACAAATTTGGAGCTACATTCGCCAACTCGGAAAAGTATTGGCTATTTGGATCCGTCCCTGTCTCACGTCAGTGAGGGTAGTCGCCCCCCCCCCTCAAAAAAAAGTAATTTTTGTCACCCTTGGACCAGATTTTTCCTACGCGATCCTGTTTTATTGACAATCGCCTCCCCCATAAACCAACTCCTAAATCCGCCGTTGGTATATAATATGTATTTTTCGAGTTATTCTTAAAGGTTTCCTTTTTCATTAGTTATCTAGTATGCAGTTAATAAATAAAATATTATAAATTATTATCAGTACAATAGATGGCAGTAGACATTAAAAGCAAAATAAAATAATTTTCTCTTAAAATCATAAATATTTAATAATTACATTATAATACATGAATAATCAATTTTTATTACTCATATTTTTTTTTTAATTTTTACCCTCGGATAATACTTTGGTATTCTTGCACGGTGTCTGGGAATGAAGATTTAGTCCAACTTTCGAATAACCCAAATTTTATTTCATAACTGTATTCTGTTCTATTCTATTGGGCTCATTAAAAAAAAATCTATTAGGCACTTTTTTTAATTCAATTGAAAACGGATAAAATTAGAACAAAAAAAAATATTTTCTTCAATATCTCGATTTTGGCCCACCCTTTAAAAATATTTCATATAATAAAATAAAAATGATGGGCCTTATTAAGGACATGCAAAACCTCCAGGGTCGGCCTTTGCATTCGCGCCCCCATAAAGAAGATAAAAAGCTCCCGAAAAAAGTGAGGATGCCCTTAGGCCGCCTGGTGCACTATAGAGGCGACCTCTGGCAAGATTTAATAGCTCTAGGCTAAATAAGTATTACTACTTTTGTTAAACCATCTTGGGCTAAACCAGGGGTTAATTGTTTTTCCCAGCACACAATTCAGCAAAGGATACGACGCATTCGCCAAAATTGTAAAAAGTCAAAATAATCTTGTTGCGAAAATATCAAATTATACAAATTAAATGTGCCGCAGGCAATTTTTTTGAGTTTTTAAGTTTATATACAAAAAATTGTCGAGTTTTATCATTTAACGAACAGAGATCTACAATTTTCGATATTTTTTAACCGAGATTTAACAGAAACACACGAAAATGCGCAGCGTGTTTTTATGCATAGATAAGACAGACTTTTTCGCTAGTCTTAAAAATTAAAATTATTGGAAAAATTGCTCAATTTTTTGTTGTTTTTAAGTGAGAATAAATAGTTACTCTCATATATTATAATTATATTTAACTAAAAAAATATGAAATGGTATCAACTCAACCTATTTTCATTTGTTTATCATTACTGTCGATTTTGAAAAACTGAGAAATGAGTGCAATATTTTATTTCCAAAGATTTAATAATGTTTATTTAATTTAACATATATAGATGCTCTTTTATTTAACTTCAGATTAAATAAAACGATAAAATTTGCCACTTTTTATTTTGATATGTTATTTTAATCGTGATCAGCGTCTGCGTGGCGCGTTTTTTCAAAAATTAAATAAATAAATAAAAAAGTAAAACAAAACATGGGAGAACTTAGAATTTTTACTGTGTCCAATTTGAATTTTATGGAAAATGGAGAACAAAGTATGTAGAATAAGGCCAAAATTATTTTTAAGACTTTTTTACTAATGTTGAAAACTTAAATTTTTGATTTAAGTAGGTACTTAATTCAAAAATAGCAGCATTATTTTGGTTTTAGAAACCAGACAAATAGTTGTTTCGTATTTAATTATTGATTTGTTTGTCCCAAACAGCTCTTTTGTTAGTGTAACGAGCCCTATCTGTGACGTAGGGGAAAATGACAGAAATTTGTGGAAAATTGTTATTAGAATAATAATAAAAAAATATTTATTTAAGATTGAAATTATATGGAAATGCAATGCAAGATCATAACAAAATCTTATTAAAGCAAATATTTGTTACACGCGGCGGCCCCCCTACCCATTTATGGCGTCATCCCTGTACACAGCTTTAATACTATCGAATTATTATTGTAACATAGGAAAAATTCCAATACTGACGTTTCAATGCCTGCCAACATGCCTTGATGACTTGTTCTTAGCCGTTTTTTTTTATCAAATGATAAAGCATATTCCTTAAGGGAAAGCTGTCCCTGTTCTGCGCACATTCTAAATAAATAATAGAATTAGTTATAAGTTAATTATAATCAATTAGCAGTTTTTTAAGATAAAACATTAACTTCCCGAAAAAGTGGGATTTTCCTAGGGATTAAAGATAGTTCAAGGTATACAAAAGTTTATTGTATTTACGATGTTTGAAGAGGTTATTGATAAATTATGGAAAGTATTTCTCATAAAATATATTAATTTCGCGGAAGAACAACAACGATGAACTTACTATTAAGGGCAAACGCATGAAGGATTTCGATATTATTAAAAATCAATAAAATTATAGAAAAAGATATAGGGGCATCATTCGAGTGTGCAGCCTTGTGAAAATAATTTATGCGTACCTTATAAATAAACATAACCAATTATAGCAAGTAGTTATTTTTATTTACATCTATGTCAATAAAAAAACTTTTTTGGCGCGGCGAAGCGAAACTGATATATGGCACTAGTGTTTGACGAGAGTCGAGAAACGGAACTTCTCGTCTCCGTTGTCGAGAGTCTCGATTAACTTCTGGTCACGAACCCTTTGAGATATAGCAACAAATTTTCGCATGTGAACTAATTTTAATAATAAGATGGGCCCATCTTTATATGATATTTTCATGTAGTTATTGTAACCAGGGGCGTGCGAAACGGGGTGACCTTATCAGTTTTTCGTCCCAATTTTTTTTCTGTGTGCCTTTTTGTAATTTTATTATTGTTACATGATTCCTTAGGTCAAAATACATAAAAAAGGTACTCTTGTTGTATTACTGTAGGATTAACCGTTTTCGAGAAAATTTAATTTTACGTTTCAAAGACAAAATTAAATATAAAATGTTAAAAAAAAATATTTTGTTGTAGCAGAATTATTTTAGCTTTTGGGTGAGGGTGATGAGGACGAGGGCGTTATATTTAAATACTAATTACCCAAAGCAATAACAAATTAGTAAAAATTATCTTATTGATAAAATACTTAATCAGTTAAAACTGTAAATTCTTAACTAATTAATGTCCCGAATAATGTTAAAAATTGCTGTAGATAACCAATACGTATCTACATTAAGTTTACTTACAGGGTGATTTAGAAATGCGGTTACAAATTAAAAGAGTTGATTTTTACATAAAATAATTATAAAAAAAGTTTCGAGAACCAGAGGTTCGGAATCTCTGCTAAGGGAGATACCGCCCTCAAATGGGCGCTTTTATTTTTTATGGAATATATAACCTTTGTAGACAATTGTTTGCATGTTATCTGGTATTATATGTAGGTAAAATTTGCAAAATGGAGGAGGGGGTGCCTTTACTTTTATATTTGCAATTTTTTTTTTGGATTTTTCAGTTAAAATTATTTTTTTACCAAATATTCATATATAGGTAATTATTATAAGGGTAGGATCAACAGCGGATGAGAAAAAATGCATTTAAAGAGATATATTTAACTCCTAGCTTAAAAAAGTAAAAAATGTCTCTTTGCAGTTAACTTTACAAAGTAATTTTACCTTAAAATACATAAAAAAAACTATACAATACAAACATCCTTAGAAAAATAGGTAGGCCTTTTAAAGATAGCTTTTTCGGCAGCCATTTTTGTATTTTAACAAACTATAAATGGTTAAAAAAATAAATTCAATATATTTTCAATAAATTTGTCAAAAGGTCCTTGGCGAGGCCCGTCTAATCTGGACGGTATCAATCTGATTTTCTATATACATAGTGTATACGTATAGTAATGTTAGTTGTTTCCAAATTTTTTAACATCCTGTATCTGTATCAATTTATTACATTTTTCTTATTATCTATATTTTGTTTTGTAAACTAATATTTGTATAGGTAGACATACTAGGTATTTGCCTACTATCTTCAAGATAGACCAAAAGTTTGTTGGCTATTAGTGTGGAACAAAAAAAATCTTTTTTTTTTTCTTTATATTTGTATATTCACAATAAAGTTATTGTAAAACAGTGTTACAATAGTTAGATATTAACCTCGATATTAAAAGTTGAAAATTGATACCTCCTTTTTTTAAACCTTAAAATTTCATTTTTCTTATTCTTCTGCAATTTACAGCATAACACATAAAAAACTTATTTCATAAAATATTTTATCTCATTTCAAATAATTTGTCTCATAATTGTCGTGCAAAAATTATATAAGATTTTTAGAGGGTTATCAATAATTTAAATGTCTACAAATCACTTTTAAAGGCGCTTTTACACTTCAGCGTTTGACGCTGGCGGCATATCCCCACCATTCTGTCTATCAGCTCTCGCCGGCGATCTCCGCTATTTCCGTTTACAGTTCAGCGTTTTTGTGGGTGTGTATTAATTTCTTGAATTTCCTGCTGATTTAAACGCACGGTATATACATTGCCCGTAATGGGACTTTTAAATTTAACGAAACTAGCGCTCATTGTTTGAAAAAAACAATCAACAACGTTATAAAACTTTATAACTTTGCAAAACAACACAACCTAACCTCAAAAACGCGGCGTCAAATCGCCCGAAGTTCAAAAAATTCAACTTCAGCATCGACCGTTGGCGGTAGAAAAGTGGGGTTGAAGAGATAGGGGAATAGAACCAATCAGATTACTCAAAGAGCTAACGCTGCGTCAATCGCCGAACTGTAAAAGCCGCTTAAGTGAACACGGCTTCTTAAAAATTGTTATTCTTTAAGAAGCCACAGTGCTTTTAAAACTTATTTTCGAACCTATATACCTATATGTGTATATAAACTTTTTAATGTATTGGTGATGATCAAAACGTGAAATTACCTCTTTAACTACAATTTTTTGAAAAACGGTTGGTCGTATGGTGTTACATAAAGTTTTATGTATTTTTAAATAAGGAATCATACTTTATTGAGAAAATGTTAAAAAACCTATAGACAAAAAAGTGAAAACGCCTCCCCTCATTTTGCACGGCCCTGGTTAAAGTTACCAAAAAAATTGCCTTTGTCACGGTCAGCAAATGTGCAAAAATCATTACTGTAGGTTAAAGGGTTCCAGAGATATATTTTGAATGTAGAATCAACCCTTAAAATTTTGTAACCCCCATACTTCTGAAAATTATTAATTTAGGTGATATGTTAAAAAAAATTGTAAAAAATAAATCGAAACGAGATTTTTAAAAAGGGTATTTTATTTCACTCTATGTTGTATCTGATTGGTTAATAAATAATTATGTGTTAATGCATATTAATACATTCGAAAAAAATATTTTGAAAAAATGAGTTGTTATATCAAAGACATGGCGTGCATGATTGATGGTAAATAAATAATGTTTGTTTTTTTGTTTTTTTTTGTAATTTTAGTAATTTTTTTTTTCATTGCAGTTAATAAACACTGCCACCGGCAAAAAAAGTCAGAGGTGGACAAAAAGGCAAGAAGAAAGTTAATTATAGCTAGTATATTATGTGTTATTTTTATGATAGGAGAAATTATAGGTATGATATTTTATGTTTGTGTACGTAATACTAACATCTGGGGCACATAATCCTACAACCGGATAGTTTTATGATTTTTGGGAGACATATTTCAAAAATTAGACGGATATAATGTTTTTTTTTTAATAAATTAACCTTAGTTAAATTTAAATTAAATTAAATCAGACAGCGGGGTTTTTGAATTCATGACTGAGCTCTGCGCGGCATAGCCTATGACTCGATGAATCGCTAAACCCAGCTGTGTACTGTTAAAATTTTATCTTTTGCACAAAACAATAAATTTAATCTATCTCGTTTATAAGTTACACGGAGAAAAATATCACATTTTTTTTGGTAAATAAACTTAAAACAATCTTTTATCCAACTAGGGGGTTATTTATCCAACAGTTTGGCAATAGCATCAGATGCAGCGCATTTGTTAACCGATTTCGCCAGTTTCATGATTTCGTTGTTTTCGTTATGGATGGCCAACCGGCCATCGACCAAAAAAATGTCCTTTGGCTGGTACAGAGCTGAGGTGATTGGTGCATTGACATCTGTGCTCATGATATGGGTGGTTACTGGTATTTTGGTTTATATGGCTGTGCAACGTTGTATCGAAAAAACCTTTGACATTGATGCCAAAGTTATGTTGATTACTTCGGGCGTTGGTGTTGTGGTTAATTTGATGTAAGTATTGAAAATTTTGTTTCTATCCCTAACAGTTTTAAATTATTTATCTTTTAATGTTAAAAAACAGTTGAAATTTTGTATAAACATACATTTTTATTTGGTAACCTGTAGATTTTCTTTTAATTTTATGTTACTAAGTATAAATGTATATACCTGAGTAAGTTAAGGCTCTGCAAGGAAACTGAATACAGTAGAGGTAAACCAAACTAAAAAAAGCCTTGCGAAAACAAGATCGTTTTTAATAGTGGTTTAATTGTAGTTTAAAAAAATTAAAAATTCATTACAGAAATAATTTCACATCAATAATCACTACTAGTTAAAAAAAGATTTATAGAGCTATCTCAGGTATAACCTGTATCTCAAAACTAGCTACATAATCAACCTAGTTTCAAGATATAACAGTTTAGAACTGAGGTAACGATATGTTTTAAGTTTTTTTATAAGATATTTTAGTAAAGCTTACTACGAAAAAACATGTATTTTTATTTTTTTTTTTAATTTCTAGTATGGGACTGACTCTGCATCAGCATGGCCATACCCATGGTGGCGGCAGCTCGCATAGTCATGGTGGGAAACATTCCCATGAAGATCAGGAAAATATAAATGTTAGAGCTGCATTTATTCATGTAATAGGCGATTTTCTACAAAGTTTTGGAGTTTTTGTCGCTGCGGTTGTTATTTACTACAAGGTAATTAATCGGAGATAATTTTTCAGTAGTTTTTTTTTTTATTTTGGATAGTACCGTGGATCCAATTGAAATGTTACAGTAAATTTTACTGGTAATTACTTGATTTTTAAGATTTTTTACTCACAGAAAAAAAAAAGGATTCCTTAAGCCAAGGAAAGCTGTCTTTCGATATGTTCGAAGTCATATTCTATTGTTTCAAGGCAAAAAGTAGAGGTTTAATAATAAATTAGACGCATCAACCCGCTCGGTTAGTTAGTTTATGGTAAAAAAGATATTTTTTTAAACAAATATGGTTCCTATATAATGTCTCGAAATATTTTCAGCTTGGTCGAGCACAGATGGAAGGAAGGGGAGGGATCCCTTGAAATCTTTTTCTTCATATGTTATTATTATTACAAAAATTGCCTTGTTTTATGTAGTCACTGACTACAATTTTAAACGACTGTACACGCTGTTTTTAAAATGTTTTATTTAAAATAGTTATAGCAAGTTTAGTATTCTGTTAATTTCAGGTTAAAAAATTCGTTCTGTTTTATATAAAACAGTCTTTTTGAAAGCAATATTATTACTTTACTGTGGTTGAGCATCGATTAGTATAGATATAATAATAAATAGTTATCACTACTAGTTTTTCATACATAAATATATATTGCACTAATAGATTAAAAGATAAAAGTAACACAGGGGAACACAATTAAATTTATTATCAATCGCAAAAGATTTTTCAACGATTTTTACAATGTACATATAGTTATAATTTGGGGCTCTTAAGTTCTAAGTGATATCCATATTTCCAAAATAGCTCTATTTTACCCCAATAAAGGACTGTGGCCATAAGAATACGACTAAAAAGAAGCGAATTTTGGCCGCAAGCCTCCTCTGGTCCATAGTGCGATAGTTTTATTAAGGGATCATTCTGGTTTAGATTCCCCAAAAAAAGGCTGTTTTTGTTAATTTTTTAAAAATGTATTATTATTTTAAACATTTTTTATACACAAAAACAACAGGCAAACGTAACTCCTCGAAAAGTAGATATGTCGCTGGCTTGATAACGGCTCATCTAAAACGAAAAAATCAAAAATATTTAGATTTAGTGGCTCTCGCTAATTCTATGGATATTAATATTTATTGATAAATAATAAAATGGCGGAGATTTAAAGAAAAAAAAAAACAAAAAATATTTTTTTTTTCACTGTTTTTGGCAAAAAAAAATAGTAAAAATTACAATTTTAATACGGTTTTAGAATGCGCTGAAGCTATTCATGTTTAGAATATGTGGTTAAAATTGCATAAGGATCGGTTCAGTGGTTCCGGAGAAATCACCGCCGCAGACCGAAAAAAACGTGGTTTTGAGAAAAACGCGTTTAAAGTTTTTTTTTAATGAAAAATTATGAATAAGTCTACATATAATTTTGAAAAATTATGAAAAATCCTACATATACTTTCGAAAAAAGTAAAAAAAAACGATTTGTTGAAAATTATAAACCAGAAGTGATAGATAGAAGTGATAAGACGAAACTAAAGGCACTGGAGTTGTCACGTGTTTATATAAAATCAAATAACGAAATGTAGAAAGCTTTTAAATAGTTTTTAAATGTAGGCCAGTGTTATTTTAAACTATGGGCAATATGAAAAAGGCTGTTGCCAGATTCTGTTACCCAGAATGCCGATTTAAATCACTTATCGCTTGCAATAAAAATTCCCCTGTATAATTGTTTAATTGAGATTTATTTAATGATCTTTATTTTTTTTATTTTTCTTGAAACAATATGCAATTAAAGTTATTGTTTCAACATTTTTATTAATAAGTTTATTTTAAATAAACACAATTATGGTATTTATTAAACATTTATCAATAGTTAAGAAGGAATAGCTTTAGTAGTCATATAAAAAAATCTCATTTTATTTACAAAGAAACAGATATTGTATTATTGTAAAGCAAAATAACTTTATTTCACTGATCAGAAGACCTTTAAATTAATAATTTGTATTGCATTGTTGTATGAAGTGGCACTTTACGCATCAATCGAGCATATGCTGAGAATCTAAACCTTTTAAAATTTTGCCGCTTACGCCTATGCGGGGTATATGAACAGTCAGAAAGTCCCTTATTGTCCTTTTTTTTAAATAACCTTTTTTTTAATTTTTAGAGCGAATGGATAATAATCGATCCAATATGTACCTTTATATTCTCAGTATTAGTCCTTATAACAACATTCGCTATTATCAAAGATGCCTTGCTGGTTTTGATGGAAGGCCTACCTAAAGGAATCGATTTTGAGGAGGTTATGACTCATTTACTTACAATTGATGGTGTCAAAAGAGTGCATAATCTAAGAATATGGGCTTTAAGTTTGGACAAGGTGGCTATGTCGGCGCATATAGCTATTAGTAAGTGTACTATTAACATAAGGCATGTGTAAAACTTCGTTACTGTGTTGTTCTACGGCTGGCCTTAAAAAAGTTCAATGGAAAGTCAAACCACCCCGGATTTTTGATTTTAGGTTGTTTTTGGGACATTTCTAAACAGTTTTTGACAAAACTTGAAATCGATCACGAAGCCATTTTTAAATAAAGTCATTCTTCTTCTTCTTCAAGTTTTTCCTGACATCACAATACGGAGTTTTTTCTATGACATACCCTATAGCATAGGTACTACCCATGATACTGAATATAATCACGACCATTCACACGCCTACTTTAATGTCCAAAATAAGACGACCGTAATTTTGGACATTAACAAAGTAGGCGTGTGAACGGTCGTGATTATATTGAGTATCATGGGTAGTACCTATGCTATAGGGTGTGTTATAGAAAAAACTCCGTATTGCGATGTCAGGAAAACCTTGAAGAAGAAGAAGAATGACTTTATTTAAAAACGGCTTCGTGAGCGATTTTAATTTTTGTCAAAATCTGTTTGGAAATGTCCCAAAAACAACCTAAAATCAAAAAATCCGGGGTGGTTTGACTTTTCATTTAAATTTTTGAAGGCTAGCCGTGGTTCATAGGGTTCCAGAGAGATTAAATTAAAACTACTTTTTAAATATACCCTTAGGAGGGTCGTAGCTCCCTTACGGCTCATTTACGGACCAACATTTATAGGAACTTTTTTCATATTTTTTTAATTTAGAATGAAATTCTCGAACCTATTTCTGAATAAGCCTGTATAAAAACAGTTTTTGTTTGTTTCAGGACAGTAAAATTTACTGTTTTGATTTATTTTGTTTTCAAAATAAGTAATTCAATTAAAAATGCATTTTTTTCTTTTCTAGGTCCAGATGTTAATCCTCAGAATATCTTGATGGTGGCAACAAAAAATATTCATGATAAATACAATTTTTTTGAAATGACATTACAAATTGAAGAATTTCAAGAAATAATGGAAGACTGTAACCAATGCAAAAATCCAAATTAAAATTTCAAGATTTTAATGATATTTGGTTGTGTTGTGCAATAATACGTTAACCAACATTGTAAGATGACAGTAAAATATTGAACAATGTACAAAATGAATAATATTTAATTCAAATCGTTTAAAAGATATTAAGTAAAATAGAATCTATAATTTATTTGAGGCGTATATATATTTACAGTATTATTAATTTGAGCCATTTCGCCTCAATGACTATTTATGTCGATAAAAAATCTAAAACAGAAAATAAAATTAAAATTTTCTTATCAATCGCACCTATTTCTAGATGCGTTTAAAATAATACTTATCTGCTATATCTTCTTTACCTAAAAAATATTACCAGCGCATCTAGAAATAGATGCGCCTGATAAGAACATTTTAATTTTATTTTCTGTTTTAGATTTTTTATCCATATAAATAGTCATTGAGGCGAAATGGCTCAAATTAATAATACTGTAAATTAAGTAAAATGTTCAAAAACCTACTGTCATTTCACAATGTGGGTTAACATATGTTTGCTGTTTTAAAATATGTTACTTACATTTTAATATGTATTTTAATGTTAAACTATGATAATTAGAAGTAAGAACTATCTTCTGATAAGAAATTTATTTTAGAAGAACTCCGTTCTTACTTTTTTACTGATAAATTTGCCTTGAAAAAATATTAAAATCAAAGTTTTTGATTTTTTAATATAGATTTAAAAAAAAAAATATTAAACATATTTTTATATTATTAACTTTATTTATTTATTTAAATTTCTAAAAATTTTACTTGAATGTTATTGTAGAAATAATACATATGCCTTTGTTGATTTTTTATTAAATTCTAAAATTAAAATATTGTTTTATTTTTATTTTAAAAATGTGCAGAATTCCTTAAAAATCAATGATAAGGAGCCATCCATTAAATAAGTCACGCTAATTTTGGCCATCCATAAAAGTGTTTAGGTATAACTTTAATATTAATATTTTTAAACCTACAATAACATTTGACATTAAATTTAAAAAAAATTAAAAAATTGCAAAATTGCGTGACTGGCTTCATACCTCCGTCACACTTTGCCACGTTAGAGCTAGCCCCCTTTTCCCCGCCATAAAAGGTAAAAATAAGCAAAACAAATTTTTTATAAGATAACAAGGCTTTCCCGTATCAACCTAGCATATTTTTTTTTCTTGCACCCAAAGGAATCCGATCCAGAGCCTAAAAACTTTGAAATAGCTTAATTAGAATGTACTTTAAGACACGTAAAATTCAGCCGGGAGAAAAATTGTTAAAAATATTCACCATTTCAGTATTATGTAAATGACATGTCTGAAGAATTCACTGACGAAGTAATATATGCAATAATTTTAGCCAGATAATTCGTAGTTGTTCGTTTTGAATTTAGAAATATGCTAGGATTAAAAATCTGAAAATGTCAGCATAATAAATTATTAGAAATAAAATAAGTGTTTTTCTCGCATGGATTTTTAAATCCTTGTTAGATATGACTCAGAATTTATTATTGCCTGTTTCTTCTTAGCGTACCTACAACAAAGAACCACTTCTTTTATATTCAGTTTAATACTGGGAAACAAAAATGTGGTTTTAAAGATGTTTTCTCTTATTTTTTATTACTTTTTAACATGTGGCATGAAGGATCAAAAGGTGATAAGTCCAAATTTTTCAGAAATTAGATTTTTATACAAATAAATCTAGCTACATTCCAAGGGCTATTAAATAAGCTATATAGCATGCGTCAAAGTCTTTTTTATAGTGTCGTTTTTAACCATTGGGCGTTAGAGGGTAAAAAAGGGTTAATAAATTAGTTAAATAAAATCACGCAAAATAAGAAAAAACATTATAAAGCATACGATGAAAGTTTAAATATGAAAGATTGGCTGAATTTTAAGTAGGACTCTTTTTAAGACTTGTCCTCTTTTGTGCGACGTTGTCAATTTTATTCAAATTTATTCAGTACCATTTTCTTCGGTTTCAAGTAAGGAATTTAAATATTTTACATCCAAACCATTACGTAAATGAATGTTTATTGATACTGTAATATATCAGTATTAATCAATTTGTTGTTTTTAATTAGATTTTTATTATTAAAATTTATTTCAAGGTATCCAACTTAAATTACGATTTTAGGTTATCTAGGAAATAACACGGGTTGATATTACGCATTTCATACATATTCTTTTTTTAGATTTAAGGGGTCTTTCTACCTTCAGATTTTAAAAATATTTTTTTTAACACTTTTTATAGATTAAAAAAATATGTCATTGTGGAATTCTGTAGGTATGTTTATATTCAAAAAAAAAATAGATCTTTAAAGTGCCAGTTTTTGGCCATAATTTTGTTTTTTTTTTGAAAAAAAACATGGTGATCGCCGTGAATGCGGCTGTTGGGATCTACTGAAAAAAAAAACGGATATTCATTATTGAAGTCGCTATAGCCCGAACTAGAATAATTTTTTTTGGCCAAAAAATAAAAAAACGGCGCACTATGTTGCCAAATAGAAAAACACATTTTTTTGATGAATTAAATCTTAAATACATAAAAACCATACATAAATAACTATTTTTGAGCCAAAAAGTCATTACATTGAAGGGTTCTGGGCAAAAACGGTAAAATTATAAATAATTAACCCCCAATGCGTACGCCCCTGAATAAATGTATTGTTCTTGGACAATATTTAACTAAACCCATTCAATATATTAGATTATGAGCAAACATTCATATCATTAGCTAAGATGTAAAGTTTTTGTTTACCTAGATAATGTATTCGCATTTTTTTTTGCTCTCTCCTTTTCTTTTTTTTTATTTCCATTTTTAATTATGATTAAAAAAACTCGATGTAACAAAAATACGGTTTATTGTTAATAGTTAAAATAATTTACATTTTACAAAAATGATATGTTTGAGTTATATACAGTGGAAAAACAACAATATGAGACGATATATCTAATTGATACAGAAATAATTGTTATTATGTTTTTTTTTTTTAATTAAGAAATAGTCTTAGAAACAAATACATTTACATATATTACAGCATGTAAATAACTACGATTTAAAATAATTCTCTTGTCTATAATTTTAATAGAAAAAAATAGTATAATTACATATACAGGGTGTGGCAAGAGAGCCAGTCACTTCTATGAATTTTGCAACAAAAATATCTAGCCCAGACGCAAAAAGTATGAATTTCTAACAAAAAGGAAAAATGCCAGTTGGATTAATTTTACATATCTACTTTTACTTGTAAATAAGTAATAAATCTGGTCATACCTTAGTCCCATAAATTAACAGGTTTTTCGTAGAACCATTAGTATACGCATGTGGAAATGCCATATGTATATGTATACATTTATTTTATTCATTTTATTCAATCTTGTCTATACAATTCTAGGTTATTACACACAGAGAAAAAAAATCGAATATGAAGTTTTGTAATACTTTTGTTACATACTGAACTGAACTTCACGAATTTTTAAACTTTCATAGAATATTCGTTTTCTTTCTATTAAATTCTGTAGGGCTAAATGTTCTCTGTATATTTTATCATACCGTACAGGGTGTTTTTGTACTGTTTTCCTTATATATTTTTCAAATATATATCTTATAAGCTCATTTAAAAAACACACCCTGTATTATACAGGCTGTATAGCAAATTACTGTAATACAAAGGAATAAAATTGTTGTAATAATCGGTCAAGATTATTTTTTTGTAAAAAGTCGTAACTGCTTTTAAATTTTAAGATAAAACTTTTCTAATAGGTTCAAAAAATTGTATCTATTATTACCTAAAATTACTTTTCGAATAATATCATCGTTTTATAATGAAAAAATAAAATAAAAATCTAAACTATAGTCAAAAATATATAAATTAAGTTTAATTAAAAATAAAAAATATTTAATACTAAAAATAATTGTTTATAATAGCTAAAAATATTTAACAAAAATTATATAAAGTAAGAACTAATTAACATAAAATAGTATTTTTTCTGGCTTTCTGAATTTTTGGTTTAATTCATGTTTTAAGGAATAAAAATACTATTATACATTAACGGCCGTATTATATAAAGACATCCCGTTTAGTAAATACGGGATTTTTTCAATAATAGGGCACTTTTAACACATTGAATTAGTTTTCTTTTGACACTCTGGTAGAGGAACTATCCAATTTAAAGTTACAAAAATAAACGCCGTATGAGTAGAGATGATTTGGCGAGGATCACTTGAAGGTACTTGCAGTACAGTAGTAAATTAAAACTTAGTTTACAATAAAACCAAGTTTAGTTTAATACCTACCAATCAAACTAGCATTTCAAACTTGATCGTGGATTAACTTTTAATCAGCGATTAGTATAATTGCAAGTCCCTCTTGTTTACCGATTTTTTGTGGGTAATCGGTAACCGTAGTGTATATATCCCTTTTTAATGAAAAGGTAGTGTACCAGTTAGTCGCGGTTATCCACAAAAATCTGGTATTTGTTTGTTACTTACACACTACCACGGATTAGCACACAGATAGAATTCTTCGATCTTTAAATCTAAGTGACCTTGAACATTTGAACAAAAATCAGAATTTCGATCAACTGTTCCTTTTTGTGAATTTAAAAATGGCCGCAAAATAACCTGCTGATTTGGTGGAAAGGGCATCTTATCTGTGTGGGAATCTGTGACATGACTAAAGGTATTAAATAAATATGTATATAAAATAACCTTTTTAAAAATACGCTTGTAGGGTCTAAAAACACTTTAATTTCTCTTCTATTTTTAAACCATACAATTGTGTTTTTAAAAAGTTTTTCTTATATTTATTTTCTTTATATATAATATAAAACAGAAAAAGATATGGCAGTAGAATGAGTTTTTTTTTCAATATATCGTCATAACTTTTGTCTCTACCAAAGTTGAAACCCTGTATTAAATAATTAAGTCACCAAACTGAACTAACAAGTAATATTACTGAATTACTATGGCAATAGGGTGGGCCGTTTTACACTTTCTTTGAATTTTTAATTGGTGTAGTTTAAAAGTTATCAAATGGTCCCAATAGTACCCCCAAAAATTATCCAAATAAATCAACGTTATAACGGGCCTTGTAGGGGCTAGATCTTTAAATCGTATGGTAAATAACGTGAAACTATTTGTAACCATTTGTCAACTTTAATTACTACCGCCAATTAAAGATCCAAAGAAAGAGTAAAACGGCCCACCCTACTATGGCAAAGTTGTACCTGACTATTCGTTTAAATTTTTAAAGTTAAAAAGAACCAAGCCCCAAATTTAAAACATATATAAATTTACCGAGCGTTAGGTTCCTTTTCATGGAATATACTCTCCAACAGTGCTTTTAGGACTGTTCAACAATTATGCTAGCTAATGTATGCCCTTCTCGGCTTTGTTTCTTAAGCTGTAGTCTTAAATTATGCAATTATGGCGATATGTTGTAGTCCAACCACTGGAAATAAAAGAGGTTCATTCAGACTTTTATGTAAACTTGATGTAGTAAATACTAAATAGTCTCTTCATAAGTTGTCAAATAACTTAAATCATAACGGATAAGGCAGAAGTTATTTAAATATGCCATCATTAAAGCATTAATGGATGCTAGTGCTAGTTTGGTTTAACACATTAAAATATTTTCTTATCGGTCAGGCCATTGTGAAAATGATCTAAGCGATATGGAAATTCTTTCAAGGAAATAATATATTGTAAGTAAAACAATAGATTTGAATACAAAGTGCTTGCAAGGTCATAAAAATGTCAGTAAACGATGCCATAGTGTGACGATAAATGAAAATGGACATATAGGCCAGGACCTGAGTCGAAAATCCCTCAGAAATGAAAAAAAAAAATAAATATTAACGTTTTTATATTAAAATGCATGGTTATACTTGGGGGTCAAGAAAACATAAAAAGTTTTTCTGCAATAACTCGCTTTCTGTTGCGTCCACTAGCAAAATGGTATTATGAAAAATTATACTAAATTATCTATAAAATATATATTTGTTTAGTTTCTTTTTGTAGCACCAATACTTTTTGCGCAGCAGCAATTTCAGGTTGAGAAAAACCTGCTTATGCTCCGGATATTACATTGGATATATGATTAATCATAACTAATACTATAACCAAAGCACTTCAAAAAGGTTATTATATCTTTAAAGCTCTTTAGATATCCTTTGGTTATAAGGAACAATCGTATAACCCAAGTACAACCAGATAATATAAAAAAAAAGCAACTAGAAGTGAGCTGTTGCGCAAAACTAAATTTTGTAGCTAATTTTCTATACCTGATGAAACTTTCATCAGGTAAAGTAAAAAAACTGGTTTGTTTTTCCTGACCCCAAAATTTAATAATTTTAAAGACCTTAATGTTTAATTTTTCCATGAAAATAATTCAGGGTCCTGGACTATTAAAATTAAGTTAAAAAAAATTATAAAGGTGACTAAGTTTGTTTAATATAGTGTATGAGTGGCATATTTATATGATATACATACGCGTTTTGCATTATAATTCTACATGTAAACTTGAATGTGGACCCACTCCAGAAAAGGACCTTGCTTGTTCATTGCAGTTTTTTAATCAGGGTCATAGCTGACCATTATCGATTTTTCTGTTCGATATGGATCCATGCAATCATAAACTGTGCAATGCATACTCAGACAAACCGTCGGCAGATGGCGGACAAATATTTTGCCATCATGGAAGCAATGTAATAAATAGATTAACATTTTCCGTGGTCGGCCTAACGTCGATTCAACGTAGTAATGGTGACTGTTCGCCGCTTGCGGCCCAACATTGAACCAACATAGACCATTAATTAATTATTATTTACCATTATTACGCAGCTCGACGACCTTTATTGGTCCAACATCTTGGCAAAAACTATTGAAGTATTTCTAGGTGCATGTTCTAATATCTTAACAAGCATGGCCCTTTCTGACGTGAGTACACATATTATAAAGGCTGATTTCTAATTATTCTATTATAACTAATTTTGGTACATTTCCTTGTCAGCTGCGAAAAAACTAAGGATGATTATGGCTTTAATTCGGTATATAAAAATTGAAATAAATTATATTGTTTATTGTCGGAATTTAAATAATTACACTCTAGTCACTTCCTTTTCTGGACTGATCTTGTTGTGAGCCTTTTGTTTTCTCTCGAGTTTCTTTTCGATGTCATGCAAACTATGGCCTCTAGTTTCTGGTACGCACGTTGCTATGAACAATATGGCTATTACGACTACGGAACCATACATCCAGTATGTTCCGTCTTCTCCAATCGCGTCTATTATCAACAGGAACGATTTGGTAACTATGAACATACATACGTAGTTAAACCCAGTGCTCACTGATGCAGCTGCACTTTTGATGTTGGCGGGCAAAATTTCACCCATCATCAACCATGGTATAGGACCAAACCCAAGTGAAAATCCTAATACGTAAATAATAAATACTGCCAAAGGCATCCACCCGTATTGCTGCTCGAAGTGAGGAACATCCAAGACGTGCTTTTTGAAATAGAAATAACCACCTAATGTAAATAATGAGAATATCATCATTACAGCAGAGATGTATAACAAAACTTTTCTACCCACTTTATCTATTATTAAAGCCGCACTAAATGTAGAAATAAAGTTCACTAGACCAACGATTGTAGTACAATAACTTTTGTCCAAGGAGGAACCCGCCGATTTAAAAATTTTCGTGCAGTAAAAGATGACGGCATCTATTCCACTCATTTGTTGGAAGAACATGAGCCCTATGACAATGAAAACAACTTTGATGTTGTTCCTTGAAAACAGATCTATGATCCGTACGTGTTCTTCTATGTGTTCTTGGTGTCGTGACATTTCACTGAACTCGTTGTCTGTGTTCGACAGTTTTCCTCTCAGCCATTGCAATGATTCTTTGGATCTTTCAGTTTTTCCTTTGGTTAACAACCAACGCGGAGATTCGGGAATAATCCAGATAAAGAATACCATAAATGGAATTGAGATTATTATTCCTACCATAGCTAGTTCTTTCCATTTGAAGAACATTCCACAAACGTAACACAATAAGATTCCTACGTTCCCCAGAGCTGTGGGAAGTAGGCCTAGTGTTCCTCTAATTTTTGGTTGCGAAGTTTCAGCTAAATAAACTGGTACGGTTAATGAGGTTATACCAACAGCTACACCGCCAAGGGCTCTGCTTATATATAAATCCCATAGATCATCAGCGAAAAATAATATCGCCCATGATATTAAAAATAGTATGTCTGTGACTAGAATTGTCCATTTTCTTCCTAAATATTCTATCAAACTACCTCCGAACAAACTACCCGCTAAGGCTCCCAGTGGCATCAAACTTGTGATCCATGACATCTAGAAAACCATAAAAATATATTAAATATTGTACTGCTTCTTGGTCTCGACAACTTTAATGTTATTTTTTTTGTTTTTTGTTTCGATAGGAAGCTAATAGGGAAATGTTTGTGGTAATATGTCAAGTCCCTGGCCCTTTTTTCAGTGATATATACAAATCAAAGGCAGTAAATTAAAATAGACAAATTACAAATATAGGTACATTTTCTTCTCTGTTGCTAGAGTTCATTTTAAAAGTAAAGTAATAAACCTGTCTGTAGATTAAATATTACAAATATTTTTTTTGTGACTTTCCTTTTTAAAATTGATACTCTACTTTTAAAATGGACTTTAGTCGATAAATCTTTATGCTGGTTCTGTTTATTTTTCGAAGACAACTTTCAAAGCACAGAAATACATATTTTGAAAGTATATCTAATAATAAAATTGAAATTATGTAGTTAACTCGAGTTAACTGTATACTTTGTGGTTTTCTCTAGTGAATCAAATTGCAGTTTATATTTAATTAACAATATATTCCTTTGTTATATAGTAATTTAGATAAATTTATTATTATTACTTTGTTTTATACCGTAGGAATATCAACTCATGTTGTAAACATTGTAATTTAAATCAAGTTAGAGATTATTTAGAGCCAAACTATAAACAATCAACAAGAGAAAACTTTTCCCATACAGTTAGTTATATAAGAATATATATTATTTTCAAAATAAAATCAAAGAGTTTTTTCAAAAAAAATTATAAATAATAAAAAAATAGAAAAAGGGTTGTTTTATAAAGGAAAAATAAAAAAAATGTAAAAACATTTTTACCTCCCTAGATCCCTTACCCCGCCCAGGACTTTCCTAGGGAAAAGTTAAATATATGATTTTCTCAGTGTATCTATAAACCAACATGCATAACACTATAAAGGTAAAGATATTTTAGTTTAAATTGGGCCAACATTTGCATACATTATGCTTATTGAAACTACATAATATATATGCAAATATTTCATTTGAAAAGTATAATGTTAATCTATGAGAAAATTTTCAATGCGCATTCATTATACAGAGCTGTCCAAAAGTCACCCCCCGCCCCCCCCTAACTTTTGAACGAGTTGAGATATCGACTTTAAATTTGGAACTCTTAAATAAGACAACTTAAAATATCTTTCTACTAAAAAGATGGTTTGGTTTCTGTAAATTGATTTGATTTCGAAAATCATTTACCAATAATGGGTTTTAGTACTTTTGAGTAGTAAATTCTCTAAGAAAAAAGTAAAAACGTATTTTGTTTAAATCCCATTAATTGTGAGACAACCTCTATATTAAATATACACTTATTCATTAATTAGTTATACATTATTTTATAAATCCTTGATGTTCATTATAATGAATTTAATTCATTTTCTTTCTGTTTTCAGTGTTTTCAATTTCCCTTGACAGTTTTTCTACCTAGTTCTATTAAGTAAATAATATTTTTTTTTTTTGATCAAACTTTGTTTACAATTTTTTTAAGCAATTTTTTTGGATTTCTTTGGGTAATTTTTTTTTATTAAAAATTCGTCAATAGCGTGAGCTATTTATTGCGTTTTAGTACTTAGGTTAATATATTCACGTTGTAGGACTACCCAATGAATAATTGTTAATATCAATAATTTTTCCATATTGTTTTATCAAATAAAAAAAAATATTCATTGTTTCCTAAATGTGTGAAAATTGAAAATGACGTCAATCATATCAAAAAATATATTTAAAAAATATCTTATTAGAAATTTTAAACCTTGGTAATATTATATATTTAAAAATGTAATTTAATATTAATTATAAGACCATTAATAGTAATTAAGTAATTTTTGGTGTTTGGAGACATTATGATAATGATTAAGCTTGCTTTATTCTTGGTCATTAACTTTGGTTACAGTTAATACAAAGAAAAATATTGATCTAATTAATATGATATGAATAAATATGATAAAATAGTAGTTTATGATACGGACGAAAATTCCTGTTTATTGGCACCGTAGCTCTAAGAGCGAGGTTGGTAACCGTAATCGCCCTAAAAACAGTTTTCGTCCGTTTTCATACACAATTTTTTAATTCGATTGCAATATTTTAAATAAATTTGTATTTTTGACGTTTGAATTTAAATTTATTTAGTTTCAATTTCTATCAACGTCGATTTTACTTTTCGCACTAGTGCGAAAAATCAAACGTTTCGTATAGACTTATTATACAAAAAGTGGCGCTTTTAACTTTCGAATAGTAATATTTTAATCTGCTGTACAAGGGATTGTGAGTGTGAGTCCCACTTCATAGTTTTATTCAGACTTTTTACAAAGTAATTTAATAATATTAAGTATTAGGTTATATTAATTGATCCAGATCTTGTTTATATAAATATTTCAGATTAGTAAGATTTGTGCACAAACCTCTTATTGACCCAGGGCCGTAACCAGAAAAAATCTAGGGGGGCGCAGCCCCCGGGCACCCTTCAAAAAAAGCTTTGTCCCTGATGGTTACAAAAAAAAATTGACGCCCAAAAAAATACCTTCATGAAAAATAGCTTTGTCCCTGACAGTTTCTATCAAACTTGGCGCCCCTTCAAAGAAAAATTACCTTTAAGAAAAAAAGCTTTGTCCCTGACGGTTTCTACCAAACTTGGCGCCCCTTCAAAGAATAATTGGCTCCCCAAAAATTACCTTAAAGAAAAAAAGCTTTGTCCCTGTCGGTTTCTACCAAACTTGGCGCCCCTGCAAAAAAGAAAGCAAAAAAAAATGGCGCCCAAAGGTAGGTTAAAAATACCAGGGGGGCCTCAGCGAAAACCCCAGGGGGGCTCAAACCAAGGCCATGGGGGCTTAGCCCCACCTGCCCCCCCCCCTCCCTAGTTGCGGTCCTGTATTGACCTTAGATATTCATATAAACAATATCTGGTAATAAGTTAAACCTTTTAGGTCAAGGGTTGACATTGTGTCCACATACAGACCGACAGACGAGAAAATGTTTATATATTTTTTAACATTTAAAATTGAAAATTTCAGGTCTATCAAAATATTTTCTTTTAAGAAAAAAGTAAAAATGTACGTAATAAAAAAAACTATGGTAACCCTATCATATAGAAAAGTATAATTTTACAATAAAATTTTATTTATATATGTATTTTCTGGTATAAACAGCTGTGACCGACCGATAACGGACAACAAAGGGTTCGTTTTTATGGCACGGAACCCTAAAAATAATTTATTTTATTAAATACGTAAAAATGATTAATCTAGGACGATTCCTTGACAGAAATCAAAACATAATAATTCTTTTTAATGATAATTTGGTAAATGTCGATAATAATTATGCAATAAAAATTTGACGTTGGGATTTTAATAATTTTTAAACTGTTTATCTGCTTATAATTGATTGTTTTAATGATAATATAAATAAATTTTGGAGGAAAAATATCATGTCATATTGGCAAAAATGAAAACTTTGTCAAAAATATTTGTTTAAAACCCTATTGAGTTGGATATCATTAGGCATCTCAAAAATGTATATAAAAAGTTTAATTTTTTATTTGTCCTCTAATTTAAAAACTATAAGGGATAAAATTCCAATAACAAATATAGATAATAAACATAAACATAAAAATATTTTAAGGAAGACTATAGAGAAGTTCACTAGGGTGGGGTAAAGGGGTCCAAAAGGGCAAAAAATATTGTTTTTTTTTATCGATAACTCGCTTACTAATTGTCATATGAACAAAAAAATAAACCAAAAGAAAGCTCAAATCATTCCCTACAAAAAATACCACTAGAACTCTTGGAGAAATGCGAGCCTACTCGCACTTGCCAATTTTTTACCCTGTGTAAAAACAGAAATTGAAAAAAAAATATCCTATGCTTTTTAAATTTATTAGACATGTCTAGACAGTTTAATTAAAATATTTAAATCCAATTATTTATTTATCTTTGGGGATTCCTTGCAAAAAAATCGTACCAAACAGTAATAAAATGTCAAAATTAATAGTAGTGTCCCCTAAACATATTACTAAAATAAATGTTCTGCGCTAAGCTCTTGACCAATAAAATAATATAAGGTATATAAATTGTGATAAAAAAAAACTAAAAATAGTATCTATATGTGGATTTTATAGTTTTCAGATGATTTTATTAATAATTTGCTAATAAATTCTCTTTATTACTTTAATATGTTAATTTTAAAACCTTTTTATTTATACCGGGTGGCAACGAAATGGCGGCACAGGTTTAATTCTAAATATAGTATTCTTTAAGCTACGCGCATAACGATGAATGTTAAAAAAAGTATATTTATTGTGAAGCCCCCCAAACTTGTTCCAAACTACCGCATCAAACCTAAAAAAACCCTAAAAAATGGGGTACAAACATATTTTTAAGAGTGTAAAGGCCAAATGGTACATCCTATCAAAAAAATACAAAGCACAAAAAAAAAATAAAATTAAAAAAAAAATAAATAAAAACAAAATAAAAAAAGAATAAAACATTTTTTCGCATTTAAAAAATTATTAAATAATTAAGCAATTTTTAATAGCTCAGCTCACACTGTGATCTTTTTACGTTCTAGTCTTGTGATGAGTACATATGCAAATTTTGTGCTAATTGAATTATTTTTAAAAGCCACTACCAAGCCTAATTTTTTGAATAACAACAATATTTTCGAATGGCGGAGAACATTTCTGGGATTACCGTTAAGTCCGGCCCTGACCGCCTATAAAATTACATTTTAAAATACGCATTGAAAAACGTGACTTTTGCTAATTTAAGATAAAGAATTATTGGTCTGAAATGGTATAAACCTTCAATTTTATATTTTAGTTAATTATTGTGTAAGGTTATTAGGGGGGAGGGTTGGAGTCTACCTTAACGGGGTCCAATTTGACAAAAAAATCATTAAAAACAAAAATAACTTACTTGATTTTTCGTTAAATTCAAATCCTCTTCCAATGAAATTTGTGCCGGTGAGGAATAAGCTGTTGTATAACCAATAATTAAGGACACCCATGAGACACATAGTGCTGCGATCACCTAAAAAAATCAAGAATATTTTTTGTCCCACGATTAAAAAATCTATTTATGATTTTTTTTAACTAACACTTTTGGGACCATAACCGTATATATACTTCAAGAATTAAATTGGGCCCCAATACCGGTGACCCCATTTAACTTTTGACGATATATACGGCTTTGGTCCCGAAAAGGTTACAGACTACAGAGGAAAAATGATCAAAGTCGCATGAGATTTTAGTGGAAATAAATTGAGCACATCAGTCTTCAATATTTGGCGAAATCAAAATTGCAGCGTGCCTCAAAAGAATGATCGTAGTCGCATTTCCCGCATTCATCGAAAAATTACCTTGGTAGAAAGTTTTAGAGAAGACTCCTTGAAGTCACATTAAGACGGTTGCTCGATTGAGGCGCGAAGTCTGTCTTCGACCGTTCTGTTAAAGAATGTATTACAAAACTTTATTTTTTCTAATACTTTTTTTGGAATTTTAACTTTCAATTTCTTTTCCTGGACATTTTCGTTTTGCCACTTAAATATTTTTTTCCTCGTAGTCTTGTATCATGATTTTTTTTTTTGAAATTTCACCCTAACAATTTTTAAAGAGCACTTTCACGGCAATAATCTTTTTTTAAATGTAAATAAATTGATTATTGATTTTACTTTTCCTAAAGATAAACCTAAAATTATTTAATACCAAAACATAGATTGTTATCAGGCATTTTAATTAATGTCATATTAGGCAGTTAAATTAACGTGAAGTGTAAAACAAAAACAAAAAAAATACAAATAAGATGTTTGGTGAACCTAAAAACAAAGATTGTTTTATCAAACGGTTTTCAAAAACAGACAAGTTTAAGAAATATTGAAGATATACTTATATTTTTCATAATTATTTTATGCATAAAAAAAATAATAATAAAATATTCTTTGACGTATACGTATACTTCCGTTCTTTTTCTCGAGAGAAAAACATGAAAAACTATTTTATATATACTTTTTTATTAAATTTTTCCTAATAAAAAATCGACAAATAATCAGAATTGCTTTAATTTTAATTTTTTTCTCAAGATTAGAAGAACAAAATAAACTGAATGAAAATTAAATTAATTCTAATGAAAATAAATTGTAATAAATAAATACATACCTGTTTGTACTTTCCCTGTACTTTTTTAGGATCGTCGTACGACAACATATTGTTTGACACGGTCATTGTGGCTCTAATTTTTTGACAGATGAACACACTACACCATTTCGCTCGTATAACAACTATTCCATACTCATTCTACCAAGTGTTAAGCTAAAATTTTAAATCTCCCATCATCAAGGTTTTACCATTTAGCAAGTTTGGCTATATTTTCACCCAATCATACACAGTTAGGTATATTGGTTAATTACGTACAACGATTTGAAGAAGGTACTGCCGAGGGTACTGTTCTCTATAATTGATCTTTTGGGATTTTACATCAAATTATTGTCCCCCTACTTATTTTTTAAACGTTAATTTGCCGCTCGAGTGGGGAAGTCTTAAGACTATATCGACTGATCACTGTGAGAAGGTCGTATCTCAAATTTTCTTGATTTTCAGGTTTTTACTTTACACGCATCATAGGGAGGGGCGGATTCAAAAAAAATATAGAGGGGGTGATTTCCAAAAAATAAAACAGAGCCGCGGAGGGGAAATCCGGATTCGGTTGATTTTCGGGGGGCTTTTTCCAACAAACATTGATGCGGGGAAAACATCCGGGCCTGAACCGTTCGGTGTTTAAAAAAAAATTGAAGGACTTAATTAATCAGTTTAGTTTAGTGCGAAAAACTTTTTCGAAAAAACAAAAATATATATTTTTTAACTTTAAGGGGGGAAATTGATCCATCTTTGCTACAGTATTTTATGTTATTAATATTTTTCATTAAAAAGTTATGAAGACAGATAAGACTAAAAAGCTCTTTCTAAGAATTTATCAAATTAATACTTAAATATAAGTAACAGAGGACTTATCTATAATAAATTCTTTGAAGTTCATATATATATAATAAATAATTTTAAATATTTAATAAAATTAAATATAATTTGGCGTTCAAGCATCAATTTTTAAATATTTAGATTTTATTTTAAGGTGAACATGGGCTATTATTTTTTTTACTTTAGAGCCTAACCTAAATGACGAAAATTGTGTATAAATTTGATTTAGCCAATAAAAAAATAAAATAAAAACTGAAAATATACTTTTTATATTTTACTTTTTAGTTTAAAAAATAAGCAATATAATATATATAATATTATATATAATATAATAATATTTTTTACATTACAGCCAAACTGTAAATAAGCATAAAATTTAATAATAATTATTACTTTTAAGTATTTTAATTTAATTTTGAAAAATACTGAAAAAAAAATTAAATTTATTAAATTTCTCGAAAAAGTTTATTTGACAAGACTAATATTTTGTTTAAACTAAAACGTATTCAAACATTTTAAATTGTAGTTAAAAGTTTTGTTATATATGAATAAAAAACAAATAAAATTATTTTTTGTCAGTAACAAATTATACTAATAATAGTCACTCTTCACTACAAAAGTAATTTTTTTAAAATTTAAAGCATGTATATATGACTTATATAATCTGTTATTTGTTTAAATACAAGACAGTCTTGTAATTAACAGTAAAAAATGTTTTTTCTTAATAATCCTAAAACTTTAGTCAGTTGAGATCAAGAAGGGAAAGATTGCCCCAATTTTTACTACATATCAGAGCTAAACTAAGGGTATTAAAAAGAAACCACTTGTTAACATCGTTGCTATGGTTACGATGAACAAGTTTGTAATGTTGTGTTCCTTTACTGGGATAATGGTTTGGTTGCTATAAAGTTTTTTGTTAATTCCCGAAAGTTGGATCGAGTGCAATCTTTCCCTTCTTGCTCTCACCGGTTCAATTGTAATTTTTACAAATTAGGTACTTTTGGTGAATACATAGCCAAACCTTAGTACTTCTGTTTGAGAATATTTAGATTAATAAAAATAAATATAAAAAAGTAACTAAAAAACTTACGGTTTCAGATGAGTTGACCAATAATTCTAAATTATTGCAGATAAAAAGTGTTATCAGACTTTTTTTAAAACCAAACGGTGTTTCTGAAACAATACACAATAACATATCACTTAAATTTGATAAAAATTATTAATTGACACATTATTTAAAATTAAAAAAAGAAATAACTTATTAATATTATTTAATAACGAGGTAATAAAAAAACGATTGTATTTATGAAAGACTTTGTTAGAAATAAGCACTTTGGAATAAAATAAAATACGTACATGGGTAAATAATTTAACTGACCTTCAGGTATAAGACTATAATTTTTTACAAAGTAGATTTCTTGCAAATTTAATTTAAAATTGTAGAATCATTCTTAACAATTTAACTGCATATAAAATGGATTTCCGTCAAAAAAAATAAATACTGCTGCTAACAAAAGAATACTTTCCCCTACTGTTCATACAATATGATAAAAACAAAAAAATTAAAAAGACTCCAAGAACTTTTTTTCAAAAAAATAAAAAATATATTTTTTTTTTGAAAAAATATTTAAAAAAAAAACACAGACAGATAGACTGACCGAGGGACAGATTTTTTTCGCTGAAATTGGCTTTTTACGTAAAAAACGTCGAAAAATTCCTTTTCTTTTCTAGGGGAAAGTAAAACGTACATTTCACTGAATTTAGGTTAACTGTTTTAACAGCAGTGTAGGCCAAGCCTACACTCCTTCCTAACCTTTGCACTAAAACTGAACAATGCCCCCAGAAAAACAATACATTCATAAAAATTACAACAATTTGGATGAACATTATGTATATGTTTACGAAATTTTTGCGATAGACATAACTCTTTTTTTTTTCACTGTGTATATTATTAATGGGGTAGTTTACTGCTAAATTAATAGAGGCCACTAAAATCAGCTGTCAGATTTACCAGCAAAAAAATGAGATATTACAGTTACAAATGGAACTGAAAGTTTTATTTTGAAGCCAATTTTTACTAATTTAAGTGTAATGATCGTTTTCTAGTGGTAAAACTGAGACATGATTTTAGTGACCACTATAGCGCTAGATGGTACCACCGTGTTGGGCACAAGTCCAATTCTGAGCCCCCATTTTAGTAAAAGTTTAAAAATTTTCGTAAATGCTATTTTTAGCAATGTTTACCACTTTAAATTTTCAAATGTTTTATACGCACGTGTTTAATAAATTCTAAAAGTTCGTTTTTTCGTTTACGTTTCATATTTTCTTTTGTACATTATAACCAAAGAACGATCGATTCTGTGATTGTGTAAGAAAAAGTCCCAAAAATTAAAATTTCCGTATTTTGACAAAACTAGTACCAAAGGTACTTGTATATAAGGTGAAACCCAATGGGGGGGGGGGTTTCCCGTGTTATTAAAGGCTGTAGAGAATTTATATTTTGGCTACCCCCCTAACACTCCCCTATTGGAGGGGTAGCCAAAATATGAAATCTCTACATCCTTTAATAACGCGAGAAACGGGGTATTAAGTGTATGAATTTTGGTCAATTTTCGTGACGTATTTTATGGACGACCCCTTATTGGGAAAACCAATCTTTACAGCTTTAGAAATTAAAAAAAATAATATAATATTTTTGTATTTTGAACTGTTTCAACTATATTTTTTGAAAAATTGGATATCCGAACTTTGTACCGGAGTATTGGTCCCAGTAAAATAAAAATTAAAACAATTCATACAGTTAAAGTCACACAAAGCATTTAGTCAAAAAATTATTATTCCTGTCAAGCATAATGCAAACATTTTTATTTATGCAGAATTATTCAAAATTTTAGAATTAATTTTTATTCTATTAATTTCTATTAACATATTGTTTTTGGTAAAAAATACCAAGTGCTGCGTTCTTATTTAATATGGAATAATAATATCGAATGTTAAAAAAAAAATTTCATATTCGTTTCTATAGATTTTACATTTTTTGATTTTAATTATCACCAATCAAAATTGGGAAAAAATAAATAAAATTATAATAAATAAAAATTAAATAATCACTGAAAATATGTAACTTACTGTTTTAGTTTTTGGTATTTGCAGAGTTGCCATCATGTCTTCAAAAAATTTAAAAATATTTTTTTTTTGCATGCAGAAACTAAGCTTCCTTTAACTAGTTAAAGAAATAAGCGTAAACTTTTTGCATGCTAAAAATTTTCCAAAATTTTAAGAAAATGATCTGCACACTAAACACTACTAGTTATGAACTGACTGGGCACAATATACACTATTACTATTTTATTAAGGGTATTAAATGACCTATTATCAAACAGTTAATGACTTTATATCCCAAATTTAATTAAAATGTTAATATTTGTACTTACCAAGTAAACATAACTGGCGCTCTTTGGATCATTACAAGAGAAAATTAGAATATTTTTAGTTTTGAAATACTGATAAAAAAAATATTGCCCAAGAGGACTGACTTATTCAAAAGAAATAAATTTTCTTAAAATTTAGGTCGGTCTGTTTGATAAGGCACTATTATTGACGCAATAAATTTGAATAATTGATATTTTTGTTTATCATTAACTGTAGATTCGGGGTCATGTTGGTGACATTAAATGAATTTGGTCAAGTATTTTGGCAAACGCTATTAGTCTGGTCAACAAGTGCTTTTTGGACCAGCTTTTTTCGATGGAAACCGAAAATTATGATCGATTCTTAATGGCATTTAGAACATTTTTGAAAAAAAAAGGTGCTCCTGCAAAAATTGCAAAAGTTATAAACAATTTAATAGAGAAAAGAGAGGTTTGGTTTTTCGCGAATATCTCGAAAACTATTGCAGATATCGAAAATCGGGAAAAAGATCCAAAAGGAGCAGGAAATTTACTAACCGGGAGAAGCGCAAGCCAAATGACCCGTTTTCAAGCTTATTTTCACCGCTCAATTAACATTATAAATATTTTTGATACAGTTCAGGTAGGTAGAACTTTTTTTCTGCTCTCTTTGGATCTTTTTTCCGATTTTGGATATCTACAATAGTTTTCGAGATATTCGCGAAAAACTAAACCCCTCTTTTTTTTATTAAATTGTTTATAACTTTTGCAATTTTTTCAGGCGCAACTTTTTTTTTCAAAAATGTTGTAAATGCCATTACGAATCGAATAACACCTCGCTCATAATTTTCGGTTTTCTTCGAAAAAAGCTGGTCCAAAAAGCACTTGTTGACCAGACTATATGAAGGATTCCGTTTTAGAATAGGCCACACAGACTTGCAAATATATTGTGTTTTAGGGTTCCGTACCTTAAAAATAAACAAGCCGTAAAGATATGTAATGCTACGCATTCCATTATATACTATTCACAGTAATTGGTATTGCATTTTCCCAAATAATTGTTTTTTTTTTTTAAATCAATAAAAGCTTAAAAATAAAATTACTTTCAAAACGATAGAGATCTTCCCCTCGTAGAACTTGATTTTTCCTTAAAATTTCAAGTCGATCGGATTACTCGTTTTTGAGTTATCGGGTTAACAGATTGGACAGATGGACGCATGGACAGACAGAATTTTCAAAAAAGTGTAAATTTTTGTATGTCCTGTTTCAAAAATAATGAGATACAATTCTGAAAAAAAAAATTGAAAATCATACAAAAATCTCGGCTGAAACATTGTCCTATAAACAATGTCACGTTTTAGGCTTAAACAAGAACTCTTGAAGAGATAGGCACGAAAAACAAAAAAAAATAAAATATTTGGGTACGGAACCCTGAAGAGTGAATCTAACTCGCACTTGAACACTTTTTTCCTCATTTGTTGATATAATTTTAAAGGGATACATGTTAGGCGACATTTTATCATGTTATGGGCACATGTAAAATTATAAATATGTACGTCAGTCGATTCCAAAATAGAATTACCAATCCTACATGAAGATCCCGTAACTTTACAGGAAAATTACGGCCCGTTTACACCACTTTACATAAATTTACAGGTATTTTAGATCAATTTTAATGTATTTTTTTACTAAAAAAGTCTTACATTACAGTTTTAACAATTTTTTTACAAAAAATTTAAATTTCCCCAAATGTATATTTTTGTCTTTCTTTTGTAAAAATCACTCAAAGAAAAAAAATAGTATAAAATACTTGTTTCATTATACTACTCACTGCAAGAGGCTCGTTCTTTAAACTTTGATGCGTGCGCCAAAATCGTCTATAATGAAACTACATATTTTTTTAATATACTATTTCTTGATCAATTTTTTTTTCTAGAACAATTAAATTCAGCTCAATGTTGATGCTGTGATCAAAAAATGTCTACCAGTGTTTTTAAACAAGGCATGTGAAAAATCACTCGTACATTGAGTGATCTAATTCAAATTTAGTACCAATCATTTTCATTGTCTGAGTTAAAAAAAAAAGTGAATTATAAATAGGTATTTTGATTTGCTAAATTTATTTACTACAACTATACAATGTACACACAGGCAGTAGGAAAAACGATAGTATATGTCGTTTGCTCTCAATATACTTCCTAAAATAAGATTACGCCGAGCTTGTGCGAGCACCATATGACTTTTTCGTATATGAATTATTTTTTTTTTATTGGACATTTTCTTAGTTTTTATATTTTTTTGTTTTTTTGTAATTTTATTTTTCAATTTTATTTATATCGTTATTTTTTTTTACAAAAGTACTTTGATTTGTTGAAGAAAATTCCCATTTTTATTAAACGCTATTATTGTTATTATAAAAAATATTTTAAACCCCTCAAAAAAAATAAATAAAATAAGTATATGGCCAAATAGAAAATTCTATGAGCTTTAAAATGATGTATCACACGTCCCCCTTTTCATTTTTCATTGAAAACAATCCCCCCACGCCCCCGTTTCCATATTTTAAGCTTAAAAAATTTAATATATACCAAAAGATTTACGTGGTCCAAATTTGAAGTTGATATCTTCACTCGTTCTTATAAACCGCACGGTATGTGTAAATAATAACATAAAACTTTTAAAAAATACCTGTCATGTCAGAGGTCTTCTTTTAGGTGCAATTTCTTTAACACTGAGAAATGTCTTAAGGTAAAAATAATCCTTACATCAAGACTCTACATCTCTGACTGTCCATATTTTCTGACCATCTTTTAAAATTAGCCTAAAAAGGTCCCTACCCTTAAAAAGAGAGATAAAATAATTCATACCTACAAAAATCAGCTTGGCTCTATGTATATGAAGTGTTTATTGTGAAACAGTCCTTATTATACTATTCAAAAAACTTTTTTTTGAACATCATTTTTTTTCAAAATATTTTCGTCTCGAAAAATAAATGTTTTAAAACTTTTTCTCATTTTTTTTTTTTTGAAGTTGCGTTATTTGGGAAAATGCAATATACCATCCACTGTGAATAGTATATAAGGAATGCGAAGCATTGAATATCTTCATGGCTTGTTTAACTAAAATTACTAAAAATTACTATAATTACTAATTAAGATTATTTAAAAATCTCGCAGTAACTAACACTCGCCTAGATCTAAATCAACCTTATTAAAATTATTTTGACTTTTAATATTTAACAGAAGCCCAATTAACCTGTTGAAAATGTGCACCCTTTTTTATTTAAACGCTTCAATTTTGCTAAAGTGGAATTTTCCAAATATCCGTATAAAATAATAAACATCTGGATGACATCCTGTTTAAACATAAAATATAAGAAAAATACTTTAAATTTGAAACGCTGTTAAAATAACAATACAATAGAAACGTCAAACAAAATACTACATTTCTACCTGTTACACTATTTTAAAAATTTGGAAACCATTGTTTAATTATGTACTAGCACGTTGTGCTTTAAAGAGCACAATAATTCTCTAAAAGCCGTTAAAACATGAAAAATGCGACTATCCTGATGAAGCTACAAATAATTAAGCGAAACGTTATAAATTTATCATGTGCTTTAGCTTCATTACCAACTTAAAACAGTTAATATCAAAATAAAAGTTCAGAATTTGAAAAAAAAAAAGAATTTTGTATAAAAATTATTGATCTAGGTTAATTTTTCACGATTTTGGCAATTAAAAACCACACTGAAAAAAAAAAGATATCTTATGTTTACCGATTTTTAAGAAAAACAGTGTCTAAATGGTAAAAAATGGACCTTTTTTGCGATTTCAAGCTTCAAGAAATTCAAATCTAGCGTAATTATTGTTTTGACAAATGCAAAATTCCCATTGCGCTATATCTTAAAAAAAAAACGAGCTGATTGAGAAAAACGACAAAATTTTAGTCTTAACATGATAATACACAATGTATTAACTATTTGGATCTTTTTGCGCAAAATTTCCAAAATTAATTTTTCAAAAATACTGAAAATTTCATCAATTTTGAAGAAAAAAAAAATCTTCAAAAAAAACATTAAAAAATAAATAGTTACATGTTAAAATAGAGAATTTTAAGCTCTTTAAAATGACGTATCACAAGACCTAAAGTGCCAGTGGGTGTACCATTTAAAAGAATAACCCTGTAATAAGTACAAGTATTTTAAAAATCTTTGATTGTTTCTCTTAATTTTTTAAAATGGACCTTATGCACAATGTGGCTCGATCGTTATTTCCCTGTACCGTTTAAATATCTAATACTAATATTTTTGTAGGCTAATGTTCAAAGAAACGATATTGCGGTGTTATCCTGAAAATTACGTGCCGTGGCGCACACATTTTATCAGCTATCACTGTAAAGCATTTGAAGTGCACCGCGCCGCACCAGTTTATCATAAAAAATTATTAGCTACGTAACATAGCCTATGTTTTTATATTATTAATAACACAGGCCTGCATCAGAATGGCTTTTTCGGAGTTTATACTTGAAATAGAGGGCATTTTTAGGCCTTATTTTAAAAGCTTGTAAACTCTATGAGCTATCAATTTGTCATAACAAAAGTTTTTAACTGGCTTTTGTAGAGGGTTACAGCCATATGAAAATAAATTTTGACAATTAAGTCCAAACCTCGAAATTCTATAAATCTGTTAATTTTTCTTCAATACTTTCTGTAACTAATAACGTTATTTTTAATACAAAAAGTCGATAAAGCATGCTATGATATTTTACTAAATATGGTAAAATTACATTTCACTTTGTCAGTGGTTTGAATTATTTTGGATTTTTTTTATTAATTCCTTCGCGCCCAAGTTGCCACATATGGTAACCAGCTAAATATGCGTTACCAGCCTACACTACAAAAAAAAATGTGTAAACTTACATGCTAAATCAAAGGTAATATGTTGCCAAGCAGGTTCACGTAAATTTACGAGATTTAACTTGTAATTTTACAATTTTATAGAAATATTAACTATATTAACTGTAATTAAATGTAAAAAAAAATATTATAAATATATTCTTAAATAAACAATGCGAGACTCGCTCTTACTTGACCGACTGTAACTGTTAAACAGCCCCTAATTAATTTCTCAATTTCTTTTTAGATAAATACACAAACCTTTCCTTTAAAAAGTATTAACAAATATTTTTTTTACATGCGCCAATTAGATTGTATTAGTACCTAAATGAATAATCGATTAACGTTTTTTCACAATAATTCAATTTTCTTGACACATCGTTCGAAAGTTTAAGAACATGTCTATATTACCGATTAATATAGGGTATATAAATATTTAAATAAGTATATATTTCAATATATTTCAACAAAAGATTGTTTTTATTTAATTTTTTTTACTTAAGCTTAATTTGGTTTAATGGTCAAAAAATATTCCTTTAAAATGATGAATGATCTTTAACCGAGTCTTTAACAGTTTTAAGAACAAATATCTTCTTTTAAAGTGAATTTTGCTGCTAATTATTATACCGAAAAACAATTTTTTTTAATGTTTTACAAAAAAATAGTTTTTACATACAACTAAGAATTTTTAATAAGGAATGTATGTTCCAAATTTGAGGTATTTAGCTCAAAGCGTCCTCGAGTTATCGTGGTCTGACTTTTATCCTGAAAATATTTCTTGCCTATAAAACGTCGAGAAACTTTAAAGGCAATAAAACTTTTTTTACTAACGCAGAATTATTATAGCCAGGGCCAGATTTCCCATAGGCAATTGCCTAGGGCGGCAAATTTTGAGGGGTGGTAAATTCTAAGTTTACGACGTTTTTTGGCCATCCAGTAAATGCAAAATTGACGACCGTCTTGCTTTTTCTTAAAGAGAAAGTTTTGTGATCCATCTGAAATTTAATTTTTCTCTCAATTAAAAGTTTTTACTAGAGCCTGTCTTTTAGTAAAATGGGTTTAATTTTCCCTAAAAGCAAGATTGGCAAAGTAATCAACTATTTTGCATTAAATATAAAAATTAAATTTTATGTGTTGCATAAATTGTCAATAAACTCATCCCATGGTTTATCTTGACAGAGACTTCCAACATTTTGGGAAGGAGGCGATCTCTTACCCTTGTCTGCCCAGCCTTGTCCGAATTAACTAAGGTGTTCTTTAAAATAATTTTCGAGGCCATTTTAATCTTTTCATATACTATACAGGGTTATTTTTTATCCAATACCTATCGATAATTTTCTGGGTAAGGGAACGTTCAAGTATTACGTAACGCTCCTTGGGAGGGTGGGGGTCATTTTGGAGTGTTTCGCCCATGTTAATGGTATATGAAAATAGCGGGGGGGGGGTTCTAAAATGATCAAAATTTGCGTTACGTAATACTTGAACGTTCCCTAAGAGTACAATAGTCGTATATATAGTTTTTTCGAGAAAAGCCAGTAAATTATTTTTTACCAAAAGAATATTTTAATTTAATAAGTCTGTTTCATTAACTTTTTACTTGATATAATTAATATTTAACTAATTTAAATGATTTCTAATATTTTCAATATTCTGAATTAAACAAAATCAAAATTCTTCAAAATTTTAATTAAATTTCTCATGCACCAAAAATATTGGTTCTACGAAAAATATATGTAAACCATTCTAAAATACTAAGCATATAACCTAATTATTATAATTATAATCATAATTATAATTATTAATTATTTATTGTTAAAATAAAAAGTATACCTACGTCAATTTCTAAAATATTTGCTCGAATAAAATCAAATGATATAATTTAATTTTATGTATTAAATGATATGATCATTATTATACTTACTCTTTAAAGGCATACAGGCCCTGTATTACAGGGTTATGATAGGTTCATATTCAAAGGGCCTCAAGAAATAATGGAGCAACCTACCATACCTTAAAGTTTTAACTACTGCGCATGAAATACTAACTTTTTAATGCATTTCTTCAAATTGTGAACATTTTTCAAGTGATCCCCCATAGTTACCACATAGGGTGTACAGTATGATGCAAAGCATCTTACTAACTAAATTATACTGATTAGTTATAAACCGCAAATTATTTTAAGAAATTAATATTGAATTAAATTATTTGTTGTGTATTTCCATGGCCTAGTATGTCATAATAAGCGACCGGCGCCAAAATAGCAGTCGCTGGTCTTTATTATTTTTTTATATGTATAAATGACTAAAAAGTTTTAAATTGACAGTCTTAAACTTAAAGTTTAGTTTAGTTTATTTATTTTAAGTTATTACAGAATCGAGGAGAGCCCCAAATAAGCTCTAGACTTGTGGTATTTTAATAATACAAGCTAATATGATGCAGCCCCGTGTGCAGGAGATGTAGGGAAGGGGACGAGGAGCCCTACCACCTCATATGTGAATGTCCATCCCTAATAGGCCTAAGATGGAGGTACTTTGGGAACGACTCGCTGGAACCAAACGAGATCGTGAATACTCCCCTGAAACCGTACCTGGACTTTATAAAAGAAACAGGGATGATATGAGGAGATCTGTGCGGTTAACACAAAGGTCCCTAGGGACCAGGTGTTGAGGGCTGGGAACCCCGCACTGAACTAAACTAAACTAATATGATGCATAATCTGCACCGAAAGGTGAATGAATGAAATAATAAAATATATAAATAATAAAAATATAATTGATTAACTATAGAGACAAAACATGTTATTGATTTTTATGTATGGGGAAATACTTTTAAATACTGAGAATAATTGAGGAGTTAACATGCAAACCGTGCTTTGTCCACTTTTTTTGGGAAACGAGTTATTGATATATTCTTATCACTCTGTGTCATTTGCACATGAACCAACCTCACTTTTCAATTAAAACAAGCTTTTTCCTCAAAAAGTCTACATATACTTTCGAAAAATGAAAAAGAAAACGATAGATTTTTTGAAAATTATAAACCAGAATGATCTCTTAATAAACTAAACTAGGTTAGTCCAAGTTGTTTTCTTTCAAAACATGCTTTGTCCCCTCAGTTCAGTCAAAACGTGTTTTATCCAATTTTATTTCACATTTTTTTCATATTTCTTATGTATGCTTTTTGGAAAAGTATGTTAAGTATTAATCTACAGTGTATCTGGAATCTGTACAAGCTATTAATAACAAGAAAATATTATAATTTTGTTTTAAATAAGTTTTTTGTGTTTCCTGAAAAAACTTTTGAATGTGACAAAACACGGTTTGCATGTTACCTCCTCAATTATGAATGCCTACTTAGAATAAAGAGCAGTTAATATTATAAATCGTTAAAAAGTAAACATAATAATTATTAAAATTAATGTTAAAAAATATTATAGTTAAAGATATGCATTATTTAAATCAATGAAATCAATCAGGGTTAGGGTTTTCCATTTGCGAAATCGAGATTCAATATTCATTTTACTGTACTAAACAGCTTAATAGATAGAAGAGTATTATATGTTTTTAAATAAAAAAATAATAAAAATATACCCTATATCCAAAATTTTTATCTACACCAATGAATTAGAGTTGGGATAATGCTTTAATCTGCGCGAGTAATTAACATAGTTGGCCTCCATTTTGAATCCTATTTTTGCGCGAAATTTAAATTGCCAGATTTGGGTTAGATTTCCCAAGTATAATAAAAAACACTAGAAACTACTAATTTTAACGGTTTTGCGGTTCCCCGAGGGGGCGAGGGGCCCGGAAATAAAGTTCCCCGGGGCCCGGGCTGGCTCTGTCCAGCCCTGTGTGTATGTGTACTACCTTTTGCCGACCCATAGCTGTCCTAACCGTGTCACAACTTAACTCCTTCCATAAACCTATAAGATTTTCTTATAAAGGTCACGACGGCTGTCCAGGCAGTGGCACTCCTATTTTTGTAGCGTTACCTATATATTTGATTATTTCCAATCGCTGTCTTCAAAATTTGCTTCCTTAGCCTACAGTGGCCCGTAAGGATCCCTGAGCGTAGCTATTGCAGAACAACCCCCATGGCAGCCTTGTGGTTTTTGACTTGCTTGGACCAGAAAGGAAATCATTGACTTGTCTGCAAATTCTCAACCAATTATGTCTTATTAATATAACAACTCCAGAACAAAATGATGAAACGATTTGAAAACTTAAGAAAATTCAAGTTCTTTTATATTGAAATCAAAAGGTTTGTCAGAATATCGTTTATGGACATTCCTGAGTATTTTAAGACCAAAACTAAAATTATCGCTAAAGTGCCTTTTGGGAAAATCGATTATTTTGTTTGTTTTACTATTTTTTGCAGCTTATCTTTAATTTTTATTACGGATATCAATCCCCGTTGTCTTTGGGGTATTATATATTTATTAGCCTTATTAAAATAATTATTTATCTTAAATAGCTAATGTTAGGGGGTGCCTTCTTCCGACCCAAAAGCCACTCCCTGTAAAGGGTATACTATTTAATGTGAAGCATTACATATCTTCTCGGCTTGTTAATATTTACTGTTCTTTTTCGCAATAGTTAACATGTATTTTTTTAAAAGAATTCAATTAATACTAAAGAGCAAATAATAATAACAAAAAAGTATATGTTAAACTACTTAATGTGATAATGGATTGTTAAAATACACTTAGTATCAAAACTAATGGGATAAATGAATCATCTTCAATTGGGATCTTGAAAATACTAGAATACAGATAGTCCAGGGATATGAGCGAAAAAATACCCTGTTGGGGACTCTGGCTCATCCAGAGGTCTGTCAAGTTTTTCAGGTGATACAGGTGTATAGAAACAAAATCTATGTATTTGCTGCGGTGGTGTGGTTAAAAACTTCAGTTTTTTATCAACAATCAAAAAAAAAACATCTAATAGGAAATTAAAAAACCTTCATAATGCCTTTTTTAAAATGTCGATAATAAATAATAATAATAATAAATTTTGCAAAAATCAACCTACGACTTAACACACCAAATCCACTGCAGCAAATACATAGGTTTTGCTTCTATACACCTGTATTACCTGAAAAACTTGACAGACCTCTGGATAAGCCACAGTCATGGCAAAGGTTTCATATCCCTGGACTAAGACTTATAAGTGAGTCATGTAATTGGAAAATAGGCCGTATCAATTTTTGCAGGAAACAATAATTTAAAAATATAAACAAAACAAAAATCGTAATGTTAAGGTCGTGTTGTTTACTACTAATCACGCTCCCAGTAACGGATTTAAATCTTTTTTAATCGAAAATGTCAGAGTGTCTTTTAAGAATATTTTACTGGGCGACACAATCTCTAGTATGAGGGTCCTCCACCCGAATTGCAACGATTTTCAGGGTTCTGTACCTTAAAATCGAAAAATGGAGCCCTTATAGGAACGCTTGGTTGTCCGTCCGTCCGTCCGTCTGCCTCAGCCATTTATCTCAGGTACTATAAAACCTACGAGTCTGAAATTTGGCATACAGGTAGACTGCATTGACAGGAATGTAGTCCAGGTATACTTTTTTGTCAAGAACTCATAAATTTTTGACAATATTTTGCTTTTCAACATGTAAGTATTTAATTTTTCGTCCTCAAAACGCGAAATTTCACTTTCAAATGCATTTTCTCGAAAAAGGTTAATCCTACAGTATTACAATAAGTACCCTTTTTATGTATTTGGAGCTGAGGAATCATGTTCCAATAATAAAATTACAAAAAAGTTACACAGAATAAAGTTTGGGGCAAAAAACTGATAAGGCCCCCCGGTTCGCAAGCCCCTTGGTAAAATAAGTACATTAAAATAACATACGAAGATGGGCCTTATTATGGTTAGTTCACACGCAAAACATCGTCGCTGTATCTCAAAGAGTACCAGAGTTATTAATTAAAAACCTTATTTTTGTTACAATTTTAAAGGGTCGTAACTCCCTTAGGGTTCGTTTCCGTACCTATGTTCCCTTAGTGGTTTTTCATGTTTTTTGATGTAGAATTATCTCCTTTAATATGTGACATAAGACTGCAAACACCGTGTATATTTACTTTGAAAATTGATAAATTTTACATTATTTCAATAATAAAAAACTAAGTCCTTAAAAATATGTATTTGCAAATATATTTACAGTAACCAAAACAATATGTATTTTTTAAATTTACAATAACGGTTTTCTGTGTGCGTAAAATGTTAAAATTCTTAATCCGTCACTGAATGACCCTCACACGAAAAGCTCAGGTTTAATCAATTTGCCCCTGGTCAGAACAATTTGCAGATTTTCATAAAAAACTACTTGTCAATTAATAGGATACATCTTTAATTATATATACCGCATCAAGGAATTTCACCGTGTTTACATTTTTTATAGAACATATACTTTAGAATACTGCTGCCAACAAAAGAATACTAAAAAAAAATTTTGCGTTCGAAAAATAGTTTTAGAATAAAATAAAAAAAATAAAAAAAATAAAAAATCAAGTTTTTTTCGAAAAACATTTCTTTTCCTCTTAAATTTCTCGAACTTATTTCTGAATAGCCCTGTATATGTTTTTTTTTTAATTATTATTCTGTATAATTAAACCTTGGATCTATGTTATTATAACATATAAAACTAGGTTGTACCAGGCTTGCTGGATAGCTTCTATTTTTGTATTTTTTTTCCTAATAAAATTGTGGGATATATATAACCCGACTAAGATGCCTACTGGGTCATATATGTCCCACTTTTTTTTTGTTTTCTATGTAAAATATTTGTTACATAACAATAAAAAATCACATGGCCAATGACCAGTCTACAACTCAAAAAATTTGATACAAAAAGAAATACAAATTGGGTCTCAAAGGGTTAAAAACAATTTTGACACATGGACCTTTAATAAATTATAAATAAATCTCACATTTTTTAAGATCAATCGTAAACTTTAAGTGTTTTATAAATGACAAAGGACAGAAGTAGAAAATAAAGGACTGCACCTTTCTTTTGCCGACCTTGCCTTATGACCAGTCCACCACTGGTACCAGTTACCATTACAATTGTTTATTTATTTTTTTACTTTTTAAGATACGGCTTTGAAATTGGCATGCCATTCATAAGATCACACATTTAGAATAAAAATACCTAAATCACCGGTTTTTTCGGATATTTTTATTTTTTATTTTTAAGATAAGGGTTTGAAACTGGCATGAAATTCATAAGAGCACACATTTAAAATATAAAACACCTAAATCACCGTTTTTGCCGGATTTCTATCAATAGAGATATAAATAGCACGATTTATATCTTATTACAATATTGTAATAATTCTAAGGGCTGTTCAACAATTATGTAACCGAAATTTAGACAATTTTTGACATAAAACTATAATTTTTTTTTTACTTTTTACTAACGCAATATTGTTTAAAAAAAAAACAACCAAAAACAGATTCATATACAGCCGAGATCTTTCAGTCCCATATAAATAATATAGGACTGAGACGGTCATCGAGCAACACGTGGCTGTAGAGCAGAACCACGTCCGAGACACCAGAGGGGTCTTACGTGGCTGTTATTGAAAAAATTCTGAGACGCCACGTTTATGCATCACGGCAGCCAACGTGTTAAACGAATTATTTTTTTAATGCACGCTTCAGTTAAAAAAGACCAATTGGATTCAGTACCATGTGAAGAACGGGTTCTCGGATAGTATTATAATATATTATAATACAATTAATATAAATTTATTCAAATATGATCATATCCATTCATAGAATTAACTTGCTGTTATTGAAGATAATGGACAGAAAAAAATAATTGGAATATTACGTTTTTTTTTTACTTTATATGATTCCGGGAAAAAACCTTTCCGTCTGGAAATTTGTTGACCATGATAACTCCAAAACTCTTAAGTTAAAGGCTTTAAATTTGAAGCGTAGGTATTTTAGCCAAAGTTCTCGGTCCTGGTTTGTTTTAGTAAAAATTGTGGTGGGACAGAGGGGTCAATGGGGGCAAAAATTATGTTTTGTTTTTTTTTTTATTATTTTTATTGGCATTTCCTTTTTCAAAAATATTTTTTAGGTATTTTTTTTTTTTTTGAAAACTTTCAGTTTTTTATACTTTCATAATATTTTTGAAAAATATTTTTATATTTTACTTTCCCGAATTCTTGCGTTGGTAAAAAAATAAAAATTTGTATTGATATTTTTTACGTTTCTCGACGTTTTATATCCAAAAAAAGATGATTTTCATGACAAACAATTCTGTCCATCTGTCTGTCCAGGAAATTTGTGACCACGATAACTCGACAACGCTTGGTCTTTGGAACATAGGTTCTCTTTCCAAAGTTCTTGGCTAGGATTGTTTTTGGTAAAATTCGGTGCCGGGTGAGGGGGTCAAACATTTTTAATTTTTTTTATTTTTCGTTTTTCAAAAAAATAATAAATTTTTGAAAAAAAAATAAGGTTTGAACAAAAAAGCATAAAAGTACCTGCAGGGAAAAGTATTCTTTTGTTAGCAGCAATTCCTTGTGTTTAATCACTTTATGTTATACTATAGATATATTTACCAGCAATATCCATATTGTTATTGAATAGTAAGTAAATAATAAAGATTTTTTACTGCATCTATTTCGACACCTGTTAATGCAATGCTTTAGTTCATTTGAATTATTAGAAAGGAAGTTATCCTTTCAATGATATTAAAATTGACGGGATATTTTATCGTGCTATTAATTATGTTCTTCGCAGATCTACAACATAAAAAACATTAAAAATTGCTGGGGTTTGGACTTTGGACCCACCTATTCTTATGTATTTTGGGATGCTGAACACGAATCTGCCATAAAAAGGCAAATTATGTGCTCCTTTTTTTGCTACACTGAAAAAAACGGTCTAAAATGGTGAAAATCTTATCTGTAATTTCGGCGTACCAAAAAAAATGAGCCTTTTTTATGACAGATTTGTGTTCAGCATCCCAAAATACATAAAAAGCTGTTTTTTTAAATGTTTTTTCAACAGTTTTTCGTTTTTTAAAAAAATATTTAAAATTTTTTGTTTTTTTTTAACAAATTAAACTGTTTAATAGATTTTACAGATTCCTATGTAGTTATTTAGAAAGCTCTCAAGCTCCCTGCGTTAAGTTTTAATTTATTGTTAAACATTTGCATTTATTACCTACAATTATTAAATTAATATTATTAATTAATAAAAAGAAGGCTGATTCAATTATTTATGTTACACAGGGTTACATACAGTAATGTTGTTACTGTAGCTATTTTTTTACCATCAATAGCAGTTTCTACATATGGGTAATTATTGCATAGAATTTAAAGTATTGTTAAAGCCACTTTACACGGAGCAATTTGTGCGCAAGTTTGATGCTATGCAAGTTTGTTGCAAGAATGATTCAGTCACTGCGCATGCCTTCAGGCAAGTTTGAGGCCATTTTCGTGCCATCAAATTATTTAAAACATGTTCTATTTTTCGGCGATTTTCACGTAAGTTTTACGGTTATTTTCGTGGTACCAACCTGGAAAAAAGTTACCAAATTGATTTCATTTTACTAATATAGTAGCAACTGCACATGTTAATAATTATTATTATTAATAATAGGTCGGTCTGTCTAACTAAAAAACTTCCTTAAAAAAGCAAATTCTAGGTTATGTTTTTGTCAACAAACGCAGAGACACGTCAAAATTGTCTGGTTGGCAGCACTGTTTACCTTGCAATATATAGCACCAAACTTGCGTACAACTTGCTCCGTGAAAAGGCAAATCAATGTCCAATTGTCCTCATGCTATATCTGGCAGCAAACTTGCATAGCATCAAACTTGCGTACAAATTGCTCCGTGTAAAGTGGTCTTAAAAACATTTTGGTTAAGTACATGGAAAAAAAGGATTCCCTGAACCAAGGACACGTGTCTTTCTGTATGTTCAAAGCCATATCTTTCTATATGTTCAAAGCCATATTCCCTTGTTTCTTTGAACCAGTCAATGTCTTTTAATTAAGATCACGGGTTTTTGAATAAAGATCCGCGATCTTCATTCAAGGGCTTTTTTGGTTCAAAGAAATGCTAGTCTCATAGTAGGTATATGGGAAAAATATATTTTTCATTACAAGGAAGCGACTATAAATAATAATAGTAATAATATTATTAATAATAAATAAAAAAATCTATAAATAAGAATTAAAACTGAAATCATCAATTAAAATTAAGTCTTAGTTAATATTATTTTTCATTAAATATGCAAATTTTCCGTGTTTTATGGATAAAAAAAATTAAATGTTAACATAAGCAATATAAGCAATATCTTTAAATAAAAACCGCACAAAAATATTACTTTTTGCGATAAAATTCAAACAGAAAAACAATGATTTTTATCATATCTTACACGATTTTTAAGTTTTAAGTTCACTGTAAAAAATAGGGGTAAAATTGGAGTAATGTTAAAAATTTTAAATATTTACCCTTAAGTAGGTATCATACTTTAAACACAAAACGCAAAATTTTGCAAGCAAATTATTTACAAAAAAATAAAGAGCGTTACGTAACGCTACATCAGTCCCCTTCTTGCCCTAGTAACGCATCGTAACACTAAGCTTAATCTGTCTTTCGGTGAGTCTGTCTGAATCTATGCCGTAAAATCTTAATTGTTTTTATAATTGTTTGATACTTTTTTTCGAAGATTTTTGTTTGATTTCCGAGATTGTTGTAGAGATTTTCGTTTGGACGGTCTTTCTACCCCTCGCTTTTGTTGTTATATTTTTTAAATTGAACTATAGGAGAAAGTATGGTTTTGTTAGCAGCAGTATTTTTTTAAAATATATGTAGGGGGATGTTCAACAATTATGCCACCGACCTAGGGGAGCCTTAGTGACGGCCCATATGAAATGTTCCAATTTTCGTGACGAAATAACGACAATGAGGGCGAGGGGATCTAAAAATAGTAAAAATACGGTGACATGATTGCTGAACAGCCCCTATCTCCCCCGTCACGTATTATATTGACGGTCCCTGACGTAAATTTAAGCCAGAAATACAGTTTACAAACTAATAATAAATAGCATTATAAAGGAAATAATAAGTTTCAATGACAATAATAATAATAACTATAATAAATGACAAAAGAAAGTACAATATGCGAATTAAAATAAATTAATTTAATTTTCCGAAACATTCAAACGAAAGTATGTTTAAATTAAATTGTATTATGATTTTTATTGTACAATAGGTAGGCAACCCGTTATATATTTGTGTTATGATAAAAGTATATGTCCAAGTACGATTAAATGTTTAAATTAGTTTCTAATTTTCATAGGCGTTCATTGAATATTTTTTTCGGGCGCAGAATTTTCGAATATTTATTTTTCTTATTTTTTAGTATTTAATTTTTTTACAAGGGACAGTGAGATAAGGTTATTTTTTTCTCTGTCTTAACAGCACATTTTTTATTGTTAAGAAAATCTGTTTTTGATTTTTTTATTCTCGTTTCAATTACTTTTTAAAATTATTTTGTATTGTTTTTGTTTTGGCACTCTTTAGATGGATCGATTTTTTTGCTCCCAAGTGTATTATATTTTATTTTTTGGGGGACCAAGCTTCCCCTAAACGACGCCTTCAACGAAGCCAGCTTATATGATTCATATTACGCAGATTTATTTAAAATAATTATAACAATAATTTATTTTACCATTGAGTATGGTAATTGGTTTTACCTACTTCTTGTTTACAAGTGGAAATTTACTTTTTTGTGTACAGGGTGTTTTTTTTACGTGGTATGGAATTAATCATGGATCATAAACCACGTCTCCGCTTTAGGGTGCACCCAGGTAGCTATCTGGCATAGAGTTTCACAGTAGTATAAAGCTGGTATTAATTTGGATTCAATATATATCATTAATAAAAACGGTAATTGCCAAGGGACCTATAACGCTGCCTTGTGGAACACCAACTATAGATCATTAGCACGTTGGTAATACCAGTCCTTACTTGTTGAGTGCCAGTTTGTAAAAAAATGTATCCATAGTTTAACACTATAATCCTTATTATTATTTGATATTTTTTCAATTTATTATGTGGAACTAAATCAAATGCTTTTTGAAAATCTATAAGAATTGCGTCTACTTGATTACCTTCATCTAGAACTTCAGATACATCACTTCTTAAACAAGCCAAAGCGCATTCAATCCTTTCGAAAGCCATGTTGATTTGAAGGCATAAAATAATGGATATTTAATATATTTCCAATATTTAAGTTTTTTGTCAAATAACTGTGTTTTTTGTATTCTCCTAAGAGATCGTACAAAATAGAAATACTAGTGAAACTGATGGGCCTCTGGTTTTTTGGTGTAAGAAAATTCTCAATCTTAAGGTAAAAGATTATCATCAACAGACATCAAATAATACTTTAAAAATTTTCAATATTTATGTAAAACATTATTATCAATAGAGATACCAAATAATACTTTCCTGACTTAAATATTGGTTCAGTATACGTAAATTTCCAATCTTTACGTAAAACATTATTATCAATAGACATCAAATAATACGTTTGAATAATAAATAAATCAACTATTCTTTTACTAGAAATCTATGTACTGCAAATACCATCAGGATTATCAATATAAAACTACGTTTAATTAGGAAACCAAGAATTAACCTCTTTATTAAAATAAAACTTTTCCATGTAGTCATTTAAATTATTATCTGTTATAATATTTTCATGATTTGCTTTTGTTAATTAAATACACCAACAAAACTATCATTCACTATCATTAAAAATATTTGGTTTGTCCAAATTATAATTATTATTAAAAATATTTGATTTATCCATATTCTAATAATTATTGATGCAGGGGCGGATTTATTTAATTTTAAGGGGGGGGGGCATCCATAAGGAATAAAATTGCGCTTTCACCAAAAGTATAATTTTGAAGGTATTTTTATGCTAATACTGCCGTGCTGAGCTGAAAGGTCCTATCTACATAGGTTTAACATACACAGATAGGACCTTTCAGCTTAGCAAGGCAGAATATATCCCGCTGGGGGGGGGGGGAGCATGGCCCCCATTCCCCCCCTACATCCACCTATGTATTGATGTAACTTTTTAAATATATAGGTACTTATTTATATACGTTTAATATACATCATATATTTGGTATAAAACAACTTCGAGGTCCCACAAGGATTATAAATAAATAAATAAATAAATAAATACATCACTTCCTTTTTCTGCGTGTATGGTATTATTACGATTTATTTATCGAAATAAATGCGTTCATTGCTTGCATGCAGTCATACTCTTTGCAGCACGTTGTGGTAGAAGAGTACTATACGATTTTTCATATTTCCAAGATCAAAAATTTTATATACACGTATTTCTTATCTAATTCTGAGCAACTTTAATTTTTGTCAGTCTGTAAGTCGTATGGCACAAATAACTCGAGAATAAATATCCGATCGATATGAAATTTTCAGGAAAAATTAAGTTTCATGAGGATTGGTAAAAAAAACATTCATAAACAAAAATAAAATATATATAGGAAGCGCTTCTTTTAAAAAATTATAAAAATAGAAGGAAAGTCTGATAAACCTCAAATTTTCAAAAAATATTAATTTAATAGAAATATCAATACAAATTTTGAAATGGTGAAAAAATGCAATATACCATATCGTCGGCTTATAAGTAAAGAGCACTAAGTCCAAAAACATGGTTTTGAGATATTGACAAATTTAACTTTCACTGTTGTTTTTTAATTTTTGTAATAATTGTTACAAAAATGCACGTTTCGCCAAACAAACACTAAGTCGCTTAGTGCAGAAACATTTGAAATAATCTACAAGTAAAACGCACTAAGTGCACTAAGTGACTTAGTGCCTATTGCCAGATAAAATTTTATTAAAAATTAAACTAATGCGTTTTGTATAGTGCATAACTCCCTTGGCAGTCCACCTAGAAGTTAGTTCGGTTTACCTGTAGATAGATCATCAAAAACTAATTACAATACCATAAAAATCCCATTTTTGCAAAAAAGTGACTTAGTGCCTTTTACTTGTAAGCCGACGATATGAACTGTGAAGAGTATATTATGAAATTCGAAGCATTGCATATCTTCACGGCTTGTTTAATTTTAGTTCGAATAAATTTATTTCCGTAGAGTAAAAATTGCTAGAAAATGCGTTTTTACTTACAGTTTTATTTTAAAAATAGATTTACAATAAATAGTGCAATTTAGTAATTTTCTGTTTATTTTTATTGCAAAAAACATAAAGTTAAATTTAGCGACAAAGTATAACTTTCAGCTGAAAAAATAACTACATTTTAACGGAAAAAATATAATTCAATTACATTTCACTAATATGAACTAATGTTACCAAAAATATTCTTATATAGGTACTTAAAAATTTAGGAATATTGGGTAAAGGCAGGGCCCTTTAATAAAGGACATTGTTTTCGAATTATGATTCTAACATACACAAAGATGCAAATAACTTTTCAACCGAAAGTGAAATATTTTTCGAAAATTTTAAAAATCTTTTCGAAAAGCTCAAAGATCTAAGATTTTTTAAGTCGAAAATCTCGGAAATCATACAATAATCTCATCCGTGTACGAATTTTTTGTGGTGGTTCGACCCTCGATATATTTGCATCAAAATGGCGATTTCTCCCGTTAGATTAGACAGGGACAAAAGTTCTACCCAAAAAGGATAGAAGACATACATACACTCCCACTTCCACCCAACCAAACAAATTCTGTATTTTTTCTTTGTTGAACAAATACAATATTTACTTGGCCGGGCGAAAAGTATAACCATATTATTTTTATTAAAGAAATTACTGGCGCCATCTAAATTTTAGTAGAATTATCTTATTCTACAGATTCACATTAGCTATGTTCGTTCGTGCTCAGTGCTACACTTTCCGGCCAACCAAATAAATACTGTATTTGTTGTATGAAAAACAAATACAGTATTTATTTGGTTGGCTGGAAAGTGTAGCACAAATGAGATAGAGATAGGGTAGACGTCTTTTGTTTCATAATTCTAGTTGTAGAGAGCTCCATTGATGACTCATAATGAACCTACGAATTAAAATGGCTGCCTAGCTAAAAAAATACCTTTAAAACCAAAGTCCTCAACACTATCTCCAAGTGTTTGACGAAAATGTATAAATGGAACTTGATTTTTTGTGACAAGAAGTACAGATCTTGACTTGGCAACTTCTCGACAATAACTTTCGATTTCAAGGGTCTTTAAATTACCTAATTCTTAAAAATAATAAACTAAAATTAGCTATTCCTTTAATTTGATGTTGGGTCTTAGACAATATAGAGCCATTCTTAGGCAATATAGAACCATTCACCATAAAGGACTGCCCTCATGGTGAATGTCACCCTTTATCTTAACTTTATCAAACAAGATTTAAAAATTAAGTCAGGGACTGACAGAGTAGGTTAGTAACTTCGTCTAAGGTCTAAAGTTAGAAACTTCTCCGGTAACTTTTTGACCATTAATTTTTGATTTTATTTTAATACAAGTAAAAGAGTGACTTGTTTTACAAACCGTCCCCGTATGAATTTCAAATATCGCCAATTAAAAACCTATAATGCACAAGTTTTGGAGTTTGCCTTGAGTTTAAGTTTGTTACATCAGGATGCTTTTTTATAAAATGAATTCTCAAAATGTTAATATATCCCCCATTTTGTTTTTCATCCTAAAATACTACTTCAGTCCAATGTCGTCAAAATCAATTAATATTAACTTCCTTGACTTTACTTATATTATGTATGTTATTATATGTTATAGTTAAAGAATGGCCTGATTTTGATACGGCGTGTTGAAAAGAAAAATAAAATGATGATTTGGGATTAACTGAGGCTTACCATATATTCTCATCGTGCACAGTTGGTTTATGAACCTGATGGCTCGAAAAAAGCATTTTTGAAAATTTGTGGGATACGCCACATTAGAAGTAGACCAGCGATTACCTTAAATCGATTTTTTACACCAAAGTCTTCACTTATTTATTTTGATAAAACTTACTTTTCTTTTTATCATCCTCAGGGATTTACACTACCATTGTATTGTCTTTACAGCACACATTATTTCATAAAATTCACATTTTTAACCTAAAAATGGTCACCTGTTAACTGGACTTTGTGGAGTACATGATAGAACTACAATTATTTTATTTACCTTATTTTAATAATGCTTTTGACTTTGAACGAAGTAGTGCCGCCAACATAACAATACTTCCCCCTAGTTCAGTAAAAATCATGCAGAAAAAAATTAATAGACAAAAAGTTCTTTCGACTATTTACAAAAAAATATCATACGGCCAAACCAAGCAAAAAATAATGCTTTTTACCCCCTTTGGTTAATCCTCATACGCCGTTCAAATTTTACCAAAAATGATCCCCGCATGGTCTTCCACTTCTAAATATTCTTAATTAATTCCTAAATTAAATCTTGTTTCGACTAAATATTTTAATGGCTGGGTACCACTTCTTTTTTAATTGAAGGTTTAATATTATTTTATAAAGGTAAATAATGGGGGAGCCTTTTAAAAGGGGCATAGTTTTGTCAAAATCAGAATGATATAATTTATTAAAAGTACCTCTACATTTTGTAAAAAAAATAAAATAAACATAATAATTAATAATAATTACATACTCCCCATTGTCCACTTTAAACCCGCCTTTGGTCTCTCCCCCTAACAACGTAAAGTAATTTTTATGAAGATGTGGGTGTTATTATTTCTTACCTAACAAGACATGCAATATAAGACTGTTTATTAGATACCATAGGTAGGTTAATTAAAAAAAATTAATTTAAGAAAATTAATTATTTTATTTCATTTCATTTCAATTAAAAAAAAACTCTCAACTCATAAATAAAATCATTGGTTATACTTACTGTTTTGCATGAGTTACGCACGCTGGAAAATTTGTAGCGCACCTATTTTCTTACAGCTTTTTTCATAATTAATAATTTTACGATGTAATAGTTTCACATGAACTTGATTCGGGTTCACTTTATTTTGTCGGTGGTTTTTAAATCTCAATATTTAAACGACCATATTAAAACGTAGCTTATCTATTTATAAATGCATCTTCTACTAGCAACAATAAGCCGTGAAGATAGGTAATGCTACGTATTCCACAGTTTTCTCTTCACAGTGGATATCATATCGGCACCTCAGTTCTAAACTGTTGTATCTCGAAACTCAAGAAGCGGACGAAGCCTCCCCGCTCTTATTACTGAACGCTCGAGCGTGCTGCGGTTTTAGATATCTAGATATTTTTAGACAGATACATTGATTTTAATCTTGCTTTTAAGAACACAGTGAAAAAACTCAAAATTATAAAGCCAACGTTTCGCACTTATTGTTGGTGCTTCTTCAGGGCAAATTTATTAAAACAACATAATAATTAAATATAAAAACTTGTGTATGGTAAAAATATCATTAAATTCAATTTACATTAAAAAAATTTAAAAGAAAAATTATGACATAAGGTAAATGGTAAAATCGATCGGTTATTCCGTTCTTGAGTTATCATGTAGTCACGACGTGTACACAAGATTTGTGACGTACGGACGGACAGACGGACAAACGGACAATTTTTGACATATCTGGAAATTGGAAGATCATTGTATAATACTCTTCAAGCAATACCTGATGTGAAGAGTATAACAATAAAAATCGGTCCACAACTAATTAGGCGTAGGACGGCTCTGTACGATGGTGGATGGCATTTCCTGCCAAGAAATTAACTTTTGCAACAATGAGGGGACAATCTAAATCAGTTCAGAATTGGATTTATAGCGTAGTTAAATAGGTACAGGGTGATCAAAAATTAAGTACCTATACTATAATTTAGCCTCCAACTCATTTTGTTACCGAAGAATAAAGAAAAAAAAGTACATACCTCTTATGGGCCTATAAGAACACGCAAAATGCGTGTGATTATGAGCTTATAATAGAAAAAAATAATTTTTTGAACAAAACACGCTGCAGCGCGCTGTGAGTCTATCTACAGTCTAAGGGCATATCGACAGTCTCGCATAAGAACGTAATACATAAGAATGCGAAGCCGTGATTGGCTTGATGTGCCGCCATGTATCTTGTAAGCCAATCACGGCATCGCATTCTTACGTTTTATGTTCTTATGCAAACTTCTGAATAGGCTTCTTAAAATGTATGTTATGTTTTGCAAATTATTTTGATTAAAGCGCTATCTTTGGGCTTGCGTAATAATAATAACTTAATTACATAATTTCATAAGGCATATGACATTGAACGATGGAAGAAAAATTTAATTAAAACTAGATGAAACGTTGCAAGCACCCTGTCAAAACATCGGCACTATTGTACACTAGAGCCATCTAGTTTGCAAATTTCAAACTAGGTGTTTTGTTTGATTTTAAATTCTTTATCTTTAAAACATTTTATTCTAGCAAAAAACTGTATATAACATTTTTTTAGGGCTTAAAAAGAGCTTTTATTTAAAATATAATTTTTTGAAATCGGGTTATAAATATGTGAATATGCTAAAAAATCCTTTTACTGCTTTAAACGCCAATATCTCGAAAACAATGCGTTTTAGGAAAACGTTGTTTATAACATTTTTTGACCAATTTAAAATTATCTTTTATATAAGTGCTAAATTAACCAAATACAATAATAATTGCCTTAATTATAAACAAAAAACGCTAAAAATAGGAGTTTTACCCTATTTTTACCCCCTTACCCCCAATCGTTTACCCCCAAAATCTTATCAGCTCTTCGGAATACGATAAGAAACAATATGCAAAAAACCGCAAGTCGATATCTCATGTAGAAATGGAGTTAGAGAGTTTACACCCAGACAGACAGACGCAAATTTTTTTTACTGATTTCGACTCAGAATGGTCTAAAACTTCGAGAAATGTGAAAAAAACGTGGTCAAAGATTTTGACTTTTCGGCGAAGATTTCAATACATCGGCACTCTTAGTAGCACTAAGTACCGATGTAAAAAATCAAGACAAATATTTTTGTTCTCTCGCATTAATTTTATAAGAATGGATAAACTGTAAATCTAAGTTACCTACCTGTTTATTACTAGGTAATAAAAAATTAATTAACAATTTTATCAGTCGTAATGCCAATTGAATATTTAATTAAAATTAATTAAAAAAACCGACTCTATTTTTTTAATTTACTTTGTGCTTGATAAATTATGTAAACATAGTAATAAATACTATCGTAGTTGATATTAATACAAAACAAAATCGATTTACTTTTTACAAAACATTATTTACAAGTAATTAAAAGTAATTTTGTTTAAAGGATTAAGTTGAAGTAAATAAATAGTAATTAGATTATATAAGAGATATTATATTAAAATTAAGTAGTTCCCGCCGAAAATGGATAAACAATTGCACAAGACAAAAACGGATAAAACATTTCGCACACAGAGAAAAAAATTCTAATATTAGGTCGCAGTATAAAAATACACAGGGTGAAGCGGATCAACCTTTAATAGAGAACAACTGAAAGAAATGATGAGCTAAATTTTTCCCAAAAGCTTATAAAATATATTTTTTTTCACATTTTTTGTTCAGTAGATACATTTAAATGTTTAAATAAAACTGATATTTTTTATCCGCTTCACTCCAGATTACGGTACTTGGACTCTTTTGCATGTTGCACTCTTGACCTTATTTCCGATTCAGTAACGTTCCCACTTACAGTAACGCAATTGATCCAAATCAATACTGATAAAGTATGAGACGTGCACTAATCCCCTGTGAAAACTTGGACTCTTTCAATATTTAGAGGCTCTGTTGCAGCCTTTATTATCTACTTTAAATACAGTATATTGTAAAATAAAGATTTTGGTACCATTCTGCATATGACTCTTCGTATATAATAATAAAACTCGTGGTTAAAAAAAATAAAATAAATTTATTAAATAAATAAAATAAAAATTAATCACTAACTAAAACTATTTATATTATGTACATGAGACGAAATGAGATTCTCCCTCAGAGATTCAGTCAATTTTATTCTAGAATGTTGATGGGAAGGGTTTAAGATTCGCCACAGAGCTCATTCTTCGTACTTTGATACCAGCTAACTTATTTTCAATATCTTGTAAGCTTTGGCCCCTAGTTTCTGGTACACAGGTAATTGTGAAGACAAGTGCAAGAGTCATAACTGCTCCATACAACCAGAATGTACCATGCTCTCCTATAACCTCAATGATGAGCAGGAATGTTTTGGTAACGATAAATGTACAAGACCAGTTAAATCCGGTGGAGATTGATGCTGCAGGTCCTCTAATTTTGGCCGGCAAAATTTCACCCATCATCAACCATGGAATTGGTCCAAATCCCAGAGAGAATCCCAGGACGTAAATAACACATGTAGCCAATGGTAGCCAACCGTATTCGGTAACGTCAACTCCAGTGTTTTTCAAATAAAAGTAAGCACCGAGAATTGCCAGTGAAATGATCATGGATACACTGGAAATGTATAATAACACTTTTCTTCCCAGTTTGTCGATTAATAAAGCTGCGACGAAGGTGGATACGAAGTTGACTACCCCTACGATTGTGGTACACACACTTTTATCCAAAGTTGAACCAGCATCTTTGAAGATTTTTGTAGTGTAGAAGATAACGGCATTTATACCGCTCATTTGTTGGAAAAACATCAATCCCAAGACGATCATGATCAGCTTAAAGTTGTTTTTGGTGAATAGATCCGAAACTTTTTGGTGTTCTTGCGAATCTTGCTGTGATTTTGATAATTCGTTAAATTCCTTGTCAACATTGGTTTCAGAGCCTCGTAACCATTGTAAAGAATTTTTCGATTTTTCGGATTTTCCCTTCGAAATAAACCAACGTGGAGTTTCTGGAATAATCCAGATGAATATCACCATGAATGGTACAGATAAAATAATACCAATTAAAGCTAGTTGTTTCCATCGATACACAGTACCAAATAGATAACAGAGTAATATTCCAATATTACCAAATGCTGTTGGTAATAAACCTAAAGTTCCTCTTACTTCGGGTTGTAAGGTTTCCGCCAAGTATACAGGAAGAGTTAGAGATGCAATACCGACGCTAGTACCGATGATTGTTCTGCTGATGTATAAGTACCATTCGTTTGGTGCAAAATAGCATATAGTCCATGCAGCGAAAAACAGAGTATTTGTCAATAATAATGTCCATTTTCTGCCAATATATTCGATGAACGTTCCTCCAAACATTCCTCCAACTAAAGCACCAAGGGGTAACAAACTTACGACCCATGTCATCTGAAACAAAAAAAGGTTTTATTAGATTTTTGAATATATTGATAATAGTTTTTCTTATACCTTAAAATATTGAGTGAAACTGTTTTTAGTGGGGTACTTATTACGATTTTAATTCTTTTTAAAGAGGATTAAGATTGAGGATTTAAAATTAGATTTCTCTGTTCAGATTAAAATTTCAAATTTAATTTAATATAAAATTTTATATGGCATAGACCGCAAAACAGAAAATATTTTCGCTAATAGTATATCGGTATTAAAATATTCTATTTCAACATTTATTTATAATATTTTAAATGTATTTTTTTTTTTGAAAAATATCTATCATACATTTAAGATCATTTTAACAATATTTGGTGTGAAAAGGTTATTTTTTTAATAAGAACGTGTTAATTACTTTTTTATCGAGTTTATTTTATTAGAAAAACATTAAATATTAAAATATCGATCAAACAAATAGGCGATTTCAAATTTAAATTAATTAACTTTGCACTAGGTTCAAATAGAACTCAAAGTATACGTAAATCATCATAAAAAATACGTTAATTTTAAGGCGATAAACGTTTGTTTTTTAATGTAACAAAAAAAAAACTATTATAATAATGTCAAATTTATTTAATTAAAAAAATTTGGTTAGTATAATAAAATTTTTTATGAAGGCAACGATTTTTAAGCATTAATACAATACTAGCAATTATCGGCTCAAAATGAATTGAATTTTTCTTTCGGTGTATGCAAGGTAATTATTTAATTTAGTAATTTTAATAGTTTTTTAATAGTTTTTTTTATATCCTTAATTTGAAAAAATATGCATTAATTTTAATTAATTATAAACACATAATTAAGAAAAATATTTTGATTGTTTTAAAATATTTAATCGTATATTCATGAATTAGATTAGATTAACATTATCACCGGTTCGATTCCGGTCTGACCAGAAATTTTATTTGTAATATATTTTTTAATAAAATACATAATATATTATATACATAAGGGTGGTACTTAAAAAATATATATTTTTGGGACTCCCTCCAGATTTATTCAAAATCGTTTAAAAATTCTGTGTACCCAATATCAGGGCGGTACCTCAACGTTAACACGTGCTGCATCAAGCCTAAAAAAGGGGGACAAAATTACCAGCAAATAAGCCCATTCTTGATATAAATATATAAAAATTATTATTTTATTTTATTTTTTTCAGTGTACCCTAAAATATTTTCCTTGCACTAGTTGGTGACTCTACTACGATCTATTTTTTTTTGTGAAATAAGTGAATCACAATGGCGACGATAAAACTGTTTCATCTGTGCCAAATTCAGTGCTCAAAAATTTCCAGTATACTGATTTCGCATGAAACATTCTTTTATAAACCATTTTACTCCGAGAAAATTAAATTCTCGTTTTGAAATTGTTTTAGTACGACCCATCTATTTTGACATTATTAGTTAAAGAGATAAATATGTGATTGGGGATTTCAATACCCGTTATCGGTTAACCGGTTATTTCATTTAATAAATTATTTAAAAATCTGTCAAAATAATTTTTTTTAGTAATATTGGCGACATTATAAAAAAAAATTTCATATGAAAAATCATGAAACTATATCTACATATGTATGTATGTATTATACTATAACATTATTTCCAAATTAATGAAATCTTCTTAAAGTGAAAAATGTATTTTGACAAAAATTGTCATTTTGGGTGAAAATTCAGATAAAAAACTTTTAAAAAAATTTAAAATCGGATGGAAAAATTTACATAAATTATTTCTTTGTATGTCGGACTGAAATTAATTGGCTAAAAATCTAATTCCAAAAAAATTTATGCAGTTTTAGCTTTTTTTTTTCAGTGTAAAGCGAATTAAGCATCCTTAGATATTAATCATGGCGTCATGATTTAAAACTGAAAATCTTGGCATTATAATCTTAATGTTTTAATTTATATAAACTAAAAAGTCTCTTCCAAATTTCAGTTAAATCGGACCAGATATAAGGAAATAGTTTTGCGCGTGACATTATCTCACAAGATTTAATTCATATCTCCGTTATTTCTGGATAGATTTATTTGAAATTGGAGATATACAAGCTAAGGTATGTAATATTTCAAAATACGTCGCCATTGTTTTACTTTATTGTTTACTTACTTCATTTTTTGCCAAATTAAACTCATGTTCCATCGAGATTTCTGCAGGTGAGGTGTAGGCTGATGAGTAGCCGATAATCATAGACACCCATGATACTGCAACGGCTGCAAGTAACTGCAAAGATAAAAGAAAACTTTATTTAACACTTTTCCGATGATTTTCACGTTGATTCAAAAATTTTAAATCACTTTTTGAAAAAATAAGTTTGGTAACTAACTTGGGAGTAAGTGCATTTCGCTTTAGGGTCAGATTCGGGCACTGAAAACCGAACGTGTGTGTCTGCGCGAATTAGCACTTTCATTGTTAACCAATTGAAAAACTAATAAACGCCTAATCGAGTGATAAAAAAACACTAATAAATTTATCAGCAACAATTGGCTTTATAAGTCATGAAATCCCTTCCAAAAACAATAATTTTATACACTAGACACGTTTTGTTGTGTCCTTTAATACATTTAACTAATAAGTTTTCAATCAATTTATTTCACTTCAGCGGCGGATCTAACATTTGTATTCCCTGAAAATTGATTTTGATAAAAACAGTCGACCATTTCGTAATCTTTTCTAATGTTACAACAGTCAAAATCATAATAAGTATACCAAACATTAGCAATCAAAACTAGTGCCAGAGAGTCCCCCAATAAAGGCAGAAGAGAATAAGTGGTTTGCGTATGCTCAAACAGTCAGGCCGCCTTGTGAGGCCTCGTAAAGTTTTTTTTGTCTTTGGATCATAGCTGGCCTAGAACTTTAACAAGCTCAGTTCAAGAAAATCAGGTAATTTTAATATGTGCACCAAGTTATGAAGGCTTTAAGGGAAATAAGGGAACGTTCAAGTATTACGTAACGCAAAATTTGGCCATTTTGGCACCCACCCCCCCCCCCCCATGTAACGCGGCGTAACATTTTCAAGACTTTTCCACACAAGAATTATGAAGATTTTGATCAAAAAAATAAAAGTTCTACGAAAAAAACTGAGGAAGTTTAAAAAAAATGGTTTTTAAGTTTTATTTCAGGCTCATTCAACCAATATTCACTAATATGACTGCTTATGTTCTAATGTTAAGTATATTGTTCAAATTATTAAATAATCTGATATACCTACATAAATATTTTTTGCAGATTTTAGGGTCATACTACATATTTGTCTATTTAGTTAATAAGGCCGGAATATAATTTAAAATATATGAATTAAAATTATAATAATATCAATAAATCAACGTTGCGCTTATGATTTGTATTTCAAACGTCACACAATATACATCATATAATTTTTAAATAATATATTTTTTATTAATTGAGTTGCAGAAATGTTTATTTGTTTATATTGGCTATACAGTCAAATTTTATTGAACGTCCAATTGACGAAAATGGTCAAGTGCGAGTTAGACTCGCGTATTAGGGTTCCATGCCGAGCTTTTTTAATTTTCTTCTTTTTCGTGCCTATATCTCCTAGAGTTTTAGTCGTTTAAAAGTAAATAAGACATTTTTTGTTAAGAATTGTTTGAGTTCTTGTTGTTTTTCTTTTATACGTTATTACGAGTTATCGATAAAAAATATGGTTTCGCCTCTGAGGGTTTTGGTTTTTTTGTTTTTGAGGTACGGAACCTTAAAAAATGTTATAATGATTTATATGCAGCAAGAGTATAGCCTTTAAAGATATTAAGGTAAAGGATTTAATCAATATTTCCTTATGGCGTACTAAAAATTATTGTTAAAACCTTGTGAACTATTATTATTATTCTCTTCGCAACAGAGAGGTTACTTTCTTTTCAAGATTCCCAATTTACCTCTAAAACCAAAATAAAAAAAAGTTCTGTATATTAGTGCAAAAATACGACTTACCTAAGAACACCACGGTTATTATAATCATAATTATTAAACTTCATTTGTTTTAATATAAATCAATCCAAAGGATGATCACAATTTTAATAGATAACTGAAATAAACCCTCTGCTAACCTATATCAGCTGATATGGTTAACTGTGTTTACCTACACTCTAGGTTACAATTTTGACAAGTAATTCTTCGATACAGTATAATTTCAGATTATTAATTTGAACTTTCTTACAAGAAAAGACCCTGTCCCACTAGGGCGTGTGCAAAAATTTCTTACTGTTCGTTATAGGGTTTTAGACATATTAAAAAAAAAACTTTTTCATGTGCTCTTAGGGGGGATATACCTTCGTTATGGCTCATTTCCGAACCAACCTAACTAGGTATATTTTTGGATGCAGAATCGCCCTAAAATATTGTAACTTATTTTTAATCACCCTGTATGTTAATTAAAAGTGGATTTGTCCCATCTTGATTAGAAAATTATCAACTGCGAACAGTTATCCATAGAATGCGACGCATTTTATATCCCCATAACTTGTTTATTTTATATTCTTATTAGCCGGCGAGCTGGTGACCATTTTCATTTAATTATTTTTTCCTGACTGTATTTTATATATGTCTTAAGCTACATTTAAAGTAAGCTATTTCCAAATCACTAGGTTCTGGATCCGGTTCCTTTGGTGCTAACAGCTCCAAACGTTGTGGAAATGAGTTACCCCTAAAATCCATTTTAACTTGTCAAGTTATACATTCAGATTAAACTATTTTCGAAGTTATACACAATAATTTTGGGGTCCAGGGGGTAAAAACAGTCTTAAAAAGTGAATTTCACATATGTCATGCTTAAATTTTTAAATAAATGAGAATTTATGAAATACCGTTTTGATTCAATGCAAATTTTTAGAATTGACATATGTCAAATAAACCTTTTAAAGACTGTGTCTGTGCCTGCAGTATATTTGTGTATAACTGTAAAACAGAGTAATAGATGTTTTGACTCAGTAAGCTAAAAAATTGATTTTTAAGGTCTATTTTCTTGGACTATTATAAGTTTTTATGTTTTTATTTTTAACCTCGTACTATTCTACTTAATTAAGCATCCCCTAAGTCCAGGACTTGTGTGGGCTAGTAGTAGAGGGAACCACCGGCTTTAATTGACTTTCGAACCAATATATCTAGGGAGTATGCCTTCGACAAATTTCAATTATTAATTAACTGAAAAAGGCAATCGGCGCCAGTGAGGTTTGAACTCACGATGATTAGCTCAGTGTCAATGCTATCGATGCCTTAGACCGCTGAGCTAATCTCCCATAAGGTACCTCATTTCACCACAATTTTTGAGGCTTCTAGCATCCAAAGGCACCCGATCCAGAATCTGGCTATTTAAAAATAGCTTGATTTAAATGTATTTCAGAACGTATATCAAATAAAATACAGCCGGGAAAAAATAATGAAATCTAAATGATCACCAGCTCTTAGACTACATTATTTTTAAAAAGTATTTAATTGACATAAATAATTACCTAGACCATATTTAGCAGAAACGCCCTTTTTGGTTCGGATTAGACTTGGATTATATTTCTTAAATGATCTTAATGTCGTTATTTATGATAGTGGTTTGAAAAGTAAGGTTTCAGCCTAGTTTCTTAGTGGGGATATTGACAAAAAAAATTAAGAGAGATTTGCAATGTTACGAACAAAATAAAACCTAAGTAAATGTTTACTAGTTGTAAAGGTGCCCAGTGTTTCTATTCTATTTCTATTATAGCCTTTATAATAGAGAATATTATAGCCTATAGTATTAAAAAACAAAACGGTTAAAGTTCGCTAAGACCGAATCGGAACGTTGGGTTGCAAACTTCAAATTCTTAGAAAAAGAAGACAAGGTTAAAAATTAAGGACAGAGGACTAAAAAGAAGGATTTTTGGTAAATTAATATCAGATCATTTACTTTGAATGGAATACATTAAAAATACGAATTTATGTTGTTGCTGTTGTTTAGGGCTAGTGGTACCACATATTGAAAAATGGACACGCGTAGTAGTAGCAATTTTGCCAATTTTTAGTTATTTTATTTTCTTAACTAAAATTTAATAGCCAGACACATTTTTTGCGTACTTTTGGGTGTTTAGGAAGGACACACCAAAAGAGGCCCAAACCCAGGATATTCTTTCTAATTCAGGAAGATTGGCAACCCTAAATTATTGATAATTTCACTAAAAAATAGTTTAATAGCCAGACACATTTTTTGCGTACTTTTGGGTGTTTAGGAAGGACACACCAAAAGAGGCCCAAACCCAGGATATTCTTTCTAATTCAGGAAGATTGGCAACCCTAAATTATTGATAATTTCACTAAAAAATAGTTTCTTATCCCAATCAGTAATACGTTTTTAATAAATTTGGGGGGTGGAATCCGATTCTCGCCGCAAATTCACACATCACGTCAGTTTTCAAATAAATAAATAAATATGACTAAAATCGCGATTTCAGCGTTATATATTTCGAAAAACTATTATTTTGGGGAATATGTTTTTGCAGATTTAAATTTGGTAACTGAAAATGTATTTAAAAAAACGTATTCTAAGGTTCTACTTAAAATTCGAATAATTTGTCGTTGCCCTGCAGGGCTGTAGCTAAACATTAAATGTTACTTAACATCCCACTACAGCGCCTTCGCCAAAATTACAACAGAATGAATAATTTTATAAAAGCCTATTTTCTTGGGAAAAACGCAGAAGTAATATTTACGTACTTTTTTGCTAAAGGAAACATCATTTTACACGGTCAAAACCCAAAACACGACATATATTTAATATTCTATCCGTTTGTATAGGTTTAGCTTTATACTTTGCCCTCTGTATGACCAATTTAAAATTTACCTTTACTAACGTCATTTACAAGCTAATTTAAAAATTAGGCAATTATTTGCAAAAAAGATTAAACATTGTCTGATTAAATAAAAAGATAAAAAGATTAAAATTATATATCAATCATGATTAATCATGATTTATTAATACATTATTATAATAAACTGTAATTTAATTATAGTTTTAAAAGTAATGCTTACCTAAAATAGTTTTTTTTTCTATTTTTATTTAAATGTTTATATATTGTATATTATTTTTTATCGCTTACGGAAAAGTTTGTTATATATGTGTGTTATAATTAAAGAAAACTAATTAAAATTTATAAACATTTTAAAATGGAAAAACGATGCATTTTACAAACGATCTGTAAATAAAAAATATAAATATAAATAAATGTACTGTTATTTAGTAATAAATATTTAAAAAATATATTTGTTGACGTACAAATAATTCCAAAATGTAACAAATCGATGTGCACCCAATCTGAGTGTCGGTTATACGAATTTAACGAGCTAATATCTGGACTATAAGTAATGGGAACCACACCATATTATACTTTTTGCAGCTTCACAGAAGAGGCGTATTATACGTATACTTTGGACCCCGAAAAAAGAAAAATTTTGTCCAAAATAAAAAAAATTGTACCCAATTCTAAACAACTTTAAAAAATGTGCGTTTGTCGTTTGTCCGTCTGTCTATCTGTCCTTCTGTCTGCAAGTAACTCTATTTTTTAAGAAAAAATTTCACTTAAAAAATAGAAATATCCTACTACAATTTAATTAAGTTTAAGCTACTGCGAGGAGTATACTAAAAATAGCGAAGCATTGTGTAAAGTTTGTTATGACTTTATACCGGCTTCAGCCCAAACATTCACAAATTCACAAATTCTGTGCTATAAAAATGTAAATTTAATTATTGCAGACTTTAGTTATTAAATTTTAAATTATATTTATCTCAGTGTATGTGAAGGACGTTGTTGGGTGAAATTCCGGTTTGGCACATACTCGTCTAGAAAAAATACTGAATAAATACTAAAAATAAACAATATTGTTACAATGTGGAATTATTTGCTAATTTTAGTTATTTTTTGCTTGATTATAATCATATACATAAATGCATAATTATGTCAAAATTTTATCTGTTATTAGCCTTACAGCAGAGGAGTATTATTACGTTCTTATATTTCAAACTTCGAAAAAGAAAAAAAAATGTCAAAAATTAAAAAAAAAATGAAAATTGTACCAGTGTGCGTAAACTTTAACCTTGGATAAAATCGAAACTAATGAGTTTTCGAAAATACGCCGAAACACGTCAATTTTTATTTTAATGAGATGAGATGCCCCCCTTAAAATAAAAATTATTTCTGCATTACCCTATATATCCTCACGGCTTGTTTATTTTTGCAATAATTTAATTACGAACTTAAAAACTGTCTGATACAATTATGAGCGGTCACGCGAAAAGGGACCTGATGATAAAAAAATTGATTCTTGAGTTTTTGGATAGACTGGACATTTTTAGGTAAATTAATCCCAACAAATCGCTTTTATTTCAAATTATTTATTGTAATTTTTTTTTCTGAATACTTAATATCCCCAAACATATACGTAATTGAGCGTATTTGACTACGAAATTACACGTTTATTAAACATCAATAAATTGTATATTCATGGTAAATAGATTAAACTTAATAAACAATTGATTATCATACTTTTATATTTTATTATATTTGCCACAAATATTTTTTTTTCGCGATTCCTATAACACAGTGCTAAATTTTAATGTAATTATCATTTATTTTAATTCTACTTTATCCTTTAGAATCCTTTTTGCGTGACCAATCACAACTCCAGATTTAAAACAATATGTTTTTGTCGTGCAACCACAACGGACAAATATAAAACAAACAGATTCACTGATAAATTCTATTATGCACCAATTCGATAACCTCAGGAAAATTCCACTATTCAACACCAGCTAACTATAATTTATTTTAATTATTATAATAATCAGTGGCGGTCATATTATTTATTATTAAAGGGTAATATCTCTGTTATAAGTTATGGGACCCACACCATATTATTATGGGTTTACACCGGCTTCAGTCCAAACATTCACACATAAGCGGAACCCAAATCAGAGTTTGTGAAAAAACATCTTGCCCGGACATTCCCCCCTTCCCCTGGAACTACGTATACTAAAAATTAAAATTTAATTAATAAAAGTTATACTACACAAAAATTTAAATTTCTTTAAAAAATATTGATTAATAATGATTTTTCCTGATTTTGTTTTTTTTTTGTTTTATTAATAATTAAAATGCTGTAAATTTTTTATTTATCAATATGCCGGTATAAACGCATAATATAGCGTGGGTGCCATTTATTTAAATGAGATATTACCCCTTGAAATTTATATGACTGCCCTTGATAATAAGGTGGCCAAATTTTAATTATATCACCTATATCTTTTCTACACAGAGAAATTTTCAGTAAAAAAACACAGTGATGGCACTGAAAATATACAGGATTTTAGTAAATTGTTCGGTCAGTAAATCCTACTGTGCGTTACGGTAAAAATTCATGAAAATTCAGTAAATATTTACGGTGATCCACGGATTTTAACGGTAATCTTACTAAAATATTTTCTCTGTGTGCCATTAACTGTTAAATGTACCAAACACCAACCACCACCAAACTAAATGCATTTAAAAAAATTTTTTCTCTAGATTTCAATGACTTTTTGCTAGTAAAATGGGTGGGACAATCAAGCAATTGTATGTTTTTTGAAGTAGTATTTCTAGTTTACTAAGGGGTTTTTTATCCATTTTAAAAATTAATTTTTTCTTTGTACTAAGGTGTTTTTTAAAAAATTAGGACTTTAGCTCGTAAAAATAACCAATGTATGAAATATTTCACCAGAATTTAGCAAAAACAATAAAACATTGCGAAAAATAAAAATTGAAGTCCAAAATTATACTATTTCCAAGTTTTTGTCATATTTTCTGATGTAGAATCACCCCGAATTTTTTTCTCATCATTTTCGGACACCCTGTATAACTTCACCTTGCTTTAACGTTTTTTCACTTAGGTTAGAATCGCTTACTTCTGATTCTTTCAGAGTGAAAATTTTCTGATTTAGCAGTAAACACAAAGTTTCACATGAACTAGACCAAAGAAATCAACATTTAAACTAAATATTGAATAATAATTTATCAAAAAGGTGAAAGGCAAACAAAAATTGATCAAGAATCTGTCAAGAAGATGAAGGGCAAACAAATGAGTCTCATATTTCAATGGGCAATTTTTGGTTTAAGTTTTAATTTCTTTAGTTAGAAAATTTTAATTATTTTTGTGTTAACAGAAGACATTAATAAATAATTTAATTCATTTTGAAAAAGGTGAAGGATGTAAAAGTTTGTTACTTACTTGTGTTTTAACTTGTCCAATTGAGTATGTTTTTTCATCCTCCACAAGTTCTTCTTCAAATTGTTCACAGTTATCTTTGTTTTTGGCTAGCGGTTCAATCTCAGGTATTGTCATACGCAGATTGTTTTCTAGCATGTTTCTTTGATATTGAATTTGTTGATTGAGGGTGCTGCTGGACTGAAAATCCAGTGATGATAGATTGGTGGCTGTAGTGCAAGCCGAAATGCTTGGACTTTCTACGGCAGTATAATTGCCATTCTGCAAAAAAAGAATACATAGTTAATTATATTGATAATTATTGACCTATAGGTCACAATACTCCATCGATTTTATATAAATCAATCAATGTTTTTCTCAATAAACACGAACAAAGCATGATTAAATCACATGAGTTAAACGTTCGTTCAAACATCTTCATCTCCATACTGCACTTTGGTCGTTTTATCCTTGATGCCTCTTTGAAAAATCGTCCTTAGTGCACTATGGACATAGATTCAAAAATACACTCCTCGTTATATATTATAATTGTGTCATTCACTTGTTTTCAGACCTTGTTTTGATCGGATTTGTGCATAAAAACGTCAACACAACGTCTTATCATCTTGCTCGGAGATACTAACTGACCCAGGTCCATTTTAAAAATGCCTAACACGAGTTAGAATTTTTAAATTTATATTTTCCAAGGGAACAGATAACAATGTTTAAAATTACTTGAGTTGCCCATATCTAAATTAGTTTAAAAAAGTTCGTTTTCGTTTTTGGTCCAGGGATGTAACCAAGAGGGGGACGGAGGGATCGTTTTTGGAATTTTATAGTCCAAAAAAATCAGTATTTGTTTTAAATTTTTTTTATGCAAAAAATAATTTTGTTTTACTTTTCGCAAACAAAATGAAAAAAAAATATTCTAGGATAGTATTGAAATTTTCAAAATCAAAAATTATCCTACATAAAAAATTATAATTTAAAATTGTTTTGCATCAAGTTCTAAAGAACCTAATAAAATCTATCTGTCTGTCTTTTTGTGTCTTTAATTTTCTTAATTTACTATAACTTAATAACATATTGTTCAATAAATTTCAAAATTGCAGAAAAAATATTACAGGAAGGACCTTTTATCTAAAACGCGCAACTTTTCAAGAAAAAAAAATGAAAAATGGTGCAAAAGGTCTTTTTATAATAAAATTTAATTTAATATAATAAAATATTTAAAAGAAAATGTCAATTTTTATGCGGCTGTAACGTCAGTTACCATGGAATTACCCAGAGGTGGTTGTTAAAAATAAAAATAAAAATAAACTTTTGACCCCTAGACATATTGATGTTTAAACACCTGAGAGCACAAACTGGGTCATACCCAAAATCGATTTATGGTTACGGCCTTGCATAAAACAGAATAATGCTCCTGATATAAATTTATCAAATATTTCTTTTTCAAATTTATATTTAGAATTATTATTATTATCATTATAGCAGATTAATTTTGTTTTTATACGAAAAGTAATAAACAAAACTGTTTAGTGCAACCTTTAATTTTAATGAGAGGGAAAATAACGTCCATCGATATTCAGTTACAGTTATAAGCAAAAAAAAACTATCTTTTCATTCTTCTAATTTTATAATTTTTGAAAAATGCCACAGAATGCAGAGCAATCTGTTACTAAAATCGGAAAATGGCTATTTTATTCTGTTTGGAACTTCCAAATTGGAAGTCGAGAAAAGCAAAAAAAAAATCCAAAATTGCTAATCCATCCATAAATGGAATGCACACAGTAAAAAATGGCATTGTGGTAAAAAACATTTTACAAGTGTTAAAAAACCGAGTGTTAATTTATGATATTTACACTCGTAATTGACGCCCATAGCTTACCATAATTAGTGGTAAAAATGATTTCCTGGGTGTAAATTTTGCTGTCTGAATGCCAAATTTTACACTGAAACTTGTTTTAAAGATTTGGATGTATGTTTAGGTGTTAGGTCGTAGGAAAAATAGTATACACACCTCGAAGCAAACCATTTCAGTGCACATCGAGTGCGTAATATACTATTACACTCTTGTCAGTGTCATATATATATATATATATATGTACGTTTGGGTGTAAAGCAAGTGTAAAATTTTACACTAAATTTTTTAATGTGTCCTCACTCAAAGGGGTGCCGAAGTAATAATTTTCCAATAGTCCGCCATATTTGGTTGATTTGACTAATACCGTATCGACTAATTAAGTCATTAAGTACTTCCGGCATTGACTGGTATAGACTAAACATTATTACTTTTATACTCTTCACAAGACAAGTGCTAGAATAGCATTATTATTCGATGGTTTTAAAATTTACAAAACCCCCAAAAATTGCCATTTATCAAAAAATTAATTTACAAATCCGTCTGTTCGTCCGACTGGGTGTCTAATTTTTTGTGCGCACTTTAAGTCAAAAACAGAATATCCGAACGATATAAAAATTTCAGGAAAAAACAAGTTCTATGAGAGGATAAACCCTATTATTTTTGAAAAAAATAAAAAAGTTAAAGGGGGCTTAAGTGGGCGAAACTTCCTTAAAAAATGATAAAATATAAAAAGAAAAGACCTTGTTGTGAAGGGTTCTATGGAATGTGAAGAATTAGATATCTTCATGGCTTGTTCTTCATAGTTTTCCCAAAAGTAGTATACTTGTTTTAAAATATGTATAGACTAAGTCTTGTTTTAATTTGTATATATAAAAACAATTAATCATGTCGTCATAAATTAATAATTATTAATAATTGTACTTAATAGGTTCCTGTTCTTTTTTTTGTCACACACAGATTAAGTTGTTGTAAGATAGGAAATTGTAATATGCAAAGATACTCAATGCCAAAATCAATAAAATAGATTTTAAGCTTCCTACATATGGATTTGTTGCAGGAAATCCGAGATAGTAATTTGTTAATTACTTTTTTTATTGTATATGTATCGATCAATACACTGAAAAAGAAAAGAAATGAGTGAAACCTCGAGTGAAACTTAAAATATTGTTTAGGGTTTCACGAGAATCGTGAAATCGAGATTTCTCGTCTTGTCTTGGCCAGGGCCGGACATAAGGGGGGTATTGGGGTGACACCCCCCCAAAGTTTTTCCAGTCGGCAAATTTTTGAGAGTTATTCGGCAAATTTGTGTTTTTTTTTTCAAAACTTCCGTGAGGGGTAAAGATCTTAAGATTTTTGGGCGACATTTTTTTTTGTTGGAGCGCCAAGTTTGGTAGAAACTGTAAGGGACAGACAAAGGTTTTTTCTGGAGGGTATTTTTTTGGGGCGCCAATTTTTTTAATTGTAGGGACCTGTTGTCCCCTCTATATTCCTTAAACAAAGGGATTGTATTTGCTATACATTTGTAATGCGGTTTTCCCAAAAATGCCATAAATAGGCAAACATTTGGTTTACAAAATTTTGAGGGTGGGTTTTCCCCTTATCCTAGCCAAGTCCAAAAAGTCCAAACAAGTCTCTTCTCTGGCACAAGTCCAAAAATTATGATCCTAACTTCAATGTTTTTACTAAACTATATTTAAATTTTTCTAATAAATAATTATTGAAATGGTAAATAGAATTGATTTTATTATACAAAGATAACGCCACAACCCACTGGTCTTTCCATTCAATATTTTGGCGCCCCCTTACTACCGCGGATACCGGCGCCGTTAATCGTAAAAATATCAAATATTTACAAAATAATCGTTGTGCAATATTTCCAAAATTTAAATCTATCACGATCGAGTCACAGTATTACACACCAGGAAAAAGATACAGAATAATTTCACAATACAGTATCCTAAATTTGCAACAAACAATACAGAAAAAAACGCAAAAGAGTTTGTTTTATGACCAATATTAATCGAGCTATCATAAATTAACAGTTTTTACCTTCTTACATTCGAGTTTTTTGGTTTAAAAATGAATATTATTATTTTTAAAAATGAATGTCCCCTTACTCCTTTTTCGATGTCAACAGTTTTAAAAATAAAAGTTTTTAAATATTTTATACTGAAATGCAATAAAAAAATGATTGCGGAAAAATAGTGGCTTATCATCATTCTTGGTGCACATGTTATTAAGTTTTTTACTTGTACTCTTGTGTTATTTTTGTCAAATGGAAAACTTTTATTTGCCAAATTTGATAATATTTGTCAAATTGATATTATATCAGAGTAATTAAAAATTATAAATAATATAACATAACGATTTAATTACGCTTTAATAATTTACAATTCTAGAAGGAAGCTGTGGATTTGTTTGAAAAATAAAATTACTTTCGGACGATATATCATATCGACCTTAAATCTGAAATAGGTTAATGACTTAACACACAATATCCTATGTTTTGTGTATTTCGTCTGCGAATGACGCCAGAAGTGGGATAGGTCAAAACCTGAACTTGAAAGTAGGTCGAAGGTGCATCATATTGATCAGCTTTTGTGTCCTACACCATTCCTAGTTTACCTAGGGAAGTTACGCGCTGTCTGGGCTAATTCACAGGGTTAAAAAATTGAACATTTCAGAAAATACACCAAAAAACTTGATTTTAATAAAAAAAAACTACTGTCTTTTGTTTTCGAGGCACAGATATCTTGGTACCATGAACCACAAATGTGCGTACGTGCGTTTTTTTAGATATCAGGTTTTTTAAGAGGTTCCTTGAACGCTAAAAGCAAAATTATACACTATAAAAAGTGTCCATCGTTCGCATCGCAATTTTACCAATACATAATAGTAAAATTTCAATACCAATATAAAAAAAATTCAGTACCAATATTGGTAAAAGTCGAAACCAATGTAGCTAAATTTAGAATTCCAGTACATTTTCATTAAACTAAAGAAATTAACTAAGAATTAAGAACTTATTGATTCGATTTTGTTTTTTACCTCATGTTTTAATTTACCTTAGAAAAAAAAATAGGTTTTTGACTTAAAAATACCTAGTACTTCTGACTGTTGATAAAGTGATATACTATAAAATCAAAATAAGAAGCGAAACCATATTTAAAAAATAAAAAACCCAGGTGATATATGTAAACATGTATGTTGGGCTAAATCTGTATATAAATTAAACTTCAGAAATATAATCTGTAGTTTCTTATGTGTGCTAGTTTCCCAAAAGTACAAATTAGAACAAATTCCTATTGACTTTCAAAAAAGCAGGTAAATTTCCCTAAATTAAAAATTAGAAGGTATTCTTAATATCGCACAAAAAGGCAGGCTAGTTACCCAAAAGTAAATATTTGAAGGAATTTCCAATGACTGCTAAAATAGCAGCCTAGTTTCCCAATAGTACAAATTAGAAGAAATTCCCAGTGACTTCTATAAAATCCAGCTAGTTTCCCAAAAGTAGAAATTAGAATAAATTCCCATTGACCCAAAAAATCAGGCTAGTTTTCCAGTACAGATAAGGACTTTCAAAAACTCCAGCTAGTTTCCCAAAAGTACATATTAGAAAAAATTCTCATTAACCCAAAAATCCGGCTGGTTTTCCGAAAGTTCAATTTAAAGAAAGTCACAATGACTCTTAAAAAAGCAGGCCATTTAGATCACAGATATAAAAATATGAAACCTGGTCGAAACCTAATATCCCCCCTAATCAGGCCTATTCACATGTACCATTGATATTGAGATTTGTGGCAATATTGACGAAAATTGCGAGGTCATTTAAGTCAACTGTATTAAAACTGCATGGGATTGTAATTTTTGTCAATATTGAATAGATTTCAATGGTACATGTGAATAGGCCTGAATATCTGTCAGTATTTTAGTCTACATAATTTTGTCTAAAAACGACATTTTATGTCAATCTTTTTTACTCAAGGTTACTTATTAGGCTCCAAAGCTTGCAACAGAAAATCTTAAAATACCAATGACTAATGTTCTGGTATTTCGGGTACTTATGGGAACAAGGTAAGGACTTATAACCAATGATGACGCTGAATCTCATTAAAATATTTTGCATTTCTATTGCCAAATTAATACTAATTTATTATTGTATTTTATGTTATTATGTTATTAAATCGTGGATTTATTTCAAAATAGGATTATCTCTTTCCATTTTTAATTATATCATAAGCCTTGAGAAGAAAAAAATCCCATTTTTGTATTGAATTAATATTCTATAAATATTTTCGGCATATATATTGTAAATTAAAAATAAACTCCAATTTATAGCATATATGTATATGTATATATTAGACTGATCCTAACTGTAGATTTTTAAGGATTTGTTTTTAATCTTTTGCTTTTTAGGAAACACTAAGGCTCTATACAGGATGTTCAGAAATAGGTTATAAAGAGATAATTACAGCAGAGTTATTCTACATCAAAAACTTTAAAAACAAGTTCTCACACAAAAATTTCAAAACATCGATTTTAAGGGAGCTACGGCTCATTTTTTAAGAACCTAGTGGTATAGAAATTATTTTTTATGCTTCATAAACTCGCCCAGCAGTATTAACATATCGATTGGCGCATTTTTTGGTTTTTTATGTTTGATGCTCAGAAGAAAAATATCTCTTTAATTGCAATTGCCCCTACACTGTTACAAAAGGAGTACCTTTTTTTAATGTATGTTTAACTAAGTAATCATATTTTATTGTGAAATCTTAAAAAAGAACTATACACAAAAAAGTTTGAGGTAAAAACTGACAACGCCTTCCCATTTTGCACGCGTCGGGTTGAAATTACCAAAATAAAATACATACACAGAATGATTGCCCTTAAAGGAACTTTTTTTCATATTTTTCGATGTAGAATCACCCCTTAAAATTTTGTTACCTATTTCTAAATTACCATGCATACTATTTTTATTAAAAATAGTCTTTAGGAGATTGTAGTAACTGCAAATGGAAATTATTTCATAACCAGTCTCGTCTATTTATAAATAAATAAACGTGGGCATACCGTGCCTACAAACTTTACTGGACTTATACAGGGTGTTTTTTTAGATGAAGCCCCTTTATAATTTATAAAGTAAGAGGCATATACTTGTATAAAGTTTTATCTTAGTACATAACTTAGCTGAAGACATACATTTTAAAAACATGCCACTTCCGGGTTTTCCAAAAATAACTCCAACTTTGATTTTTTTAACAGGGCACCCTGTATATTTTAGTACCAACAGGTAGAGAACAATATTCTGAAAAAAGTTAAGTTTATACTATAAAATTGGAGTTACGTAGAATATAACATTTTAAAATTATTTCCAGGTAGAAAAGTTTATTCATAAATGTTATAGTTTTATGTTTAAATAAGCTTAAAACTAATAATTTTTAAATAAAGGTTGCACCTAACTTTTTGTTTAAAATTATTTTCTCTATACAGCGGTACTAAAATGTACAGGGTGTCCCGTTAAAAAAACATTTCTGGAAAAACCGGAAGTGAGATAATATGAAACTTGACTCAAGGGAAGCACATGTCTATCACTTCGAATAACAAAAATGTAAATAGGGTCATTAAAAAAATCACCAATCAGTCAGTAGACCAGAAAATTATAAAACAGCCAAGGCGTTTCCAGCCCTATTAAGAAATAGGGAAAGGCAAAAAAAAGTCTTACCGAAATTCTATAATAATAGGTCCACTCTAATATGCATGTCATTTAATTAAAAGCTTTATTTCTAAAAATATACTAATCCGACTAGTTTTTAATCACGGTTTTTGATAAAACATTAACTATTACCACATAGGCGACGAAAGAAATATTTCCAGGGGGTTAAGATGCGTATACTGAAATTTTCAGGGGGTGAGTATTTATATATTGTTGAAACCCCCTCCACTTTGCTTTTTTCAAGACATGCGTTAAAAAAAAAAGAAGTTTTATGACAGTTTAAGGGATGTGTCTTATATTTCTTATAGGCCTGCGCACGCTTCAATAAAAATATAATAATAATGTACTAAATCTGAAATAATATGGATAAAGATATTACTGAAAAACTCCTCCACTTTATTTTTTTAATTATGCATTTTAAAACTTAAGGGGATAATAAGTATATAAAAATCGGAATAAAAATTAAAAAAAAAATTACAATATTACATGCGCAAAGCGCACGCGCAGTTTAGGTTAATTTCATCTGTATTATGTTTGTAAACAAATCGAATTTTTTTTTATGGACACCTGTTAACAATTTTTTGAGTACAAAGTTAATATGTTTGGTTAATTAATTCTCCATATTCCTAATTTGCCCGAATTTTATACACATAGTCTAAATTATAATACTCTAACCTCAAAATTTTAGTAATAGATTCAGTCGATCAAAAAAATATTAAATTATATAAAAAATATGAGATATTAAATAATAATAATTAGATTTCTAGAAATTACCAAGGATTTCTATATATACCCTATGTTTTAATAAGTATTTTACGTTGTTTTGCAAATAATGTTTTACTTAACAAATTAGCAAAAATAATTGTTTCTATAATTTAATAACAATCTGAAGGTGATTTGCGTATGTGACTTTTATTAAATGCATATATATTTTATTGTTATTGCGATATTATACAATTAATATAATTAATTATAAGTATATTTAGTGGTGCGTTGCGGTGATGTGAAGCATTTTTCTAGAATGTTCTCTACTTGAAATTATTTTAAATAAAATTAATGGGTAGCTAATGTAAAAGTGTTTAAAATTGTTAATAAACAAATATATACAATTCAGTTGCAAAAATTACATATTCAAATGAAATTCTAATATTTAGTGTTGCTATGTCGAATTGAAACAAATGTACTAAGAATAAAATATGGTTAAGTTTCCATTCGATTTGCAAAAACTAAGCCTAATTAAATTTTTAATATATGTGTTTGAAATGTTAATTTTGTTTGGACTTACCCGATTGGACCAGGGGAAATAATTTGCAAGACCCCCCCATTGCTGATGTTTATTATCAACCCTCTTGTAGTTTTGCTCACTTTTTGGCATAATCCAGGTATTTGCACTAGTTTACTTTAAAACTAAAAAAAATAACAGTTTAATTGATTAAACTGTTTCCAAAATTTGAAAAAATATATATCACGTTGTAATTACAGGTTACTGTAAAAGCAGTTGTTAGATTATTGTATTTCTATATAGTGTACGAACTACCATATATACGAAGGTTTTCGTCTTATATACAGACAGCCGGGCGCAGCCGCGCCAGGCGCAGTTTAACATAACAAAAAATTTCTTCCTATACACCGCATGCTACAAAAAATTGCCAATATTTTTTTGAAAATTTACTTTGATTTTCACCTCGCACATATATGCAAATATCATTTTATTTTATCGTTATTTTGCTATATTTGATAAATTGATATCTAATATAAATGTTATCTTTAAAATTAAAAAAAAAATAATCTGATTGATTTGCTAGTTTTAATTTATGTATTTCAGTTGTTTATTGATAATAATAATAATGTATCTAATCAATTTATTTTGCAATATGTCTCGGATATAGATAATTTTAATTTAATAAATAATTTAAAATATATTTTCTCGTGATTATTAGGACATAACATGTCCTGTACATATTTTAATACCGTGTAATTAGGCAAGTAGCCAGGACTTCCCTTGAGGGACTAGTTCCTCAATTTTTTGTTATTTTCTGGTGTTTTTTTTTATTTTATTTAGAGCAGGATTTTTTATAACTTTATTTACGTTTCAAGGGGTTCTTTTATAGGCGCAAATAGAGGCAAATATTGAGAAGGGGGTAATTAAGCGTTCAGGGAGGGCCAATTAAAAAAAAATCTGTCTTACAATAAATTTGATTATTGCCCCAAGAATATGGGGCTGATTTTCATTTGGGACCTAAGGGAACGTTCAAGTATTACGTAACGCTCCTAGGGGGGGGGGTTATTTTGGAGTGTTACGCCCATGTTAATGGTATAGGAAAATAGCGTTACAGGGGAGGGGGTGGGGGTCCCAAACGATCAAAATTTGCGTTACGTAATACTTGAACGTTGCCTAAGACCTCAGCCCCCCTAATTGCACTTATGGAGTCTTTAACCACTTAAGCCACCTCTTTGGTATTTAGTATAAAAATATTAACCAAATTAACCAAAATCTTCTTTTTAAAATTTGCTTTGGCGTAGGCACCTATTATATGGTAAATTTTTAAACAAATAAACATCTCTAGTGACTTTTCGACCAGTTTCTTTGTAATAATTAATTTTCTACAGGAGTAATATTGAAAATATTATTTTGACGTCTTTAAGAAATATTATCATGTAGGTATCAAGAATTTATTAAAGTATATAATAAAATATGGTTATTTAAAGAAATATTGTATCTTGCAATGCATTTCAATTATTGCATCATCTTAAACGTGCTCGAGCCTATTTAAATGATTTTTTTTGAATTTTTTTTTTCACAGATTATACTTAAACATTACTTAATAACGTAAAATTAAAGATGTAAAAAAGTGTAAAGAACTTCAAAAAGGCCCCGCTGAACCAGCAGGTGCTGAGCCCTTTTTTGTTGTTATTAGTGACAAAAAAAATATTGTTTTTATATCTAAAAGATTGAAAAAATTATTCAAAAAAACTACATAGTTCTTGAAAGTTCTTTAAATTTTTATGTTTTTCCAATTGCTTTATTTTTCAGAGACAAAAAACATTGAAATAAAAAGAGAACTATTTAAATTAAAGCACTTAAAAAAGGCAGATTTTTGTAACATTTTAAAAACCGGTTCTATCAATATTTTGCACTTTCAAACTACATTTATATTAATATAAACAAATAATGTTTATATTTTGTTTATTTTTAAACCTGAACTATTAAGTTAGCAAATTGTCTGCAAATTAATAATATTATACAAAAAATAAGCTTATGATATAGTATATGCCTGTGAAAAAAATATGATGAAAATACTTTGATACTAAACTTTTATCAGGTTTTATATGTTATATCCAGAAATCTAGATGTGCTGATAAAAACAATGTTTTTTTTATAAGAATACATTGTTTTTTTAATTTTTAAATTCCTCATCAGTTTACATGAGATGTCAAAAGATGCCATAAGTTTACATGCGGTTCTACAATTTTCATTTGAAAATTCATGAGAATTCATGAGTATTGGAACCGATTTTCATCAGAAATATTTATAGGGATTACTAGAAGTGTAACGTTCTAGAAACAGAGATTACTTGGACCAAGTAAATACATTTAATCAAAGTTGTATTTTGTTAAACAAAGAAATTTATTTAATTTAAAAAAGGTTGGTTTACTCAATAATGAACACTACACTAAGAATTTAATCAATAAAATGAAATGTGACAAATAAATCTGACATTTCATTGGTCAAATCTTAGTTTAGTGGTAATTATTGATAAAACCAACCTTTAATTCAGTAACTGAACCAATTAATTAATTACCTAATTAAATTTGGTGGAAACTAGAATTATTTGTCGACATCAGATGTAAAACCTTTCAATTAAAATATTATTATTATTATTATTACCAGCAGTAATATCCTTAGTGCATGTTAAATTATTGATAATTTTCTTTCGTTTAGGTATATCAAGCATTTTGTTTGGAAATTGTTCGAGTGCATGAAATGCACGAAAATAATTTCCTATAATTTTTGATAATACAATGGCATATAATGGCATGACAATGCCAGAATAAAATTATCTAATTATTTAAACAAAGGATATTTTGATGGACTATTTTATACAAATTTTAACTAGGTAAAAATTGCAATACATTTGTCGTAAAGGTCAGTTTTTTTAAATAAAGGAACGTACTTTAATTACGATACTCTAATAGAATTTATTTTGAAAACAGGATTTTATTCTTTGTATAACATTGTGCTGCGTAAAAAGAACATTCGCCCCACGCCCATTTTTTTTAAAAGTCCAGAGTTGGTAGGGAAGGATTTTTACATAAATAACATGTTCACAAACCATCACAACCTCTAAAACCTTGCAATTTGTGCAGTTTTATATTTTTGTTTTAAATAATACTATTTTTTTAATCCTTTTTTTTATATCCAAAATGATCAAAATTTGCGTTACGTAATACTTGAACGTTCCCTTACGTAGATTCAATAAAAAAAAAAGTCCATTTATAAAATATTTAAAAACGTATTTCTTGTTTCCTGTTACTTTTGTTGTTTTCAAAATAAGTGATTATAGACTATGTTTTATTTAAATTCAAATAAGACTATATGCTTACAAGTAAATATGTTTTCTTGATTTAAGAATATATTTTTCTCCGTGTGCACCTTAAGGTAATAAAAGTAATTTTTAAGAAGAGCAAAAAAACGAAGTAATGTTAATTTTTGTTATTTACCGTTGCCATTACAAAATATCTATTACCCACCTTGATTATTTACGACGAAACTGAACAGTAATTTAACCAATATCACTAACGATGCCAAAACAGGATACATGTTATCCTGATATGCTGCAGCAGGATGTGATCAGGATATTCATCAAATGCAGCGGATCTAAACCGCATAGGATTAAAAAATAATCCAAACTGCGAGCTTTCAAAGATAGAGGAGTATAATCTTTGTTAGTGAATTTAATCTGATTAGTATTGATAAACTGTAAGGTAAAAAGCTCACCGTATGAGCTGCGCTATATTTGTCTAAAAAAATATTGTAAACATTCAAAAAAAAGTTGCCCCAAGCCAATATTCGTATTTATATTAATAAGACAGAATCCTGAGGTTGTACCTTCAGAGACAAACAAATCTCTGAGCCTTACTTAAAGTAGTATTACATCAATTTACAAGATGAATTACTGTTAATTTTCAGAAAAGAGGTATTCTGTAATAAAACTTTAAAGCCAATGCTTTTAAGACGATTAATAGTGATTAAGTAACTTCAAACGTTTATATATTGACTTAAATCTAACCTTTTAGTATCAATTTGTTAATAGTATAATCTTATGGTTTAACAAATAGCTAAAATCATTATACTATAACATCTCATTTCGTACCGCGTTTCGTACTCTTTTCACCCTATGGTTCCACCCGAGGTACCTCCTTACGTAGAACCTGAGGACGTGATTTGTATCCCATCAGTATAATTTTGCCATGGTTAACCATGGTTGGGTTCTCGTGCTTGCGTGTGATTACTCACGTATAGATTTTGGTACTGCACGCAGCATTTATTTGAGTCATTTTGAAATACTTTGTACAGGGTCGTTCAGAAAGAGGTTAAAAAATGGAAGGGTTGATTCTATATCAAAAAATATAACAAAACATAGATTTCGTAATGGGACCATCGTTAAAGAACAGTGGTTACTGCATATATATTCTTTTATTCCCTGTCTTTTTTGCGATTAAAGTATTTCTGTAACTATTTCTTGAAAACGGTTGGTGCTACCCTGTGACAAAAAACATATTTTATTAATTTTTAATCAAAACATCTAATTTTAATGCAAAAAAGCCAAAAATGCATTTTTATGTTTGCTCACTGTGAATTAAAATAACTTATTACTCATTGCGAACGAATTACCCATGTTATCAAATCTTACAGTAAGGCTGCTCTCTTTGCGATATTATCATGAATATTAAATTTTATTTCACTGGCCTTAGAATCTAGTGCATAGATTGAGGTAGGTAGCAGATATAATAGTTCGTTCAATTTCTTTAAAGAAGGAAACCTATCAGTTGGGCTAAAATAGCCATCACTTTTAGAACTGTTCGACAAAAATTGTATTAGTGCCAGTGATTCGGAAGTTACTATAAGCCGGTGTTCCATAGAAGTGATATTATCATGTATAACCCAGGTATTATTCTCCCTAATGATGATTCTGAATCAGCTTTGCTGATGCTTTTATCGAATTACATGTGAAAATATATTTACCCAAAAAAGTTCTCGGGATATTAAATACGATTAAGCTTCCGGCTCTCCTTTAGATGTAGCTTCCTTAAGAGCATTTTCGAATCAATCACCTCCTTAAATGTTGTCATTTCTGAATAACCCTGTATTGTTGTAAGTAATTGTTTTAATTTTGATTATAATTAATTTGAATGAAAGAATATTAGAATTGTTAAGCTATTTTTAGCCCTGAATAACAATCTTTAAGACCGGTATATTGGACTTAATTGTTATATGGAATTTTCTACTTATTAATTAAAAGATATATGTATACGGTATGATTTTAGGGTGATTTTTTCTCTCCCATTTTTTTTATAGGATGTTTAATCATTTAAAATAATCTATTGTAACTTTTGTAAAATGACTTTTTTCCTTCTCCAGTGGCCATATATTTTGAATATCAGAGAAAGAGTCTACATGCAAAAAGAGAAAAAAGTTTATATGTACCTATCCTACAAATAGGATAATATAACTATTCAAAAAAGCAGTATGTCGATATTATTTTGTTGCTTATATAAAAATAGACTATATTTTATCTCGATATACTGCGTTTTTGCTAAGGAGAATAGCACACTAATGTCATTTTAAACCTAAAGATTTCTCTATATGATTCTGACACATTTTGGCATGCTGCATCCAAATTATTCAACACCTCAGAGGCATACTATCCCAAATCAAAATTTTTGACTGAGTGGATATGATTTTAACGTAGGAGGTAGACAATGATAATGGACAGAATGTAAAGATCTTCTTTTTTTTATTCAAAGTTCAAATTTGTAGGTAAAATTGACCCAATGATCTCGTTTTAAAGTAATTTTCATCAGAAAATGGCCAAAAATGGATTTTTTCACTTTTAAGTTTAGATTTCTAGGAAACCTGACATGACGTGATTTTACTGTAGGGGTGGTTTATGTTAATTTATAGGACGTAGAAAGATCCAAACTTAGTGTGATAGATTTTTTATGCCGAATTCAAAAATGTTGGTAAAATTGACCTATCGAAATAAATTTTTTGAAAACCTGACCCATCTAGTTAAATTTTCAATTTCTTGAAGTTATCTTTATTTGCAGGTCGAAATTCTTCGAAACCACCGGGAAAAGTTTTCTTTATTGCGGTCTGTCTTATAGTAATATAATATGCACTTAATTTTTTTTTCAAAAATATCATTTGGTTTCTAAAGTCCTCATTTTCTGATAAATTAATTTGACATATATTTGTAGAATTTTGCAACAATATGTACAGTTAATTATTATTTATGTATTATTTTCTATATTAATCTATAGATACATACGTATACATATATTAGAATAAAATGTGGTATAATTTTAATTTTATTGATATGTTAAATAAATAATAAATTTTAATCTTATATAATAGATTTTCTTCACATCGAAGGAAAATTGCAATTGATTTTTTTTAGATTTGCATACGATAACATTAGATTACAAGGTTTTTGCCCATGTTAATGGTATAGGAAAAAAACGTTACAGGTGGGGGGGTGGAGGTCTAAAATGATCAAAATTTGCGTTACGTAATACTTGAACGTTCCCTTACTGGCATCTCATAATGTGGGTTAACATATTATTGCATAACTCAATTCATATCAGACTAGAATTATAAAAGCCATGCATTTTTGAATAATAGCTAACTGAATATTTTTATCAAACTTGGATTCAGCAGAAAAATTACCCAAAAAAAAGTAAAATTCATTTTTTTTTGTAAACTAGTATTGTTAACTTTACTAAAAGTTTATAATAAAGTCGTATACATAAAAATAAGTATAAAATATATTTAAATATTAATGATTATGAATAATTTTAAGAAAATATTTACAGAGAGCAGTTATTGAAAAAAACTTAACACAGATATTAGAAAAGACGTCTTAATGTGAAAAACAAACATAAAGCTTTTAATACCTATAAATGAGTCAAAAAACTGGAAAAACATCTTTATTGGAAAAAGAATATGTTTAATGGATGTTATAAAATATAATTTAATACACAATAAGGGGTCACACTTAAAATACATAACGTCAGGGCCGTAGCGAAGAAGATTTTGTGGGGGGAGAAGGTCAAAAATTACAACTTTTTTTAGCCTAAAAATACAATTTTTTTTCCTCCACAGAAAAATTAATGACTAAAAAAAAGTCCTCACCTCCAAAAAGGTTTTTTCCGTGAAAATTTGTACCAGTAAAAAATTTCTTTTCGTGAAATATCCAACTTTTGTATATGATATACAACTTTTATTTTGGATCAATGAAATAAACAACTTTTTTTCAAGTTAGGTGGGGGGGGGGGGCGCATAATAAAACGTTTAATCTGAACCCCCCCCTGAAATAAAAATAATTTAAAACAATACTTTATTGTGTATTTTTTCGCCTTCTATCTCATTTTACTAGTTTTCTGCATTAAGAGTATCTTATTAATCTTTTTTTTTTAATTTCACCAGGACCGTACGAAATTATCTGCTTCAAATTATTTTTAGGAATTGTATTTTGTGAAATAGTGGAAGAGATCATCCAATAATTACGTCGCGCTATTTTTTTGTCATTTTTGACCCCCTTCCCCCTTTCTCACGCTTCGTCACCCTGGCTGACACCCCCTAAATAATAACATCATGTTATAGACCGATTACCTACCCCCTTTCATGTCATATTCTTGCATTAAATTACACTACGTGACGTTAGAGCTAACTCGTTTCCCTCCTTTGTACGCGACGTAATAGATTATAATTATAATTATTGGCCCCAAATAAATAAATAGTATAATTTTAGGAAAAAACAAAATAAAAGTCATCATTAACGTATGCTGACGTTTATTGATAGACAATTTTAAAGATCATCACTTTACTAAAATTCGATATTTTCTCAAGGGACCAAAAATAGAAAATTTTAATGTATAGGTACTGTTTTATAAATAAACTACTATCAGTGTTTTGACAATTAAATTTTTTCGTGTTATCATACAAGTTGACGTAGGTAAATTTAATTAACCCATTTTTATTTCATTATTTGCTCCCGGCTATATTTTATATATGTGTTAAAGTATATTCAAATTAAGCTATTTTCAAATTGCTAGACTCCGGATCCGGTTCCTTTGGGTGCTAGAAACTCCAAAAGCTATGGCAATGAGCTATCAAAAAATATATTTTTAACTTGCTGAGTCATATACATTTTATTTAATGCATTCAGATTAACCCTCAAGTAGTGTTGTGATATTTTCGGTACATATATTACGTTGTGGGGTTTCAGCGGACCCCATTTTATTTTTACATAGAAGTAAAAATGGAAAGACAATTAAAGCAATATTAATGTAAAAAAATATTTATTTGTAGTATCTTGAACATAAAAACCACTAAGGACGAAAACAAAATGAATTTTAGCAAAAAAATTAAACAAAATTCAAAGAGTTGATTAAAAATCCGTACTATTTGCACTGCTTTTTATTTTAGTCTGGGGTCTGCTAAGACCCCACAACAGCACTTAAGGGTTAAGCTATTTTCATAGTGATACACAATAATTCTGGCCAAGGGGTGAGAACAGTCTTTAAAAAGTGCCTTTAAAATATGTGAAACCTAATTTTTTAAAGAAATGAGAATTTATGAAATGACATGTTGATTAAATGAAAATTAAAGAGAGTTTTTAGTGTTGACATATGTCAGATGAAGTTTTTAAAGTCGTTTTTTAACTCTTAGCCTAGTGAATAATTGTGCAAAACTGTGAAAATAGACTTATCTAAATGTAATAAATGTAATTTGTTTGACTCGGTAAGTTAAAAATATATTTTTCGTGGACCCCATTTCACCACCTTTTCAAGACTTCTAGCATCCAAAGGAACCCGATCCAGGACCTGCCGATTTGCAAGTGGCTTAATAAAAATGGTCACCAGCTCTTAGACTGTATTAATGTTGATAAATTATACCTAAAAAGCACCCTAATTGTGTTTAACGAGGTAAAAAACGATCCTATTCGTCAATTTTATGCTGCATAGCACTTGCAATGCATAAAAATTGTATAATAGATGGTTAGAGAACATTCCTGGCAAAAAAATCTGGCAAAGATCCAAGAAATGTTTACCAAGAAATAATTCTCTTTTAAGGTCAAAGTGTTTTTGAGTATCGTTGCGGGAAACTGTCTGAAGGACAGACAGAAATTTGTTTCATAATGTTTCAAAAAGTCATAAATCTTAAAAAAGTTTCATGGAAAATGTTCGAATTTTTATTAAGACCCTAAATGGACGCCTCTAATACTCTAATATTATTTCCTTTAAATTTTTAACTTCTGGAATATTCTGTACATGGTCGTCGTTATAAACTTTTTCAGGGGGGCAACAACCTCCTTTTAGGTTCTTTGTTAGTTTTTTGTTTTTTGATTATTTTCTCAAGAAATTTCGGATCAAAGGTAAACTCTGCCCTTTATGATTCGAAATAACCCAAAATAAAATGAATAATAAAAAATAATTAGTTTAAATAAAATGAAGTTAAATTAAGTGTCTTAGTGTCTTATTTCATTAATATGTAGTAATATAAAAAAACTTTTGGCTACAACTTTCCCCTATGCGTTAAAAAAAAAATAAAGAATCAAAATATTTTTTTCTTTCGGAACAGGAAAAACGTCAACATTTGTCGCCTCTAGCCTCAAAGCGTTCTGGAGTCATTGTGGTAACAATTTTTCAGGGCAGAAAAATCGGACAGAATTTTTTTTTCGCAAAAATAACGTTTTTAGCATATGAAAGCTCGAAAAAAAGCAATAATTTTTTGAATTATTTTTGTTACTAACGCAACGGGGAAGTAAAAAGAGAATTTCCAATGGACATTGTCCAGGGACCAGAAGGAGAAAATTTAATTTTAGAAATTTTGTTATAATATTTGTTTCTGTTTTTAAAATCCTTCTTCTAGGAGGGACAAACGCTCCCCAATAAGCGACGCCCATGGTCAAAAATGGTTCGTCGAAATAAACGAGAAAAAATATAATAGTAAATAGGTATCATTGTTCAAACAAAAAGGCACTTTGTACAAAACTTTTTGTAACAAAAGACTTAAGAATGTCCATTCAGCCGAAAAATATCAATGTAGGATTTTTTCTCTGATGCAATTTTTTATTATGAAAGGTAAGCACGTCATGGAATGCAATTTGCTAGAAGGTATATACTGGCGCCAGCCAATCAGAAACGGCCCAGGCAGACAAGCCTCTGCTACGTCATGACCTTGCCTGGCCTGGCAACAACCAGCCAACTATTAAAAAGTATAAACTTTTCCTTTGAATAACGTACACACAGAAAAATAATGTTTTAAACCAAATACCAAAAAATATTAATACTAACAAAATAATACTTTGATTTAATATTAAAAAAAAAATAGGAAATAAGTTAACAAAAAAAAAGCAGAAAAGAAAACGAAAATAAAAACAACTGGAAAAAAATAAAATATTCAAACTGCAAAATATGGGTGGAGCAGTGTGTTGGGCCAGTCAATTACTATCAACCAGATCATATTTTGTTACGCATTTTTATGTACTGAAAACGAATTTCACAGTGAAAAATTTCGCTGGGCTCATAACTTTTTCAAAAGAACTGGAAAAAAGATTACTGGACGAGCTAGTAAACAATTGAATTTTTGGAGTTTTACCCGATCAAAAAGTCAAGTACACAAACTCTTAAGTTAAAAAAATAAAAGATATTATTATCATATTATTATTATTATTATATCCAAAATTTAACCAAATCGGACCGGTTTTTGATATTTTCAAAGTGCTCTAGCACCTAAACTTTTGATTTTTGGGAGTTGTGCCCAAAAACTTTCGATCACAATGTCGAGAACTACATATCCAACATTCATCCATATCTGACTGAAACCACTTTTACATCAGGAGGGAGCGAGGTACTTTAGAAATCAGCGAGCTTTTTCCTTGTCAAATTCGTTTTCAGCGCTCACAAATACGTAAGAAAATTTATTCTGGTTAATATTAATTAAACTTTTTTTTTTGTTGTGGGCCGGTGTTATTAAAAAGGGCATTACTACCGTGATTGACTTTTTTTTAATCATCAAAATTTTTGGCAGGGATAAAAAAAAATTTGAAGGTTAGGACCTTTTTCTTTAGTCATCAAAATTTTTGGAGGGGTAAAAAAATTTTTTGAGGCTGAGGACGAGAGACGAGAAACACGAGAAAACATCGTATAGTAAAAAAAGGGTTACTCTGGGTAACTAGCATCCCAATATTCCAGATAGAGTAAATTTTAAATTGAAATTTAATTTTTATTTCTAAAATGTAAGATTTGCTTGGCCTAAATAAAATATACTCGAATGTAAGTACTCTGTCTCTGTGTGTAAACCTCAATTGAATATCGTACGTCAGTATCAATTTAATGCAAACCAATTTGATATAATATCAACTAATGCCAATACGCCCTTCGGATGCGTTCTAGGAAAACAAAAAAATCAAAATATCGTTTCTGATAATATTTTACACTGCTTCAAGAAATTATTTAATTAGGCAACATGGTGCAATGCGAAAACTATGTTTTATTCTAAAAGTTAAGCAACAAATATATTTGAGTTAGCTATGAACCGTTTTTAGGGTTCCGTACCTTAAAAATGGAAAACGGAACCCTTATAGGATCGCTCGGTTGTCCGTTCGTTCGTTCGTCCGTCTATCCATCCGTCTGTCATAGCCTTTTATCTCAGAAACTACACAACCTAGGAATCTGAAATTTGGCGTAGAGTAGATTGTATTAACGAGAATCAATGCCAAAAATCCAAAAATCAAATTTTGGCCAAAAATTTATTATAATAAGCATGATATAAACTTTTAGAGGAAACTATAAAGGATTGTATCAGGTTTCAACCGGTTGAAGTAAAGGATCCAAAGGGGCATAAAGCGACAAAAACCATAATTTTGATCCATGCTAATTATTGTACGAAAAAATTGCTCAAAAGAAAGCTCAAATCATTCTCTGTAGACAAAAAATTGCATATGTTTTTTTGAGCCAATACTAGAACTCTTGAAGATATAGGCACGAAATGAAAAAAAAAAAGCCTTATACGGAAGCCTCAGTGCGCGAGTCTACGCGCACTCGAACAATTTTTTTCTGTTTGTTTATGACAAAGGTACCAAAGCTTTTGGTTTGGTCCAAACCAAACCCTTCTTTTATGCTATGGCTCGCCTTTTCTCGTTTGAAACAAATTATGGTCATATAGAAAAAAAAAGCTTACCAAATATATATGAAAAAGCTCTTATGCGGTTTTCCCTATATTTTTCTGAGAAATTGTCATTTAAACATAGGTACATTGAAGCATTGCAGCAAGCACGTAATTTAACTTTGTTTATTCCAAATTTTATTGAATAATTAAGTTTAAGTGACTTATCAGTGATACCTTATCAGAAAAGTAATAAAATTCAGCATACCCAAATTTTCGGGAAAAATCATTTTTAAGGGGTAAGTCCAATTTCATATTTGTGTGCTGAAAAATTATGCAGTTTTTGGAGGTGTGTCCCGTGACGTCACATTGCGTCAGACCAAATTAATCGTTAAAAGCATATACTGCTCTGGAAAATTACGGTAGATTTTAAACCACAAGCTATATATAAATCGTATGGACACAAAAAAATACCGAGAAATATCAGTTAATATTAATTTTCAGAAAAATTACCGCAAAGATTCATGTTTAATTCATAATCTACATAATCTACACTCCTGTGAGTAAAGTCATAACCTTGAATGAAAATCGACTTTTCCGAGTAATATTTCTAGAAAATTTTATTTTAGCCATCAAATTTATTCATTTTGAAAGTTCCACACTGTAATTTAACTATGCCATTTTTGTACTCTTATATAAATTATAAATTAAATAGGTCCCAACGTGAATCCTTGCGGTACTTTTCTGAAAATTTATATAAACTATCTAGCTTGTGTTTAAAATCTACTATAATTTTCTAGAGCAGTATATTTTTTCAACGATTAATTGGGTCTGACGCAATGTGACGTCACGGGACACACCTCTAAAAACTCATTCTTACAGAACTTGTTTCTAAAGACACACTGTAAAAAATAATTAGCGGAATTAATCAAATAATGTCTAAATTTCCTTCTATACCAAGTGGATACAGTATCATATCCGAGTAACAAAAATAATCGTTTTGCTAATGCGGTATTTTAGAGTAAAAATTTTGACTAAACTTGGTGTGGACTTAAATTTGAACAGATGTTATTTTTTCCAGTTTAGATATGTAGACTAAATTCCCTGAGAAAAGAATATTTTTTGCAACATTTTGTTTACATTTGGCTTTATAAAGATAAAACTAAATACATTTTGTAGATACCTTTAGTTAACATATTTACACAAATTATGTAAATAGGTACACATATATTTCTGTGTTGCGCAGGCAAAGGATAAGTCAGACTAATTCAAACCAGGTGCAAAATTAAACCTTCTCTAAGGCTGCCAAATGTAAAAATAAATCTCAGAATTTTTTCGGTAAAGATTTGTTACTTTTAAAAACCTTAAACCTGCAGGTTTTTAGTGGTTTAAATTTTTTCCTACAAACCAAATTGCTTTTTCAAAAACAATAGGGGCTTTTTCCTCATTTCTTTCTTTCCTGAAAGTTTTATATCGATCGGATATTCCGTTTTTGAGTTATCGTACCCACAAAAAATGCGACAGAGACCGACGGACGGACAAAAATAAAAGTTGTAAAGACAGGCAGATAGAGGGACGGATAAAAATGAAATTTATTTAGATTTCGATAAAAAACATTTCTATATAAAAAATTTTGACCTAAATCATCGTATAATACTCCTCAAACTGCATTCTGTAATGAGTGTAATAAGTTACAAAATAAATGCTAATATTTCAAATTTGTTTATATAAAATTGTATTGTTTTGCAATGGATTTTTAAATTTTATGGAAATTTTGGAAATGCACAGTGGAAATATTAATACTAAAAGTACTATTTTATTTCAGATAATAAACGCATAAAATTCAATGTTGCAGTGTGCAACGCAGTAGAATTTTTTACATCGTATGCAATGCAATTAATATGCAGTTTTAAAATCGATTTTTTCTACGACTTGTTTGGAATTTAGGCACACTTTTTAAACATAGAATGGATCCATTTTAGTTCTAGATACGCTATGACTACCATATCAAGTGTTAGAATGAGCACATGTGGTGCCAGCTCATTTCTATAAAAATAAATATAACTGTGGCAAAATTAACAAAAAAAAAATGTGTCATAAAATATTGAATAATTTAATGCAATTTAAAGTTTTGGGTTAAAATAACATAAAGTTTATTGGTTTTTCTTAAAATTTTTAATGATTTTATATAAAAAAAATGCGCCATCTATTGTTATGTGTCACAACACTCTGAGATAAACTTCAATGTTTGCATTATTGGATTAAATTATAAAATAATATTAAGTGCTTTATTTAAACATATGTGTTTTATTAAATTTTTAGTCTTTTTTTCATTTGATAAGAATTTATAACTTTTTATATAAATTTTTTTTTCCTAGCTACAAACCGACTCATGGTTTTTTCGCAGTTAAATTAAAACCTAAGTTATTTTTTTTTTCAACAGGATTATGGAATCCAAAAATCGTTTTTTCCAAAAGAAATAATTACTGATCAAAAAATTTGCCGACATTTGCTCATAATAAAACCATTTTAATTAAAAAATAAATAAACTATTTTCAAAAATCGCATTTTTAATTATTACAATTTTACAAATATAAACTGTAAGAAACGAAAAATAAAATTCTGGAAAGGGCAGGCATAAACTAAGACAGTTGCGGACTGGCCCGGGCGACTGGGTCCCAGAAGCGGTCCAAGTTCCACTCAAAGTATACTACGGGCCGGCCCCTCGCTAGCAACGTATTATTTATAATTATGTATATGTGTGGGCCCTTGTATTACTTTATAAGAAGGTCCCGTTAGTGATTTTCTAGTGTAGGGCCCGGGCATCAAAAAGATAGAGCCGCTTTGACTTTCTAGCAAAGAGCATGTAAAAAATGAATAAATTAATTAACTTTTTTATATGCGGGCCCCCTTTAACTGTTTCAAGGGCCCCCATTTGCCCTTTTCGCGGCCTTTCTTTGACCGTTTTGCGGGCACCCCTAGAACCTTGTCACTGCGGGTACCCCAAGTAACGTCCGCCACTGAACTAGGGATTTACCTGGAAAAAACGATATTTTGGTAACCCTGATCCTGTTAAAATATAAACACTAATTATTTTATTCACCTTTTTAAAATCCATACTTCAAATTTTGGTATAGAAATTAAATCAGTTTATTCAGGTATCAAATATTCAACTGTCAATGACGAATTAAGGCTTAATCCACTGTTAAAGTACTCTCGACCAATATATGATCCACTCATGACAATATCATTCAAAACAATGAATAAAAAATAGGTTTCCAATAGTGCAAATTTTAAAATAGATATGGTTTTGTTTACAAACATGACGTCAGACATACGTAGGAGTTTTAGGCCTTCACGCACTATTTTAGTGATTTATTGAACTAAATCATACACAAATAAAAATAATGTCCTGATCCAAATGAATATTATCCATTCCAAATAAATGTTTACTGTAGAAGTGTGAAATTTGCAAAATGAATTCATTCTATAAGGAATGGAAGAAATTTTTCTAAAAATTTTATTTTCAGAGCTACGGTTGTTACAATTGCCAGAACTATAACAACGTTAAGTATTACTGTAACATCCAGTTAATGCTTATTAAATTTGCTGGCGTTCCATATATGCAAAAACGTTCAATATAGAATACAGTTACTGATTGTCAGTGCACTACTACTATTACTACTACGTACTATAATATTTTACTGTGTTTAGAAAATAAAGCAAAAAAAAATAATTAATTTATATATTAGTCACAAAAATCTAATGTAGCGTGAAATTTTAAGAAGACGACGTTTACAGAAAAATCAATAATTCGATTTGACGCATTTTATTTTGCGTTTTTTATTATGTTTAATTAATTAGTGATAAAAATTAAATCTATTAGCATTTAGTGATCATATTTAGTAAATTAAAATAACTTAAAACATAAATTTTTTTTTACGCTAAAGGATACCGCACATTTACTGAGAAAAGGGTATTTTCGCGTATTTTGCTGAAATTTTGGTATATTGTAGTCCTTAGTTTCCTGAACAAAACTGACCGGGTCACAACCTCTGTTGATGTAGTTGTTTCTGCGGTTGCGGATTTTTTCAGAGGTGAGGACTTTTTTTTAGTCATCAAAATTTTCTTTTAGAATTGGGAAATTTCAGTATTTTCAGTTAGGCTACGTTATTGTTTAAATTTTCTTGTTGCCTTAAAAAATCATATTTTGGCCATGAAATGGCACAGTTTCGTAAAATTGTTATTGAATATATATTAAAACAATTTAATTTAATAATGTTGCGATATTTCTTAAAAAATTAAATTATATATTTTAGAAATGTGCTAAATAAAATAAAAAACAATGATGCAATATGTTTAATTCTTCCGAATTGCTGAAGATTCGCATAACATGTTATTTTTGCACAGGAAATTCTGAGGGTTACGGTTTGGTAAACTTTGTGGCCCCGGCCAATAAAGATTATAATATTGATATATACAGGGTTATATTGATATCTACTTCTCCCTTATTTAAGGACATTGACTTTTTGCAGAAGTATTATCTTAAATTATAATTTACCTGATAACCTCATTTTTTTGAGCCTTGATTTGAGATTTACTTCAGTCATTAAATTTTAATTGTGGCCTTTCTAGTCATCGGCATCAAAATTATTTTAAAAGGATGTTACACTGTTAAAAAAATTGTTTTATTGAGAGGTCCCTTCTAATAAAAAAAAACACTACAAAGTTTTTTTTTGTCCATAATAAAATATGTAGTGAGTGAGTTAGACCCGGTTCCGATTGGTTAAAATGCAATTTTTGGCATTTAAATTTTTTTTTAACCGAAAATTCGTGGGTAGCCAGGGGTTAAGCTCTTTTAGAGGTAAGGCTTTTTCTCTTTTCTTTCTACAGAGGTGAGGACCTTTTCGTTTGTTTTATTCGTAAAAAAAAACCGCCTAAGATATATATTTCAAGAACGTTTTGACACAGTACCAAATATTTTCTACTTAGTTCTAAATGTTAAGTCTCTTTAAATATCGTTGTGTAAAGATTTTTCCCCAAGGACTTGCATCTTTAATCTGGCTGTATCTATTTTAGCACCCTGTATATTTTTGTTAAACAAAATAGTCACGTTTTTATCAAAATATATATCCAAACTAGAGTTAATGTAACACATTCAATAACAAAGTAAGAATATAGTTTTCCAAAAATGTTTGATTGGATAATATTGGAGGTGTGTCTAACAATCATTTCTAAATTATTTTGTTTTGTTTTATTTTTTTAATTGAAGGTTAATTATTAATAAATGTTAGCTATTATTATAATAGTATTGTACTTAATGAATAAATACATTTTTATAAAGTTATTTTAAATAACACAGGTCTACATATATTTTGACCGAATGACGTAGCTTTTACTAGAAAACTTTTTAGTCGAATGTTAATGGAATAGTCGGAAGATTACCTTAGTTTTGTTTTTATTTATTAAGTTCAGTTTTTCTTATAAAAACATTAATTTTAATTTGATAAACGTCGTTAATTGTTACAAGGTACATTTTACCATATTTTAATATTAAATTAATATTAAGTATTAAAATACTTAACATTTATTATCTGAGGATTTTTTTTTTCGATTTTGCTAATGGTGATATCTGCAAAAGTTGTTGTGATGGTGATGGTTTTTATATCGTGCAGTATTATATTACATCTTCACGTACACCAAGCCGAATACACATTTCAAAAATGGGTCAAAAATATTAATAAATTGAACATTTCTGAAAGTTACTCAGGCTCAAATCTTGCGCTGGGAATTTAGAAACTTAAATGTGTATTTTTTGTGCGAATTTCATAGTCAATTTCATTTGCTTATTTTTGCCCGCTGGTGTCCAAAATTTTGACCGATTTTTAGGTGTTTTTAAAGCCGTTTTTGCGTTTTTTTTATCTAAAAAGTCCAAATTTCATGAAATTTTGCAGTTGCTTGAGGTTAACTGCCAAAAAAGGTTATTGTTCGAAATCATTTAAAATGTATTTTTATTTATGTTAATATATGGTAGTATTATAATTTATAAATCAATAAAAAATGATATTGAAAAGACAAGGTAGACAAATATAAATTAATTTAGAAATTATATTTATATATATGTTAATAACTTTTGGCGAAAACATATTATTTTGAAAATTTTGTTTAAGGTTTATAGTTCAATGATTGACAAGAGCCCTGGAATTATTTATTTTTTTAATTATAACACTCAAAATCGTAATGGGAGGAAATATAACAGAAAAAATTTAATTTTACGCATCCGGAATAAAATTAAAGGTTCCAAAAATACAAATTTATCCTAGGGTAATGTAATGCCAATGAATTTGTAGTGGTATTAAATGTTTAGGACCAAATGATAAAATTTCTTGAGATCAGATTGGGTGATAATGATATAGACATACCTTTTTATAAATTTGGAAAAATGGTTTTCCATCTCGTTTTCCGCCGCATTTTTGTTGTTTAACAGACGCAGTCATTAATAATTTATTATTGTTATAATTAATATGTAACAGCAATTTGGAAAAGATGAATTATTAGTGATAATGTATTACCCGGTGTAAAAACTTGCGTTACTAATCAAATAAATAAATATTTCAACTGATAACTATTGACGTTTTGGTATTTGTTATATATTTATATCTTACAGGTATTATCTTTACGATCTGAGATTAGCTAAAGTATTTTCCTATTGGTTCAAAATATTGGTATGTCGTTTTATTAAAAATTTATATCTTAGTTATTTTTTTTTTCAACAGACACCTCCTGTTAATATCCTATTTAAAAAATCAAAGTTGGGGTTATTTCTGAAAAAAAAATAAAGGTATAGGTTTTAGATAATCAAGTCAGGTTTTTAGATGAAATTTTATTCAAGTAAAAAAGTTATAGGTCCCTTTTTAAAAGAGAACTTGTATTTTAATTTTAATTTACCAAATACCTCATCCGATTTTTTAGAAATCTTATTATGTATTTTTCGCCCACATTATTATTGTTAAATAATTTTAAAAATGAAGCAGTGTAAAATTTAGTCGTTGTTTCCTGCTTCTGAAGTATACCAGCATCTTCTGCATTTCCTGAGAGGTTATTTACTGGTTTAAAACTAAAATAGACAGCGAAAGAAACAAATGAAAAAAGTCCAAAACAAAGTGGATTCGTCTTTTTTTTAGAGATCTATGTCCTTTATTTTGATGATGCAGAGTAGCCCCCAAAAATTTAAATTAGCAAAACATGTTTTCCTTTAAATGTAACCCCGTAGTACGTTTTTTCCAGATAAATAGGTACGTCAATATGCTCCTTGAACTAGCGTAAAGTACAAAAAATCGAAAATGGCCTTGACTTAAGGAAATAAAAACGATTTTTTTAACTTAAACGAGGCCACTATGATAAGGGCCTTATCTAATTTCCACACTTAGAAAATGCACTCGTACTTTTCATTATCTGGCGTTCACATTCAGGTATTTTCTCATTGGCTAAAAATATGGGCTTGTGAATGATAGTGACGTCACTTAGTATTATTATTTATTATCATGTCACATAGTTAATAGCAAAGTATCCCGGTGGGATTCCTTAATAGAAATGTTCGGCCATCCAGCGAAAAATATAGTATTTGAAAGCTATAAAATATCGAAAAAAAAAATATTTAAATTTCTAAAACGCTAAAAGCCAAAACTGTATCTGACAGTAAAAACTTCATCCCCGATGGTGGGGACAATCATTTTTATATATTTACTATATTTTCTTGAAAATTGGCAAGAGGGCACGGCTCTGACGCGGCCCCCAACCAACATGCGCTCGAAGGAAAATTGGCATTCTGCCTTTTTTTAGGTCGTTAAGTCGCTGAAACTGAATTAAATATTTTTTACCAGGAAGCGGGAGGCCATAATTTTTAAATATTTACAATAATTTTGTGAAAATTGTTATATAGGGGTTTTTGAGGTCTCTAAAACTAAATATGATATTAAAATTGAAACTCCACCGTCGAGGGGCAATGCGCAATAATTTTTTAATGTCTGTAATATTTTTGTGGGAATGAAAACAGGAAAGCCTCTTTATCTGTGCAGTTTAGGTATTAATATTATTATTATTAATACTATCAATTTTATTGCAGTACAACAAAACAAAATTATAATTTTTAAGTAGAAGCGAAATGACTCAATGAGTTTAAGGTTTTTAAATTACAAATTATTAATTTTGAATCCATTAATCCTTTTATTACGTATAGATAATATTAATATTTTTATTGTCACTATTCTCTTCACATCCCATGCTCTAGAAGAGTGTGATACGCTATAGAAAAAAACAGAATTCCGACTCCCGTCGGCTTCCTTTGATCTTTGTCAGACAGTGGGGTTTGCGGTCAGGTTAGCAGGAGGAGGCAGGCCCGTGTACTAGGTATACAACATGATCTCTGCCTTCAAAATCAAGAAAATTGTATATGCATTTTTGTTGTTTTGAGAAAATCGATTTTTTATTAGGAACGGCGGCAATTTCGAAGATATTAGTAAACAAAATGTAATATATGACTTTTTTCGTAGTATAAGAGTCGGTATGGGAGTCTGTATATACTGTGACGGTACTTTCTAATTTCCCAAAATCGCCAAAAAAAAAGTCCTAGACGAAAAATTCTTAGATACAGTGGTTTTGATGAAAAATAGGTAACTTTTAAAAGTGTCTGTCTGAACGTCCGATGTCACGTTTTTTGTTTCCACGATAACTTTAGAAGGAATTAAGGCATATACACAAGCTCGCATAACAATATAGTACATAAGAATGCGGTACCGTGATTGGCTTACAAGATAGATGGCGGCACTTCAAGCCAATCACGGCATCGCATTCTTTTGTACTGTGTTGTTATGCGAGCCTGTGGATATGCCCTTATCCGATCGACTAGAAATTTTCAGAAAAAATAAAGTTTAATGAGGGTACGTAATATTTAAACGTACCCTTAGTCAATGTCTACGTTATAGTAAAGTGCAGTCAAAAGTATACCTATATATATACTATTAAATATTTCAATGTCATTGCATTTTGTTTTTTATTTATAAAATATATAATTATTATTAAAATAATGAGAAAAAATATAATTATTTATTATTATATGGAATAGGTCCAGAATGATGAATGTGATATTTTGAGTAAAGGACATAAAATAACATTAGGTGGCAAATTATATTTGTTTTTTTTTGTATAAACTTTAAAAAATGGGGGTAAATTAAAAAGTAATATTAAGATTAAATTATAAAATTTAAATGATTTAAAGCGATTTTTTTACTGTTTTACAGAACATTTAACTCAATATTTAAATGTACCAGTTAAATGTTTACGATGAATATCCTAAAATTAAGTTTTAAATTACAATCTTATTTTAAAATAGCGGTATGATTTTTCAAAATTTTACAGTTTACTTTTAAAATTCTAATACCGTTAATTAAATTGCAGGAAATATTTTTTACAGTGTATTTATATTTGTTTTCAGTATACAGATAATATCTGTTACAAAACTGAAAAAGTAACAATATGTAAATTAAAAAAAGAATTAAAAAATCTTAAATATGGTGCAAAAAAATGCATTTTAGTTTAAATGTTTAATTTGGAAAGCAAAACTCTTGTTGAATAGTGTAATTTTTTGATTAAATAGACAATAGACAATAATGCATTTAAATTAAGTCGTATGACTTAAAATTAAAATGCATTATTTCATTAATTACTGTTCTAGATTTTTCTCCTGTACATTTCCTTTTATAATATGATCTATTTATAAGAGCAATTACTGTATCATCTATTTTAGCACATCTGCTTTTTTTAGGGTTCCGTAGATCGACTAGGTGACCCTATTTTTGTCGCTAGTCTGACCCCACCTCTACTTTTTTTTAGCTTCTACCTGCCTTCGCAAAGGTAGATAAAGCGGTAAACAGATTTTTTTGAGTAAAATTTTAGCTGGTTTGAGCTGAGAATTGTTTCTGCAAACCAAAAATTTTAAATTTTTAAAGAAGCAATGCGAGTAACAGGACAAATAGGTGAGATTTATACAAATTAATATGGCGAGGCTCAATTTACGAAAGAGCTTTAATTTTTTATGATGATACAGATAATGCTGATAGTGATACTGATGGTGATGCACATGATGACAGTTATGACGATTTTGTTAATAATGATGATAATAATAACAACGTAGTATACTTGCAAATATGAAATAGGGTACCTACAAGAGTACCTACCAGGTCTCGCGAGGCTTCGGGGTCCAGAATTCTAAATTTTCTGCACAAAACCCTGTATATATGTGTATTTTTCTATTTACTTATTTATAATTTATGTAATAATAAGTTATTAAGTCTTTAAATAAAAATTAATTAAACTGTTTTCCATTCTATTTTTGAATCTAACATAAAATTAAAACTTATAATTAACTAAATAATAATTTAAATTAATGTTTTTATTGTCTTGTACCATACGTTTAACGTTTATATACTCTTCGCGGCTTCAGACCTAAAAAACATTATTATAATTAGGTCCACTTTAAATTTTTCAAAATCTTTAATAATGGTATGAAATCTGAAATATTAAGAACATAGCTAGGTTCTTGCCCTGCAATAATCGATGCTACCCAGCTTGCGATAGTCAGCACAATTTTACATAGTTTTTATAGTGGAGGAGCACGAAATACGAACTGCATTTTTGTGTACGCCATTACCAACTGGATCCAGATACATCATATTTACAGGTATCTTTTCGATATAACAGATATATTGGCAGTGCCATCTATGACGCAGAGGACGAACTAACAAGTTTAAGAGGGGGGTGACAATATTAGAAACATGGCAATAGTTGGCTCACCTACCTTATAATATTATCTAGATTCTAAAATCTGAATCAGCCGATAAGCGATCGCCTACGTGCCATTTCTCATCCATACAGTATCGTAAAATTTTTGATCGCAAAAGTGAATCACTTTAAACTTACAGGAAAGTGTAATTTTCATCTAAAGTAGTTTACCGGATTTTGGGGCTAAACACGCAATATACAAATACACTTATTTTTACAATTATAGACATAAAAAATACCTACTTTCACAAATATTCGGCTTTTAAATGACCCGGGCCATACTTTTTTTAATTGGTTTAATTGCGAATTTTTACATAGAGAAGTGCAGGATATGGCAACATCGCATCAAGTAGAAAGAATAACCTACATTAGTCAATTTAAAAATCGCGCTAATAATTGTGTATGTTGAGTAATACGCTGTTGCCAAATTTGCAATAATATAATGGATTTTGATGATTTTTTATTTATTTGTCCAATATTAATAAATAAAACCTAGAAATAGGTTTTTCATCATTTCGTTTTATCATTATGCATTTTTTAAACAAACGTATATTGTTGTCATTTAGCCCGAAAATCCATTAAACCCATATCCTTTTTTGAATGAAAAAAATGGTCAGTTCGCCACTGATATGCACATGTATACATATTCTTCTAGTTTTAAACAGTATTTCGGAATCACCCTGTATAAATTTATTTAAGTCAGTGTATTTTTTGATAAATATTGAAATTTATGTAAGCTAGATTAACACCATAAATAAGGTGTTAATTAAATAGATTAACGTTTTTTACTTAGAAAAACAATGTTATAGGTATGACGTGCTGACACACCCTTTCTCCTTTGTGAATAATTTAATCTGTGGTCCATATGTGAACCTCTGCCCGAAAAGAACCTTGAAATGGGTTACAAAATAAAGAGTTATAGCACAGTTACAAACAGATCTATCACTGAGAAAGAGATAAATCAGTTAAAAATACCGTCTTCCTTAAGGGGTTGTTTAACATTTACGTCACCCACCTCAAAAAAATCTAAAAAAACTCATAAATCTCTTCGGAAATCTTAAAAATCTCTACAGAAATCTGAAAAATCTCGGATATTTGCAGATATTTCAGAAGTATGGGTACAAATTTTTGGAAGTATGGGTGTCCGGGTATAAAAAAGATAATTTATTGAGAAATCCAAAATTTTAAGGTTGCTCCTCTTTCCGTGAAAATAGTGTGCCTACGCCACTGACAGATGTATGGGTGGAACCATTCGTTATACTTTAGTAAAATACAAAAAAAGCTTTTATTTAACTGTTATGGACAAACTATAAGAGCCGTTGCACGCATTCAACTTAAGGTATCGAAATTTTGCCTTATTTATTTTTATTTTATTTATTTTTCGCCTATTTTCTTTTTTTTCTTATAATTTTCATATACTGTACATTTTTATTACGGTTTTGGTACGGTTACAGAGGGCACTGAGAGACGATTTGCGCCCTCTGTAACCGTATTATACCCATGAAAATTCATAATATATGAAAACTATAGATAATTTCTACAAGTTTGCTTATAATCACTTTTATCCTCCGATGATCAATTTGTCCAAACAAAATTGATAATTTGCATTATTATTGTAAGATGCAATTTACGGCATATCATTTGACTGGACTTTACAAAAAAAAACTTTTGCTGATAGCTGACAGACAGACGGACGTATCTTTTTATTGCAGATTTCGATTCGGGAAGGTCTTTTACGTCGTGAAAATTTAAAAATTGATCTGTAAAGCATGAATACAATACTTCGCCGTCTTTTGCGTCGAAGTAAAAAAAACCTAAAATATAACCCAACAAACAAGGCCGTTTTCTGGCGTGGGTTGATCCATTTGATACATGCAACTGCAACTGCAATTGCATAAGATTTTCAGATATACCGGGTGTTTTAACTGTTTCTTGACAGCGATTATCTCAAAAACTAAAAGAGATAATAATTAAAGTTGTTCTTCTTGCTTTGGTATTTTAGACAATGTATAGTTAACCCCTTCCGTTCCAGCCGGTTTTTCATAGGGACCTATGCCATATTGGCATTTTTTATGGAAAATGAATTTGAGAAAGATACACTTAAACCCCTTCCACAGTTGGATATTCGTCTATGCGATGTTAATCTGGAAGGGGTTAAAATTTTGCTCAATAAATTTGATAACCATTATATCCACGCTGGGATATGCGGGCTCCTACCACGCTCTAAATGAAAGTACTAAGTTTAATACCACTAAAACGATGCTCCCTTATCCCGTATAGGAATATTCAACTGCGGATTTTGTTGTAAATTTTTGCTATACCTAAAAATATCCATATGTAGATACATAAAGAAGTTTTAAATGTCATATTTCTAACACTAACAATACTTTTTTCCGTCCGAGTATTAAATTTTTTTTGAGTATTACCAAAATCACATAAATTAAACTGTAATTAAATCTGACAACTTATAGTTTTCTTTAATTTTTGAATGACAACTGTTTGCGTCTTAGAAACGAAAGCCATTACTTTACTATAGGTCCAAAAAATGTGTGATCCTTCTTAGGTGCAAAAACTGGTATATTTATTTATCACCAATAAAACACTATTAATAATACTGTTATCGTAATTAATTTACCATTTAATGGTACTTCATGCTGCTGCAGGCACGTGGCCAGACTAAGACTCCAATTCTGGGAAGCTTCAGCCCCCTCAGTTCATCTTACAGGAGGTGCCCATTCTTATTATTATTATTATTTACAGAAATGGCGAAGGCGCCTCCATTGAAAACTGTCCCCGGGCTCGCCTGTTGAAAAACAGACTTAACTGCTAGTTTATTTACAAACACTATAATTATTGATTGGTTAGTGATTGAATATTGATGTCCAGGGCATTCAATGATACTTTTAATGAAATAAATATGGAAGAATATAAACAACGTTTGTACTTTATTTTGTATAATTAAGTAATAAAATGAATAAAAAATATATATTTAGTTATGAAAAAAAAAAAAAACAATTATGCAATAAATTTTTTATCACATATAATAATTTATCCATTTTGACAGTATTAATTTTTCTATGTGCCTAATTTGAATAAATGCATTTTTGCATAAATTTTTGCATATGCATATTTTAAAATAGTATTATAACCGCGTGTAGGGGAGATCGGGGCACAGTGGACCCAAAGTGGACCTGAAAAAGTCGATGGGATTCTTCTTTCTTAAGTTATCATGCGGACAAGACAACGTGACATACGGAAAGAAGGCAGACGGGTAGATGGGCAGACAGATGGACAGACGGACGGACGGACGGACATTTTTAAGTTGTTTAAAATTGTATATAACGCACTTTGGTATTTTTTTTTTGAGGTCCGATACTCCTCTGCTAGAAAAATCACATTTTAGTTTATAGTTCTCCGCATGAAACAACGTCTCCGACGAAATGGGGATGAATCATTCGCGCTCTCTTCTTTCCGTCAAAAGCATTATAAGGCGTTCGTGCCTACAACGGGCCTTTCACTTGCACACACATTCCTAACATTTTTCCCGTAGCCACAGATCCGTGCGTCAAACTATACTTGGTAAATTCTTAAAACGAAGCATTACATATCTTCATAACTTGTTTGTTATTTGTACGTATCATTGTACGATACTTGTATTGTAAAGTGTATTTTCCTGTCGAAAAATTAATACCTATTTAATCCGTATTTTTTTTTATTAAATTATTTTGACTGTTACTGTCATATAAACAAAATGGCAAATTTCCTGTCATAAAATTTATAATACATTTTTTATTTTATGTTATGGATACACAGCAAAAAATTTGGAGTCCCCTAATTAACTTTACAATTTCTTTCCATGTAGTACTGATGAATCAGCAGTTCTGATTCATCTGAGTGAAAAAAGGTAAAATCTACATTTTTTTTAAGCGCATTTAACAAAACTTAACAAATGATTCATTTTTTTAAATATAAAAAGGATATTTTTTATCTTATTTAATAAATACACTGTTAAAAATAATTAAATCGGTGAGATCAAGAAGGGCGAGCGAGCTTGCGCTGTATATACCAAGATAGAGAAAACATTTTTTATAGCCGTGGCTTATATATAATTTTTTTTACTACTAGCAGCCGTTTTTGTTCATACAATAATATAATATAAAGTAAAATATTAACAGGAATGCTTTTTCTTAATTTTTTTTTATAAAAATCAAGTAGCCTTGATCAGTGATATTTACTAACGAACTTGAACTGACGTTTAAAAATTAAATCATGCAAAACATTTTGTTTAAGTAGGTACTTAACATGCTTGCGGATACAAACTTTTATCCACGGCCGTGATTAATAGGCCTATTAATCACGAGTCTGTAAAAATAAACCGTTTAAAACCCAAAACGGTCGTGGATAAAGTATAGTATTCTACTCGCGTATAATATCTATTAATCATTCGGGTGATTAGGCAACTCGCCTATCGGCTCGTGTCCCAAAATTCACCCTCACTGAATAATATCAATTATTATACGCTCGTTGAATAATATACTATAAAGCCACATGATGTGAACATAACGTACTTGTATTTAATAATCATTTCGCTGTGTGTAGAAATATTTTCATTGGATCAGGATAATATGTAAAAAACCTAGTATTACAGGGGATAATATTAGTATTAGTATTCACACTTCATCTGCGTCAGTACCCACTTTAATTTTTCATGCTTTACCTAATTCATATAATTTACACGTTTTGTATTGTTGTCTAAAAGTAAATATGATCTATCAATTTCTATTCATTATATTGTAAAATGAAATATAAATATTTTCTAGTTATATATTTGATATGCTCACTAATTGTAGAGTTGAAATAAATAATGCGCTAAGTGTCAAAAAATTAGGAATTAAAAAAAAAAACACTTGTTTAATGTGCAATAACAGTTACCGAACACTAAACAAGTGTTTTTTTTAATTCCTAATTTTTTGGCACCTTTTGTGAATCACAATATTGGGTATTGTTAATAGGGGCACCTATACATAATATTTATACATAATAAAGGGGAGAATTGAACCGGTGAGAGCAAGAAGGGAAAGATTGCACTCGATCCAACTTTCGGGAATTAACAAAAAACTTTATAGCAACCAAACCATAAGCCCAATAAAGAAACACAACATTACAAACTTCTTCATCGTAACCATAGTAACAATGTTTAATAAGTGGTTTCTTTTTAAAACCTTTAGTTTAGCTCTGATATGTAGTAAAAACTGGTGCAATCTTTCCCTTCTTGCTCTCACTGGTTCATTTAAATAGCGCTTTAGCGTCTAGTGAAAAGTGTATTATATTAATTAGGAAAAATGAAATTGTTTGGATTCTTAAGCTGATTCTTATATTTTTTGTGGTTTTGGTATTCTGATTCCAAAAATAACTTAATTTTTTTTTCATTTAAGTCAGAATTATTTAAAAATAAAAAAACTACATTATAACTGCCAAAACAGGTTTTTTTTCAGAGTTGTCTAATAAGTTTTAACACTTTTAAATATGCTGATACCACATTATTATCATCATTATTATGTTGTTATATCAGTTCATAAGAGTTTAAAATATCGTACCCTATCTCACGTAAAAACGTAACTGTCAGTACCGGTACTGTCAGTTACGTCATTACGTGAGATAACAAGGTTCTTTACCTGTATATGATATGATATTATCCGGTTTTAATATCAGTTATTGCATTACGTTTTGATATTAATGATTGCATAAATTAAATTAATATACCTTCGTAACGCTGTTAAGGCCCCTCATAACTAGTATAAATAAATAAATAAATAAATGGTAATAATAATTTCGTTTATTAAAAATGTGAACAACAAAGTTAATTATAGTACAGAGTCTGTACTACAGATACGTACTACGTGCAAGTTCGCATGAATGAAAATTAAATCCGTTATTATGAAAGGGTCTGTGGGTACTACCCACTGGGTAGGTAAATAACATTGTGTAAAGAATCACAAAAGGTGACTAACCTTTTGACTAAAAAGGTATAAATATGTCTAGGAACCACATAGATTAGACCTGCATGGTTATCCATATAATTTATTACCTGTAAACGTTGTTCCAATATATTTTTTCGTAATTTTATCCGGTTTTCATAGATCAACATTGATGTATCAACCGCATTTGTTAAATTATCACCTTCTTAAAATACTGAGCCGTATCACAAACGTACAAGAGAAAAATTAAAAGGGTAGGGATTGATCCTTGCCAATTCCACAGTTAATCAAAATTATCTGCAGAGGATACTATAGTAGTACTACATGGAAGAGGAAACGATGGAACATGTGTTATGCCACTCTCCAGCGTTAGCCTTAATAAGGGGGTCCATGCTAGATGAGTACTAGCTCGACATGACCGGTATAAGCAGCATCACTCCCAGATACCTTAGATATATCCAAAGAATTGGATAGCTGAGAACCTAGTTTGATACGACCAAAGAAAGGTAGTACAATGGGCCCAACTAAGTGGCCTAAGTGCGTGTAGATAGCTATCGTCCACCCTAAGAACCATAACCATAGGTTTGTGTATCAAAACATTTCCAGGGTTGTGCAGAGTGCCAGGTCGGGGGATAAAGCCCGTCATATAAAAAAGAATCAAATTGTTCGATGCTTTTTTGCAATTGTTCCAAATCTGAGTCATTAACTTAAATTTTCACTTTCCCACTCCTGCATTTGGGTACATCGCATAAAACAGGTTTTAATAGTTTTCTCAGAATACATAATGTAAAGTACCCAATGTGAACTCTGTACATATAATCAAAATTCTTTGCGGTTGTTTTCTCATTGTAAATATCCTTGTTTCCATGCAAGCTTTTTATTAATTAAATCTAATTACTGTTATTGTACCTGTATTTATTGATTTTTTTAGTCCAAAGGTTGTCTCGAACAAAGAAAGAGAATCGTCTGAATTATTAGCGCCAATCTTACCACAAAATTATTTTTTAATATTATGATAGAATTGTTTAATGAATTGACGCATGTTCGATTCTGCATCATACCAACGAAAACAAAATAATTATGAAGTAGGTATTCCAATTAATAATTATTATTTTATCAATGTGTCTTAATTGTTTTGAATCAAATAATCGATGATTTAAAATGATTTTTGTAATTCTGAGAAATAACTTGAAAATATTCTCAAGTCATATTTCTTTTTATTTATTTCTTTTTTTTTTCATTTTAAATATGCATATATCGTTTATTTCCTCTCTTGGAAGGTTGGTAAATTTGGATTTATATTTAAGTTGGTAAATTTGTTGCCCAAAGTTGGGAAACTATTTTTTAGTTGATATTTATTTTATTTATTTATTTATTTATAGTCTTTCTGGGACCTATAAAAGGTGTTTTATACCTTAGTCGACTGTTTTAAATAAATGATAAATTGTTTGTGGAAGTTGTTTGGTTTGGACTTTTGCTCTTTGTTATGTTTTGCTAGGGGTAAAGCAATTTTTTCAGAGGTGGATGAGGATTTTAGTCAAGGGCCCTAAGACGAAAGGCGCCAAAATTGGTGAAGCGTCAAGAATGTGTAGATGATCATCACCTACAAGGACTTTTTTGACGGCCACATGACTAACGATCTATTGCACGGATGCATGCATGCTTTATTTGCTTATAACCCGACTACAGCAACGCGTTAGTGTCTTTATGTATGTTTTGCATGTATACTCTTCATAGTTGTTAATATTCTCATAATGAGAATCTTATTTAAATAATTTTACATATCTAAATTTAGAATAATTAGTTTTTAGTTAATTTTTTTATATTATTTTTATGAATAATATTGTATAAGAATAATCATGTTTATAATAATATATAAAAAAAATCGTTTTTCCAGATTTATTTTTTTTAGGGCCTATTAGAAATAAATAAAAATGGGTTTTGTACAGGATAGTAATCTAGGATAAATAGGGAAGAACCCTGATATCCCAACTTTAGGGTGCCAGAAATAGCACTTTCAATTTTTTCACCCAGGTCAAAAAAAAATCAAGTTTCTGGGCGGCCTAGTGTCCTTTTTTTAAGGGCTCAAGAATTTGGAACAAATTTGGAAGGCTCCCTAAAAGTCTATTTTTAAAGAGTTCAAAAGTTTTTTCTTGCCCAATTGGCTAAAGTCTAATGAGCTGATGCCTTTGGTTGTTATTGAAGTTTAATAACATTTCTTATCTATTTTATTTCTGCTATTTCTGTATCTGCTATCTGGTATGAACTAAATTTAAACAGCAGTAACTCCAAATAATGGGTATTATTTATAAAAAAAGCAAGCAATCTTGCATTTTTATGATTTTTACATTGCGAAAAGCACAAAGAACAATAGTTATGCAGGAATAATTATTAAAAAAAAACTCGTAGGCAAATCCAGTGATGTCGTTAAATGTTTTTTTTGGGGGGGGGGGGGCAGAAACAAAAAATTTCCAACTTAAGGTTGAGATTTTACTTAGGATTGCTATTTTTACAACTTTTTACACGACGGCAAAAAGCTTATGAACAAAAAAAAGGTCATCAACTTCACTATAGAAGCATGTTCTAAGTAGAACTCGAACCCACAGTTCCTAGCACCGTAGCAAAATGCATTGAATGGGGAAAAATTACCTTTTTTGTAGATGTTAAAAATATCCCAAATATTTATATTTATATTTATTTTGAACTATTTATTATTTGGAAAAAAATTTTTCTTGGGTTTACATTTATTTGCGCATCTTGTCTCGTTTAAATTTAATTTACGGAAAAAAACGGGACAACACAGATCCACAAATTGTTTCCTAAATTAGATTTTTTTCCGCTGAATCCGTATTTGAGAATTTATGCGATTTTTACACTATTTTTCTCGAAAACCAGATCTCATGACTTTTTGCGGACTCGGATTCAGCGATCAAAAATCTCTAAGAATTGTAGTTGGTTTTCGAAAAAAAGAAATATGATGCTTTTGCGCTTGATTTTTGGCAAAAGTTGATAAAAAAATTCTGAGGACAAATTTGGATTCGGCGACTCAATATTAGTTAAAAATACCCAACTTAGATTATGGAAACTTAAAATTCATAGGTAGAATAAGTAGGGATACTAGGGATAAAAATATTTTAAAAAATAATTGATACCGTGACACAACTAAGTAATGGTGGGAGAGAGGAGAGGGGTGCATAAGGGGACAAGCTTAGTGCCACGTACTCATGCTAAAAAACGCAAAACATCATCACTAGGGGGTCAAAAATAACAGTGTCAAAATCACGAAAAATTTACATTTTTTTGAGGTTTTGAACTTATTTTTCGCGAAAAACTGACATGATGAAATTCCTCAGATTTGTATTCCGTGGTCCAAAATTTTTACCAGTTTTTTTTTTGTGGAGCTGTGTTATTATAAACATTCTAGTTAAAACGTTTTTATCCTCACGTTTCGAAGTGTCGGTAACAGTAATTTTTATTTATTAAGAGCGGTAATTACTACTTATTACCAAGTAAATGTATTAATTTTAATTAAACTGATGACAATATTTCTTTAATTATTAATTTGTTTGCCTGTATATTGTCAATTTAAAATTGCCAATTTTAATTACGTGAACTAAAACAATCTAGACATCCAGAAGTGGAAAATTTAAACTAGAACTAATGCAAATATTTTTTTCAATTATAAAGAGGTTCATTTCAGGACATTTAATTTTTTTTATTTGTTAGCTCTTCGTTAGTTATAGTTTTATTAAACAAGCGGACACTTTATAGGCTCTTAGTTTATTTTATATGTGTCTTAACGTACATTTAAATTAGTCTACAGTCGTATTAAAAGTGCAGGTAGCTTGCAAAATAACTTTACCCTACCATATTTCAAGAACGCTTTGACATAATAACTTGAAATTTTAACCAAACCTTTTTTGCCACGTTGAAAATCTTTGGTCCAAAATTTAAATCTCTGTGCTAAAGCGTTCTTGAAACATCGTAGTGTAAAGTTGTTTTGCAAGCGACTTGCACCTTTAATACGATTTGTGTGAAGTTCGTCTAGAAATTTTCGGAAATATTAAATATTTAAAAAATATTCTAAAAATCTCAACAACAATCTCAAAAATCTTAGTAATTTTTGATAAGATTTCTTAGATTATTCAGCAAGATCAGAAATGTTATCGAATAGATCAAAAATCTTATATGTTGTATGTAGAAAATCTCGGAGGCCATACAAAAATCTCGGAAGTCTGAGAACAAATATATTGTAGTGGTTCGCCCAGTGGTCAAGGCCTTGGAATTAAGAGCAACAGAAACGGAAATCAGACTTTTATAGCTCGTAGCTGATCAACGTGCTATAGTTATTGTTTTCACTATAGCCAAGCGCGCTCTCAACTTTACGCTTTTACCTTCGTAACGCAGGATACGTGGTTAGTGAATTAGCAATGGAGAAACTCGAAGCCCTATAATCGAGAAACCATATTCAGTGTAAAGAGCATAATTTTATTTGCGAAGCACCAACGTAGATTGCTGTTTTCTTCTATTAAATTGCATACGAATTTGTCAATTCTAATAAAAACCTTAATCAAAAAGACGGACAACTTTTCCTAACAATATTCTATAGATTATTCTGTTTTTTGGTCCTAAATTGGATGCATAATTAATTCATTAATAGGTTATGAACAAAATATATGAACTAGATTAAAGTCAAACTAAATTTTTTCAAGCGCGTAGTCAAAGAATAAAAATAAAAATACGCCATTCATTTTTTTTTTCAAATTGTTTTAACATTTTGGCAACTAGATTTTTTTTCAGAGTTCCGATCAAAAACATTTGAGATTAGTCGATTTGTTTTCTTATAGTTATTTGCTTATGTGTTATGAAAGTTAATTTCTAATTACGCATGGAATTTTGGGTGTTTGACTAAACCAAACCAAAGAGCTTGAGTTTAGATCCCAAATTATTATACTTGATAAATTAAATTAATTGAATTTTAAAAGCCTTATTTTTATTTTTGAGCAGCCTTGAAGAAAGTCATGTTATGGCGAAAAAAAGTTTTCCAGATTTCGATGTACCTATCCGGTTCCGAAAAAACGATTTTTCGATGTCCAGAGGCCTGCATTGCCATACAGTTTGACAGAATAAAACCAAACTTTAAACTAAAGATTTATAGGGGATTGCTTAGGAGGGTTTCCTTAGTTTTTCTCTACTACAAATAAGGATAATTTACTGATGAACAAAAATAGAAAATTTCGATTTTCTTAGAAATGTTGTTCAAGTTTTGTACGTTAATGACAAATTACAAACAACATGTTTTTACTATTTTTTCCGAAAAAATCACATAGGGGCCTAAACTTTATATTTAGGGTTGCTTTTTCATATTCACCGAAATTAAATGTAGACATAACAAATAACATTAAAATAATTTACATCATAACACCGTTTCGAGAGAGTGCGATGAAACCATACCAATTTTAGTTTATTTTTGTTCGTTTGTGGGAGAATCACCCAAGTTAATAAATTTAAATCCAATTTATAGATTTCAAATAAAAAATAATGATATTCACCTTTTAACTTAATCCGAGATTTCTCAATATTCACACGTATCACACAATATCTACACTATATTTTTTTACTAAATAAATAATAAAAGCATAATAATAACTACTTAATATAAATTCAGATTTCTTAAAAAAGTGTTTTAAAACCACTATTACATTTAATTTATTAAATTAGAATATACTCGTTAATTATAATTACAGTAAAACAATATAGTTACGTTTGAGATTTCCAATATGTATCATCGTTGTTTAAATAAAACAGGGCGTTTCAAAAATAGGGTTTAATATTTTAAGGGTATACAGAAAATTTCGTTGTATTTTTAATACTGAATATTATTTGTTAATACATTAATTAATTAATTAATTTATTTATTTATTTATTTAATAAATAAATAGGAACTTAAAATATTTTTTTATATTAATAAACGTTCAAATATATTTACAAGTTGACAGGTTCATTTCAGTTCACATTTTATTAGCTCTGTAGAAGGTAAACTTCTTTTGATTCCTGAGACAAATAAATCCGCAATTTAACCAAAACGGCTTTATTTTTTTTTGTCCCAAGCAATAAGTCAATTTTTTTTCTAATTAACGATATTCAATTGTTTCCAAGTTAATGTGAAGACTCCCATTGCCCGCTAATGAAAATTTTACATTTTCAAATATTTGACTTACCTAAATAACTGAAATTCTTTGTTTTAAAGGAAAACTTAACTTTTCTTTAGTTAAAACACTTCAAAACTCAAACTTAAAGTGTAAGTTTACGACATTTAGGAAAAAATATGACACAGCATACTTTAATTGATTTGATATACTCTTAACAGCACGTGCTGATAGAAGAGTATTGTACGATAGTTTTCAAATTTCCAAAATCCTCAAAAATTACCCTAGATCTGAATTTTATAAGGTGGTCACGTAAATTGCACCCTCCTGAGGTAAGTTAGAAGATTTTTTCCTAAAAATTAAATTATTTAAGGCATTTTTTTTATATTTATTGGATTATAGACGGGGTTCAACTTACCCCAGGAGTGGTCAACTTACCTGACTTCACCTTATTCATATTTTTTTATCGAATTTTAAACAACTTTAAAAAAAATTCGTCCAGGTGTCACGTTTTCTTTTTGCTCATGATAACTCGAGAACGGAATGTCCATTCCATATGAAATTTTCAGGAAAAATCAAGTTCTATTAGAGATACCTTTACATATATGAATAAAATAATCCTTAAAAAACTGAAAAACTTTTTAATTAAAATACAGTATAAAAAATAAATACGCACAGGGGCTCAAAGAAATCATACTTTGGAAAGTATATCCTTTAAAACGCAATATGTTATTCACTATGAAGTGAATACTATAAAATGTAAAGCATTACAAATCTTTATAGTTTTTTTTTAATCATACCTACACAGTAAAATTTTTTTATTTAGTTTTTTGTACAAAAAATTGGTATATTTTTTATTACTAAGTCAATTGCGTATGTAACTTCAAAACAAAAAACACCGAAAGATATTTCGGTAAATATTAATACCACATGTTATGTAGTAGCATAGACTTTTTTGTGTAATATACACAATTTATGTTTTAATAAACGTCACAAATTATCCTATACAATAACAGCTCTTTAAAATGCAGCTCTGAAATAATAATTAGCAAAAAATATGTGCATGAATATTAATTTGCAGATAAAAATGATTTTTAAAATTATTTATGATAAATTTATTTAAGTTCTCTATTAAGTATAAGAAAATATAAACTTATTGTTAAGGTCATTACGTATTTAATAATAAATATTATTAAATGTTAACCATAAACATACATTTAATTGCTTTTACCTTTTTAGTTTTTAAGCACGAAATTTATTAGATTTATTAATAATTAATAAATGACATTATTTAATTATTGTTTACTTTTATTTTCAATATTAATATTTTAACAGAAGGTTCAATAAACTCATATATTAAATCAAAATAAAGATATATTTTTTTAATTTTATATATACAGCGCAAATTATTAAATAATTAATTATATTTCATATGATACGGTATAAACCGGACCTAATAGTTTTTCTTATCCAAGAGCACCACTTTTTTATAACGAATCTGTACGAAAAGTTTAATTTTCCCACTGGTGCGAGAAGTAAAATAGTCGCCGTTGAAAAGTTAAATTTTTCGATTAAGTAGTCCAAACCAAAAAACTTTTTGGCCCCTGGACCACAAAGTCCAACTTTTCGCCCGCAAAACATGAACAAAAAGTGTCGCTTTTAGAATCAATCGAATAAAAAAATAATTTCTTAATCTAGGAAAAATTATTTAAAATTTGGTTTTAAAATTAAATATTTGATTTTTTTGAATACGTCAGTTTGTTTTCTTAACGTGCTCTTTGTATAGGTATTTATTTGTCACAATGTTAATAGTTTTTTTTAAAGGTTTTTTCGGTTTAACATCCATAATTTTTCTGTGAAAAAAAATGCTGATGCTTCATCTTTTTTTATAGTGAATTCTTTAACTTAAATTGAGACATTAGGCGATTTCGCTCAATTTAATTATATTGCAGAGTTTTTGAGTGTGTGTAGTTGTCAATAAATACATATATAGGCTTAATGTTATAAAAATGCATTTAAATGTTCGTTTTTTAATAATCTATTAAACTTTTATTATCCATTTAGTACTGAATTTTAAATAATGAATCACTGGGAACTTCCCTGTACTATAGTAAATATCAAGGTGTCAGTAGTATTAAACTTAATATCTGGTCACATATATAAATAAATAATAATTATTATAAATTTATGTTATAACCGATTAACATTTTCAAGGCCCTATTTTGAAAAATATCCAGGTTTTTTTCTTAATAATTGTCTTTTTTTATTTATATGTTAGCGAACATAAAAAGCCTTTCCCGTTTGCTCAGAAAAATTGATTTTATTACGTGCATTTAACACATTTCACGGCTAGTTCTTATATTATTCACAGCGCCTGCGCTAGAATAATATTATACGGTACCTAGTTTCGAATTTAACAAAAAATCAAAAATCGTCCTAGACAAAAAACTCTTGGATATAAATTTGTTTCATGAAAAAATAAGCAACTTTTTTTTTCAAATGTCCGTCTGTCCGTCTGTTTGTCTGTCCATCCGTCCGTCTGATGTCACGTTTTTGTGTGCACGATAACTCAAGAACGAATAATCCGATCGACTTTTTCAGCAAAAATCAAGTTCTATGGGGAGAAGATACCTATTGTTTTTGAAAGCAATCCCCCAAAAACTAAAAAGTTATGGGGGGTTAAACTTTAAAAAAAAATCAAAAAAAGCTAAAAAAAAATCCGATTAACGTAATTTTTTCAGGAAAAAATTTGAAAACTTTTTTTTAATAATTTTTCGTTTTTCAAAAAAAAAATCTTTTGTTTAATGTATTTTTGAAATTTTTTTTGAAAATTATTTTTTTTAAGTACCTATGTGGGCAATATATCATTTACTGTGAATAATATATAATGGAATGAGTAGCATTACATATCTTCACGGCTTGTTTACTAATACGATTATTTTTATTTGTCAATAACTGTATTCTTATAAGAATCAATATTTTATTATTAAAATTTCTACGATTTTCCATTAGATATGGCCATTTTTGAGAAAATCGATTTTTTTGATTTTTTTTCATCTGTAAACTACTCTTATTTGGCAGAGCAGAGAAAAATTAAGAAAAATCCTTCTGAGCAATCCACTGAAAACCTTAAGTTTAAGGTTTGGTTTTGATCTGTTAACACGTTCGCTACCGCCCATATAAATAGACGTTTATCCCAGGTGCCGGACCACTTTTGTGCAATGTTATTCAAATCTACAGTGAGCCCGCCAGGTGATCTCCCGGCATTGAATCATTGAGTCGATGATGGACTCACCAGGTGGGTTGTCGGCAGCGAACGTGTTAAACGGTATGGCCTGTAGGCCTCTGGACTGATGGACGCGTGGCCGGACGGACATAAAAAATCGTATTTTTTTTTGGAATGTATAGACCTCGTAAGTAAAAATTATTAGACATAATTAAAGTATTGTTCCGGTACTTTTTTTATGCACTGTATCTCACTAATCATGTCGAACCCCCCGGGGGGCCATGTGTCGACCAAGGGTACGTCCGGTTTTTTGTTTTTGTTGTTTATTTTTATATTTTTTAGCGGTAAACATCCTTTAAATCCTTTAATTTAATGAGTCAAAATTAAAAAAAAAAGAATACGAAAAATTATATTTTTGGTTTGTATAGATTGTAAATTAAACACTTTAGCCATTTTATGTCATAGTTATATAAAAATTATGCACTAGATTTTGCATGCAAATTTTACAAATTATAATACAGGTATTTTGCTACCTGTGTCATAGAATGATTGTTTTTTTTTTTTTGGTTTCACGAATAATATTTAGTTTTCGGGAATCCAAGGCGGGCGAAAGCGGAAATTTTTATCCATTAGCGCCCAGACTTTATTGAAAATCCCCCCCCCCCCAAAATATTTATAGGATTTCCGAGATTTTTGTATGAATTCCAAGATTTTCGATATAAAAATATATAATTTTTATATCGATATTTTATATAATTAAAATTTTGGTTTTCGACATTTTAGTATTTAATTTTTCGTCCTCGAACCGTGGAATTTCACCTTCAAATAAACTTTTCTCGAAAACGGTTAATCCTACAGTATTACAACAAGAGTACCTTTTTTATGTATTTTGACCTGAGGAATCATATTTCAAAAATAAAATTGCAAAAAAGTTACACAGAAAAAAGTTTGGGACAAAAAACTGATAAGGCCCCCCCGTTTCGCATACCCCTGGTTTAAATAAGTACGTGAAAATGATATACAAAGATGGGCCTTATTGGGATTAATTCACATGCAAAACCTCGTTAATATATCTCAAAGGGTTCTTGAGTTATTAAATAAAAACCGATTTTTTTAGCCAATTTCAAAGGGGCGTAGCTCCCTTATAACGCATTTGTAGACATATGTTTATAGGAACTTTTTGTCATATTTTATCATGTAGAATCACGTGTTAAAATTTCCTACGCTATTTCAAATACACCCTGTATGAAGCACGTGCATTTTTTCGTAGTCGGGTTTTTTAGCACCTCGGCTCGGTTTTTATTTTATTTACAAATGCGCATTATTTTAATGGTCATAGCATATTTATTTTATTTTTCTGAAAATCATAAAATCATAGATTTGCATCAACATTATCATACTCCTACGCAGAAGAAAATTGTGGTTAAGAAAATTTAACCAATCACTGTCAATTTAATATCAATCGGGGATGTCTATACTAGTCAAGTTTTGATTATTTACGCATATACTTATTCAAAGTTGCGTCGATATTGTTAACATTTATTAATAAAATTGTTATTATCGATTTTTATAAAAACACGCCGTGAAGATTTGCAATGCTTCGCATCCCATTATATACTCCTGACAGTGGATAATATATTGCGTTTCCTCTCGATATACTTTCCTAAATATGACTCTTTTAAGCTCGAGCTATCATTTTTTTTATTGTATATTAAAAAAAGTGACGCTTTTTATAGCTTTTTTAATTATACATGTGTTTTTATCGATCAGTTTTTATTAATCAAAGTAATTTGTTCTAAAAATTTGGAGTTTATCGGACCATTGTATAATACTGTATTATTATTAATACACTTCTAGCACTTCTGGTGCTAAGAAGTGTATAATAAAAGTACATATAGGTCGATTTTTTACTATGCGGTATTGTGCCTCTCACTTGCACGCATTCTGCCTTAAGACGCTTGACCGTTGAGTTGAGAGATCGCTATAAAAATCGGGGTATAGTACCTAAATGGAGTGGGGGACGGAGGGGGCCATGGAAAAAAATTCTAACATTTTCTGTGTTATTTTTTTACCTTTTAGGTGGTTTTTAAATTTTTCTTCTATTGTAAACAATAAAAAAGTAGGCAAAAAAAAATAAACCCCGCTTTTACTTAAATACGAACTTGTCCAATAATATAAAAAACATCGGCATACCAAATTTTAAGTCTCTAGCCCAAAGCGTTCCTAACTGGATCCTTAAAAAAGCAACTAGAGGGGGTGTAAAAATAGCTTTTCACAAACCCGTTGTGATGGGTCTTTTGGAACGACTCGTTCCGCTTTTTGATAATAGCGCCTTCGCCAAAATTGCAAATAGTCACAGATATTCAAATTTTAAATTTTATTTTTGTACATCTAAAGAAAATATGATTTATTAAAAAAAATATATAACCGGATTCAAATACGATTAATATTTTCGCTTAAAGTTCAAAAATAGTCCAAGGAAAAAAATATAATTTATTAATTTTGGTTTTATAAGATTTTTTAACGAAAATATTGTTGATCGAAAGCAAAGTTCACTTTTAATCGCTATATTTATTAGTATAATAAATATGGGATTATATTTAATTTCTATTTTTTAACTAGTTCTTTAAAAATTATGTTCTATAAGTATTTCTTATTATAATAATAATTATTTTATTTGTTATGCTCTTCGAAAGTCCAGAACTAGAAGAGTAGGTGAGTACCTACTAAATTATACAACAAATTTCAAAAATTATCATATATCATAAATTTTTATATCCCTACAAGTGTTTATTATCAACTTCTAATGCTTTCAAAATGTCCGTCTGTCACTTAAAGTGTCATATTTTCTTTTGCAAAGGATAACTTGAAAATGGGAAAAATATACCTACCTATTCTATGTGAACTGGCTATTTATACGTCCGACGTAACATAACTCTTTAGTTTAAGTCGGTTTTTGCGCCTGTTTGGTGTTTCGAAGAGAATACAATTCTGACGAAAGCTTTAATAACACTAAAAATCAGCCAATAAGAATACAGGATTAACACTTAGTTTCGTGTACGTCGAACGTACAAATAGCATGTTTCTTATCAGGGCCTGGCTTTGCATTTCAACGCCCTGAAGCAAGCGTTGGACTTGGCGCCCCTAGCCAATAAAAATATAAAAAATACCTCTGACATATCCTCAATAAGGAATCCTTAATAATATTAAAAAGTGGTTTATTAAAAGTTTATTTTCAGTTTTTTTTTTTGATTTTTACTTTTATTAATTTAAAGTTTTTATTAATATGTCTCCAAAATAGATTAACCTAACGTCTAAAAATAGTAAATTAGTGGAATTAGTGGATTCAAATTGTTAATATAGATTAATATCTCTCAAATTATAGTAACAGTAATTAAATAATGCCTTCAAAAAAATAATCCAACTAAAAATAAAAAAAAATCTATAAAAATAAAAAAAAATAAATAAAAAAATATTTAAAAAAAAAGAGTTGATTTTTTAGGACTTTTTTTGAATGAGCACTCAAAATACCCCCTTCGACCCCTCCAGAGGCAGAAGGACCTTGGTCAAGAACCTTTTGGGAGTCCAATAAATAAACGTATTATTATTATATATTAATTTGAAATTTTTGACGCCAAACCAAACCAATTTTTTTTTCCTGTATAATCGGTATATGGTGTCATCTGTTGCATAAACCCTAAATTAACGTTTCCATAAATGGTGAGTGGAAATAGAAACATATATATCTGTTTTCTTAGTATGACACCTCACATATAGGTGGCGGCACTAACCAGAATGGTAAATTTTGGTAGCGTGTAAACAGTGTTGCCAGACTTATTACTATAATAGTATTTCTCCTACTATAAAAAAAAATCTTTTAAAAATAGAATGAAAATTACCCCCTCCCCAAATGGCAATAATAAAATTTATTCTGAAAAACAACGTATATCTAATTAGCCTCCCTAAATGCATAATTAGCCTGCTAAGTACTTGGATGGCTCTCCTATACAAAGAAAATATTTGCTTCACGTTAAATTTTTATACACAAAGAAATAATGTACTTAAAATATTTTTATTACATTATTAAACATAATAGTTTTTTTTAATATTTTTATTAATATGTTGGACCTGTAGTGTACCATTTTTTTTTTAACCTATGTTTATTTCTTACTATTTATACATATTAAGTATAAATAGTAAAAAATAAGATCCAATATACCACATTATAATTATTTTTTACTCTGTCACAAAGTGTCACACGGCCCCTTTTTAGTTGCCAAAAAATTTGTATGGAAAAATAGTTTGACATTTCCCGAAAATATGTTTGTATACGCGCCACAAAAAAAAGTTTCTGTTTTAAAGCAGTCGTACTACAACTCCGAATTTTTATTTGGCAACACCACGTAAATAGACCATTGATAAATTTTTATTTTTTTAAGTACCTAACTTTGACAAAATTACATCACTTAATAAAAAACTGAATTAACATTTTTTTGTAAATTAAAATTTATTGTACGGTCACAATCGAAATACTTACATTTAACCAATTTTAAATTGTAAAAATAATTGTGATATAATTTTGATAGAAATTAAAATTGTGAAAAAAATAATAATGTCTGTATGTATATGTGCAGAAAAAGCCAAGTTCTGTAATTAGGAAATGCAATTATTAATTAATAAAAGGTAAGTGTCTAGAAAACATTTATTTTTAGAGTCATAACCTCAAAATATTATTTTTTTCCGATAAACAGCTGATTTAGGATGACAAATATTGAGATTTTTTGTTGGTAACCAATGGTTATTAACCAGTATCTTTTTTTCTGTTAATTAATGGCTTAGTTTACACCATGGGTACTATATTTTAAGTCCAGATACTTGTCCTGTCTGTTAACAAAATGCTGTAAACAGAGATAAATAGATAAAAAGTACCTGGACTTAAAATATTGTACCCATGTCCTAGACTAAGGCAGCGAATCAAAATAAGAACAATACGATGGGAACCACGTAATTAACCAGAAAAACTATTTTTATAGGGTTTTTTTGTTATTATTATTTTAATTTACAAAATTTTAATTCTTTTTAAAATATGATGCAATTGAAATTTTACTCCACGTAGGGTACAAGGTACAATCAGGGCCGGCATTTCGGCACCCTAAAGCAAGCTTCACTTGGCGCCCCTACCAAAAAAAAAACATTAAAAATTATTTTTGACGACTAGAAAAAAAGAAGAATATACACAGATTTTTTTTTTGTAAAAATGAATTATATCCAGACAAAAGTATTGTTTTTGTGTGTGTGTAGATTTTCCAATACATACATAATACTGTATGAGTGAGCAGTTTTAACAAACATGCAGTACGGACGGACGACATTAGAATAATAAAGAAAGCGTTTAATAATGAAATTATATCTATTTAATTAGCCAAACATTTAATAATGACACCAATAAAAAATTTCACTTATTTAAAATCATTTAAATTTTATTAATTTATAATCTTTTGTAATACAAATTTAATTTACATTAATAATTGATATGTTATGTTATCGGTTACATAATCAAAAAGTGTGTACTAACGTCAAAAAAGGCCTTGATTGTCGGGTAGAAGATCTAAGTGATTTTTGTGTCAGTCAACCTACCCACACATCTTTTAGTTAAAATTTGTGCACACTTTAGTACAAGAATACAGAGAAAATATATGTAAAAATTGATGCCAAATTTAGTTATGTAAATTTTTCAGAATATATTGTGTACAATTTCATATTAAATCATGTAAAATTAAATCTTACAGAATATATTATATAAATTACATAACTTAAAGTTGGCAAAAAATTATGCCAACATAAAGTTATGTAAATAAGGTGTGGCAAAAAATCATATTTTATCATGCTATGTAAAGAGACGAGCAATTTCAGGGTCGAAATAAAAATATTCTGGCCAAAATATCCAGCTAAAATAATTATGCGGCAAAACATGCGACTACAAAATATTCAGGTCCAAAATATCCTAAAAAAAATGTGCCAGGACAAAGTATTCTGGCAATAATTAACCCGGTTTTAAAATATCCTAATTTCACAAAATATTCGACGACAAAATATACAAGTTTCAAATGCCCTGGAAAAACATGTGTGGCCAGGATGACTGGGTACGCATTTTTTTAAGTCAGTAAGGGTCAAATTTGGTAATTTTTTGCGTTTTACGATAAATTAACCAATGATTAATAAATTGGTAGTTATTCTGGGTTATTCTGGAAAGCATACAGTGCGTTTTTTAATTAATTTTCAGTGCGTGTATATAGTAAGGGTAAAAATACACATTTTTATTTAAAAACTAAAAATTCCCATTTTTATGTACAAAGGCCTATTTTTAAGTACAAAATACCCATTTTACTTACCCCAGTTTTATCCGAAATCTCATAAAAGCCTGTTAAATCTCATTTTTATGTTAAAAGGGACCATTTTTATGTAAAAAGGGTTCATTTTTATGTTAACGCTCCAGGCATATGCTCGCCAAAAATTGAATTGATGTATATATTCTGGCTACACGCAAAAAAAACCTGGTGAATTTTAGGACGATCTGAAAATGTTAAATAAACCAGTTTTACCTAAAACGGGATATTTTTATGTAAAAACCAATGACTCACAATTTACATTCAGAAGTACAGATTTTACATTAATTATGTATGAATTTACTATGTATGTTTAAAAAAATTAACTATAAGATTCTCAAAAGTTAAGCGTTGGCGGGTTTGTCTGTCACTATGGACAAACAAGGCTCTGTTTGGGCATAACTGCACATATTTAGCGTAAAAGATGAATGAATGTTTTGTTACTTCATAGTCTTCAGTTGGTATTGGATTTTTATTTTATGCAACATATTACCTATACAGGGTGTTTTACATATGTCTTTCAATCAGTTCCCCAAAAATTTCTCCGAATTAGGTAATAATATTACTGTAATATTGTATTTTAAATTCGTATAATTTTTTACTTATCTTTAAGGTAAGGTAACATTTGAGTTTTAATAAAAATTATAGTAGAAAAAGCAATAAATACCGTTTTTGAACCACTGGTTTTATATTTTTTATATACAAAAGAAGTCCTAAAGATATATTATAGTGCTTGGGATTCTGTAATATACTCTAATCAATTTTTTTTAGTAGTGTTCTTTGTATCATAAAACTAAATTCGGCTTCGCCTCGTAAAAAAAGCACTCTTGTGTACTAAAAACTAGGTTCGCGTACTCGGTGCGTAATATGCAATTAAAACAAATTTGGTCTACACTGTAAAAATTAAAATTAGTACATTAGTTATGAAAATTATTCGATAAATGAAGATTAATTGCACTCTTATCATAAGGTAATCGTTACCCAACTCTGATACTAATCTAGCTATAGAGATCTGCTGAGTACAAAAAATTACTATTAACTACTAGTTAAGTCACCTTGTATAGATGGGTGTTCAAGATTAAGTTACATAATTGAATACAAGTAAGGAAGTTCCATAAAACTGAAATATTTCGAAACTAATAAACTCAATACTTAAGTTTATAAAAACAATTTATTTGAAAGTTTTATTACCCCTAGCATATGTATATTCACTGAGAAAACGAGCTGGTTGGGACAACTAGATCAATAGTTAAATACAGACCCACTATTTTTCTGGTTGCTGCAACCAGAAAGAGGCGTTTAAAATTAAGCAAAATATGACCTTGAACTGTCACTTTCGTGTTATTAGAAAAACTGCTTGTAATATAAACGTACTTACCGTTCCCTTCCATATACTATAAAAAGTAAATATATTACATGTAATATTCATAAAAAATTGTAAAATTACTTGTAAAATCTCGTAAATTTTACTTGTACGTGCATGGCAACAGATTACCATAATTCTATTTATTTTTTACAGTGTACTTCCATAATTAAGTTGCCCAAAATTTGACCATTTTACCCAGTTACCCGCTCTCGGAGAGCGGCTCTCCCTTTTGCTCATGCAAATTGAGTGGCTGAGATCCTCCTCCACGCGTTTCTTCATTTATAAACATCCCCTTGGCACACTCGTTGCTGTTGTATTTCACATGTCTAGACTTCTGGAAGAAAGGTTGTCGTGCGACAGCATTCTTAAGAGATTCTCCTGTGAAACAAAATAAACAAAATATTAATATAAACATCATAGTTTACAAAATAAATTACAAAAATGATAAGCAACATAACGCAGACGCTTAATTAAATAAAAACTTAAAAGGCATATGTTGAAAGATTGCTTGAAGAAAATAAGTACCAAAAAATAAAAACAAACACCTTTAAATGTCACGGAACACTCGAGCACAAACGTTATGCGACAGTTGATACACTGAAAAAAAAAACGTCTTTGAGGCACAAAAATAAGACGGTCGTGAATTTAGCCCTCTATCGATTAACCCGGAATTTAAGCATGTATGGGTTATTTTTTTGTGTGTGTAAGGTTATTTCTTTTCGTGGATTTTTCTTCATTCACCGTTATGTTCTTCAAATTACTAGTACATGTCCCGTGGCATAGCGTTACTTTTAAATTTGACTGTATGTTCTACTTTTATACTGTCCAAATAATAGTCGTAGAGCTGGTGACCATTTTTATTTAATTACTTGCTCCCGGCTATATTTTATATATGTCTTAAAGTACATTTAAATTAAGCTATTTCAAATTGCTAGACTCCGGATCCGGTTCCTTTGGGTGCTAGAAGCTCCAAAAGCTATGGCAATGAGCTACCAAACGAAAATTCCCATTGGGGAACTCAAGTCATTTTTGTGGGTGCCCTGAGAGCCGAGATAATATCGGTACATCAGTTCTAAACTGTTGCATCTCAAAAATAAGTCGATTCAACGAGCGAATAAAGCCTCCCCGTACTTCTCAACGCTCGAGCGCGCTCCGGAGACTTGCTACTTTAAGTTAGAATTTCCTGTTAGCGCGACAGACGCGTCTAGACGGTAATTCTAATTTCCTAGGCACGCGTCTGACGCATGGGTCCAAACGTCCAAAGCAGTACCTCGCGTCTGTCGCATCTGTCAGACGCATGCGTTTCGACGCTGTTAGGAAATTCTATTATTGAATTTATCGAGTTTCGAGATACAATAGTTTAGAACTAAGGATATTATTTAAATTCGAAAATTCAGTTACATACAATTCTTGAATATAAATATATCGACTCAGAGAGCATTCAATTTACAGTGTGAGACGTCGTTTAAAAATTTTGTACTATTTTCAGATAGGACTGTTTACCTTGGTAAACATAAAAATTAATTATAATAATTATTATGAATTTTAACCAAAAAAAAAATAATTATCTATTTTTTTAATGCACTTGATTCTTTCTATATAGAAAAATTGCCAAACTTAATGGACCAACACAATAATTATAATTATTCTTCAAAAGAAAGTATTTTTACGGAGATTCCAGCTGTGTAATTGTATTTTATAATACAGGGTGAGTCAGAAATAGAGTACAGTAGTTTTTATTTTACTTTTAAGGTACACATTTTTTTGAACAAGATATTATATTAGATTTGCTAAAAGCGAATTTTATGTCAGATATGGTTCATCACGTAAGTGCTTATGGCATATTTATCTTTTTATTGAATAAATATTAGCTATTCAGATCAATTTTCTCAGTTTGTATATTCGCAAATGTTGTGATATCACATAAAAACGTGTATTTTTACCTCACGTAACCAGTGATTTTATACCGGGTGTCCAAAAAGTCGTAGCATGGGCTAATATCTCGAATTGGTGAAGTTACAAAAACCAAGGCTTTTTGGACACCCGGTATTTAAGATTAAGTATGATTTTATATATATAGTTGATTATGATGGATTTATGAATAGCATCACGTTAACAGTAATTTTATAGGTAACTTTTGGTAAATTTTGATAAACAAATAGTATCTAGTGACTTGATTGTGGGTAAATTTACATAATATTATATTATTTACAATAGTAATAAGTAAATGGGGGTTGCATTTCCGAAAAGTTTTTAAAATATAAAAACGTATACATACTTTCGCATGTGAAAATGAAATTAAAAGTGAAATCGAAATCATTCACGTCGTCTTTTAACTTGAACCGGATTGTTGTATAGAATTCAAAAAAGAATGTGCAAACTTTACGTAATCTTCAATACTTAATTGCTTATGATTAAAATGTTTAATTTAATTTTTTCTCAAAATTATTCATTAAATGTTTAAATTATTAGCCGGTTCTCGTAATTACCTACGCATTTTCTGACTTAATTTAACACCTTTTTCTACACACAGAAAAAAAATTGTATTTACCAAGAAAAATCAAATATTTAACTTTTATAGATTTGTTTTATTTGTAATATAATAACCCCTAAAGTTGGAAGTAGTCACTGTTTATTTTTCATAAATGCCAAAAAAATATTACTTAAATTTATATGTGATGTTATTTTATAAAAATAAATTATGACTAAATGAATAAATAAAAAAATAAATGCATTTAAAACTGTTTTGTCTTCAAATTTAGGTCGATAAATTAAAGGTTTTGACAAGTAACATACGCGAGTTAGCTACAAGAGCCTTCCCGACCAAGGGAGGGAAATGAGGTGTTTCTAACTCTTTGGGAAGTTGCAGTTAATAAAAATTCATTTTACAACTTTTATGTATATAATGTAATGTAGCCAATTACTAAATGGTTGTGAATAAAATATATTTTACAGTGTGGCAAACGTGGTAAACGTTACACGCATGACCGTGTATTGGATTTGAATGGTAAGTTTTGCTAAAAACTTATCTCCGTGTATTTTATATAACGATATTCCTGCACGCGTGCTTAACAATTCAAAAGATTGGTCATTACTGTTGCTTATTTAAACAATTTATAGGCACTTGCTATTGAAATATGTTCAATAAACGTTTGTCACGTTGCATTAGGATCCATAGTATATTGTACCCATATTCAATAAAATAACAATTAGAATTTTCAAACAAATAGTGGCAAATTGCCACTGGAAATCCACCTTAACAATGCCAAATACTGCGGCCAACAAAACGATAATTTCCCGTATACACGGTGTTTGCAGTCTTTTGGTATTAAATAAAGGGGATGATTTTACATCACAAAACAAGAAAACCAACAAAGGAACATATGTCCTTCGAAGAGCAGTCTCTTCGAAGATGGACATGTTGAATGTGAGACAAAAAAGCACCAATAAAATATTAATTTGGCAGGGCGATATTTTATTTAAAACTAAGCAAAAAAGTATTCTTCTCCGAAACACCAAAATTTAAGGAGTAGTAGCATTTTAAAAAGTAACATTTTTGGTGGCACATGTTACAAAAAATACAAATATAAAAGTTTGGGTCAAAAATGTGTTAAGCCTTACACAACTTTTCCAAAGTTCTCAGTTGGGATTGTTTTTGGTAAAGATTGGAGTGGGCTCAAACCCGCTTCTTTATTTTCGAGCGGTATTAAAAACGTATTAGGTATATCTCATTATTTTATAACGACATAATACATGTATAAATAATTCTTTTATTTTAAGATTGTTAGACATTGTCTTTAATTTTCTATAATCTATCATTAAAAATAACTTTGACCTAATTTGTAGAATAAAATCAAGCCGTGAAGATATGTAATCCTAGTTGATAATATATTGCGTTTTTTTGTATATTGTTCCCAGTTCTTCCAAATTTGTGTTTACCGCTCACATGTTTTCTATAACTTTTCTACAATGTTTTTTCGAGTTTTTTCTGAATACTTAAAATAGGGACCTATACCAGATTAAAATTTATATGGAAAATACCGTATACGAATATCCAACTGTGGATACTGAGGTTAATTTTGCTGTACCTAAAAATATCCTCGTGGATACAATTGAGCGGAATGGGTTTGAATTGTTTTGTTTAAATGGAGTGATTAAAACTTTCAAGTTTGATGTTTATGTCAAATATTATTCATTTTACTAAGTCAAATTTACTTAGCTTGTCACATTATTTTAACCTACATTATAAAAACTTAATCTACACCACTGAAAAAATTAAAAATCGGTTTACAGGTTTCTTTTTGCGTCCCACATTTTTCCGATAAAAGTGTATAAACTTTTTCAGCCTTTAAAACTTAATTTAACTAAATTATAATTATCTTTGTTTTATACATGAACATGCATGTACCAGTTTTTCATTCCTATTGCATTAATTTAATTATACAATTATTCTTATGGTGACATAATTTGCTTTTAATTTTGTTAATGTCGTGTTGAAATGTTTTATTAAAAGTAACACAGCGGTGCAATTTTATTTTTAAATTTAGTGCAGGAGCTACCGATTTATCACTGCGGGGCTACCGATTTATGACTGCAGGAGCTACCGATTTATGACTGCGGGCTACCGATTTATGACTGCGGTAGCTACCGATTTATGACTGCGGGAGCTACCGATTTATGACTGCGGGAGCTACCGATTTATGACTGCAGGAGCTACCGATTTATGACTGCGGAAGCTACCAATTTATGACTGCGGGAGCTACCGATTTATGACTGCGGGAGCTACCGATTTATGACTGCGGGAGCTATCGATTTATGACTGCGGGGCTACCGATTGATGACTGCGGGAGCTACCGATTTCTGACTGCGGGCAAGCGCCTTAGGTCATATGTACAATGTCAGCGATTCATAGATTTATATAGTCCACGGAGTTTAATTACTAGTAGTGTCACTTTGTAATTTTTTGAACTTTTAACTCTTAAATTCCCATGAGAATTCTAAACAAAAGCCCTCCGCACTTTTTGCTGTGTAAATTTACATTAGAAAAACCACACATGTAGCATTTTAAAACAAACGATACAATTTGTATGCAATCTGGTGTGTCTATGCAAAAATTAATTAAAGCAAACTGTTGTATTCTATGCGATTCTGTATCGGCTTCTGCCACGTGGATAATTTTAGATCATAAACCTTAGCCACATGATCCAGAAAAAGTACCAAAAATTTTATTCCATTCCCTTTTTAACCCATTTTGGGCCACCAGACCCATCAGTTATAAAGTACGATTCTCAAATGAAAAAATTATACACGGTGCTTTTTTGGGGGTATGTTTTGTTTATTTCGAAACCCTGAAATTCCTTTGATATTTGATAGTACCGTCCATTTATATGATTTTCAACGAAAATTAAAAAAAAAATCTACCGAGCGCTTCGTTTATTATTAAAAAAATAAATGCTAAACGAGCTGCGACGAGTAAAACAAGCCGCGAAGATGTGTAATGCTACGCATTCCATTATATACTATTCACAGTAAATGGGTATATTGCATTTTTATATATCCAAACAAACTACTGATGATGATGATGATGCAAGGATGCGTTCTATGTTAACTCATTTCCGCAAAATGGGACTTTGTCTTGTAACTGTACAAATATTATATCTTAATGATTTTGGGCAAAGCATATCTAAAGGAAATATAATATCATTAACGTTTCAGTTTGTAATATATATATAACATTAGGGTACAGTTATCAAGACTGGAGAGTTGATAAAGGCTTTTGATGGAAAATTCAATAACTTATAAGTTATATATAGGTTTATCATTTTTACAAACACGTTATGGTTGTTGAAAAATTAAAAAAAAAACGAAATACTCGCATATTGAGGTTCTGTACCTTGTTTTTTTTTATTTTTTTACTTTTTCGTGTCTATATCTGCAAGAGTTCTAGTCGCAGATCATAATTAAAATTAACTACACTACAAAAATATATAAGTTTAAATTTATTTAATAAACTATTTACTTACATACACATCTAAATTATTTATTTTATATAAAGTTACATCCAGTTATATACCGTGCATTTCAAAAGTCCACCGCTTTAAGGCACATCCAGAGGCTCGCATAAGAAGCATAATACATAACATACGATGCCGTGATTGACTTGATTTGCCGTCATGTATCTTGTACGCAGGCTTATAACGTTCGCATAAGAGTCTGTGGATGTGCCCCAAAGATATACAACTTTAAAGACCAAAACTTGTACTGTTATTTGAAAAAACATCCCTGGCTAGGGAACGTTCAAGTATTACGTAACGCAAATTTTGATCATTTCAGACCCCCACCCCCCCCTGTAACGCTATTTTCCTTTACCATTAAAATGGGCGTAACACTCCAAAATGACCCCCCCCTAGGAGCGTTACGTAATACTTGGACGTTCCCCTACGTGCCTGTGCATTATTAATAATGCATTTATTTAAAATAATTGGTCGTACGTAGTAATCAGTCAAGAGCCTTTCAAGTAGCTAAAGATTGCGAAATAAGTAGTACTTAAACCAAAAATAAATTGTATGATAAACATACTTAGGCGTTAAGTTAGTTTATTGCTACATTATTAATCCAAAGAGAGATAGATTAAAAGAGCATCAATATTTTATAAAGCCTTAAAAAAATTATGAACTTTTGGATGCCGACAGATTGTCGGCGTAGGCGGCGCGCAGCTCTACAGCTCTAAAGGAAAATATGGTTCAAGTCTTTAGCCAAAGCGTTTCCGAATATTGTGGTCATAAATTTTTCAGACAGACAGAACTACCGACAGATTTTTTTCCTCGGAAATATTTGTTTTCCGTGGAAAACGGCCATAACCGTAAAAAAGCAAAACAAAATTCAAATGTTTTTTACTTACTTTCCTAGGGGAAAGTAAAACTAGCCGTAAAGATATATAATGCCACGCATTTTATTATATACTATTCACAGCAAATGATATATTGCATTTTCCCAAATACTTATTTTTGTAACTCAAAAAAAAAAAAATAAACATCATTTTATATTATAGTTTTTTATTTTATTTTTTTAAAGTTTAACCCCCAATAACTTTTTTGGTTTTGGGGGGATCATTTTTAAAAACAATAGGGATCTTTCCCTCATAGAACCTAATTTTTCCTGAAAATTTCGAGTATAATTCGTTGTTATTCTGTCTACAAAAGTCGACCTCGTACGGACGGACAGACGGACAATTTCAACGTTTCTTATTTTTTCACGAAACACATTTTTATTCAAGAATTTTTTGTCTAGGGCGTTTTTTGACGATTTTGGGAAATTCGATTCTACCGTATTATACTATTCTAGCGCTTACGCGCTGCGAATAGTACAATAAGCCTGCATCTCCCCTTGAATAACAAACTATAACTGAGAGTGCATATCAGCATCCTTATATGCAAGCTGCATATTAAATGCAAAGAGTGCATTTTTATATTAATGATAAGCCACGATTTTCTTAAAACGTTAACTATCTGTTGATACGCTTAAACTAACATTTGTATCCAAGAATTTTTTGTCTAGGGCGTTTTTTGACGATTTTGGGAAATTCGATTCTACCGTATTATACTATTCTAGCGCTTACGCGCTGCGAATAGTACAATAAGCCTGCATCTCCCCTTGAATAACAAACTATAACTGAGAGTGCATATCAGCATCCTTATATGCAAGCTGCATATTAAATGCAAAGAGTGCATTTTTATATTAATGATAAGCCACGATTTTCTTAAAACGTTAACTATCTGTTGATACGCTTAAACTAACATTTGTATCCAAGAATTTTTTGTCTAGGGCGTTTTTTGACGATTTTGGGAAATTCGATTCTACCGTATTATACTATTCTAGCGCTTACGCGCTGCGAATAGTACAATAAGCCTGCATCTCCCCTTGAATAACAAACTATAACTGAGAGTGCATATCAGCATCCTTATATGCAAGCTGCATATTAAATGCAAAGAGTGCATTTTTATATTGATGATAAGCCACGATTTTCTTAAAACGTTAACTATCTGTTGATACGCTTAAACTAACTTAAATGCTCAAATTCTCAATCATTAGTTTCACTTTAAAATAAAATGTGTTTATACTACATAGAAAAAAAAATCCAGGTTAAAAGTTAAACATAGGTATCTGGATTTTATTTTAAAGGGTGATGACTTTTTAAACATTACCGGAGCAAAAATATATTGGTTTTCTTTTAAATCATATGGCTTTTCTTATTTTACAACGAACAATCCTCTCAGAACTTTAATTTTCCTAAAAAAAATTGTGTCGGGCGTATTATTCGTTCTTGAGTTATCGTACTAACAAAAAACGTGGCATAGAACAAACAGTCGGACATTTTCAGAGTTATTTATTTTTTCATGGATTCAATTTGTTGTCTAGCACGTTTTTTCGGGATTATGGAAAATTCGAAACTAGCGCTTCTAGCGCTTAGTATAATTATTATAATTTGTCATCAAACACTCGTTAAGCATTAAAAATTGCTTAATAATGACTGGATTTTTATAGACACACTTTAAAAATTATATACAGATAATTTTTATTTAAAAAAGAACTGTGTTAATGTCAAAGTCATTGACAAAAACTTGCAACATTACCGTGCACAAAAATCTTTGATAATGACCCATTTAAATTTTAAATTTTAATCTTTAATTTTAATAAAAAACATAAAAAGTTTTAAATGCTTGTTGCAAAAAAATTGAACCGACTGCGCTAAAAATCAAGAAACAATCCTCAGGCAGATCGATTTTTATTTTGATTTTACTTATGTACATAAGTATGTCACGCTTTTTTACCATTTTTACCCCTCCCCATGTCACTAAGTGTCACACCGGCACTGCCCCCTCCCTTCGATGTCACGTGACGATAAATTTTTAAATACAAAAAAATTGGTATCAGGTATACACTTGGATAAAACTTTGATGGATGAGAATTAAAATTGATATTACAGTTTTCTTTTGGTCAAATTCCCAGTGACAGTTAAAATGTTCTTAGTTAAATTTTTGTTTTAAATAGACTTTTAGATCATTTCTTAATTTTTGACTCGTTTTATTGTTTGTGTTTTTTTTTTTAATATTATTGTATTTATAGATTTAGCCAATGAATTATGATTATTTATAATCTAAAAATGAATATGCAAATATAATTTTCATTTAAAGTTATAAATCATTTCAATTATTAGGAACTTGACATACATAGTATCTACTAATTTCTGAACAATCACGGAATATTACATAAACTCTCCTACACGTATAAAAAATTAGGCGTAGTGTCAATATTTATGAAGTGAAAAAAAAAAAAGAATTGACTGTTTCATTCAACAAAAATTTGAAATGGCTGGTAATATATACACTGATAAAACAAAACTGTATTAATCACAGTAAATATACTAGATATTAATTACAATTTGTAGTTGTGGTATCTATATCCACAAATCTATAGTAAAAAATATACAACTACAAAGAAGTACACGGAGAAAAAAAAAATAGTATTTGTGATACTTGTGATAGATGGGTGAGCCAACTATTGCCATGTTCCTAATATTGCCACGCCGTCTTAAACTTGTTAGTTCGTCATCTGTCATAGATGGCACTGCCAGTATATCTGTTATATTGAAAAGATGCCTGTAAATATGATGCATCTGTATCCAGTTGGTAATGGCGTACATGTGTATATTCCGTATGCGAATTCTAAAATATGCATGAATGATTTATTGTACATTGAGCAAAGGTCACTCTAAAAGCTTAAATTTTCGTTTTTGGCTTGTTATTTTGTACTTAATGGACAATTTATTTTTTATTTAACCTTTAACTTCTTAATGAAATCAAAGACTAAATCAAAATTAATATTTAGTCAGGAAGGCCTAACGAAAATAAATAAAATAAATCTTCAGTTTTAGACTAATAATTTAAAATGAACATCTGGGTTTTGACATTTTAAGTAATTAGGCGATATTTTAATTTTAAGAGCTTATCATACTTAAGTAATATTTAATTCTATTAATTTTCTCACACTATTTTTTTAATGTCTTATCAATATATTCAATCAATATATTGATACCCAAAGAAGCCTATTTTATTGTATGAGCATGCATTGAAAAAAATAGTGGCTATTTTGACGTCCGACGTCACATGATCTAATTCTTTGGGTTGTTTTGGTTTTTCGTTTGTTTGGTGTTTTTATTTGTTTTGGGAGGGGCGTAGCCCCCCATTTAAATGAGAATACAATTCTGACGAAAAATATACCTTAAAAGCTTTAAAAACCCTAAAAATTGGCCAAAAAGTATACTGGACGTGGAAATCGCTGCGTGGACATCGGACGCCCTGATCAAGTACAAAAAATTATGAATTTTGTAGAAGTTTAACTTAATTTTGAGCACAAAATTTGCGATTTTCCCTCGGTAGAAAGTAAATATTATAAAATAAAATTGACAGTTTTTATAAACAATAGGTCACTGGGTGTTCCTTTCCTCTGAACTGACTCAGAAGTCAGGTAATCGGACTCAGAAGTCTGGTGATGTGACCCAGAAGATGATCCGATTCAGAAGATAATCGGACGCAGAATTCATTTGATCTGATTTGACCCAGAATTCATGTGATCTGACTTAAAAGGTAATCTGACTTAGAAGAAGTTAGATTATCTAACTCACAAGTCAGAAAGATCTGATCCATAAGTCTCATAATCTGACCCAGAAGTCAAATAATCTGATTTCACCTAGAAGTCAGATGATCTAATCCGCCTCAAAAGTTAAATGATCTGATCTGTCTCAGATATGATATGTAAATAGGATATAGCCGTCGTATAAAATTTGCGATTATCCCTTGGAAGACATTTAAAAACTGAAAAATCTAAAAAATAAATAAAATCCTTAATAATATATATTTAAATATCTTTTTACGAAAAACGAATATTATATTTTTTTTGAAAATTATAGTTTTTTTTTATTTTTCAAAAAAGTTTAACCCCCAATGATTTTTTTATTTTTGGGGGGATTATTTTTAAAAATAATAGAAGATCCCCTCATTGAACTTGATTTTTCCTGAAAATTTTAACTTGATCGGATTATTCGTTCTTGAGCAATCGTGTCCACAAAAAACGTGACATAGGACGGACGAAAGAAATTTTTCTTTAGGACTTTTTTTGGGCTTTTGGGAAATTCGAAACTACCGCTTACGCGCTGTGAATGGCATAATTATAGCCTCGATAATAACTATTATAATTAGTATCCATGTTAATAATTCAGTTTTTGTTAAAAAATTAACCATATAAAATAGGTAAAACTGAATTTTCCTGTAAAAGCAGTTCGTAGATCACCGAATAGAACCGAAATTTAAACCGAACCTCTTTCACGAAAGCTTTGGATTCTAAGAGCGCGACCACGCTGTTCAGTTCTGTTCTAAAAATCTTAGTGAGCTGTGGCACCTTGCACCACGGCCGAAAAAAATCGTGCGTTCATACTTTTCGTGTAACTGTGCAGTGATTTTGGGTTAACAATATTACCAAGGTAATAATTTACTTTTTTTGACCATCCTTTCATTCAACATTTACCCTGGAACACCATTCTTAGTGCTGTTTTTTTTTTCAAAATTTTGTTTTTACCGGACTACTTTTTATTTTACACCCTGTAAGTATTTTTTTTATTTATTTTTTTTTTATTTTTTATACATATATTTTATTTGTTGGTAATTTTGCGATTGGTTAAAAAAATCAGAGGGGGCCAAATTCTCGAATATTTTTGGGTTAGTCAGGATTGCATAAGAAATGACATCCGCATTAATAAAATTAAAAAAATATATATATAAAATTTAGTTTCACTTGTAGGTATATTATTTTTTTTTATTCTTCGGAAGAAAGTACCTAACTATTTAATATGAATGTGTTTGTTTATATTAAATGTAAACATGTATATTTATATAATTATTATCGCATAAAATCATTAAATTTCTTAAGCAGTCATAACGCCATCTAAGGATAATTTGAATTTTGTAATAAAATACAGGGTGACTGAGAAATAAGGTTCAAAATTTTAAAGGGAAATTTTACATAAAAAAAAACATGAAAAATGTTCAGAAATACAGGTCCTAAAATGTTTTCTAGGAAGGATTTTTAAAGGGCTGTAAGTCCTTTAGGGCGATTTTTGGATTTTTTTTCGTTTCGTCGTTAATTTCTTTTTTTTTTGCCGTGCAAAGGCGTTTTTGGTCGTACGGTATTTGTCTGTCATGCAAACACCTATTCTGTCGTTCAAATACCTATTCTGTCGTCAATTTACCTTTTTTATCGTTCATTTACTGTTTTTTTGTTGCGACTGATGCTTTTTTGTCGTGCGATTTATTTTAACTCGTTTTTAAATTACAGCATTTCCAGAAAATTCTTAAAATTGGAAACTTATTGATATATTACATACTGTATTTAGTTTCCAAATAAGAGAAGTGTCAAAATTTTTTTGTGATGACGTCATAATGAGATTTAAGAAAACTTTATCTTGATACCATGTTTTTAATAAAAACTTTTATTTGATCAATGATTTGTCATTCGAATGCCTATAGGCAGTGGTATGGAACAGATATAATTATTTGTTCCATACCATTGATAGGATTTTTCACTCTAGTTATGACAAAATAGAATTTGAAATGTCAGTATATGAATTAGGGAAATAAACTTTTCTATAATTCTCATTATTATCGATAACTCGATTGATTAATAGCAACTGATTTAATCTTCTTCCTTCCAAATTTCTACACTGTAAAAAATAAATATGTAATTACGCATGATTCTGCATGAAATGTGATTTAATGCAAATAAATTTAAAATTTACTAGATATTGCATGTAATTTTACAATTTCATATGTAATTTTACAATTTTACATATAATTTTACAGTTTTATATGAACATTACATGTAAAATTGTAAAATTACCTCTGAAATCTAGTAAATTTTACATGTACAGGCCAAATCATGGTAAGTTTTTTTACAATGTTATAACATTGTAAAAAAATTACTTAAGTTTTAAAAATCCTCTCTATAGAGAAGATTTGTAAAACTTAAGTTTGAACTTTATTTAATTAGAAACATTTAATTTTAATTTTAAAAAGTTACTAACTGAATAATAATAATAATAATAATAATAATAATCTATATCTCGCTAAATATGCATTTTACGATAAAAATGCATATAACCAATTTTGTCAAGGAGAAAATTTTTAACAATTTTTGTTTGAATATTTTTTTAAATATATTAATAACAACCATGTTGGGGTGAAGTTGGTGTTTTCGATTTTTCGTTTGGACTTTTTGAAATTAACTCGATTGTTATTAATATATTAAAAAGATCATCCAAACAAAAATTGTTGGCAATTTCCTCCTTAAGAAAATTGGTTATATGCATTTTTATCGTTAGATACATATTAAGCAACTCACCCCTAAAATTCAAGATAGCGGACACCCCTTAGGCAAATCACGCGGTAAACTAACAGGAGTATTCTGTTACCATCCACGACTACCCTTTAAAATACCAGCCCGTGTACATTTATCGCAATTTATATTATTTGACTGGACTAATAAGTTTTTATAAACAAACATTTCAAATTGGTGTATCCCAAAAAGGTGAAATAACAGCATCAAAATTGTGTGCAGTTAGTTAAACAGGATATGTTTTATCGTGTAATTTGAACTGAGCTGTTCTAAAATCGTTACTCGAACTGAAAATATTGTTAAATTTTTTCGCAGTGTAATTATTTTTTCTTATTTTTCTGACGTTTGAAGAAAAAATCTGTTTTAATATTGTTGAACCACCCTAATGCGCCTACACCCAAATCTGTGTGTTTTTCACTTTCTACCGAAGGATTACACATTCTTTAATTTATTTTGCAAGACTAATATACTTTCTTTTAATTGTTAATATATATATGTTACAATATTATTTAAGACTAATTTATAGGCAGAATTAAAATTCCTATTATTTAATCAGCAAATATTTAAAGTTTTGTAATTTTAATTTATTCAAAAACACCGAAAAAATAATTTTATTAGTTTTGAGCCGATGCATTGGGATAATTGCGATTTTCGGTAAGATTTCTGAGATTTCCTAGAATATTAAGTCTCAAGGCCTCTCCAGAAGTTTGCATAGGAACATAAAACATAAGAATGCGATACCGCGATTAGCTTACAAGATACATGGCGGCACATCAAGCCAATCGCGGCATCGCATTGTATCGCATCGTATTACGTTCTTATGCGAGGCTGTGGATATGCCCTTATCAACAATTACCGAGATTTTTTTATAGATTTTTGAAAATTCCCATAGTGGTTCACCGCTTGAATAGGACATTCTTTGTTACAATTAAAAAATTTCATCGGCTCAAAATCAATATAATTTTTATTGATATTAGATACATTTTTAGTTTATATTTGGATTTCTTATGAGCATTTGATGGACTTCACGGCTGTTAATTCCCAAATACGGAATTGTCAATAAGAGCAATATTAAAAATTTCAAGTTTCTACGGTTTTCCATTAACGTTATCAAAAAATTAATAATTAACTGTCTCCTACCTGAACTTTTGAACTCAGGCATATGTAAGCGTAACATTAAAAAAAATATATTTTTTTCGAATATTTTTAACATTAATACAAGCGCTTTTGAATGGCTATTGCAAAAAAAAATTTGCATGACCTCAAGGCTATTTTTAAATATTTTAAACAGAAAAGAAAAAAAAAATAAGCAGAAAATATTCAATACTTGAATCATTTTAATTATAACAGGTACCTAATACTTAATACGCCTACTCATCATAAAATAATAAAATATTTCACTTGTTAATTAGGTTAGGTTATTATTAATTGCAACTAATTTTTTCAATTGCGTTATTAAATACTTTTAGGTTTTGTGCAATTCTCATACAGATAAACTATTTTGTTACGATCAAATTATTCATCTGTTTGCAGGATTAGGGAACGTTCAAGTATTACGTAACGCAAATTTTGATCATTTTGGACCCCCCCCCTCCCTGTAACGCTATTTTCTTATACCATTAACATTGGCGTAACACTCCAAAATGATCCCCCCCCCCCTAGGAGCGTTACGTAATATTTGAACGTTCCCTTACACATCGCAAAAAGCGTGGGTAAATTTATTTATTTATTGATTTAACTTCATAGTAATTCCAGGACCTTAATAATGTGTTTTACACTATACTAGACTGTTACAAATAATAATACAAATAGCTTTTATGGCTCCCTTTCAATTTTAACAATTCCCTTTTCTTTTCAATATGAATCCTTCGGTCCATACCATAAATTCGCTGCACGTTTTCACATTTCGTGACTCCTTATACAAAAATTTAAATATATACTTGGATAAATTTTAATAAATAAAAAAATCTAAAATGACTCTCTGATAAAAAGCGTCGAAAACTCGCCCTCAAGTCTCACTTTTAAAGTGATATGCAAGTGAATAGTTTGATCGTAAAAAATTAGTTTAATCTGTAGATAATTTATTTAACCAATCATAGATTTGTTAGCGAAAATATAATGAGCATGGATCGTTAACAAATGCAGAATTGTATTTACTAACCCAAGGTTTAATACAAATGTGACATGCTTTACTTTTTAACACAGAAAAATGTTCAGATTGTACTACCAATTGTTATTTAAAAAAATGTGCTTTAAGACAACCCTTTAAAGTAATCCTAAAGTATTCAAGACTATGAGTTTTTGGTAAGAACGTAGAAATAATATATTTATTACAAAGAAAAATATTCTAGTTCTATATCCACAGGCTCGCATAACAACATAGTACATACGAATGCGATGCTGTGATTGGCTTGATGTGCCGCCATGTATCTTGTAAGCCAATCACGGCATCGCATTCTTATGTTTTATGTTCTTATGCAAGCTTCTGGATAGGCCTTAAACCAGAAGTAGTAAATTATGTTTTGCTTATTTTTAGGGTTTTGCTCATAAAGAAAATGCGGGTTGTATTAATCAGAAAAACAGAACATTTTTAGTGCAAGGGTACATCATAAATTAATAAAACTTGCAGACATACACTGAAAAAAAAAGAGAGAAATCGGTTAATAATATCCTAACTTTTGTCAACGCCAAATCGACTCAATTTTCACTCCCATACATCAGGTAAAATTTTATCCAAGCAAATCAGTTTTTAAAAAAATTGACGATATTTTTTAATATATATTTTTAGTAAGTTGAGAGTAGTTATTTTCCTTCTTTTTTTTCACAGTGTACTGTCTAGAGTAAAAATTTGAACAGCTTATATTTTTTAAAAACCCTTAGCCCTGATAAGACCATATGTGATATAAGAATGTTGTTTTTTTAACAGTTGGTCAGATTAAAAATGTGATTAATTACTACCTTCCTCCATAATGGATCATTTGTTTATCTAAGTAACTATTTAGTTATTTTAGGTTTGTTTTGTTATCCCTTAATCGCTGGTTCTGAACCGGCACTACAACAAGGGTTATATAAATTTACAATACACCAGGTGAGACGTTTAGGACCCATCTACTGTATGATAAATTTTTTCTATATAAATATTGTGTAATATTTTATTATATACTCGTGTCAATTCGAGAATTCGACTCTGACGTCACAGCGCGTAAACTAAAACCACTCTTTGTTTTTCGAAAAAATATTTTTTGAATTTTTTTTTAAGTATTTCGGAAAATGAACAGTATATAATGAAATGCGTAGCATTGCATATCTTTACGGATTGTTTTTCTAAAACCAGGCATATTATTTTAAGAACTGCGACTTCCGAGTAACTTCCTTATAAGTAAGCAGACACCAAAAGTGATTTATTAGTAATACACCATTCAAAAGGGTCATCAATGTCAATGCATAGCTAATATACCCAATGGGCATTACCCATGGGTGTGTGTATAAAAAATAGGGTTTTAATGATTTACCATCTTTTCTTGCTCGTTTTCTTTGAATTTGTATCTTAGACCAGCAAAAAAATGTGTAGAAACTTGAATGCGGATGTTATAAATATTATTTTTCTATTTTGCGACTCGCATTTTGCGTCTCTATTTTTTTTTCTTTTGGGTTGGCAACAGACAAAAGCCTATCGCTTGACGTTTTCCGTTCAAATGTCAACTTCGCTTTAAAGTTTAATGTTCTACAAAATTTTGTGTTTAGGTTATTTGTTGCCGTGTTAAAATTGTGGCTTGGTTACTTGCAGTGAAAAAGAGAAAACATGACTATAAAATATATCAAAAGGTCATGTGTTCTTAGAATTTTAAACATGGCGAAAACAGTAATGCCAACCCGAAACAAAAATCCCTAAATCAGTCATCAAAGTAAATGTTAGTTTTTTTAAATTTTAGAGCAACAAAGAAAAAATTGTATAAAGCACTCGTTTCATAACACGTTTTTAGCGCACGAGTACAAGTTTAGAGAACGAGCCGCGTGCAGCGAGTTTTCTAAAGTACTAGTGCGCTAAAAACGTGTTAGGAAACTAGTACTTTAATATAAACTAGAACACGTAAAAATTAAAGTCATTAAATAAAACATAATAAAATACTAACATAAAATTTTATTAAGAAAAATTTGGAAAAAAATTGCTATAAACAATAGAAAAAAGTGTAAAATATCAGATCATAATATGGGTTAGGTTTTTATTATTTAAATCGCGTAGTCTGTCAGACGAAGCAGGACCAGTTAAGGGTTAATAGATACAAAAATTTTACTGAATTTTTTTCTCTGTGTAGTTGAAAAGGCTTTTTATTGATTAACAGTTGGCTCATATGCATAGCCATGCTGGTATTATAAAATGAACCACTAAATTTATTTACTTTTAACTCCAGTTTAACTTCTATAAGGGCGAAATACAAATTTGAGTTGGAGTAATAGCAAATAGGAAGTCCTCAAAAACTTTATTAAACTAACATTAATTGTATAAAGGCGGGTTTATGTATAAATTATTACTGAATTAACTAATTATGAATACAGAATGATAAATAGATGAAAAATAAATCTGATATTTCATTGGCCAAATTCCTTACTCATTTATAATAAACCTGTAATAGAGCATTACTGATTTACTCATTTAGGGAACGTTTAAGTATTACGTAACGCAAATTTTGATCATTTTGGATCCCCCCCCCTGTAACGCTATTTTCCTATACCATTAACATGGGCGCAACACTCCAAAATTAGGCTTTAAGGGCAGATTATCTCCAAAAGGGCTCAATTATTTTCTTATTTTTAAGGACATCCTGTATACATCATTCAATTTTAATAAAACTTAAATTGACTATAACTCAATTAGCAACGTTATTGTTGTATATAAATGTATATTAAACTAAATTGCAACTTGCTAGCGAGATTAATAGACATGATTTTACTTTTACTTAAAAATTGCATTACTTTCTTTTATAATTTAACTTTAATAATCAATTTCATAATCCAAGTAGTGTTGTTCAAAGTCAAGTTCATTAACAGTACTTACACTGTGAAAAATTTTGTTATAAAACTTAAAACAGTGTAAATTTTTACAAAGGCACAAATAATACAAAAAAGAGTGGTCATAAAAGTTCCCAGGGAAGTTGTAATAGTAGTACTACTCCAAACAAAAACGACTTTTAACCCAACTTTTTAGTAGATTAATATTTGTTTCAATCTTAAATAAAAAAAACTCTAGCGCCGCAGGCGAAAATTTTGAAGCTTCACTTGGAAAAGACCCTGCATGTTTGCTCGTTTTGCGCTTTCGTCGTTCTGGAAAAGTGTAAACAAATAAAGTATAAACTATTTTTTACGAATATGAAGGAAAACCTTTTTGTTTTCTTGTTTTGGCGCACTTGTTGTCTATACATGAAAGGTAAAAAGGTAGAAATAGTACATTACGGACCGAGTACGCGAACCCTAAACATCCTAACACGTAAACATCCAAAAAAACGCAAAAATTATCTCAAAAATTTGAGGTTATGTCTTTGACGTTTACTAATTTTCTGACAGCAGATATCTAAAATCAGCTGATTGTCACTTCCCAACCGTTGTCATAGGAAACGGTTGGAAATAGGCCCTAACTGCCAACTAGGTCGTAGCAAAAATAAGATTTTGCTATCTATAGTTGATCGTCACTAAAGTAGAAACTTTGGTGTATACCAAATATTAAGAAATGAATTTAATTCAATTTGAAATTAGTCATACCAATAAAATAAACAATTTTGAAATTAAACAAAAACAAATAGTTTATTAAAAAATAAGAAAATAACTAGACCATAAAAAGTGAAATTTTAATGCTGATCTTAAAATTACATCTATGTGTACAACAATTATGTTTTTATGCTGTTACCATACTCTTTACAGTCATGCAGCTAGAATAGTATCTATACACGGTGTTTTCTGGGGATCAAAAAACATGAAAAACCAACATAGGAACAAGGTCCAGAAACGAAGAGAGTTACGTCCCTTTAAAATTGTACTTAAAATAAGGTTTTCAATTAATCACTCTGGGTACCAGAGCTCGAGCGACGAGGTTTTGGAAGTGTACTAGAGGCGTGTCTAGACGGACAAAATGTTTGAGGCTTAACACATTTTTGCCCCAAACTTTTTTATGTGTATTTTTTGGATTTTTTTTTTAATGATATGGATTCCTTTATTTTAAATGATATGGATACCTAATATTACTCCTTTAATAATAAGTTTAGGTGTTTAAGTGAACAATACTTTTATGCATCGTTTTAAATGAAGAATCACCCTGCAGCATTAAAATTTTATTGGTGCTTTTTTTGTTCCCCATTTAATATGTCCAATTTTAAAGGGCTGTAGCTTCGGTAGGGCTTATTTCCGCACATATGTTCCTTTGTTGGTTTTTCATGTTTTGTGATTTGGAATCATCCCCTTTATTTTCCGCCAAAAGACTGCCAACACCGTGTATATGTAAAGAATTTATTTTAAACAAAATCTTGATAGTGCCGAGACCAAAAATAGCAAAACGGAAAAACCTTCAAAAGTATTTGTATATCTGTCCCATACTGAAAGAGACAACTCAAACCCGGTACAATGTCAAATTTTATAGAAAATCTTTTTGGTTGAAAACTTTTGAAAAAATAAATAAAACATTGGAAAAAAGCTTCACATATCTTCACGACTAGTTTTATATTATTTATAGATGTGTCAATAAATGCAAACCCCATTTGTTTTTTTTTACTATTTCAAATTTCCAAATAAATATTGTTTTATTCACGGTAATTAACTTTAAGTTAATTTTTCTTGATCCATGAAATATTGCAAAATATTACAGGGAACTATGGTTGACTTCTAAAACTAGTACGCACAAACTTACAAACCAAATAACAAACACAAGGACTTTTTTTTTTGTTAAAGATTACTTTTATAAATAGGCCAAATTATGGTAGAGGTATAACTATACACAGGGTCGATTCGAGGGGGTGGTGTAGCACCCCTCTACGAAACGACCGAGTAGGCCAAAATTATAGGTCAGTCGGTAAATTTTAATTCATCGAATTTTTATATTATTTTTTTGGCAGGGGGTAATTTTTTTTTTGAGGCTATGTACGCACTGTAAAGTCACGTGACACTATGTGATGACAAATGTGGGAAAATTAATTATGAATATTTATAAAACTCCACATTACAGTTCTTGTAGCTCAGTCATCGCAAAGGATGGGTCAAATGACAGTCAAAAGCTTTGAGACTCAAACAGCTCCTTGGATCGCATTTTGCAACAAGTGCTTTTTCAACAATCATATAAAAGGAAATGGCAATTTGACCGTAGGCCAATTTTAATGAATTCTTCCTTGTACAGTTACCACGTTAAAAAAATGTTTGAGTGACATCATGACCCGCGTTTACTAGATTTCAATTAAAATTTTTAATGAAAAATATCTCCTTGTAGAAATGGGACGCAAAATGGCTGAAAATGTTATTTAACAATTATTTTGATGAGAAAGTTTTCTCGCTCGGTGGAAACGGCTGGGTTTTCTTCTATTGCAAGTCTGCAAAATAAACAGTTTATTTGAACGGTTTGTTTTGTAAATCTTGCTGCAATTATAGCCATATAAACAAATAATGAAGTCATGGGTGTCGTTAAAACTTTTTTCGGGGGAGGAGGGCGAAAAAGGTAAAAGATTTTTTTATATTGCTAGTTAACAAGCAAAAAAAAATTAATACGAATTAAACTGACAATTTATACAGCCACACAAAAAAAATCAAGAATAGTTTCGCAGACCCTTGTATTCCTATGGCTTTTGAGGCGCTGAATCCGAATTTTAGGTCACAATAGCACCTGTGTTTTTTGAGGCTATGTCCAAAACTAATCGGATAACGTGCTATTTTGACCTCAAATTCGGATTCAGCGCCTCAAAACGCATAGTGCATGCCAAACCTTTTAATATTTTGGATTTCTTCCGCTATTTTTTATTAAGTTTGGTATGAGATTTTTCCAGGGTGGAGGCAAGACTTTAGTTATTTTTATGTATTTGTGCCGTTCTTTAATATTTATTAAAAGTAATTTATATCTTCTGGTGGAAGGAGGCATTTGTCCCCTCTTAAACGACGCCCATGTGTGAAGTGTATAATATCAAACGCGATCAAAAGATTTCATAGGAGTGTCAAAATTAAATATTGTGTTCAAACCATTTCTGCATAAATAAATAGGTTTAAGCCTATCTCGAATAGTATCTTCATTATTTCAACATAAATCCACTTGATGGTTGAAATAATGTTTTTAGTGGTTGCTTATAAGTCATTACGAAACAAAGAAATACATTGATTAATTGATTGATTAATTTATCATGATTATCTTAGCTGCGAACAATTGTTAAAAACTTGAAAATGGCTGTTAAATTCCTGAGATTAAAAAAAAAGAAAATATTAGTGGCATGTCGGACAGAAGAGAAAATTGGGAAAGAAGGAAGGTCTCAGTCTGGATTCGAACCAGATTCCCCACGGTTTCCGGCCTAGCGCTCTATTAACTCAGTAGGTAGAGCGCCAGGCCGAAAACCGTGGGGACTCTGGTTGTAATCCTGTCTTTTTTTCTAGTTTTCTCTTTGGTCCGACATGCCACTTATATTTTCTTTCATTAAAAAACAGTGATCATTAAAAGTAAACCTTTTATACTGTATTTTATCTGTATAAGAAACTCAAATCCATTTATATTTTGCAGTGTTTGTTGAACTAATAATAAATATTCTGAACTAATAATAAATATCCTGAACTAATAATAAATATCCTGCAGTACATAATTAAAATCAGTTAAATTGTATATTTTTAGTTGTTTATATACCAAGGCCTTGCAAGGGAGCAAACTTGCTGTTTTAGTCCCATGTATGAAGAGGTTTTCCCGATAGGAAGCGACGGCGGACACATTCATACCGGGAATAAAACGAAGTTTACTACTTCTTAAAGTTTTTTTGTGCGGCCGAAGACTAACTTAGAAATCAACATTTAAATTGTAAGAAAAGGCGTTTTGTATGAGTTTCACGTGTTAATTTCTACTCTTAGTTTTTACTTGCTCTAATTTGGCGTTATTTCTCTTTTAATTAAAATAAAAAAACGTATAAATTGGTCGTGCAAAAAGTTTGTAACCAGATTTCCAATTTTTATGGGCTTTCGTAAATATTAAATGTGTTCAGTGTATCAATTTTAATAATCCAACGTTCTAGATTAAAACCAGATTAATATAACTAGAACTTCATCCCCGTTAAATGCTTTTCATAGATCTTTGATGAATTAAAATGTAGTTTAATCCATATTAACGCGTTAAACACAAAGACGAGCCTTAGGGTTTTGTTTAAATAAAATTAGCACTCATAGGAGTCCCCAATCAAACAGAAGTTTTAGTTCCTTGACGCCAAAAATGTATTATGGATCGAAAAAGGCTCACGGTAGTCCTGAAGCCATCTTAGATTCAATTCAATTCAAAGAATTGTCAATTTTAAACAACATAATAGACCAGTCGGTATCTGTTTCAAAACACCCATGTTTGGGTAAATCGGATAGTATGCTACATTTTGAATCAATGGGTCCAGAATACCCAACACCCAACCTAAAACAGATACCGCCTGGTCTATAATATAACCAAACATAACATAACAACCATCAACAGCAAAATCGCAGCAGACGTTCTTGGTGATGGCCCTGTTGTTTACAATTTTAGGTATGATTTGAGAATTTATATACCAATTCTAGTTAAATTTTGTTGCTTTTAATGTATTTTATTGTTAAAAATCTCATTTTATAATTTTTGTCTTTAAATGCAATAAATTAATTATTTAAGGATAAATTCGTATAAGCAAAATATAATTTTTCTTAGTGTCAAGTACAAACGTTCAGGAAAAAGGTAAAGACTTATAGTACCTTCATTGTTTTACGTAAATGGTGGAATAAATCTAAAATAATAGTTATTATTATTTACTTACATTAGTAGCTGCATATTACTATTGTTTGTCTAAAAAGCTTTATGCATACTTAAAGTACCTAAAGAATAATACGAAATGGCTTACGAACATTATGGTGTAATTGTATACTAGAAGATTCGTACACACAGAAAAATATTCAAGCTTTTATTATATTTTACACTGATATTATACATACACTGAAAAAAAAGGTTCTGTGAACAAAATGAAAATGACATACTTAAACGAATGATGGTTTTAGTATTATGTGTCCAATGAATAGCGAATTTAAATTGATATAACCATTTTTTGTAAAGGGTTGCTCTTTTTCTTTTGGATCAAAGTAATATGAATTTATGTAAAGTACCAACCTAGTGATGATTAGACCTCGGGAGTTAGCGAGCTGTTCATGAGCGTAGCATTAATATAATACTAACTAGAAGAATCACAAGCGGCTGTCGGACAGCTGTCCGCATTCTACAACACTACGCCGTGTATCTATAAAAAAAGTTGAAAAAGAAGACAAAAGATAAGTCATAGCTCGCAAGTCCCCGGCCTGTGGTAATGATCCTTTGATGTAAGAGAATTTGGCGCTGTGATCAAATTCTGCGTAGGTTGTTTCTAACATCATGCTCCTTGTCGAAAAAAACAGTCAGCAAGAGAACGTAGCATTCATATCAAAAACTGATCGTTTCTTTTGGCGATGTTCCAAGATTTTTACTAAAATGAATTTACTCGTGGTTTTGATTTGACCTAAGAGCAAAAATGCCAAAGAAATCAATTATTTTGTCTCAAAAAGACCCCTTTTTCAGTGTACTATTCATTTTTAATAAATTTTAATAAATCAAGTAATTTTTTCGTATCGGACACCTGACCCCTACTTTTTAAGGGGTATGTGAAATCCGCCTCACAAGTCAATAATTTGATCGTAAAGAACTAGTTGTATCTGTATATATATTTAAATAACCTTCTAAAAGACAGACATAATTTAATTTTTAGATAATTTTATAAAAGTAACAATGATTTTAGTATCCTAATGTTATGTATACATGTATGTATAATATACATTGTATATATATGCAATGCATGTTATAGATATAATTAATAGTTTATAATTCTTGGTGCAGAATCTAACAATTTATTTTGTTATGATATACATAATTCATAGCAAAAGTCACATGAGAAAAATACTTAAAATAAAATCTGTCTGTTCAAAGTAGGATAAAAAAAGTTTGAAACAACTGGTTTTTAAATATGAATTACTTTTTAAAAAATGGCTCCATTAGACTAAATCCAGTTCTAGGCAAGATCTTGCATATAGAGTTTATTGACAGACTTCGTACATGTACGAAGTTTACCAAAAAACTTTATGCGATATAGGGTTAAGAAAGTTATAAGCCAGATTTCTTTGAGTAATTCGTTAAAAAAGTTGTAAAAAAAGAAAATATTTTTTTTTATTTCGACATGATGCCCTTGAAAAAAAAAATAATAGCTTATTTCAGGATTGCATCAAAACCAAAAAGATTTTCTTAAAATAAGATAAACAAAATGAAGTTTGGATATTTAAAAATTCGTAGAAAGAAGTTAAAAACAATTCCCTAAAATCTTAATTACTTTGTCCCAAATGAATTTAGTACTAAGAATGAATTAAAAGTACATTTAAACCCGTTGCTTCAATTAGTTTTTGGAATATCAAGAAGTTCATTTAAAGAATAATAATTAATTACTGAGAATAATTATATACGCGGCTTTCCGTCCGCTTAAATCGTAGAAATTAATTCTCACATTACGTAACAAGGACTGTACTATACTTTTTTTACGATCACATTTTTATTAATAATAGACATAACTAGGGGGGGGGGGGGGGTTTATATCATTTAATTCAACTTTTTAAATTATCTATTATCTATACATATTTGTAAATTTTTTCTTATCGAAAATATTTTATCGATTTTTAAAATTTTAATTGGTAATATTTGGAATATTGACTAAAAACTGTTACTCACCCATTTTGTTCGTAAATTACCGTTTTACTCATCCTTTTCTAAATTCATGCAGTTAGGTATTTCATATACAGGGTGAAAGAAAAATGTATTATTTTTTTTAATAGTTTTAATAGATTTTTATTGTGCTTTTGTTGATTATTAATATATATTCATTGCCTAGTAAGCAAATTTTCATAAGAAATCGAATTCCTTATTGCATTTGATAATTGAATGAAATGGGAATATTTTTACCCCTTAAAATTTTTGACGCTATTAAAAATTCACACTACTTTAGCGTAGGTCAGTATTATCGATTTCTGCAATAAATTATTGTTATTATTACCCATCATGGTACCATATTTTATTTATGGTTAAATTTTATTATTAAATACCGTTAAAAACATTTGTTTATTTAAAAATGAGTAAATTCACAGTTTAAGTGTTATTTTATCCCACATCTAGAAATATTTTGTTAAAATAGACATTAAAATTTTATATTAATTTTCAGTAGCGTACAGGGTGATCGACACTTGAGTACCTATATAGAGCTCTCAGTAACTGCAGTAACTGCACCATTTCATGTCCGTCCTTAAATATTAAAGTACGTGACTTTAGAACTATAGTGTTTTTAACAAAAATTAAAGTACAAAAAAATTAAATTATATAACGCCGCAGGCACAACTTCTTTAAAATCTCAAGGTCAAGGTCCAAATTATATGTATATGGTCTTGGGTCAAAAATGTTAGCAAAGAAAATATACCACATGACATTTTATAGAATTTTTTTTATAAGTTCGCCGCCATTTTCCAACATTTTACAGTGTGTTTTTAGGCGATATTTTGCCCCCAAGGAGAAGACAAATATACACTGAGGACTGAAACATCACTGGTATTACCAGTGATGATGTATTGAAATATGCGGTGATTGGCTTACAAGATACATGGCGGTACATCAAGCCAATCACGGCATTGCATTGTTATGTATTATGTTCTTATGCGAGCCTGTGAATAGGCACTTAGGTAGCTAGTAGCAGTGCCTACTAGCCCAGGGGGGGGGGCGACGCGTCGGCTTTATGTGCCCTCGGAAGCACTTGGTTACGGTGGAATTTTTATTTGAAAATTTTCTTGTCTGATCGAGGATCGAACCTTGGACCTATTAGTTACAAGAGCAGAGTCTTCTTGACTGAGCTACCACCGCTCCCAATATTAATGTAACAATTTGCATTTTTGGCCTATGGACGAATCTATACCAACAATGACTTCTATTTTCAAAATTCCATACACACACACACATTAAAAGTGTACAACTTTAAGCACTTTCATAACTCACAACTCTTCATGAAAAAATACATATTCATGATATTAAAAAATGGATTATGTCAACCGGGTTGACGCAACCCTTTTATCTCATATTTTAGAATTAAATGTTCTTCTTCTGGATCATCAAGGGCTTAACACTAATAAAATAAACATATCTAATTTAATATATTCGTAAGGAACTATTTATAGAAAATTGAATAGATTATAAATTTATAATTAAACACGCATTGAAAGTATCTTTCTACACAGGGTGTCTCATTTAAACTGTTACAAGCAAATCAGGAGTCGTAAAAAAGTTTTTTTTAGAGTGACTACACGTTCACACAGTACGGTACGGTTTGTAAGGTTTGGTGTTTTTTTGGGAACAATAAATAACCTATTATGCGTATCGGAAAATATTACAACCTAAATGTTTATTTATTTTACGAAGAAAATACCGAAAATATATTGTTTACATGTAATTTATACACCGGGAAATTGTTTTTTTTTGTTTTTTTAGTGTATCTGTAAATGTTTTAACCAATACTTTTCGCGCAAGTAATCCAACATGCGTTGTATCATGACAAAAAAAAATGCAGTAAATTGTCAAAATCGTTTGTTTTTGTTTTCCAAAAAATTATTTTGCATTCTTGTTAATCGCTATTTTTTTGCCGGCAGATTTTTTGAACTGGTTATGTGGCAATTTGCTGCATATAAAATATCTGCAGGATTGCGTTATAGCAGCCATATTCTATGCCAAGTTTACGAATGTCTATTAAGTTCAACCTATGATAACTTATTGTGTATTTCGTAACTAATTAGTTATTAATTATTGGTAAATGGTAAGCTATATAATTTGTATAAAAAGATTATTAATAACACTGCCTGACAAAAAATTAGATCTAAATATGTTTAAAAAATATGACTTAAGTTTCCAATTCCAAGTTGATTTTTGATTTAATGACTTAAGGTTAGTTATCATTAAAAAAAAATACACGCTTCTTTTTGTGATTTATAGTTAAACATATTATTGTTATTATTAATATTATTATTATTATATAGAAACTATTTAAATTTATATATTTACACCTAAACATATATAAGCTATTTACTTAAATACAAAATATGTAGCAAAATGACGAATTTAAAAAATACAGTTTTTTTTCCCCGCATGCATGACTTTTTATCATGCAAAAATTTTCTGTCTACTTTTATAAAAAATACTTTCCGAGATTAAATAACTACTAAATCAAACGAAAAAAAAAAACAATTTTTGTAAATTTGTTTTATATTTTGTTTAGACAGTTTAACTTTGTTGCTTGGTATTATCAATACTAATTATTGTATAATAAAACCATTAAAAGCAATTGATAAAACAAATAAAATATATGGTAGGAATAGGTATTATAGTATATGTTAAACGCTCGAGGCAACAACTTAACAAGCCCAACTCGAAATTGAATAAATGATTCATACCCCTTCCTTGGGAGGTTTTAGCAAATATTTTTCTCGCTTTACTGTTGGAATTTCCGGTGACAAAACTACCCCTACAAATTATTCGGTAGAATAACCGGATTCAATATATCTTTCCAAAAAATAAATACAACCAAATGCGACAAAATATCCTGGCGACAAATATTAATAACGCAATTTCTGAAGTAAAAAAAATGTTTTTGAGTTTAATGTAGCCATTTTTTATGCTAGATGTGTTAAATTGTATGTTTTTTAATGTTTTATGTGCTGTACTAGACTGTATTTCCATAAGTTGGTAGTAGAGTCGGTCATCTTAGATTCTACATGTCAAACCACTTGTATACTTGTTGCCCCGAGCGCTTTATTTGTGGGTCAATATCCAAATAAATAGATATTACTTAGTAACGCAACTTCTTGTTTCGTTTGAAGGTAACGCGCTTTATTTTATTTTATTTCATTTAATATAGAAAGTGAATTCATTTATTTATATTATCAACACCAATAATTTACTGTTTACATTTTTATTAAATAAAATCGTAATAAATATTTGGGCTATGTCGAGGGCTATGTTAATTAAATTAAAATTTATAAGTACACTGAAAAAATTTTCATTATTTTTTAACCGATTTAACCTAGCCGTATTTTTAATTTTTGAATACACAGTAGAAAATATGGTGTTATTGACCTTTTCTGGATATAGACTCATTTATGAAGTAGATAAACTCCAGTCATATGGTAAACTTTTACACTGTACCTACCGATGTACTTTACTTTTCTTTGTGATTGAGAAGGTGTAACCTTTTTTTTACCTTAGGCTATATCTCAAATTTCAAATAAATCACTCCAGTTATAAAGGATTTTTCGAGGGATTTTTGTAGCTTGATGACTTTTTAGTTAGAATTTTCCTCATAAGTCTGATTTTCTTGTAGGAAGTATACATTAAACAATTTTTTTTGCATTAATACTCTAATTAAGTACATTAGTATAGGATCATAACTTCCTATCCATTAGAAACTAAATATTTAGTTAAGGGGGCGGCGGTAGCTCAGTCGTGAACGCCTCGATCTAGTATTCGAGAGGCCGGGGTTCAATCCTCGGTTGTGGAACAACTTTTTCACAGAAATAAAATACCCACCACGTCGGCTTGTGCTGCCGAAGATCTAAGCACACAGTACAGAAAAAGGTTTGCAGTGGATAATGCCGCATAGCACTCGGACCTGTGATACTACCCGGGCGCACCGAGAGGGAGCAGCAAGGTAGCTGTCAGGTCTGTTGGCAGAGCTCACTTTAAGGACTTCCAAGCAACCAGGATCTGTACTAAGGCTGCAAGCGAAAATGATCCTTAAGCAGTTTGGCGCCGGTCCAAGTGCACTGGCAGCCAATAAACTTAAGGATCATAGCCGCTCACTTAGCCAAAAAAGCCGACAAAACGAGGTTCGGATTCCTCGCTAAACTGTAGGTCCCGGGGTACAACAACTAAAATCCTCGTTAGAGTAGAAAAAGTAGTAACACAGGGGTAGGCAAAAAGGACCATATGGTCTAGTTGCCAGGCTTGACCTCCCCACCATTACTACTACTACTACTACTACTACTACTATGATCCTATACAAATTTGACTTAATTTTAGTTAAAAAGACAATAGTTCTAAAGTCACGTACTTTAATATTTAAGGACGGACATGAAATGTTTCCTGTTTTTAACAAAAATTATTATTATTATTATTATTATTTATTTATATAACTACATAGTCATGGAGAGCCCCAAATAAGCTTTTGGCTTGTGCTAGGGACTCTCCATTAATGTTGTTACATATATACCAAACTCTACGAGTTTCGTTCAAAGTAATTTTATTTTCAAATTCCATATTTCGCTCTTTCTCCATTTTTATATCCAGCTCCTTCCTTATATTTTATTCTGGCAATCCATTTTCCAATATTTTTATATCGTTAACAGTAAAATTTGTTATTTAAAGTACAATTGTATAGGATAATAACTTCCGATTTGATGAGGTTTTTCGTCAAATCCATAAACGTTTATTTACAGACAATCAATTTTAAACACTGATTTATTAAAGGTTTAAATATGATTATAAATTATTACAATGTTACAATTACATCTTTCATCTGTTGAAAATTTATCTATGTTGAATTTTTGTTTAGCGTATGTAATTTGAATTTAAAACAATATTTTTTTCTCCCTAGATATTCGTAAAATTTAATAAATGAGATGAAACTGGAATGCCAGTTTGCTATATTAAAAAGAATAATAAATTATAAACGAAAGACAGGAGTATTGAGAAAGTATTCAATATATTTTTTATCCCTATTATCTGGATATACTCAACGAATGACAGAAAGTTTAAATAATGACATATTTAGGGTTATAAACTGGCTTAAATGCCATTTAGGATAAAAATTCTAATAAATCTATATCGAAATACGTCTTTTAGATATCTTTGCGGCTAAAATAGCACACAGAAAAAAACAATATGTTGTTGTTGTCTTGACTTGTTTCCAAAAAAAAAAAATAGGACATGAGTGTAATTTAAAAAATATAGGCAAGACGAGGGTCACGTAGTCGAGAGTCGAGATCCTCGATCAAGAATCAAGATTTCTCGATTCTTGGTTAATTTTTTGTATTTTTTATACACCTAGCCCTGGTAGCTGATCTTGCTATGCCTTTTTATTAAAGGATCATGTCACTATATGTTTTTTATAAGCATAAAGCTTAAAATAAACCTCGTATAAAATAAAAATTGGCTTAAAATAGCCAAAATTCACATATGTTTTGTTTTAAGTGTTGAGTGAAATTGATTTGAAAAAAAAATGTGCATATTTCACGAAACACCAGGAAGTGCACTTTAACTCAAATTACTTATCAAAGCATTTCTATTACCAAAAATAACAATTTAGATTTGTCATGTTTTAAGAGGGGAAACTGGTATAGTAAGAGAAACTGCAGTGTGCCATGGTATACTTTTAACATGGATCTGCAGATTATATAGTGCACTTATGTGACAATTTTTTAACTGCTAGAAACAATCTTATTACCCACATATACAATACATTGTGTCCAGTTTTCTACGTCAGATTAATGTTGTACAAAACACAACGGTCCCAGAGAACTATAACTATCATGACCTGTTGTTGAATTTTGTTCTATATTATATATCTTATCTGAGAAGTTGTTCGACTGGACATAAAGAACACATATACAAAGTCTCAACGGTGAGGTAATAAAAAAAATCTACTGAGCGTTGGCTCCCGGACTATTACAGATGAAAGTTGTTGGAGAATTTCTACCCTGTCCCTTTTGTAAATAAACCATTCACATATTGGTACACATGGTTACTAGACTCATATACAACCGGGATTTATATTATACTGGACTCGGGAGGCTAGTCATAATTTAATTATGTAAGTTATCACACCCAGATGTGTGTCTTTTTAAAAATCGAGAATTTATCAGAAAATGTGTATAATAACGCCAGAGAAGGACCCCTTTGTCGTTTTTTGATTATTGGAACATAGGGTTCACTTCTAAATTGGACAGTCTACTTTTTGTTCTTGTAAGGATTTTTATTAATTCTAATAAAAAAAATATTATTTTTGCTAATATCGTCTTTTTTATCATGAAAATAAGTTTTTTGCATAATTATATTTATCTGTTATATACGAATATAATTTTGCAAAAAAACTCGTTTTGGAACATTTTTGAAAGGACGATATGTTTACTTAATAAATAACATAAATCTGCAAAACAAAACTAATCAAACTAATCAACACCTGAATTAGTTAAAACAGATATTTTTTGGCCAGTAATGCAAAAAAAGTCAAAAATAAGTAATTTTGACACTTACCTCCCAAACGACAAGGTGCTTTTATGGCATTATTACACACATACCGGAAAAGATTAACCTAAAGAATTAAAAAATGTATTCATAATCATCACGGAATTTTTATTATTACTTATATTTACTTTTTTTATTTTTCAGGTAAGATTTATAAAGAAACAGCACTAAGAACAAGGTACCGTAAAATTTGACATTATTTTTTTAAATTTAGAATTTAATTACAGTAATTATCACTTCCATCCGTTTTGTAGTCATAAAAAAGATTATAAAAATTATTGCTTTACACATTTTTTAGATTAAATCTAAATTTGTAATAATGCTGTCATTAAGGATTAAAGATTAGGGGTACTTGGTTACCTATTTTTAAACCCAATTACAGAAAAAGTACCTATACCTTTGGTTATAACCGAGGTTTGGTTAAACTAGCTATCATTAAACATTCCTATAAATAATTCAAATATAATTCTTGCAAAATTTTTTTACTGTGTATGCTTTTATAGCTAGTGCTTTGACTCGGAAATAACGATAAAATAAAAAAAAATTGCGGACGTAAGATCGTATAAAGTATTTACAAATTTCTTTGCCACTGACAATGAAAGTAAAACTTACACAGGTTTGCTAGTAAACATCGGTATCACTTTCTGTTTCATTTAAGTATAAGAGAAATCATCAAACCACGTGCAGAAATAAATATAATGATTAATGGACTAGTAGTAATAATTCATTATTACTGAGTATAATATTTAAATTAAACATGCTGCAGCAGGGGTTAATAGTAGTTATATGCCAAGGTGGAGAAGACTTTTTCTAGACGAGCGAATTATATCCCGAGATGGAAAGCTTCAAGGGATATAAGGGTGCGATGCTATAATAGTCTTCTCTACCGTGGTTTATGTGTTATTTTTCCACTGCTAGCACATTCCTATTCCTATTACTTAAAAACACAGGCCCACAAAAAAAATTTGTCTGTGCTGGGGTTGAGACTCACCTATTCTTCAATGCTGAACACGAATCTGCCTTAAAAAGGGCAACTAATGGACTCATTTTTTTGCTACACTAAAAAAACTTTCTAAAATTGTGAAAATCTGATATTATTGGTCTGAAATTTCAGTGTAGCAAAAAAATGAGTCCACAAGGTGCCTTTTTTATGACAGATATAGATAGATATAGTAATATCTATATATTATACTATATCTAATATAAAACCACTAGAAACGTAAAAATAAAAAATAAATCATTTTTACTTTTTTTACCAAGGCAGGACTCCTCGGGGAAATTAATAATTAAGGAATAATAGTTTATACCTTCACCAAGGTGCACAATAATAATAATAATGAAATTATTTGAACTTGACATTTATCATTATATAAGACGTATTGTTGTAAACTTAACATTGGAACTAAACTTAGAGCATATACTATTTGACGAGCGAAATTAAACAATATGAATGGACGAGATATTTGACATAGTTTTGCTTTCCTCTTTAAGATTATTAAACATATAGGAAAGCCTTGTATTAGTGCAAAAAAAACTGTTTGACTATTTTTCTGTTTTTTTTTTCGCGGAAAATCCATTTCGGTTGGTTGGTATATCCAGGAAAAGTTTTTTATCTAAATATAAAAGCATAAAATTGCTTATTTAGTTAAAAAAAAAATCGTCTTTCGCAAAAAGAAAAAAAATTGGAAAAATTTAAAAAAAAAAAACTTGGAACTAAAATTCAAGATAGCGGACACCCTTACGCAAATCACCCGGTGAATAATTAACAGGAGTGTTCTGTTACTATTCACTACTACCCTTTAAAATATGAGCCCGTGTACATTTATTGCAATTTAAGATAGGAATTTCTCGTTATTTGACTGGACTTTTTGCGGTGAAGTTTCTAGGAGTATAAAAAGATGTGTTTTAAAAGAGTATGATTTTCTAAGTATACTACTAATGTTTATAATTCGTGTGAACATATATTTCCTAACCTTTAAGGATTAATTATAATTATTAAACAATGTCTTTAGGTTGTTATCATGCCTACTTAAAATTGTATTAAATAACAAGTCGTGAAGATATGTAATGCTTCGCATTCCATAGTATACTCTTGACAGTGGCTAGTATATTTGTTTTCTCTAGTATACTGTACTGTACTTCCCAAAACATTTTATTTTATTATATATTATTCAGAAATAAGTTCGAGAAATTTAAGAGGTGATTCTACGTTAAAAAATATGAAAAAAAGTTTCTATAAAGGTTGGTCTGGAAATGACCCCTAAGGGAGCTACGGCTCTTTAAAATTACAATAAAAATATTGATTTTAATTAATAACTTTTGTACCCTTTAAGCTAGAGCGACGAACTTTTTCATGTACACTAGTATTAATAAGGTCTATAAGTTTATAACTAATAACCCTGTATAAATAAAGTATAAAATAAGTGGTAGCTGAACTGGAAATCGAACCCCGGACCTCTGGCTCCCAAAGCCGACACTCTACCACCATTGATTAAGAATGCTACCACTGATCTAACAAGTCAATAAGAAACGAAGTTTAAACTACTTAATACAATACAAAGTTGCTCATTTTTTTAAAAAACATTGATCGATTTTGTTCGGAATTGGTACTATTGAACCTTCGATCGGATAATTCGTTCTTGAGTTATCGTGGTTGCAAACAATGTGGCATGGGACGGGCAGAAGGACGGTCAGACAGACATTTTTAAACTTTCTTATTTTTTCATGAAACATTTTTGTCCAAGAATTTTTTATCCAGGACGTTTTATGGCGATTTTGGAAATTTCGAATATACCGTATTATACTCTTCTAGCGCTTGTAAAGTGTAGTAAAAATGACCATGGCCCACTGAAAAGATTTTCATTTTCTTAATTAAGATTATTACTTAAGCTGTTAATAACGAAATTATGAATATGAAATTAATTTTGATGTGATTTTCAAATAAAAAATTGCTCAAAGTTTTGTTACGATATTTGTATTTATAGCATATCGGGTGTCCCAACTAAGACAGATCACTCTTTTTGGTCATAGTTATTAAAACTATCGTACTAATCGATAATTATTGGGTACAAATTTTAATATAAGATATAAGCTACATGAGTATACTAAAAGCTACATAAGCTACATGAGTATACTAAAAAAGATAGTATATTGTTTTACTAAGAGCAAAAGTGAAGCTTTTTTACTAGTCAGTAGAATTTACGCGAAGCGGAGTCCGGAAACTACAGACGAGTAAAAAAAGCACTTTTCCTCTGAGTGAAACATACTGTTTTTTCTTCAAGCATCCTATATATTTTTTTAAAATATTAATTTTTGAATTTAATTTATTTAGTAATAAGGTATGTTTTTTTTTATTAAAATAGGCCAATAAAACCCTTTCGAAATAAACTTAAACCTTCCTTAGCTCATTTTAAATTTTTTTTGTAGGCTAAATCGTACACTTTTCGCGATTTCGATGGTAACTTGTCTAACTTGTCATTTGCAATTTCGGAGAGATTTGTAGGTGTATAAACCATATATTCTTCTTCAATTTCACAAAAGGTTTTTGTACAGATTCTCGAGTCAACCACCTGTTTACATAATAAACAAACAATTTTGAAGTATGGCTGCCATCAAAGTCAAATCATTAGTTTTAATCATAATTATAACGCCAAAAAAAACAGTGATCTGTCTTAGTTGGGACACCCGGTTTTAACTAAACATTATCCGACTTTCTATCATATAATTATTTTTAGATTTGTGTAAAACGCTTTCAATGTCAACGTAGATATATCTTTAATTAATTGTTTCACAGACAAAAAAAGATATAGGCCTCAATATTTACAGCATAAAATACGGCTGCAAAAAAAAAAAACAATAATTTTCTCTGAGTCGAAAAAAAAAACGAAAATTTAGAAAGAAGCAAATTAAAAAAAAAAAATATTTCAACATTTTACAGCATTTTTTTTGTCGTTCGGTTAATAATAAGTTAACTAAAAATTTAAGTCTTTCCCAAAATTTTGAAAATTTTTAAAGTGGAAAATCCATAAACATTAATAATTTTTACCCCCTTAGATCTCTTTACTTCACCCGAAAGTTGTCTCAAATCATCGTAGTTACTAATTTTCTCAGACAGACTGACTGACAGACAGATCTGAGAGCTGAAAACATTTTTTTTTTACTTTTTTAATGCATACGTACACTTTTATACTTTTTGTGTGAAAGATGGTAACACATATAAGCGCCTTCGCCAAAATTTTAAATAATGAGTACGACAAAAATCAACTTCAGTGGATGAAACTAATAACCATAAAAAAAGATTCATCGCGCGTTTTTCCACAAATCGTATATAAAGTGTATAATTATTGAAATTTTTATACTTTTTATACGATTTGTGAAAAAACTGCGCGATGAATCTTTTTTTTATGGTGAAATCGGTTTCAGCGCATCAAAATATATAGGAAATGATGGGTTAGAACCATAGGACAGAGAATTTTTGTAGACTTGTGTTATTATTAGTTAATTATTAGTTAATTATAATTAACTAAGTAGTAGAAAATAGTGTTAACCCTGCGATGTAAAGTATATTTAGATCTCAAAATATATTAAGTGCCAAGAAGTGTTTAAATTGTTTTTCTTTGAAACATAAGCTTTAGTAGTTCTTCTCCCCTAAATTCGTTACTAGTATCACAGGTCTGCATTGAAATATTTTTTTTTAATTTGAGAAGTAAGCGTTATTCACTTTCAGTTCGAATTATACAGGGTGTTCCTAAATATCATGTCCCTATTAAAGAAGGTAATTCCCTGGCTCATTCTATGACTAAAAGTTTGTATAAATATGTGTCCTAAATTGCTTGCATCGTTTTCGAAAAAAACATATTTTTTATGTTTTTATGTAGATCAAGGAATGAAAAATGTTTCTTTTTTCGAAAACGATGCAAGATACGGACACAATTAAGGATTTTTTTTTCACGTTTGGTCGAAAACACTAAAAATAACAAAAAAAAAAGGATCTTGACACATTATTTAACAAGAATGCAATACATCGGCATGGTGTCAATGTTGTACATGACTTGTAAATTCGTAAAAGTTCAAAGCTACAAGAAAAATGTCCCTTTATCTCGCAGACAACTATTTCCACGTTGTTGAAAATGTTTACATGACCGGGCTTAATAACTCTTGCTCACAGCGCTTGTCTAGCATTCTTTCGAACCTCTTTTTTATAAATGAAGGATCTAGGTTCAAAACATGATTTTTTGACGATTTTGAGGATTTATTTAAAAAATATTTGTTTTTCCACAAAGGATACATGTTGTATTAAATAGATCAACTTGTAATAATACATAAATTTAATGTAAACGGTTAAATCACATTATAAATAAATCTTTTTTTAACATATATTTGATACATTACATATTTTTTATGTAAAATATACAAAAAGCGTAAGACCTGTAAGTCCTAGCAAATAACCCGGAACCAGCTGCACTGTAGTTTTTTTATGTAAATAAACAACCTATAATCACTGGTAATGTAATACACGTTACATTTATATATGCCACACTACAATAATATCACACATTTATTAATGTATTATTACAAATTATGTACATTTTTCATAATATTATGTAAAAATACATTTCTTTTTAATAAAAATACATAATTTTTTATGTAAATTCTGTCAAAAGTACGTAAAATCAAATGGAAATTTATATATAATAAATTATATTTACCATATTTCATTTTTTACAGTGCATATAATGTACTTTTACACTACGGTTGTAACAAAATTTACATTATAATATTACACGCCACGAACCAAATTTGAAATATTCTGCGTTCTGGTTAAATACAAAAGAACTGTAAGTTTTCGGTTTTAGCTAAAATTTACTAAAAATGGAAAATGTTTTGTTTGATCCAAGAGGCTTCAAATGGTACATGCAATAAAATGCATAACAATTTCACAATTATATAATGTACCATTATACAGGTCAACAAAAAAAAATTGTTTTTAAATGGGGTTTGCGTAAAATTATCTTAGAATAAACCACATTTTTATGCAAATTTTATAAATGGAACCCACTTTTAATTACGTAGTGAGTAAAACATTTTTTAAGATAAAATGGTGAAAAAAAAGTTTCATAATTTTTTGATACCTCGGAGTTTTAAAAATTTCAAATATTTGTTTTTATTGTGGACTTTTTGACATTTTGTTTTTTTTTAACCAATATACAGAATATTTCTGAATGTTATAATGTATGATAAACATAGGTAGCATTTTATTAAAAAGAAATAAAAAACAAATCTTCCACGTTTTATATAATTATGCATCTCTAGAGAAAACTGCTTGACATGAAAGGTGTCTAATGCATTTAAAGCTGTGTCTGCATTTTAATGATATGGGTTTTTATTTTATCAAGTGCGTGATCCTGAACATACATTTAATATCATACAGTAAGTTGGCCCTTAAAAACGATTTTTTTGAGACTCCCACTAAATTTGTTTTAAATTGTCTAACCATTATGTGTACCAAATTTCAGGTCAATAGTTCAACGTTAAAGCCGCTAAAAAAGGTGACACAAAACATATTTTTAAAGGTGCACGTCCTAAATAAACGTACCTAAACGAAAATGCAAATCAAGACAAAATTAAATTTTTAACTTAAACATAAATACTTTTCCTTAAAAATGAGCTTAGTCTGTCCTTTTGGTGACCAGACAAACCGAAAATAAACAAAAAATTATCAATATCCCAAAAACGGCCCGATGATTTTTTTGAGAGACTTAGGTTCAGCAAGTCAAACCATCCCAAAAACAGGGATGAGGTTATAGGAGATATGGGGGTACCACCACCCAATCACTGTTGAGTTGTAAAATTGGGGAAATTCACTGCTGAGTTTAAAAAATTATGGAGATGATATTCTTCATTAACTTTTCGCCGTCATGTTAAAATCATCGAGTTGGGAAAATGGCTTAGGAAAATCACAATCTGAATTATGGAGCTGGTGTTGAGAAATTATTATTTCTAACCCACCCAAAAAAAATCTAGCGCCCAGAAACTATAAAAACCTTGTAAACTAGCACATGCCTCTTAATTCTGATGTTGTTTTAATCGCAAAGATAATGGCCTAGTTGCTCGACCGACATAAATCATATCACATTGACAAGGAATGCAATATACGCCTCAAAAAGGTGTTTTAATTTAATTATTTAATATTTAGGTCCGATAAGTGTAACGCAATTATTAACGTACATGCACATTTATAAAGAATTATTCAGATATTGCACATAATGTTTGAATATCAAGTTTAACTTGAAGTTATTTTGCAATCAATAAACGTGTGCTACTATTACGTTCAATATAAATACTCCATCCTAATATCCCAATTACATACTGCTTATGGAACTGATATTGCAATAGGTCGTATATCACAAAAATTTTATATCTATTTTGGATCTAGTTGACACTTCTTAACCAAGAGAATACCTGGATAGATAGATAATACAGCACAAGAAAATATCATTCTTATTTATTTTTTAACGGGTTAGAAAATTTACCTTTTTTTTAACCAAGAGCAGAGAAGAGCACTTTTCTGACCTGTTTTGGCTTTAGGTTTTACCTCATAGATGGCGGAGTTGTGAGCCACATAACCAAGCATTTCGGAATTTCAAGTCTCTGGATTTAGAAGCAAATTTTATCAGTTTTAAGATTGGCTACACGCAGTTAACGATGTCAGGTGCTACTTTAGCACTGCTGCCGTTTCCTGTCAGCAAGTAGTGCTGGAAGACTTCACAGCACGTGGTGCTTGTGCGCTTTGAAAACTGCAAAAATTATTTTGCGTCTTATAATATTTTTATGCTTAAGACAGCAAAAAGATTTTGACTGTTTTATTAACATTCTTGGTAAAATCGACTAATACGTTACCAAGGTTAAAAACCACATTAATAGATATCATGTATTGTTTTAAATAATTAAGAAATCCCAACATTTTGTAATATTTATTGACATTAATCCTTACTAGTTACTATTGCAAATATTGCATTTCTTGCTTAACAATAGCCAAAAACATTGTCATTATTAAAACAACATATAAAATGATCAAAATTTGCGTTACGTAATACCTGAACGTTCCCATAGACTGTGTCTGGAGTCGGCCCTGGGTCACCCAGGTGGTGCCATAATTTATAATTTATGACCTATCACTAAAAAAAAAGATCTGGTTGGGGTAACCATACCAATAGTTAAATACGAAACAACTATTTTTGCAACCTAAAATCTGGTAAAGGCAACAAGACAAATTGTTTTGCTTACCAGATCCCTAAAATCCAAGTTTTTTTTTCTGGTAACCAAAACAAGTTGTAATGTTGGCCTTACCAGATTTCTGGTTTCAGATAAATTGTTGGTCCGTATTTATCTTTTGATCTGGTTGCTTCCAACCAGTCCTTTTTTTCAGTGATAAGATAAAAAATTCTCTTTTTTTTACTAAATTAAACCTTTTTAAATCTTTTGAGATATAGATGATAGTAAAATGATCTTCTTGATGACTATAGTACTGTGTCAACTTAATAGACTGTAATGCAATAGGAGGAATGTCAGTCAAGGTTATCCGACTTTCTCTTAACATCGGACACTGCCCCGATCAACTTAAAAGTCTTTGGAACTGGTCATTATAAAATCTGAAGATAAGGGCCGATTCTTGAAAACACTCAAAAAAGATATGTGTACTTAAGTAAAAAAGAGCCTTGCTTATATATTTAAGGTTATATTTATTGTACACTTAATACTAAATAAATCCAATAAAATAGATTTAAATAAACTTTTGCTGCCTTAGTATACAGGTAATCCATCAATTTTGTATACACTTGGAAGTGGAATTCGTATTCCCTTACACCCCTGCATTTATTTTACTCAACTGGCGTCATATACACGGAACGATTGATCCCGATTTAATCTGAAAGTAGGCCAGTACGGCAACAAGAGAATAAAAGTTCTACTTCTACTGAGTGTATACTAAACGGATGGAAAATCTGTATAATTTATATTTCTGTTTTCATGTAGGATTTTCTATTTCTTGTCTCAATGCGTCATAACATTTTTAATTGATTTTTGAAGGATATCAGGAACAGGAAAAATATATTTATTTTATTACTCATTTTATTTAAAAAAATATGTAATATATTATTAACTTACGTTTAATAAGTATTTGAAAACATGCAATATACCATCCACTGTGAAGAGTATGTAATGCTATGCATTACATATATTCTTGTTTTTACTTTTATACTTTTTATTCATACTATGCAAGGCATTTAGAAACCAAAGGATACAAAAACTTACATCCGACAAAATATTTTGTAACCACAAATTAACTGTTTTATCAGTGTATATTGAATATTGTTCAATAATATATTAACGTTACATACATAGTACATTTTTCCGTGTATGCGTAAATATTTTTCTGTGTGTAAAGATCACCTCTCAATAGTGATGTTATAATTTATTTAAGCGGTTTTGCTAGACTAGTGAACCATCTTACGTAACGTTAAGTAACGAAAAAATGTCTGCATATTATGTGTAAGAGAAAGCGAACAAAAAAAAACTATAAATAATTTTTTGGGCAAATCAGCTGGGTCCATATGTGAAAGTGAAAATATTTTTCTCAATGTCTGTTTAATAATTCAGATGCTAAAGGACTGGGCGGGTTATCGAACAAAATTACACCTGTTTCTTGTCCATTTTTGCACATTGAATCACAATGGTTCGTTACGCAATGCCAAATTTTATACCGATTTAACCTTTCGTTCTTCGCGCGTTTTTAGTTACGAGTTTATAGTCCAGTCAAATAACGAGGAATTCCTATGTTGAAATTGCAAAAAAATCCACAGGGGCCGAAATTTTAAAGGGTTGTAGAGGTTAGTAACGGAACGCTCGTGTTAGTTTTTCACCGGGTGATTTGCGTGAGGGGTGTCCACTATCTTGAATTTTAGGGGTGAGTGCGCTTATATCGGTAAATATGCATCTTACGATAAAAATGCTCATTACCAGTTGTGTTAAAGATAAAATTCCCAAGAATTTTTGTTATGATCATTCTTTAATTATATTAAATCGCCAGTATATTTTTTAATTTTAACCCAAAATGTTCTAATCGAAAAATCTTACAAAAAAAATACATGGGACAAAAAAAGTTGGAAATTTCGTCCTCTTTATTTTCATATAAAACGTATTTTGTCGGATGCGCCGATCCTGAGATATTTTGAAAAATCAGTTTTTTTTTGTGAAAAATACCTGTCAAAAAAATCATAGTTCCAAACTGAGTTCAAGGTTGCTAAATTGTTTTTTCTTCGGCCCTAAACCGTACTCAATAAACCTAAAAACAAAACCGATTAATAAGTATACCTAAGATAATTATACTTATTATGTTTTTAAAAATTGCAAATTTTTGCAAGCTCCCTGTAAATAAATACCAAAAGTCCGGCGTATGTTAATAACAGAAATATTTTCTGCGTGTAGAGTATAACAATGCGTTTTAAAGCACATGTGATTTACAGTATTTTGATATTAAATCGTATAAAATAATTCGACTATTTACGAAGGTGAAGGATACTTATTTATAATTCCATAGTCTGCGTTCTAAAAATAGCAATAGAAAAAAATAAACGAAAAAATAAACACCATTCATGCCGCCCGCGAACGTCTGCAGTAATAGATAGACCTAATAAACCTGAATACAATGTTTTGAAATGTTAATATTAGCGAATGATACTGATAGTATCAAGTGCGTTGAACTTTTTTGCACATATGGAACTTAAGAATACCGCTAAATATAAAAAATCAAATCTTAATAACTTGTAAACGTTTATGGAGATAAAAACTCTAAATTAGGAACGGTCTATTAATAATATATTATAAGAAAAAAAAGAGCACATTTCGCCTGTAGCGCTTAACTCCTCCCCATATTGGGGCGTGACTATCTCTGTGCGCATACGAGTGCAAGCGAGAAGTAACTGTATAGGTGTATCGGGTGTTATCATTTTACATAAACAGCATGCTTGTTTGAAACTAAACGTTTTCGAAAAATGTATTTAAAAAAGGAGCTACCATCAATCAAAAAAAGTAATTTTGGGTCCCATGTTCGTCAAAATTGTTAATTGTCAAACTATGGTAGCCGGGGTAATAGCTATCATTAAAACCATGTAAAATTATGCAAAAGGAAAAACAGTAACAGGTTTTAATTTTATTGTATAAAATTTTTTAATTACCATTGAATTTCAGTAAACACGGGTCATGACACTTTTTTTACTATGCATCAAAAATAGTATTTTTTGTTTAACAATAACTTTTTTTGTGTGTATAGACCTCCAAGGTTTAAGTTGAATTAAATCATTCAACGTCTATAGGAAATTAATCCAAATATTTAACAAATGTCTATCTATAGTTCCCATTCAATTTCAGAATTATTGATGCATGTTGAGAAAATACATGATTTCTGCAATGGGATACGCAGTGCTAATAAGGCTCTATAAAGCTGTTTTTTTCTTGTATAATTACACAAGAGAGAATTAGGCGGGAAAAAATCGCTGTTTTCATGAAAATTTGTATAATCTCTGAAGTGAACTACAGCCTATTAAAGATTCTATTTTAAAAAACAGAGATTAAGTGAAATTTGCCAAATTTTAATACGAACAAAAATTTTGGAATATTGGTAACAAATGACGTCGAGATGAAATCCACGCGAGTTCTACCGAAAATCGAAGAAAAATATTTTTTTCTGGCACCCTAGTATACCTAATATACATAGCATACATTTTAACAAAAAAAATTGACCTGTGTTTACTGGCATCCTTGTTTAGGAACAGATCATGCCAACAAATGATTTGTTTTTTAACCAAAACTAAGTGGGTTATAGGTTAATAGAATCCTAGAACTAGAAATAACTAAATTTATGTGATCTCGTAAATCGTAACTCAAAAAAAAAATAAATTATGAAATATATTTTAAGGCCAGTGAATGTTGTTATTTCAGTTACTAATTTTTGTGAGTAATTATGATATTGCATATGCGTTTTTATGCATTGGCATTTCTGAGGTCATATACAGAATATTTCTGATATAATTACAAGCAACAATGACAGTGTGATGAAATTTGACGCTTAACATATTTAACTATTAATTATTTGTATTATAGATACGCATACATACAAATGAACAATTATTAATAAATGTCAATGTCAGAAGTATCGATATGCCTCATTTAGTTTTAATATTATTTAATTTGCCTGAGCGTTCTACTTTAGCTTTAATCACCTAAGGGTCAACAAACTTTACCCAACATTTTTGCAAAAAGTAGGATTTTGCAACTAGATCCATAGCAACTATTTTTATTGTTTCTGCAACCAGATATCTGGTAAGGGCAACAACACATATTGTTGTGGTTACCAAAAACAAAACTTAAATTATAAGGATCTGGTACACAGAAAAAATATTGTCTTAAATCAAGAATGTGTGATTTTAAAATAACGAAGAGAACATATTCTCCTTTAAAGCAAATTTGTGCTTTAAATATGAAAGCATAAGAATATGGTATGCTTGAAAGGGGAATATATTCTCAAATATTAAAGGATAAGAATATCTGGTATGCATAAAAGAAGAATATATTCTCTTCGTTATATAAAAATCACCATATTCTTGACAATATTTTTCTGTGTGTAAACAGAATAATTGGTCTTATTGCCCTTGCCAGATTTGTGGTTGCAGCGACCATAAAAATAATTGTTACGTATTTAATTATTGTGTCTAAATATATCAATATTGGGAGAACAAACCGTACGCATTGTATACGTAATTTAATATTGAATTAAATTTAAATAAATTATTTAATTTTTGCGTCCATAAATTAATAATTTATATATTAAATAATAAGATCTGATGTGCTAATAACCTTTCGATTAGGTATTATTTAAATATTTTAAATTAAAATAAATATACATATTTTTTCATTTGCGATTTAAGGGAGGGTTTTGGGGTTAATTTGTTTTAAAAGTACGATTCGTTTGTTTCCTTTGTAATATTACCTGTACCACTTCTTTTTATATAATTTTGTAAAAAAAGAGTTTGTTATTTTTGTGTGGTATGCTTCAAATTATTTATTAATTAATTTTTATCGAATAGTAACCATTGAAAATAAATGTGAATCATTTGTTATGTGTGTTCATTTATTGTTAAATAACTGTTATTCAGTAATAAAAATCCACGGAAACGCATATACAGGGCCCAGCAATATATAATTAATATATACTTTTACATTTGCACTTAGTACTACTTAGGAGTGCCGATGTATTGAAATTATCGACGACAACTCAAAATTTGACAAAAAAAAGTACGTCCGTCTGTCAACTCGATAACTCAGTTTTTCTAAGCAAAGTTCTAGGTCAATTTTTTTTTAAGTCCAAATTGGAGGCTTGCTGAATCTATATCACATTTGACAATTGACAACTTGTTTGTTTTCGTAAAAAAAATTATTACACTGCATTTTTTACAGTCAGATACTGATTCTGCCCCCTCGAATTGACAAGAAAAGCATTTTTCTCCTAGTATAACTCCAAAGACCTATCTACCGAGCACTCAGGGCCCGGCCCTATATAGCACATCCGAATTTTATGTTTCCTGATGGATTATTATTTTCTTTCTATGCACTACCTTGAAATATATAATTATCTTTTCATTCATCCAATAAGAAATTAAACATAAAATAATTAATATATATTATTCTTATAAGAATAAATAATGAACAATAATGATTTATGTGTATGTACACAGTGATTCTTTTTTAATATTTATTTAAAAATATAATGTGTAATTACTAACCCTGAACCCATTTCTAATACTTTGCAGTAAAGTTGGCAGCTTTATTTTGGACCGGAATTTACATTAATTTTATTGAAATTATTTTACTTACATAGTTTGTGTTGTTATTATTATTACCTAGTGTTGGTATTAGTCTTAGTGTGAGACATACAAAAATTAGATCTTTCCAAATGGTCATTTTGTAAAATTATTTAGCTGTTAAAAACACATAATATAAAATAAACACCATTCAATGAGAGAATGCGACTCTGACGTCACAGCGCGTAAATTAACCTTATTTATTAGAACTTCATACATAATTATTACATAGAAAATGTAAATAAAAAAAATCATTTATTAAATCCTAAGAAATAAGTTTTAATTACCCTACAGAGTGCTATTTACTTTACGAGCTGTGACGTCAGAGTCGCATTGAATGTATATTAGTAGTTTATGATACAAGGGCAAAGTTTAGCTTTTAGGGCTACTACGGATGTTATATCTTAATAAATAAGTAAAACGTTTAGTACAGATAATGCAAAACTTTTAAAACAAAGTTTTATCGCTAAAAGATTGAAAATAATGTTAATTATTTGCAATTTTGGCGAAGGCGCAGAAACTAAAATAAAAATAAAATAAATACATTGATAGAATGATCTAACTATTGATTATTGTATTGTTATCGAGAATACGTTATTGTGCTAAATTTTAAGGTCCTACACCTATTCCAGAAGTGGACGAAAAATCTAGCACTCAAGTATCCATGGATTTTAAGTATTTTTATCAAAAAAAAAGTCTGCAACTAAAACTAGTATAAAAAATAGGCCAGATTATAATTATTTTCACTTGCAAATATGCCTCTTTTAATGGGCAGAGCAGTAATAGAGTAAATAATTACAATTTTTTGCGTATTACATGATTTTCTGAGAACAATCGTTTTTAGCAGGATGTTTGAAGAATTGAAGAATAAACAAGATTTTGTACTTTGTGTTAAAAAATAAACCATTCTGATTGCTCGGATGAAAACGCATTGCTCGGATGAAAACGCATTGCTCGGATGAAAACGCATTGCTTCACGGAAATTTATTTTTACAATATGACTGTTATTTAAATCACCTGGTGGTTTAAAACAGTTTTACCACTAAAGATTTCAAGGGCGTAGATATATTTTTATTTTTAAAGGGGACTGTTGGCCTAGTTGAGGAAAACCTCTCTCGGTCCCTAGTAATAACAGTAAACACCAGAAAATAAAAAAAAAATAAAAAAATGTTTTAGCCGCTCAATTTAAAATATTTTTTCCCTTACCTCACCCCGATTTTTACCAAAAGGAGCTGAGAACCACTAAAAAATATTTGTGCTTTCACAAAATTTACAATTTAGTGCCCTTTAATAATGACTAAAAAAATAGTTTGAAAAACAGTTAATGTTAGTTCTAAGGGCTTGAGTCAAAGATGCTAGGTTCCTTTTTGATTTGTATCTTTTAAAATAACGAAAAGAACATTTGAGACACCCGGTATGTGCTTTTAAGTTAGCGCCACAGTTGAAAATTTTTAATACAGTTTCTGTTAAACAAATTTTATAATAAAATAATCCCCTTTATACCTACGCATTTGGGCAGATTAATCACAAATCGATTTGATGAGAAAATATTTATCCTCCTAGAATACTTACTCATTGAGTACCACGAACAATTATTTAAAATGCTAATATTAATGTAAATATTTCCAATACTAACTAAACAGTCTTCTATACGTTTTATTTATTTTAATTTAAATAAAAATAAATAAACTGATCCTTCAATTTTAAAATAAAACTTAACGATTTTAAGTTACACTAAGAAAAATACATTTAAACAGAATTTTAGTATCAGTATTGATTTTTATGTGTTTTTTATATTACCAGTAACAGAAAAATCTCATTTGGACTTATTGTTTACAAAAATAGTAATTTATTAAAAACAAATTGTAAAACTTGATTTGTTTTATAATATTTATGTAGTAAATTACCACATATTTTATGTGGTTAATAATTAAGTGTTATATTAAAATTTTTAAAGTTTTAAGCTTGTCGGATTTTGAAGAATTAGTTTATCTGACGTTGTGGAATTTAATATCACAAGTATGATATTAAATGCCAAATGCTGCGATATAAATAAAACACGTCTATTCATAAGTAATATTACATTATCAAAAAAAATTTAGATACTACTACTACTATAATGGTTTTCTGTGTGTTCTATGTAATACATAGTATTTATTATTACTGTAAATGACTCATAGTAAAAATGTTTATGTACTTAGTTCCGTAATTAAGTTTTACAGCTGAAAAAAAAAGTCTAATAAATTATCATGTAAAATTATAAATTTTACGGTTTACGTACTTTTCTCATATTTTCAATAATTATTATGATTATACCATGGTCACCTTGATCATATCTGTATGGGATAATTAATTTACTTCCTAGACAATAGATGCAGTATATTATACCGGGCGACCAAGTTGTTAGTCCTAAGTTTAAAGTAGCTCTTTATCCCAAATGTGAAAAAAAGCTCGTTTACATCTTTGTTTTAAGAGTATTACGGCGCATTTTTTAATTTCTATTTTGGATGTAGAGAACGGGAATTTTTTTTTTAACTGAAATTTTCTCGAGAACGGTTGATTTGTTTGTAGTAATTTAATTTTTAACAATCTTATAACAAGATGAATGTTTTTTGTATCAAATGCGCCAGGTCCAAGAGAATTTTAAAAATATTTCAAAAGCGACACTTTTCTTTTGGATAAATACTTTTGTTTTAAGATACACATCTTTTAAGCTAAAAGAATAACTGCCAAGAGTGTTGACTACTTTGAGCCAAGAACGTCATTTTTTTCACTGTGTTAAAATTCTGCCTTGGTTACTTGTAGTGAAAAAGAGAAGACGACTATAAAATATATCAAAATATCATTTGTTTTTAGAATTTTAAACATGGCGAAAACTGTAAAGCACTCGTTTCATAACACGTTTTTAGCATACTAGTAAACTCGCTCGTTTTCTAAACTTGTACTTGTGCGCTAAAAACGTATGTTATGAGACTAGTACAGTAATATACTAATTTCTACAAATTTTTGTTAAAATATAGCTATACATATCCTTGACACGGTGTTAGATTTTAAGATGAAATTATATTAGATGTGGGTAAAGAGAACAAATATATTGTGCAATTGTCTGTCAAGAAAAGGCGTGTGTTAATGTCATACATTAAATTAAATTAGCACTAAATATTTTAAATATTGTATTTATTAATATGATATATTAATAAATATAATTCTATTCTAAATACAATATCATTCTAAATCATTTAAATAAATATAAAACGTACTATTTACCTAGTGGTAAATTTTGTAATATATATTGTTCGCATATTATTATCCGTGCCTGAATTAGACTGCAGTGACTCATACCTAAAACGTATTATGCTGCTCTCGTATAAGGAGTTCCCCTCAGACGGAGTTACGCGAACCGCACCCGAATTGGTATGATCCTCGCTTTTTAGCACACTTTTGCAAATTAGTCACTGCAGTATAATACAGACACGGATAATAGAATAGCACAAGGTAAAAACGGTTTTCAAATCAAAGCAATTACCTACTTGTCTTTAATAATAATTTATATGTGTGGTAGGGATTTTTTTGAAATGTGGTTATATCACCACATTTCAAAGAAAGAATTTTAAAAATAAAATAGTAAAGTTACAAACGAGAGAAATGTGTCTTTTGAAAAAAACTAGTAGTAGAGGGAACCACCGGCTTATACTGACTTTCGAACCAGTTTTTATAGGGAGTGTCCGCCTTCGCCAAATTTCAATTATTAATTAACTGAAAAAGGCAAATCAGCGCCAGTGAGAATCGAACTCACGCTATTGGCTAGTAGACTTGTCATGTACAGACGCGGTAGACCACTACACCAATCCTGCCATTCATAGTTAGAAAAAGGGATCAAATGGTGGGTCCGAAGATGGGTCAAATACTAAGACATGATAAAGATAAGTCTTCTATCCGTGTAAAACTATTTTCTTTTTAATATTAGGTGTTTTAATTTTGTTTAGTCTTGAAACACGCTGTATTATATTTGTTGTGTGATAAATGGTTATTTTTTCCTTCCTCATTGAGGTCAAATTACATTTTACGAAAATTGACGTAAAAGAATGCCTAACATTCAACGGGATAAAATAATATTTGGTTAAATTTCGTGAATTCAGTTTTAAAGAAAAGAAGATTTATTTGGCGGATGCTGTGTATATGTACCTACATTTTTCCTTTTTTTTATCTTCATTTTGTTGTGTCTGCATATAGCCGCTATCGTTATACACGGTGAACTATATACAGGGTTTTTATTAATGGTTATCCTCATCCTGGCAAAAGGCGTCTGATTAATTATTAAACCTATCACGGGGTGCCTTAAACAAAGTTTAATGGAAAGTCAAACCACCCCGGATTTTTTGATTTTAGGTTGTTTTTGGGACATATCCAAAAGGTTTTTGATAAAAATTGAAATCGTTCACGAAGCCGTTTTTAAATAACGTCATTCTTCTTCTTCAAGTTTTTCCTGACACCACAATACGGAGTTTTTTCTATGACACACCGCATAGCTACTACCCATGATACTTAATATAATCACGTCCATTCACACGCCTACTTTGTTAATGTCCAAAATTAGACGACCGTGCACTGTTTGGAAATGTCCCAAAAACAACCTAAAATAAAAAAAAAACCGGGGTGGTTTGACTTTTCATTTAACTTTGTTTAAGGCACACCGTGCTATGTTTTAGTACTTTTTAATAGTTTAGTAAGTGAAATATGAAAAAAAATTTGGTTAAAATAATCTTAGTTTGTCATGTCGGTAATGGGGGCGTTTTATTTTTACAGACATTATCGCTCTTAAATTCGACGTGAAATATAAAAAGTGATTGTAACAATTTTAAATACATATTTATTAATACATTCTTAAATTTTCAAACTCTTTTTGTTTTGATCGTAACTTTCAATAAAATTTCTTTTATCTTTTATATTGTTTTAATTTTTAAGAATTCAGTTTTTGGGAAATCCACCAATATATTTTAAATTTTTATGCCAAAACAAGTCGTGAACATATGTAATCTTACGCATTTTTTATATACACGGTAAATTGTATATTGAATTAAAAAAAAAAATAAATTATTTTTTTTTATTTCTATTTTAAAAATATTTTTTTTAAGTACTTGGGAAAATGCAATATACTATTACTGATTTACTGTGAATAGTATATAATGGTAATGCGTAGTATTAAATATCTTCACGGCTTGTTATCTAATAAAACTATTTATAAACTGCTCAAATAAATTAGCGGCTCATAAATTACATAACCAATAAATTAATACAGTTCGGAGTATTCACATTTCAGATCTTCTTCAGAATGTTAGTCCCTCAGCTAAACTAAAAATTTTAATAATTACTATTTTCAGCTTTTAACTCTGCCCTCAGTAGTTAAAGACAGGGGCATACCTAAGGAACGTCGTTGGGTATACTAAATTTTCCAACTACCTACTGTATTAAAAATCACCTCTCCAGATTTGGAAAAATCTTTGGGGATGTGTATATTATTGGAATTTCCAACTTGCAGATTCTAAATTAACTTCCAATTGAAAATAGCAACAACAATAGTGTTATATTGCTGGTATTTCCATGTTGAAAATGTCAAGTTAGTCTTCCCAACTTAGTTGGTAATTTTATTGTAGAATACCAACATAGTTGGGAATTCTAACTTGAACACCTGGACAGTGGATTTTCCCAACTGGAGCGTGAACCTTAGATGAGGAACTTTTACCTCAAATTTAAAGTGTAGCTTAAAGCGTCCTATCCCAATCATCGTTTTTGCATATAAACGTCGAGAAACTAAAAAAACAATAAAAAATCAATTTTCTTTTACTAATGCAGGACTTTCACATGGAAAAGTTATTTTAATAGTTACTATTTTCAGTGTTTAACTGTAATGAAATCACAGATAATTTTCTTTTTAAAAAAGTATGGACGTTAAACAGTAATATAGTGGACATAAAACGTTATTTTATTACGATCATACGACAAATTTCCATTAAAAAAATGATTGCTTTTGGTTCCGGGGATAATAAAACATGCCTCTGTACACGAATATTGACACAGTAAAAAATGTACACTGAAAAAAATTCAGTAATTTTCTGCTGATGAACGCTATTATATCTTTATGCATAAATACATTATAATAATAAATGTTAGGCATTGATATAATAAATGTGATGTTGTAATAATTAAGAATGCTCATCAATTCAAAATTAACGTAATTTTGGTAAAATTACTTCTCATTTATTTACATAGAATTCACGTAAATAAATCTCTGTCGGTCTTTTGGTCCTTACCTAAGTAAATTTTCTTTCGATCGATTATGTTATGTAAAAATACAATTTTTGTAAAAATGACAACTTTTTTAAGTAATTTTTTTTAAATTACATAAAATAATATTTGAATTTACATATAAAATCACTGGTAAATCAATGTATTAATAGGTAAAAATATTTTTTATGTAATATTACATTAATCTTATTTACTTAATATTACCCATTTTACCTAATTACATGTATGGGTATGTGTAAATTTAAACCCATTGTTTACTGTGTAATAAATTGGATTTTTAATCCACTATATTATGCAGCTGTATGTATGAGAAATCGTTGAATATGTGTTTTTTGAATAAACAAATATTTTTGTTATTGCTTATAAGCGAATTTTTATTTATGTTCTAATTATTCATAAACATCCTATGAAAAATAGAAAAAAAAAATCAAATTAAAAAGAAAGCGTCCGATAGATTTCTTTTATTTTCACCCAAAATGTTTTTAGGGGCATGCCTAATTGTCTCATAAAGAAAATTTTTGGTTTGTTGAAAAATAAAATAAAACTATAAAAACATATACATGTATACATATACTGATAGAAAAATCTAAAAATAGTACAACCAAGCGTTGTTGTAACAAGTTTGAGGTATATAATACCATTTTTACGATTAGCTAGCCAGCCGGATGGACGGGTCAGCTGAATTGCCTGCGTTTTGAAGCGAGGATCGTGACGTAGGAAGGAGCGGCAATCCGACCCTGGGGATTTGCAAGCCACGCCTACCTCGCTCTTTGCTCGACAAAGAAAAACCTGATCGCTTAACACTTTGTTGTTGTAAATCAAACAAATGCACTCGTTTGTAAATACTGAACACGTTTACTTTTTTGTTGTATTTTATGCAATATATGTTGGTTGGCCCATATACAACTATTTATTGTTGTATACTATAAACTAATTACCTTATTAATTACGCTATTGTTCTTTCAGTGTAGTAATAACTGAAATAAAATTGTGGTGGTGGTATATCGAAAAACGAGAAAATTAGAAAAAAGTCTTAGTCTGGATTTGAACCAGAGTCTTCTAAAACTTATTTTGTTTTTTGGTTTCAGAAAACTGCCAAGGTGCGTTGAACGATGACAACACGATTTTTTCGCGCGCACGGAGAATTCTGTGCGACGCACCCGTGGGAAGTGATTGTTGCCACATTAACGTTAACGGCATGTATGTTAACGGTGGATCAGAATGGAGCAACGACAAATACCAACAACACACAGACACTAAAATCCCCTCACATAAGATATTGCTCCACAGGATGTGTTTATGAGGTATGTTATCATAAAAGATGTATTGGACATCCATAAAAAATTATTTCGGACATTCACTAGACCTCTGAATGTTCGATTTTCTGTAGAATATTCATCCATTAGCCATTAGCTCTGGAATAAAAAAAAATTATATGATCAAAAAGAGAATTTAATAGGCTTTTTATTATTAATTTTGGTTGTTTCGGTAAAGAATACTTTTTTGCTTAGTTTTAAATGAAGAATCGCCCGTCAGCATTAAAATTTTATTGGTGCTTTTTTTTTTGTTCCGTATGTCTATCTTCGAAGGGCCGTAGCTCCCTTAGGGCTTATTTCCAGACATATATTCCTGTGTTGGTTTTTCATATTTTGTGACGTAGAATTATCTTCTTTATTTAATGAGCCAAGACTGTAAACATCGTGTATATACCAAAAAATAATTTGGGTTATGTTATTTAGGTGTTCCAAATTTAAAGTTGGTCCTTTACTGCATTACCAAAACATTCCTTTTTTTAATATTTTTTTCATTTCATATGCAGCGGCAGACTGTCCATAAAGCAAGGTCGACAAAGCCAATCGGGCCCCTCTCTTAAACGGGCCCTTTTACGGCAATTTGTTCTGTTTTGGCTATTTCGAACCCTCGATTTGCTTATTTTTCTTTAATTTTAAGCTGTTTTACGGGCCCTTTTTTGATTTTACCGACCGGCCTCAAGAAGCCAGTCCGCGCCTGTTCATATGTAAATTTCAACGTAATCAGATAATTCGATTCAGGCAAAATATAATCCAAATGTAGTAATATTACGAAAGTCAAGTCTAGGTCAATCCGAGACGGCTCTGGTATCATTATATTTGCGCTATAGTAAATTAAAAAAACAAATAACTTTCACTATCAATGTCAATTCTTACGATATATTATGAATTTTTGTCTGAAGATTTTTTACAGGATGGACCGTCTGATTTGTGACAGGACGAAATCGTACACAAAAATACTTTAGTCAAGTACACTCAGAATTTGTCACCGTACTAAGTATTAAATGATTTTGCATATCGACTTATAAATTTCGAAACCTCGTATCTTCAAAACTTTATTTTCGGTTCTTGCACTAATCAACTCTGACTGATGTCATTTAAAATTCAGTTAACTTTAAGTTACGCTATATTCTAGTAATAAATTGCACTTTTTTTAAGTTACCAGTCATTATGTACAGAGATGATTAGTACAAGGAACCGAAAATTAATTTTTCGAGATACGAGGTTTTGAAATTTACTAGTCGATAGAGTTACAAAGTTACAAAGACGAACCCCAAGCAATTTTACCACTGAATACAAGTTGTTATAACAACACCAGCATAACAAAGATATGGTTTACTGTAACAAAGTGTATTCAATACTATATTGATCTGCGTTAGCTGGGACACAAGGTATACAAAATCGGTCAGTATTTAATACGGTGGCAAATTCTCAGTGTATTGTATAATTTTTCTCCGTGATTTTTATACTGTTACCCTTTTTTATACTTGATTATTTGTCGTAATAATCATTAATAAACTATATTTAAAATATAAGATCCATTAATAATCTTTTATTGTTTTTTGATGAAAGACATTGATATATGATGAATTTCTTCAATTTGTCGCCTTTGCTAATTGAGTTAAAGTAAACATTCAAAAGGAAGAAGTCCATTTTAATTTTAGTGCTAAAATCAACCAAATAAAAAAAATAGTGAAACGTTTTCAAACGGATAAAAAATAAAATATTTTTAACCCGTTTGAATTAGTTTGAATTATTTCTATTTGCAGCAAATTATCAATATTAATCCGTTTCAATTAGATAACCTGTTTTAATTTGCATTTGCTATTTAATTTCATTCGTTTTAATTTGCACATGCGGAATATCATGTTTTAATTCGTTTCTATTTGCAAATGCGTAACATATTTTAATTCGTTTCTATTTGCATATGCGGAATCTTATTTTCAATTAGATACTATTTGCAAATGCGTATCCGATTTAATTCCTTTCTATTTACATATGCGGAATATCAATTTTAATTAGATACTATCGGCAAATGCGTAACAAGTTTTAATACGTTTCTATTCGCATATGCAGAATATCATTTTCTTCTAGCAACTATTTGCAAATGCGTATCTGATTTAATTCGTTTGAACCTGTTTGAATCCGTTTTTGCAGTAAAACATAACGTTGTGTTACTTTGTTACTTTATTCTTGGATGTAGGATGCCACCATGTACAGAGTATTTTAGGTATTAAGTGAAATTCTTAGATTCCCATTTTTATCAGATTAAGTATCAACAATATTCATATGATATTGTTTACAGAAAGATGCTTAAAAGTAATTAAAAGCTTACACTAGGCACGAGCTATAGTATCATATTTTCGCCTTTTAATCATTTTAGATAAAATTACCAAACCAAAGCAAATTAATTTGAAATAAATATTACGGTTTCTTGAAAATTATATAATGAAAACTTTGATAGCCTAAAAACTATAGTTTTTAAAATTTCACAGAAAACTTACAATTTGTCACACAAAAGTGTGAGAACCAGGGCTGGGTAAAAAAAACACATAGAAAAAAAAATATATTTTTTACAATTAGTAAAAGACCAGAAAAGCCCAAAAAATACACTTTGTAATAACCAGATTTAAATGTTTTACAAATTTTCATCTAAATTGGTAATTAGAGGTATTTGAATACACTGAAAAGGAATCCTTTAATAAAAAAATTTCAACCCCACAGGAGGCTAAAGACATTTTTTTTTAAATATTGTTTAAAAATTGTTTTGGGGACTGAATCATAAATTAATTGTGTGACTGTCACATTGCTTATTTTCTCGACAAAATAAGATGATTTAGGCAAAAAATATGATCTTTTTTAACTATTCAAGAAAGTAAAAATACAAAAAAAAATAGTTTTGGAGATATGAGCATTCACTCGATAAAATGCCACTCCAGGTTTGTCTATGTAGCAAACATTTGTTTATTGTTATTCAGAGTATGTAATTAATTATTATTAGCAATAAAAAATCAAATCTTATTATATCTATTATTTATTGGTTTTCCAATGTAAAAATAATAAAAGATCAATGAATTAAATTAACCTATTAATAAGCCTATAAAAACTAATAGAAAACAGATTCTTATTTAATACGAATCATAATTTGTAATTTCCTTGGTTATTTCAAAATTTGGCGGAGGCGCTATACAGTACTATTTATTTATATTTATAAATAGAGCGTACAAAGCACTATATTGCCTAAAAAAATGGTAATCATTCAAAAAATGTTGATCCACTCCCTTGGGGGATCAGTTCGAAAATTATTGTTTTCCGATTCAGTTTTAACTGTCATAAAAACCCTTATATACAGGCCAATTTTTAATGGGCTAAAATACTGTAAACGTTTAAAAATTTAAAAAAACACTAATTTTCTCGAAAAAAAAGCAACTTCCAAGATTTTTGATCTCTTTGATAAGATTTCTAATATTTCTGTAATATCTTAAAATTATCGAGACTTTCTAGATTTTTGTTGAGATTTTTGAAAGTCTTTCAATAATTTGTAGTCCCTTCGTTATAAATATTTTAAAAAATGCCTATAAAAAAACTGAAAAAAAAAATCTCCTAAAAAAAGTTTACTCAAACTAGAGTTTTCTTAAATTTTCTAGCGTTACGAACAGAGAATGACAGACAGAAAAATCTATGGTTTGTACAGTATATTTTCATCTTTATTCTTCAGATTACTTCATTTGTAGAAAAACTGTTCAGCTATTTATATTTATTTATACTTGTATTTAACAGGAGAATAATAAAATACGGTTGAACTAAATTTCTTGAATTCTAAAGAATTATCTAATTATATTATGTTTATTGTATTTGTCTATTTTTACAGTTCACTCTACTATAACCATAAAATAGCTTTTCATTCCCAAATAGTTATTTATTTCTGTGTTATTTTAAACTACTTACACTTTTAAAAGCGTCTAAAATTATAGTTTGGTAAATATAAAGACTATTTTTTTTTTTTCAAAAATCCCCCCGCCCTCCTCCGATGTAACGCTTACGCCCCCTCTATAAATACGTAAGCAGAACAAACTCGATGGATTTTCCCCTCGAGTCAGGTCAAATGTAACTAAAATATGTTCTTTCCAAAATTTGATTTTTTTTAATTATTTTTTGCAGTAGATTTTTCTTTTTTTAACTGATATTTAAATGGTTTTTCGCCTTACAAGCGCGGATCAGCGGATATAATTTTTAAATCCCCCTCAGATAAAAACATTAAAAATATCTCTGTTCTTCTGTGGACACAAAACACATCTTCCTTTTTCCATTTCTGTGCATTTTTCTTATAATATAAATATTTTCAAGCTTTAAACATCCAAAACCCTACAAAAAATTTTGACACAAGGAAAAAATCTATTGTATCAAAATACTTATCAATTTTCATTGTTTCAGACTGATTATAATGCTGCTGATGTGATTGTTATGACACTAATCAGGTGTTTAGCGGTACTCTACAGTTACTATCAATTTTGTAACCTTCATAAATTAGGATCAAAGTATATACTAGGTAAGCAATAAATTCTCTAGTAATAGCGAAAGTTAAGTGAAAATTATTCAAGGTCACGGACCGTGATTATTTCTGGGAGAAAGTATCATGCAATTGCGTCTGTTCTTAAGAATAAAAGAAAATTGTTAGTGGCTTATCGGACAAATAGAAAATTAGAAAAAAAAGTCGGGCCTATGTCTGGATTCAAACCACAGTCTCTACAGTTTCTGGCCTTTTTCCCCTGTAGCTATTTTACAGACATTTAATTAAATTGGTGTATCGTACTACTCAGATTATACTCAGTTAATTGGCAAATCGAACCAATCAGGGAGTCTAAAACTGAGTCGGTCGAAGCTAATGAGTACCTCGCGGCCAAACCACTGCCGATGATCGGCAGCCGATCCATCGGTCTGGCAGCAAGGTACTCATTAAATCGAGCCTGCGCGTGAAAATTTTTTGAACGAACCTTTGATTCACTTTTCCCCCAGTGATTCTCTTTACCCCCAGTGATCCACTTAACACCCAGTGATTCACTTAACCCCCAGATGATTCACTTTACCCCTAGTGATTCACTTAACACCCAGTGATTCACTTAACCCCCAGTGATTCACTTTACCCCCAGTTATTCACTTTACCCCCCAGTGATTCACTTTACCCCCCAATGATTTACGTTATCCCCTAGTGATTCACTTAACCCCCGTTGACGGTATTTTAAACAATTACCCCCAGTGATTCACCTTACCCCCAGTGATTTACTTTACCTCTCCCCCCCCCCCAGTGATTTACTTAACCCCCGTTGACGGTATTTTAAACAATTTATGTTCGCGTAACCTTGAATTGTCGGTGCGAGGTTAATTTAAGAACGGCAGAGCAGTCATTAACATTAACATGCTACCATAAAACACATAGTAGCGAAAAGATCATTTAGAGAATTCCCCAAAGAAAATTCCCAGAGAACTAATTTAAATTGTCGCAGTTCACACATTCTAAAAATATTTCTATGTATGTACGTGTGCTCCTTCTTAGAATGTCACAGACAATAATAATTTGTCTCAACTTTATAGTTCTAATAAGTCTTTGAATAGATTATACAGGGTAACAGGGCATTTTTACGGTTTCGTATCCAGGGCCGGATTTACTCAAGTTACCGCCCTACACCGGGAAAAAATATATGAAATAAACTCAGTTTTCTAACTAAGAATATTGGTGGTAAAAAAACTATTCTTAATCTCGTTTGCCTTTCAAGTCCTCCAATTTCGCTTTTTTTTTAAATTATTTTTTAACCATTTTGCTTACACAATTAAAAACACTTTGAAAAATGGGTATTAAAAAATTTTCGCCTTCGGCTCTAATGTTACCAACATTTTTATTGATAGATTTTATAAAATGATCTTATCCATCAAACTGGGAAACCCTAGCAAAATGCGTAGATTATGAATTAAAAAAAATGGTCTGCGGCGCGCTTAATTACCAGTAATATAAAAAATGTCTGGCTACGCCATTGTTTGTGACTTGATAAAAAAAATTTATTGATACTGTAAGCTGACCCTCTATGAAAAATTCTGTGGCCGTATTTGGCTCTTCCACCTCCCCAATTAAAATCTTGGGTGCGCCACTGCAGAAATCAAAGCCATTTTTAATTTTTATGTTTTTTTAGGTATAGCAGGACTATTTACAGTATTTTCTAGTTTCATTTTTACCACAACGGTTCTAAATATACTACGAATAGATGTTACGGAGTTAAAGTAAGTTATAATTTATTTATTTATTTATTTATGTATCATACAATTTACTACAGTCATGGAGAGCCCCAAATAAGCTTTTTATTTATTGATAAATTTTGACTACGGGGGATTTTTTTCTGTACACAGAGAAAAAATATCTTAATTAAAGTAAATATTTGAGGTAAATAAATGTTTAAGTCGCAAAACTAAAAATGTTCAGGAAACGAAACTGAAAGTTTAATAAATCTAACAAAAATATTGTATGGCCCCCCTGGACTCATGGCCGGGGGGGGCGGGTCCCCCTTCGAATACTGTCTATACTTAAAAAAAAATTATAAAAGCTTTTCAATTTTTAAATATATTTCTATTCTTTTTTTCATTTAATAAAAATTTATAACTTTTATGAATTTTTTTTTACTTCAAAAAAATTTGGGCCCCTCTGGGGTTTTGAAAAGTCGGCGCGTATGTCTGTGTGTATATTCCTAGTGAGAGGTATTTTTATCTAATTATTTTATTTTTAGAGACGCTTTATTTTTTTTCTTACTACTTATTGACTTATCAAAAGCAGCTCTGCTAGCTCAATTTGCTTTAAATGCATCAACTCAGGAAGAAGTTAAAAATAACATTGCCAAAGGAATGTCGATCTTAGGGCCATCTATTACTTTAGATACTATCGTTGAGACTTTAGTTATTGGAGTTGGCACTCTATCTGGTAAGTCAATAAATCAACAAAAAACATAAAATTTTGAATTAAGTACTTCTTAAATATTGGTTGGTTCTTGTATAATCAAAACTTAATTAACTAGGACTAATTTAAAAATTTTGACCAAAAGTTTTTTACCACGTTCAAAATCTTTGGTCCAAAATTTAAGTCTCTGTGTCAAAGCGTTCTTTAAATGTCGTAGTGTAAAGTTGTTTTGCAAGCGACGTCCACCATGAATACGACTATAATACTGCGTTTTTCATTGGTTAAGACGTTAAGTTCTATACTTCGAACAATTTTTGACTTGAATGATCAATCTTCTACTTTGTAGGGCAAAAACAAGCTCATTTTGTATATTTTGAGTAGGAATAATTAGTTATATTTTAGGTGTTCCTCGACTCGAAAGACTTTCATGTTATGCCTGCCTGTCAGTGTTAGTCAACTATGTTGTATTTATGACTTTTTACCCAGCGTGTTTATCTTTAATATTAGAGGTAAGTGGTAATTGTTTATAATTTGTATTTATTTTATCTTATATAATATACATTCATTCACATTATGACATAATAGTAATATGTTTAATGGGGTAGTTGACTAAATAAAGTGAAACGTTACAGCCGGGGTTATTATACTATTCACAGGCCTGCGCTAGAATAGTATTTATTATACGGTAGTTTCGAATTTTCAAAAAATTTCAAAAATCGTCTGTCCGTCCGATGTCACGATTTTTGTGAACAGGATAACTCAAGAACGAATAATCCGATCGACTTTTTTAGAAAAAATCAAGTTCTACGAGGAGAAGGTCCTTTTAATTTTTGAAAGTAAAGTTATGGGGGTTAAACTTTTTAAAAAATTGAAAAAAGCTCAAAGAAAATTCCGATTAACGTAACTTTTTCAGGAGAAATTATTTTTATTATAAGTGTCAATTCTAGAAATTTTAAAAGTAATCCCCCCAAAAACAAAAAAGTTATGGGGGATTAAACTTAAAAAAAAAAAATCTCTTTTTTCAAAGAATATCGGCACATTTTCGCGGTAAAGTACGTGCGGTGGAACCGTACCATTTTCAGTTTATTTGCTATGTTAATAAAAAATTGGCACCTTGAAAAAAAGTGTTTTTCTTCCATTAAAGCATGAAATATGAAATGCGAAGCACCTTTACAACTTTTTTATAACTTTTTATAGTGATTTAAGAAATTTTCCTCATAAAAATATTGCAAACAAAAATATATATTATAATTTTTAAAATATGTATTTTTTAAATGCACTTTCTTTTAAACTTATATACAATAAGCGTTATTGCATTTTAATGGTAATACTTTACGTCATTTTAAAACGCTAGAAAATTTTTCTATCATTTAATTAATTAACATTAATTAATTTAATTTTTATTGTTCATTCAATTAGTTCCAAGAGAACTGATCCAAATTTAATATTATTAAGCTTTTATTTTATAAATTATCAGGCAATTAAACTGAATTGAACATTTTTAATAAAAACGTCCTGCCGTAGTTCTTTTCACATATTTTCAATTCGATATCGACGGCTTCGTCCGCAAAGTAAGTCGATTGGAACTGAGATTTTTTTATTTTTTTTCAACCCTATGTGCTTGTATAAGCGGATAGGGGTCTTTACCATAAAGAAAATTACCTCGAAACTTTTTACCAAGCCACCAAAGAGTTCAAAATAAATTTTTATATGCTCTATCTAACGGTACTAAAATATACTGTGCAAGGTAATTAATTATTTATCAAAATTCAAGGAAATTATTTCATCATCAAAATTCTATATATTTTTTTGTTTTAGTTGTCCAGAACAACAAGTATGTATGTAAAGAAGCAATCGATAATAAGTTATGCATTTAAAGAAGAAGACCATAAATCCAATCCAGTTGTACAAAGAGTTAAATTAATTATGTCAGTGGGACTTATGTTGGTTCATGCTCACAGGTAAGTTTTTTCAATTACTTTAGTCCAGGCGATACATAGACAAAGAGAAGACGGACATACACTGTAAAAAATAGGGGTAAGATGTAACAGCCCGCCGGATTATGCATATATTTAATTTCAGATTTGTACCGTCAACTGGGGTGACCTCGGACGGTGTGGTTAACTTCGGACACTTTTTGAACTCCACAGTTTTTGCACACAACCTCACAACTTGTGCTTTGGTTCAGAAGGATTTGCAAAAAAGTGTCCGAAGTCACCCGCACCATTCGAAGTCACCTCGGTTGACGGTACGAAATAAGTATAAACTCACAAAAAGCAAATTTCCCATTTAGTAATTGGCCTCGGCTGTTAAGTGGTGTAACAAAAAAATAAATAAAAATGTAGCTCTATTGGGTTTATTAATTTGTACCGATAGACGAGACTTTTTAAACTAAACAACAAAATGTTTTATTTATGATCAATATAAACGATCGTGCTTAGAATATTTTTTTCAAATAATATTTGTTCACAAATAAATAACCATAGTAGTTTTCTGGGGTACATCGTTTCTAAAACCATTTTCTTGGAAAACCACTTTGTTTGGTATTAAAGAATTCAAATTTATTTTACAGAAAAAAAAAGAAAATAAATAAAAAAATTAAAAAATGTGTATGTAAAATCACGTAAAGTCACTATGCAAACTGAAATCATCACAAAAGCCGTGAAGAATCTTCACTGAATATAAAAAAAAGTCAAAAACATAAAATAAAATACTTTTTAAAGGGCCCGTTTAGGCCTTAGTTCTTACTAAAAAAATCCCGGTTGCACTTAAAGTCAACACGGGCTCCTGCAGAAAAAATACTTGTCCATGGCCTTGGACCATTGCAAGGGTCCAATCAGCTTTGAGCAAAAACTGTGTATTAGAATATTTACATTTATTAAAAATTAATAAATTGTATGTTTAGGGTAAATAGATTAAACGTGATAAAAAATAATTGGTCTATCCGTGACAAAGTATTTGATAAATGTTATTATTCACAATTTAACATTTATTTACCATAAATAGATAGCTGATTTGTGTTATCCCGGAATATTTAAGGCAAGTATAATTAAGGTAACTAATCAACCTAACCACGATTTAATTTTACAATTGACTTTCGATCTAACTAAAAATATATACATATTAAGGATAGTTTATTTACCAAAAATTTACTTGGGAAACTGAGTTTATTTCTGGAGATTAAACTGTACTCTTGTCCCCAATTTTGTTATAATTTTTAATTATGATGAATAAAATTATAAGGTGGGTGACCCAATTATTGCCATGTTCCTAATATTGCCACACCCTTTCAAACTTGTTAGTTCGTCCTCTGTCATAAATGGCACTGCCAGTATATCTATTATATCGAAAAGATGCCTGTAAACACTGATTAAAGAGGATCTCCTCTTTAACCAATTCTGTAAATATGAATTCTGAATCTTGGTTCTGCTTTTTATTCAAAGATAATCGCCAGGCCGGTATGAGATTGTAATCGATACGTACATGAAGACCGCGTGTGGCTTACTAAAACGACAAATTGTTATATGTGCCCAAATTGCACCTAAAAACAGCTAAAATTGTTATTGTGCCACAATATTTTCTTATTAGTTTGTTAATTTTTTGTAAGTTTGTTCTTTAATATTATTGCCAGTACTCTGGCAATATTTGGGCCATGAGTTCCTAATGTTCTCAGTATGCAATCTTTTTTAAAAAGCAATAATATTTTTTTTTGAAGCTCCTGCAGTTTGTTTATTTTTAACCCATTAGAATAAAGATATGCTTATAGTTAATGTATTAAACTTTCAGGTAATTATAACTAAATAAAATATCTTAACATGGCAATAATTGGTTCACCCACCTTATTTGTTACAAATATATTTTTTTCTCGGTGCTGTTTCAGTTTGGAAATTTTAGTTTCGTCTCTGGCGGCAAAGTCGTTGCTATCATTGAGCCTGCAGCCAGATTATGAACTTTTTAGAACCTCTGTTTAAAATTTGAAATTATAATTTAAAACTTGAATAAATAAAAAATTAAAATTCCGAAAAAAAAAACATGAATGAGGAAAAACTAGAATAGATCAAAAAATAGATTTCTGAATATTTAAAAGTTGCTGACCTCTTCCTTTGCCATCTATTTTTATCTCTTTGTACTTTAAAAGATTATAAGTTAGATTAAAATATAACCGTTGATAAAAGAAAATTTTGCCAATGCCATATAGTCATTTTTCGAATGGTTTTAGTGGCATCAACAATGAGTGAGGTGATATAGTTTCTTATTGTACATTTTTAGTCGGTGGCCATTCAAAGCGGAAGACGTTGACAGTATTAGGCCTCTAGGTGAACAACACATGACTCAAAACAGGACTGAAGAAACGGCCTTGCATGGATATATTATGAGGTAAGTACCTAATTAAAACACTGCTGCCAACAAAAGAACACTTTCCCCTATGTTCATAAAAATAAAGCTCTTTAATTTTTTTTTCGAAAAACAAAATGTTTGAAAAAAAATTTTTAGAAACATGTTTTTTGTAAAATAGTAGTTTATAATGCAAGGACGAACAATGCTGTTTTTAGATAGGGAGATTGCCATCCGAGCTCGATGAAACTATTGAGGTCGATGAAACTATTTAGCTCAAAGCGTCCTCGAGTTAACTTTTAATTTCTCCATAAAAATAACCCCGCATTAAGGACGGGTATCTTTACACTAAAATTTAGTAATATTTTCAGATGGGTGACACTAAGTGCTGATCATATAGTAATTCTGATTCTACTGTTGGCTTTGATAGTCAAATTTATATTTTTTGAAAACAAAGAAGAATTGGTAGAACAATTGAGAGCATCGATGTCTGAAAATAACTCCGAATTACTAATGAATAAGCAATTAAAACAAAAATATAGCAGCAAGATGCCGTTTTTGAATCCAACACAAGCCTTTTTTCTAGGAAAAAATGAGGCTGATGAACTTGCTGATGGTAAGATTTCTTTGTAGCTGTTATTAACACTTACCACCTAGATCATTATCATTTTTTAAGTAGTTTTTGTGCTTTTTTTTTGTAAATTTACAATAATAACATGTTAGAGAATCAAAAAATATATAAGTCAAGCTTGATAAAACTAAATACAGAAAATTTGCATCAAAGATAGCTTCTTCATGCAAAGTTTGATAAAATTTTATATGCACATGTAACATCTTTCGAGAGACTTAAAATTTGGCATACAGGTATGTTACCAAAAGTTCTCGCTCGGGAATGTTTTTGGTGAACATTGGGGTGGGGCAAGGGGGCAACTGGGGAAACAATATTTTTTTACAAAAATTTGAAAATTGCTGTATGGGGATTTTTGAGTTTGCTGAATTCGAATCTGATAATTTAAATTTTATAACTCCACCCCGCGAGGGTGTGGGGATAAATATTTTTAAATGTTTTCAATATTTTCGTGAAAATTTGTACATAGGGGTTTTTGAGGTTGCTAAAACTGAATCTTGAAATAATTTTTTTCTAAATCCACCCCCTTAGAGGTGGGGGGTGATTTTTATCAAAATTGGTAATTGGGTTTTTTGAGGTTGCTGGAAGTAAATCTAGTAACAGATTCGTGATCAGCTACCCCCAAAAACCCGCATATACCAATTTCTATTACAGTTAATTTTACGAACTCGGTACGCCATATTGGATCCGCCGTCTTGAACTTTTAAAATCTGATGACAGATTCGTAATCAGCGACACCAAAAACCCATATATACCAATTTCTACTACAATCAGAGTTAATTTTACGAATTTGCTGAGCCATATTGGATCCGCCATTTTGAATTTTGAAAATCTGATAACAGCTACCCCAAAAACTTATAATGCAACTATTTTTATAGAAATGCAGTCATTAGAAAAACGCGTCTCAAAGGGTTAATATACTTAATATACCCAATTTATAATAACTAACAGTTAATCCTAATATTCTAGATATATTGTGCGAGGATAAAGAAGTACAAACAAATTCACGATGTGAATCTGACGTCGAAAGTTCTTCACCTGAAGATGACACAACAATGGAAATCTGCCGAAACCTAGTTGACTGCTTAAACATCTACAACAGCGATTTGGGTGCCTCAGCTTTGACTGATAACGAGGTCATCTTGCTTGTGAAAAACAGAAAGATTGCTGCACATCAAATTGAAAAAGCTGTTGAAGATGCGGAAAGAGGAGTTGGAATCAGAAGAAAAATTTTGGGGGTTGATGGAGACTTTGTTAGCGCCCTTACCAATCTTCCCTACAAAAGTTATGATTACGGAAAGGTAAGAAAATGTTTACAACTATGTTTCAAGCTTTTCACTCGAAGTTTGGCATCCAAATGACTTCGTTTTAGTTTGCCTGGTTTCTTAAAGAACTGGCATAAGGTTTGAAGCTGATTTAGTTTTAATTTTATCATTTTAGGGTCATGAACAGGTGGGTAACATTATCATCATAATTAATCATAATCAAGAAAATGAATTTGCTTAAGGACATTTAATTTTTTACCCAATTTAGTTTAGATAGCTAAGAAAACTTGTTCTTAATTTATGCAAATATTTTTTCTTAGGTGATGGGAGCATGCTGCGAAAATGTGATAGGTTATATGCCAGTTCCAGTTGGTTACGCCGGACCTTTGAATCTTGACAATAAGAAGTTATTTATTCCAATGGCGACCACAGAAGGCTGTTTAGTGGCTAGTACAAACAGAGGGTGCAGAGCTTTAATGCAGTGTGGAGTTACCAGTACCATTGTGGGAGATGGTATGACTAGAGGACCTGTGGTTAGATTTCCCTCACTTGTCAGAGCCAGGTAAATATAAAGCGTCTTTGTTAAGTATAATTTTTAGGTGGTTTTAGTGAAAGTACACTTTATCAGTACTATATCTTTTATTTTTTGGTTTTAGCTACTGTGACAACCATTTTTAGTCGGCATGCAATTTACATTGACATTCAAGGAAAAAAATAAAAATTTTCATGCACTGAATTAGTTTTTTGAATTACGTACTACAGCTCTAGATATTAATTTCATTGCCAGAATGAAGTACGTAATTTGATGGAAATTACATATTTTTAGCAAAAAATTTGGAATAATTACAGAAAATCTTTATTTTTTAAAGATTTTTTGTAATCATTACGCACTACTTTTTAGCCGTCATAACAAAAAATGTAAAAACAGAAATCTGGTATCAGAGTGATCTTATTTTTTTAGCGCCGCAATGAGGTGGATGGAAACTCCGGAAAATTTCGCAATAATGAAAGAACACTTCGATTCAAGTTCAAGATACGCCCGCCTGACAAAAATTCTGATCCGAATTGCTGGAAGACATTTATTTATCAGATTTGTGGCCAAAACTGGAGATGCCATGGGCATGAACATGCTGTCCAAAGGAACCGAAGTCTCGCTGAAAAATGTACAAAAATTGTTCCCTGATATGGAAATACTGAGTTTAAGTGGAAATTTCTGCACAGACAAAAAACCAGCAGCAGTTAACTGGTAAGTCACTAAAAACACACTAACTGTGAAAAAAACAAAATGATGACAGGTTCATAAACATTGGTCTAAAGTTACTTCTTGTGGTGTAAGTTGTTTGAATTATCATCTGCTAGCAGATAATTAAATCATGTTTAACAACAAAAAATGCATAAACAAAATCCATTACAAAAACAGTTTTACAAAAAATATGACTTGTGATTTTAGGATTGAGGGCCGAGGAAAATCCGTAGTGTGTGAAGCAATCGTACCCGCAGAAACAGTAACCACCGTCTTAAAAACATCCACACACGCTTTGGTCGACGTGAACCACTCAAAAAACATGATCGGTTCGGCAATCGCGGGGTCCATAGGAGGGTTCAACGCGCACGCAGCAAACATAGTCACAGCAATTTTCATAGCAACGGGCCAAGATCCAGCACAAAACGTCGGCAGCAGTAACTGTATAACGCTGATGGAACCCTATGGAGAAACCGGGGAGGATCTTTACATTTCTTGCTCGATGCCCTCGGTGGAAGTCGGTACCATAGGTAAGTTACAAGTATAAATATTTTTAAATTATTTGTTTTTTAGAAATTATTAGAGAATATGGACATTTTATGATTTTTTTTCCCAAACTGTTTTTTTCCCAGTTTGTTTTCTCAGAGAAAGCACCATTCTCAAGAACATCCTTATTTTTTTTCGAATAGTTTATATATTTTTAATTTTTTATTGTAGGCGGTGGTACCATGCTGCCCGCGCAACAGGCCTGTTTGGAGATGTTGGGGGTAAAAGGAGCCCATGCAGATTGCCCCGGAGAGAATGCAAGTCAGTTAGCTAGAATAGTTTGCGGTACAGTTTTAGCTGGAGAGCTATCTCTGATGTCAGCTTTAGCTGCGGGTCACTTAGTCAAAAGTCACCTCAGACACAACAGATCGACTACACAAATACCTGAAAATTTCCCTAGAAACCCCGAAAATTTCCCTAGAAATAGTAATTTAACGCAAGACAATAAATAAAAACAGTGATAATTGTAGATTAGTTAAGGATTATTTAACGTTTAGTTATTAATATTATTATTAATGATATTTTAAACAAGCTCGGATCCCAGTTCTAAATATTACGAAGTTTATACAAAAACGTGACATTCCATGCGAAAAGAGACTTTAAAGTGAAAAGGGTTATAGAGAAAAAATAATTTCATGTAAATGAACATATAGTTACAAAAAAATAAATGTTATACCAAAAATATATGAAAATATTCAATTGAGAAAATTGTCTCAAAATATTAATTCCCCTTTTCTCATTATTGACGGGCGTTCTATTTTTTTTTTATATTAGTGATATTGTTAGTTAAATTGTTTTTATGGCTAACTCGCTTATAAGATGTATTTTGCAATAAACCCTCAAATAAACCCAGAAAATACCAAAAATTTAAATTTTTTTCTCTTTTGCAAAATTACTATTAATATAACTTTAAGGTCTCTTTTGGGGTGGAATGTTACAAACACTTAGTTATATCCAATAAACATACAAGTTTAATGGCGGCCATATTTAAAAGTCAACAAAAATGTTCCGTTTGCTACAGAATTATATCAATTGCCGCAATTGTACATATGACTAGTCATATGTAGAATTTCGGCGAATGGTAGATTTTTTATAATACACTGTGTATTTGAAATAGGGTCCGAAATTTTATCGGGTGATTCTACGTCAGAAAATTTGGGTTTTCAACATTTTAGTATTTAATTTTTCTTCCTCAAACCGTGAAATTTCACCTTGAAATTAAATTTTCTCGAAAACGGTTAACCTTACAGTATTACAACAAGAGTACCTTTTTATATATTTTGACCTGAGGAAGTATATTCCAAAAAAGTTTGGGACAAAAAACTGATAAGGCCCCTGCGTTTCGCACACCCCTGGTTAAAATAAGTAGAATCACCCTGTAAAATTTCGGAACCTATTTCAAATACATCCTGTACGGCCGTCGTTGAACCAGTATACTGGATTGATATCACATCTAGGTCACCTAGACTAGGTTATTATAACATGGATATAAGCACTGCCGATTTTAAAAAGAACAAAAACTTTTTTATGATACTATTCTGCAAAAAATAATTTTTAATAATTAAAAAAATTAATAGAATAGTATCAGATATAATAGTTTTTGAATGACAATTATTGTCATAGAACATAGAAATTATATCTAAAGGGCTTGAAAATGAGACAAAAAGTTTGACCGATACGGTCCCGAAAAAAAAACAGCTGCCAGATTAACCGCTAAAAAATTACTATTATTACACTTAAATTAGTGAAAGTCCGGTCTGAAAGTTTTAATTAAGCCCGTATAACATCAATTAATTGATTTTCGATCTAGGTTGCTTAAAGAGATCAGTGGTAGGAGTATTTTAATTGGACTGAGAATATTGACAATAAGACATCTAAATTAATAATATTTATGCTTGTGGGCGGGGCTAATCATGTACATATCACTGCCCATAACTGTACAAAATATCTGTAAAAATAATATATAAATAGTCACTAAATATTTATGTCACATTTTAGGCTGAAACACTGAAAATATGCAGGGTGTTCCAATATACAAAAAAAAAAAGGGTATTTAAAAATAAAAGTTTTTTTTCTCCAGAAAAGCACCATGATTAAAAAAAAATGTTTGGAATCCATTTTTACTTATTGAATTTTTTATAGGATTACAAAATAATTTTTAAAATCGTTATTTGGGTCAGCGACCCAGGTCACCCTGTTTATCAGTTTTTTTTTTAATAATGTTTGTGACTATTTAAATTTTCTGGATCCTTGCTACTGTAGAAAAGCTCTTAATTGTTTTTTTCAAAGTGCCAGGTGTTAAAAAAATGTATTATTTAATTAATTAAAAACAAAATATATATACACTCAGGTTATTTTTGTTGATTATTTTTTTTTTGTATATTATGTATGTATATATAAATATGTATTGATATGATCTGTGATGGTCAATTAAGCTTTTTCCAGTTGTTATAGAGACCAGGGACAGAAAACGTCATTTTATTTTTTTTACACTTTTATACACACAGTTAATTGTAAAAAACTGAGGATTAAATGCGAAAAAAACTGAACTGTATTTAAGGACCAGCGCTAGATAAAGATATATTACCTTATTCATTTGCAAGCTCTTCTGACTAGATTTGCTATTTTCTTATCTGGAATGCTGTAGATACACCTTTATCCTAGTGCGCGCGATAGCATTTTGTGAGAGCAGTTTGACTATAAAATGTTATAAACTCGTTAAATACAATTGTTAAAAATATTTACATTTATTAAAAACATTTACTTTTTGAATAACTTAATATTTTAACCCAAAAACTTACATTTTTTATCAATAGCATTTAATGAGTTTAAAAATTTAACTAATAAAAATAAATACTTGTGTACAAACATTGCAAAAGATAAATAAAAATGACGTTTTTTAGTCTCTGATAGAAAATTTATTTTCTAGCAAATTGTTTTTTATATAAAAAATCTTTCTATAGAATTGCAAAATAAATTTAAAACAGTTTTTTATTATCTAGACTTTTATTTCAATAGATTAATTATAATAATAACTAATAATACCAACAAAATTATAATTAAAAACAAAAAACAATTAAAATTGCAATTGTGCAAGCAATTGTATATATAAGATTTCTGTTCAGGTTTTCTGAAAAATCTTACAAATCTTAAAAAATTTTTTCGAGTTTTTCGATGTTTTAAGGGTTTATTTTTAATGATGGCTCATTAAGGTTTTATATACCTTGTGGCTCCGGAAAATTAACTTAATTTGAAAGACCTACAAAATATCAAATAGCATATGTTTTGATGTGTTTGTGAAAAAAATTTTATTGGAAAATTGTGGAAACCATATATTAAAATTTCGAGAAATTAAAATGCTTCGGGTGACAAAAAGTCCAAACGTGTGAAGTTACACAACAATCAGAGAAGATGCTCTGCAAGGCCAAAACAAGCCAAAATCCTCACAAAATACGTGTAACTTCACACGTTTTTCTTTTAGGCAAAAAAGAAAAAAATGGCACCCCAAGCATTTTAGTTTTTCGAAATTTTTATATATGCTATATAAAGTACGCTACACCCTAGTAGGTATATAACCCCTTAAACCAAACAGATCTTTAGTTAACCATATTCTTACCTTAAAATTACTAAATTCCTGAGTATTTAACCATATTCCTACCTTAACATTCCTATATTTACATTTTTTCAAAGGTTTCTTCGTAAGGACATGTTAGACATGTATGAGTGTATGTATCATCCTCTTCGTTATATGTATCCGGTCCAAATTCATGGGTATGTGAAGCTTTAGTAGTTTTATCATATAAACTACTTCTCATATTCATTCTTAATTTTTTTAATTGTTTGTGATACTTTTTTGTTTTGGCTAACACCTTTTTTTCTTCGCGTTTTTCCTTTTCCTCCTCGATTTTCTCCAAGCTTTCCCAGATTTCAAGAGCCCTTTGTTCAACTTGAATTTGAAGAAACAGTTTCATTTCACCCCATCTTTCGTTGTGAGGATTTTTCCTTTTTATGAATTTTAGTGGAGGTCCTCTCTTATCGAAGTCGCAATCTTTTAGTAGGTAGAGATTACTTGCTTCTGTTTTTGTTATCAATGTATGCTCTTCATCATTTCTGTGAAAAATACATTCAATTAAATACAAGCTTAAAAAAACATTGAAATAGTTTTAATTTTTTTTTTATATCTGTAAACAAGCTGTAAAGATATATTATTCACAGAAAATAAATTGCATTTTCCCAAATACTTAAAAAAATAATTTTCAATAAAAATACATTAAAATAAAAAAATAAAAACAAATAATTTTTGAAAAAAAAATCAAAAAATTTTCAAAAAAAAACTTAAAAAAAATTCAAAATTTTTATTTTTTTTATTTTCTTTTCTTATTTTTGAAAATCATGTTTTTTTATATTTTTTAAAAAAGTTTAACCCCCCATAACTTTTTTTTTTGGGGAGATTACTTTCAAAAAAATAGGGATCTTCCCCTCGCAGAACTTGATTTTTCCTGAAATTTTCAAGTCAATCGGATTATCCGTTCTTGAGTGTCCCCAAAAATCGTGACATCGGACGGAAAAACGGACTGATGGATAGACGGACATTTTTAAAGTTTCTTATTTTTTCATAAAACACATTTTTATCCAAGAATTTTTTGTCTAGGACTTTTTTTTTGGCTTACGTACTATGAATAGTATAATATACCATATACTATATACTAATATTATTTGAATATTGTATTTTATACTTACTTGCATTCATCACAGCATTTATATTCAAAAGTGTCAAACAGCCACGAGTTTGAAAAGGTTTTTTTACATTTTTCACAGGCAGGTCTATCTTCTTCTACTATGGGAGCTGCTTCTAATGCTGCAACGATTTCCTACAAGTATTAATAAATTAAAATGAAAAAAAAAAAAAAAATGATCAAAATTTGCGTAACGTAATACTTGAACACTTCCCTATGAGTAAAAGGTTTAATTTTGAATGAAGCTTTTATATGTCTTATTTTGTTTAGGGATTAATCATAAATCACAAAAAACTAACTTACAGGGGTGATAGCATCATCAGGTTCTTCTTCTAATAAAAATCCACCTCCAGTGTCCTTAAATTTAGAACCGCCTATTTTTAGAGTGGTTGGATCGATTTTAATAACTGTTCTGAAAGAAAAAAAGTTGTTTTATAGAGTTGTAATGACTTTTGGTTTTCAAATTAAAGGAAAATGGTTTGCAATACATTGTTACAATAGAAAGGTGCGGGGAACTTCAGTAAACTTCGACTTATCGAACATTTTGGGTAATGGATGTTCAAGTTATGGAGTTTTCACTGTAGTTGGATTAAAGATGCAAGTCCTTTGCGAAACAACTTTACACTACAATATTTCAAGAATTCTGACTTGAATTTTGGACCAGATTCTCTACATGGTGAAAAAACGTTGGTCCAAATTTCAAGTCTCTATGTTCTACGTTCTTGAAATAAATATTATCATAGTGTATTTGCAAAGGACTTTTGCTTTAAAAAGAATACATAATAGATTCCTGGAGAAATATATTTAAATAAGCGATTTAAGCGTACAACAGAAAGGTAAGAACTTACCCTTTAGAATAAGGATGAGAAACTAATTTGCTCTTCTTTAAAGTCAATGCTTTTTGACGATTTCTTTCAATTCTGTCTTTGACAGATTGTGGTAGAGATTCATCGTCCATCTTCAAATATACTTTAAATCAGGAAAATATATGTTTAGTGAAAGAAATGTATAACCATCAATAACAAAGAAAAGATGCAAGCAAAGAACAATACAAAATTATAGGTTATGTATGGCGGTGACCGACAGGCGGTTAAAAACCGACTTTTCGCGAACGAAATACATTTGTTGCCATCTATGAGTATATTTTGAAACCTCGGCGCATTCACCAAAATTCACGTAAAATTCAGAATTTTACGTTTAGGTAAAATTCAGAATTTTACGTTTAGGTTGGATTTTGTAACAGGTTTTACGAGATTCTACGTGGTTATTTTTTTTTTGATAGGGCACTCACATTCCGCTTGAAGACTTGGATTCAGCAGCTCAAGTCGGCTGAAAGCTGATGAACATTACGCTAAAAAATAACAGCGTCAACATTTTTTTTTTCGAAATCGAGATTTTAATCGTATTATCTTGAATTAAAAACTTCATGCCAAATTCCATTTTATTAGTGCATTTTTAAATTTTTAAACGGGTAGGTATACATACATTTCGTCAAAATAAGTAAAAATTCCAGCTTAGATAAACACTTAAAAAAAAACTGAAGATATTTTGAAATTTTTCAATCGTTTTGGACTGAAACTGACAGAATTTTTAATATCTTTTAGTACCTACTTGATTTATTTCATTTTTAAAATTGTATTGTGTCTATAAGAAAGTTTAAATAAAATTATTAAGTTTAATCATTTAATTAAAAAATACTAAAGTAACAAAGAATCCACTTAAAATAAAAAATAACATGAAATTGTAATGAATCTGTAAAATATAAAAAAGGGATCGATTTTCTTTTTTAAAATTTGCAGAAAATTTAAATTTTCTATGCTTAATTAATTAATTAAAGATGACAATATTAATATTGTCATCTTAAAAATTTTATCTTAAAAATCAATATTTCCAATTGAAAGAAAACCGCCCACTTTTTGATATTAAACTTTAGTGCGTCAAATGTATATATGGAATATGGTCAATATTTCTTAAAATTGTTATTATTATAAAAAAAAACAGAAATATTTTTATTACATGCTTTTATTTGCCTAAAATTTGGCACAATTATTTATTTCGCGAGCAATACAATATAAAAAAGGAAGCGGCCATTTCCACGTCCTGTATCTTTTTTGTCGATATTTAAGGTTTTTAAAGCTTTTAAGATATATTTTTCGTCAGAATTGTATTAGCATCGAAAGTACCAGACAAAAAAAAAACAAAACAAACCAAAGAATTAGGTCATGTGACGTCGGACGTGAAAATAGTCAGTTTGTATAAAAAAATCCATCACGATTTTAATTGCAGTTATAGAGACCTAGATATATCTATAGAGACCTGATACTTCGATACCTAAAAAGATTATTTTCTACTTTTTACTGAATTTATAGACCTAATTAAAGCATGCATTCAAAATGTTTAATTATTTTTAAATATTTTTTATCATTTTTGAATGCGCACCTTTTTGTTGTTTTCAAGTTATATTTAAGTATCGAAATGTATATTTTTTGTTTTTTTTTTTTATTTTTCGATTTTTTCGACTTTTTAAGGTTACTTTGTCTGTGGGTCCGATAAAACAAGATAATTCGTGACCTGTTTATGTAAAAAAATATTTTTAATTTTCAGCTCATTTTTTGCCAGAAACGCTAATAATTTTTTTCTTTAAACACGTAAAAATATTGTAAATAAAACAACAAAAAAAAAGGAAATATTACTAATATTAAGAGATATTTGGTATATTCCATACGAAAAACAAAAACAAAAAGTAAGTATTGTAAATTAAACGTGCATATTAATATGACTAGAAAAAAATATTAAAACTGTTGATGTATATAATATAATATAGAATATAATAAATATATTTAATATTTTACACCATATAATTTTTCTTCAATAAGTATAGGAAGAATATTTTTAATACACATATTTAAACAACATTATTACAATATTTTTTTGCTACTCAAATGTAGACAGGGCCAGATTCACGGACACTGTTCCTTTTTTTAGTCACCTTGGTATTTAGAAATTTTTTGGATGACAAATTCGGGAAAATTTGACCCATATCTCCTTAAAATGAGGTCTTAAGCCTGTCCCTGTATACAGGATAAATGTATGGAATATTTCAGTAAAGTACATCTTTGATAGGCTCAAGTTATTCAACTTAAAACTAAAGATTTTTTTAATTGTTTTCTTTACGTTTCTCGACTTTTATATGCAAAAAAACTTTTTTTCTTCAAAAAAAAAATTTTGTTAACAAAAGTCGCAAAAATCTTTTTTTTTTCCGAAAAATTAAGTTTCTGAAAAAAAAATTTAAAAGGAAAAGTATTCTTTTGTTGACAGAAAATAATTTTTTTTGCGATAAAATGTTATATTTTTTGTATTTTCTTGGAAACGAAAAGTTAAATTTTAAATTTTGGATCAAAATGTATTTATTTCAATTTGTTCAGTTTACTCCATACATTTTCCAAACCCTTAATAGTCAAGTTTTGTGTATTACATTTTTTTTATAATAATTTTTTCAATATAATAGGCAATTTTGGTACATTTTAGTAATTTTTTTAATATATAATTAATACATATGTAAAGCATAATTGTGAATAACCTATAAAAAGAACAAAACTGTGCTAAATACTTCCTATATGATTTTTATCTATATTATTAGTAGTTTCTTAATTGATCAAATGCTTTTTTTAATACAAAATAAATAGCAGCTCTCAATTTTATTTAATTGCGACTTCGTCAAATACTTTTTTGATATCAAAATAAATATCAGCTGTTTATTTAATTCCATAATAAAACGATACAGTTTTTTACCTGTTTAAGTGTGCGCTGTTGTTGGATTTATATTCAAAAATATAAAAAATTTATTATATCAAGCAAATAAGTTGGAAAGGCCTTTACTCCCAAGTATTTTGGACTTTGTATAAATATAACTATTCTATTATTTAAAAAATCAGACCAAAATGTTTTAAATAGGCGTTGTATAACTCAAGCAAAACATCGCTTAAGGATAACACATTTATGCATAATTAGATAACACATTAAAATAGAACAATTTTCTTAAAAAATGCATTGGGTATGTCAAATAAGTATAATTAAGGGTTTATGTATTAAAAAAATGCATACTGTAAAACTGTTATACAGTTTTTTTAATAACACTACCTTTAGATTAGAGGCTCTAACTTTCCCCAAAGGAAGTCTTGTGTTGGCAAAAAAAAATATTTTTTTTGTCGTTTTTTCACATTTCTCGACATTTTATATCCAAAAAAGATAATTTCTCAAAAAGAATGATTTTCGCGAAAAAAGATTCGGTCGGATTCGACGACAACTCGAGAACGATTTGAGCTGACTTCAAATTTAGTACAGCTCAAAATAAAAATAAAAAAAGATAGATGGTATAATAATAAAATAAAAATTTTTTTAATCGAGGTTCAAATAGTTTTTGTATAACACGCAATTCATTTTTTTTTAAATATTATAGGTATTGTAAACATATATTATTTCTATAGAAATATATTTTTTTGTTTATTCTATAATATACCAAAGGCATTTTTTAACACAGCTATAAAGTGTATATTACAAAGACACATCGAGACATAATTGCACGGACGATTCAAAAATAAGGTCCAAAATATGAAAAAAAGGGTAAATTGAGCCATTTTTTTGAATCACCCTGCTTAAAATTATTTTTAGAATACACTGATCATTTCATCATAGCAAATCTGGAAGAATTATTAGCTTTACTTTTTTTTTTCATGTCACCTTGGTGATTTTGGTTAAAAATATACCGTCAACTAGGGCAATAATAATTATAGCGATATTTAACTTTTTTCCCACTTTTAGCAGCCATTATTTCTATCGATAGTCGAGGTGCGTATACTATTTTTCCTACGACCCAACACCTAAACATCAAAACAACGCAAAAATTACCTTAATATTAGTTTGTCAATTTGAGGTTGTGTTTGACGTTTACTAATTTTCTGACAGCAGCTGATCGTCACTTCCCAACCGTTGTCATAGGCAAGGGGTGGGAAATAGGCACTAACTACTAACTAGGTCGTAGGAAAAATTTATATTTTACTTTAACAGCCATTATTTCAACTGTTGGTAAAGTTTTTGGTTAAGTAGCCAACACAAGTGTAGGCTTACCAATAATTGAAGTAATGCTAATAGTAAAATAAAAGTGTTTGTTTCTATATTAATTACCAGATGTTCTTAAATATTTCACAGTAATTAAAATATTTATAATTTCTCAATTTTTTTTAATGTGTATAGGACAACAAAGGACTCTAATGATGAAATGATAAATTTTCTTCAATATCTGCCTATTTTGTATCCCAAATAGCACCAGTTCACAGTAATTTATAAATTGTAAAATGTGGGTTAGTTCAGTTTTCCTATGATGATAACTTATATGCAGAAGTTTTCACAAGAAGCATGCATATGAAATAATACGAGTGTAGATAGACATTTTTGCATCAGTAATTATAGAATGTTATTCACCCTCTCGCCACTGTTTTTTGCCTTTTCAAAGAACATAGCATCCTGAAAAAAAAAAAGAAAATGTAGGAAACCTTTATAAAAATTACCGTTTTCAAACTAAAAATTTTTACAGGAGAAAAAATCAATTACTGTTTTTTTTTACTTTACTTTTAAATTAAATTAATAAAAAAATTGAAAAAAAATATATATAACAAAAATAAATAAAATATTAAAAAAAATATTTAAAAAAAAATATATATATTAAAAAAAAGTACTTACAATTAAGAAGCAGGCTCCCAACATAACAGCTTTCATTCTCACATCCAAATCCATGGGGAAAGTAATACCAAAATAATCGGTATCGGTGAAAACTTCTCTTAGAAGTCCGGACCATTGTTTAGAGATTTTCCCAACCTCAACAGAGCCATCGGCCGAGGTGATTTTGAACTCTACGTCACCGCAAATGCTCATTGTGCAAAAAGGACCTTCGACGCGCAAAACTGTGTCGCCGCTGGCATTTTTTATCGCGTAAGTGGGACAAAATATGCTCCATTCTTGCTCCACTGTACCTACTATCGTCCCGGGGGGCGATGACACTTCCATACTCTAAAAAAAACAGAAAAGGATGTAAATTTTACGAAAAAAAAATTATATAGTGCTGATAGCAAAAGAATATTTCCCCCTTAATTCATGCAAGAAGTTTTTTCTTTATAATTACCGCGAAAAAATCTGTCTGTCGGTTTGTCTGTTCAGAAAAAATAGTGACCATGGACACTCGAAACCTTTATGACTCTTCAAGCTTTTAGGTTGTGATTTTTTCATTAAAAATCAGGAAGTATTTCCCATTTTTTTGTCACATTTTTTTTTGCAACCAAATAATTTAGCTAAAAAAGTTTTTTTCAGTTTTGAATAAAAATTTCGAACTATTTTGTTCTTTTTTTTGGTAGCAGTATTTTTAATTTAAAACAAAAAATGCGCAGTTTTCTTTGATAACTTTGTGTCATAAAAAAAACAAGAATAGTGATAATTCACGAAGGTCAGTGAGAGTGTGCAAATTTGTTTGGGTTTGCGATAACTCGCTTATATGTCTGTCATATGATAAAAATTGTATACAAACTAAATGCCAAAGCAACTAACTAACTAGAAAAAAATTTCATAAACAATTGGACAGTAAATTAATTGACTGTATATTTTTAACGTGCCGTGAAGATATACATTTACCATGGCAATCCTTAATATTTTAATAACTGCTGATTATTAATAGCGAGTTATAAATTGAAAACTTTAAAGGGGGTAAATCCATGGTAACTGACGTTACAGCCGCCGAAAAAATGACACTTTCTTTTAAATATTTTATTACATTATTATTAAAGTTTGTTTGTTATTTATTATTATTAAAAAATGTTTCTTAAAAAGTAAAGTATTTAAAAGGAATTTATTTATTTTTGGCGGCTGTAACCTCAGTTATCATGGATTTACCCAGGGTTAGAGTTAATAATCGTGATTTAGCTGTGGTAAATGGTTAAGATTTAAATATACCGATATCGCCAACCTTAGGTGAAAAAAAAATAAATTAGCCTACCCTATAAAAAATTTCGGATTCAAACATATTGAAAATAAATTCAAACTGTTTGAATTAGTTTGAATCCGTTTTTGGAATCGCATTTGCGAATTAAAACGGATTAAAAATATTTTATTTTTAATCTGTTTGAATCCGAATCAATTCGCAAATGCTAAGTGAAAATGACTTTCCAATTCACAAAAACGGATTCAAACAGGTTCAAACGAATGAAATCAGATACGCATTTGCAAAAATTATATTCTGCATATCCGAATAGAAACGAATTAAAACGGATTAATATTGATAATTTGCTGCGAATAGAAATAATTCAAACTAATTCAAACGGGTTAAAAATATTTTATCCGTTCGAATCTGATTTTTTTTATAGGGTATACACTTGAATTTATAGCAGCAAGTTTTCTAGGTAGGGCTGCATTTTTCTAAATGTTGGTAATATTTTCGGTACCTATTTTGGTTATTATATGTTAACGCTCTGGATTTAATGTTTATCAAGAAATACCCTATTTATAACTAGGGTAGTTGTTACCTGTAAACAACACGGAAAACAACAAGAATCGCAAGCCAACGGCCGATGCAAATGAATAATCTCGTTGTTATAATTATCCATTATTTTCATGTCAAAAGGTCTGAGCGGGCCACAACAATTTCTCGTCAAACAATCCGAGTCTTCTTTGGCATAATAAACTTTTTGTCCCAGGCTATTTTTGACGGTAAATTTGTTTTTGGTTTCGAAACCAGTCAACGCTTCTAATACTTCCACCTTTTGGTGCACCAGGAGTTGATCAATCATAGTAAGGTATTCCAATCCGGGAGGGCAGTTGGGAATTCCTTGCGGCATAGTCATCCAACCACCTTTAATTAAAAAAAAAAACATTGCTACTTACCCCTCACGGCGGTCGCGAAGCCAATTTAAGTTTTAAAGAATGGCCAAAGCAAACAACCAGTGGATACTGGTAGAAGGGAGTATAGGCTATTCAACAGCAAAATCGCAGCAGATTCTTTTTGGAAGATAATGTTAAAAGTTCTGCGGGATGTCCCTGCTTTTTTTGCAATTTTAGGTTTAACCCACAAGCTCTAGTAAAAATTTGAATCTTTTATGCTTCAAGGGTCGAAATTATCGGGTACACATACAGCTGGGAACATTTTAGAGTTTTTTTTATATTTCTCGACAAATTATGAAATAAGACTATTCAAGAGAAAAAAATCTGGTTGTCACAATACTATCTATTTAGAAGAAAGAAAGCTATTCCGTTTTTTTTTTCTATTAAATTCAATGCATTGCAATGTTATCTTAAAGTTTAGTTTATATTAATGATAAAATTGTTTTAACATTGACATATTTTAAATATTCTTATTTTGTCTGATTAATTTGTAGGGGGCGACCGTAAAAGACGTCCGCGAAAATTCCGGAATTTTACCCCCCCCCCCTGCTTGTCCGATTTGGCCGAATTCCGGACCCCCCCCCCTAAAGGACATCCAAAACGCAGTAGGGTACCCCCTGTTTTTCTTTGATTTTCACTTTTTTATCATTATGAAAAAAAAAGAGATCAAAGCCCCCGTCATTCTGCTAAAAGTTTATTCTTATAATCAAACATAAAATTTTCTGTCAGATACTAAATAGAAAAACTTAAATCGTCTTCTTTATCCCATTATAAATTATTGAATTTGGAAAAAGTAGACGTCCGAAAATGGCCGCTTCTGTGCGATTTTGGAATTTAGGGGAAAGTAAAATTAGCTAAAAATAATAATGGTGTGTTCAAAACTAGGAAATGAGTCAGGTCAGGGTTCAATTCAAAAGTCCTGTATTATAAAATATTCCATCAACCTATTTTTCCAGTCATCGTACAGAGTGATACTGTCAGAGTGCGCAGTTTCGGGCTGCAGCAGCCCGGCTGCTGGCTCTCGTCAGTACCAAAAGTCATCCCTGTACGCTGATTGAAAGATGAATGTCGGTACAAAGATTGGAAAATAGATGGATGGAACATGTTATTAATACTTTTATAATGTTGATTAAAATTAAAAAAAAAATCCTGTTCTCATTGATGTTTTATATTTTTTATAACTTTATGAAATAAATCCTAGCAAAAATAGTTTTTTTTGTCTGCTAGTTTGACAATTTGTCTTTTGCAGCGACGGATTGACCTAGGCCCGCGCCTCACCCGAAGCTTATTAATATTATTATGTATAATTATTTTTAGGAGTAGAGAAAATGTAGGTCCTTGTATAAATTTATTAGAAAGCTTTCGACGATCCTAAACTCCTTGATGATTTCCTAGTATACGGCTCTTAAAAAGGAATTAGAAGGGCCCTGATACAAAAATTAAAAGCGCCCTTTGTATTTACAACAAGGGCCGGCATAAAAAGGTTGTTGTTTTTTAATTGATTTCTTTTGCGGGCCTTTAAAGGGTTCGCGGACGCACCTATGAGTATTTCGCGGGCCCTTTTTTGGTCGTTTGGGAAGCTCCTCAGGACCTTGCCGACCCGGGCCGTAAGTACCCAGTCCGCCACTGGTCTATTGCTTTATATGTGTCATAACTTCCTAAATAATAACTAAGGAATGCGTTGAGATTATTTATGTTATGATATTACCAATTGGTAAAAAAATAGTTTTAACTTGACTCAAAAATAGTTAAAACATTATGCATAAACACTTTAGAATATTAAAAAAATAAATTAGGAAAAATTAATTTACCTCTGTTCTTCATCTGATATGAACTTGTTGTATCCAATACTTTTCGGTGTTTTTTTAATTTTGAAAATTGTTCTCAATTTTTTAAGAAAAATTTTGCGTAAAATCTTCAAATTCAATTCTGTTCTTTTCTCGGACATTGTTAAGACTGATTTGTTATTGTCAATATTTCACTATTATCAATAAATTTATTGAAAAATAAATACACTATTATAAACAGAGATCAATAACTTCAGATGGACTCAAATCTGTTTTTGCAGTCAGAAAGCTGGTTAACATTTTCAGTTGGTTATTTTCTCCCGGCTGAATATTACATGTCTCAAAGTGCAGTATTAAGCTATCTTCAAATCGCCATGTTCTGGTTTCGGTTTCTAGAATGATTCTAGAATGATAAGCAGGTAAAAAAAACCCTTTAAATAGCCCAGCCTGGAATAAAATCGCCCTCAACAAAACTCTCATCCAAACTTTAGGCCTTCCAAAAAAAAAGTTACTCAGAACATGCCTCAATACCCCTTGGTTTATGAGAAACACCCAAATCCAAAGAGATCTCGACATGCCCCTCCGGAAATCATCCGTCATAGAAAGTATTTTATACAAAACAACCATCACTATAACCCCATCATCTTTAATCACCTCTATTACGATTAGGGGTCGTCCATAAAATACGTCACGCAAATTGACCAAAATTAATAATAAATGTAATGTAATGTATATGATTCGGTGAGTTAAAAATAAGTTTTTAGGGTAAACATCAGTTTTTAGGGTAGAAATAAGTTTTTAGCTACCTTTTTGAACATAGTCGGGAGAAAATAACTTGTTGAAAATATTCACCAGGACTTGAATATGGAACTTTTCTTATTTTCTTAGATATAAGCTTGATGAAAATATTTTTAAAAATAAATAAATTATTACTATTAGCACTATCAAACAATTAACATCTATTTCTTATAGGATATTATCTCTTAATACCAGTTCCTTTTTAATAGGTATCTTATCACTTTTCAAACAACTTAACAATTGTTTTACCCGAAAATACACTAAAACAGTAAAGTTTGATCTCATAATACATGTGTTTGCCAACAAGGTCTACCATAATACTGTTATTTTTTTTTATAATTGTTATTTTTGTAGATACCGAGAGACCCAATAATTGATCCGCGTGGTATTTATCAATCGCAGTTAAAATTTAATTTTATTAACTGTTAAATAATTTTTAGTCAAATATACAGGGTGATCTGTTTTAAGAGCAGAAAAAATAATAAATAAAGGGCTTCAACCGTTAATGATTTATTTCTTTCGCTCCAGAGTGTAAAATTTTGACTTTACTTCTCTCTTTTTTCTTTTAGGCAGTATTAATTCAAAATTATTTTATAGACTTTTAAAAGTATATAAATATAAGTATAAGTATATAAATAATTATGCAAATTTAATTCAGTTTAATATGACACTCCTGAAACTCTTTTTACGAAAAACAAAAACAAAAAATATAGTTTTTTAATTTTTTTTTTCAAAGTTTAACACTCAATAACTTTTTTGTTTTTAGGAGGATTTTTTTCAAAAACAATAAGGATCTTCCCCTCATAGAAGTTGATTTTTTCGTCTCGAGTTATCGTGTCAACAAAAATCGTGACATCAGACGGACAGACGGACATTTTCAAAAGTTTCTTATTTTTCCATAAAATACATTTGTATCCAAGAATTTTGTTGTTTAATAAGTTTTTTGGTTTGGACTTTTTTTTGAAAATTCGAAACTACCGTATAATTCTAGCGCGCGCTTTTTTCTTGGACTACCCTGTATATTTAAAACATATTATTTATGTTTACTAAACGGTATTTTTGATTATTTATATCTATTTTTTGACTTTATTATCGAAAAAATGCAAATTTTTATCAATATTTTTGAACATATTTAAAAATGCGTTTATATAGAGGTTTGGACCAAACAGTATCAGTAATACTTATTTAATATTTTACCGCTTTGCCACTTTAAAATATTATTAATATTTATAAAACTACTGGCTTTTTTTTTAATTTGCCTAATACCGGTACCGCGCTAGGCTCGTTCATATTAAAAATTCAGAATTATATTTTATAAAAAAATATTTTGTGGTATTTTTTGGTAAATAATAAAGTAATAACAATAATTATAAATAGTATTATATTCATATTTAATTATTAGTTTTTGTTATGAAATTTTGTTGTAAAAGAGAAATACTGAAGAACAAAATACTAAAGCGAATTTTTTACGGTAGAAAATTCCCGATTAACTGTAATATGATTGGACAGAAATAAACATGTGGTCAGAAATATTGTTAAATGATTGGTTGATAAAAAAGTTATTTTAAATCACTCTTATTAACTACCCTCAATTTCTTAAAATTGTAAGTACTTACTAAATGGTACATTTTGGCCCCCTGGGGGCATTCCGCCCCCCATTGGTTGGGTAACTGTGGGAGGATATCCGCCTGGTGGGTAAGGACCAGGCGCAAAAGATCCACTGTTTGGAGGATAACCTGCAGCACCTGGAGGGGGATAAGGTTGGTAACCTGGAGGAGCAGGGTATTGATGTCCAGGAGGTGGGGCTGGAGGATACTGACCTAAAAAAATGAAAACAGACAAATAAATAAACAGTTGCATTACTGTACCTTATCAAAACTTCCGCACTTTTAATTTTTTTTATTGGCAATTACCTCAGCAATAACTATGGGCAAAAAAGCCTAAAAAAAAACGAGATGATCATGGAAAACGGAAAGGTTCCGAAATCAGCGCATCAAGTATAGCCAGAATCAACAAAAGGTCCCTGTCAATTAAAAAAAAGTTTTTTTAGAGCAGTGTAATTCATGTGGTAAACATGCTAAAAGTGCTGAAGTTTTGACTCATATAAATTGATTAAAAAGTTTTTTTAAAAACTTTACATACTGTTATAGCCTGTTGGATAGTTCCCTTGAGGTGGAGGACCCCCATGTTGAGGCTGAAATCCAGGTTGGGGCCCGGGAGGCCCTGAAGGCTGTGGATAGGACATATTTTTGTTTTACTTCAATTAATAAAATCTAAAACAAACAGATAAACTAAATTACATTATATTACATCTGTCCAAACAATGATCACTTGAAAACACTGAGATAGGGACTTCAAATTTGGACCATAGTTCTGGGATATTTTTTTGGTAACAATTGGGGTGCAGTCAGGCATGGGCGGATTTAGGGGGGGGGGCATGGGGGCCATGCCCCCCCCCGCGAGATATATTAGCATAGAAATACCTTCAAAATTATATTTTTGGCGAAGGCGCAATTTTTTTCCTTATGGATGCCCCCCCTCCCCTTATGAAATATAGAAAGTTTTTTTTTGTTAGCAGCAGAATTTTATGTTATCAAGTAAATAATTCAGTTAAAAAACTATTTTTATTCACTTGTTGAATTACCAACATCTATATTTAAACCTAGTAACCAGAACAGCTACCACACTTTAATTATATTTAAACAATCATAGTTATTTTATAGAATTACAAGTCTCTAAAAATTAATTGTTATTAATATCACATACTAAACTTAAAAAAGGATGACTTCATGCTGAAGACTCTCCATGACCTCTATTTTTAGAGGAGGAATGTAATGAATAAGTAGGTCGCTAACCTTGAAAAAAAACCTGCAACAATTAAGAAAATTAATTTGATAAATTTATGTAGGTAATTAGCTATGATTAAAAAAGTTATTATTTAACTTTTATAGCCTTTTTTGCGATAAATTATTAATAACAAAATCGATGATTAATAGCTGAACAATTTTTAATTATTTAAATAACTATAAGAACGTATCCGTTTAAAAAGATTGATTAATTTAAATAGATATAAAAATAAACAATAATAAACATTGCCCTTACCTCAGTTTTTTGTCGTTAATAAAATAAAAACCATTTATTCAATGGTTTTGATACAAACAAAATTTGGGTTTTCTATGTAAAAAGGTAAAAAGATAAAAACACAAATCTACTTTACTGCACAAAGTGCTTGTAACATTTTTTTATAGAAATATCATTAAATAATAAAATTTATAACAACTCAAATAGAGAACGCACAATAAAAGTACTGTATATCAGATTGTCAAAAAAATTTACAGCGTTGCCAGCATGATAGGACGAATTCTCACGAAAAAATCATTGAACTAACATTTTTAGCATATACCAATTACGATGAACACTAATTGGTTTGGGATTGTGGATACTTTCCTATAGTTTTTATTAAAATAATGAAAAGTGCAAAAAAAAGTTTGAAACTGGTATTTGAAATCCTGAGACTGCGATAAAATCACCAAACCGGCAACACCGGTAAACCTTATAACTTGGACTTTTAACACCTCAGAAAAGAGAATTATATTTTGTAGTAATACATTAATGTTACTCCGTAAGATGTCCCCACTATTAAGTAGCGTGCAAATTTTAAACCATTGCCTACGCTGTTAACAAATTTGTATAGGGAAAAGTATTCTTTAAATATTTTTCCCTATCGCAAAAAAATAATAAAAAAAAAATAAAAAAAAGAAAAATAAAAAAGAAATCGAAAAGAAAAAATAACAAAAAAAACTTTTAAAAATTTTGAGCGGTGAAACATGGTAGGCGGAAATGATCTTTTTAAGGGACTCCTCGCCTTCGATTTTTTTTTAAATTTGCATAATATTTTAAATATTTTATTCATAGTGCGTAGCTCTAAATTGTCATTTCCTAGTTTGGACTTTTTACCCCCCACTTCGTGGCTACGCGCTTGGAGAAACTAAAAAAAAGAAAAAAATAAATTCAAAACAAAGGCTTTTTTTCTTGAGGAGAGTTATAATTTTTCTAATTTTATTTCCACCGCCTAACCCCACCTTACTTGTAACTTTTGAACGACACGAGATATCGATTTTAAAATTTACCATAGGACTTTTAATTATAATAAAAATATCTTTTAAAATTTGTCCTTATTTTTAAAAAATTCATAGAAAAAATAAGTTTGGCAACATGGTTGGCAAATTTTAAATTTTAATTTTTATACGACTGCGCGATTTTTTAAAGGGTCTGGATCCCTAACCGTATTTCTTTACAATTCTTTCTTGTAGGTACCTCGTCATTTTAAGTCCAACGTCTTTTTGAAACTTGTTCTTTTAAAAAAAATTAAGTGTTTTATTTTTAATTTTATTTTTTATCACAAAAATCAAAATGGTAAGTAATTATTATTTTATTTTCCTTATTCCGTCTCTTTAAATTTGCATTTTATAAAATATTTTTTAATGGATACTACACAGAGATATTTTTTCAGTAAACTAACTAATAAAAAACAAATTACCGCGAATTACGGTAAAACGAGCGGTAAAATTATATGCACCGATTTTATGTCGCGCGTTTAGATTTTAAAGGTGTTTACGGAAAAAATCCCTTTGTGTGCATCCATTACCACTTTTACACGTTGCGCTCACTTCCAGGATTTATAAATCGCGATTGTTACAGAAGTTATAAATCCCGGTAGTTGGGCTGCATGGGAAAAGGGACGGCCCAATTTAAAAATCCCAGCAATCAAATAAAAAAGTGTATACCTAAAAGTATTTAAATATTTTATCTAAAGGTTCAGCCGTTTGCGTTCGTATACGATATATAATCGATACCTCACTTCTAAACTGATGTATCTCGAAACTAGGTCAGTTCTGTAACGCATCAATTCACCGAAGGGTACTCGAGCTCTCAGAGTTGTGAAATAAAGTCGAGAGTCCTAAAAAATCCCGAAAAAAATTAAAATTAATTTAGTTTTCTTATAAAGAAACATTATACGTTCCGTTTTAGTACCTGAACTGAGTCTACTCAATACATATATTTTTTTTACTTTTTAGTTAATTCAAAGTTAAAAAAAAGAAATGTTTATAGAACCTGTTTTATATGCTTTCACATATGCTTTCGCATGTTGTAATTTATAGGTAATAAGTTACTGTATGTTTAAAATTTCAGGATCGGGATCTCGAAACATTTTTTTGATTTGGGAAGTTTGGGGCTCCGGGATTGGCATTTAGGGACTCCGGGATTGAGATTTCGGGACTCCAGGATCGGGATCCCGAAAACTTGAATCCCTAGTATCACAATACAATAGTTTAGAACTGAGGTATCGATATCTGCCAGTGTAAACTGTATTTGTTTTGAATGATTGTTTTTTATAAACCAAACCAATATTGGACTTTTTTTAAATAATAAAAAATAACTTGAGTATCGATAAAACTGCATAAAGAATTTCATCAAATTATATCGGTAAATCGATTTTAATTAACACACTGGTACTTTTGATAGGTAATTAATTAATTAATAAATTTGAATTCAAACGTGTATTCAAACCATTTTTTTATTTTTTATTTTAAAATTATTATTTATTTTTTCAAAATATTTTTTTATGACACTTTTTTTTGAAAAAAGTTTTTTGAAAAAAAAAATATTTAAAGCGATTGAATCATAGGGATATTTTTTATTTTTTAGCGTGAAGTTATTTCCCTACATGTTGGCCAAGCCGGAGTACAAATTGGAAACGCGTGCTGGGAGTTGTACTGTTTGGAACACAATTTAAAAAAGGATGGATACTTCGATGAAAACGCAAAGAAAAATGATGACAGTTTTTCCACGTTTTTCGCCGAAACTGGCGGCGGGAAACATGTTCCAAGATCTATTTTTATTGATTTAGAACCCTCTGTAATTGGTAAGAATTTTTTCATAAATAATTTTACTCTAATTTTGGATAGTTTTATGTCCTTCTTTCTACACGACAAACGAGGGTTGAACCCCCTATGAAAAATGACCAATAGAAATCAAATACAAACCAATAGAAATTTGTATTGGTTTTTATTGGTCTCTATTGGTTTTATTGGTCTTTATTGGTATTAAAATTAAACTCTATTGGTTTATATTGGTCTGTGTTGGAAAAAATTTTTACTGGTTATTACCAATACAAAACGTATTGGTCTGTATTGGTTCTTTTCCAAAATATATGTTATTTTATTGGTATGTATTGGTTTAAATTGGATATTATATTTATTGGTAAATACCAATACAAAACTTATTGGTCCGTATTGGTTTATTTAAATATTTTTTTTAATATATATTGGTATCTAATGGTTTATATTGGACTTTATATTTATTGGTAAGTACCAATACAAAAACCTTATTTTTGTATTGGTTTGTATTGGTTTATATTTGACCAAATATCGATATTATATTTATTGGTAAATTCCAATACAAAAACTTATTGGTCTGTATTGGTCTTTTTTAAATATTTTTTTTTATATTGGTATCTAATGGTTTATATTGGATATTATATTTATTGGTAAATACCAGTACAAAAACCTTCTTTTTTGTATTGGTTTATATTTGACGAAATATCGATATTATATTTATTGGTAAATACCAATACAAAAACTTATTGGTCTGTATTGGTCTTTTTCAAATATTTTTTTTATATTGGTATCTAATGGTTTATATTGGATATTATATTTATTGGTAAATACCAGTACAAAAACCTTCTTTTTTGTATTGGTTCATATTTGTCGAAATATCTATATTATATTTATTGGCACATACCAATACAAACACTTATTGGTCTGTACAGACCAATACGTATTGGTCTTTTTCAAATATTTTTTTTATATTATAATATTAATACCAATTGGTATCTAATGGTTTGTATTGGATATTATATTTATTGGTAAATACCAATAAAAAAAACTTTTTTTTTTCTATTGGTTTGTATTGTTTTATATTTGATATTATATTTATTGGTAAGTACCAATAAAAAAAAAATATTTTTTCTATTGGTTTATATTTTATATTATATTTATTGGCAAATACCAATATAAAAACTTTTAATATTATTTATGTTTGAAACTGCCCCTTGTCTGGGTTGAATCTGCCTCGCTCTGGGGCTGATTCAGCCATTTTGCAGCCTGTGATTTAAACAGCAAAAAAAAATATTAAATATTTATTTTATAAAATTTTTAACTACAGCTATTTATAGACAAAGGTTTGAAGTTTACGACAATGGAAAAATTATTTTGAAATATTTATATTTTACAAAGATATAAATTTTTTGGCAAAAAGCTTTTTGGCTTTGGCACTAGTCGTTGAACCTTCCCCTACAATTTCCAATAAGATACATTTTATCTTTATTGGTCCGTATTGGTACATTATTGTACCGGTAAAATCCAATATAAACCAATATACCAACTTCTACAAATTATATTGGTAATTTCCAATAAGATACATTGTATGCCTCTCTATTGGTCTGTATTGGTCTCTATCGGTTATTTTATTGGAAAGCCCATTATAAACCAATAGAAAACGACTTACACAAGATTGTATTGGTAATTTCCAATAATACGTTTTTCGAGTCTCTATTGGTTTTTTTTCGGTTTGTATTCGGTTATTGTACTGGTCTATATTGGAGTTTACCAATAGAAACCGACTTACGTAAGTCGTTTTCTATTGGTCTGTATTGGTATATACCAGTTCAATAACCGAGTACAAACCTCAAAAAAACCAATAGAAAATTTCTTCTGTTCTCTATTGGTCATTTTTCATAGGGCCACTACATAATATTTGTACTAGGACGAGATTTTGGTGAGGTTTTTGACATAAAAATCAAAGATTTTTGAGCGTTTTGGTGGAATTTCTGAGAACTGAAAATCTTTGAAATCTATTTAAGTGTTTTAAATTTGAAGTCGATATATGAACTCGTTCGGGGACTGACTTTTGGACCGCACTTTATATATACGGCTTGTGTTTTAGATTCTGTGCGATTGGGAGAGTACCGTAACTTATATCATCCAGAGCAACTGATAACTGGTAAAGAAGATGCAGCCAATAATTATGCCAGAGGGCATTATACAGTCGGCAAGGAAATCATTGACAGAGTATGTGATAGAATAAGGAAATTGTCAGATCAGTGCGATGGTCTTCAAGGGTAATAATAATACTAATAATAACAATAATAATACACTTACATACTCGGATATCCGAACGTTCTAAATATTTGAAAGGAGCAAGACAAATCATTGATGTTTTGCTTTTTGCCTTAAATGTTCCTACAATTTTTTCAAGAGAAACAATTTTGAGGCAAAAGCGGAAAATCTATAAACATAAATCGTATCCTTTCAAATTGTCAGGACCTTTGGTTATCTAGGATGTTTTTAATTTTTTAAGGTTCCTTATCTTCCATTCATTCGGAGGAGGAACTGGCTCCGGATTCACCTCACTTTTGATGGAAAAATTATCGGTCGATTATGGAAAGAAAAGTAAACTGGAATTTGCTGTCTATCCCGCCCCTCAAATTGCAACCGCCGTTGTTGAACCTTACAACTCCGTTCTCACCACACACACCACTTTGGAGCACTCAGACTGCGCATTTATGGTCGACAATGAGGCTATTTACGACATTTGCAGAAAAAGATTGGATATTCCAAGACCAGGCTATGAAAATTTAAACAGATTAATTGCCCAAATCGTTTCTTCTACAACTGCTTCCTTAAGGTAATATTTATAAATTATTTATACACCCGGGTATAGGTACATTTTGATATATTCACTTTGTTGTGTGAATCCGTGGTTACCCGTTTTTTACACTGTAATACAGTGACTGTATACTGATATATTAATTTATTTTAGATTTGATGGTGCAATGAATGTTGATCTAACTGAGTTCCAAACTAACTTGGTGCCTTATCCCAGAATTCACTTTCCTTTGGTGACGTACGCCCCAATAATTTCTTCAGAAAAGGCTTTCCACGAGCAAATGTCTGTATCAGAAATAACCAACTCCTGTTTTGAACCCGAAAATCAGGTGAAGATTCTTTTTTTACAAATAGCAACCATTTTTTTTTTCAAATTATTCGCTTTTCATAATTCAGCAAAGTATAATACTTGTTATTTTTTAATCTCTATCTAGGGTTAATGGTTTTTATCAAGGCTTTTTCCTTAGGAAAGTAATTCGTTAGTAAAAAATCTAATTTTTAATGCTTTTTGTACATTTCTCCACGATTTCCGCTTCTGTCTGTAGGTATATCTGTCCGGAAAAAATTGTGATTATGATAACTCAAGAACGCTTGAGGCAAATAATTCAAATTTGGAACAGGTTCCTTACCCAAACTTCTCCACTGGATTTTTTTTGGTTTGCGGTAAGAGTGTAAAAACCTCGGTAAAAACTATTTTTTTTTTAAGTATTCTTTCGTAAGCACCAGCATTTTTACTAATGATAATATTTATTTTCAGATGGTAAAATGTGATCCAAGACATGGTAAATACATGGCTTGTTGCATGTTGTATCGTGGAGACGTGGTTCCAAAAGACGTAAACGCCGCCATTTGCGTGATAAAAAGCAAGCGTACCATTCAATTTGTTGATTGGTGTCCAACTGGTTTTAAAGTTGGTATTAACTACACACCACCAACTGTAGTGCCCAATGGAGATCTAGCTCGAGTAAGTCTCCTAAAAATTCCAAAAAATGGTATTTAATTGCATTCTTCTATTAAAAAAATGATGTATTTCCCAGAAAAACAATGGAGCAACCTAAGTGTGTGCAAGTGTGTGTGGGCCCCCGCCCCGAAGGGGCCGCCAGCTCAAAAGGCACACTATGTAATTCTCTCCCCATAGAGTTATTTGGAAAATGCGCTAACCTCAAAATTAAAAATCCCATTCGGAGCTGAAATAAAAATTAACTAAATTAATTTTCTTTTCAAATTCTGACCTGTTTCAAAATGCGTAGCATTGAAATTTCTTTAAATCTTCGCCTGCGGCCCGGAACTAAATGACAATATAGTAATCACATTTTTATTAAAGGTCCCTATGGAGTCGTTTTGAAAATGGACTACCTTCAAATTTCAAAATAATGCGTGTCCTTTAAAATTCTTAAAAATTCGACAAATTTTTGGACAAGGGCAGCTAATTTTTAGTTACGCAACTGTAGAAAAATAAAAATTTCTTCTTTTGGAGTCACAAAAATAATAACTGTTTCAGGTCCAAAGGGCAGTTTGTATGCTTTCCAATACCACGGCAATTTCAGAAGCCTGGGCCAGGCTGAACAACAAGTTTGATTTGATGTACGGAAAGAGAGCTTTTGTACACTGGTAAGATATTTTTACGAACTAAAATTAGTATCATATTATACCTATAGTACGCGAAGTCTTTATCCTATAGAAATCCTATGTAAACCACGTGGAACCACGCGGTTAATTTTTTCGTTTTTCAAATAAAGAAAAATTAAAAAAAAAATATTTTGAAAAAAAATTGTAATTTTTTATTTTTTTTTTTATTTTTTGAAAACATTTTTTTTATTTTTCTCTTTTGAAACTGATCTTCACGGTTTATTTTTAGGTACGTCGGTGAGGGTATGGAAGAGGGCGAGTTCTCGGAGGCCAGAGAGGACTTAGCCACTTTAGAAAAGGACTACGAAGAAGTTGGAAACGATTCTCCAGCGGATGGATCAGTAGATTACCAAGAAGATGAAGAATATTGAAGAATATTAAATAGGGGAGGTACCCGGGAGCCACTAAAACCAAAAGTTTGCATTTTTTTTAATTTTGTGCAAATTTATTCTTTTAATTTTATTTTATTTCCTTAAAAAAGTGTGTATTTTTAACAACCCCCTTATTATAAAGTTATCAACATTCTATAGTTAAGTTATTAATAACTAAAAAAACATGTGGCGCTGTTCAACAATTACGTCACATATTTTTTGTCATTTTTCGACCCCCCTGATCTGACTCCTCTCTACCGGTTGTCATTTTTCATCACCTTCTTGTCAACCCCCTCTCCCCTGGAAGGTGACGTAATTGTTGAACATTGTATTATTTTTTTATGATTGTATCATAAATTTTTTTTAAATTATTATATGTATATATTAAATTATTTTCATATGAGAATTACATCTCTACTTCAATATTTAAAAAAATAAGTTTTTCTAGTTTGAATTTTATAATACACTGTAGTACTCAATAAAATAATATGTTTTAAAATATTTGTTTTTATTACAACTTGTCAAACTTGCCAAATACTTTGTTGCGTTTGTTAAATTATAAGCATATTTTTGAAAATTGAACTTTACAGTTTAAAGGGGTAACTACCACCCTCAATAAATTGCCTTCGCCACGGATGTTTTTCAGTGAACATTCTGGGAAAAATACGATTAGGTTTATTTATAAACCATATAATATATATTTTTAAATTTATAAATGTTAAAATATAATTATTTTCATAGTCGTTCATTTTGAGAAAAATACGAAAAAAATACGAATATATGTATTTAAACTAAATATATAGTTTATATTATAAACAAAAAGTTGGCAAAATTGTGCTTGCTAGGGCTCTGATTACACAGCCCCACAAAAAAAAAAAGTCCGGATCTCTAGACCAGACATGTGTATCCTTATGTATTTTGGCCCGCTGAATCCGAATCCGAGGTCAGAAAAAGCCCTACACCCCAGGAATTGGCCCCAGAGGCCGAAAATGGCCGCTGAAAGGTGTGAAACGGGAATTTTCGGCCTCTGGGGCCAATTCCTGGGGTGTAGGGCTTTTTCTGACCTCGGATTCGGATTCAGCGGGCAAAAATACATAAGGATACACATGTCTGGTCTAGAGATCCAGACTTTTTTTTTTTTTTGTGGGGCTGTGTTATTTTATACCACAGAACACCCCCACTTAACCAATCCCGCCCGCTTTACACCTTTGCGTTTTATATATATATATATATATATATTTATATTGTGGCGCCCTCTTCTGGTGGGATGAATTAACCATAAATTTCAACACCTAAGTCAAGTTACCGTTCTTGGTTACTCAATGATCTAACCGTTGTTAAATTGGTTTGTTTGAAGAGTATAGATGTCGCAAACATGTCGAATCCAGCATTTGAACTGAAACCTTGCGCAGGTCCGGTCTGTGTTTGAACAAGAGGGGGACTCAATTCCGATTTGTTCCTCGTGGCTTTACGTTTATGAATAACACTTCGAGATGAACACTACTATCTCAAGATGGCGAAGTTTGGTTGACTGTTTTTTGAAATGGATAGCAGTAATCTGATAAATGACAATATTGCTAGTATATCCAAAACATTGGATTCTGTGTTGTGCTGTTACAGGGTAGTGTGTATAAAGTAGTGAAATTGGCCAAAACTAAAAGACTGAACAATGCGTGAGTTTAAAGTAGTTGTTCTCGGATCGGGTGGGGTTGGGAAAAGTGCACTGACGGTACAATTTGTTTCCGGATGTTTTATGGAAAAATATGATCCCACGATAGAAGATTTTTACCGTAAAGAGATCGAGGTGGATAATTCTCCGTGTGTGTTGGAAATCTTGGACACAGCAGGTACAGAACAATTCGCCAGCATGCGCGACCTCTACATAAAGAATGGACAAGGGTTTGTGGTAGTTTATAGTCTTACAAATCACCAAACTTTCCAAGACATCCGGCCTATGAAAGAGCTTATCACCAGAGTAAAGGGCACAGAGAGGGTGCCCATCCTACTAGTCGCCAACAAAGTTGATCTGGAGCACCAACGTGAGGTAGAATCTGCCGAAGGCAGTAATCTGTCTCAAGTATGGCAATGTCCCTTCATCGAAGCTAGCGCAAAAAATAAGACCAATGTCAACGAGGTGTTTGCAGAAATAGTACGAGAAATGAACTTTAGTCCCGAAAAGGAAAAGACAAGTTATTGCTGTTGTGCTGTGCTCTAATAGTGGGCCCTTTTTCCTCTAAATTATGGGAACAATGTGTTTGTTTTGTTGAACAGATGACACATGCACATATGTGTGCTAAGTGTGCATCTACAGAAGAGACTGTTTTTATTCGTTTGTTCAACTGCATTACATACAGTTTGCGCCAATCCTAAATGGATCATGTTATTTGTAAATGCTCATGTCTAGTATACTTACTTCAATGGCTTAGAACTGCACAATATCTATATTTTTATACATTGAACAAAATCTTCGTAAATGATGCAAAAATATTTTATTTACTAGTTTTTTAAATTGAACCATATCTACCGTAAGATCTATTGATAGTGCCTGAATATAGAGAATCACTCAAATCGCGACTAATTTCCTTGACGGTCTAAAAATCGGTACCCCGTTAGTACTGTTCCTACGGATTTATGTCTTTTGTAAGTCTGTCCTCGAGTCTGTCGATATGTCATAGGCCACAACTCCATTTAAGAGACACAATGGGCCTCATCCATACCGAAAAATATCATATTATGGTTTTGTAATTATGAGCTCATGTATATATTTATATATTATAACATAATTTTTATCAAAGATCTGTGTTTTGTAACATAAAAATAAACTTTTTTCAATCAAAAAGTGACGTGCTTGAACGATGCGTGCTTGTAGAACTAAACTAATACATGTTTTTGTAAGTAAATAAAATGTTGCCGATAGGATGTGTGTTCTGAGAGCCAAAAAGGATTTGTGATATATACGTATTATAATAAAAAAAATTAAGTGAAGCCCATTGTTTCATTTGTGCCGGAAAATCAGCATTTTCTAATTATTTTTTATTTTCCGCCAGGTATTATTTTTAATTTTACTGCTATCTAACCAACCAGTGTAATAACTGCTTTAATTTGCTACTTAAAAGCCATTATCTATAATGTAACGTACGTAACCTTGGAACGAAATATTTAACAAACATGACAGACTAACTTGTCATTTTTACGTTAAATATCTGTAAAACGGCTGCTCTACTAATGTGTAACGTTTCACAACTCAATAGTTAACATTTATTTCAAATATTTCTTATTGCAAAACACTATTCTTAATCTATTAGTTACTAACCTACTAACTATAACAATACTTTGCATGTTATACAAGGTGTATGGAATATATTCTACATTTTCTAAACTTTTGCTGTTTTAAAAAATCCTTCGACACGTCGATTTTTATTTTTAGATTTTCACATGTCACTTTTACTACCTTAACTTTTTTTAATGTAAAGTCCAGTGGCACTGGAACCTAATACTGATGTTTGCTATCGCCCCCTGGGGGTGAGGTAAGAATTTTTGTTGTCAGATTCAGTTTCAGCGACCTCACAAACCCTTATGTACCAATTTTGACGAAAATATTGTAGACATTTAAAAAATATTGCACTTGCCCTCCGGAGGTAAAGTTAAAAAAAAATTATTATCAGATTAAGTTTTAGCGACATTAAAAACCCGTATATCAATTTTCAATAAAATATATGTAAATTTTTACCAAAAAAAACAAAAAAAAAAACAGTTTTTGTTCCAAAAATGAAAAAGCAATTATTGAATACAAAATTTCTTAATAAATTTATTTTTGAATTTCTTGAAACATTTACATTTTAACTGAAAAAAAAAATGAACTAGATATAATTTTACCAGAAAATACTTTAGACTTTTAAAATGTCAGTTAAATAAAAATGGGTATAAAAATAAGAACAAAAAAAACGTTACAGGTTTAATAAATAAAATCTTTGGACACCCTGTATATTTATTATCAAATATTTTGTAATTGTCCTTTAATCATAACATAAACTACTAATTAATTAACAACACTATTTACCTTGATATTTTAATATCAACTTTCAAGATATATCACCAAACAAATTTTAGTTTTTTAAAAGGTTTTATTTTTTTCCACGACCCTAAATAACACTAGTTTACAGGATTTTGCGTCCAAGTTCAACATTTTCACGTATTTACCCGCAAAGACAAATCCTTCGAGAAAAAATCTTCAAAATGGCCGAACTATTTATCTTTAAAGAAAGTATTTCTATTAAAATTAGCTAATAACATTATTAAGGTGCTAAAATTATCAAAAAAAAACATAATGCTGGACAATTTTGGCACCGTTAAAATATTCACAAGCTTTAATGTCAAGGTAATCCTGGTAGAAAGTATTTCTATAAAATTTACCCTAACAAGAAAAGTAAATAAATTTTTTTTTCAAAAATGAAACAAATTCCACGAAAACCTTTTTTTTGCATTTGAAACTTTACAGTTATCTCAAATATCAGTAGTAATAACAAAAAAATCTGTTTCTAAGGTTCAATAATTATAATTATTGAAATTTATAACGATTTGTGAAAAAACTGCGCGATGAATCTTTTTTTATGGTGAAATCGGTTTCAGCGCATCAAAAAACATAGGAAATGATAGGTTTGAACTTTTAGGAGTGCTAAGTTTTAGTGCTTAGCGTTTTGATGCGTTACGAGGGGGCTATTTATAGGGGATACGTCTAAGCGTTACAGAGCGTTAAATGGGGGAGGTGGGTCAAAATTTCATAATTTTGGGTAACGTTTTTAAAGCATGATCCCTGAATAAAATTAACCGTAAATGTTTAAGGTTTACCGGAGAAATAAATGTTCGAAAGATTATTAAATTTTCATTTTGCATTTGGCCACTTTTTTCAGTGTAGTTTATGCAATAATATTTTTGTTTAGGTAATCTTTATAAAAAAAACAGGTATTTCTAAAAATAAAACATGTATCCGAGTCTCGGACTCGGAGAAAATTGAAAATAGAAATGATTTTCGAAGGTTTATTCTTTAATTTTTATAAAAAGATATATTGTTGTGCTATTTATATAATATCCCACATGGTTTTGGTTTGAATAGATCAGTAGCTTTTTGTTTGAATTCTATTTTCGGGCATGTGTTTATTTACATTCTATTTCTACAGAGGGTTCTGGCTAAAAACCCCCCAGCGTATGCGAAATTCCACGCAAAAAGGGTATTTTTTGCAAAAAAAAATGGATATATATATTTTTTTTTTTTTGCAATTTTAGATGCATGAAGAAACGAGAAAATGTTATAAAAGTGAATGTTAAAAATGTCAATCTGTCTGCCTGTCTTTCTGTAATAAACAGAGTTGATACTTTCATTACAACAAGAATTTTAATTATTTTTTATTTTTGGTGTTTCTTTAATACATACCTATGCCGAATAAGATTATATGTCTGTATAGAGACGTATAATCTTATTCAGCATAGGTATGTATTAAACAAACTGACCAAAAATTAGAAATAATTTAAAATTCTTGTTGTCCGACCCTGTTATTGTAATGAAAGTATCAACTCTGGTAATAACCTAACTTTTCTTAAAGCTTCGTTAAAGCCCTAATAAACATTTTACCCAAAAACTGGGAAATTTAATAAATATATGTTGCTATGGTAAAGTATTAAAGTGGCCAGTAGTACTAATCACTTTTATTAATAATACTGGCCCAGAACTTAGGCATAATTTATGTTACGGTTTGGATGATTAGTAGTAAAGGCTCGTAACATTTTTAATTTATGACTAATTAGTATAAGTTATATGTTTATGTTTTTAGCAGAAATACTCTAATATGTTACTAGTGGTTAAGGTAAATTAACCTGCTTGGCTGACGCCTCGCAGGTTAATTTTCTCATCGGCAATATCGGTTTACCCATGAGTGCCATACAAGGTTTTATCCAATAAATAGCTTAGACATTCATATTTTTATTAAAAATTTTAATGACATTTACCAGAAAATAATTTGACAAGTGACAGTTAAGTGGGTAAAATAAATAATTATCCACTCAATAAAGTAAAAGCCACGCGGGGGTTATTATTGAGTTTATCTATTTAAAATAAAGCTGGTAATTGTCTCATTATCTGTATGTATTGGATAAAAATATATAACATCTCATTTTTTACACTTTTTACACAAAGGTTCCATTTCTTGTGGAATGTCACAGATTAGACCTTCAACAGTGAGCATTCAAGTTAAGTATTATTATATTATAAACATTAAGTAAATGTAATAATTCGTATAAAATATTTTTTAAAACCACATTAGATAATTTTCTAGGCAATGTGGTTTTTATATCTATGGATTCAAAAGTTATAACTTTTAAACGTCTTTTTAAGTAACTACTTAAATACGGACTGTACAAGGAAAATGTATTGTGGGTGATCACGCGAAAAGGGACCTGAAGGTAAAAACAATATTTTTGGGTTTTGAACATTTCTACAGGTAGGTAAATCATTCCAAATATAACAATTTTTTCCTTTAGGTCTCTTTTCGTGACCACTCATATTCATAAATTTTGTTTTGCTACCTGTCTTTTTATATAGAAAATAATTTGTTTTTATTTATATTTTCCTGGTTGAAATTAGTTGAAAATTAGTCATTTTTGATTCAACCTAATGTGGACGTGTAGGAAGTGTTTGTAAATAATATTACACCATAGTAATCTTGGTTGAGAGAAAACAATGTAGGTTGCAGTTAAAAGTTATATTGCTAAATAAACCACCTGTTTTTAAAATATATTCTCTAAAACCTATAGGCCAATCAAATTAGTATTAGACCGGGAATTAGTAACGCAGGGAATTCCGGGAAATAAATCAGGAAATTTTCTTAAAAAAACTGGAATTTTAAGTATCAGTCATTATCCCAAATAAAAAAGAAGCTTATGGCATAAGTACATGGCCGAATTTACTAAAGTTGTCGCCATAGGCACTATATAACATGCCGGCCCCCGAAAAGAAATTAATCCACGGCATTCTTATACACATTTGTTGAAAAAAAAAGGTTGTCAAATAAAAATTTTGTCCGCCTAACATTTGTAGTAGTATTCTCAATGGAGAATTGCCCTGTTTAGGTGCAATGTTATTTTAGAGCATTTGATCTTAAAATCGCGATATATTTTTCTGCGGAGAGTTTTTATAGTTTACTACTCGTTAAAAAAACCTACAGATTTTTTGAATTTTTTTTTCCTGCAAGTTGACTGGTTTTCTCCAATTTAAATGGCTTATTAAACGTTTTAATTAACATTATACTTTAGGTATATTTTAATTAGAATTACACAAATAGTGTTATTTTAACAATTTAACCGTTTACGTCATTTGCCGTATTATTTTAAACTGTATAATTTGAATTAAATTAAATAATGACAATTTTATTTTATTAAGGTCGCACAATATTTAAATTATTTATTTTACAAGTTAAACCATAATAGTCCAAAATGATCAAAATTAGCGTTATGTAATACTTGAACGTTCCCATAGATATAAAAAAAATCAAGATAACTTTATTTTAGCATAAATTCTTCGGTATAAAATGAACTTTGGCTGAATAGAAATGAAATATGCCATAAATGTCATAAGCGATATTTAAAAAAGAAGTTATTGGAAATAAGATTAATGGGATGAAAGGTGAAAATATAATTTATAATGACGTTTCTTAATGCACACTTTTTTATTTATATTCTTAAATATTACCACGAATTTTGAAGTATGTACTGGTAGGTACTGCAAGGCATCTTAAGGTATTAAAATATCTCGAGTAATTTAGGGTTCCGTACCTAGCTTTTTTTACTTTTTTTTCCTTTCTATGCCATATCTCCATGCCTTAGCTCAAAAATGCATATGAATTTTTTTTAGAGTATTTTTTGAGCTTTCTTTTGGTAAACATATTTTTCATACTATAATTAGTAACGAGTTATCGATAAAAAAATATTGTTTTTGCTGATTTTTCTCCTTTTGACCCCCTTACCCCACTCTCATAAGATCTAAACTTCTTTATAATGTTCCTTAAAAATCCATAATTTTTTTTTGAAATCAGAAAATTTCATACTCAAGTGCTCATAGGCACACGGAAAATGCTTATATCCGGAAATAAAGTTCCCCGGGGCCCGGGCTGGCACTGTCCAGCCCTGAATGTCGAGGTACAACACTTTAGAACGGAGTTATCAATATTACCTTTTTCGTATTTCCAGAAATTATAACTTTCTAGCATTATCTTCTTAAAATTATCTCAAAAATCACTAATAATGATTCATTAGGTCCTACAAGTCTTCTTTTCTTAAGCTGTCAAAATGGGGGTGGCATAAAGGATGAAACGGAACATTAAGTTCCTTATGGGATTTTATAAGATTTCAAGAAACTTAATACGATTTCAAGTTTTTCATAAGATTTCATGCAGTTTTTGGAATTACCATATTAAAATTCAAGATATTTCGTGAGATTTGGTATGTGTATTGGAACTGGTTTTTATCGAAAACTTTTTATAGGGTATTTTATCCTTTTAACTTTTGGGAAAGTATTGTTAGCAGACGTCATTTTATTGTATTTTATTTATCTAATAATTGATAGGTTCCAAAATACCATTTAATATTTCTAGAAATACTAATAATGTAAATTTGCAAAAATTTTACCTGAGTTGACTCATCTGATAAATAAATGAAATATCATAAAATATGTTCTCGATATGTTTTAAAAACTTGTTTACTTTAGGTTTTATCACGTAGTTTTTATTTTCTCTGAAACCGTTGAAATTTATAGGAAAGCGACATAAGGCATTTAAATCCTATCGGTACACAGATATAGTTTTAACCACGTCATACTTAAAATCCAGCCAGTCAGGGTCAAAATTAAACATTTAGCAAACAGATAAAATTAAATATAAAACAAGTTTTAAAATTTCGACCTATATCTCTAAACTAATATTTTTTAACTCGAAATTTTAGGTTAAAACTCCAAAATTTAAAAATTCCAAATTATGTCTCAAAATTTTATACTAAAAATTCGAGTTAAAACATAACATTTATTATTGTACTAAGTGGCTGCGGCTTGGCGCTTCTGGCTCTTGGAAGTACCAAGAGTTATCTCTGTACTCTAATCGAACATTTTATTTATTCGTTTAAAAATAAAGTCTAGTATATAAATTGTATATTTATGCACCATCTATTTATAAACGGCGTTTATTAAACGCCGATATATCTGTTAAAATGGGGAAAGCAAAAATTCCCTGAATTCGTAAATACTATGATGTTTGTCTAAGAAATAATTAATATTGATTCATTCATAAAATATTACGTTTTAATGTTTTATTCAATGAATGTGTTTTACGTAACTTTTTTTACTTTTATATCTTTTATATGGTATTAATTCTTTTGATTTAACAGTCAAAAATGGGTCAATGTTTCGTATAAATACGAGTGATGGAAAAACGCAACACGTCCACTTTTTTTCGAATATGAGTTACCTATCTACACCATTGTAAAATTTTGCGTTACGTATTTAAAGTGGACTTGTAGTCCTGGAGCCCACGCCTCACCGTTGAGACTTTGTATATGTGTTCTTTATGTCCAGTCAAACAACTTCTTACATAAGAAATTTCTCGGTAGCGAGGCGTTTTTTTTTTGGGACCAATCCTTAACTTTAGGGCGTCCGACAACGGTATTGTCAGAAAATTTTTGTCTGACAAGATTACCACTTTATTTTAAATATTTTTATTAAACGATCCTGAAAAAATCAGCTGTGAGGTGCTAAATGTTATGACGTCATAACTAACCTAACGTGGTATATTGGGCGTGGCTTTCGGACTATTAGTGCTTTTTTCCTTTGGAGTCTTCGAGCGTATTTAAACAGTAATGCGAAATACAATTAGTGCATATCATATTAAAAAATATAAATATATTTATATTTTATGTAGACTCTTTTGTTTTGTACAGGTACATGTGCAGGTGATTCATTAACTACTGTTAACAACTAGAGAGTTAATCGGAAATACAGTTAATTTCAGAACTATTTGGAAAACTGCGAAAGATCCGTCACGTAGCAAGTCACTACGCACAAGAATTCACATTAGAGCCCTAAATATGCAAATTGTAAAAAAATGTTTTTTCGCGAGAAGTTTCGTTTCTGGATTCTCGTGAAACGCTAGATCCCATGCTTTTGGCTCCTAATTCTCGGGAGATAACGAACAATTTATATATTTTTCTTGGTCCCTAAGTGCTATCCTTCCAGTAAAAAATCTTTTGGTGGGTACTTTTTTTCCAGTTCCTGGCAATTCTCATAATATCTCATGGGATATTTAAATAATTTAAAAATTATATCGAATTACTATGAATAACAGATTCCGAATCTGAGATTCGAAAACGGATTTTAAGAAGCTAGAACATTCGTTTTTTCAAGAATTTCAAAAATCCATTTAAAATTACTTAAGCGACATCTCTTTTATCGCATTGTTTACCATTTAAACGCTATTTATTTGATAGACCAGTTAGCCCTGACTTCCCCTACTTTTCCTATTTTAAAACCCAGAGTTAGTAATAAACACATAATACTATCTGACATATTAGATAAAAAGTAGAAAGTTTTTCTTGATAAAACTATGAATCATTTACTTATACATAAAGAGCATAATGCTATTAGAATTTAAGAACATGTGCACAGTGCAGTGCACTGATTGTAAAGTGCATTTGTAATAAAATCAATTGAACATAAATGAGCTGAACATTTTTAGAGTTTTTATGTTTTAGATTTTACAAGCACTTTTGTATTAATTTGGGTTCTAGACGTAGGCACTTAGGCAGCCTTCCAAAGGTCTCTCCGTCAAACAGAAAGCTGACTTGACCTGAAAAAAGAAGCCATCCATAAATTACATAAACATTTTGGTTTAATTTGGCTTAGGCCAAACACGTTTGGCCGGTATTCACTAAAGTTTTTAGTTAGATTTTGGAAAATACGCAGTTTTTTGTACATTTTGTTTGCTAAATAAGTAAATATCAATTTAAAACTAAAAAGAAAACAATCTATCGGGCAAAACGTTTTTTAAGCGCAAAAAAAGGCCACGTGACCTCCACAACTTTTAAATAAATATTTAAATTTGAACAAAAAATACGTTTTGTTGCTTTTTAAATGGAAAAAAATACGTTTTAATATAAAATTATGAAAAAAATTAAAAAACTAAAATAACTTTCCAAAAATTTTAAAAACTCAAACATTTTCAAAATTGATTTTTTATTTTTTTATTTATTTTTTTGTATTTTTAGATTAAACCGTCTTTTGTTTTCAACGAATAAATAAAAATGTAATTTTTGTTCAAAGTTACGACGGTATTTGGTATTTGGATAAAAAAATGGACATAATTACGCGTAAGGAAATTTTGTTTCTCTTTTTCTCTGAAGCCTCCTTTCTTATGGAAATAATAGATTTATTTTGCAGTGACCCTATGTCGGCTGGGCTTTTGTAGTGCAATGTACATTAATTAAAATGAAAATGCATTTTTAATTAACTTTAAGTAGATTTATTATGCATTATCAATTGATGCGTAACTTACAAAGTCTAAAGTATGTACCTAAGCCTTTTATGCTAAAAAGCTTTATATTTAGTTCTATTCAATATTCAAGAATTGACAGAATTTCAAAGTGTACATAAAGCAAAAAAATAAAAACCATATGAATAATACACAAGCTTGTAGGTTTGTATAGAAAAGAATTTTTAAGGGGGCACATAAAACAAAACTTACTACTTTTGCACTGCACGAGTCCTCGCTCTTCATTCAAGGACATTGACTTTGGTTCAAAGAAATGCTAGCCTTGAAACAAGAGAATATAACTTTGAACATATCAAAAGACACGTGTCCTTGGTTCAAGAAATCCTTTTTTCTGTGTAGCATGAAGGAGACTACCTATAGGGACTGGCCTGTAGGAGGATGAGCACCACCTTGTGGTGGATTGAACTGCAGTTTAAACTGATTAGTATTCACTTAATTTAAGTTCCATAGGATGATGGGAAAACGATTAAAATGGTGTCTAAAGTTTAATGGGAACCTATGTACTGACGACTTTTTTAATTGAAACAGGTTGAAGATAAGTTACAATGTTAAAATCACTCATGGTTTTAAATGGACCATCATGTGAGCTTTCAAAGGACATAAAGTAATCTGCGGAGAAAGGCTTATTTTAAATATTTTTATACATGTCGGCCTTACATCCCATTCATGTCGGAACTAAGCGTTTCCCCACAGATTGCTTTGTGTCCCTTGAAAGCTCACATGATGAACCATCTAAAACCACCAGTGGTTTTAAAATTGTAACTTATCTTTAACCTGTATTAAATACAGTATTTAACGGCTCAGTCATGCCCATGCCCCTTACTTGTTCCGTAGAACGCGACAGGAGTTAGTTTTGCAAAGCAGAATTCTCAACTTAGTAACCCATGTTCTCCGAAGAATGAGTTACCCGCCAAAGTACTGACTCGGCTCGAGGTTGTTTAACCTGTAAATTTGCCGCAGTCACTTACTGACCAGGCTATGTTCCCTTATGCCTCCCTAAGACATTTACTTTTTTATTGTAATTCGGGCACTTTCTCCCTCACTTTCTCTTTACAGGCCAATATCGGTAGTCTCCTTTTTTTGAATATTTAAACGATTTTTAAATACATATTCAAATTATTTTTAATAGTGTAGTGTTATTATTTCGGCAAAATATCAGGTAGTATTCATGCCAGATGGGACAAAAATGTTGGTCAATTTTTTTACTTTTTCTATTATTAAGTAGCTGACTTAATTGTTGTACAGCCCCTTACAAAAGGTCAAAAGTATTCTTAATTTTGTAAAAACATAAAAGATATAATTAGTAACAATTTATGAGTCAGACTAATTTTCTACAGTGCAGGCTCGTATTAATAAAATAAGCTGTGTTTGTTAAGTTTTTATTAATTTATATATACGATATTTTTAAAAGTTAAAAAATTTTAAATGACATTTTGTTTCGTTTTGTTTTAAAAACATTTTATAATTATTTTCCTTAAATAGGTATAAATAATTACCTACATAAATTACCTTTTAATGTTACTTAGAAACATTAATTTCTTGGCTATTATATTCACTTTCGAGTAAATTTATCTGGTAGGTAGTCCATGTCGGTCGCATGGCAACCACCAATGACAAATCAGCATTCGGCATTTATCCCACTGGTTACGTGGGAGACAGATACTTTACTTACGGGTGAATACGATTGTACAGACCATCACTGTGTATCCACAGGCCGTAGGCCCGAAGCCTTTCCTGTGAAAAAATATCAAAAGGACCTTTTTTTCTAAAAATACGTTTTTAAGTGGATACCCAGTAAAATTGCATGGACATGGGCCGTGGCCAATTGCTCATTGGGCATACGCGGGCTGTAGGCCAGACCTTTTTCTAATTGGGCCTGTCATAGTGCATGCCCCTCGGGATACCCAGTGATAGCCAATAGACCGTTACTGGGTACCCACGGGCCCTCAGCCCAAAGTTTTTTCTTGTAAAAAATATTAAAGCGGGCTTTCTTTGCTAAAAATGAGCCTATTTTTTCCTAAAAATGGCTCGTTTTGTGAAAGTGGATAGGCAAGAAAAAAGGTATTTTTTTTTTAGTTTATTTTAACCGTTACTGAAATTTTAAATGAAATCACACTGTGCATTGCAGACAATCATGTGTTTTTAAATTCTTAAATTAGATAGGTTAGTGACATTGCTAATCATTTTAATGAAATATTACATTTGAAGCCTCTAATAGCAAATATTGCAAGATAAAACGCAAAAATTAACAAAATTCAAAATTGGTTGGGAAAACCAGATCAATAGTTAATAAATAATCATAGTTGTTTTTTTTTAATTTTCATTATAAAAATATTTAACAACTCAAAACACGATATGGTGATGCCCCCCCCCCTTACTCTCCATAACTACGAGTCTTTCGAGGGAGCCAAAATTACAATGACGACATTTATTGATGCTCCTTATTCCCGTGAGGTCTTAATTTTATTAAATAACTGTTTTATGTAATTAGAAACTTATTTATAATTAAATACATCTTGCATTAAACTAGATTTTAATAACTGATACTAAAATTAGAACAAATATAAATCAACTGTATACCTGCATACAGAGAAATATTTAAACATTTAGGGGTAAACATATTTTTTTTCCTACGACCTAGTTAGTAGTTAGTGCCTATTTCCCAACCGTTGCCTATGACAGTTTACTGGATTTTTGTGAATTTGTACAGTATTTTACACTAATTATCAGTAAATTCTACATGTCTCCATGGTAAAAAAATTTACCACAAACCTTTTAGTGTTATTATGTACTGAGTATATTGGAGCAACGGTAATTTTTACTGAAAAATTCTCTTCGTGTATCTTACATAAAAAAAAATACATAAAATGAAATTTATAAATAATTATTTGTGTTATTAAAATTTTTATCTAGTTAGGTCATATGAAGGTTGTATTCACAACACAGGCCTGCAATTAAACATGTTTTTAAAAAAGATATATGCAAAAATGATAAAATAAACATTTTTTAATTATTAAAAATACGTTTCAAAAAATATAAATATATATTAATAAACGTTTTTAATTGTACCTACATGCAAATGGTCCTTCAGCCTTGAAAAGTTTTCTTAAGAAATATATTTTAGAATTAATCCAGAAATTAAACTATAGTTAATACACACACAAAGAAAAAATATTCTTATATGAAGTATTTTTATCAGATACTTCTTGCAATTATAAAGTTACTTGATATAAACATATTTAATTAAATCAAGTTTCAAGTTTTACGGGATCTCAAAAAATCAACATACTTGCAGGCCTGTGTATAATTTCCATTTTTAGTGAAATAAAATTCTTAAGGAAAAACCCGTATAAAATCATAAAAAAACGACATTCAACAAAAGCAATACAATCAAAGAGATTAAATATGAATGCGTGTATGTATACCTGCATGTTGTTATACGGTATATATAACTTGTACCACTATATGGAAAATCCAGCAGGGGGGTTGTGGCATTGTGTAGCGATGACGCTGGCCTAGATTTGCTAACCCGTTGACTGCCACCGAGTAGTTAAAACATTCGGTCTTGTAATACAAAAAAAATATATGTTGTGATCTAGCAACAGTTGCAACGTATAGCAATAATTATCAAACATTATGATTAATTTAGCAAGAGATAGAAAATTGGTTTGGAACTATTACCAAAAAATTTAGAATAATAGTTTCTATACGTTTAAAAAAAAAATCTGTAATTTTAGGTATAAATACCAAAAAGTGGCACGTGTCAACCAAAAGATAAACTTTAAGTAAGGTTTTCGAAATTTTTGGTAAAAGTAAAACAATTTTCTACGTCTAGGCTGTAATTTTATTTTACAAATTTGCAAATTTTTACGTTACGTAGGTAATCATGAACCCAAACATTAAATGATTTTTTTCCAAAAAAATCTCCTAGTAATTTTTTGTTTACAAAAGTTGCAGACAGACAGGCCGAAGTAAACGATGGCCGAGGTTAAATTTTATAATACTGATTATAATAATTAATATAATATAATATAAACATTAATAAAATTCATGTTTTGTAATAATATTTGAATCATGATAATGATAATAAAAATATGTTGAAACATGTTACACAAAACACTTCAATGAAAATGTGACAATAAGAAAATTTTGCTAATTAATTAAAATTCATTAAAACAATTTATATTAACTTTATGGCTTTCAAGAATATGAGTCATTCTTTATACGATACATAATATCGACTGATCACTTTGAAAAGGTCGTATCTCGAATGTTCTTGATTTTGGGTTTTTTAATTTATACGCATCCACTTCTTAAGTTTTTTTTTTTATTTCTGGATTTTTTTTTCAACCAGACAAATATTCATTATTTATGTCGAATGAATATGAATATTCAATATATTTCATATTTATATAAATATAAATATAAAATTGTTAATATTAAATTAAAAGTTATTTATTATTTTATTTTGGTGGAGATCGCCATCTATACATGCATTGATAAAGCAAAAATGTGTAACTGACTTTACCAATGTTTATAAATTTAAAGATGGTGTCAGTTTTGTGGTGATAAATTAAATGCACAATTGTAAAAGAGATAGGTATAATTGTGATAGTATACAAACCTCGGCGGAACATTTAATTTTTCCTTCCGGAATTAGCAGACCGCGGGGCTATGCCCCTTGGTCAGCCAACTTTCCCTCAGGAAATGAAATATTTTCCACCTCGGTATGTAACATACTACAATATTTTAAGTGGTAGGTGTATGAAGAGTGCAAAAATGTAATCAAGAGTAAGGAAGGTTGTTCAAAAGTCTAAACTTTAGATGTCATGATTCTCGCCTTGTCTTTTTTAAATTACACGCTTGTCTTGATATTTCGAGACAAGACGAGAAATTTTAGATTCTCGTGAGCCTTGTTCTTGAGTTTTCTACGAGGTCGCGGGACAGTAAAAAAATCTAATTTAATTTTTGAGGATTTTGGAAAGCAACACACAGCGACAAAATACATCACACAACGAAGGTGCCTTTAGTATTCTTGATTGCTATAGGTATATAAATTTTATACTTAAAATATTTTAATTAACATTTCTTTTAAATTGTAAAATGTCACATTCTTTGTAATACTTTCAACATCCATAATATCATCATCATGATTCAAGTATTGTTGCAAAAACTATGAATGATAATATCATAAATTATAAAGTCCGGAAGAAACAGATTGCTTCGCGTTCTATTATATACTTTTTATTATAAAGACTAGTTTTTTCACATAAAACATACAGGGTGATCCATAACTGGCATGCCAAAATTTAAGAGGTGATTCTAGAACCAAAAATATAAAAAAAGTTCCTATAAAGGTTGGTCCGGAAATGAGCCCGAAGGGATCTAGGGCCCTTTAAAATTGTAATAAAAATAAGGTTTTTAATTAATAACTCGGGTACCGTTTAAGCTAGAGCGGCGAGCTTTTGCATGTATACTAGTATTAATAAGGGCATTAAGTTTATGTTAATTTATTTTTTTAATTTATCCAGAGGCGTGCCCAGACGGACAAAATATATGAGGCTTAAAACATTTTTGCCCCAAACTTTTCTATGTGTATGTTTTTTGGATTTGTTGTAAAAAATATAGATTTCTAGAGTAAAAATACATATAAAATATCATATAGTGTAACACTGTAGGAGCAACCGTTATCAAAAAAAAATGCAATTAAGAGGAAGTAACATTTTGTGCCACCAAAAACGTTACTTTTTAAAAGGCTATTACTCCTTTAATATTAAATTTAGGTGTTTTGGTGTATAATACTTTTTTGCTCAGTTTTAAATGAAGAATCACCCTGCAGCATTAAAATTTTATTGGTGCTTTTTTTTGTTCCCCATTCAATACGTCATCTTCGAAGGGCCGTAGCTCCCTTAGGGCTCATTTCCGGACCAACCTTTATAGAAACTTTTTTTCATATTTTTGGATGTAGAATCACCTCTTAAATTTCGGTACGCGACTTCTGGAACAGGCTGTATATTATTCACAGCACTTGCGTTAGAATAATATACGGTAGTTTTAAATTTTCAAAAATTTTCAAAAATCTCCTAGTCAAAACATTTAACAAAAAAAATCAAATTTTTTCCGTTTTTTTTTGCAAAAAGAAAATAAGGAAAAAAAGTTTTTTTTTATTTTTTAAAGTTTTTTTAAAGATCTTATTTTTAAAAAAAAAATTTTTATTTTTTTTTTCGCATTTTTTCAAGTATAATAGGTACTCTTCTAGCTATAGAGAGCTAAAGAGTAGGTATAATACTAATTAAAACTTTTATGATGCTCATGTCTTTTCAAGTATCTTTTATATAAAAAGTCATAAAGGAAAAAGTAGTATGGTATTACTTGTCGGAAATTACCTAGGAGATTGGTTGGTAGGTAGGTAGGTATTTGGGGTAGGCAAATTTAGAAAATTTCAATTTCATTTTGCTTCCTTTGGGTCTTTTGTCACGATTGAATGCATTTTCAATAACTTGTTATTTGGTGAGAACTATTCTTAAGGGAAAACACGAGAAGAAAAATGTGATTGAATCAACCCTATTATGCCAAAGGCGACATATTAAATTTTAACGTCATATTACCGTATGTCATGCATTATAGAAAACTTTTAAATAGTGTAAAAATAAAGTATTTATAATGTAATAATTTTCGTTATAAACTTTTTTGTAGTTTTATTATACCTCTATATTTGCAAGAGTAATTAAATTTTAGTTAAATTTATTAAATGTACGTAAAATTATTTTAAAAATATTACATTGTTAATTTATAATTAATTTACATGTAATAAAATTTGAACTGCTGACGGATTTATAATTAAAATTTTCAACGGACAAATATTCTGCCGTCAAAATTAAGATTGCCATAAGTCAATTCAAGACTACCTTTGAATATGGCGGTAGTACTATATTAACCAAATTACATTGGTTGGTTTTCCCCAAATTTTCATAGTTAACAGTACAAAAATTATTAAAGATATGTATATGTCATGTAAAACATGACGGTAAAAGTTATTTCTACATGACTGTCAGACTGGCCAAAAGGCACTGCTAAACGGGACCTCCCACGTTCTATTTTGACTATTTCGGGCCATCAATTTTTTCTTTCTTTCTTGGGTTTTGATCCATTTTTATCATTTTGCCCACTTATTCAGTCCGCGCGTGTTTTACATCTTTGAAACTATCCATTATGGAATAGTAGGTCCATTTAAATTTTTCGTTAACACTCTATTGCCTATCTTACGGTACTAAAATATACAAGAAGTTCAAATTAAAAAAATTAAGTTATTTCTAAAAAATGGAAGCAATCGCTTTCCGGTCAGGTAACTGATGTTTAAGATAAAAGATTCATATTGAGTACTTGCCAGTGGGAGATAATTAAAAAAACACCCTGTACAAGCACTGTTAATTATTTGAACTATTTTGTAATTGTGTTAATTAAACGTCGAACTATTGTACAAAGTTTATATAGTGTATGTGACGTGTCTGTTAAATGGGCCCTAATGACTTATGGAATCTTTATATACTCTACAGGTTACAGGCCTAAATCGTTATTTGATGCTAATCAGAGGGAAAAGTTCGGGAAATGCAGATGTACTTTTGGCAGAAACTGCTATAACTACTCTACAAACGCTAATTTTGGTTATTTTTTACACTTTTGGGTCAAGCTGCCACAGACCAACTCCTTTCCTTGACATGCCACACGTAAAAAACGAGCTCAAAATGATTTGTTATACAAAAATATTATTCACATCCAGACCCATAGACTAGAGGCAGTCAAATCATTATGTCCAATTTAAATTAACCTGTAACAGGTTAGTTACCTGTTACAACAGGTTACCTGTTTGGTAACCTCCCACATACTGATATACTCTTTTTAGTGGATAGTTTATTACGTATCCTCTGTATATAGGTTAGTACATACTTAGGAACATATAATAATATGAATAGATAAGCCTTTATATCAGCCATCTGTAGAAAATAATCGACTATATTAATGACAATTTTACAATAATTAAAACAACAATTAAAATGATTTATGTTTTTTCAAGAAAGTGTTGCTATACATATAAGATTTTAATTTTAATATAGTACTTAGTCGGTTTAGAACGAGACATTGTTTATATTTTTGTTATCTGTAAACAGCTACTAAATAGAGAATTATTGTATAAAAGGAAGTTTAAAGGTCAATGGACTGCTATAAAAAAATATGTGACTTTTTTATTAATTCGATCTATCAAACTGATTTTTTCAATTTTAATAGGGTATAAATACTTATAAGACGTGACTATATGCACCTTTATAACCTATAAAAAATCTATACTAAGAATAAGAGAAAACAAGCCGTGAAGATCTTATGATGCAAGGGAGGATCTAGAAGTTTTTTTTTTTTGGGAGGATTTCACGAAAAAATCCGAGCTGGATTGGTTGGGGAGATTGCCAATAGAGAAAATCCTGTCCCTGAGGGACAAAAAATTAATTTCCTTTATTTTTTTGGGGGCACTGTCCTCTGGATCCGGGATAACTCATATCCACCCCATTCAACTTGGTCACGTTTCTCGCCTCGAGACTGCACTCTTGCCGAGACTGCAATAAAGGATTTCTGGGACACTTCGTATATTAATTATATCCTCATGCAATAAGATTTCCATTACATCGTGATAATGGTGATTTTCAATATGACACGATAATATAAAAATAAACATAAATCAGTTAAGAATACGACATGGAATTAAATGCAAACAATTTAAAAAGTTTAAAAAACATAAATGATAATTTATTTATTTATTACTTATATTTATTTAAACTATTTAAACGAGCAAACAATTGTTTTATTTTAATATCTTTTAAATATTTTTTTAAAATTTTTCGTATGGGACCCCCCTTGTCACCATTTTGTCAAGCATAATTGGAACATTTTAACTTTTATATGGGACGTCACTTTAAGCTAGGTTAGTTAGCTAGTTAGCTCCTCTAAATTATACCAAATCCACACACAGTGTTGGTTTAAGGCACATCCACAAGCTCGCATAATAACATAGTACATAAGAATGCGGTACCGTGATTGGCTTACAAGATACATGGCGGCACTTCAAGCCAATCACGGCATCGCATTCTTATGTACTACGTTGTTATGCGAGCCTGTGGATATGCCCTTATGCACAGGACGTTTAATGTGTAAATACGTATTGCACGCGCAATGAATTTAATTCGGATCGTAAACCGATCTTTATTAATAAATTATTAAGTTAAATTTATAAATGAACCAGCCTTAACTCTTAAATTAAAAAACTACGATATAATTAGATGTTAGCTAGTTTAAATCGAGTTTAAATACACCTTAAGATTTAGTAAGGAAAATACTTATAGTTACTTCGTTGGATAAAACAATTTTTTTTTAAATTAAAATATTAATTATTCATACCAAGTTACATCCTGTATAATATTTATAATATAACATTATTATTTTAATTAGAAAATATTATCGAATCGTGAACACTGGGTGTCCAATTTTAATTAAAATCAATAAACTCACTAGTCTAAGAGCTGGTGATTGTTTTAAAGAAATTATTTTCTCCCAGATGAATTTTACCAATGTCTCAAGGAACTTTTTTTTTGGGTGTTAGAAGCCCAAAAAATGTGTTGAAATTGGGTATCCAAAAGACCTAATTTTAACTTGCCGAGTCATACGCATTACATCTATAGATTAGGAAGATTCCCCGGGGCCTGGGCCTCCGAGGGGGCCCGTCGTCGATAGTAGGGGCCCGGCAAAAATTTTCTGCCAGGGGTAAAGCTTTTTTTTTAGTGGCAAAAATGGGGTGCCCGGGAAAAGGTTCCGCGGGGCCCGGGCTGGCTCTGTCCGGCCCTGCCTTGGCCCTAGAATTATTGTGTGCACTTAACTATAAAAATAGTTTAATTTAATTGCTTCAACCATTCCAGATATTGGTCATTAAAATTAAATCATCCTGTTTTTGGTTTAAAATAATAATAAAAAAACATCAGAAAAAGAAAAAATAAATTTTGAATGCATTGTTCTTGTTCAAAATGCTAACATGCAATAATTTTCTCGGATATTCTGGTATCCGGAGCATCAGTCGGATAATCTGTTTTATTAGTAGAGCTTATAAATAATGATTTACCTTATGACAAAATATCCTGGTCATAGGTTTACATTTTTCGGGATCCAGATCTCAAATCCAGAAAATATAAAAGGTTCGGCATCCCGATCCCTATCCGGAAATTTTAAACATAACTGTATAAAAAATATTATTAAAAATAACCTTGATAATAACTTAAAATTACTTATAAATTAAGTACAACAATGATATAAAAAAAATAAAAGAGGTCCTATATATTTTTTTTAACATTGTTGTGTTTTATATTGATAAGAGGGGTTTGTGTAATAAGTTAATTAATTAATTTGCATATAAAATTAATTAATACTATTAATTTAATACACAAATTTTATTAAGTTTGATTCGATGCTTAAAATTCGTTGCCTTTATTAGTTAATTCATTATTTAAAGAGAATTTCATCAAATAAATAAACTTAACATTATAATAAATTTTAAGCATTGATATGATAAACTTTTTTTGTTCATTAATTATAATTTTAAGTCGGAGATTTTCATGTCTTTATTTGTTTAGAATTATCATATATTTTAGACTAGTTTATACTATACTAGTCTCAGTCTACCAACGTAGAATATTTTTAAGCAATCTGAACCTAGATTTATATAATATTCAACATGAGTGGATTTTTCGAAATTTTCCCTCTGCGTTCATAAACACTTTCTTCGGATATTCTACTTAACTACAAATGCAAATTTAATTTCTTAAGCTATTTTCATACCGTATATCCACATTTAGTTCAATTTTCCTAGAACACTAAAGTACCATGGTGATTTTCATTATTTACTATTTTATAGCTTCAAGCGCAGAAATCACACCAAACAAAGGAGAATATAGTTTTTATAAAGAATTTAAGCTAATTGACAAAAATATATATTTGTTTAAAAAACTGCAAAATGATGAAAAACTGATTTCTAGGTTTTATTTATTTATTCTGGACAAATAAACAAAAAAAAATCGGCAAAACTCATTATTATCGCAAATTTGGCAACAGGGCATCACTCAACACACGCAATCATTTGCCTGATTTTTAAATTCATTAATCAGGGTTTGGGCTTTTTTATTTTCTAATTTGATGAAATTCAGCTGAGAACTTAAGATAAGAAACCTATTATACTATAGCTCAAAGCGTTCTCGTTCTGAGCAGACATAATTTTTTTTACGTCATTTTTGTCTATTTCTTTTAAAGTTAAAAAAGATTTTTTTCATTTTTAACCAAGGTCAGAAAAACACGCTTTAAAAAGTGCCTTTGACATATGACAGATCTAAATTTTTGATTAAATGAGAAACTAAAAGAAAAATTGGCAGTTTTTTTGCCCATGTTTCTCTTGGTATTACAATTTCATGACTTTGTGGCAAGTTAATTAATGTTTAACAGCTAAAAGCACGTAGGACAAACCAAAACAAATTAGAGATAACATGATTAAACTAAAAATCATTATTGTTTTCAATTACATCTTTGAAAACGGTATTATTTTCAGGGGCCGGGAGTTGTGGAAACATAACTTCATATATAAAGTATACCTATAATACCTATGATTGTTAGTCAGGGTCGTAGCGAAGGAGAAAAAGTTAATGACTAAAAAAAAGCATGCAACTCTTGCTGCACTCTTGCATGAATCCATGAAAAAAAAATTTCTTAGACACAAAAAAGTTAATGAATAAAAAAAAAGGTCCCACCCTTTCGTGAAATATGAAACTTTTTATTTGAATCCATAAAATATGCAACTTTATTCTCGTGAAATATGCAACTTTTGTATTTTGAATCCATGAAATATGCAACTTTTTGATTTCAAGATAGGTGAGGGGGAGGCTCCACCCCCACCTCCCACCCCCATATCTACGGCCCTGCTGTTAGTAGACTAGTATGTATGGTATGTACAAATTAAATGTTAAAATGTTTTTTACATATAAACATACATACATTTTTAAGCAAAGGGTCATTAGAAATTATCATTGTATTTAAATTTATTTTAATATTACATTTAAAGGTCAGGCTCCATAGTATGGGAGTATAACTATATAGTTATACTATATAGTAAAAACTACTGATGAATTAATATACTCCTCGTAGTTTCACAGCAGAGCCGTATTATACGTTTAAAAAAATGTCCAAAAACAATTTTTTTGCATCAAAGTGCGTTATATACAATTCTAAAAACAAATGTCCGTCTGTCTGTCTTTCTGTATGTCTTCTTGTTTGCGCGAAAACTCAAAGAAAAGAAAAATCCAAATCCACTTTTTTCTAGGACAAATCAACCTTGGCAAGAAACAAAATCCTACTGATATTAGAAAGAATCTCCCCAAAAAATAAAAGTTATAGGGGTTAAATATTAAAAAAACAATTATTGGCTTACCCCCTCGCCCCTTGGGGCCTGAGTAAGTATATTTATAAACTTATGCAGATAGGTATTTTATGATATAATAAATTCATACAGCTTTACGTCTATAGATTTTGCCGAAAGAGAGAATGACCCATTTGCGCCCATATTAAATTTCCTGTGTAAAATTACCAATTTATGTATTCCTAAAATTGGATATTGATTTTTAAATTTTTCGTGTTTTTATCCTTTTGTATGTTTTTTTATTGCTGGCGAAAATTTCTGCTTCACTTCCGTTACACAATTAACAAAAGTAAAATTTTTAATCCGATGAATAATGAGCGTAATATGCTTATTTTGTTTGGCACAAATTAATTTTGGTGAAATTTAATGGGAAAAAATACTCCGTAGTAGTAACAATATAAAAGATTTTATTGTACACGATTATATATATTTTAATAAAAACTGAATCTGCAAAAATTGAAAGTGGGCACCTTTATTTACCTCTCTGACTACACTGTTAAAAATAATTAAAACATTTAAAGATGGTGAGAATATTTAGAAAAATCTTCACCGTTTATTTGGCAACCAAACTTTTGAGTACTAAAAAAAAGAGGTGAACTCTGAAAAAATTATCATTTTCTAGCTTTTAAAATATAATCCAGAGTTCCTAACTTTTTAAGAGAGAATGGGGGAAGGCTACCTTGTCCCCCCTTCGGTACACCCCGAAAAAGTAAAAAATTAAACCTGTTATTGGTAAAATGAAGCAAACTTTTAGCAAGCAGCGTAGCAAGCTGGATTTTGAGTAAACCGATACTTGATTTTTGTCTGCAAACACTTGAATTTAGTCTGAAAGTCCTTGATTTTACCTAAATGCTTGAATATATTTTCAGAATAGCAAAAAATGTATTAGTAATAATATTTGTTGCATTGCTAAGCATTATTAAAATTAACAAAGTTATTTTAATTAAATTATTGCAACACGGTGTGTTTAAAAATAATAAACAAAGATTATTAGTAATAAGTTGCAACCAAATGCATCTAGGTAAAAAGGTTAATATGTCTTTTGTTAAATAACATGGTTCTCCTCAGCATAGGCGCCGACTCCGGGGAAGGGGAGGCATGCCCCCCCGGGACTCATATCAGGAGGCCACGCCGGGCTATTCTTGGGATATTGTCTATACTTTATTTTTAGTATTTTTTTCATTTAATAAAAATGTATAACTTTAATGTTAAATTTTTCTGTGTAATAAAAAATTTACAACATTTATTGGTAAATTTCAAATACACACTCAGCGACCGTTGTCGCATTAAATAACATAACGTAGCTAGACAATACAATGTATTATTAGATATCTCATGTCATGTAATATCTAATAACACAATATTAGTAAATAATACTGTAACATTAGCAAATAATACTGTAACATTAGTAAATTATACTAACGCTACAGTATTATTTACCAATGCTGTGTTATTAGATATGACATGTGATATCTAATACATTTTATCGTCTATAGACTATAGTCCGTTGTTATTGAATGTTATTGACTACGATAACGGTCTCCGAGTTTAAACTTTTTAGGAAATTTTACAATATTATTATAACAATTATATTTCTAATAGTTCATATAATCTAAAATATTTCCTTAACTAGCGTGTTAAAAATAGACATATTCCTACATAATTATCGTATTATCAGTCATAAAACATCAAGGCTGCTTCATAAACGGTTGATAAATATTGCTTTTCCCCATAACTATACAGTGCTGGAAAAGTAATTATTTAGCGAAAAATATATATAAAGTTTTATACTGTTTCATACATTTTCCAAAAATTAGATTCGGTAACATACCCCGGGTAAAAAACCCGTACGAGGACAGGGAATTGCGGCAAGTATACTTTAAATGTAAATGATTTACAGTAAATCCGTGTTAAACTTAAAATTTAAAACATGAACAAGCCGTGAAGATACATAATGCTTAGCATTCCTGGGTATACTTCCATAGTATACAGGGTGTTTCGTAAGTACGGTCCGTTATTTAAGGGTGTAATTACATCGGCACTTAGTACTACTAAGAGTGCCGATGTATTGAAATCTTCGCAGAAAAGTCAAAATCTATGTCCATGTTTATTTCACATTTCTCGACGTTTTAGACCTTTCCGAGTCGAAATCAGTGAAAAAAAAATTTGCATCCGTCTGTCTGTCTGAGAGTTAACTCTAAAACTCCAAAATGATCAAAATTTGCGTTACCTAATACTTGAACGTTCCCTTAACTTTTTTGTGGGTTTTTGGTCATTCATTTCTGTTGGGGCGGCTTGTTATGCACTGCCTAGGGCGGCCCTGGTCCTAATAATAATTATTAATATTAATAATTATAATTATTACTCTTCTTGTCATAGAACGGTGAAGAGTACTATAAAGAAAATATGCATAATTTCATCTGTTTGTCAGGACTAATATTGTGCTATCAACGAAGAGACGTGTCAGCTGATATTAGAATGTATAAATTCGGCTTTGAAATGAAAACTTATGCAAAGATTTCGTTTGATGAAATGAATAAACTATAGCAATCATCCACAGAATAATCACCACTGTTCTTTCCTAGCTAAGTAGCATTACCACGGACTTTCACGATACGGATTATAATCCATAGTTGCCAAACTTATCATTAAATACTCTTTTTTCGGAATTTAATTTTTTTATACGGTGTGTCCCGTAAGTTTTACCTCAGCGCACCTATTCTTGACTTTCGGGGAGTAAAACGACTGATAGAACGAGTCTGAGGTTGTGATCGTACTCTGTTTCAACACTATGCTTCATATTCTAAGCGTTGTTCTATCAGTGGTTTTACTCCCTGAAATTCAAGAAAACGTACCCAGGGGTAATGTGAAATTGCACTGAGCTTGATTTTTCCGTTACATAACGTTTACGAGTTAAAAATGTTGGATGGGATTTATAGTTTAGGATCTGGATACACTTCCACCAATTTTGTTCATAAATGCTTGGAAGGGGTCAAACTAAATGTTTTCTACACAGAAGTGTATCTAGATTCTGGACTGTCATAGAGTTTTTTATTTACAAATCCAAAAACGCCCCTTGGAATCAATTCTTTACCTTTTTTATCGATAAAAGTGTGCCAACATTAAGGAATTAGAAAGTTATTATTATAAAATTGGTAATTAGTAATAATTATACGTTGTTATTATTGAATAAGTTAAATGTGTTTTAATAAACATAAGGAATCTACACATTAGACATTATTGATTTTTCCAAACATTGTCGTATAATGCGTATATAGGAATCCTTTAAAAGTATACCTACAACTGAGACACGATGTGTTGTAGTAGACAAGGCGATATATTTATTTATATACTAAATGCAAATAATACACTGGAGTCAGATCAGGGGAGTTTGGTGGCCACCTGTAAGATATGCTGGATTTTTTTTGTTGTTTTTACTGTAACGTGTGGTAAATAAACGTTATGGCTCCCAAATATATCGTCCAAATAAAACTGTATTAATAATAATTATATTTTTATTTTTTATTTCCGTATTTGCTGTATTTTTTTAAATAAATAATTTTATTACTATTAAATAATACAATTATCTTTAAAAATAGATAAGCGATCGTTATCTATTTTTATTAACCAAGAACTGTGGTAATATTTTGTAACCGGATATTTATGGTTAATATTTTTTCAGTACACTTAAATTTTATATAGTAAAATTTTTATGGATGCGGATGCGACCTCTCAACTCAACGACTAAAACATCGTAAGGCAGAATGCGTGCAAGTGAGAGGGACAATACCGCATCCAAATATTATTCGTACAATTCTTGAAATAAGAATAACGTATTATGGACCGCACTGTGTGTGTAAGAGTCCTAACTTTTGAACGAGTGAGATATAAACATCAAGGTGTATATTTGATATTATTAGCTTCTAAAATGTGGGCAGGAGGCATGGGAGGGATTTCTTTAAATGGTCGTGTGATACATCATTTTAAAGCACATAAAATTCTTAGATTAGACATACATATAATAATATGCTTAATATTAGTTTAGTAAATATATTAAAATGTACTTTTGAATATTGAATTGAGAAATTTACATGAAAAACGTGACAACACTGTAGTATTGTTTAAATTTAACGGTTAAAATTCACACGAATGTTAAAATGAAATAATTTTGATCTTTTCTAAAGTTAAAGTTTCCTTTGTTTTCACAATTAACATTTGCAACAATCAGCGTTTTATGTAAAAGAATTCTGGGCGGTGAATTTAACCAATTTTGTTTAATTTGCTTTTTTATTAATTATTTTCACTTCATTAGTGATGGCGATTTCTCCCGTTAGATTAGACAGGGACAAAAGTTCTACCCAAAAAGGATAGAAGACATACATACACTCCCACTTCCACCCAACCAAACAAATTCTGTATTTGTTCTTTGTTGAACAAATACAATATTTACTATAATATTTTGATTAAAGAAATTACTGGCGCCATCTAAATTTTAGTAGAATTATCTTATTCTACAGATTCACATTAGCTGTGTTCGTTCGTGCCGCTCAGTGCTACACTTTCCGGCCAACCAAATAAATACTGTATTTGTTGTATGAAAAACAAATACAGTATTTATTTGGTTGACTGGAAAGTGTAGCACAAATGAGATAGAGATAGGGTAGACGTCTTTTGTTTCATAATTCTAGTTGTAGAGAGCTCCATTGCGAATTAATGAAGGAATTAAGTCATTACCACATTAAATTATAGGAAATTTTCTTTTCTATATTGGTTGTTATTTATTTATTTTTTAATCAGAACCTAAACTATAATTTGGTATATATGTATATTTTTAGCTTATAATTATAATATTATTATTATTATTATTATTATTATTATTATTAACTGAAAAGTTAAGTGAGGGGTTAAGTCCGTCCGGCCTTGGGTGACTTAATTTTCGAAGGATATCTTAAAAATTATAAATATTTAACATTAATATATTAAACGAAATGTTAATTACATACATACATATATGATAGGTATCAATACACAAGTTTACAATGTTGAAAATATATAATTATACCTAAGGGCATATCCACAGGCTCGCATAACAACATAGTACATAAGAATGCGATGCCGTGATTGGCTTGATGTGCCGCCATGTATCTTGTAAGCCAATCACGGCATCGCATTCTTAGTTTTATGTTCTTGTGCAAGCTTCTGGATAGGCCTTAATCTATCCGTGTTTATGTATTTGCTGCGCTTTATATTTATCATAACCGATTATCATTCCCAAGTGTTTCGAAGGCTTCAAAACTGCGTTAAATTAACAGTTTTCTGTATACACTGAAAAAATAATTCAATAATTTTGAGCCGGAGACTTTTATATTTTATAAATATAACACGTTGAGGTCGAAACCAAAAATTGAGAACCTACCTACACGGAAAAAAAAAATTATAGCTAGGAGCGCTATAACACACATACCAAGCAAATTATAATCGCTTATTATATAAATACAAGGCTTTCTCTTACAATTATGGCAGTCAGTGTAAAAATTTATATGAAATTCTTTAATTGTTTAGTGAATAATAAAATATAACAAATAGTATGGCATTTATAGCTTAAATAGATTTAATTATTGTCCGTGCTAATAATTTTTATAATATAATAAAATTTCTGTAAATTTATAATAGTGCCTGTAATAAATATAATCGTGTCTGTAATATATATAATCGTTTCCAATTTATTTTTAACATTATTAGTTATTGTGTCCCTTATAATCTATAGCTTAAATCACTATAATTTGCCACTGTTACCAAATATCTTATAATGTATAGCGCAGAGCCCACTAATTTCTTTCCGTGTATTTTGAGAAAACCCAGGTCCGAATTTGGAAAATACATTTTTATTCAAGAAAAACTCTTTCTACAAAGCTCCAGAGATGATTTTTTTGTAAAGTGAGATTATTATGAATCTGCAACTTATTTATATAGAACTTTTCATCTTCAACTTTCTTATTGCAACATTTTTATCTGAAACTTTTTTACCCACAACTTTTTTATCTGCAACATTTTTTATTTAAAACTTTTTTATCTGCAAGTTTTTATCTGAACATGTTTTTTCATTAAAATTCTTATTGAAGAACTGCGGGCTTGAGACTAATCCATTTAAATCTCAATCGCAGATTTAACAGGAAATTAAAAAAGTATCCTTTTCTTATTTTATGTCAAACTTATGAAGTTCCCATACAAATATCCTTACAAACTAGATTTAAAAAGAACTACATCGTTTTAAATGTCAGTCCTTTATGAGCCATTTCAGAAAATGTAGAAAAAATCCTTAATAATAATATTTAAATACTTGCTCTTTATTTTTATTAATTATTTTAGTAAAATTGTGATTATAATAATTATCCCGCTTGTACATAGTCAAAATTAGAGGGGTTGGCAATTATCCTCCCCCAAATGAATATTAGCCTTCACACAAATGATGATAATAATAATAATAATAATAATAACGATAATGTATCGTAAAAATACAATATATTTTTAATTCGCCCCCTAAATCCTTAAATAGCCCCCAAGTACTTAGGTCATAACTTGATCCCAAAATAGAAAATAATTTCCTTTGCCATACTTTCTTAAAATAATAATAATAACTTCATATTTTTTATAAACAGCGGAAACAAATTGACCTTACCCTACTAAATAATTTATGATCTCAAAAAACAGTTAGTTGGAATCAGCTTCCCGTGACGGATTATCTGTTTTTATCTGACATATCTTCACACATTGAAAATATGGCTGCAAAATAACTATCAATATGATATTGTCAATATTCTGTATTTATGGAATGAAAGTTATTAATTTTTCACCTGTTTAAAAATATAGAATCTGGATAATAGAGCATAACCTAATGATAAAAAAATGTGTTAACATTATTGTTCATTCACACCGTTTTAATATTCTAAAGTATTACTATTACTATAAGGTAGGTGTAGGTAATATGCCCGTTTCTGATGAAAACCGATTCCAGTACACATATCTAAAGTCACGAAATCTTATGAATGTCATATAAAAATTGTAAAACCGCTAAACTTTTTAATGTTTATTTGTTTATGGTTATCAGCTTTTTATAGCGCTTTTTTTACATAGGGTTAAGCGATATTTAAGTGATTTTTAGACGATTTGAGGGAAATTATTATGAATTCGACAGCAGATTAGCTCTACTTTTTGAAATAATGAATACCAAAAGTCATATGTGATCTTTAGCTTTTGACCTAAGTCAAATGTATTTATTCAATATTTGATTTGAAAATTCGCGCCCTTTTTATTTACATTACCTTGGAAAACGAAATTGATATTATTAATAATAAAAATAATCAAACTATTTAAATAAGGAGTATTTCTGATAAATTGGCACAATTCACAAATTGAAATTTAAACCTGCTAAGAATCTTAAACATTTAGATAATATAGGTAGATTTTAATGAGCAAAATTTACCATATAAAGAATGGGCGTTAATTTGAAAAAAATATAAACATTTATAAATTTAAAAAAATGTCCCCAAGTAATCCCTCATATACAGATTGAAACGATCGGTTAGATTCGTCTATTATGGTACCCCCGAAATGCAGTTTTCGTCCTGTAGGTTTTCAATTCTTTATGTGCTAAGGTGTAAAATTCAGCAGCTCCAAATTTTTAAAGGTAAGTTTCTATTTATTTTTTAATTTATTTTTTTATGACGTTACGTTCACATTTCATTTCTTTACATGTAAAAAAAAATTTTTAGGGCCCTGGTTTAGGAATTACAGGACTTTTTCTGTTTTCTGCTAGGGTAAAGCTTTATTTTTAGAGGCGAGGGGGCCCGGGAGTAAAGCCCGGGCTGGCTCTATCCAGCCCTGCTTGGCACATCAGTTTATTTAAATTGCAAAAAGGCCCTAGATCCTTAAAAAGAAAAGAGAGAAAAGCTTCAAAGGGTTTGATCCTTTTATTATTCAATAACAAGGACACTTGTGTAAAACACTTAAAAAAATATTGGGGATTGTTTAGTAGAATTTTTTATTTTCTTATCTTTATCTTTAAGGACTCCCTAATGAAGGGGCAATTACATTTTTCATTAACTGCTAGATAATAAGTATGATTAGGAAGTTTGTAGCACCCCAAAACATTATTTCTAAAAAGGCGCTTTTGCAGAACCAGAATTTTGTTTCAAGATGGCGTCTATTATAACATATATTGTATTACATACATAACTTAGATTATAAAAAATACTTATCAATTCTTTGAAGTCAAATCATCGTGTTCAAAGTTTAATAATTTAAACAAAGGATGTTTAAATTCCTTTTAACTTGGATTATCGTTTATAGTTAAACCATATTTTAAATAATTTAAACTCTTTAAGGTTTGAAATTTAGACTCCCTTCAAAAGGATGCAGAGTGTCACATGCAAAGAGGCCTAAGTACCAATTTGTGCAAAATGTGGTTTTGATACAGGCGCTCTTTATTTTAACAGTAATACTGTTTATATTATAAATATGTTTAATGATCTTGGGTTTTTGGGTGTAAGACAGGCTTTGGGACGGGGGTGGTTTCCCAAACGTTTCATGTAAATATACACTTTTTCAATGCGTAGAACAAACACTCAAAGGGTGGCTAATAATTTTTTTTTAGCCGCCCTTTAGGTTTTTTATATCCCAATGTCAACATTTGTTCTACGCATTTAAAAAATGTATAATAACTATATAAAATATATGTAGGGTGCAGAAATTTTAGGCAAATGAAAGAAATTACTGGAGATATGGTAGGATAGAAAACTGCCTCACACCAATGAACCGGCGAATACAGATTATTTTTAAATTTTTTATAGGGGGCACAATTCCTAACCCCCCTACTTTTCTTATAACAACCCTGAGAAGGTTTTAACGTGGTTTGGACATCATAAAACTTTAACAAGTCGTTTATATACAAAAATGCAATAGATTAGTCACTTAGCTCGATTAACCACTTCGCCCCTAAGGTCTATAGATACTGTTTAAAACTTACTACCGATTTCATGCAAAAACTGCATTTTAAAACAATTGCTACATAGGCCCTTTTGTGCATGGCATTCTTCAAATATCAAATATGTTTAATAAAGTGTTAAAGTCCCTATTTAAACCCAAAAAAGAAATATTACCGAGTAAACTACCTATAAAAAATACTTTTTTTTTTTAATTTTAATATTTTTTATTTTCCAATATTCATTTAACCATATTCATTGAATAATATTCATACCTGAAATTGCTGATATTATTTGAATGTTTATAATTGATACGATTAAAAAAATATTTATTTGATTATGCATTTGCAATTGATAGTATTGTTTTTTTTAGAACTCTATCAATAGTTTTTAAAACATGCAAAAAATAATCTTACATTTTTTTTAGCTAAGTTGTCATTTGACTGAATAAGTTCCATAATAATGCACGGGGATTACTTAGTTGTGAAAATATGTAAGAAGCGACTATTGAAGAGTGGTTGGTGATTTTGTTGTTGTGTTGTTTTATGAAAGTGGTCCTAAATTTTAGTAAAACAACCTTTGAATGTAAGTATTTTTCAAAACAAATATAAGTTAAAATATTCGGTAATGTCTTAATTACTCCTTAGATATGGGCTAGTACCTAGTAGAGGGAACCACCGGCTTATACTGACTTTCGAACCAGTTTTTCTAGAGAGCGCCCGCTTCACTTATCGCCTTCGCCAAATTCCAATTATTAATTAACTGAAAAAGGCCAGTGAGAATCAAACTCACGCTAGCGTGGCTAGTTGACTTGTCATGTAGACGCGGTAGCCAAACCCTCCCATTTGAGTTCAAATTTTTACTTTGAAAGAATAACACAGGGGCATAGAAAACAACTTTATACTATTGTTTTCATATTTTCTTACAGATTTCAATGGTATCATAATGTCATCTGATAAACACAGTAATGCTCCCCAATATCATCCTTCAAAAGTAGCACGAGATGGCAAACAAAATTCCAGAAATCCTAAAAAGGGATCCCACCCGAATTTACCACAACAAATACAGCAACCACTACCTGTGCCACGTAATTATGCTATGAAATCATTAAATTCGGATCGTATAAGTAAGTCTCGAAATATACTACCCAAAAAGTCAAAAAATCAAGTTTCTGAAGAAATCCAAAGCCCAGAACCTGAACCCCATAGTTCAAATAATTCACAGGCAATTGCAAGATATTCAAGGACAGAACCTGCGTTTACCCCCCATGCTTTAAACGATTCGAAGTCTATTCCTGGACATTTAAATAATATAAATCAACCTTCAAATTTAAAAAAATCAAAGAGGAAGGTTATTTTTTCACCTAATCAAGGTAAAAAACAATGCCCAGATAAACCGCCACCGATGAGACGACTTCCCGAAGAACCAAACGTGGATTCATTTCGTCCTCCAAACAATATGGATCCTCGATCGAAGATGTCAGTTATTCAAAATATTAGTGTGCAGCCATCTACAATTGTCAGAACAAATGATCATGATAACCAACGTACAAAACACTTTGCTCAAGATTCAAGGACTCAAACATGTATTCGCTCTGTACATACCCTTCCCAACGACGTCAATCCTTCTGCGCCTTATCCCAATCAAAACGTGCATGTCTTTAGACATGGAGATAGACATCACGATCAAAAATCGAGTAATATAAGCAATTCCCATAATCAACCCAATTATATTTTTCCACAAAGTTTAAATGTTACATCATCATCGCATGGTTCCCGCCTACTTTCTAATGAACATCCCTTTATAAACCAAGAAAATTCTAACCAACCAAGTAAGCAGCCAATAAATGTTAAAAAAGAAGTGATAAGGAACCAGCGATTGATCGAAAAAAATGAATATCCTAAAACATATAGGACAGTTTCATTTGGCGAAAGTTATGTACATCATTTTGAAAACAATGATTCTCTTCAAAATCAACGTCGTCGTGCAAGACAGCCATTTTTGCGAAAACCAGAAACTTTTCCAAAGTCCAATAACGACTTTAACGAAGATCTATATATTGTAGAAAATAGGATTTCAGATAGGGCTCGACAGGTGCCAGATATTGTGCCTACTTTACTTTCACAAGGTTCTTTCAATTATCAAGAGATTGAAAAGTGTAATAATTTTCATCTTTTAAACAATTTTTTTAACCGTGGTGGAAGACCGCATCAGTTAAAGGAGGAAGTTCGTACGATACTTCGTATGCCTCAGGCTTCATGCATAGAAGAGTTACTTTGGCCTCCACGACCTGCTCCCCACTGTTCTAGTTCCAATCTGTTATATCATAATCTCGAAACTGCTCCACCTAATGGGAATTTCATTGAAAACAGAACGCAACGCATGCCTCAAAGAGAACCCAGCCCTCAACCTGGAACATCCAGACAAAATCCAGAAAATTATATAATATTTCCAATTATGCGTCTCCCGCCAGATATGATCAAGTACATTATGGAGAACCCTGACCGTATGAAACAAATATTAGGTGAAGAACCTTCAACATCAAAAACAGTTCATATTAGAATAAAAATCGTCTGTAACTGTGGCCTGGAGGTATGTGAGCATATCGATCACAAACACGAAATCACGTTTCCTAACAATTCGCACATTTATGAAAATCTTGCCGAGGTGAGAAAATTAACAGACGAACAAAATAGAGTGGAGTTTATGTCCAATTCCGGCGATAGCAGCGACAGTTTGGAAACCCAAGCTGCTCCTAACATTATGGAACCCCCCAGTAAGTATTTTTTATGTTTAAAACGTTTTGTTTTTGAATATTAATTAATCTAGTATTTTTTTGCAATATTGTTTAAATAGATTTTTATTTTATTTTATTATTTTCAGCACCTGTGAAGCATTATACTTACGTTCCGGATGCTAACACTTTGGTACATCCTCCAATACCCATTCCAACCTCAAACACAAATTACGAAAGATGCCGGTTAACAGTGATTCGAGTAGAAAAACTCATTCCGATCCCCACTCAAAGTAACACCGAACCTCCTCGTTTATCGCTAATTACTCCAAAGCAAGTCGTTGACCAACCAACTACACCAGAACAAGCGAACGATTGGGATCCAAGCCTGGAAGAACTGAAGCTGTTTTTCCCGGAGCACTTTGCCCAACCACCCCAGCCCGAAGGGTTTGAAAATGACCAACCTTTAGCTGAACAATATGAATCATATTTACCAGAGGGAAGATCAATGTTTTCACCCGCTCCCCAAGAGCATCAAAATACAGGTTATATGTATGATCAAAATCTACCTGACTTACGTGCATCTACTGATTCACATGCATCTGATGATGAGAAATATAACAAGTAATTTATTTACATTACAGGATTATATTACAGGATTATTTAAAATATAAATGGTAGAGGTAAAATTTTATCTAAGAAAATCTGAAATAACCAATTTGCATCCGACTTAACACGTTAAGCGCCACGAGTATGAGTATGCTAACTTAATTTGTCAAAATTGAATGCTCAGAGCAATTTTGGCAAATGAAATTAAAATTGAAAACTAGTTCGAAAATATGGCACCTGTTAATGTTCAAAATTTGTACTAACTGAAGGGTACCATTAAGTTCTATATATTATCTAAGTAATAATTATTATTTATATAAAATATATTATTTTCATTATTTAAAGTATTTTGTATCATAAATTATAATTCACGATAATATAGTTATTAATAAAATTTATGTTTTAAGGCCATTTAGTACGCGGAGTAAATATTTAGTCCCTACAGGATGTTTAACATATATAGCATAAAATTCTTAGTTTATTGTAGCATAACAATTATTTTATTGGCTAGTAAAAAGAGAGCACCAAAAGTACAATTTAGTATTATAACAGAGGTTCATCTAAAAAGTTTTTAAAGATTTTTTTGGTAAAATTTTATGCTAATTAAAATCTGTAATTTTCAAACAGCAGATTAAAGTGCCCGATGAAATAAAAATTATTTTGGTTAAAAGAAAGTTTACCATAACTAATTCTTTATGAATCGATTAAAAATGATGAAATCTCTGATTAAAATTAGATTTAATAATACAGTAAACGAAGAGGAAAAATTAGTATATTAAAGTAAGTAAGTAATAAGTAAGTAAGTAAGTAAGTAAGTAAGCAAGTATATTAAATATACTTCATATACCAGGGTCCATCACAAAATAAATATTTATAATAATATAGGTAATTAAATAATTATTATAATTCAATATATCGACGACTTTGTCTGCAAAGTGTTTAAAAACAAAATCTCAATTTCGACTTTTTGGACGAAGCCGTCGATATGTAAGTAGTCACACGAAAAGGAGCTGGAGGGAAAAAGAATTATATTTTGATGAATTAATTAATTAATGCCCAATGCATCCAAAACATAAAACCCCAAATATAAATTGTTTATATATTCAGGTCCCTTTTGGCGTGACCACTCACATTTTAAAAATACCAGAGTTTATATATTTAATATTCTTTAATTTTAAGAAAAAAATTAGACAATAAAGTAGAGAATTTCAGAAGTATTTCATGGTTTCTGGGGAGTACGGTATAGAAGTAGAAGCAAAGCAGGATGGATTCTTAAGAAATCCTCTACATTTTTATCTGCGCTCGGATGTCAAACTAAATTCGACATTAAAAATGTGTCACTTCTTTTTCTTTTGCATTTTTTCTAAATGATTATCACAACACCATGTATGTCATAAGAAGCAGCCTGCCTACTTCAAGTACGATCGTGTCTGATACAATGTTTAAGAAAAAAATTTTACCATATAATCCAGATTTTAATTTCTTATTACATCTTTTATAAAAAATAGTAGTGCTTTAATAAATAGAATTTCAGAGTTAGCCTGAATAATCGGTAGTTTTATTTTATCCATTTTTTTTTTCAGTAAATTTCAATTTGTGCTCTAATTTTTAATTGAAATTCGAATTAATAAAAATTTAATTAAAGCTGATTTATTTATAATTGTAAGTGAATTACCAACTAATTAAGAATTTAACCGGTAAAATGAAAAATGATAAATAGATAACAAATAAATCTGTTTTAAGTTTTTCCACTGCTACTAAAATTACAACTTTAATATTTTTAACCCATGGAATATGCAACTTCTAAGAGCAAAAGAGCCAAAGAAATCAATTATTTCGCCTCATAGGCCTTCTTTTTCAGTGTGCCTCCATTTAAAAATTTATTATTTATTTGTATATTTATATGTCAACGTTCCATTGAATCTAGGCATTCTTTAATGGTGCGAAACTCAGTTCTGTTGACATGGTCTGATAAAGTATATTTTTCTTTTTTATCGATTTAGACTAGACGTATTATCTAAGTTGTTACAGCTTTATTCAGGTTATTATTTTCAATCAAATGTCAGATTGTTTTTTTGAAGGAAAAAATATCGAACAATGTCAGACAATGTAAAAAATACATTTTTTTTTCTAATTTATTATAGTACATTTATTTAATGGTGATACGTTGAATGTAAAGGTTTTTTAGAAATATTTCTGGCTTGTGACAAGGCTCTTGTCGCAAAACAAATATACAGGGTGGTTATGGAAATAAAGAATTATTGTCCATAATAAAAATTTATCTTGCCTACTGTGGGGATGTTTCGGGGCATCATACTAAGGTCAACCAACCCTGCAGATTGTCATGTTCTTGAGCATTATTTTGTGAATCCGCTATGTGTTTTTCACAGAAAACGGTGCAATTTTTTAAAACATGATGAATTGAATATTTCTTAAGTATTTGGAGGGCGAATTTTTATTTGGGGGGGTGATGCTGATGCTTTTAAACCAAGATGACTTTTGTAATATTTAAAACACAATTTAAAATGTTGGTTTTCCTCAAGATTCGGTGCTGCAGCCTAGGGACAAGCTTGCGTTCAAAGGTAAAACGCACAAAAAAGTAGGTGAAAGAAAATTTTGTAAATAACTGTCGTCACGATGAAAAACTATTTCACGAAGGCGTCGTGAAATATTTTTCCGTGATAACAAAAAACGTATTTTAATGAATAAATTAGTAACAGTATATTTTTATTAGCTGTTATTGTGTAAATGCCTTAGAAAATGCTAATCATAGCAGGTAGTATCATAATAAAAATCTGGTTAAATAAATAAACACGCGCTAATTTAATTGATTTTTCTTATTGATATTTGGTGTAAGTTATGTGGAACATCTGGAAAATCTAGTTAAAAATACTGTTGGGAAGATGTAACAATGATTTCCCCTAAACGTGGAGCAAATTTGTTTTACCTAGTCCAAAAGTCCAAACCTAGTCCAAACATCAAAGTTCCCAATTTACCTGGCTTAAACTTACTAGCTGGGTTATGCAAAAAAGGAGGGACTAAAAATAAGGTCATCACCTCAGGAAGTTCCCAACTACAAGGTCAAATTTTTCAACCAACTGGTTTAACATTTTACGAACTACAAATAAAAAGTGAGACCTAAAAATGTCATCTCCTCTGGAAATTCCCAACCACAAGACCCAATGGTTCCAACCGGTTTAATATTTCACTTACTATATTCTACAAATAAAAACTGAGTACTAAAAAAAAGGTCATTACCTCTCCAAATTCTTAAGTACAAGGTCCAATTTTTCCAACTAAAAGGACCAATTTTCCAGCTGCTCAGCACTGGAGGGATATTCCACGGTGGATTATGTTTGAACATTATTTTTGAGTCACCCTATATGATGTAACTGTATCTGGACGAAGCACTATTATAGCCCTTTTATAACAAATTAAGCTCAGTTTAGTAGGCAAAGGATTACTATTTACGCCATTGATCAATTCATAAAGCAATTTTCAGTTTTCAGAACTTTACTTAAAGCTCTATTTTACATTATTCCTCTATTTATAAATATAAAATTATTTCCTGAAAATATTTATTTTTATGAATTAAAAATTAGAAAAATAAGCGAAAATTTTAAATTTCTAATTTTTGATGATAGTATTCCAGATTCTAAAAATATGATTTCTGATCATATCTAACGACAACTACATAAAAAAGGGGGTTAAGACAACTTTTTTTTCGTTTAATCTGCTTGTACATCGAAATCTAGAAAGATATTTTTTTCGTCATGACAATACCCTATTGAAAATGACGGGTCTGCGCGGGTATAAATGTTGCATAGACCGGACTTGAACGGGTGAATTTCATCCGCTCAAGTCCGGTTTATGCACCATTTATACCCGCCCAGACCCGTCATTTTCAGCAGGGTACTTTCTTGTCTCCGAAGTCGCTCGAAAGTAAAAAACACAATATTGTGAACTATTGTGATTTAAGCTGTCATTCAAAAGGGTTTTTATTTTCGCAATAAATCACAGGCTATATATTTTCAAAAATAATTTTGACATTAATACTTTATACGAAATGTAATAAAACATGTTTTGGGTTCAAGCCAATAGGTGATTAAAAAAAAAATGCTTTTATGATTTCATTTTTGAGTTCTACTTGATGTTTGTTATTGCTAAAGAATAAAGCCGTTAAAATTATAGTTGGAATATAGTCAAAACATAAAAAAGTAGTAAGTGCACATTATACAGGGTGTCCTACAATTTTTTGTACAGCCTATATTGCCGTCGTTATAAAAGATAAGAATCTTAAATGGGACCAAAAGGACTTTTTAAAAGTCCAAATTATTTCTTTTTGCCATTGAAATGCATTATTTTCTATTTTTTAACATTTACTGAGATGTATTAGAAAAAAATCGAATAAAAAAATTAAAAGCTCCAGTTAAAAAAATGTATCGGGTTAATTTAAAAGATGATCAGCTCACATATCAGACAATATATGAAAATAATAAGGAAATACGCAAGAAACAAAGGAAAAATGCAGCAAAACACAGAGTTAGTTAAAAAAAATTGAGGGAGACTTATTTCCTGTACCAAAAAAGAAGAAGTAGAAGGAAAAAGAATACTGTGAAGAAGAATTATCAAGAAGATGATAAAGAAGATTATCAAGAAGATGATAAAGAAGATTATAAAGAAGATGAAAAAGAAGATAATAAAAAAGATAAAGATGAAGATGAAGAAGATGACAAGAAAGGTGATGGAGCAGATAATAAAGAAGAAATAAAAACAAGGAAGAAAAATAAGAAACTAAATTGATGCATGCTTCTTAAAAATTTGTAACTTTTTAGGGAACATTCTGTATGTATCGATATAAACTGTGCACTTGAATATAAGTAGATTATTGAACTTGGTTTGCCTCTCTCTACTTTAATGTTGTTCGATAACATGCTACCTATTACTTATTTATAACTAAATTTCAGGAATAAGCAACCCTTTCAAAAGCTATACGATACAGTCTACACCAGGGCCTGTTGGAGCACTATAGGAAACTATGACATCAAAATATAAGTTAAGATTACACTGACTGATACAGGCACCACAAACCGGATAAAATTAAACTTTTTGTTCTTCTAAGCTGGAAGTTAGTTTTTTTAACACGTTAACCGCCATGAACATGCTCACTTAATTTGATAAAATTACTCTGAGCATGCTTTGGGATGTTCATTAAGCATCATAAAGGTTGCTCAGAGCAATTTTGGGTTAGAACCCACCTATTCTTTGTATTTTGGATGCTAAACCCTAAAATTAGAGTTAAGATTTTTACAATTTTAGACAATTTTTTCAGTGTAGCAAACAAATGAGCCCATGAGTTGCCTTTTTTGTCACAGATTCGTGTTCAGCGTCCCAAAATACATAAGAATAGGCACAGACCTTCCTATTTTTATGTAGCTTGAGATGTTGAATACGAAACTGTAATAAAAAAGGCATTTCATGGGCTCATTTTTTTTCTACACTGAAATAATATGAGATTTTTACCATTTTAGACAGACTTTCTCATAATAAATTTTCTTATATAGTAAATTTTAGTTTTCTTAATTTTCTTGAAAAAAATAGTGTACCAAACTCGCCAAGAAAGTGTCAATATACTATTTTTTAACATTTAATCTGTTAGACAGATAATAATTGAAACTCCCACAATAGTCCAGTCAAATAACAAGAAATTCCTATGTTAAATTGCAATAAATGTACACGGGCTGTTAAAGGGTAGTAGTGCATCGTAACAGAACAATCCTGTTAGTTTTTCACCGGGTGATTTGCGTAAGGGGTGTCCGCCATCTTGAATTTTAGGGGCGAGTGCGGTTATCTCGCTTAATATGCATCTTACGATAAAAATGCATATAATCAATTTTGTTAAGGAGGAAATTTCCAACAATTTTTGTTTGGATCATTTTTTTTAATACATTAGTAACAATCAAGTTATAAATATTCAAAAATGGCTATGTTGGGGGTGAAATTGGTTTGGACACCGGTTATAAATAAACTTGTACCTCTTGAAATTCTCTATAAGTTTTATATATTATGCATTTTCATAAGTATTTTGTTACGGTTACAGTGGGCGCTGAAAGTCGAGTTGCGCCCTCTGTAACCGTACCAAAGTACCTATGAAAATTTACAATATATGAAACTTATAGAGAATTTTAAAAGCTACAAGTTTGCTCATACCTACTTTTATTGTCTGATCAATAATTTGCCTGAAAAATGAAAAAAAAAACAATTTTACATCCCTATGGCTATTTTTGAATTTACTCGATTGTTATTAATATGTTCAAAAATTGATCCAAACAAAAATTGTTGAAAATTTTCTCCTTAACATAATTGGTTATATGCATTTTTATCGTAAGATGCATATTAAGTAACTCACCCCCAAAATTCAAGATAGCGGACACCCCTTACGCAAAACACCCGGTGAAAAACTAACAGGAGTGTTCTGTTACCATCCACTACTACCCTTTAAATATCAGCCCATGTACACTTGTTGCAATTTACAATTATTATTTGACTGGACTACAATGAGCCAACATTTATCTAGCTTGGAATATTAGAAAATACTATAATCTTTAAATAAATATTTAAACCACATTTAAAACGAAAAACTGAAATAAAAATAAATAAAATTCTAACGTTCCAAGATAAACAAATGCACGTTAGAATAAGATTAGTAAATAAAATATAAATATACTTTTAAAACAAATAAATAATTTATTAAATATTTAGAGACGAGAAAAATACTTACATACTATTAATAAATTATAAAAACAAAAATTGATTTTTAATTTTCTATTGGGTTGGTTTGTAGCTGGCTTGCAAACCTATGGGCAAAGGTACGTCAAAGCTTCTTCCATACGACGAATGGCCATACCCACCGTGTCCACCATCTTCATGGGACGAAGAATGGGACTGGGAATGAGTGTAAACTGGTTTCGATACTATTTCGTAAGTGGTTTGTTTTCCGCCGCCGCCAGCGAGAGATTTAAGTCCAATAATAGCGGAAAGCATCAACGAGATAAGTCCAGTCATCAGGGCTTTCCCGGCTATAGCTGCCAAACCTCCCAAAGCTAGTGCCATTAAGGTACCTTTCATCATAGCTGCAGCTGCGAGGATTGCTCCATAACCGCCTCCTTTTTTTCCACCGCCCCCGCCGCCGCCTCCTTTTCTTTCTTCGCCGTTGCTTACATCTGTGTTATCGAAAAGATTTAGTTTGATAGAATGGGAATTAAGATATCCAGTGACTTTCTTCATCATATAGGCATCCAGACGCGCTCCTGGATCGTTGGGAAAATCTCTAGCTAAATCAGCAACTATATCTGCAGTACTAGTAGTGACACTGTTATTTTCCTTAACTATGCTGACACCAGGCAAGACACTTAAATTATCGTCTTCATTTAGTTTATCGACGTATGAAACAACGTCCAATTTCAGACACGTTAATGAATAACTGTTCGCACAATTTTTCGTTAAGGACTTTTTATCACTACGAGATTCACTTTTAACTTTGTCTTCTGCTAGGGTAAGAGCGATAATTGCACAGAACACAAGTATTGGTCGGTGCATGATTGTAATGGTTGTATGAACAAAATAATACTGGTACCGAAATATGATTACTCTGATGTTTATATAGTAGAACATCTAGAGTGAAAAAATGACTTTTTATAACTTAAATTAGTGTCCACAGATGAATGAAGTTAGTGGAGCAAGAAGTGATTGTGACCGTAAGTGACGGGCAAATTATTTGGTTAATTTCTATGAATAGATGAAATAAATGTATTTTATTTTAATATGTATCACTGGGTCACTAAGAAAGTTTTCTTGGTGTCCATAGTTATTATTATAAAAATAATAGGGTCATTTTTATGGTAGTTACCACTTAATTTATAAATTGTTGTTATAACAATGCAAGAAACACTGGACAATAAATACACTTTACCTACCCATTGAAAAATACTAGAGTATTAAAAGGCTTAGGGCCAGTTTTTCATTAAACTGTTAAATCTATAACACAATTAAAACTAGGCTTTAATATAAGTATGATATACTGTAAAAAAATTACAGTAATTTTACTGTTTCATGTTAACATTGATAAAAATTTCTGTATCTGAGAAGCAGACTGGCGAAAATTCCGCTGATTTTACAACGGACTTACGCCCAAATACTTTTCAGGTACAGGAATATTGATAGGGGCTCCAAATAGCTCAGCGCATTGTTTTATTTAAGGGAACGTTTAAGTATTACGTAACGCTCCTAGGGGGGGATCATTTTGGAGTGTTACGCCCATGTTAATGGTATAGGAAAATGGCGTTACAGGGGGGGGAGAGTAAGGGGTCCAAAATGATCATAATTTGCGTTACGTAATACTTGAACGTTCCCTAATATGAAAAGATGTAGTATAAAATATTAAAGTTGTAATTTTTCGCATCTTTAAACCCGAAACATTGGATTTTCGCAATTGATCATTTAACTGATTGGTTAATTGATACACAAGCCAAATAACTTTGGGCCTTTAGCGAATGTGTTATTTTAATAATAATAATAATAATAACAAATATTAAATGTTATGCTCAGTTCCAAAATACAAAAAAAATACAAAATCTATAGTAAATACTTCAAAATTAAACGTCATCGGGGTCAATATGTTTTTAACAAAATCATCTAAGGCCCGGTTGTACAAACCTGTTTTAACTTTGAGCGGAGTTCCTTTACCATTGAAACACATGACAGTTGAGCTAGGTTCAAATTTAAGCAAGGTTTGTACAACCGGGCCTAAATTGTTTAAAACCATGGTCCTAAACAGTTTAGGTTGTAAAGTGGGTTTTAAATCATGTTTGTTGGACAGTATAATTTTTAGAATGTTTTTATTAAAATGTGAAATTATCTATATAGATATCTGAATAAGAGTAACTTGTAGTTTCAATTTTCTTTCCTATTTAAAAAAAAAATTGAATAAAATAACATCATTAATATCAGTATCAGCCAATTTAAAAATTATAAAAACATTTATGATACAGCTAATTTAGTTTTAAATTCCCAATTAAAAATTTTATTCTTGGTCATTGGCACAATGTGTGTTTGGCTAATTGAAAGATAATACTTATAAGTATATATAGTTTAAAAAATGTATATTTTTTTACTACTACACGGAAAGAAATTAGTGGGCTCTGCGCTATACATTATAAGATATTTGGTAACAGTGGCAAATTAAGGTGATTTAAGCTATAGATTATAAGGGACACAATAACTAATAATGTTAAAAATAAATTGGAAACGATTATATATATTACAGACACGATTATATTTATTACAGGCACTATTATAAATTTACAGAAATTTTATTATATTATAAAAATTATTAGCACGGACAATAATTAAATCTATTTAAGCTATAAATGCCATACTATTTGTTATATTTTATTATTCACTAAACAATTAAAGTATTTCATATAAATTTTTACACTGACTGCCATAATTGTAAGAGAATGCCTTGTATTTATATAATAAGCGATTATAATTTGCTTGGTATGTGTGTTATAGCGCTCCTAGCTATAATTTTTTTTTTCCGTGTAGCCTTAAGTTTTAATTAAAACTAGAATATTAGGCTATGCTGTACATATAGCTCTTTTGACTGAGGGGTAAATCACTAGGAAGTCAAATTTTCTAAAAATCTTTTAAATTTTTTAACAAAAATCTCGGTAATTTATGACAATATTTCTAAGATTTTTCAGAAATATTAGAAATCTTATCGAAATTCTCAACAATTTTAGATTTTTTATGTAGAAAATCTCGAAAGTCATACAAAAATCTCGGAAGAACGTGTACAAATATTTTGTAGTGGTTCACCCCTTGCTCTAAGGCTTCAAATACGCTTTATAGTATTTTTTCTTGTTAAACATATTTGATAAAATCAATAATTAGCTAAATATCAAATACAATTTTTTTACGTCAGTTCAAAGTTTGATAGAGGATACTTGATTTTTATTAAAAAGTAACAATTTTATTATCTAAGTAAAAATAGTTACATGAAGCAAATAGACACTTAGCTTTAATCTTTAGAAACAATCTTATCGGAGAGACAAAATATAACTTTTCGTTATTTTGTTGTTATTTATAGTTTTGTTCGAGGTTTTGTTATAATTACACATATTTATAAACCATTACGTAGAAGACTTAATTTCTATTTTAAAAACCTATGAATGATGATAGGTGACTTTCGATTAATCTGTCCACTTTCGATTGTTTGAAAAACAAGTGTAATTGAACTACATAATTTTCATTTATTTTCAAATAAGTCATTTTATCCAATAACAATCTTCTTATTTTACTTATTGTTAATAAATAACACTTGTTATAAAACCAATTTATTATTACCTACTCATTCAATATAATACATATTTAATTATACCTTTGCAATATACAATGCACACAGAAAATGTCATTGTAATAAAATAAATTCGTTCGGTTACTGAAATATTATTTTTAAATACATATCTTTTATTTATATCGCCACATTTGATTTAATATACTTTACCTACTTGTAATATTAAATACCTACTACAATCTCAGCATTGTATACAACATATTGTCAAAATAAATGACACAATGTGCTGTCCTATTTGGAACTCCTCACAGCGTATGTTTATTAATACTAGTATGTTGTAGTAAAAATTACTGTAACGTTTGGTATAGTTTATCTCAGTTACTTTAAGGTAAATCTTTAGCTATGTCATAGCTATAACATAGCTTTAGAGCTAGTTTTCAAATAACAATCGGTAAATAATACCAAAATTTTGATTTCTGAAACATACACAATAGTAATAAAATCGGATCAGTTAATTTTCTCAATATGACTTCCAAATCACTGCAGTAAGCCGGGTATTTATAATGATGTACCCAATATCTTTATTTTAAGGTCAAAATCAAGGCTCAAGACAAATTATTTTTATAATTTTATTTTTATATTACAAAGAAATTTAATATTTATTATGGTTATAAGATTAATTTTCTTTAAAATAATTTCTAATTTATTGGATTCAATAATTTAGGTATAGTTTTTTTCATGGTTAAAATCTAACTGTAACGTGATAAAAATATCGTAAAAAAAAGTTAAAATTGATAGCGTTACTATGATTTGTCTAATTTCTAACGGTAACGATTCAGTGAACACCCAGTGTTATAAACGATACATTTTTAAATCAATTTATGCATAAAAAGTAGCGTTATTTTCAACCAAAACGAACTCTTTCAATTGTAATGTAATATATTTGCCAATAAAGGGGCATCTTCAATTTTAGCTTTAAAATCAGGATTTATTGTAAAAATACAATATATTTGTAACCAGCCCGCTCCCAAATGCTTAAGTAGCCCCACAAATACGCATTACGAATGAGACCCCTTAATATTTGCTCTTAGTTACGGATATATTTTTAGCAGAGCATGAAAAAATATTTTTATTATTTACGTTTGCCATTTTGAAGATATACGCCTCCAAAATTTTTGTTGATATCCGGTCCTTGGTGCACTCTCTATAATTTTCTAAGTAACCAAGACTAGACAGTTAATTGTAATTAAATCGTTCTTTCTAATGTAACATTGAAGTTTAGTGAAAGCCTATTATTTAAAAAAAAACATTGGAAGGTACCTACAAAAGTAGTCTAAAGCCATTCACCGGATTTTAAACAGTTTTTGCTAATAAATAATAACACTAAATTTGAATCGAAAATAAATCTAAATATATATTTGATTGCAATGCATTGTACTACAAAGTAGCTATAGTCTTATATTTCTATCAATATTAAATTATTGAACATTTTTAACAAGTCATTTTCTCCCAGCTGAATTTACATGTGTCTTAAAGTACATTATAATTGTGGAGGTGAATTTCAAAACGCAGTTTTTGACTTTGTGACATAGCAGCTTGACAATACTTGACAATTAAATTGTATTGTTTACAAAGTCAAAAGCTGCGTTTTAAAATTTACCTCCTCAATTAAGCTATGTACCTTCAAATTTTCATGTAATGGATCCGGTTTCAAACGAAAACGTTACGCCGCGTTACAAATGGGGGGTGGGTGTCAGTAAAAATGTTACGTAACACTTAAAAAATTATAAACTTTTAAAATGTTTATTGGATCACGTTTTTAACAATGACCTAGGCCTAAGATAAGGATTCTTTGCAAATTTTATTGCACACGGCGTTCACTAAATCCTCTAAACAAAAAAAATGAGTTGGAAAACTATAGCCAATAACCGGTTTTCGGTTAACCGGTTGCGGAAATTACCTCAGACCGGTTTTTGGTTAAATGGGTCTTGAAAATGTTACGCCGCCTTATATGAGGGGGGGGGGGAAGGGTCAAAAATGGTTAAATTTTGCGTTACATAATACTTGAACGTTCCCATACGTAAAATTCATCCGGGAGAAAATAACTTGTTGAAAATGGTTAACTATATCTATATATCAATTATTTTATTTAATTAAGACTATTATACTATCTGGTGAATGGAGCCAGCTTTTCAATTTTTAAAGCTTTTTTATGGCCCTATTAATATGGACAACCTAACCGATGTAGAGATACTATACGATTTTTTTGACAATAAAATTGCCTGAAGATATGGAATATTATATTTCTTTTGATATATAGGCATACAGGGTAATCTAGATATACGTTTACAAATTATTATAATAATTATCATTACTAGAAGTACTTTGATTACAAGATTTTACAAGATTTTTATATTAAAATTATAAAAAGAGTCCTGAAATGCATTTTTACTCCCTTATGACCCAGTTTTGTGCAGCTCCCTTATTTAATAACTGCATTGTTACATTTTTTATTAGTCAACTATATGATTCAATTAACAAAAAAGCATTGGATTCAGAAGTTCTAAATCAGAACAAGCAAGTGCTTGTTGATTTTAAGTTACGTTAAAGTTAACCCCAAAATATTTTCTCTGGTAGTAAAAATCACTGTAAAAATTGATCAAGTATGTATTAATAAAATATAAAAATTATTTTCTTAACAGTCGTAAATGACACCACAAAATAAATAATTTCCTGTAAGTGTAGATTTCCCCCTTTTTGTAAAGCCTATCAAATGGCTTGTCCTTAATTACATAGGGTACAAAAATACTACATTTATTCCCTCATATACAGTATTATACAAAATTTGTATATTTAATATACGGAGGGTTCACTACGAAAGTGATTCACTTTAAGTGAACCAAGTCCTCTGAACCGTTTTTAGAAATTACGTTAATTTCACCGCCCCAAAAAAAGTTCAATTACTATGAATCAGACTATATTTTTCTCACCTATTTTTGGGCGCTGAAAACGAAGTTGACAATGAAAAAAATTGTCCAAGGGCAAACCTCCCAAAAATAAATGCTTTAGGTCCCAGAGCGCTTTGAAAATTTCGAGAATAGGAGTGCACCGGTCTTATGCTTACTTACTTACTTTTTAAGTTACCCTGTATACTTATACACATATTAGTAGTATGAGATGGATGAGTAAAAATTTATTCATATTTGTTCTTGACAAAGGACCGATTGACAGTGGCGGACTGGCTCAAAATGGTAGGTCGGCAAAATTACAAAAAAAAATAGCTACACTAAAAAGTGACTTACAAAAAAAAACTATTTTTTTTATTAAAAATTAAAAAAAGAAAGCCAACACCTAGTTAATATATTTTTAAACCTATCTGAAAACTGTGACTCCTGTGAAAAAACGTCAACAACTGATTTTTTTACGTACCAGTTACTCTTAACCTAACAAACGACCTGGGCTATATAACAAAAAAAAAGAGTTTTGATGCCTAAAACGTTGTTCATTATATTTGCGAAATTTCATTATTATAATACATTTTAAGCATTGTTACAATTAAAAACATTCATCGGTTCAAAATTTTGTATTGATACTTTTTTTGTTCAGTATAGGGAGTGACCGCCGCGGCGGCAGGTCGGAGGAACGAAGGACGGAGGAACGAAGGACGGCAGGTTACTTGCCAGTCCGCCAGTGGACCAATATAAATATTGAAATTTGGTAATAAAATACTGTTCAAACAAAATCAATCAGTCTGTTTGAAAAGGAGATGAAGTGTTAACATTTTTTTGCTTTTAGTGGCACAATTTTTAACCCTTGTTTTAAATTTTCCAATTTATAATTAAAGACCCAACAGGGGTTATAGGTATCGCAAAAAGTAACGCTAATTATATAAATAGCCCTTTCAAATTCAGAAAAATTTACTTTAGATTAATTATCAAATGCTGAACAACTATCAAAAAATACGTCCGTCTATCTTTTCGTCCATCCGTCTTTACGTTTGTCCATCACATTTTTTATGGTCAAGATAACTCATGAACGGAATGTGCGATCGACATGAAAATTTAAGGAAAAATCAAGTTCTATGAGAGAAAGAACCCTAATGATCAAAATTTGCGTTACGTACTTGGACGTTCCCTTATGGGGTAGTGTGCACAAATTATGAACCCCAGAACTTGTGCGCATGCCCCGACAACTTGTGTACACGTGCTTTGGTTTAGAGGGTTTTGCGAAAAAGTGTCCGAAATCACCCACACCGTCCGAAGTCACCCCAGTTGACGGTACTATCTGAAGAGTATACTATGAAATGCGAAGCACCACATGTCTTTACAACTTGTTTAACCATTTTACGTTTGATTAAATGAAATTTAAACTAGAATATGTGGGAGTTGAACGTTGAAAAAAAGGCTATTGATAGGCAATGAATATTAGAAGCTCTTTTTTCAAAATTCATTAAACAAAAGTCTGTTTCAATTAAAATAAAACAATAGAGTTTAATTAAGTTTCATTGTCGCGAAATACGGTTTATTCGTGAAACAGTTTTTATCGTCAGGAATTGTCTAAATTTCGGTCAGCTCGGCCATAATATCGCCACTAAAAATGAATTTATAGTTCATTTTAGAGTAAAAAGAGTAGGGAAAAGTAGGGTAACGGTGCGCAGTGGGTAACCGTGCGCACCACCGAAAATTCATATTACGAGGTATTTTGAGACATCTCTGGCATCCATGCTTGAGGGCGTGTAACGGTCCGCTAGCACCAAAAACGGCGACTGACAAATGAAAAATGTTCACAATATTTGACCATGTGCGAATTGATGTTTGTTGTTATTATTTTGCTCGTGTACGAAATAGGACGGTATGTTCATAACCACATTTTAAAGCTAAAAATATCAAATATACCTATACCAAAAGATAGCTGAGGTTGTCTTATTTAAGTCTTTTAATTTTGAAGTTGATATTTTAATTCGTTCGAAGGTTAAAGGGGACGGAAGTGTCTTTTGGACCACACTGTATATCTAAAAAAACATAAATACTGCATAATTTTTGGAGCGTACAAATATTAGCCCTTTAACTGCTTTATTGAAATGCGTAGACAATTTCGCTGCAGTTTGTAAAAAAAACATATAAAAGAAACTTAACCAAAAGAAAAAATTCGTACGTATTTACCCCATTTGACCGACCTACATCTTAAGATTATTTAAAAAAATGCAGTATAGTATTGTGGAATGCAAAGCATATCTTCACGGCTTCTTTTTTTTTGCGTATTAGTGTCTTTCAATTTATCATTCTTTTATATTTTGCCATTATTTAGGCGCTTATGCCATGACGCAATAAATACCAAATCTACGGTTATTGCTGCAATAAAGAAACAACTTAAAAGCGCTTGCAAGTAAAAAAGGCACATTTTTTCCAAACGGCGACCACCCTCAATAACCTGCAACAATACTTTAATAGAGTAAAAAACTGCAAAAATACTATCAATGAAATTATTATGTAAATGTCGTATTTTCAGTGTATTTTTATACATTGGCGTAGCGTGGGCAAAGTGGGGGAGGGGACAAGTTAGATTAGATATGAAAGATTTTAAAAATTTAACGACCGTTCCTACGTCCAAAATAAGCCTATTTTACTTGGTTTTATGAATGTTCAATGGTTTATGGGTAAGTTCTTAATTCTAAGCCATGTTTTTAACCACCGAATAGTGATAAATATCAATAAATGAGGAACGTATAAATACACATTAAAAACTATTTAAGTATTCTAAATTGCTTTTATATTTAAATCCATATATATTTAATACCTGGTTAATCATTGGCGTAGGATTAACCTACAGTAAACCAATAAAAGAAACAATAAAATGAATTAACCCTAGAAATTAGATTTTTTTTGAAATAAATAAAAACTGCTGCCATATAAAAATATTTTACTTTTTAGTAAACATTTCTGCCCCACAGTACATTGTAATAAGTTATAACTTATAACAATTCATAGTAATTTACCTAACAATCAAAAAAATTTAATGGTTATTTACCTCAGCCATGTGTACAGCACATGTAACGCATTTTACCTGAAATAAATACGCACATGGTTGCACACAAATTTCATTTCATTTTAATGGAAAATATTCCATTTTAATTAGATATACATGTAATCTCGAACGCTCACGCTGTAAATTACGCGCTTGAAAAAAATACATAAAAAAATACTCAAAAGAAACTAGCCAAAAAATATTTTGACAAAAATTTGGTTAAATATAAAATTGCGCATTTTGCTTTTTGCGCGATCCTTTTTTTTTGTGTTAAAATAAATCGCGCATACTAATAATTTTTTTATGTATAGTGTATACATATTCTATATAAAAAATATGTATTAAGTCTTAATAAATGAGGTTCAAAGAAAATACAGAAAATATATTTGAATATCATATACGTACATGCAAAGAAAATTAAATGTTACTAGAAAAAATAAATTATAGGTATTTACGCACTATTTATATTAATATTTGATTTAAGCGTGGAGGGAAGATTTTAATACCTCCTAGTATACAACTGCGATTTTAGGTAAACACGCATTTCATATTTATTTCTCTAATACGAGGGACAAACGAAAAATTACTAATGTTTTATTAAAATTTTAAAAAGTATAAAAATATAAATACTGTTTTACCTTTTTTTTTCTATTATAACACATAAAAGAAAAATAGTTGCGTTAGAAAAAAAAAAATGCTATATTTGACCTTTTTGGCCTCATTTATATCCACAACCTGATGCGAGAACAATACTGAGGTTGGATTTTGATTCAGCGACCTAAAATTAATAAAAATTATACTGCCCTGATAAAGTAAAGGGCAGTAAGTGACAGTCAATAGCAGCGTTTTCAAAATATTACAGCAGGGTTGACGTGAAAACGCTGCTATGCGACAAGTGTTACTTACTGCCCTTTACTTTAACAGGGCAGTATACAGTGGGTGTCTAAAGTCCGCCCCTTTTTAAGCTTGTATTAGATTATATTCGTGTTTATTATAACAGCAGTTCAGCCATCTTGCTTTAAGCATTAATAATGATATTTTAATCGGTGGCGCCATCTACCGGAAATTAATGATTTAAAATGCAGACCTGTAATAATTAGTTTACTGGTGTCATTACAGGTCAGGTCAAGGCGTGGAAAACAGTGGGACAAGGAATCACGTACTTCCCAAACTTTATTAATACATGTAATGTATGTATTACATATACAGTTGCAAATAAAAATACTTTTATTTAAAAATAACCTCGTATTTTCACAGATTAAATGTTATTACAAGTTAGAATTTGTAGCTAATTAAGTTAAAATTCGTATTGCGTACATATCGCACATAAGCTGGAACACAGCTTCAGTGCTACAAGCGACCATGTAATTAAAAACATTCTACAGACATGGTCGGTTTTAGCATTGACCCGATTTTGTATTGCGCCACATTTCCAGGCGATGGTCGATATGAAAAGCGCTGGCCCGAAAGTAAATACAGGGCAATGATTGCCCGAACTTACACAACTTTTTTTAAAAAATGTTGAAGCTTATTTTCATACTCCTGCCAACAAAACAATACTTTTTCCCATAATATATTTTAATGAAAAAAAAAACGATCAAAAGTTTTTGTCGTACGACCAATATTAATCGATCTGTCGCAAAAATTATTTTTTTTAGCTGCTGGGGCTATCCAATCATAATATTTTTGGCTGTAAGGTGTACACAGGATCAGGGTTTCGTACTAAATACTACATACTATGAAAGTCACCTGTAACTCTCAATAGATGTCACTTGCGCAGAAATTACAATAATATCTGAAGCAACTATTGTTTGATAGTAGATAGTGTAAATCTTGAATTTTTAAATCTAACCTGAATAAAATCTAACATACATCTTAAGTTCATTCAAAATGCTACTTAGAGTCACCGGTGATACACGTGGTACAAATGGAACAAATATTAAAGGTCGCCGGTGGCTCTCGTGGTACCCAACGTGTTAAATTACAAATTGTGCAGATCGTGCATCATTAGTGGATCACCATGTACAGAGATTCTTTTCTTGCTTCGTATAAAAAGCAATTACATGACCAAAACGCTTATTAAATACATAGGTATTTTCAGTGTCTCTTTTAAGGAGAAATGACTTATTCTCTTTTCTATAGAAAATCCGAGAAAAGCTATGGATCTTTGTCAATAAAAGTAAGGCTTTTATTAAAAATCTCATTTTGTTTTTACGTTTAAATCTGGAAATATACGGAAAACAAAAGCCTTGTGATAGTGCAAAAATTTTAATTTTATTTTGCTTATTTTTGTGTTTTATGAAGTTTTATGTCGAAAAACATATATATTAGGGGCTTATTATACTCTTATTATGCTCCTCGCAGCTTCACAGCTGAGGAGTATTATACGTCACGTCAGACCCCGAAAAAAGTCCAAAACAAAAATTTGTACCAAAAAACTTAAAAACATTTAAAAAGGTCCGCCCATCTGTGTTTTCTTGTCGCAGGTTAACTCAAGAAGGGATAATCTGATCGATTTTGGACATACATTTTTTTATGAGGAAGTATTTTCGCTCATTCGAGGCGGAATTTTATCTTTGAATTGCATTTTTGTATTTTTTCGCTATAGAGGTTGCTGACTAGAACAGTATACCAGTATCCAGTAAACTTTATAATTTTATTTGCTACTTTGAAACAAACAAAAAAACAAAAACTGCCTCACACGCTATTTTGCTGATGCACACAAGGGCGGATGCAGAAATCTAACCATGGTTTTATCTCGTTTACAAGTAATGGGGGAGTGGGCTTATACCAAGCTAAAGGAGCAATGGAGGGCGGTCGACGGTTGCCGGCAAGCTAGGGACTTCCTGGCTGGCCCAAGCAAATCAAAGACCGACTGGTTGCTGGAAAGACAACTTGTAGGGGACCGGTCCTCACGGGCCACTGCGGGCTAAGGAAGCACCTGGCAACAATGCGGATTCTAGAGAGTCCGCTATGCCCAGAGTGCGGAGAGGATGAAACATCCTCTCATTACTTAGCCGAGTGTGTCAGATACGACAGGATCAGGTTGCAAGTCTTTGAAACTCAAAGACTCAACCAAGAGGAACTAAGAGATCTCCCCTGAGCCAATATCCTGACCTTTATTGAAAGGAAGGGCAGGTTCAAGAAGGACTCAAATTAGTAAATGGCTGGGATTGCCTGGGGTGACAAAAAGGGCCAGAAATGGCCTAGTTGTCCGGCTTTAGCCAACCCAAAAATTTACTACTACTACTACTACTACTACTACTACTAATGGGACCTAAATAAAATTATTATGGATTTATACTGGCATCAAACCAAACTTAACGGAATAAGAACCGAAATCGAAGTTTGCAAAAAAGTTAGCTTTTGCGAACACCCACTCTTGGGGAAAAAATGCGGTCATTAAAAATTAAAATTGAATAAATGGATGTTATTACATGCAAAAAACAATTTTACAGCATTTTAAATTTTTAATAAAATCTATAAAAAAATTAAAATGTTGCAAACTCGTTATTAATCAATATTTTTTAATTATAATTTGTCGATGAATTTTTAGAAATAATAGTTTATTATTTATTATTAATTAAATTTTAATTTTTATTACCCGCAATTTTTTCCATGTGGGGGAGAGGCGTTCGCAAAAGCGACTTTTTTTGCAAACCTCGATTTGAGTTCTGCTTGCGCGTGAGTGTTTGAGTAAATGCCAGTATAAACCTTTAATAAAATGGCGTGGTTCCCATTACGTATAACCAAAATATTGGCATTTGAAAATGCTGGATCCGCCAGTGGAAGCACATAAACATGTAATTTTCAGAAAATGAACATAATATAATTATCTATCAAGTGAAAATTATCACGCATGCAATGTAATTACAAAAAGTCATTTTTAATGTAATTACAGTTTTGTGAAATGCAAAGCCGTCATAAAATTGAATTATGGACTTGGGCGATTTTCGATTGTCCTATCTTCAGCAAGATATTTACTTCATACTTTTACAGACTAATTTAAAAAAAAGTTGATTATACTGTTTAATTATGCCACTGTAATTTAGAGAATTTTTACCCCCTCCTCCCCTGTGTGACTCTTTGTCACTTTTGTTTCTACCGCCTAAAAAGCCATTGAAAATGGCCCGTTGAGTATGAGCTGTTTTATGTTCTATTCTTTAATAATTTTGCATATAATTCACATTTTTTGTTGCACTGTGATAAAATCCAAAAATAATATGGTTAGGGAGTTTTATTTTTGGGTTGTTGTTGAAGACACAAATTTATGTTGTCTAAGGGCGTATCCACAGACTCGCATAACAACATAGTACATGAGTTGCTTTTCATCCGTGAAACGAGTAATATGTGCTTTCGGCAGGAATTAGTAATACGTTAAACGCGTTTAATTTTCTAGCATCAAGTCTTTTAGTATTAGTTATTTATTTATTTATTTGCTATCTTAGATATGCCCCAGAATCGATTTTATATATTTTATAGTGATTGTATGGAAGATGTGCAGTAAAATGACGAACATGTGATTATATTGGAGTAAGAAGGGAATTTTATGTTTTTTAATCATTTATAATGCTGATAAATTTTGATTTGGAAGCAACTAACACGTGAAGAAGTTTTTATACGTACAAAATTTTTTATATGCTAGCGCATGCGCAAATATAATCACAATTTAGAAAAAACTGCCTTGGCAACAGCTAACACAACCAACAGTAAACACGAAAAGGAAAGAAGGAAAAGAAAAAGAAAAGGTCTTACAGAAGACTGGAAATTTTATATATTTAAAACAGGAGTGGGCATGGCGAAAAGCCAGACAAGAACCACTCTTGGTGAATTGAGTAACTAAGAGGGATCTGGCTAATTATCTCACTGAGAAAAGGCCAAAATAAAGGAAGAAGAAGAAGAACATAGTACATAAGAATGCGATGCCGTGATTGGCTTGAAGTGCCGCCATGTATCTTGTAATCACGGTACCGCATTCTTATGTACTGTGTTGTTATGCAAGCTTGTGGATATGCCTTAAACGTCGTATTTGTACATAAGCCTTAGCGTATTGTAGAGGTGACCACTGACAAGGGGAACAGCACAGACTGTATACTATGTGTGTATTAAAAAAATCGACAGGATATCAAAACAATAATATCTAGGGTACAACCTTACTCTCGTTTTCTTAACTTGTCATTAATAATGTCTAATCTTAAACGAAATTATCTATAATTAATTTAAATACATGTCATTAAATATATCAACAACTGTGGGCAACATAATTATATTAACACGTTCGCTGCCGCCCATATAAATAGACGGTCATCCCAGGTGCCAGACTACTTTTGTGCAATGTTATTCAAATCTACAGTGAGTCCGCCAGGTGGGCACTCGGCATTAAATATGAGTCATTGATGGACACACGAGGTCGGTTGTCGGCAGCGAACGTGTTAATTGGCCTAGTGCGGGTACCTTTAAGAGTTCTAATCCTAGCTCAAAATGTCAGTTATTTTTTTTTATAAATTTTTGAGATCTCCAAAAAAACTTACATTGTCAAAATTTATTTTTTGACTTTTTGGCAAGCAAAAATTAAAAAAATATAAATACCTGGAATGCCATCCACTCATACACCAAATTTCAGATTCTTGAGTTATACAGTTCCTGAGATAAAGGGCTGTGACAGACTGACGGACGGCCGGGCGAACGGAGAAGCGAGCGTTCTGAGGGTTCCCTAAAACCCTAAAAAATACGAATATTTAGTAAAACCCACATTTCTGAAGTCAAGAAAAATCTTAAAAAATCATAGAAATTTGGAAATAAATAAAGTAATGGGTTAATGTTTTTTAGACAATGAAAATTAGTTTTTTTTGTAAGGGCAGTCGAAATTTTTTTTAAATATGTGTCAGGGAAAACTTAGGAAAATGTTAAAGGGTTCGAAAAATTGGTAGACACTGAAAAAAAGTTTATTGTGTTTTTTATTCTATTTTTTCAGTATGTACGCTACTGTTAGCTACCAAATTAGGGAAAGGTCGGAATACTCCTGAATGACGCATATAGTTTCAATGAAATGGCAGAAAACACGTTAAATATATTGTTAAAACATACCTATAGCCTATTCATTCATTTTATAGACAAATAAATAAAATATTTTTGTGTACTCTCGTTCAGAAGAGCTCCCCCTGTTCGTCGGTTACAGTAGAAGTTACAAGCGATTTTTAATTATTTTTAAAAAAATGGCTTATATATTCTACTGTAACCTACGAACATAAGGATCAAATTTTGTCATTTGCAATTTAAACAAAAATCCTTCGAAATATGAAGGTTTTTTAAATAAAAGCGCCATTTTAAAAGAAATTTCAAGACATATCATTGATTGATTTAAAGGAGAACCAAAATATTTTAGAATATTCAGGCATTTTTCATAGATTTTTGACCCTCTTCCCTATGTAAAAAACTTTTTTACACAAGACTTTGAACACACTAGATGGGTTTCTTTGTACAGGGTCACATATAGTAGATATTTGATTGAATACATGTGATAGATAGGCTTTTTATTAAAACTGCCTCCCTTGTAAGATATCCACATTTTTGACAACCCTTTCCTAAAATTTATGCACGACCCCTAACTATATGCCTGGAAACAAGGCCTTTTACTGGAGTAAGTTCACAAATACATTTATATATCTACTCTGTCTATTATTACTTTTATTTATTAGTTATCAAGCAAACAGGAAATCAACTTATAATAACTTAACTTGCAGTTGTAATTGATTCTAATTAAAAAATATAAAGAGAATTAAATCTTTTACAGGGCAATCCAGAACTGGCTCTTCATTTTTATCGAAAACGTACCAATCTTATAAAGTTGACTATAGCGTTACACTGTCGAATGCCTAATGTTTTAGAATAATCGTAAATATGGTATTATATTCCTCAAACTTGTAACAACAACGTTTGGTTGTACTATATTTAGATTTTTCTATCAGTGTAGAAAAAATATCTTAAAACATTCGGTTCGCAATGCGTTTTTGGCGCACTTGTTTATTGGAAAACTCGACGCAAGCGATTATTGGACGAGTGCGCCAATAACGTGGTTTAATATACTGTTTTTTTATAAGTATCATGTAAATATTATCACATTATGTTTTGTCTGGTAAAAGGTATAGTGTTTACTATGCTCTAAAAAAACATTAGTGGACATTTTTAATCAGCATTTTTCTTATTATACCCCTCGAAGCTTCACAGCCGAGAAGTATACGTTTACTTCGTATCTAAACAAATATTATAATTATAATAATAATAATAAAATAAAACAAATGTACCAATGTGCGTTATATATAAAAAGTCTAAACGACATAAAATGTTCAGGAAAAATCTATCTTGGTAGGTAAGGGAACGAAGGCTATTGAAATTGAAAAGAATTTATGGAGGCTAAACATTTAGAAAATCTAAACTAGTAGAAAAAAACTGCCATAAACTTATTTTTTTGAGAAAAAATAGCTTTAATTAAAATAGTTAATTAAACAAAACTTGAAAAAAAAACATTTAAAAACAAAAAGTGCCGATTAAAAAAATAAATACCAGGTAAAACTTCACTAGGAAAAAAATACTTGCAACTGCGAGGAGTATACTGTAAAATGCGATGCATTATATATCTTCACGGCTTGTTTAAAATTCCGTTTGTTGCACTTAAGATTAAAAAAAAATCTTAAACTGCTTATTGATAAATTATACGTAAAAATCAATATCAGTTTCACAACTTTACATTTTTGTGATACAATATCGATGTTTTTATACTTGGAAGTTAAGAATACATGGGCATCGCTTACGGGGAGAGGGGGCTTAAAAAAGAATCACAAAACCTACAATATATATCAAAGTTTCTAACTGGTACCAACTGACCCAAGTTTCTTGGGCCTATTCCAAAATTAAAGTTAAATAAAATATGGGCCCACACTAACAAATAAAATGGCGTCTTTGCCAATTAATTAATTAATTTATTTCACTGGTCTTTGCTCATTGACAGACAGCCTGATTTGGCAGAGTTATCTATAAATATAGTTTTCAAAGGGTTGACCTTCCATAGTCATTTCTTCAGGCAATAGTCTCGAATTAAGAATTATATACAGTGTCCTATAATAGGACTACTAATAAAATTTTAGCAATAATTATTAAAGAGCTCCTGGTGTGAAATTTGCAGTATCTAAAAACTTAGATAAAAAAATCGACAATTTTACAACTAGAAAAATAGTTCCGTCAGTGCTTTCTTGCGTTTTGGGACACCACATAATAATTTGAACAGAAACATGCTCTGCGTTGAAAACAATTACACATATTTACCATTACAATATGAATAATATATCAAAACTTTTTTAATTGTTGATAAATTTAAATGATAATAGAGAAAATATGCACCACTCCTTTTATATTGTTTTGGTTTGAACAAAAAAATCCAGTAATTTTAATTTATTGACCTACCTTAAAAGAAATACTTTATACTTTTGTATAGGTCGTATAAAACTGTCTATCACCTAGTATACTTGAATTTACCGAGAGGTAAACCGCCCTTAAAATTTAGTAGAACACGGTTTTTTTTTAAATACAAGAAACAATTAGATGGGGGCTTGAGAGGCGATTTTAATTTTTTATTTTTCTCTGAGCATGAATCGCTTATCACATATACCAAATTTCACGTTTTTATTGTTTTGGGAAGCGATAGAACCAATAAAATGCCCTCGAGGACAAATTTTATTTTTTATTTTCTTTCATTAAACATCAAATAGACAGACGGGATAAGCAGACAGACGGGCGGACGGACAGAACCCAAGAAAGGTTTATACGAGGCCTGCAGAACTTTTGTCTTAATAAGTTTATCTTTCTTTTTTTCAATAAAAAAGCTAAAATTTTGTCTGTGTAATATAAAATACGGCCTATGCTGTATATTTTGAATATATTTTATTTACACCCCATATTTATTTTTCATCAGATTTCCGGTATAGTTTAATCTAATTGAAAAATCCATGTTTGACTATTCTTATAAAAATACTCAGGGAAGGTTCCTTTCAGGTAGATATAATTTGATATTTAGTCACTAAAAAACCTATATTGTAAAAGATATCTATAGCTATAGCTTTTTCCTGAACTACCTGTCACTTTTTTATAAAGAAACAAATCTATAGGTACCTATAAGTATACACCCAACCACCGATTTTTCTCATTTGCACAAATTGGTTGGACTTTTTTTTATGTATTTATGTATCATTTAAACCTTATAATTCATTTTTAATAAGTTTTATTTATTCGATATACAGAATATATATAGATAGAATACATATACAGTGTGTATAACAGAATTACGGTGGACAGACTGTTTTTTAGAGCGTTTTTAAAGAATTTTTACTGCGTGTTCAACAAAGGCGTTGGACCTCCCAAGGTCACACCACTGTGGACCGGCCGTGAATGTATAATAATATAATAATAATAATAATAATAATAATAATAATAATATAATAATAATAATGATAATAATAATAATAATAATAATAAAGTATAATTTCGCAGTTGCAAGTAATTTTTCCTGTTGAAGTTTTAAGCTAAACTTTAAGTCTTGTTTTTAAATTTGTTTTCGTTATTCCAAACTCGTCTAGACGCCTTTTGTTTGACTTATTTTTGTAAGACGCTGATACAATTTTTACAAAAAAAAGTTAAATGGGAACTCGTGGAAATTATCGAGTTTGAAATATTTCAATCATTGCAAAAGCACGAAAAATATTTTTTAATGAGGACAAAAAATCTTAGATATAATAATAAAGTCAATTAATATTTGTATAAAAAGATAATGAAGTTTCTAATACCTCACAGTGGTCTGCAAACAACGTTTGGAGCGACTTTAATTTAAGCCCTTTTTTTCAAAACTTATAATTAAGTTCTGTCTTAACTTATAATTAAGCTCTGTCATCATTTTAAGACTAAATGTAAAAAATCTATCGATTGAATTTTTATTTTTTTCGACGAAAAAATGCTAGATATTTAAAAAAAGATACCCGATTTTACGCAAAACTATGAGAAAATAATGTTTATGAACTTTTGGGCTTAATCGCGTCCCGAGTCGCCTCCTAAGCAAGTTAGAGCCTTTTTAAGGGACATTCTTAGAATATTTCTCACTTCATAGCCAATCGACAGGATTTTCCCAACTCTCCAGTGGGTTTTTTCCAAATCAAAATCATCATCCCTGACAGGTAAAGGGAATATAAATCGTCAAATCTGATTTTTTTAATACTTTTTAATGCAGAATCATCCCTTAAAAATTAAACCATATTTCTGATCCACCCTGTACAGATTTTTTATGTTTGATATTTTTTTAGTTTTTATAAAAGATTATTTTTTTGTAATTATATTTTTTTATTTCATAATTCAGTCTGCAAAGGTTAAATTAATATGATAATCACATTCTACTCAAGGGCGTCGTTACATTATGTTGCATGCTTTAATATTATCACCCTTTACAAAAAAAAATGGTCAAGTGCGAGTTGGGTTCGTACATTGAGGGTTCCGCACCTGGCTAATATTTTTCTAATCGGGGTCAGGCTAAAAAATTAGCACTTTTTTTCGTGCCTATTTCTCCAGGAGTTCTATGTAATTACAGCTCAAAAAGGCATAAGACTTTTTTTTTAGAGACTTATTTTAGCTTTCTTTTTGTTTAATTCGAGGTTTATTCTTTTTATATAATAATTAGAAATCAAGTTATCGATAAAAAATTAAGTTTCCCCTTTGGCACCTTTACCTCGACCTTTGCCCCACCCTGAATTCTTTCTCTATAGTTTTTCTTAAAAGTTAATATCATGAAGTAAAACATGCATGATTAGGATCCATATTTTTTTAGAATTAACTCTTAGTTTTTAAAACAAACAAACAAACCAAAAAAACGAAAGAACGAACGAACAAACGAACGAAAGAACGAACAAAAGAACGAACGAACGAATAAACAAACGAACGAACGAAAGAACGAACGAACGAAAAAAGTTCAAACAAAGAAACTAACAAACAAACATACAAACGAAAGAACAATCAAACAGACAAACAAACAAACAAACCAACCAATAAACAAACAAACCAACCAATAAACAAACAAAAAAATACACTTTTTTAAGATGTTTTTTTTTTTGTTTTTTCTTTTTACATACATTTTTCAGATATTTAATGAAAGACCTTTTATATGATACCCACTCTTTGAGGTACGGAACCCCAAGAGGTATATTGCAAGTAAGGGTATATTTTTACTTATATGTATCATTATAAAATATATATTCATAAAAACATCGCATGTCTGTCATAGGAGTGTCGCGATTACATTTTTTATAAAGTGGGCTTTAATTTTTCTTCTCGTTTAATAAAAATTATATTATAAAAATTATATTGTTGTATATAGCGTATTAAGAGTTGGATTATTTTTTTTAAATACTTGGGTAGGTATATACTTATTTTATTTTTCTAAAATATGCTATTAAAACTGGAGAAGAGATTATCCTCGAGATTTTCTAGTAATTTAAAAAGTTTACCACAAAGTCGTTATTTCTTTATAACTTTTGATCGCTTTGACCTAGATATTTTAAAATTGGTATACAATTTTATATTAGTTAATGTCACTTTCATACCAACTTTCGTAAATTTGTTGTACTTTTTAATATTAAACTAAATTCAAAATCTATCAAGCCAAAAAAAAACAATTTTCTTGGTTTAAAAAAAATACATTTGACAGATGAATTTGTGTTGAAAAAATAAGGTAAAGTTTATTGAACTTTTGCGCTAAATCGCTGCCTAAGGCAACTAGGGCCCTTTTAAGGGGCATTTTTAGGCCTATTTCTCAGATTATAACTCGGGAAGTCGTTAAACTAATAATTTTTAATATGGTTCCCTTCTATTAAGAGTTATCCTTTCATGCCATTTGGATGTTTCGATGAATCGTTTTTCTGGCTTGCAGGTTTATAGCAGATTTTGAATTTGGTTTTATATTAAAAACGACACTTAACTAGTAAAAAATAGGTTTCGTTAAATATACATTTGGTTTTTTGAAAAGTCTCTAAAAATTAACTGTGATATATAAAAAGTCGTGAAACGTAAAAAAAGCAACAAAAAAATCAATCAATATTTTACCTATGCAGGAATTTCCTGGGAAAAACTAAAATAAACGCTTAGTTTACACCATGGATGAACTATATTTTAAGTTCAGGGACTTTTTATCTACCTGCCTCTGTTTAAAAAATGCTATAAACAGAGATAGGTAGATAAAAAGTACCTGGACTTAAAATATAGTACCCATGGTGTAAACTTAGCCGAAGTTTAAACTACGCCTATGCTAATAGTTTTTTTATGTAACAACGGAATGAAAGATTTTAAATTCCTGTATGAATTCCTGAATGAATCATAAAAGATGCACAGTCCATTGTACAATGCTGGATGATTCAATTTTAAAAAGCCACTATATTTAGTAGGTTGGGAGCGAAAAATACTTTTTTTAGATTAAACGAGGTTTTTGATCTAAAAACTAAATATTTTTTTAGAATATAGCGGATTTCATTTGGAGTAGGCAGAAAATTTTATATGTTTGTTCTTTAATTAAAGCTACAACGTACAAGGGAAAAGGCAATGTGCCCGAATATGCCTAAAAATATAATCTTTTTTATAAAAAAAAAATAGTTTTTGAGTTATGCGAAATTTTATTAAAAACTCAATTTTTCAAGACTTTGGGCGACAAGTCGTCACCGCTTTTAAAAATTACATTGAAATGTAATATATCAAGTAAAAAGTTACGTCACTTTTTAATAGTTAAGAATCAAAAACTGTCTAAATTTCGGTGTTCTAAATGTTGAAAAGACTACCTGTTTAGCTGGAGATACATAATATTTGAAAGAATTTAAAAAAAATGTATTACAAAAAATCTATAAGGGACCACACAAATTTAAAATGTAGCTACTTATCACTATATGAGTGTTAATGTGCTAATCAGACATTTTTAATAATCTTATATATTTAAATAATTATCAAATATTTAAATACGTCATAAGAAAACTATTTTTCATTATAATAATAAATTTTTACCAAATTACAAGTTAAATATTAAATATTTGTTTACTCATGAAAAAGTGTTTAGAAAAATATCGCATTAAAGGGGCCATCAGGGGGGCATTTCGAATTTTGGTGTACTAGGTCCGGGAATTAGGGGAATTAATTAAAGAATTAGCGGACTTTGTTGGGAACTAATTTTAGAAAGGAATTAATAAGAATTATTAAGGAATTAATAAAGAATTACCTTGTTATTTAACAAGTAGGGAATTTAACAACAGCGGCCATATTTAGTCGTATTCGTACATTAATCATCATTATTGTTTTAAAAATATAATTTCTTACACTTTTTACTAAAGCGATCGGCCTAAAACTTATTGTTGTTTGCTTAAATGGTAATAATTCGTGGAGAAATGAAAAAAATATATACAGGTCCCTTAGAAGGTTAATGTGTTTAAAAACCGTATACTTCGTATTTTTTTGTGAAATTTTTCTGAAAAATGGTATCTGGGTTGCAAAATGCTCATGCCCTCGAGATATGTGATTATTACTTATGGTGGGGTTGCGAATGGCACCACGTCACCAGTTAAGGGTCAAGGGAACTAACTTTAGGTCAAGTAATCTTTTACTGCTGGGGACGTTGATATTATATTTAATTAAGTAATAAAAACATCACCCCGTATGATTTAAACACAGTGTTACAAATAATCTCAATTATTATTTTTATTCCCTTGAATAATAAATGATTTCCTCGACTTTATTTAATTATGACTTATGTGGGCTAATTTTTTGTACAGGGTGTCTCGTAAAAAAACAAAAAAATATAAAATTTTATTAGAATTTGTACTAAATTCTATTAAAATTTTATAAAGCAACGTTTCTTTTAAATCCAAAAATTATTTTATTTTTGTATTAGTATATTTCGAGGTTCAATTGGTAAAAAACGATTTTAGGTTTGCAGTAAGCTAGATAAACCTTAAATTAAATCAATCAATAGCTAGGGGATACAACAAGGTATAAAGTAAAGCTTTTGTGCCCTCCAGTGACACCTCGCCGTGTCCAGAAAAAAAGCTTAAACCGTCGTTTTTTAAAGGTTATTTTTCTCTAGGATATAAATTGTAACATATTTTTTTTATAATATAAATTATAATAACTATTTAAGTAAAAAAATCCAAATCTTTTGCTGTAAATTCCCATGGGGACCACGGACATGGGGGGCGCATATTTTTTTAAATATCCTAAATAAATAAATGGTTTTCTAAGGATAGAGTACAAGGAAAAGGGACACTTAATATTATATTATTAAGATTTTTTTAGATATTCTAAATTATTCTAAGATACATACTTATATAATAAAAAAAAAGGTTGAGCTACCTGCTTTCATTTTTTCTTAGTAATTGTATGAACCTAAGCATTTGGTCATATTTTCAAGAATTATAAAAATATTGTAAATGTAGGTAGGTTTTTAAAGATCTTTTTTCACTACTAGCTTTAGAACATACCATTATTTATCATGTTTTCAGACTGTGAAATCAATTTTCTTCACTATAGCAATAATAATTTTTTCTCTCCTAGTAGGAGTAAATTTTATTATTATTATAATTATAGTTGTTATATTATAACAACTGATTTCTGTCACTTTAGATGTATAACAATAAAAAAAATAAATGTGAAATAAATGAGAAAAAATCATATGTAAGCTTAGTCACTCTAGACTGCGTAGAGATTTACCAAACTCCCTTTACCCAAAATTTTTGAGGAAAAAACGTCATTTATGACCCCTTAAAAAATTAATTTTGAAAGTTATAAAATGTTTATAAAAGAAAATAAAAAAATCAGGGTAGGATTAATCTACTATGGGACACCTTGGGGCCCGAGCTCAACTCCGCCCCCCTTGGTCTGCCACTGGATATACCTATGAGTTAATAAAAGCAATATGTATAAAAAAATAAAAAAAAACATGGGGAAATACAAAAATAAGTATGTAGTGTGTATTTTGGATTCTTTTTAAATAGTTCACAATTAATTTAAGTACGTAGGTAGGATACATATTTATAGTCTGCTAAGATGTGATTTTTTTTCATTTGGACTTTTTTTTGTAATAAGTTCGCCTATGTTTTTTTTGCAAAGCCAAGGCTCATATTTCAGCAAGTATCCTTTTATTAAAATTTCGTGTAACAAATTCGAAATCTGTAATCGTATTTACAAACAGATACATCTGTTGTTGGAAACCCGAATTAATTTATATTTTTTACAGCAAACTAACATGCCATCCTACAGTTAGTGTTTTTTGGATTGCCTAACCTTAGCAATAAATTTGATTTTTTTCTAATTTTGAATTTTAAGTTTAGTTTTGGACCTTGGCCCCCTGGACATAACAGGGGAGGGGGGGCGGGGCGGATCTCCCTTGGATTGTTGTCTATACTTTTAAATATTATAACAGGTTCACTTTTTTAAAATATATTTTTTGTATTTTTTTTTTCATTTAATAAAAATTTATAACTTTTATGTAATTTTTTTTACTTAAAAAAATTTTGGGCTCCCCTAGGATTTTGAAAAGTCGGCGCCTATGTGTATGATACAGGGGTTTTGTGTTTTAAAAGCATGTTTAGAATACTTTGGCCGTAAAAATGGTCCCTTTTATTTTTTTTATATATTAAATAAAATAAAAATAGTTTTTTTTTCAATTTAAGATTTAAAAAATAAATGAAATCTTATCTATAGGGCGGCAAATTTGGTAAATCCAGCCCAACCTTTACAGATACTTATGGACGAATTTGGTTCAAATCTGGTTGGTTCTAAAAGGGTCAATGTCACTTTGTCATTAGCAGCGTTTTTAAAATATAACATCAGAGTTGACGTGCTATTGACAAAGTGACATTGGCCCTTTTAGAACAAAGTCACAGAAATATATTTTCATATATTTTCTTGATTTGTCCATATTTAAAAGAAAATATTGTTAGTTCTATCTTCAAGATTATCATCAAATATTGGCCTTCCATAGTTTAAAATTTTGGCGAATGCAAAAAATAACATGCACTGGAGAAAAAGCTTACAATAAACCCTGATTTGTAAAATACAGCAAGAATATTTATTTAACAATTATTATAAGAATATTACAAATATATATATATAAAAAAAAAACTTTTAACTACTCTGTCTTTTTCTTATTTCTGATCGCAGCGTACTCCTCCATAGGCGCATCCTCGTTTAGTCTTTTGGCTAAAAAGTAGAGCTCTGCCAGAGCAATCACAAGTGAACAAATAATTCCTAACAATAAACGAAAACCAAAGTCCAAATTTCCAATTATCAGCTCAACACCTATAAAGCCAAATGCAAAACCTGCTGCCACCGACATTATGAATTGAAATACCGCTATCATATGCCTGTTCATTTGTTTTACTGCAAAAAATATAGGTTTTACCCCCTGGTAAAAAAGTACATAAATCTAACTTAACATTAGATTAGTTACATTTTTATGTTTAGTCTCAAACGTTATAAAATATATAAGTCAAACAGTATCTAAAAACTGACGCTTGACAAAAAAAAATACATAAATCTAACGTTAATTACCTAACTAAATTCTAACCTTTTTCTAACGTTAGAATTTAACATAAATATAACCTTATTCCAACTTTAAATATCTTTTAAATTCTCTTATTAATACGTAAGTTATAGTAGAAAATACTCTACTTGAACGTGGTTGGGGGGGTTCCGCTCTCCTTACCCCCCTTTGAAGAACCCCTGATAATATTGAAAAAGAAGTCCGAAAGGACCCAATAATTTTTATAAAATAAAATGAGGCTTTTTTATACAAAATTTGTAGATTTAATGTAAACTTTGTTAAACAAAATCGACTTTATGTTAGCATTTTCATAAAACTTGGGCCTTTCAAAGCCAGAATATTAAAAAAATACGATTACTGCAAAAAAAAATGGAATATAGGATAGGTGAAAAAGAAAAATGTGACAAAGGTGGAAGGGGGTCAAAAACTGTAAAAATTTGGTGACAGGCACTTAAGGCCCTTTCATAACTTTAAGTCCAAACATCCTAATATAAAGCAAAGGAGAAAGCTGGTGAAACAGTGAAGGGGTACTGATTTGGTAAATGTCTAGGAATATTTTATGGATAGACCCCTTTGAGGCTCAATCTATACTTACTATGATAGCCAATGGTATCCTCTGGCAACCTCCTTCGAAAACTATCGACATTTTTGGTCATTTGATTATAAGCTAGGTTATCTTGATTAGCTTTAAGCTTCATGCATCTTTTTTCAAGCTCCTCATTACGAGGTATCTCAATATTTTTAGGTAACACCAAATTCGAACCTTCAAAAAGCTCATGGAAGTATATTTTTTTCTCTGAGTTTTTATTACTTTCTGTAATATAACTTTGTAGCCAATGCAAATCGCTCAAGCATAAAAGTCTGTCAGTACTTTTAATTTCTTGATCCACACCGTATGCTTTTTTTGTTAGTTCTGTGGTTGATTTTAAATTTAATGAATTAATAAACTCTATATCTTGATCATTAATTAAATACTTTACTTCTTTAGGCTTTTTATCACTATCTTCTTTTTGTTTCATTTTTAAAATTATATTTTTAATACCAGCTGGTATATCATCTTTTAATGATAAATTTTGTATAAATCTGTTTAATTCTTTTGATGGTTTGACCATTAAGGACGGATTTGATATTTGTCCTTTATTAAATGCCATTTTTTTACTTAATTTAATTTTTTCTCTAATTCAGTGTAAATTTTTGTTAATTCTTCTTCTTTTATTTCAAAATCGTTATTAATATCTGTGTAAGACGAAGTAATATCTTTCATATAGGTGTCTAATTTCTGTTTTCTTTCCCTTCTTCTATTGTCAATCAAAAAATCCTGAAAAATAAATAAAATATATTTATTTTTGAATTTTAACAACAAAATTAAAACATAAATTACACCTACATAAGTATTTTAAATTTAAAGAGTTTAGATCAAAGAGTTTTTGAGTTATGGCATCATATTTGTTATGAAACATAAAAAATGCAATAGAGGATTTGGAAATTTAAATTTTAGGTAGTGTGCATAAATGTTTTTATGATGATGAGGCCTCCCTCAAGATCAGAATGACGTAAGGTTCCATTCATCAAAAACGCCAGGGCGCTCAAACTAATCCCCCTTCGCCCCCTAGATACGGCAAAAACAGAATATAAATTTTAATTTGGCACAAAAACCATAAAAAATGTTTCATACAGATGTAAAATTAAATAAACATCATTGTTTATTTCATATAAAAATGTATATGTATATATATGTATAGTATAAAGTCAACAATAATATGTACCTATATCACATGATTTATAATGCGGGTAACTAACAATAAACTTTATTATCACAATAAAAATTGTAATGTAATTGTATATCTGGAATGCAATGTTTTAGCCATATCCTTACTGCAGAACAGGTATGACATTTTTAAAACCAAAAATACATTTTTTTAATTTAAATAATATATGCGCGTCAAAAACCTTGGCAATTTACAAATAGTTGTGACCACAATGAACCATTTGTTATTATGTTCCTCACAGCTTTACAGCAGAAGAGTAATATACAATCCAAAAAACAGAAGGAAAACTGCGATGAACCTGATTATTTCAGAACAAATTACTTTTATTAAAAGGATCACTCATACCGAATTTGACAAACATTTCTAAAAAAAACATTAAACCACCAAAAAACCAAAACTCGGTGCCGACAGCTGTAATTAGTCGCTCGTCAGTTCTTTTTTCAAGTGTTGGGTTTTTTTATACTTTTGGAGGTATGTAATTGTCATTTAACATATTGTGTATTTTTATAGCCTATCTGAGAGGCTTTTAAGTAGGTGCTTCAAGTACTTTTTTTTATTGTAATATAGAAGATTTTTTAGTACCTTGAGCAAAACTGTATAAGCTCAATAATGTGAACAATGTGTATATGTGAACTATTCGGTTTTGTGAACTGAATGTTTTCTACTGACTTGACTCTTGTTAACGTGAGTTCAGGTTAACGAGAGTTTATGATTTCACATTACAGAGAAGTCAATAGAAAAAATTCTGTGTTAACAAAAATGAATAGTTCACATATATGGATGTTCACATTATTGAGCTTATACTGTACTTTGAATGAGTGAACCACCCCTCAAGCCTCTCTTTATTAAAGTTTAAGTTTTCAATGGTTTTCTATATTACCTTTTTATAATTTTCTTCTAAATCAACAAATCTAGAGCACAAATCCAACGCCTCTTCTAAATCCTTATTATTTTTATGTGCAATGTTTTCGATAACCAATTTTAGTTTGTCTATTTTTGTTTCTTTAATTCCAGAAATATTTTCCACTATTCTAAACAAATCATCTACCTCCTGATCACCACGATTTTGCTAAAAGGAAATAAAACTTCAAATAAACAAAAAACATAACCTTATAAGAATAATACCTCGAATTTTTGCAACATAAAATTGATTTCACCACCTATAAAACCTTTGTGATCGAACAGTCTACTCCATATTTTGCTTATATCTACAAAAATAATTCAAAATTTATATAAAATTAGACAAAACCGTATTTAAACCGCACCTCGTAAAATATCAGACATTTTTCACATGACCCCATATCTGACTCAGTTAATCTAAGATGTAATTTGACATACTTTTTAGAAGTTAAACTATTCTATCGAAAAACATAATTTTATCCAGTCCAAAATTTTTCTATATTTTAGATTTTTTCCTGTGTATTTTGAAAAAATAGAGTATATTTAATTTTTGTAACTCTACTGTGTTGTTCCAGCGTTTTTATTTGTAACAATCACAGACTATCGATAAAACAATTTGAGACCAGCAAAAATATGACATTCCACGTTCCAAAGTTATTTTAAATAACTTATTTCATAATATTGCACAAGGTTTCCCAATGTATAAGCTTATACTGAAGAAGAGTGAGGTAATTTATGCCTTCTTAGTTGCGCGTCTTAGGGTCACTTGCACCAATGATGGTTTTTTATTCGTTTTTATTTATTTTTCGTACCCAATTGTCAAAAAAAAAAAATTTAATTAATAAACTGTCTTTTAGGGCCACTTGCACCAACTTTTGGTACGGGATTATCTCAGCTAAACCGAGTTTAAGTTAAAAATGCTGCGTTCTGATTGGTCGGCCGTCAACTTAATCCAAGTTTAAAGTTAAACAATCATTGGTGCAAGTGGCCCTTAGTTGATAAATTAGTACAATTCGTATATTTATATAATTTTTTAATATTTAGAACTTCAATTTGGTTTGACTCAGATAAAAGTCACAAATAAGTCAGGTTAGAATATTTTATGATTTTTTTCTAATAATACACTTTAAGGGTCCTGGCTGCCAGGACCTGGACATCTATTGGTTGTAAATTTGTATATGTATTAAAAAAAAAAAAAACCGTTTTTTATTATTACATCCTTGCTGCTGCAGCAGTATCAGCAGAACACTGGAGTTTAAAAGCGAATGTTCCGAACATTTTGAGCTAGGAACGCCGCGTGTTTGACATGCGCGCGCAGTGCCAAAACGAAATATCCCTAGTTGTAGGTTGGTAATAAACTGAAGAACCAGATTATTTTTCTGTTCAGTTTTGCGAAAGTTTGTTGGTATAACTGAGTGAATTAAAGTGATCATGATCAACAATCCCCGATTTTGCAGAAACAATGCACTATATCAATAAAATGTTTATTTTCAAATAAATACGGGATTCAAAATTGTCGTTGCAATGTTTAGACTATAGTGTTGTGATGGTGAATAATAGTTTGTTGTTGTTCAAGGCTCATTAGAGCTTTTTTAGTGAAAATTGATGCTATTTTGACGTTTTTTTTACATTAGAATACATCATGCCCAGTTTACTCGCAGTTTCAGAATTTGTGGAAGAAACGAGAGAAGATTACAATTCTCCAATCACTTCCACATTTGTATCCCGTATGCCACATTGTAGAAATACCATAAGTACATTGGAAGAGGTAATATTTTTCATTTATTTCAATCAATATACGCTTTCCCTTTTACAAAAAAATCTAATTTTCGGTTATATTTCATCAGTTTTAACACTGGTAGATCAATGGGGCATGCCCCTGGCCCATTAATTACTTAAAAAGTTATAATTCACCCAATAATTTTTTTTTTGGCTAACACTCAATTTTTTATGTTTACATACCGCCTCGCGTATCTCCTAGGTTCAGTATTTTTAGAATGCAAATGTATCAATAAGTTGTTGAAAAATTATCACAGGATATTAAACTTCCAGCCAGGAAATAGATAAAAAATGGCAATTGCCTTTTTTCATGTTCATATAAAATGTCATACACATATAAGTTGTTGGACTAAAGTTGTCTACGATGACCCACTTAGTTAAAATTATTTTTATTTTGAATACAAAATAATTCTTTTGATGGTCACTTTTAAAAAACGTACTTTGGTACTGCCTATACAATTAAATGCATCTTTTTGTCTATTTATCTTGGTCTCTCATGCATAAACTTTTATTATTATGCTCATCTACCTATACTATCAAAGATTTTGGTGTATAAATATAAACAAAGTACAATACTTTGTATTTGAAGGTTGAACATTGTCACTATTGCTTAGAGAAAGATAGACCTTACTCCAACCATGATTTTAAATTGTATCATATTTAAATAATATAATTATTTAAATTATTTATAAAATTGTAATTTAAGAAAACAGTTGATTTGCTAATGTTAACATGATTAAAGTAATATCAATGGAGAATTCTCCCATTAGATTAGACAGGGAAAAACGTTCTACCCAAAAAGGATAGAAGACATACATACACTCCCACTTCCACCCAACCAAACAAATTCTGTATTTGGTCTTTGTTGAACAAATACAATATTTACTTGGCCGGGCGAAAAGTGCATTATTAAAGAAATTACTGGCGCCATCTAAATTTTAGTAGAATTATCTTATTCTACAGATTCACATTAGCTATGTTCGTACGTGCCGCTCACTGCTACACTTTCCGGCCAACCAAATAAATACTGTATTTGTTGTATGAAAAACAAATACAGTATTTATTTGGTTGGCTGGAAAGTGTAGCACAAATGAGATAGAGATAGGGTAGACGTCTTTTGTTTCATAATTCTAGTTGTAGAGAGCTCCATTGTACAATATACAAATAAGTAAATAAATTTGTTGCAACTTGGTACAAATTATGATAAGCAGGGGTGTCTAGGCTTTTGGCTGCCAAAGGCAAATTTAAAAAAAGGCCGCCTCCATATATTACTTAACTCCGAAAAAAAGCTATATCACAAAACTTAATTTTGATAACTAAAAAAAGTCCTTACCTCTGAAAAAAAGCTGTATTACACCCCTGGGAGATGACTAAAAAAAAAAAGATCATTCCTTGGATTTTTTTAACCCTATTTTTTTCCGGTTTTAACATGTGACCCAGGCCCCAGGCCTTCCAGGCGCTACGCCTCTGGCTAAAGGTTTACTAAAAAGATTTTAGTTAAATTTAAACCTAATAGGTGTAATTTTTTTGAATTAACTCAACAGGACAGGGTGATTAGTAATTTTGTGAAGGAGTCAGATAAAATTAAAATTAAAATTTTAAATTTAGCAGTGCTAAATTGGCACAATAAATAAGGAAGGATATATTTAGAAAATTGTGACAAATTTAAACCTAAAAATATATTAATAGTATTACACTTAAAATGCTAAAAACATGACTTTCCCCTGTGGTTCAATTTTACAAAAAAAATCCATTTAATGGAAATCTCGCTTATAACGAAAACATTTTTGAGCATTTTTTTTAACTGTACCTTTTACGTGTATTCCGGTCCGGTTCTAACAACAGCTGGGTTATAATGAAAATTTTTAAGCGCCCCAATGCGTTTATTATATCAGAGTACCTATAACGAGTCGTTATTAACGATAAAAAAAAAACTAGAAAAAAATAAATTTTCGAAGAAAAAGCACATGCGACCAACTTTAACCGAGCTATCACACAAAATAACAGTTTTTGGATAAGAAACCTAGTCCAAATTTGAAGTCTTTAGTTCTCTGACATACGGACAAACGACAAATGGGTGGGCGGAAGTTTTTAAAAGTTGTTTAGAATTGTAATTTGGTACAATTTTTTTTTGACTTTGGACAAAATTTTTCTGTTTCGGGGTCCAAAATAGACGTATAATACTCCTCCGCTCTAAAGCTGCGAGAAGTATAATAAGGAAATTTACCTTTAAAAAGTATTTTATCTCAAATATTTCATAAAAATAACAGAAGTAATTTATTTAAGTGCATTTGATAAATACAAATAATGTATTTAGGATTACTTTCCCCATACATAGTGTCCCAAGTGTATTAATAAGTAAATTAAGTACAATTAAAAACATCCACAATTTTTTTATTTTTGTATTTTACATTTTTATTACATCACTAGTAAGGGAACGTTCAAGTATTACGTAACGCTCCTAGGGGGGGGGGGGGGTCATTTTGGAGTGTTACGCCCATGTTAATGGTATAGGAAAATAGCGTTACAGGAGGGGGTCCAAAATGATCAAAATTTGCGTTACGTAATAGTTGAACGTTCCGTAACGTATTGTTTGACACGCGGTTCTAAAGCCATCCAAAGAACGCGGCAAAACATTTGAAAGCAATATACTTGAATATAAAATCTAACTAAAAACACGTTAGCGTTGAATTCGCTTTAATCGGAGCGTTTTTTGTTCCTACCTCCCGCTATCTCCCCATTTCGTCGTAGCTTTCTTACCGTTTGTAGGACTATATAATTCTGCGGGACGTGTATTTAATTTGTGTACATAGTTTCTGAGGCAAAATACATTATTTTCATGAAAAAGTCGGCAGCCTAAAGATTATACGGGAAGGTGCCTGGAAGTGAGTCAGTTTGTGCCGGGGGCGAACACGGGGGGTAGGGTCTAAAAATTATATAATTTATGAACAAGCATGCAAAGCAAAAGCCAAAAAATGCATTGATGTTTATATATATCAGGTATCTAAGTATATGAAAACGATTTAATTTTTTAAATTTTCTACATGAATCGTATTCTATTTATAAAAGTTATTCACATACCTATATTAAATAAAATGTATGATATCAGTTTGTTTTATTAATAATTATTTAATTTAAATATTGCATAAACAAGTAATAGTTACCTTACTAAGGGCGGGTTGCCACATTCTGGAAAAAGCAGGGAAATATCAGGGAATCTAATACACAAGGGGACGTCCATAAAGTATGTCACGCAAATTGACCAAAATTCATACACTTCATACCCCGTTTCTCGCGTTATTGAAGGCTGTAGAGATTTCATATTTTGGCTACCCCCCTCCCCCTAAAACACCTCCCCTATTTGGGGGGTAGCCAAAATATGAAATCTCTACAGCCTTTAATAACGCGAGAAACGGGGTATGAAGTGTATGAATTTTGGTCAATTTGTGTGACATACTTTATGGACGTCCCCCAAGGGAAAATCAGGAATAAGCTAAATATTAAAAAAAAATCAGGGAATTTTTCTGAAAAAAATTAGATTTTTTTAATCGGAGCAGAAGTGACACAAAAGCGGGTGCTTTAAAATTTTAATATTAATACTTTTTATTAGATTTAAATAATATTACAAAAAAATACTGGACAATTTTGAAATGTCGGTGGAAATTCAAATGTTTGTCATAATAAGTACTTTAGAAGAGAAAAATAAAAAGCAAGCCATGTTGTAGAATTTAATAAAAAATATACTTATTTTTTTTGGAAAAATCCCCGCGAAAAACAATATTGAATGTTGTATGTTCAGATTTCTAAAAATACCATTTTAATTAAAATTTGTTTACAAACACAAGTTTGCGCTAAATTTTCTGATATAATAAAACACTAATTTGAATCGTTAAAAGTAAACAATACACCAAATATAGGTATAACAATTCATGAAGGTAGGTGATGCTTAGCATTCCACCGCATACGCTTTACAGTGGGTTGTTTTTCCAGAGACAGAAATAGTATATTACGCACCGAGTACGCAAACCTGGTTTTCAGTGCACGAGAATGCTTATTTTTTAACAAGGCGGAGCCGAGTAAAAAAAAGCACTCGAATTGCACTGAAATAGGTTGCGTCGAGGTGCATATACTATTTTTTTCACAAATGTATATGTAATACATACATTACATGTATTAATAAAGCTCGGGAAGTACTGCATCATAAATCAATAATTTCCGCTAGATGGCGCCACCGTGAAGCAAGATGGCTGAACTGCGTTTGTCATGATAAACACGAATATAATCTAATACATTTTGCTTAAAATACTTGAATTGTACAGTTTTAATCAATGTTTTTTACTTTTAAGACCGACAAGAAAAATAAATGTTATAAACGGTGCCTTTTGAGCTATCAACAAATGTTTTTTTGTGGTTGTTTTTTTGGGTGTTATAAACGGTGCCCTGTGAGCTATCAACAAATGTCCAAAATTATCAAAATTTGCGTTACGTAATACTTGAACGTTCTCTTTGACGTTCACTGGTTTTCTGACAGCAGATATGTAAAATCAGCTGACTGTCACTTTCCGACCTCTGTCACGGCAACGGGTGGAAAATAGGCACTAACTACTAACTAGGTCCTAGAAAAAGATGACCAAAAAAAATGGTTTCCACTACTGGAACCTCCCCCATAGCTACGGGCCGTAGCTACGTAGCCGTAGCCTACGGCCTTGCATTTCCAACAATCAGATTCAATGGGGATCTCTACAACTAGAATTATGAAACAAAAGACGTCTACCCTATATCTATCTCATTTGTGCTACACTTTCCAGCCAACAAAATAAATACTGTATTTGTTTTTCATACAACATAGCTAATGTGAATCTGTAGAATAAGATAATTTTACTGAAATTTAGATGGCGCCAGTAATTTCTTTAATAAAAATATTATAGTTACAGTTTTCGCCTGGCCAAGTAAATTGTATTTGTTCAACAAAGAACAAATACAGAATTTGTTTGGTTGGGTGGAAGTGGGAGTGTATGTATGTCTTCGATCCTTTTTGGGTAGAACTTTTGTCTCTGTCTAATCTAACGGGAGAAATCGCCATTGGTGACATTTTTGATTGTTGAAAATGGCAATCCTCAGTTTAGTGCATTTAAAAAAAAACCTCCATTAACGATTCTGACGATTCTAAAAATTAAAAAAAACAGTCGTATGATACTCTTCTAAGTAGCTGTAAAGAGTATAATAACAATAAAATGCATAATTTACAAAAATTATGCAACACTTTTGGGAAAAATTAATATACATAATAAAAGTTACATTGTTTTAAAAATGAATAATTACTTAAATGAAATGTGCATTCTTTGCTGTTATTTTCTGCTGAATTTTAACTACGTATATAAAAGTTTTATAATACTACTCGAGAATTCTTGCTTTAATTGAATTTTATTTTTAATTTTTTTTTCCATTAATATAGTCTTTTTGATTTTTTTTTGTTGATTTTTTTTTAAATTATTTTATAATATTGATATCTCGGTTCTAAACTGTTCTATCTCAAATCTAGGTCAATTCAGTAACGCATCAACTGGTTTAGCCCTTAAGGGAACGTTCAAGTATTACGTAACGCAAAATTTGATAATTTTGGAGCAACCAAAAAAAAGTTGTTTCGTATTTGTTAATCTGGTTGTCCCAATCACATCCTTTTTTCAGTGTATTAATTTATTAAAATCAAAATCGACTTATTGAATCAATTTAAATTTAGCCAAAAAAAATCCCGTCTACAGCAATTAAATTTATTTATGTCCAGTTCGACTTTTATTTCGTCCCGCTCACGCATAATTCGCTAATATTAATACCCATATTTCAGTTTTTGCAGCCTACATAGATTTATATTAATGGTTGCTATTAGATCCCGTACAAGGGCAATTAAGAGCTTCCACGAATTCAGATGGTTACAAACATAAAATTTATGTGTGAGAATGCTTTAAGACGAAGACTTTAAATTTGTACCTTAGATTTCTTACCCAAAGCGGTCAAGGAAGATAAAAACTATTATTTTGTGTACTAGCTCGCGTAATATTGATTTTGTAATTAATAACTATTTATTGTAAAAAGTTAAAAAAAAATAGAAAAAAAGATTTCTATTTTTTTAAAATAATTTTTCCGTTTTTTTTTTATGTTTTGTTATTTCTTGCCCCCCTGTTCCCACTAAAATAATACTTTAAATACGTAACGTAAAATTTTGAAAATTTTCACTCTGGGGAAGTCCCCCCTATACCTAGATACGTAAGGCTAGCCGTCAAACGACCCCTAAAATGTTTGTTAAAAAAGTAACCGTTTCTGTTAAAAATAATAAAGAGCGTTACGTAACGCTACACTAGGCCCAACCCCCCCGTAACGCTTATCACTACCCCCTTCCCATTAAGTGCGTTGCGTTTGGCCCCAAATGATTGTAAGAATGTATGGTCCAAATTTAAAAATTTAAGAATTTTTAAAGTTAGAAAGTAAAAAGTAGGGATTTTTATACTTTTTCTATAAAATGAAGGTTAATAAATTAAGTTGAAGAAATTTAATATGTTTTTTATCTGCATACATTAAATTGTATGATTAAAATTTTGACCATCAAATAGAATTTGAACTGCATATTTTATAGTATAATTAAGAGTGCAGCATATAAAACAAGCCTTGAAGATAGGTAATGCTTTATTTTCCATAGTATACCTTTACACAGTGGACGACCTATTGCGTTCTTGCTAGTAGGGGAAAACTGGGACCCTTACATACAAACATACATACATACTTACATACATTATAAATATACGCGTGAATATAGAGCATTCTCAGTTTGTGTTTATTCGCCCTAGATCGTTCAAGAGTGGTGGCTAAAACGTATTGCTTTGGGGTACATTCGTTCATGAATGGGGCACATTCGTACGCCTATATCGTACGAATGTGCCCCATGTGAATGAATGTATTTGTATACATGTACTTTTATTTAAATCGTTTCCACTGGACCCCTGAATTAATATCGAATTGGCCGAGAAGTGGTCGTGGCCGAGCAACCGGTCCATCACCCTAATAAAAAAAGCTTTCACAAGCGTTTCTGTTAAAAAGGCAATAATAATAATTAGGTGTAATAAGTCGTATATGGAACAGCCTGTATCTCGTATTGCATAAACATTGTTTATTGCAAGCTTCAAAACATAAACATAAAATTTTAATTAACTATATGCGTAAAGTGTCAGTTTATACCATCATACAAATATATATTTTTTAATTGACACGGAAATATTGCAGGATATGAGTAAAATTACTTGACTTTCACTAAGCATATTGTTAAAAATGATCGCTCTCGATTTTTAAAACATTGCTATGGTTATATCTCTAATCTTGTTATAAAAATAATTAACCATTTAATGTCGTTTTTAAATAACTTTCTCTTTTTTCCATTATTTTATTAATATACATAATTTATTATAAAGGAGGGGTGACACTTTCGCAGGATTTTGGGCTTTTTTTGTAACAAATGTTTAGGGACCCATTCTAAGAGCCAGGGATGACGCGAATGGGGGCAGGGGAGGCGCTACCCCTCCAACCACGTTCGAGTTGGGAAAATCCACAGTCCAGCTGAGAAATATAGAAAATTGAGTGGCAAAGTTGGGAAATTTGTAAAATAGTAGGGAAAATTGATTGGCAGAGTTGGGGATTTGGTAGAGGCGAAGATCTTTGGTGAGTTGGGAATTTTTCAGAGTTGAGGATTTTTTTTTTGTCAGGATTAAAGCTTTTTATTTAGAGGTGTGAAGCTTTTTTTTACTCATAAAAATTTTATTAGTTTCACGGCTTGTTTTATATCTCTTTCAGGCGTTTTAAATCTTTTAAATCTTTACTCTTTAGTTTCACGGCTTGTTTTATATCTCTTTCAGGCGTTTAAATCTCGCGTAAGTACTTTAATCCTTTGTTTTATTTAATAAATAAATTGAAGGTGTACTAATTAATAAATTAGTCATTCAAATGCATCACTAGCCTCTACCCACACCTGTTTTTAGCTCATATACATAAAAAACAAGCCGTGAAAATATGTACCCAATGCTACGTATTCCATTATATACTATTTACAGTGGTATATTGCATTTTCCCAAATAGGGAAGTTAAAATTATTTAAAACGCGAAATAAAATATTGCTGCCAACAAAAGTATACTTTTCCTGTAGGCATAGTTTCAAAAAATTAGGTATTTTCAATTTTTTTTTTGAAAATCGAAAAATTGAAAAAAAAATCAAAAAAATAAATAAAAGAAAACAAAAAAAAGTTTTAAAAAATTAGGTATTTTTATTTTTGAAAATTGAAAAATGATTAAAAAACTAAATTTAATTTTTTTTTTCAAAAAATTTTTTAAAAAATCAAAAATATTTTTCGAAAAAAAAAAATTGAGATAAATATTTCACACTGTATTTTTAAGGTTTTGCTTTTTGTAGATACGAGGTTTAGAAAGTTACAAGGCGATACTCTTCTAGCACCTAATGCTGTGAAGAGCATAAAAGTAAAACGTATTATAAACTAAATGGATGTCAAAAATTTACATATATTTTAATAGATTTTAACTGTGTATAAAAAAATATATGTTAATTAAAATTATTCCGGAAGAAATAAATTTGAATAAAATCTGCAAATATGAGTGTGGCCGCACAACATTTCGTAGTTATAGGAGGTTAGATATTTTTCAACTGTAAGTAATCAAAATCCTTTTTTTTTAGCAATATACTGCCATGACAAACTAGAAAGCAGTAACTCCATTTGTCAATAGCAGCATTTTCAAAATATTACATCAAAGTTGACGTGAATACGTTGCTATGCGACAAATGAAGTTACTGCTTTCTAGGTAAGGGAACGTTCAAGTATTACGTAACGCAAATTTTAATCATTTTGGGCCCCCAACCCCCCCCCTGTAACGCTATTTTCCTATACCATTAACATGGGCGTAACACTCCTGAAAAAATCAGCTGTGTGGTGCTAAATTTTATGACGTCACAACTTTACCATGTTAGGGGTACCTAGCACCTTACCACCTCATAGCTGATTTTTGTAAAAAAATAAAAAAAACTGTTTATTGAAACAGGCACACCGTGTAAAATTTTATAAAAAGGAAGTTGTCCTGTTCAGAATTATCGTGCCAATATGTCTGTCACGATTTGATAAGACTCGTGCCCTAGGACCAGGTGTTGACCTCAGAATGGGTGGAAAGGTATTAGCCTGCTATCTACTTTAAGTACCTACTATGTAGAAAACTAACTGCAAATGACCTTCATGTAAATAAATTTACTTTTCTATATCTAAACAAAGCTAGGAAAGCTTCCCATTAAAAAAAATATATATATTTATGGGGGTAAAAGAATCTAAATGAGGAGCAGACTTTCTAAATGTATTTTGTCCTTTTTAGAAATTGGCAAAATATATAAGTATAAAAACTCTGTTAAATAAACAAGAGAAAAACTTGATTAATAAATAAAAACAAAACTTTAAATAGAAAAGTTACATGGTATTAAAAGCCATATTTAAAAAAAAAAATGGCCTATACGCCCCTATTTTATGAAGCCCTCGATATGTTGTATATTCTAAAAAGTTTGATTTTGTTTATTAAATAAACAAACAACAGGATGTTGGTAAAAAATCATAGTCACAGCGTTTCCGAAAAGTGGGAAGTGTCAATTTAGAAGTTACTAGCCCGTGAGCATTATAATTAAGCCGTTCAATTTTTTTGAAAGGCATTCGCTTGTCCAATTAGACACAAATCAAGTTGCTTTGATGGTTTGTGTAGGTTTGATTCGCGACAAACACTGTCGTATTAATCAAGAAGACTGTATCTGCCAATAAGCCAAGGGTGTCTGCTTTTACACGGAGAAAAATATATATTTGTGATAAATCTATGATATAACTTACAGCCAAATCTATTTTTCCCCTATGAAGTTCTAGAAACTGACCCATAGTTTAACCTATATTTTTGAAGATGGCTGCCATTGGTGGTGGGGTGAAATGGATCCTACACAAAATTAAAAGCTTACGATATAGCAAGTTTGTAAAAAAATGTTGCTTTTGTTCGGCGTGTCCACATTTTTTTAGTTAGCTGTCTAACTAATTTGGATACTGCAGAAGCAAAACGTTATCACTTCAAATAACAAGCAAAAATATATCTAAAACAAAATTTGAAATGCTCTATAAATAATACATATTTTACTGATGTTTTGTCGCTTGGTACCTACTGAATAATTTGTTATACATGGCTGTTTTCATTATAGTGACGATCAATGTCTGTTTAACATATTCCAGAATGCTTAATATAATAAAATTGAACTGTTTTCGCTTAAAACAGAATGAATTATGCATCTATGTATGTATGTATGAAATTTATGGAATAAACAGTTCTAATATATACATAAAAATAGGAGAAAAATGGAAAAAATAAGGGTGGTGCTACAATATTTTATTCATTCTTGTGTTAATTTAAGTACGTTGTATCAATAGTAGCGTATTGTTTTTAAAGCCAAATAAGAAAAAGAATATGTTATTGTGGTCAAGTGATTCCTTAAAATGAGGTCATAATCGGTAATAATACTCAGGTGAACAAAATTGTTGATAGGTTTGGTTTTAATTATAAACAAACCGTTTAAATAAATCTATTAATACTTATTTATGTAGAATCCCCCAGATAATAGACTTGTATGATTAAAAATAACACAGGACCACATAACTTTTAGACGGCCAAACTCGAAGTACATTCATACAAACACGTTAAAACCATATCCCTCCTTCCGCGTTGCTGTAGTCGGGTAGAAAGAAGAGCGGCATTCGTGTTCTATTGAAAAAAATCGGTTATACATCTTGAATAGAACAGGTATTCGTTGAATTGGAAAATAAAAATCCCGTATGCTACTTTTCAATCTGCAAAATTGCCTTCATAGTACCTAAAGCTAGATGATTACTCTCTTCTTAGAATTAAGTGAAATACAGGTATTTCATATTTTATTGAGTTGCCCAGATGTGACTGGCAAAAACGTTCGTTTAAAGCAATCGAATATCTTCTTGTATGCATCCCACACTGTAAAAAATTGTGCTAAATTAGTGTATCGTCGAGCATTGCTCTAGACAAGATCTACTATTCTTGTCTCGAAAATCAAGACTCGACAATTGAGACTAGAAAGTGTCGACTTTCGTGTAACCCTATATCTTCTAACTTCAGACTACACAGAAAAATATTGTCTTAAATCAAGATTATGGTGATTTGTATATAACGAAGAGAATATATTTTCCTTTCAAGCATACCATATTCTTATCCTTTCATATTTAAAGCACAATTGTGCTTTAAAGGAAAATATAAAGGAAAATATATTCTCGTTAATTCAAAATTACACATTCTTGATTTAAGAGAATATTTTTTTCTGTGTAGCGTTGTTGTCGTCGTGATGTTACCGTAGCGTTAGAGTTCTATCAGGGTATCTACCTACTTCAGACAAGCTCTTTGTTGGCTAACAACCATAAATTGCGACCCTAAAATGAAATTTTAATGTATTTTATTGATTACCACTTTTTTATGTACCCTTGAACAATGTTCAATAAACACTTAATTACAATTTGTCGAACGACAGGTCGAGATTTTACGGGTTTTATTACTTTATAGACATTTTATTATTAATAAATGTGTTCTAAATGTAGCAAAATTTTGCTAGGGTGCATAAGTTAACAGGCAAACTTTGAAAGGTGAAATTTTAAAGAGGGGTCAATACGAGTTATTGTGTGTATAGCGAGTGACCCATAATTTTTATTTTCTTTTTTTATTTTAAAACAGATAGAATTTTATTTTACTGCAGTAGGTGGAAAACCTTTTTTTTATCAAGTTATCAGGGTAGCCAATATCGACGCCTTGCATACAAAGGGGCGTATCTCAAAAATCTGCATTTCACCGGAAAAGCATTTTAAAATAGTTATTATAAAATTACAGTTAGGTTTCCCAGTTGTTCAAAAAATTAAAAATATTTGTATGCAAGGCGACGATATAACCAACAGAAACTGTATTTCAAAGTGACTAGACGTACACCGGGAGTACGTCCATTAAACGTGCATCGGTTGTATTTATATTAGCTTTTTTTAGTTAACGTTGGTTGATTTGGTTTTTTGCTGGTTTGGTGTTTTTAACTGATTTATTTCTCAAAAATTTTATTTAACTAATAAATTAATAAAATGTGGAAACACGCATGCGCACGGACCTGATGTACGTTTATTAAACGTACTCCCGGTGTACGTCTAGTCTCGGCGTTGATATTTACCTTATTTATTTTAACACTGGAACTTTCAGCGTAGATTTTTACCTAGAACATTTAAATGACGTTTTCAGCAAATGACAGCGCGAAGGAAAATGGCCCATTAAGGTTCGGTTCCCTCTTCGTCGGTTAAAAATAGTGTTTCTTTAAATATTTACAAATAATTTGTGAAATACTTTTGTTTTAAACGCATTTTGGTACAAAAAAATGATTTTTTTAATATTGCTCGTAGAAGACTTTTTTTGTTGATCGAAAAAAAAATACAATTATATATTGATATTATTTTTTAATTAATATTTAACGATGTATTAATTCGTTAAAAATTATCAGATTTTTTTTATCTGTTTTTTATGACATTTGTTTAATATGTTTACATTTTTAACATTTTCTCGTACTGACGTAAACTTCAAAATAAACTTATATTTAATAATTCATGGACCGAGATCAAAATTAATGATAAACCAGATAAACGATTGTAGGCTCATTTCCGGACCAACATTTATAGAAACTTTTTTCATGTTTTTGCATGTAGAATAACCTTTTTGGCATGTCAGTTACTGAACTACCTGTATAAGAGTGTTCAAAATTAAAATTTGGTACACAGTTCTATACTGATAAAAGTACGTAAATTGTATAGAACTTAGAACTTGTACCAACTTCTGAACGCTTGCACCTATGAGATTCCATTTGGGTAGACGCTTTTATACACAAAAAAAAGGATTCCTTGAACCAAGGACACGTGGTTTTTGAAATGTTCAAAGCCATATTTTCTTGTTTCAAGGCTATCATTTCTTTGAACCAAAGTCAAAACCTGTGCTCTTTATTTAATGACATTGACTTTGGTTCAAAGAAATGCTATCCCTAAAACAAGAGAATATGACTTTGAACATATTGAAAGACACGTGTACTTGGTTTAAGGAATACTTTTTTTCTGTGTATATTTTAAAGTAATTTTCGAGGTAATTTGCATGCCAAATTTGAAAGCTTTAGGTTAAATGGTTTGACCCAGTTTGACCAATAAGCACTATGCAATACTTCGACAACTTTTGCCGAAGTAAATTTTTAATATAAATAGATTATTCAGTGAAGCCACAAAGTAAACTAACATTTATCATAATTTAATATTTAGTAATCACTGTTAAAGGGAAATTTTTATATAGTTTCCCAAAATTTTGAGTCCAAATAACCCATTAAGTTTAAATACGAAAATAGCGTTTTTAAGCAATAATATAATGGATAACAATTGTTGCAAATGCCCCATTTTTAGCAAAAAAAGGATCGCCCCCCTTCCCAAGCGGCACAATTGAAAACATGAAATCAAAATTTTACTATCGCCTTTCCCACAGTTCTTGGAGCTTCTAGCACCCAAAGGAACCAGATCCAGAGCCTAGAAAGTTGCAAGTTACTTAATTAGTTTACATTAAGACATGTAAAATTTAGCCGGGAAAAAATAATTAGTTAAAAATAGTCTATACAGTATTCATAATAAATAATAATAATAATAAATTATTATGTAGGTATAATCTGCGGTATCATGCGTCAAAACATCCCCATAGTAGGCCAAATAAGTTTTTATTATTGACAATGATTATTTCCATAGGTTTATGAAAAGTATTAAAATTTAATCAAGAGTCGATAAGTATCGATTTATGGTCGTCTCGACACAACTCAAACTTCTCGTATTGTCTTGATTTTTTTAACTGCAATCTTGTCTTAATTTTTTTTCGAAATCGGGAGAAGGCAAGAATTCTCGATTCTTGTGAAACCCTGGACTTGACTCCTTTTTGCCAGCCTTGTCAGCTCGGCAGTCAAACTCTTAATTTAAAGTGTTAAATCTCTTAATACTACTATTGCTGATTTACAGAACATACCAATTTTACATTTCACCTAATTCAGTAATAATTAATGGTAATACAAAATCAATACGTAAACTAATTATAGTTGTGTGTTGTGATTTAACATGATATTATTGACAAACTCACGCATCTATTTTCAAATATCGTACATGCAAGCCCCTGGTAAATGAATACCTCGATCCGAGCCCTGATTATTAAATAGAGCTCTCCGTGGTCCTGTAATCAATAAAATAAGTTAAAAAATGCTACATAGAGTAATTTTAATTTTAAAAAATATCATTAAAGTCCTCGTGGAACCAGATAACACAAAAGGATTTTTTAAATTCAGGTAAATCTATTGCGTTTTTCATAGTAGATGATTGGCAGTAAATTTTACCGTATCCATTGTAAAAAAATTGATTATATTTTTTTTAATTTTAACTGAAAAATTCTCTCGGTATATTTTTTTACAATATTTTACACTTAAAAGATTGTTGGTGTTTTCAGAATATTATATACCTACCTGTTTAAAATAAGATCTTTTTGAAATGTTTATCTTTTATTTCAGCCAATCCATTTAAAAGATTGCAAATCAAATATAAGCTACCACAAACCAAACCACAAAAAACTATAGCGAAATTAGATAAAATATACATAATACAGAGCGATTATAAAGTGTCGAACAGTTTGAAAAGAAAATACTCTTCGTTTGAAGCCACGCCTCTGTTAGAGTTGTGCGCGACAAGCCCATGTGATTGCTGCGTACAACAGCTCGGTGGCCAGTAAAACGCACACAGCTTTCTTGCATTTTACTCATCGCTAATACCAGTTTTGCATTAAAAAGTGTTCGGCACTTTATAATCGCACGATATATGTTATAAATATACAAAAAAAAAACAAAAATTAAAAAGGAAAGCTTTTTAACACTTTGTGGCGCCGCTAGTTTAGCATATTTTGATCACCACAAACCGCTTAATTTAATATTTTCTAAACTCACTGACGGAAGCGGAGAATAGCAAACCAAGGCCAAAATGACACACATATGTGCCAACTATTTCCACAAACCACATCCATTGCAGAAATCTCTACTATTAAAGCGACAGTCTTTAAAACTATATGGTGCATGTCACACATATGTGACATTTCGGGCTTGGGCTCTTTCATATTTTATGTCACATGATTTTTCTGGTTTGGACTTTAAAACCCCTACCCCCATGTCAGTATGTCCAAACATTGTCAAAAAATAACGACCCTGTATACTCAAATTTATTTTAACGTGGCCAAAATATTGGATATTGGATTTGGGTTTGGACTTTCTATCTATCTATCTATCTAAATAATACATACTTAAAAACTAACAAATAAAATCAACAATAAATATATAAAAATTAAAAAAATAATTTTAATATTAAAAAATAAAAAATTGTAATTCATTGTAATTTTTACTTTCTGGTGGTATCCGGCTAAAGGGACACTTTAATGTGTTTTGACATAAATGACGAACGTTACTTTATATGGAAAAGACATTTTGTATTAGGATGGGTCAAAAAAATATTTTAGAGCTACGGATTTAATATTACGTCAGCTATAACCTTGTATATCATAAAAATATTGACCCCTAGTTGCCAACATATTCCCATGTATTTATATTGGAAGCTTGATTCAAGATTGATTAAAATAATTAAAAATTGGGAGATTTTAAAATAGTGTGATCCCAAGCGCCCAGGCCCTAAATACAACCCAAAGATTTTTTTGATAAATACATTCAAATTAGAGTACTTTGTAGTCCGAATTTTATCGTTCGGATTACCGCATCATTCGGATTACCGAAGAACCGGATTATCGAGTCTCTACTATACTAAAATATAATTTAATCACGGATTAAAAAAAGGTATTTTTTAACTTTCTCATTTGAAGTTTTTTTTTTATTTTCATTTCTTTTTAATGTACAACCCGTAATGGCCACCCTTAAATTAACTTGGAGTGGTCATACGTTGAAAACAAATAAAACTAGAAAAAAAAAATAAATTCCTGATAAAATTTTATAGTTAGGAAAAAGAAGTTTTTCAAAATAAATATCTAAAATGCCTGTTTATTTTACAGTTGTTGCAAACATTTTCGAGGCCAATATTTTTATGATATACTAGGGGCATACAAGGTTATAGCTCTAGCACTCTGAATTTAAGCATTAATTTTTTTGCGACCCACCCTATTCTGTATGCATGCAATAAAAGCATAATAAATTCTAGGCGCATAATAGTACAGAGGAACTTACAATGGCTGTTAACAAAATTATTCTTAGTGCATACGTGTAAGTTGAAGCGAAAATTTACGAGGTCGCACTATGGGCTAGGAGGCCCGTTCTCGTGGCTAAAAGTCAGGTTATGGCAGTACTTCTACAAAAACACTTATTTTTTTACGAACATTTCGGCTTTACCGTCATACGATAATTAGGTTATAATAAGGGCCGTAGCGAAGATTTTGTGGGAGGGGAGAAGGTCAAACTTTTTTTAACCTAAAAATACTTTTTCCTCGACAAAAAAGTCGCTCCCCTTATGAAACCTTAAATGCTTTTTTACTGTCAGAAATATAGTCTGGTTAAGAGTAATTTTTATTTTTTTTGGGACTGTGTTATAAAGTTTTTATCTCATAAAATATTTTAAAATAATAAGTACATACATATCGATCCTTGCTGAAGAAGACTTTGGAATATTCCACCCCTATTCAAAAAATTTGCAACCGAAGCAGTTTTACCATAATGCACATTGTAGTTGTTCGATGAAGTGTAAAAAACCACTTTATATGCCGTCTAACATGTCTACGTGCCTAATTATTAACTTTAAAAATATTTAGGTGCCAAAAATAAGATTATATGGGACATTCTGCGCCTTTAATTTTTAAGTTTTGTGCGAGATTTTTTTAATTTATTTATGTTAAGAAAACAAACTACTTATGAAAAATTAAAATAATCTTATACATACTGGCACAAATGAAAACAGGCACATAAAACCCGTATAAGTCCCTCCACTGAAATTAAATTAAAAACATCGGTACAAAATCAATGCAATTTTTATTGATATCACGTAAAGTTTTGGTTCAGTGTATCTATATCCTTTTTTTGTTTCAGACTCTGGACTACGATAGAGATGGGTTGACTAAAATGAAAAAGGCCATCAAGGCCATACATACTTCAGGAAATTGTAAGTTATGATTCTTTTTACAGCTGAAATTCTGCAAAGGATAGGCCTCACATTTTTGACTCTGTATCTTTTATTAAAACGAACTGAATGTGACGTTGTACGCAAAAAGGGACTTTACTTTTATAAAAAGTTCAGTATTCACAAAAATATTTTTCTACGAGCGTGCGGAAAGATCCGCACGCATAATTATTTCATAAAAACAAGTAGCTTAATTATAAACACGTGTAACATTATTGGCTAAGACACTTGTTTCCATGGCGACCTTATGCAATCAAATTTAATGGAAAGCCCATAGCACAAGCAGAAGGCTTAGGGCATATCCACAGGCTCGCATAACAACATAAGAACGCGATGCCGTGATTGGCTTGATGTGCCGCCATGTATCTTGTAAGCGGCATCGCAAAAAGTCTTATGTTTTATGTTCTTATGCAAGCTTCTGGATAGGCCTTTATTTGGGGCCATCCATCTCTCTGAATAAGAATTAACGGATGAATAAATAAAATTACATATCTTCATGTCTTGTTTAAATACTAAAATTTACCTGTTTGTTTATAAAATGATACCCAACAAAATTATGTATTTATTTAAAATTTAAATTTATTGCGTGTACATTTTCTAAATTTGTCATATATTAAGTAGAGCAGCATAATTATTATTAATAAATTGTTTATTTTATTCATATAATGGACAATCATACATTTATTATAATTATTATTATTTATGGTTTTATTACATGGAACAGCAAAATAGGCCAGGAAACAAATCTACAGGGTGATCTAACTTTCAGTACACAAGCCCATATTTCAGTAACGGCCCAAAACAATTTTATTTCTTTTTTTGACTTTATCTTCGTCTTTTCTTGAAAATAATTTTCTATCCTGTTTAAGAGAGAGGCAAAGCGAGACCCATTACGAAATGAGACGTTTTTGAATAAAATCCTTTCTCAGACATCGGTGGGCCACACATAAAATAATCAGCGGAATCCATATTCAGTGCACATATTACTAAATATATATATATAATGTTAAATTGTTTGATAGTGATTGTTATACAATTTAGCTAAATCATACCATTTAATTTTTAATTACTGTGAAAAATAAATGACTTTTCAACGTGCAATTCATGCACTTGAACAAGTTTCTTAAAACTAAATATTTTTGATATGCCAGAACAAAATTATCTAATAATTAAAGTTGCACGAAGGATATTTATATAATAACGCTAGTGCAAATTATCAGTGTAATTTGAACTTGTAAAATAGTCGTTAAAATTTATGGTAATTACTGTGAAATAGTACCGGAGTATAGTAAAATTTTCAGTCAGATAATCTATTAATCCAATATTTTTTACAGTATGAATTTATTATTCCGTCAATCTATTTTCTAATCATCGTATAGTGATACTGTCAGACTGACAATTTCGGTCTGCTGGCCCTCTTCAGCAGCCCAAAATTGTCAGTCTACCAATATCACTCTGTACGATGATTAGAAAATAGATTGTTGGAATAATAATAATGCGTATTTTTGCGTTTCGTGACGTTTTATGTCGATATAAATCAATTTCAAGCAAAAAAGGGGGCAAGGGGGAAAAATGGGGTAAATACAATAATATTTCACAAAAAAGTGAAAATTGCTATATAGGGGTTTTTGAGGTTGCTGAAATTGAATATGATAATAAAAAAAATCTAACTCCATCCCTACGGGGGTGAGGGGGTAAATATTTTTAAATATTTTCAGTAAATACCTAAACAACTTACCGATGTTTTCACACATTTAAAAAAAAAATATCAATAGCCACCCACTAGAACTGTCAACTTTCAATGAATAAATCAATTTATCATTTTTTTTTCAGAAATGGCGATTTCAAAGGCTACTTGTTTTTGCGCGGTTAATTAAGATCCAGCAAACATTTTAGTTCATTATTGATATAAAAATCTTAAATAATAAGATAAATGCGCTAGTAGTAAAAAAAATAATATATAAACCACGGTAAAGAAGACTATTATAGTCTCGCACTCTTAAATCCCTCGCTATAAAAAATGTCTTCTCTACCTTGGTATATAATTACTGTTATTCAACGAGAACAGTCTATAAAAAACTTTAAAATTTATAGGCCGATGTAATGGAGAAAGATTTTGATTTAAAAATAAAATTTCAATTTTCCAGCTTGGTATTTATAGCTTTTACTAGCTCGTTTCTACCAACTTTACGATGACAAATAAAATTAAACACGTACAATCGAGGAATTAAATTAATTGGTTTTTATATTTCCTTTTGTAAATATTTTATTTATACTTACGTCTGGAAGTATCGGATTGCAAATTTTATTAACTTTTTAACGAGTGGAGACATCGACAAATATGGAGCACTTAAATAAGACAAACTGTCTTTCTGAATATTTGATACGTGTTACTTTTAAATTGTGGGCAGGGGGGCATAAGGGGATGTTTTAAATGGAAAGATAGATCGTGTAATACATCATTTTAAAGCTGAACAAATTCTCTATTTCTGCATATATTTTTTTAATTTTTTTAGATATCTTTTATCGAGGATTTAAAATGAGATTGAAAATGGTAATTTTCGTCAAAAACTCTTAAAGAAAAAAACAAACAGTTTTTGATAAATGATTAGTCTTTTGACGCAAAAACGTAAACTATACTTTTAAACTGATTTTAATATAAATAAAAATTTCTAAAGCAAATCTTAAAAAACCGCGATTTTTTACAAAAAAAAATCAGCACCTTTAAAAAAATGTTTAAAAAATAAAAAAAACATACCGTGGAATAGATAATTGTACTAAGGGAACGTTCAAGTATTACGTAACGCATTTTTTGATCATTTTGGAACCCCCCCCCCTGTAACGCTATTTTCCTATAACATTAACATGGGCGTAACACTCCAAAATGATTTATTAATTTTGTGAGCCCCTGGCAAATGAATACCAAAAGTCTGGCTTCTGATTATCAGGTAGGTATATTAATTAAATTTGCCATTTAACAAGCAAAAAATTATTTGTAAACGAGTAATTATTAAACTGGAAAATGCTGAATTCAGGCAGGCAAAGAGCAAAATCGATAGGGGTTTTGACAGGAGTTGAGGCAGCTAGATTGGATTTTACCGCAATAATTTTCGCATCAGGGAGAGAACTGCATTCGTAATATTGCGGTAATATGCTAAAAAAGGATAACACTGGGTTTGGTGTCTGAAATCTTTTGTGTACACTAACCAAAAGCTCTAATTTTTGTTGTATGAATAGATTAAATAAGGTTTTTAGATTAGACTGAATAGAGATTTATCCCGTTAGATTAGACAGGGACAAAAGTTCTACCCAAAATGGATAGAAGACATACATACACTCCCACTTCCACTCCACCAAACAAATGCTGTATTTGTTCTTTGTTAAACAAATACAATATTTACTTGGCCGGGCGAAAAGTGTAAAGAAATTACTGGCGCCATCTAAATTTTAGTAGAATTATCTTATTCTACAGATTCACATTAGCTACGTTCGTGCCACTCACTGCTACACCTTCCGGCCAACCAAATAAATACTGTATTTGTTGTGTGAAAAACAAATACAGTATTTATTTGGTTAGCTGGAAAGTGTAGCACAAATGAGATAGAGATAGGGTAGACGTCTTTTGTTTCATAATTCTAGTTGTAGAGAGCTCCATTGTTTACACAAGTTGTATTTTGTGAATCGCAGTTGCGTGTCCCAAAGTGAACTTTGTAAAACGCAGTTGCGTGTCCCAAAGTGAACTTTGTAAAACGCAAAATGCAAAAAGAATTTAAAATAACCTTCCTTTGTCCAGAAAAATGAAAATTTTGACTTTTTCTTAATAGTAAATTTTGGCTTTTGTGTTTTCTGAAAAAAATCCCCTGTTGTCTTCATTTAACTAGAGTAAATGATTAATCGGCACTTGAAACATTTCACATACATTTTATGTTCATATTTGACCTATTTTCTAACAACGAAATTTAATGTTTGGCTTTATTTTTAATAACTCGAAATAATCATTTTAGAAGAGACGATTTACGTTCAAATATTTAAAACTGAGTGAAAAATGCTGCTTTCAATAAAACAATATCTGTAACCTGCAGTATTAAAATTTTATTGGTGCTTTTTTTGTTGCCCATTCAATATGTCCATCTTCGAAGGGCAGTAGCTCCCTTAGGGCTTCCGGATATATGTTCCTTTCTTGGTTTTTCATGTTTCGTGATGTAGAATCACCCCCTTTATTTAATGCCAAAAGACTTCAAACACCGTGTATAATCCAGAAACGTAAAAAAGCAATACATTTTTTTTAATCTTAACTAACGCAAGACTTTTCTTGGGATAAGATTTTGAATATTAATAATAAAGTTTTTACTAAAATTGGAACATCCCCAATTTTGAAGGATTCGGGATTCTTTGTCTTATTTGTATTGTTGTTCTAACGAGTTTTTACTTCGACATAAAATAATTAGATTTTCTCTTCAATTTAGTATTTTCCAATAGCGTAATTTCCACTATAAAGCCTTGTTTACAAAACTACGCTGATGCTCGTATTAATACAAGTAAAATATAACGGGCTCGGAGGAACAAGAGGCATCAGCCACTTTTTACAAATAAATCGAGATACTAACATTTTAAAAATTTTTAAAAATGTTTTAGAAGGTTTGGACTTTTTCAATTTTTTGTGCTAAAACATTCGATTTTTTATGTTTTTTTTTTATAAATTTTTATTTATGTCAACTAAAATTAGTTGATGAAATTAGGCATTTTTAAAAAATTATTTGTTTTTTTTTTAAGAATTTTGACATTAATACCCATTTTCAACCCCATTTTAAACCCAATTTTTTTTTTATTTAAATATATGGAGTTAAATAGAAAATTTTATAAGCTTTAAAATGATGTATTACACGACCCCCTTTCCATTTAAAAAAATGTGCCCCCATGCCCCCTTGCCCACATTTTAAGAGCTGAAAGTATTAAATATATGCTAAAAGATAGTTTATGTTGTCTTATTTAAAAGTCCAAATTTGAAGTCGATATCTCGACTGGTTCAAAAGTTAAGAGGGGGGGGGGTGACTTTTGGACCGCTCTGTATATAGTTGAATAATACTTAACTTAAAATTAAAATCTTTGGCGTAATTTATATTTACATTGCTCAGTGATATTGAAAATGTCAAAAAAACCTTTAAAGTCGATTTTATTAAAACAAGATAAATATGGAATATTAAGCCTTTTATCCCTTGTTGCCCGAGCCCTTTATATTATGACCCAACAAAAATATGTTCATGCAAAAATTTATCCGATTTACTGAATATTTTCTATTCCGCAGTTCAACAGCAAAAAGTAAAAATGTAGAAAGCTCATGCGTAGGCAAAATTGAAATTTCAAATGAAAAAGTCCCACTTTCAACTAGGGCGGAGGGTGAACGCTCATTCGAAGTAGGCATGGTCTAATGGGGGGGGGGGGGCATAGGGTTAAAACTTGAATCACGTAAAAGTGCTTCGTTTGAATAATATTTCTTGTATCGAGTTTTAAAGAAACTTAAATGAAAGATGACAAGTATATATTCGTACTGAGTATTTAAAACACTAAAAATAGTAAAAAATAGTACTAATTTCTTAGAAACAAATTATTATTTTTTTTTAATTTGTTAAATATGTTCATATTCTATTTTCTCTGCGTGCATGTTTCGCACTGGTAGACTTAAACAAAATTAAATAGAAAGTCAAACCACCCCGGATTTTTTGATTTAAGGACGTTTTTGGCAGATTTCCAAACAATTTTTGACTTTATTTAAAAACGGCTTCGTGAGCGATTTCAATTTCTGGACTTTTTGGAAATGTCCCAAAAACAACCTAAAATCAAAAAATCCGGGGTGCTTACTTTCCATTTAACTTTGTTTAAGGCTACCCGTGTAACTAAATTAGGGATTTGGGTTTTTTATTTTTTAAATGCACGGATTTTTCTTTAATGTACTGTTATATTTATTTATAGCCACTTTACGATATATTTTTTAATACAATATTGTAAAGTGGAACCTTTTTTACACACCCACATATATATCTAACTTTTTAGGATTAAATTAAATCGAACTAATATAATCACATTTTAATATTTCATTTAAATACGTATTTTAAATACATATTAAATTTAAACGTAGATACAGTTTTATTTAAAATATTAATTTTCATTAACAGTTATTATGTCGACTTTTAAAAGTTTCAATTTAAAAATTACAACTTATTTGGAAATTTATGGTTTTCTTATTTTGAAAATTTTTAAAATTTAGGGAAATCCTTTTTTCCTGTAAACAAAACCTTAAACATTTACAGTTAATTAAATTAAAAATCCTATTTTTTTCAGTACGGCACGATAGTATTGTACACGTATGTAAAAATATTCATAATTGACAAAATTACAGGCCGTAAATCCTTTTTTCCGCATATGAACGGACAATGTACCCGAATCTATTGTCTGAAATGAAAAAATAAAAGTAAAAATAAATTATCTATGCTAGTAGCGTACACTGATAAAAGCGTTGCTCAAATTTTGCAGCCATATTGAATTTTTAATTCGGACTCGCATAACAAGCATAGTACATAAGAATGCGATACCGTGATTGGCTTACAAGATACATGACGGCACATCAAGCTGATCACGCCATCGCATTCTTATGTACTATGCTTGTTATGCGAGCTTGTGGATATGCCCTTAGCAGCCTCAAAAACAATACGAGTTTTAGCCATTAACCCATTCATACTGGACAATTATTTTTTAAATATGTTTATATCAAGTATTTTTATACTTAATAAAATCAATAAATTTAATTAAGTTAAAATTGTATTTAACCGCTCTCGAAACTTTTTAATACAAAAGTGTTAATAGGTTTTGTTGAGCAATTATAAATATAATACATTTTGAACTTAATTTACTAAAATAATTAATTTCTCCTCCTCCTTTATTTAAACAATAACTTTTGTCGGATTTGCGTTAACTTTGTTCATTAGTCCAGTCAAATAATAAATGTAAATTACAATAAATGTACACGGGCTGATATTTTAAAGGGTAGTAGTGGATGGTAACAGAACACTCCTGTTAGTTTTTCACCGGGTGATTTGCGTAAGGGGTGTCCACTATCTTGAATTTTAGGGGTGAGTTGCTTAATATGCATCTTACGATAAAAATGCACATAACCAATTTTGTTTAGGAGAAAATTTTCAACAATTTTTGTTTGGATCATTTTTTTAATATATTAATAACAATCGAGTTAATTCAAAAATAGCCATTTTGGAGGTGAGATTGTTTTTTTCCATTTTTCATCCAAATTATTCATCGGACGATAAAAGTGGTTATAAGCTAACTTGTAGCTTTTATCCTCTAATGCAGCAGAGGTATGAGTCACTGCAGGTTTTATTGAATTTCCAGTATAAGTGCGTCGGAAGCGTACCATTTTCAGTGTATTTTTAATGTAGATCTAAAATATTTAAAAATAATTTACATAAATTGAACTTTGACTTCGAGTTAAATCTGGATTTCTTTTCAGGCCACGTGGACAACGAGCTGTATTTGGTAAAGGCATTGGAAAAAATCGGGCAAAATGCGAAAACAAAGGAACAAGAAGAGATCATAGGGAATGCATTTATAAAATTCGCGGTCGTGTCCCAGGAGTTGTCTGCTTTAATGAAAACGCTCATGCAAAATTTGAACAACATCGTTATGTTTCCGTTGGACAACCTGCTGAAAGGTGACCTGAGAGGGGTCAAAGGTTAGTGAAAAATATGTTTTATTGTTTTTTACAGGTCTGTTCTGTGATTTTAGTGGTGCGATATCGTGTACACACTCTTAAAAAAAATTGACAGCCGATTCATCATCTTATTTGTTTTTCCTACAGGGTGATTTATTATAGGGTTAAAATTATTTCTGTAACACCCTGTATTATTAATCATAAAAATAATAATCCCCTCGTTTTTTGTTATTTTGTGTGATTTGTGTGCCTTAATAATAAAAAAAGAAATTTGAAAAAATATAACGAAGTCTTAGTTTTTCAGTTTTTCAATTTAATTTTTTTTATCGAATCTCTCTAAAAGGTGACCTTAAGCGACCCTTCGACAAGGCTTGGAAGGATTACGAAAGCAAATATTCGAAAATTGAAAAAGAAAAGAAACAACAGGCCAAAGATGCTGGCCTCATTAGGTCAGAAATAACTGCTCCAGAAATAGCTGATGAAATGGAAAAAGAAAGGCGATTATTTCAACTTCAGATGTGCGAGGTAAGAAATCGAATTAATAAGACAACTACATCTGTTTATTTCTGAATTTGAGCCAGCAGCATAATTATGATGTTTAACTATATTTTGACATGTTTTTGCCCACTTAATTTTCACGCTTAGTTCCTTCCTGCACAACCCTATTCAATTATAGTTTTTATTCATTCAATTTTTAAATTATATTCAAAATAGAGCTTGTACAAATTTGTTTATAAAAGATAGGCATTGTTGTTTTTAAAATTAAAAGCCCGGTAAAAATATCATTGTTAAAAAAACCTTTTTTTGAGGGAGTATAAAAGATTATAAGATACGTATTTCTTACTCGTTTTTTTTTTAATAAAAAAGTAATAATATTAAATATTATATTATTTCATATATCGTTACCTCAGTTCTAAACTCTTATATCTCGAAACTAGCGCATTAAGTCACCGAAGCGTTGAGAAAAATAGTAGATAGATTTCTGCAAAAAAAAGTATTTATTCTTTTTTTTGTTCGCACCACAAAAATTACGTTTTTAGTATAAAACGAAAGCCTTGTTATATTGATTGTCTTGTTTTTTTTTACTGTAGCTTCAATGGAACTGTAATCCTTCCAATTATTTTACATTTTTATAACCTTTACATTGCTTTTATTTTTTTTATGTTTTCTTTGTAATTTTCTTTTGCATTTTATTTCTAAAGGAAATTCTACAATTCTTTGATGAAACCGCAAATATAGACCTGTAGGTCTTCTATGATCGATATAACAGAATCACAGTGGTCTTCTGAAAATTTTCATTTTTTGTTTCCGATCCCTGATTTTTTTTTCATAACTTCTTTAAAACCATAAAATAATTTTAGAAAATATAAAGAAAAATCGGTCGAACTCGCTGATAAAACAATAACAAGATACGCACTTTGGCGTTGGAGATAGGCATTTTTGTAATGTAGTGATTATAAATTATAACTTTATTATTATATCTAAAATATATATTGAAGTTCATGTTTTCCATTTAAAAAGTCAAAAGTTTTTCTGGGAAACCCAGAAGTGGCATGTTTCAGGAAAAACAATGTCTAATTTTTCAAACAAAAAAAAGTGAAATCTGCTAACATTAAAAAAATCTTTTATTAAATTTTAAACAGGACTTTTATCGTATTATATTAATTATATTTCCTTTTTTTTTCAGTATTTGATTAAATATAATGAAATTAAAACAAAAAAGGGTATAGATTTATTACAAAATTTAGTGGAATACTATCACGCTCAAACCAAGTAAGTATCTTTTAGTTTAAAGAAAATTAAAGTACATTTTTAAAAACTTTTTTAAACACTTTATAAGTTAAAGTGGCCAATTTCAAGAAGAAAATAAAAATAAAAATTCAACTTTTACTTTTTAATATACTTATTTACGTATATTTTATATCCATGGTGGTTTTAGAGTAAGGGGCAGGGGGGTTGCCCTGCTTGAAACTTAAAATAACATTTAAATAATTGTGGGTGCCATATATAAGTGTCTGCCCCTCCCACCCTATTGAAGTTTCCTGAAAAATCGAAATGTCTGCCCCCCCCCCTTGAAATTTCCTGAAAAATCGAAAATTTACGAAATCCTGGATACATAATAAAATAATAAATATATTACGAAAAGTGGCTTGAATTTTAATTTAGACTTTATTTTAGTTATTTCCAAGATGGTTTAAAAACCATCGAACATTTTGGTAACTATGTAGCTGATCTTAGTGTTAAATTACAAAAAATCCGGCAGACTCAAGACGATGAAAAGCGAAAATTATCTGATCTAAGGAACCTGATTAAATCAACGCCCAGTATTGAAAAAGAGGTAAGTAAATATTATTTAGTTTTTGTTCGTTTATTTTTATTGTACTTGGATATATTGCACTTGAAAGAAAAAAGTCGAAAAAACCTAGACGAGTCTACTCGTACTTAACCATTTTTTTCGATTAATGGCGATTTCTCCCGTTAGATTAGACAGGGACAAAAGTTCTACCCAAAAAGGATAGAAGACATACATACACTCCCACTTCCACCCAACCAAACAAATTCTGTATTTGTTCTTTGTTGAACAAATACAATATTTACTTGGCCGGGCGAAACGTGTAACTATTATTTTTATTAACGAAATTACTGGCGCCATCTAAATTTTAGTAGAATTATCTTATTCTACAGATTCACATTAGCTATGTTCGTTCGTGCCGCACAGTGCTACACTTTCCGGTCAACCAAATAAATACTGTATTTGTTGTATGAAAAACAAATGCAGTATTTATTTGGTTGGCTAGAAAGTGTAGTACAAATGAGATAGAGATAGGGTAGACGTCTTTTGTTTCATAATTCTAGTTGTAGAGAGCTCCATTTACGCAAAATTTAACGTAAAAAAGTATGTGTACAAAAAAACATGAAAAAAAAAAACAGGTCCTGATTTCTGTGGAACACGATACATTAATATCTTCACGGCTTTTATGTTATAATTAATTAAAAGTACCTATCCTAAAATTACAAATTACTTTATATAATTATCATACAAACAATACATAATTAATTAGCTGGTTTTCCAAATTTGATTAATGTTATAAAAAATGCCGCCCACAATATTACATTTCAGTTTAGTGGTTTATATAATTGCTTTAATGCCTATCCAGAAGCTTGCATAAGAACATAAAACAAGAATGCGAGGCCGTGATTGGCTTACAAGATACATGGCGGCACATCAAGCCAATCACGGCATCGCATTCTTATGTACTATGTTGTTATGCGAGCCTGTGGATATGCCCTTAGCCATCCAATGACATTACAAATGCATGTTAGGGTGGTGCAAAACAAAAAAGTTGGAATAAAGCCTGTATTCTGAAAATTTCAAGTCATTTGAGGAAACGCTAAATTTTTTGCTTCATAATTTCAAGTTTTTCCGGTTATTTATACAAGTTAAGCGGTATGTGGTGACCAACAAAAAAGTATGGGGTGCTAATCGTGTTAAATTTAAAGTATAAGTCACCGTTACAAAATTTACTTCGGGTCTTCGTTTTTACTTTAAGAGTTTGACCAAAAAAATCTGTTAATGTATCTTAAATTTTGCAAGAAAGGATAGGTTTAAAAATGTATTTTCCACGAAATATTGCCTTTTTTTTTATTTAAAAAATATGTATTTGCTTCTAATAATAAATTGGATTTTCCACCTGTATTATGTACGAGTATTTATATATTTATAAACAACTTGTCAAATTGTATCAAAACAAACAAATATATTCAGTGTCGGACAGGCCATATAATTTACCGGGCAAATGCCCATAACTACGAAACTAAGCATTTTTAGGCACATGTTTATAGAAACTTTTTTACTCAAAACAAATCATTCTATAACATAACTAGTATCTAAAAAATTTTTTGCAGTAAAAATAAGTGATAAAATTAAATTTATTTTAAAAGTTTTGACATTTTTTACTTTTATTTTTAAATAAATCCTCATATATTACGGAAACTAAGCATATTTAGACACTTGTTTATATACACTTTTTGCATCAGAATCATCCATCTTGTTTAATTATAATTGTGGAGCATAATAATAGTGTATATTACACAGAAAAAAAATTGAGCGAATTCGCTTTTAACCTCGACTAGGGCTCGATTGGCAATATCCGTATCCGCCCGAAAAACTATATTTTTCGTCCTTGTAATAATGAAATTAAACATAGGTAACATTAAAAGTATTACGTAGGTATGTTTTATTTTGGTTTGTTGAAAACTTTTCTTTTGAAGTAGATTTATTGGTTAGTTTAATCTTAGATTAGATTAGATTTTTCAAAATTAGTCGATATTTATTAGTTTATACAGCGTGTCCCAAAAATAGATTTATTTTAATGTATTTTTAAATTGAATTATTATTTCAAGAATCTAGAAAATCCAGTAAAATATATAACAGGGTGATCGAAACTTCAGTACTTAAATATGACAAAAAATATTAATTCAAAAATGCCTGTTTTATTTTGTTTTTAAATAAAATGGCTTTTTAAATAATTTAGTACAAGCTATGATCACCATGTACCAATCCATATATTTTATTACAGTCTCTTTGCCTCGCTTTGCCTTTACCTTTCAAAATTAATTTTTCTTCTAAACCAATTGGGGTCAAAACATAAAGAAATAAAATGTTACAAGCTTCAGTTACATTTTATAACTCTTATTTTGGGACAGTATTTTGTATCGTAAATTTTATGTGTAATAATATTTATTGCTTTAGGGAATTTATTTTATGATTTTTACAAGGGGACAAAAATGTAGTGTGCACAAGGGCGTATCCAGGATTTTTTTCGGGGTATAACGGATGAAATTCACCCGCTCAAGTCCGGTCTATGCAACATTAATACCCGCGCAGACCCGTCATTTTCAATATCATACAAGTTGTTTTTTAGTTTTTGGTAAATTAATTTAGCATAGAATTATTAGTTTTTTTATTCTTTGTTTGTTTTTTTTTCTATTATTTGGCATGATTTTATTCTCTCTTCTAGCAAATACTGGAGTGTATTTTTTTTAAGGTCGGACCGTCGAGCGACAAAGCAGCAGGTGGATATTCGTTGCACCAACTCCAGGGTGACAAGCACCATGGAGTGACCCGGACGGGCCACTTGCTGAAAAAATCCGAAGGAAAGATGAGACGGGTCTGGCAAAAGAGAAAGTGCAGAGTACAGGCGGAAGGTTACCTAGATATTTGCCATGCAGATGAGAACAAACCGCCCACTAGGGTGAATTTGCTCACCTGTCAAATTAAAATGGTGCCAGATGATAAGAGGGGGTTCGATCTTATCTCATGTGAGTTTTTAATACACACTGTCAATTTGTCAATGTGGACAAAATAGAGCCATTTTCAAGAAATATGCATTTTTTTGTTTTAACAAGTAAATTACCTGAGGCTATCCTTATTTGGTAAACAAATTATTACTCCTTGAGAAATCTCCTAAAAACCTTAAGTTTTAAGTCAGGTTTTGATCTATCTTACCGTATAGCCTAGCTCTAGCTCTAAACTGACAGACAGACATGCAAAAATGTTTTTTCGGTGTTTAGGATCAAATCAATCAAATCAAAATATGGAAAAAATATGTATTTTTAATTGCAGACAACAGAACATATCATTTTCAAGCTGAAGATGAGACTGACCAAAGGGCTTGGATGTCAGTATTAATAAATTGTAAAGAAATGGCGCTAATGAAGGCGTTTGATGATAGCAGTAAAACGGGTGGCGATAAAGTTAATCATAGTTTTATTGAGCTACAACAGGCAATCATAAAGTATATACAAAAAATACCGGGAAACGATAGATGCTGTGATTGTAACTCGCAAAATGGTAAGCAAAAATAATGTAAACTACAATTTAGTAATAGTAAAAACAAATGATCTAACAGTTTTTTCATTGGTGGCGCCACAAGGCTTTTATCGCCTATAATAAGCTATAACAGGCGGTAACTTCTATTTCTTGAGAATTGCATTTTTTACGTTTTTCGATAGACATATTCGATCATATGGATACCTTAATTGTAAACTATTGTATCTCGAAACTAGTTTCTCTCAACACTCTAATGTATTGATTCATTGTGGGATTGATATTCGAGATACAACAGTTCGGAAGTGTCGATATGTTCATTAATTAAGAAACGGTACATATCATATAATTTTCTGTAGTAAAATGGCTGTATAAAATACGTCACGTTTAACAATAAGTACAGTGCGTCGGCGAATACCAAATATTTAAAAAACTTTTATAAACCTTTGCGCTCTATAATATTGTATATTAGTAATTTTCGATTTTGACAGGCAAATATACCGTATCAAACGCTTTTTATAGATCAATGAGCATTGAAGGAACTAAAATTCTATTTTTAGATGCAACATGGCTTTCGACGAATTTTGGTATAATAGTCTGTATCGAGTGTTCGGGGATCCACAGGGATTTGGGGGTCCACATAAGTCGAATACAATCCCTAACCCTGGATAATGTGGGAACTAGTCAGTTGGTACTTGCACGTTTTATGACCAACCATAATTTTAATGACATTATGGAAGGTCAACTGCCATCAAACGAAAAACTAACTCCTTCCAGTTCAATGGAAGAAAGGCTTAATTTTATCAGAGCGAAATATGTAGATAAGAGGTTTGCTATGAGGACATGTGATTCGGATAGAGATAAGCTGTATGAGCTTGAGGATGCTGTGAGTCGAGGAGATTTGGCTTTACTTCTACAGATGTTTGCTGAAAATGTTGATTTAAGTGCGCCCCTACCTCTTTCTGTAAGTACTTTTTTTATAATAATTTAAAGATACCTCAAATTGATACTATCGTAATTGTTAGCTTAGGGTACGATGAATTGAAGAATTGTGCTAAAATTTTATGAATTTTCTTTTAGTCAAAATAAAGAACAATTTAGATTGAAAGCCCAATTTTTAAAATAATAAAAATATGGTTGCTATTTTGATAACATAATTCTATTGTTTTCTTCAGAAAATTGGTGAAACTGCCCTACACCGAGCTGTACTAAACGAATCTGGAAGGACGTTGCACATAGTCGACTTTTTGATCCAAAACATGTCGAATTCGGCGATAGACAGACAAACAAATCCTACACTGGCCTCGGATATGTGCGGTTCAAACACGGCTTTGCATTTATGCGCAATATACGATAAAGTGGAGTGTATGAAGCTGCTACTGCGCAGCGGTGCTGACGCGAACATGAGGAACTCGCAGAACAAAACCCCTATGGATATTGCTCAAGAATTGGGCAACAATACCTGCCAGGAGTTGGTAAGTTAAATACGTTTTTTTTTTAACGTATATAGATAGACACCTATTAGGGGCAGAGGCCCTGCGTTGTGCTTTGCGTTGTTTTCCCATTATTAGGTACAGTAAATTCGAAAATTCAAATGAATTTCAGGGAATCTCAGTGAGTTCCTATTGGAGTTCTATTTGCGTTTTACAAACTTCACTTTGTGATACGAAAAGCGTTAAAAATACAACATTGAAACTCGTTGCAAGCGTTGAATGCGTGCGCAAAAAACGACCATTGTCACACTGATGTTTTATATACTATTTATGTTTTCAGTTACAAAACGCGGCCAATCGATTGAAAAATTTCTTCGATAATATCAATATCGATTGGAATTTATCGCACGATGATGGTTCTACTGATTTCTCGGATGACGATACTATAATTGATGATAGGGTAAGTTTTTTATTTGATTTTATATAATAAAATAACACACCGCGATAAATTTTCAGTAAAAATGACCGTAAATGTGTTTGACATAATGATATAGTCGGTGTCACATTTATAGTAGAATGTTCACATTTAAAACAGATTAATGCGAGATAGTGAGTTTAAAATTATGCAACTTCCCGATTGGACGAAGAATTTGATACGCGCCGGATAAAAATAGAATAGAATAGAATAGAATAGAATTTTATTGCCACTTAAAACTACATAAGCAAATTACAGGCAGACGTCAAAAATAATTACATGAGTTTTCATAATTTCAATCCACATTATACCACTACTGGATGTTGTTAAAAAAGATCTCTTATAACTCTGGTAGCGACTGTACTAAGGTTTTTATTGTGGATGACGGTAAAAATTATTACGGGATTTTCGTGATTTCTTTATCGTATTCCATGGTAAAAAAGGCTTTTTGTATACGATTTTAGTTTTTACGCATTATTTTATTTATTTTTTTTAATTTAAACCTTCACATTTAAAATTTAAAGTTGCAGAACCTATGTTTTTTAACTAGAGACACATTAGTTTTTTAACATGCCAACTGGGTAACACTTCTGGTCCAATTTTATGCTTTTTGGCTATATAATTATTCACAAATATGATACTTTGTTACTTTTAATGGACAAATAATGTATTTTTCTCCATTATGCTTTAAACAAAACCGCAAAATTCTGTTACTAATGGTTTATAATGTGTCAGGTTGAAAACGTAATAGACTATAAAACTGTATATTTTTCGTTAATGTAAATCCACAAAAAAACTTAAATAAAACTGAAAACAGTTTGTAACACTGAATTTCTTAAAAGTTAGACTGATTTCAAAAATGATGTTAAATGAGTCCTATTAGTTTTAGTTTATTACTAATTTTTTGAAGTTAGAGCCTTTTAAAACAAGAGTCAGGTTGTTAAATCAATTTTTCGGTAAATTTTCTTAACATTCAATGCATAAAATCAGAAAATTATTGTGTCAGTCTAATTTAAAACATTTTACAAATAAATGAGTAGACGTTTTTTAAAAGTTTCGCTCAAAACCATGAGGAAATAAACAAAATTAAATAAATGAAAAAAATTGTAATAAATATCTGTATTATAATTAATATATATTTTTTTTTCTTAAAGAATGGATCCCTAACTCCGGAAAAGAAGCACAGGTCCAGGCCTCCGAGTTATACAGGTGGGGAATTTTCTCTAAATTATCAGTCACCATACGATAGTTTACAGTTAGGAAATAGTAGTCCTAATTATTTAAATAGATATACCATGCCACCCCCACAAACTAGAGAACTAGGTAAAATTTAATTTATCAAAAGTTGTTTTTTTTCTGTGTGTGTTTTTAACTATTTTTTTGTGGGGTTTTTGTCTTGTTTGGATGTGGTGCATTTTTTATTATTACATTATACCAAAAACAGTTTTTTTTATATACTGGGCGAGTCATGAGAAGGAAATAATTATTTTTTTAGTTAATTAAGAAAGTAAAATTAAGAAAGTAATTTTAAGGGTAATTGCAAATAAAATTAACAAAAAAGAAGACATATTCATATCAAAAAAATCGATTTTAATAAAAATGGCTTTAACTTTTTGATAATTTTTTTATGTTAATGGCAAAAAGTCCAAACAAGCAAATCTTAAAACTTTTTTCGCGAGAAAGTACCGCGTGAAACCGTACCGTTTTCAGTTCATTTGTTTCATAGCATATTAGTTTTGTTGAATATATATTAAAAGTTAAAATAAAGGGCAAGAACACAGTTTATTTATAATAATTTAATAAAGAGTTTTTGTCACAGACTGTTTGTGACAAAACATACTCTTTATTTGCATGTTTTTCAGTATAAAAAGTCACATTTTTGTTACTAATACTAACACATTTTGACTAACCCTTAATTATCTTAAAAAAAATTATTTTTTTTTCTGAAATACTGGATATAAAAAATATCTGAAATAACAAAGCTTTTGCGTATTTTGAAATTTCATATGTCGCAGACCTATATTATTTTTTATCAAGGTAGATTTACTAATTTTTTGCACTTTATAGATCTAGAGCTAGAGCCTCTGTGTTTTGATTTCTTCTGCACAAAATAATAGAAATTTTTATAAAAAAATGTAAAAATTTGGCCTAACATTTATTACAAAATATCATATCTTTGGATGCACTATACCTTTATGTGTAACTAACAAAAATAGTTGTTCATAATAATAAAAGTTTGTGATATAAATATATAATACCTATTTCTTACAGAAAATTTTTACTTTTTACAAATTTTCTGTAAAAAATACATATTACATGTCAAAATACGTATTACAGTTGCAGTTTTTACTACAGTTTATGGGTGATTTAGCCGTTGCTCAATGATTTTGTTAAATCAAATATTTGGTTGACAAATGTTTAAATTAACCACATCAAATAAAGACACTATTTGTATGTTTTTTTATTTTGTCTCCAGAAAATTACAGTTAATGCATTTGTTTAGTTTAATTTTGGTATAATGTGATACAGCTAAATGTTGCTTAACGTTGTGTGTTTTTTTAAATCAATTTTCGTTGTTTTTTGTCACAATTAATTAGGTGTGTTCAGTGTTGTTTTTTTAATCTAATGAATGCCATATTCGAAACAGTGTGTTTTCCAGCTAACTCGCATGGTAGTTTGAAAAAACGCGTGGCTCCTCTGCCGCCGCCCCCTGGCTCGATCTATGGTACTCTACCGAGTAGCCACAGTAGAACACCATCAGACCCCATAGCTGCTGGGTATCACACTTTAAGTCATACCCACAAACGTTCGCCGAGCTCTGATTCTAGCTCCGGAAGATCTGTGATACCATTAATAGGTAAACAATCAATCAATATTATCGATTTCTTTAGAAATTTATAAGCACACCTTGTAAACATTATTATTATGTGCTGCAGTTTTTATTTTATTATTTTTTCTCGGTGTTACATAAAGAGTATATTTTTTTAACTAAAGAATCCTATTTCATTGACAAAATGTAAAAAAATCTACGGACAAAAAAGTTTGTGGTAAAATAGTGACATCACCCCCCATTTTGCACATCCCTGGTTAAAATTTTCAATTATAAATGACATAAAAGAATAGCCTTTATGAATGTTAAGGCTTGTGAAAAAAATAGGTACTGTAGTTCATGGGGTTCCAGATATATTAAATAAAAACTACTTTTCAGATGTAGGGTCGTAGCTTCCTTAGGGACTTTTTCATATTTTTGGACCTAAAATCACCTCTTAAAATTTTGCACCTTATTTCTGAATCACCCCGTATAAAATACAGCCGGGAGAAAATAATGAAAAAAAAAATAGTTACCAGCTCTCCGATTATTCGGACATTATGGTAATAAAATACCGGAAGCTGCAGTACGTAATTAATTTTTACAGTACAGTCAAAAATTTCAGTTCTTTTCCTAAGAAATTTCTCAAATTGGCATTCCACACAAAATGGGAACTTAAAATAAGAAACCCACTTGGTTAAGATCGGTCAAACAAAAAGTTGAAAAATGGCAAAAAATGAGATGAGAATTCGACTTAAGGTTTATTTTTACAAATTGTAAGAACTTCTTAGAAGTAAAGAATTGAGAAATAGATTAGTCAAAATTGACTGGTAAAAATTGGTCAACATTTCTGCCTAAAGCAGGCTGCTTTTTAGTGCTACGCCCTTTTTTCTGGTCATTTTTGTCTAGTTAGACTGCACCTGCACTTCCCGTTTATTGCACATAAAAAAGAATGCCTGCATTGAAATTTTAAATAGTTCTCATTGATTGAAGTTTCTTTTTACAAAGGCATTATTCTGATTAGTATGGATATATGCCCTCGGTTTGTAAGTTCAAATAAAAATACAACTGCCCATTTTCGTTCTAGTACTTCTTGATTATGCTCTACCAGGAAGTTTTTTAAACAAAGATAAAAATACCAAAAGCGTCCTAACTTTCGATCGATGTTATATATTTTTTTTAGCTTTTGTGAAGAGTTAGTTTAAAAATGGATATTAAATATTAAAAGAAAACTTTTCTAATAACTATGAAATATCCATTTTGCGACGTGAAAAAAATAAATAAAGCATAACCAACAGATACCTGAAAAAATTGTCGTTGCCATTTAAACTCACGTACATGGAGCGCAGATATCCAAGCTTATCCGGTTCTGACCTTTTTTTATTCTGTACATATTCTTAATTATTATTTTTAATTTTCTATATTTTTTTAAGTCTTCTGATTCTCTCTAACTTCCTATTTTATTTATTCTGTTGCCTATTTCTAATGTTATTGGCTTTTTATTTTAACATAGTGGAAATACTATTTTTTGACATTAAATGTAGTGAATGTGTTATTTTATTGGTACAATAGTGAATGTTTTTTGTTTAGTTAAACATTGATTACGGTAATCAATGAGTTATCTATTTAAATTTATTTTATAACTCTATATTTATTTCGTATTGCAGGGTAAGTATGGATATTTTCTCCCAGATGTATGTGAAAGTTAAAGATCGGGTTCAAATACCATTTTTTTTTGTAGTATCACTTGGTTATTAATGGTTTTGTCCGCACAGTGGTTGGTAATTTGAACTTTCACATACATGTGAGGGCATATATACTCCATTTAATGAGAGAATACGAGTTTGACGTCACAGCGCGTAAACTAAACAGCATTCTGTAGGGTAATTGGCATTTATTTCTTAAAACTTAATGTATAATTTTTATATAGAACATGTATATATAAAAAAATTATTATTATTAAGTCTTAAGAAATAAATGCCAATTATCCTAGAGAGTGGTATTTAGTTTACGCGCTGTGACGTTAGAGTGATATTCTCTCATTAAATGGAGTATATCTATTATTAACCCTTGATAGTCTGTATATTACAATGGGATTTGTACAATGCATCTTCTAGTAACTCTCTTACTCCATATAAAATTGTGTTTATTCTTGAAGCATGATGCTTTTTGTAATGAAGTTGAATAAAGAAATTAAGTTAATTTAATTAACCCTTCTTAAGGAATCGTAAAAGAAGTTTTTGTGAGTTTGGGTTATTATACTATTCTCAGCGCCTGCGCTAGAATAGTATTATACGGTAGTTTCGAATTTTCCTAAAAGTTTAAAAATCGTTCTAGACAAAAAATTCTTGGATACAAATTTGTTTCATGAAAAAATAAGAAATGTTTGGATGTTTTTGTTTTTGTCCGTTTGTCTGTCTGTCCGATATCACGATTTTTGTAGACACAATAACTCGAGAACGAATAATCCGATCGACTTTTTCAGGAAAAATCAAGTTCTATGAGATCCCTATTGTTTTTAAATCCCCCAACCAACAAAAGAGTTATGGGGGGTTAAACTTTCTAAAAATCGAAAAAAGCTGAAAGAAAATTCCGATTAACGTAACTTTTTTAGGAAAAATTACTTTTATTATAAAAATCAATTCCAGTTTTTTTTTTGATTTTTTTTTAAGTATTTGGGAAAGTGCAATACACCATTTACTGTGAATAGTATATAATGGAATGCGTAGGATTAGATATCTTCACGGCTTGTTTTGCATATACCTTGCATGTTTAACATACATAGAATTAATATCATGTCATTCATATATTCATATTACTGTAAGTTCTGTTTTTTATTATAGTCCTGGCTTTTTGTGGGTAGGGTTTTTGATGTACTTGAAAACGAGCTACAAAACTTGCAAGAACCCCAAAAATTTAAGCGTTATTATCCTAAAGTTTTCCAAATTTTGCGTTACGTAATACTTGAACGTTTCCTTATAGTAAAACCTCGAACCCCACGAAATTTTCTATAAGTCGAAGTTTACTGATGATGCACATTTTATATTTTAACAATGTATTTCACTTTTTTTCTGTTAAAAAAATCCCCCTGCTGCCCCCTGCCCACATTTTAGTAGCCGAAAACATCAAATATATGCAAAAATATAGTTTGAGTTGTCTTATATACGAGTTTCAAATTTAAAGTCAATATCTTCACTAAACAATTAAAAATAGCTCTTTACAAAGTTTTAAAGCAGGTTTATACAGAAAACTAAAAAAAAACAAAACTGACATATTTCGTTATAAAATATGGACCAGTTCAACAGGATTTCCTACGAAATTTTGATTTCAGGAAACAAACTAGTCATGACTGATAAAAATTCAGATAAGTTAGGTCTTGTGAGAAGACCGCTTAACCCTCCCCCACCTGCCCCTGGTTCGAGTCGACTGTCGAATGGAAGGTCAAACGAGAGTATATCATCCATGGCCCTAGATATGGAAATGGGACATGGTGGGCACAATCCAGTACCTCCACCAAGACGGGTAAGAACAATTCTAAATCTAAATTGTGACGTTTTACGTAAAAGGGGACTATATGGTGAACGAGTTTATATTCTGAACAGGGAAAGTTCTCAGGCGGGAACTAACCACATGTAAAATTATTACCGCGTTTTATAAAAACGGTATTACGACTCACACCCGCTAGATTTACATATCTGTATGAATATAATTATACGTGATATGTGATTTATAACAAGTAACATTCCAAACCTTAAATTAACACAAAGATCGTACCTTATTTAATTTCAGTAGGTACCGCCACCGACGCTTTGCGGAACTGTCGCCTTGATAACGTTTTGACACTTTGAAAATTAACTCGGAATTTAGGGTAGGACTACCTCAAAATCATGAACATTAACATACTGCAAAAATATAAGTTCTGTATCAAAAATTGAGAAAGTTGTTAACTTTGAAGTTAACTAACCAACTACTTTGAAATTTGGCTTTAAGGTTTTAGTCCAAACTCCTTTTATTAATGGCATGTACCCTAATTAAAATGTATGTATTGTATTGTATTGACATTTATTTGTCCTTCTGCAAAAATTCTATCACCTTATGGTACTATTTTACGTGGAACGACACAAATATATTTTTTCAACATTTTAGTTTAGTCCCTAGGCATTTAGTAAATTGGCTATATTTATATTTTTATTATTAAAATGGTATTAGGAAAGGAAAAACATACCCTTTTCTTTTTGCTAGTCACCATTGCCATTTTATGGACTGAGATCCTAAAATTGGGTTAAAAAAAATCATAGAAGCTAATACGATGTTTTTAAGTGTTAGTTAACAGTTCCTGGTGCCTAAACTAAATGGTTTAAACTTATGTTAATTATATTTTTTATTCAATTTAATCTCTTATGTTAGTGTTTTTTTATTTTTCAATTTTTTTTTTTTTGACTAATTACGGTTTACAGAGAAAAACCAGATGTCACTTGGATATATATGGAGACGATGACGATAGTATATATAGTCTGGTAAAGAGTAACGCTGTTGTGAAAAAATCTATACTTATTGATAATTTTATAATGGATTTTGACAGTTTTAACATACATTTTGAATATAAAATGTTGTGATTATTGTTCTATTACATATCGCTGGGTTAAAATTATAAGCTTCTATGTTATATGGGATTTCTATAGAACATAGAACCTTATAATTTTAAGCCAGCGATATGTATTTGTGGAAAAATAACCTTACAAGTAAAATTCAAGGTTATCCAAACACATCAAGTTTTAAAGATTTTTACTGTGATAAATATTTTTTTAGCTATTTATTTATTTAGATAAAAGTGAAATAGTTTTTAATTAGCAAATACTCAATTTATAAATTATAAATATTTAAAACATGCTGTGCTTTTGTGAAATTGAGTTATGTTTTTGCGAAGTTCAAAACTTGGATCGTGTTTTTGAGTTATCGTGCTTATCAAAATTAACCGACAGACTGGCCCACAGAACTTTTCTTCAATATTTTTTTAATAAAAAAATCAAATTTCGATAAAAAAAGTTATAAAAATATTTAAATTATTTTCGGTCTCTACCTTTTATTATGAAGCTATGTTTATTTTTTTATTCAATATTTAATGTTAATAGTCTAAATCCATATATTATTAACGCTGTTTTTTTTTTAATATGTTATTTATTTATTTATTTTGCTGTGAACCTACGCTTTATTTTAAGTGTGATTAACAAAAATAAAAAGACATATAATTTAGAGATATTTTAGTTGATTTTTTCTTACTCTTACGCTTAACACTATTTAATTAAAAATAAAAAACAAAGATACTAGTAGGTTATTATTTAATAGTTAAAAATGCCCACTTTTTTGCACTCGTTTTTTAATCGAAAATTCTGGGTCTATATTAGTTACGGCTGTAAAAAATATTCTGTCCAAGTCGCAATTTCTTGTCCGCACGCAAACTCAAAAACTAAATATTCGATTTTTTAATTTTTTAGGGGAGTAAGTTAAGGACATAAATCATAATAATTTATGTTACTAACAAAAATAAGCAAAAATCTTAGGTCTATATTTTAAACATCTACTTGTATCTTTAGTTTTACGAAAGAAAAAATCCAAAATAATAATCCTATTTATTTTTTAGGCCTCCGACTCCCCACCTCATAGAATATCATCTAGTCCCATAGGTTCCTTGTGTTCCCCTCGATCGATGTTGAGCGGTCGATTGTCAAATACTCCAAATGGTGGCAGTTTACGGCGATGTAAGGCCCTCTATGATTGCCAGGCGGATAACGAAGACGAACTATCGTTTCGGGAGGGGGAAATTATTATCGTAACGAACGAACACACAGATGATGAAAATTGGATGGAAGGGGTCGTGGAAAATGAGCCGGACCGGTGCGGAATGTTTCCTATTAGTTTTGTTCACATGCTACCAGATTAGTAAAATTTAATTTAATTTAAAGGAAATCAAGAAAAAGAAGAAAATTAATGAAAAGCTGCACGCTGGGTTTTAAAGTGTTGAAATTTGATATTCTCAAAAGCATTTTTTTATTTTTGTAAATTACATTACCCTGTAAAAAATACTTACCTATGTACCTCCATAGTAACAATTTTTGTCAGGTCTTGAGCAAGTCTGGCTCAAGATTCTTGATCAAGTAACTGCACCCAGATTTTGACAATTCTGGCGCAAGATATGTCGACAGATTCTTGCTCAAGAATTGTCAAAGAATTGCTACAGATACTTTGTCAAGATTCTTGGACGAGTCTTGAGCAAGAAATTTGACAAGAAATTGAAAAGCGATCTCTATCATGATAAAATCGTTTGGACTTTTTAGAGGTCAAAATTCTTAACCAAGAATCTTGTCAAATTGCTACAGACTTGACGAACAGACTTGACAAATTATTGCTAAAAGCTCTGCTTACAGAATCTTGCTAAAGTTTTGCCTAAGTCTGGATACAGAATCTTGATTAATTCTCTTGCTCAAGAATTGTCCAATTCTTTACAAATAACTTTGTCAAGTATTCTGGTCAAGAAACTTGTCCAAGTTCAATGTTACTAGGGCTATATACAAATTTAACGGCCACGGAGTCTGCCTGTCAGAAGTGTCATCTTTTAATATTTTTTTTGCACTTTTAAATATGGATTAAACTCGTATATTAGGTATTACCTAGTAGAGTAAAATGCGCAGCTGTTCAGACAGACGTCACAAAATGATACCTAAATACCGTCGTATTTTGCAATTACTATGGTAAATGATATCATAGTATGCAAAATACGACGGTATCTAGCCATTATTTTGAAATGACGTAAATCCCAATAGCTGTGAATTTGACTCTGTCTGTACTGTTATTACGGATAATTTGTAAAAACAGCATTTCGTAAAAATTAAATCTAACTTCGGATAATATTCATATTTTTATTTTACCCCACCCCATAAAGGAAAGATCTTGGTACTTGGGCCCTTTTACATGTGGCACTCTTTAAATATAACTGTTTTTGACTAATTTTGGGGTGCATGTAAGGGTTGAAGCAATTTCTTTTTTTTTTTCTAAGTTTTATCTGCTTATGTGTTCTTGAAATGGTGTTAATAATATTCTTTATCCACAGCCGTGATTAATAGGCCTATTAATCACGGTCTGTAAAAATAAATCGTTTAAAATTTAAAACTACTATGGATAAAGTATAGTATTCTACTCGCGTATAATAGCTATTAATCATTCGGGTGATTAGGTCACTCGCCTTTCGGCTCGTGTCCCAAAATTCACCCTCATTGATTATTAGCAATTATTATACGCTCATTGAATAATATACTATTATATTATTTACAAGAAAGGCGCAGTGAGTCTGATTATGTTTTGATTTCCAGAATGACCCAGCTTTTATAAGTTTATTTTCAAGACAATGATTATTAAAAATTGTTATTTGGTTAAAAAACTGTAAAGATTTTTATGTTCATGCTAAAATAAGCTTTTTGTAATTTTACCGTCCCATTACTTAGGTTCTCGAGCATTTTATAACCTTAAAAGGTACTTTACACAGGGTTATTCAGAAGTAGGGTCATTAAAAACAACATGTGACCCTGCACAAAGAAACCCGGTTAGTGTGTCAAATTTACGTATTATTTTTTTTCGGATTCTTTTGTAAAAGAGTTTTACTAAATTAGTGCGTTCAATGGAAACAGCAAAACTAATCAAATGATAAGTTTTACTAGCAAACTGCTGAATGGCTAATCAGGTCTATTCACAATATTGATATTTTGGCAATATTGCCAAAAATCGCATGCGATTTTGGCCAGTATTGCCAAAGGCAATAGGGGTCAAATTCGCATGCGATTTTTGCCAATATTGTCAAAATATCAATATTGTTTACGCACGTGAATAGACCTGAATATCTGTCACTTGTCAAAACCAGAATTTGAGGTTAGATATACCCACAAAAAGTACAATCCCGCGCTTTTATAACATCAATCAAAACTAAGGGCCTATTTACAAATACTACGTAGAAACGTAAAATACAGTACGATGATTGGTTGAACCTTAAATTCAAGGTTCATGAAATGGATCCAATCAGCGTACTTCGTTTCTTACAAATTTTTCAATCGACACTGATCATAGTGTTCAGTAGTGATTTGACAGCTTTCGATGAGTTTCTGCTGTTTTCATTGAACGCAGCCATTCTGATCACTGACGCGTCCGTAAATTCTTTAGTTCCCGCGAAAATGCCGCGGCGGCGTGACGTTTTTTAATAAATTGATCAATGTAGTGTAATAAATGTGTGTATAAACGTTTGACCAACCCTCGTACATTTGTCTACCAAGGTAGGTTGCTTTATAATGTTTTTTTGCAATTAATGTTTTATGAAAGTTGTGAATTTGAACCAATGAACTATTTTGGTTCATTTTTGAGTTAAAAGGTTATTTGTTTTGATCTGTTCGATAAATTGAATCTTAAAGTAAAATTGGGTCATTCTGAGAAAAACGAATAAATGAGTCTCGCTGTGTCTTAACATCCTAACCTCGAAAATAAGATACGAGTATATTATTAACGCCATTTAAAAAACAAACAAGAAGATAGTCAAAAAATGATTCCATATTTTTTTTTTTTTTAGCCGTTACTGAGATACTTTTTACTTTTGGGTAATAATAACCGTTTAGTTATATCAGGTACCATTTTTTGAAAAATCAATGTACCTACATAAAGTCTAAAAACACACGTTTTTAGATTTAACTACTTAATTGTAAAAAAATGAAGCTGAAGTTTGCAACGTTTTTTTTGCAACGAAAATTCAAATAGTATATTAAAGTACTAGTTTCATAACATATGTTTTTAGCGCACGAGTATAAGTTTAGAAAACAAGCCGCTGCGGCGAGTTTTCTAAAGAACAAGTGCGCTAAAAACGTGTTATGGAATAAGTGCTTTAATATACTATTTGAATTTTCGATGCAAAAAAACGTTGCAACTTCAGCTTCATTGTAAAAAATGGTTTATAATTTTGGATTCAGCTTTAATAAAAATACAGGCAGGTGTAATTTATAAAACTTAAAAAAAATGGTTTGGGGAATATTAACTTTTATACTTTAGAAACCCACCATGACTTACGTATTAAATGTGAAGTATTAAAATATATTTTTGATGTACATTGTTTAAATTAACATATTAGACATCAAATACATATACCTATATACAGGGCTTTTTCTTTTATGTCAAGCTAATTTGTAATTTTTTAATGGCCTGACTCTTTTTATTCCTCCTGTATATATTAATGACGTTGATATATGTATTTATTGTGTATATTGTTATATCAAGTGGTGCAAAAAAATAGCATTTTTGCATCCCTTAATATTTTATTTTTTTTAGACCATTTTTCTTAATACACAATCAGTACCATAATATAGTTATATCATGACAATGGAGATTTCTCCCGTTAGATTAGACAGGGACAAAAGTTCTACCCAAAAAGAATAGAAGACATACATACACTCCCACTTCCACCCAACCAAACAAATTCTGTATTTGTTCTTTGTTGAACAAATACAATATTTACTTGGCCGGGCGAAAAGTGTAAATATATTACTTTTATTAAAGAAATTACTGGCGCCATCTAAATTTCAGTAGAATTATCTTTACAGATTCACATTAGCTATGTTCGTTCGTGCCGCTCACTGCTACACTTTCCGGCCAACCAAATAAATACTGTATCTGTTGTATGAAAAACAAATACAGTATTTATTTGGTTGGCTGGAAAGTGTAGCACAAATGAGATAGAGATAGGGTAGACGTCTTTTGTTTCATAATTCTAGTTGTAGAGAGCTCCATTAAAATTTCATACCTATTCTGCTGTACTAAGAAATAACCTGGTAAGTGCAATTCAAGGTTAAGCTAGTCTTAAAAAATGCAGTGTAAATCTTGCGTATCACCAAAATCTCATGATACAAGAATAGCTTTATATGAACACAGCATGTTTTAATAATTTACAAGACGTACAAAAAAATTGATTAAAAATTATTTTAAATAAAAGCAAGCGATAAGCAGAGATCGGCGAATTTCGGTTCATGACTAAGCCACAGCATACTGTGATTGATCTGCGTAAGTAGACGCATGTTTACATTTGTCTTTACCCATAGATAAGACAAAGAAAGAACTTCCGTGCTCAAGTAAACCACCACAGGAAACCAGTAAAATAATAAAATTTATTTTTTTTTTTCAAAAAAAAAACGAAAAAATTTTGTATTTTTTTTTGTTTTACTTCTTTTGACTTACCGTTTTTTACCAAACAATCACTGCCTAGAAGTCATTAGCTTAAAGCGTTTTCGTTCACAAATTGTCCCCGACAGAGCTATCTACAGATTTTTTTCGCGGAAATCTTTTTTGTATATAAAACGTGGAAAAACAATTTTTTACTTATGCGAGATTTTTCTTGGGGAAAGTATCAGAAATTATAAAAAATTAAAACATGCTGTATTTGCTTCACCTTAAATTTCACTTCCAAGGGTATTTTTAAGACTGGTAGTATTATTTAACAAAAATAAAATCATACCTTTTTCTTTATTTTTTTTGTATATGAGAAATAATATAACTCTTATGCAATAAATCATACCTACATATTTTTTAGCAATATTTGTGTATTGTTTTAAATAATTGTGATATAACTTTAACATTTCTATAATTTGTAAAACATTGTAAATATTAAGTTATTATGAATTATTAAATTAATTTTTTTTTCTTATAGTCACGCAAATTGACCAAAATTCATACACTTCATACCCCGTTTCTCGCGTTATTAAAGGATGTAGAGATTTCATATTTTGGCTAGGTACCCAAAATACAACATATCTACAGCCTTTAATAACGCAAGAAACGGGGTATGAAGTGTATGAATTTTGGTCAATTTGCGTGACGTATTTTATGGACGACCCCTTATTTCTTGTATACAAATTATCATTTGATTGTTTTAAAATCCTACCTATTGTACAACCTTTTTTTTTCTTTCTTTTTTCCTGTTAATTTATTTTCTTTTTTCATTTATTTAAGATTAATACAAAAGTGACATTTTTTTTTGTTTCTTTATGTTATTTGTTTTAATAAAATATATTTATGTTTAATGATTTTTATTATTTTTTTTCTTACACACGCATGGTACAACATTTTTGTTCCTTTTTATGTTTTTTAATCCTAAAACACAAGTTCGATTTTTTTTAAATGAATAAAATTGGTCATTTAGATTTTTCTTCTGAATTTGTTAATTTTAGCCAGTATAAAATGATTGTGTATGCCATAATTTGTCATATAGAAATAAAATCTGCCATTATTTTCAAGATATTTATGTTCAAAATATACAAAGTATTTATTTAAAATGTGGTATTGTAAATATATATTTTTTATTTATTAGAACTATTATTAACTATTATGCAAGTATACTTTCAGATTTTTGTTCTTCAGAGTATAAATTCAGGGACATTAGTTTTGTTCCTTTTGATTTTTTATTTTTTACAACTTTTTTGGTAAACAAAGTCGATGCTTTTTTGTTGTTAAACTTTTAGACATCAAATGCTTTCGATCAAAACATTTAGGTTAAAAAACTACATTTTGAAACACTAATTTTTGTACTATGAACGTTATTTAGGAATTTTCGGGAATTACAGGACTACCAAGTAATTTTCTAGTTTGATCTTTTGGATGTTACTCATTTTTGCGTCTAAGAGCTGATAGGGCCAATTCTATGAGAGTTTTGGAATTAGCTCTTCAAATATTCAAAAATTATGCTATGAGATATTAAGAAAATCTATTTTTTTATTATTGCTTGTTAATAAATTACTCTTTTTGTGCGGGCAGAGAAAAACCAAGAAGAACCCCCCAAGAAATCATTTTTTCTATGTGTTAAAATGTATAAATATATCAATCTGAAAAAAAATAATCATCAAACAACTGTGAAGTATGGCTGTCATCAAAATCTAAGAGTGTTGCCGCCAGTGGCGTTCAACAATGAACTCATTTTTTAACTGGTAAAAAGTAGATCACTTTTTTAGCGCAAAAAGATCGATATTTTGTATTTCGTTCTTTTTTAGTTAAAATGTAAAAAAATAGTTTTCCAATGTAAATGTTTTGATTGGTTGCGTTTTACGAGACGAAAGGATTAGGTACCTTTATTTACCAAAAAATTATAATTAATATAATTCAAAAGACCGAAATTAAGGTTCTCATTTCGACTATTCGTGGGCATTTCCGTTCTTACACTCTAGTTATTGTGATATTCAGTGTGTTCAATAACACGTAGACATTTTTTGAACGTGAATTTTTGAATTTTTCTATTTTAAATTAACAAAAAAATTAAAATTAAAAAATATTTATCAACGTTCATAAAATAATCTAGCTTGGACAATCTGTGTCACAAATTAAAGGTTAGAAGAAAAATGATTGTTTTTTGCAGCATTACTTCTTTCGTAAAAAAATATGCTGCTGAAAACTATCGTTATTCTGAATATATAAATGTCTGTATAATTGTTGAGAGTTAATAGATGTTAAAATTACATTATATTAAGTGTTATACCCAATGGTATTTGAGTATTTCTTCTTTTTTTAATAAACATCGTGTGATTGATGACTTTTTTTAATGTATTGAAAACTCTTATTAAGAGGGACTTGAAGTCCCTTAATATGGGCTATCTTTTATTGTAATTCAAAAAAGAACTAATTCCATCACTTACACTCGGAGCGTTTTTTAATATAGAGTGCCAAAAACTACCTAACTCGTAAACGATTTATTATAGAAAAACTTTTAAGACAAATTATATAGCTCATATAATAAGGTCAATTACGAAAAGTTTTGGCACATTTCCTAAAAAAAAACGCTCTGCTTATACTTAAATCTTTTTTATTTGGAGGGCTCTGCTCCCAACCACCTGAATGCTTTCTTCTATTATTATTATTATTATTATTATTATTATTATATTATACATAAGAAAATGTGAACAACTGTAACAAAAGTTGTTAATACACGATTTTTATAAAAAAATGAGAAATTCCCTTTTATCCACTTTTTAAATATAGTAAGTGTACTTATTACAAATTTCAAAAGGAAATGCTCATACTTCAACTGCTTAGGAAAATTCACACAAGAAAATATTTAAAAGCATGTTTGTGTATATAAAATATTTAGATGCTCGCTTAAGAGATTATTAAACCAAAGAAAAAATATATTTCTTTTATGCAGGATAGTTTTCCAAATATATATATATATATATATATATATATATATATATATATATATATATATATATATATAAAATATATAAATATATAATATCCTTTTGGGTTTGAAAAGGTTATAGACTGATCTATCTCCCTTAACGTTTCTTAAAAAAAAAATAAAAACCCTCTATAGAATTAAGAATTCTTATGGGGAGTAGTTAATAACTTTTTCGAGTCCAAAATACTCGTACATTCCTTCTGTTACTAAAACTTGAGCATGTCTACCCTGTAGAAATAAAGTATATTGCATATAATTGCAACATTATTTTCAAGTGTATATATGATATTTATGCATACCTATTCACGGTTTGGTAGATGGAAACGTTAGTTTGATTTTAAATAACCCATTTTTTTAATACATCGGTTTTATAAGACCTAAGGACCATTTAAGGCAAAAATAAAAAATCTGTCAAGCCGTTTTTTAACTCCGTCACAATTTTTTCGTGGATTGGTCCTTTTTTATTGCATCAATTAAACTTTTCTAAGAAACTAGGAAATGCAAAATAATCTTTTTCTATTACATCAATCGATAGAGCTCATTTGTAGTCAAATATGATCATTTTTCATTTCCTGATCTCTATAGACTACGTTTATGATCGCTAGTAACTAAAAAACAGTCAAATCAAGAAAAAACTTTCTTCTTTAAGTTGCTCAGAAAAATAAGCTCTATCGATGATGCTATAAAAAAAGGATCATCAAAAAAATATGACAATATGACAAAAAACGGCTCAGTAGTTTTTTTAGTTTTTGACTTAAATGAGTCTTAGCTCTTATAAAAAGTTTATTTAAAGTCGAAATAAGTATCCCATCTACCACACCGTGTATTGTTTAAGTTATTTAAAAAAAAAATGTTAATTTATTTTTAATTTTTGTTTATTTGTTATCTACAGAGATAAAGCACAGTATGTTATATAAATTTTTGTTTTGCACAAATAATAAATATTAAATGCAGTTTTACTTAAAATTAAACTTTTATTGTATGATAAAAAATTTCAGAATATATAAATCTTATTTTGTCATTTGTCATTTATGTAAAAAACATATATGTATTAATAACTTGTATTTACAATATTGTTTGATGCACAAACATGCTATAGTTTTTTTGATTTAATTGTATTTTTAATCAGGCCATCCTCTGATTTTTAATTTGACCAAAACAGAAACTTATTTTGGTTTCTAATGACTCAATTTTTTTTGTAAAACAATGTGTCGAAAAAATCCTTAACGCTCATCTAAAAGAAATGCAATAAAATGTTGTTTTTTCAATTTATCCATGGCATTTCCATGTCTGTTTAAAACTGGGCCTAATTAAAAATATCAGTTTAATTCAAATAAACTATACCACATGAATCTATCATGGCTTTTGATGTACGTAATTGTAACTAAATAATTAGTCAAATGTATTGTAGATACTGTCAAGTACTGAATACAGTTTTATTAAATACTCAGTAAACCGTCATTGATTTTTCAAATAATTGTGCCAGGTCCTCTTCTGACTGTTCCTTGGGGGCCATTTTGGTTATACGAGCCTAAAAAAATTAAAATTACAGTTCCCAATGCCAGTTTCCTTTAAAATTGTTTCTTTGGGGCAACATTTTAAAGCTGTTGTTTTTTTTTTTTGCATAAATAATTTTTAAAAATTTGCGTTTTAGTATGACACGCGTAATCTCAAATTAATCTTTTTGATTCTTAACAGAAAGTATCTACAGCGTGGGGAAGAAAAGTTGATGTCCATAAACGATTAAAATCCATAAGCGATTTAGATCGCTTTTACCGTGTACGGGAAACTGGACCTTAATAACTTAATCATTCACGATGAAAAGCTCTCGATAAGTCTATGGACTTGTCAAAAGCTTTTGATCAGATCCGCATAATATTTCAAATATTTAATGTTATAGAATTAGTGTCAAGTTTATACTTTTTTAGAAAAAGACGGCAAGTTCCAAACAAAAAGGGTGAAAAATTAGTGTATTTTTATACCTGTGGTAAAGTTCCTTTAACCAGTTGTGGAATATCATCCTTAATAAATCCCAATCCGGATAATCCATTTTCAATTTTCATGACATCCATATATTTTTTCAAAACATCTCCCAAAATAAGGCCGGCGTCTGCTTTTTTGGCATTGCTAATATCAGCTCCCAAAATTTCTGCTGCCTCCAAATGGCGTTCTGGGCAAGCAGAAGCTGTGAATTCAAAAACAGCTGGTCCACTAATAACTACAGATAGCCCATGGGGTATTATGGCATGATCCTTACTAAAAATTATAAAATTATATATAATTTTACATGACACACATTTAAAAATATAGGGTTATTTAGAAATAAGTTTGAGAAATTTAAGATGTGATTCTACGTTAAAAAATATGAAAAACAAAAATCAAAATAGACCAACCTTTATAGCAACTTTTTTTCATATTTTTTAACGTAGAATCACCTTTATTTTGACAAATTATGTCACCTTTTTTCTTATTATTTTGGTTATTTATTTACTTGTAATCATTTGGTATAAATTTCCGGACATTTCCTGATATGGGGTAAGACAGACCATGGCACAGATGAACTCCTGCATTTCCAAATCCCACTCCCGCCATGGTTGCAGCTAGATGCATATTTGATCTTGCTTCAATATCGTCACTTTGATACACAGCTCTAAAACAAAACAAATACACTGCCCAGTAAAAGAGCTTTCCAATTTTTCACATCCGCGCGTAAAATTTATTTATTTATTTATTATCAGATTCACTTTTAGCAATCTTAAAAATATACAAATTATCACGGAAACTACCCCCCGCCCCCCAGGGGTGGATTTAGATTTTTTTATTATCAGATTCACTTTCAGCAACCTTAAAAACCCCAATATACCAGTTTTCACAAAACTACCCCCACCCCTCAGGGGGTGAAATTAGAAAAAAAATATCAGATTCATATTCGTCGACTCCAAAAACCCCTATATACCAATTTTAAAGAAAATATTGAAAGTATTTAAAAATATTTACCTCCTCACCCCCTTGGGGGTGGTTAGAAAAATCAACTTCAGCAACCTCAAAAACCCCTATATAGCAATTTTCTAAAAAAAATGTATTTTTCCCCATATGCCCCCCAATGTTCACGAAAAACAATCCCGAGCGAGAACTTTTGGTAACGTACCTGTATGCCAAATATCAAGTCTCTAGCTTAAAGCGTTCTTAAGTTATCGTGCACACAAAATTTCCCGGACAGACCGATCGGGCCTGCGCGAAAAACTTTTTGGAATTAATCTTTGATTCACATTACCTCCCAATGATTGACTTAAGCCTGGTTGACGGTACTTTTAATTACCTACTCTTTTTACTGCGTAGGAACTAGCTTACTGCCAGAAGTGCAATAAACTTACCTTTTAAAATATTTTTGAATTATTCTTAGTGCATATCTCGCCCAAACGTCCGAAATTGGATTTCTGCCCTGATAAGTTGGCCGTAAATTCGGGTTCGGTGGACAAGGCGTTCTTTCGTCATAAGGTATCGCTGTAAAGGACTCTAGTGCATGGCAAAACACGTCAAAACCACTGTATGCAGTTACTCTTTCTGGCAAAGTCAAGGTATGTAAGGGATCTACAATTGCTAATGTAGGACGCAGGGCTTTATTTGATATGCCAGTTTTTGCATGTAGTGGCTTGTAGTCAAAGATACTGACACCAGTCGTTTCACTGCCTGTTCCAGAGGTGGTTGGAACTAAAAATAAATATAATTATTCTTGCTGTTTCTACTAAATTAACAGATGTAGTACCCTTACTTTTGTAGCAAAGTGCGAAGCTAAAGCAAAATGAGTCGATTCGATACTAAAATTATTGTCAATCCGTCTCTATAGAGACGGAATTATGATAATTTTGGTTTGAATGTGAAAATATATGTTTTTTAAACTTTATGTGACTTACTTGCTATAAGTGGTTTTAACGAAACATCAACGGCCTTCCCTTTTCCTATTGGTGCGTTAACGTAGTCTAAAAATTCTGCTTCAGGATCTGCAGCATATAGATTTGCAGCTTTAGCTGTGTCAATTACTGATCCTCCTCCTACAGCTATAAATGCGTCAAAATTTTTGGATTTTGCAAAACTAGTTGCCTCCATCATACTAAAAAAATATAAAATTTAATTGATTTTGTAAGTCTTATTTCAAACATTTGGTAATACCTTTCTTCTGTAGGTTCTACTCTAACTCTATCGAACACTTCAAAATTGATTCCATTTTTGGTTAAAGAGTCAATAGTTATTTGTAATGAAGGTAGTTTAACCAAATTGGAGTCGGTCATAACACAGACATATTTAGCTCCCATATTCACCATATCTTGCCCAACCTCTTTAGTTACACCTTTACCATATCGTACTGTAGATGACGCCATCTACAAAATTTATAAAAATAGTAAACTATAGTTACCTATTTTACCTATAGATCATAAATTAACAATAAATATTGTTAATTTATATATAGGTAAAAAATAATCAACAATAATCCCCTTACGCCCCTGTGTTTTTGCAGCCCTATGTAATAATTACTTAATTTAACAGTTTAATTTTTAGATAGACCTCTGTATATGATTTTTAAATATTTTGAAAGACCCCTGTATATGCATATATGTTATTAAATTAACCTTAATGTATTTATAAATATTCCTTAACAAAGGTCAAGAATTAACATTGAATTTTTGTTTAAATCTATCAAAAAATAGTAAGATTAGTGTATATTTACTTCAAATGCATATTCTTTAGCTGGTAATGGGTTTGAAAGTCCACTTGCATAGACAACATTTCCATGGGAATGTGCTGGACATCTGCAACTATAAAATATGTATTTATATGGGTTATTAACATTTTTTAAATTCAATATTATTATTAATTTACTTACGCGTTCGATGTGACAACGTGCAAAAGATCAAGCACTCTTTTTCTTGCAACCATGATGATGTTACTTCAACGTTATACTACAGCTGATTCTTAATTGTTGTTTTGTTATGTCTGGATGATGATAAAAGCCTGGTCCAAAGGTTTTTACATTTGTTTGTTTATTTTTTAACCAATTTTTTTAAATAGTTTAAATGTTTGCAATTTTAGATTTTAAATTTATTATTATTTTATAATTTTATGGTACGTTTTTTTTTTAATTTTTTACCTCTCTCCCCCTTGTTAGAGTGTCACAGGGGCAGTCATATCGTATATTCGAGGGAGACATGCCTTCCAAAGGGCGGCCATTGTTATCCAAATACCTAAAATGTATACAAATGTGGACTTAATTACATTTGAACACAAAAGTACACATATTTTGACTAAATTATGAACCAAGGGGGCATGCCCTTCCTTACGACTGCGCCCGTAGAGCCTAATTAAGCATTTAGGGGAGCTAATTACAAATATATTGTCGACAATAAATTTCCCCAAGCAAGGGGGGGTGGGTAATTTCCATTTGGGGGGCTGTGTCCCCAAATATTACGCGAAATTAAAATTAAGGGGTAGGTATTTAATACATATTTGTAACTTAATACATTTACTGTAACAAGGATTTTTTGTTTTTTTTTTGTGACACAATGTATGATTACAAGTATTTAAGTTATCTATAGATAACTGTGTTTAACTCAGAGATTAAGATTTATAACATGATTATTATTGTTTTCTGTTTTAATTCTTTAATAAAGATAATATCTGTTTTATGAACTTTGAATACTCCATTGAATAAACAATATTTATTTCCCTCTGTGTGTGAATATAATTAGGAAAGCACGGTATTTGTAAAAGAAAATTTTAAATTACTTCCACACAAAAGGTGAATTGGATGCCCTGCATGGGTTTTTTCGAGAATCGAGGTTTCTTGTCCTGTCTTGATTCGAAAAAAAAAATCAAGAGTGTAACCTAAAAAACCAAGACAAGACGAGAGTCACGCCGCCAAGAATCAAGTCGCCGAGAGTTGAGACTCCTGATCAAGGATCGAGACTTCTCGACTCTTAATTACATTTTTATACTTTTCACACATCTAGCACTTAAAAGTTGCAAGTTATAACTTACGTTATGGAATTAAAGAATCATCCCAGGGAAAAAAGTTATGATCATTCATAACCATGCACAATTTTAGGTAAAATTATACATAATTATACTTAATTTTAGATAAAATTAGACATAAATATGCTTAATTATACAAAAACATTCTCATTCATGGCCAGATACTGTGCGCATTCGCCAAAATTTCAAATTTTATGCATGGTCATACATCATTAGGTATAGGTCTATGTATACCCATATAAAATTATGCATAATCATACAAAAACCCGCCCAACCACGCTCGAGTTTGGAAAATCCACTGTTCCGTTGGGAAAATCCACTGTTCAGTTGGTAAAATTGAGTGGTGGATTTCAGAAATCGGTAGAACAGTTGGGAAATTGGTCAGTAAATTGTGGTAGGGGTAACGCTTTTTTCTCTAGTTGGGAAAATTGGAAAACAGTTGGGAAAATTGGTGTAGTACAGTTGAGGTGATGAGGATCTTTTTTTTTAAATCATTATCAAAATTTTCGGTTCATATTAATGCAAATTAATATAAAATGTCACATGTATTTATAAACTTACCTTAATTGATATTTTTTTTAAGTAACCTTTAAACGCTTTCACCTGAGTGCTTTCAATTTTTCATGAATTTTTTTATAATTATTATGAAGACAAATTTATTTAGTTTTTATTGTATATATTGTATAAGATAAAACGCAGTTTTACTCACTAAACGTTCATACAATAAAAAAAAGATAGCATGTTACGGAAAATAAAGATACCTATAAGTATTCGTATTCGAATTAGGTATATGAGAACTCAGAACTAAACTATTCTATAAAATATTTGATTCGCGATATCTGCTTCTGTTTCGCTTGTAGACTTTCATTTTAAATCTTAAAATCAATATTGAACCGCTAGATGGAGCTTTAAATTAAATAAAATTTAAATTTTAATATATGGAAGAATGACAAATTTTATAAACTTGAAACCAACAAAACCATGGTCTTAAACTTGTTTAATAAACAATATATAGAGGGTAATACTGCAACACTTATGTAAAATATACTACTACCAACAAATGTATATTTTTCCCTAAAGTTTTTTCCAAGAAATTAATTTTTTTCTTACAAAAAGTTTATTTTTAACAACTTTCTCCACCCCGATTTTTACCAAAAGCAATTTAGCCGAGAACATTGGATAAGAGTCCAATATGGAGTCTTTAGCTAAAAGCGTTCTCAAGTTATCGTGGTGGCAAAGAGCGAAACAAATGTAATTTCTCCAAGGACTAAGTATAAGTAAAACAATTTTGAAAAATTTTTACTGTTTTTTTTTCACGTTTCTCGGCGTTTTACTGTTGATCGGTCTGTTTGGGGAAATTTGTGATCACGATAACTCAAGAACTCTTTTAGCTAAAGAATTCAAATTAGGACCATATGTTACTAGGAATAAGCTTATCCAAAGTTCTTGGCTGGGATTATTTTTGGTAAAAGTTTGGATGGGGTAAGGGTGTTTAAAGCGGTACTTTTTTAAACAAATTTTCGACGTTTGAAAAAAGCAGGATTAAATAGACCAATGAAATTGTAACAAACTTGCATATCTAAAAAACTGCATAATGTAAGACTAGCTTAAAATAAAACAGCAAAACTCTTTTTTTTGCACATCAGGTATTGCAGGGTCAACGACGATATATAAAATACATAAAATATAAATGTTTCTAAAATCTTATATAAATAAGAATAACTAGCACAAAGGATAACGCATTTAGTAAAACTACAAACAATGGCTTTATTGCTAAACATTTTTTAAATAAAACAATGCACTCGATTTAAATACATAAAATTTTAAATGCATCTATATTTTCTAGAATAAACATATTTTTTAGAACACCATTTATTTATTTATTTACCTAGTTATAAGAAATAGTACACAAACATAAATAAAAATACTGTTGACAACAAAATAATACTTTTCCTTAGTCATATCACAAAGTATTTTTTTTTTAACTCAATCTCAAAGCCGCGGGGTAAACCGCTGAAAAATAAATGGTACATCTGAATTAGGTTATCCTCCAATGGTGAACCAGATATATTTGCTTAAGTAAAATCGGGCGTTATAAAAAATATATTTTTTTATTTTTTACACTTTTCAAATTTTATCCATTTGGCACAGCATTTTTTATGCTATTTTTCACTACATGAGGGGGACTCGTAATTTCAAAAAAAATTGCGTTTTTAAAATGCCCTGTCATGCAAATTATTTTTTTTTTGGTTTAGATGCAAAAAATACTTGGCTTTTGTCTAAATTGACAACAATTTAATGATAAGTGTAATCAACTTACGTACATTGTAATCGGCAAAGTCAATTATTTGAGAAATCTACTAAAAAATACACAGCTAAAAAATCCCAAGAAAAAAAACGAAAAAAGAAACCACGAAGCGTCGAATGTTGAATATTTATAAACCTTAGAGTGTCCTCTAAATGATTTGAATACATTTTTTTGAAAATGTTTGCGACCTTTAGAGGACACTATAAGGTTTATAAATATTCAATATTCGACGCTTCATGATTTTTTTTCCGTTTTTTTTTTTGGGATTTTTTTACCTGTGTGCGAATGAGTAAAACAGATTAATATTCCTATTGAAAATTTCCAGACTCGTTTCCAAATTTCAAAAAGTCAGGTATAAATTTCTATTAACAACAAAATTCTTCTAGGCTTTTTTCTACAGATTATAATTAAGGAGTATATTTTAATTATAATATTAATATCTTCCAGGTACCTATACAGGGTTATTCAGAAATAAGTTTGGAGAAATTCAAGAGGCGATTCTACGTTAAAAAATATGAAAAAAAGTTCCTATGAAGGTTGGTCCGGAAATGAGCCCTAAGGGAGCTACGGCTCTTTAAAGTTGCAATAAAAATAATGTTTTTAATTAATAACTTTTGTACTCTTTAAGCTAGAGCGACGAGCTTTTGCATGTATACTGGTATTAATAAGGGCAATAAGTTTATGTTAATTTATTTTTTTGAATTGAAAAAAATTGAAAAATTAAAACCTAAAAAAAAATAAAAAAGTATAAAAATATAAAACAGAGAATTTTGTAAGCTTTAAAATGATATATCACACGACCCCCCTTACAATTAAAAAAAATCCCCCCATGCCCCCCTGACCACATTTTAAGAGCTGAAACTAACAAATATATGCTAAAAGATAGTTTGAGTTGTTTTATTTAAGTTTCAAATTTGAAGTCGATAACTTAACTCGTTCAAAAATTAAGAGAGGGGGTGTCTTTTGGACCGCCTTGGACGTAAAAACACTTTTCTTGTTTTTTTTTCTCGAAATAGTCAAGAAATCTCGATTTCTCCATTTTACTGAAACCCTAGGTATACGTAATAAAAAAATAATTTCCAAAGATTTGTATTTGTATTTAATGCCCTTCGAAAAATATGTTTTTAAAGGCCATTTGGCAAACAATGTAGTTAGCTAGAGATCAAGATAAATATTATTATCTCGGTACATAACAAAAGACGGTATATTGAAAAGAAAAGGTTTTCAGGAATTATCTTTGATGCCTTTTCAATTCTTTAATGCTTTTCTTGTATTTAATGAATAAATTTCTATAAGCTTTAGTCTTAGAAACGGAGGTTTTATAACTTGGTATAACAAGCAGATTGTCGCAAGTTGATACAAAGCAGATATCGTGTTTCATTTGAAATGTTCTATGTATTTTACATTACATAGATAAAAGTTGATGTTGAGATGACAAAAGTACAACTATTACTTTTCCGTATATCGTCGTGTTACTTTCTCAACCCCGTATCTCCGAAAATACGACTTTCGGTTCCTGACTGATAACGTATACAAACACCAGTTAAAAGTTTATTTAACATTAAGAGTTTAACCAATGGAATGAAATGTGTCAAAGAATTCTGACATTTCCTTGAAATTCTTAGTTTGTTTATATGTTGAAAATGAAAATCTACCAACTTTATTGTCCCAGAAAAACCAGTAATGACTAAAAAAACAATCAGATAATTTTCCCAACTTTTCGATTAAACTATTTTCCTTCGATTTACCAGTTTTTTTGATGCGGTTGATATCTGTTTTTTTGGTGGACAAGTAGAGGGTAGAAGTTAAAAAACACCACAAAGCAGGACCAATAAAAAACTTTAAATTTGTAATACGTATGGTATACCACAAAGCTGGAAAGGGTTAATTTCCAAATAATGTGTCAAGTTTTAAAACATTGTTTATCCATTGGAACAGTGTTGATTTTATCATTTAACGCGAGATTTAAAAATATTTGTTTAAAAAATCATAATTAGCTAATGCTTAGGTACTTTGTGCAATACAAATTACACAGGGCGACAAAAAAAATCGAATTGCAACCCGACCCTACCGTCATCTTTTGGATATTGGGTTTTTAAGATAGGTGGTCATCATTTAAATACGTAACGAAAATTTTGACATCCTCCCCCCACGTAACTAAATTAAGATATGTGGTCATAATTTAAATATGTAGGGCAAATTTTGACCCCTTCTCCCATGTAACGCTGAGACTTACCCAAAATAAATACGGAACGCTAGCAACCAAGTCCTCCTAAAATTTGGATGAAAAACCAAATTGAAATGTGTGGTCATAAGCATATCAGCCAACACAGCCCTAACATTTGGATGAAAAACCAAACCATTTTTATTCCTTTAAAAATAATAAGGAGCGTTAAGTAACGCTACATCAGTTCCCCTTCCCCCTCGTTAAGCACTAACCCCTTTTGTTTGTGTGTTTTTTTATTTTTTTTGCGGACCTGTGTAATCTTTCAATAGTCTCTAGATTAGATAAAATACAAATTGCGTATTATCTCGTGAACGATCGTAGAAAAAAAGTATGCATATTTACAACTTTGTACCTTGCAAAATTTTGATGACAAAAAAAAGGTCATCACCTCTGCCGAAAAGTTTTGATGATGACTAAAAAAAAGGACATCTCCTCTGAAAAAAGCTTTACCCCTGCTGGAATTTTAATAAATAAAATAAGGTAATTATCTCAAAAAAAGCTTTACGCCTGACGGATAATTTTGATGACCTGATACAGGAGATTCACCCGACATCGTGCAAAGGCCGGCTCTGGTGGGATGAAATAAAAAAAATGTGACAAAATTTGTAGAATTTTATCTATATTAAGGGCTACCGATTTGTGCAAATCAATTTTTTTTTATAAGATTAAGGTAGATATTGCTTACCAAAACAATAATCGTTGAACGATTAAATTAAAATACCAAACTAGAAAAATAGTCGTTTTACGGTACATTAAAACGATAATATTTACATATAAGTACTAATATGTAGATACCGTCAATTGGGGTCAATAGAAACATACGTTTTATTAATACTTTTAGTTTATTTTAGGATATCGTCGGTGATAGTGCAGTACGTACTATGCGAAAAAATAATTATTTCAGTATCACCGACGATTCGCTCCTGTTAATACAGTATAAATTGAAGAACGTCCTGAAAAAAACTAAGAGCTGTTTATTATTTTTTTAAAATAAATTTTAGAGTTCGAGTCTTATGTTTATTGATCATACATGGAGAGATTTTTTCAGCAACAAATTAATGTCAAAAAATACTGTAATTTTGTGAATTTTTACGAATTTCACTGTAGAATTTTCTGTTAATTACCTACTATGAAAAATTCATTATGTCCAGCGTTAACTAAAAAAATTTCTTCGTGTAGCTTTGGACCCATTTGACGATACTATGCCATCCTCAATTTGAACGGGAGTGCCTTGGAGACATATCTTCGTCTGCCGTCTTGAACAAAAAAGGTCTGTATGTAGACAGCAAGCGAAAACAAACGCTCAGATTAAGAGGGCCTAACTAGCTTAACCCAACTACCCAAAAAAAAAAGAAAAGCCTAAAATTATTAGGTAATAATTATTGCTCTTTTTGTATAAATAAAATGTAATGAAAATGATAAATGGCGGTTGGTTGGTTTTTGATAAGCATTATCCTTATATAATTTAATTAAAAACTAGCTTTCCTATTTATGGCAATTAACTGTTAAATATTAAAAATAATTTTTTTTTGTTTCACTGTAGGTCCTAAATAAAATAATAATTATCTAAACTATAAGCGCAATAACATTAATAATATAAACAATATAATAAAACCACAGTTACGACAGACTTATAAATATTAGAATTAAGTCAAAAAAATATTGATGGGTACTAAAAATACTTGTTTAATTATGGGGTGTCGCACTGAAGTCGTAACGCTTTGGAACTTCTGACAAATCTTCCGACAAAGGTCGATATATCGATCCACTGTGTTTCTTTTCCCCAACGGGGGTTGTCCAAAGTGGTATTTTAATACGTGGCAAGTTAGCTCTATGCATATTTACAGATCCATTCCTTCGTAGGATTATCAATGTAGCTGTTACAGCTATAAACAGCACGAACAAAGCTGTAAATACGAATACTGATGTAATAGAAAGGATGTATGAAGCTAGTTGGATGCTTTCTGCTTCGTCAATTGATTCTAACATCGTTGGTAGTTTCGGAGTTGTGGTGTCGTCGTCATAATCATAATAATCATCATCGTCATCGATTTCCTCTTTGTCATACGGTAAGATGTTATCGGAAATAGACTCACTCGTTGTATCTAAATCGGCTTCGATGACTTCGTTAATTACCAAATCTTGCACATCAGCATCTTCATCTTTAAGTTCATTATCGATAACAATATCCATATCTGGACATTTAGATTCAGCTAAATCTTTCCATTTAAATGTTGATTTAATTTCGATAAATGCTCCAAATTCCAAATGGTTGTCTTGGTATTCGTTTAAGTGGGTTTTAGTTTTGTCCTCATTTTCAACTGGGTAAACTGATTTTTTAGTAAGCCATACGATCATATCGCGTAAATGTTCATTACATGCGAACGGATTATTTTTTATATCGATAACTTTAACCCCTGGAGTGACATTTAAATCTTCAACTGTTAAAGATTTTAAGGAATTATTTGCTAAATCTAAATATCTTACTGAATTAATAAACGTGTTGTTGTTTTGCCAAAGTTTGGTTAAACTGCAGTGTTTTAATTCTAAATGGGTTAAAACTCTGTTCCATTTAAAGATTTCTGGGTTTAATGTCCTTAGTTTATTACCAGATAATTTAATCGTATCCAAGTTGTGGTTCTTACTAAATGCACTGGGATCAATAGTTTTAATATTGTTGTAACTCAAGTCTAACAAAGATAGGCCTGATAGTGTTGAGAAGGATTCATCAATTTCGAAAAGATGATTATTAGTCAAATGTAACTGAGTTAAGAAAGGCATTTTATCGAATACATTAGGGTTGACCTTTGTTAAACCACAGTTATTACATGAAAACATGTAAGTTTTAAACCTATGGTCCAAAGTTGCTTGGAAAAGTGGTAAAAATCCAAACTTGTTGCCATCCAAAATGATTTTTTCAAGTTTAGTGTTGTTTTCGAATACATCAGATTCTAATTTTGTAAGCTTGTTATTAGATAAATCGATTACATTTAATTCTTTCATCCAAGCCATATCGATTCCTTGCAGAGCACTTATCTGGTTGTCGTTTAGTTTCAATTCAGCCAAATTATCCAAAAATCTTGTTGATTTTTGGCCGAATTTCGTGAGTTTACAAGATGTTAGAGATAATAGCTCAAGTTCGTTGGAGGTGTTTAAACTAAAATGTTCCAGAGGATTGTTATCTAAATACAGAGTGTTAAGTTCTTGGTTATTCACAAAAACATTTCCAGGGAATGATTTAATTTCGTTGTGAGCTAAATTAATCTCTTCTATGTTAACTAGATTAGCGAAAGATTTGTAATCAATTTTTTTAATATAGTTGTAAGATAAATTAAGGAGAACCAATTCTTGCAAGTCAGAAAGGTTAGGAATTTCGTTAAGTTTACAATTTCCAAAGTGCAATTCTTCTAACTCTCTGGAACTTAATGTTGGGACGTCTTCAAAGCCGCATCCTTCAAAATTAACATTTTTTACTGACTCAAATGCCTGAGGATGGACATGTCCGATTCCTGCTTTCTTTATTACAACATCGTGTAATACTGGTAAGTTGTGAAAGGCATCGTGTTCAATGGTGTTGATTATTACATTTTCAATGGAGATTACGGTTATGATGTCTTTCTTTAGGTTTTTAAAAGCCTCGCCGTTTAACGTTAAAGATGTGTTACATTCGTATATAACTAATTTATTGTTTGAGCCGCCTTTACACTTACAACCATCGATGCAGTTAGAATATGTTGGGTGTGCTGATACGAAAGTCGCCAAAGCGACTAACAATATTAAGCTGCGTATCATCTCGGTCATGGATCTAAAATAAAATGAATTTATTAACAAAAATTTTCAAAATGTTACTTTGTATTTCTATTTCAAGATATCAGTTGTCTAAGGCGGTAGATTTTAGGGCGGATTTTAAAAAAATATTGTTAAAATCCTAGTCCAGGTAAATACAACAAATTATTTTTTAGATTTTGTTATTTGTTATTACTCATTGCAGTATTTACCCAACTGGGTATCCAATTTGGATTTTCCTATTTTAATTTACAATAATGACATCGGAATGTTATATGATATGAAATTGCCTGCGTAACTTGCAGCTATTTATCCTCAAATATAAAAATACTGCCTCCAACAAAATAATACCTTTCCTTATAGCTAACAAAATATACAATTTTGAAACTAAAAAAAAAAAAAATAAAAAAATAATTTTAAAAAAGGTTTTTAAAAAATAATTTAATATTCAGGAAACCATCGCAAAAAGTGTTTACCCTTCTTTGCCCCCCGTCTCGATTTTCACCAAAAACTTCCATCAGAGAACTTTGGATAATGAACGTATCGTCCAAATTTTAACGCATTAGCGTTTTCAAGTTATCGGAGACAGACCGACTCGCCGACCGACAAACGGCTGCAGCAACCAGAAATATGGTTGTTCCGTATTCAACTATTGATCTGGTCAAACCAACTAGATTTTTTTTCATTAGTTCATTTTAAATAAATTATTTATAGAATGTATACTAAACATATATTTTTTTTAAGCGGAAGATTGCAACAACTTTATTCCGTTGATTTTTTTAAGATCTTGACATGATTTTTTTAATATTTGCATAGTATGAATGATCTAAATATACCTACACTGTATTCTATACCTACAATGTAAATAATGAAAAAATGTTTTAAAATTCATGACGTATAGTTCTTTGTAAAAAAGTAACGTAACTTGTAACTACTTCCTTCCTAAATATATAGTTTACTAATCATATACAGTGCGGAATAAAAAAAATTAATAAATTCGCAATTTATATATATAATCTGTATGAATTGCGTGGCAGGAGTGTGAGGGGCAAGGGCGTAATTTGGGGGTTAATAGGAAGAAATGGGAACGGCAATTGCCGCCACTATTTATTTTTTGCCGTCCCTATTTTTAAGCGCTGAAGACTGTTTTTAGTCGCCATTTTTAAGGTCCAAGTGTACAATAAACATATAAATTCGTAAAAAAAATTGCCTGCGGCGTTTTAAAGTAGACCATCAAATATGTAAAATTATCGCCTTCGGCTCTGGGGCTTTCTAGGTTTTTAATTAAAACTAAACTAAGAGTTTAACGAAGAAAATAAAATGTGACAAATAAAACTGATATTTTATCGGTCCAATTCTTAGTTAGTTTAGTGTTAATTATTGAGTAAACTAACCTAAAAATGTAAAAAAATTGAATTTTAACATAATTAGTGAAAATAACTTAATTAATAAAAGTACAAATGCTACGGCCCGGGAGGTGGATGACGTTTTTTTTATTTTATTCATCAACTTCCCAGTGCCTCTGGCCCAGGGGCTCTGGAGATGGTTTGGACTTTTTGAAGGATCCAGTTGGGTATTGAAGGATTTAGTCATCACCTTTTTTTAGTTACTTTTTCTTTGCTTTCAGTATTTTACCTTGCGCCGGCTCTGTATAGATTGGAATTGGAATTTGCCAAACTAAAACTTTAGCAAAAAAACATATTTGTTCACTTTTGACTTGTTAATTACATTGCTACTACATATTTATGATTTCTCAGATTTTAAAGGTTATGTTTCAAAAGAATTGAATTATTTAAATCAAATTTTATATAATTAATTTAATTACACTGTGCGACAAAAAAATTAGGCAAGAGATCTGTCAACGTCAGTCCCTAATTTAGGACTACCATAGTCGAGTCCCCAAGGGGTTTCACTATTTTAGGTCATTTAAGCGATTTTTTTTTAATTTAAAATTTCCAATGCACCCTAATATGCAAGACCCATTTTTCAAGTTAGCATTTCATAATTTTGGGAGGTGAATTCCTTTTAAAACACATGAAAAAAAGTTCATATAAACTTATGTCCAAAAATTCTTCGTAAGGCAGCTTCGGTCCTTCAGTGACAGGCCCGCAAATTAGATTTTCGTTTAATATCTCAGGAACCCTTTGAGATACAGAAGTGAGTTTATGCATGCGTTTTTATATCAACAAGGCCTACTTTCATGTTTTAATTTTAGCCAAGGGCGGAGAAAACGGGAATGCCCAAGCACTTTTTTGCCCAATTCTTTTTTCAGCCTAACTTTTTTGCTGTTTTTTAGTTTGAATGCGATCCTGTACATAAAAATACAAAAAAATAAAAATAAAATTCCATATGTTTTTTTTAATTATAAAAATATCCTCAGATATATCATATTTCTAATTGTGTAAATATATTATTACTAAGTATAGCAAATTCATTTGCTACATCAATAAAATTGTAAAACAATAATTGTTTAATTATAAAAATTAAAAACAGACGGTTAAAAATATAAAAAGTTTAAAGCAATTATTGCCTACAATGGAGCTCTCTACAACTAGAATTATGAAACAAAAGACGTCTACCCTATCTCTATCTCATTTGTGCTACACTTTCCAGCCAACCAAATAAATACTGTATTTGTTTTTCATACAACAAATAAAGTATTTATTTGGTTGGCCGGAATGTGTAAACTAAAAAGTCCAAACCTAGCGGCACAAACGAACATAGCTAATGTGAATCTGTAGAATAAGATAATTCTACTAAAATTTAGATGGCGCCAGTAATTTCTTTTATAAAAATAATATAGTTACACTTTTCGCCCGGCCAAGTAAATATTGTATTTGTTCAACAAAGAACAAATACAGAATTTGTTTGGTTGAGTGGAAGTGGGAGTGTATGTATGTCTTCTATCCTTTTTGGGTAGAACTTTTGTCCCTGTCTAATCTAACGGGAGAAATCTCCATTGCCAATAAAATCTTAAACTAATATTCAATTTTTGTCTTAATTTTAATTGAATAATAAGCTGTAAAAATATATATGTTTTTGTTTGTTTGTTGAACCTCGTACTATTCTACTGAACTAAGCATTCCCTAAGTCCAGAACTTGTGTGGGCTAGTAGTAGAGGGAACTTACAAGTGGTAGGTTTATGAAAAGAAGAAAGATTTAATCAAGAGTCGAAAAGTCTCGATTCTTTATCAGGAGTCCAGACTGTCGACAACGTGACTCTCGCCTTGTATTTTTAATTACACTTGTCTTAATTTTTTTTAGAAATCAAGTAACATAAGTAGCTATAAAGTACCCCTTACCCCTCTTTCACTGCCATTATGGCTGCAATTTTGCTGCGAAAGAGCGCTAAGAGATACTTTATGGCTACTGTGTTACTTGGGAAGACTAGACCAAAAATCTCGATTCTCATGAAACCCTAAACTACACAATGATTTCGTTTACACCCGGTATATTGAGGAAGTTTAAGTCAAAATTTGTTGAATACAGCGCTCACATAGGGTCTTGTTATAAATAAAGTTTATTAAATGGTTACGTCAAGTTTAAATAACTAGTGAAGTTATAATGGAGTTTATGATCGGTTCAAAATGAAATTGAACAACTTAAGTTTCATGTGCTCTAAATAAAATTTAATACATGTCACTTAAAAATGATACAGATAAAACCAATAACTATAAACATAAGTGATTTTTTTCAAACGACATCAAGTGACCCAAGAGATCAAATAAGGTGTAAAGCTTTAGAGCCCCCGAGTGCCCCCCAGTGAAGTTTTAGTACCTTCCAATTACCAACTAATACAACTAATATTACAAAGTTTTCATAAAAAAATGCTTTATCCCTGGCGGTACTTGCCTCTGAAAAAAGCTTTACCCCTGCAGATTAGGGTGCAATAAAAAAATAAAATTTTGCATCATAATTTGGGATTGACCTTTAAACTTTGAATATCAAGTCTCTTTTAAAATGTTTTTAAACATAATTCTGTTTAAACTTCATTCATAAAATATATATTTATCTTAGGAATATATATGTATATGTATGTGTGGGTACAGGGTTATTCTTTTAACTGTTACACCCTCGTAACCTTTGAACGCGATGAGATATAAATTTCAAATTTTGAATGCGCATATCCAACAGTAAAAACGATAATTTGCGATATTTTTTAAATTTTTGGTCTCTAAGGCGGCAGCAGGAAACAAAATATTAAATTTCAACGTAGGTCATGTGCTTATTTACAATTTAGCTGTGTAACTAGTTATTTTTTAGACTTTTTTTTTTTGAAGATTCATAATGTTTTAAACATGTTTTATTTAACATTAATCAACACTATAAATATTATTGCATTGTCACAGATAAAACTTAAATGCCTTTAATCTTTCGGTTTAAATATAATTAAAATATGCAATTTACCGTCTAAATTAAAAAACGGTATACTAAAAAGCCCGTTATTGCAAATAAAAAATATCTTTTGGTTACTCTAATACGATTTTTAAATGTTTTGATTAATACTCACAACATTTGCAGGTGAAAATATAAAAAATTTTTTTTCTTATTTTGGGAATAAAAATTACTGTTTATAGAGTAGTTTTGGACCTAAGGTGCACACCAGAGGGACACAAAAACAAAAACCTGGGAACGCCACTGCTATAGAGATGTGAAGACTGTAATAATATTGGTTGACAATTATTAGATTCTTTCATTTAACCTATTGTACATCCCTACGCAGTACAAAGTCCGTAATATAAAAAAAAACATTGTTCCAGCTCGAGTTCCATCTAGATAAAAAAATTGAAAGGAATATTTTCATTTGCATTAAATTTTTGAGAAAAAAATCTTCTTAAAAAGGATCAATGAAGAAAACCATGAAATTTGTTTTCAAGAAAGAGGTACCATAAGAAAAAAACAGCAAAACCTAGATTTTAGGATATGGTAAGCACAATTTGTCGTTACCTTTACCAGTTTTTCGGTTTCAGCAACCAGAAAATGATTAAATTCTATATTTGTCACTGTTGTTATTTTTAAACAGCTCTAAACTCTCAAAAATCTGGTGTATTTTGATTAGGTCCGGATACACTGTCGTCCTATCCTATCCATAAAGAAACTACCAAAAAAAAAGGCATTCATTGCACACGTAAGCCAGCAATGTAGCCCTAAACACTTACTAGATGACCAACAAAAACGTTGTCAAGTAAAAATTTGCCGACCTTCAAAACTTTCCGCCCTAGGCAGTTGCCCAACATTGCCTAATGGCAAATTTGGCCCAGATTTTAATATAATTTGGAACAAAATTAATAAAATCGACGTCATTTATCTATTAGTGTCAGAGGTATTATGATCCTGGTTGAGTAAGTGCTTTTTTATAACTGGTTAGTAATTATGTCACTTATCTTGGGAGGAGGGATATAATAGGAGAAAAATTTAAAAAAGTTACAAAGAAGGAAGTGGGCCAAATGCGGTCAACCAGTCTCAACCATATAGTAAAATATGGTTCAGCAATTTTTTAAGCCCATTTTAAAATTTTGTATGCTTATGAAAAGTCATAAAATCTACTACTACCTCAACTACTACTATATATATTTTTTATTGTCTTATTTACGGCTTTTGTTCTTCGTCAGGTAGATTTGCCCTAAGTAAAGACAGAGAACAACCGGCACTAAAATTCGGGTAACTTTAAGAGCCCTAAATGACATTAAACAGAAATGCCTGCCGGTTTTCTAACAGGTGGTCCTCGCTCATAGAAGAAATTCATAGTAATGGGAAGTAAAACTAAAATACATTTAATTTGACCTTATAGTCAATGCTTTGTTATGAAAAACTTAAAGGACTAATGCATTTTTTGTCTAGCTACCACGTAGTTTTGTATTATTTATAATAATATGAGCCATGAAGATATGATGTATGATTTTCCAATCCAAGGTGTATAATCTTAGCAAGTTACCCAACTTTTCTTTTCCTATTTTTAATTTATTAAAAAGTGACGTTTGTTTCCATAATTTTATTCCCAACGAACCTAATTTTTACTGAAAAGCTCGAACACATCATTTTTGAGTAATCGTGCAGAGGGATATTTTTGAAACTTATTAAGAATTCAATTATTTTTGTGCAAATATTTTTAGTTAAGTATATTAGAATTTTGAAAATTAATCTAACTTTAAAGCTGTTAATAGAATAACAATAAATAATATTGTAAATACGTATAAAATTAGAAAATCACACGATATAGTCGCATATAACGGAAAAAAATACTTAAAAATTGTTTCAATCATTATTAGATATTTTGTTATCTAGTCAAACACGAGTTTGTAAAACACTTCATTATGTAAACAAATGTTTAATGCATTGATCTTTCTACCAGTTGTACCTTTTTCAAGACCCAACCTTTTAAGTTTTGCGCATCTTGCACTTAAATTAAGTTCAAATCGATTAGCTCTCTAATTAAATGAAAAATTCTATTGTTTATAAATTATTTGACTCACCTTACTGTTCGATTCTACTATTATCACTACGCTTTTTTTTGTTATAAACTTATCACTACGTGAACCTATTTGCTTGCTCACTTCATAAAATGGTTGAGAGAACCTGCACAGGTATTATCCCCACCCACTTTGTCTATTTACTACTTTGCTCAGTAGATGGTGGTACCACTGAAAAAGGTACGTATATGGAATTAAATGCAGAACCAGTTTTGGTTTGGTTCATCTCCAAGGTACTCAGTGGCGGAACGTTTTGTAGGCCCATTTGGAATTTACTGAAAAAAACTTTTGTTTGCCGGTGAACCAAGTATAGAAAACTAAGTTATGTAAAAAGTAAGCGGACAAACCACCCTCAAAATTCTATTTACGAATTTATGGTGAGATAACATTCATCAGTATGGATGGGGGCAAAACACGAGGTCCCCGAAAATTAGGGGGGGGGTGAAATATTTTCTCACTATCTCGCCTGTCCAGTCCGAAATGCTAAAAACTCATATATCCTTAAATAATACTTCGGTTTTCTCATTAATAAATTACCTTTAAAAATAATTTAGTTTAATAAAGCTACAGCCATCCGGCTAATAGCTGACAGCTGCAGCTTCACGGAAAAAACACTCTAGTTGAACCAGATACATGATAAAAAAGGGCTCGACAATTTTTTTCTGATAAGTACAGTCCGAGGTACAGTCCAAATTTTGTATACCGCAGCTAAGTAATTTCCATACAAAATTATAACCACTGGCCTTATAAAAAAATTATTTAGTCATATTTAACCATTTATCTGGTTGTGGAGGTTACACTTCCTCAGGGCCGTGCCGTGATTTTTTGTTTAGGTGAGACAGGATGAAAATTTTTACGCCCTTGTTAAGTTTGCGCCTCTCTCGAGTTGATGGCAAAGAAACGGTCAACCAGCATCAATTACGCTCTTATATAGGTCCCCAAGTTCAAAAGTTAACTAAAAAAAGGTCAACAACACAAAACACGCCTGTAAGCTCCGCGCCTTGAGACAGCCGCCTCGTTGCCTCGCCAGTCGCCATTATTTTTCACCACTCGGGAAATTAAGGGTGGTGAATTATCACCTAAAACAATTGGACTGGAAATGGATAACATTTAGGGGGTGAAATAGATAAGAATCGAATCGAATTCATATTTTTTTGAGCTACTTATATTTTGTACTTCTAGTTACGCCACTGTTACCATACCTTTACAGCTAGCCATATGTGGCCAATAAGCAGATATTTTGCAGTTATGTAACTCGACATACACCAAAATGTTATTTTTTAATTTTTCAAAAGCCACAAGTGGCATTTATGAAAATTAAAATGAAACGAAAATAATAGATATTATAGTTATATTTTAAAAATTATTGTTAAAAGTAAAGGTAGCTGAAATACCGATAAACCAGTTTTTTTATTGATAAATAATATTGTTAAATTGTTTATATGGCGCCATCTACTTTTAATAATATATAATTAATGTAAACTAATTATAAAAGTTACCTTAATTTGTTTATTTTTCGTATTAATTATTTAAATATCGAAATTTTTGCGTAATAAGCTTACCTATATTTAATTTAACCCTTTCAGCACGAAATCCGGTTTGTCACGCTAGACTTATTAAGTCCAGAATTTAAAAAAAGTCTAGCGTTAAAACTGAATACACTTATGTTTTTAAATTTGTCTGTTCGTCTGTCTTTTTCCATAGTGCTAGAAAGCTAAAACAATATTTTTTTAATTTTATATTTGGCTAGATTTTTCTTGGGACAATTTAGTTTTTTTTTTTTGGTTATTTTTTATGGGCGCAGCTTACGCCGTACGCATTTTAATTTTTTTTTTTAAAATACAGGTCTGGACGGGCCTTTGTTGCAGAGCAGCAAATGCCGCTGTGGCCAAGATCTCCTTGGTGGTCCACAGCTCACACAAAAAATACGAAAACAATGAAATATCAGGGAAAAATCAGGGAAAAATTAGAAAAAAATCAGAGAAATATTAGGGAAATTGAATTGCTTGGTAGCTTTTATATTTTAATTGGTGGCAAAATTGCCGCTGGACCAAATTGGCCTCCCAGTCCGGGCCTGGTAAAATATGTTTCTAAGAATAAAATCTACAATATTTCTTCTTAATATAATCTTTATGCTAGTTTATGCTATTTCAAGTTTACATTGTGGTATAACCTCGGGTATTACCCGCTAAATTAAGGTCAATAGATCAAAGCTTTCAAAATTATTATTATTATTATGTTCGTTTATCTTCCTAGAATATTTTTTGATGTGCTAAGGGTAGGTAAAGCTTTTTTGGCGTGATTTTTTTTTCAGGCTAAACAGTTGGGAGATTCCCAAATTTTTAGTTGTAAAATTTTTGTTCTGCCCCCTCTCCCAAAAAAAAAAAATCCCTCGCGTCACTCCCTTGACAAATTTTTAAGTCACCCTGTATAGAAAAGAAAAATGTATGTCCGGTATATGGTATTGAAATCGAGCGAAAAAGTGGTCCATAGTGGGTCAATAAAGTTGCTTTTAGGGCATATCGGAAAAATCTTAAATTGGTAGAACAATGCTACTCGACTTTTTAAATTCGACAGTTTCGATTTAATAGAGTCCGGTAGCTTGTTTTAAAATCTTTTAAATTTTTCATTTGATGAAATCAAACAAGAAATACTGCTGCCAAAAATAACAATAGCTATCCTTAAAAAATTAAAAAATGTATATTGCTTTCTCGTTTTGAAAATTTTTACAATTTCGGAAAGCCTTATATTCGTGCAAAAATTTTCGGAATTGTTTTTGGAGAACATTGGGGTGCGGCAAGGGGGGCAAATGGGGAAAAATACAGTTTTTTTTAGAAAAAATTGAAAATTGCTATACAGGGGTTTTCGAGGTTTCTGAAATTGAATCTGATAATAAAACTTTTCTGACTCCACCCCCGAGGGGATTGGGGGATAAATATTTTTAATAATTTTCAATATCAAAATTGGTATATATGGGTTTTTGGGGTTGACGAATATGAATTTGATAATAATATTTTTCTAATTTCACCCCCTGAGGGGTGGGGGGTAGTTTTCGTGAAAACTGGTATATGTGGGTTTTTGAGGTTGCTGAAAGTGAATCTGATAATAAAAAACCATTTTACGCGCGGAGGTGTAAAATGGGAAAGCTCTTTTAATGGGCAGTGTATTTCTTTTTTGAAAAAAAAATACATTAAACATTTGGATCTTAGATTTAAAACTTTTACATTTTTTCATGTTGTCGAGGTGCTTTGACAGGTAAAAATATAACCTGTATATCTTTATGTTTGGTTTGGAGATAATCTAATAGACTTTAATTTGTCATACGATAAAAATAAAACGAGTTTTGAAAAATATGGGTATTAAATACTCGGTATTTGCCCTTTATAACTATAGTTTGCGTCATCCCACAGTGGGAATTACCCACCTCTATACAGATAGAATTTTCCATTTCAGATATACCAAAAAAACTTTTTATATTAAAAAAAAAAAAAAAATCAAAAAAGTTTCTTTTTTCTAAAAACGATTTTTTTAATATTTTAATTCAAAAAGGGCCATTGGGCCTACTTGTCAGGCGCCTACCCACCGTTTACTACTACTACTACTACTAATAATTCAAAAATAGTTTTTACCCCGATTTTTACCAAAAACAATCCCAGCCGAGAACTTCGGATAAGGAACGTTTTTAGCTCAAAGCGTTCTCGAGTTATCGGGTGACAGACGGACCGACTGACAGACAGACAATTTTTTTTCGCGGAAATTATCTGTTTTGCATATAAAACGTCGAGAAAACATAAAAAATTCAAAAAAATTTCACCAAGGCAAGACGTTCCTTGGAGATAGATAATTTTTATTTTGGATGTAGGTAAAAATTGTAAAACTTAATTGCTATGTTTAAGATTACTTTATGCTTTGATTCAGGGACAAACTTTGACCGCTAAAATCGTTTTTTTTTTTTAAATAATAACAAAATAATAAGTACCTTCTCGCTTATTAAAAATAGTTTGTTTTTGATGTTTTAATGTATTTTTAAATGCAATAATATTTGTTATAATACAAGAATGGAAAAACTAAATAAACACTATTTTTTACAGGCTCCTTCACCAAAATTGCAAAAAAATCTGATTTGCTTTAGAAAGGAATTGGGTAAGATGAACTAAAAGTTTTCAAGCAATGTTTTGGTAAGTATTGAATCATAGTTGTGAATAAAGATATTTGAATACAATAAAAAAAGTCTTTGCTAAAAAATTCCGTTTTTCAAAAATAGGCCATTTAGGAACAATGAGCCGTTTTTCAAAAATGTCAAAATGTGCATATTTTTGATAAAAATTATCCGTTTGGACTTTTTGTAAAATAGGATAACAATTCTTAAAATGTTAAAATGGCGAAAATCCTTTTCTTAGAACTTAATTTGCGTTACTTTGTTGAATATAATGTAATATGTTCAATAATATATAAACAAATTGCTTTAAATAAACTGTTATTCATATCCTGTACAATATTTGAATTGTACCAATTTTAGAAAAGATGTCAAATATTTATTTAAATTTATTAGCACATTATTTACTAAAATCCAACTTTCGCCAATATTAAATTTCGGGAAAATTAGTTTTTATCTTTTAAATTATAGGATATCCTTATGTTCTAATATGTTACACTGTAAAAAATGAGTAACAAAATTATAGTGTAATATTAAGATTAACTTGCAAAGTTCAGATGATTTAAAACGATTTTTATCATAGGAAATTTGAATTAAAGTTTTATCCTAAAACTAACTTTTAAAATTGCAGTATTGTAGACATTAAATCGTGCAATTTTAAAGTCCAAAGTTAAAGCAAAAAATATTTTACAGATTTATATTACTCAGTTACTGTAAATACACTATCATTGGTTAATATTTAGTTCTTTAAATTTTTATTTTAGCATTTTTCGTTACCGAAATATTACATTTTTCGTAAAAAATGCGCTTACCATGTGAGAATTTTTAGTTTTTAATTTTTTTTTGTTTTTAAAAACAAATCAATCTTACTACCAATGAAAAATATGACACACATTTCGTAGTTTTAAAATTGGCGAAGGCGCTGCTACACACTGCAAAAAATAAATATGTAATTACACATTATTCTGCACGTAAATGTGATTTAATGCAAATAAATGTAAAATTTACTAGATTTTGCACTGTAAAAAATAAATATGTAAATTTACATGCAGAATTATAGGTAATATGTTGCCATGCAGAGATAAGTAAAAGTTACGAGCTTTAGCATGTAATTTTACGATTTTATATGAATATTACATATAAATTACATGTAATATTCATATAAAATTGTAAAATTACATGTAAAATCTCGTAAATTTAACTTGTACCTATAATTCTATTTATTTTTTACAGTGCAATGATGTATCAAAGTTATAAAAGTATTAAAATTATAAATACAGAGCACGCTTAGAAGAGATAACATCAACCTTGTTTGCATTTTTGAACTTTTTGAAAATTATTTCGATGTGTGTCCGTCCAGAGGACAAACGATTTTACAAAAAAATTAAGTCACTATATTTTTTACAGTTTCTTTCTTATTTTTCAAAATGTTTAGAACAAGTTTTAACGGGTTTTTAATAAAACAATAGGAGACACATATGTGCATAGTATATACAAGTATAAACAAGTGACACTGGGTAGTGGTTGGCAAGGACCAACTTTGCAACCCTTGAGTGGATGATTAAAAAAAGCTCATCAACCCCACCAACTGCGCCCCTAGCCCAACATTTGTATCAAATCAAATCAAATTTGTGCCCGTCTTTTGATTTTTTTAGCGAGGCGCGCCTAGGCGGTAAAAAGCACAGGACAAGATGTACAATGTACATCTTGTCCTGTGCTTTTTACATCGTACATATTGTCCTCGCGTAGTTTCTTCCTAGTATTTTGTTCATTGTAAACCAGTAATGGATATGATGTAAATAATTTTTAATGACGTCTCCATGGATAATGACCATTGCTTCCCTCCCTCCACTACTTAAGTACGCCAATGAAATATAATATTGCGTAACGCATTTTCTCGTCCACACTTTCATGTCGGTATAGCGAGGAGTTAAGCTGTTGGTTAAGTCAGTTTAGCGCGCGCGCTCAGTCCACATTCAAATCTATCTGAGCGGTGATATTTTATTTTTGGATTTTTCTGTGCGAACACCGGCATTTATTTCAAAATTGATGAAATAAGAGATTATCGAGGAGATTACTCAAGATTATTTAATTAAATATAGGTTCAAATGAAATCTAAGTGAAGAGAATTATTAGTGAATGAAAATGACTGTGTGTATATAGTTTTAAACTGCAGTGCGATATAACGCGCTTATAAACAGTTGTAATAAGCACATCCCATTCATCAGTTTTGTTTTACTATAACCTACAGTAAGTATATTTTTTATTTATTTATTTATTTCACCCCCTTTAGTGATATGTGTACCACAAAAATAAATTTGGATTATTTAGTGTACCTACTAGATAGTTCATCTGTAAATTTTAGTTTTTGTATATTCTTTTTTAGCTCTAAAAACTTAAGATAAGATCCGATCGCCCAATGGCCCTTAATGACCCTTAAAATCTTAATTTGTAAGTTTAAAAATGAACATCTTAATACCTACGCTAATATTGAATCTTGAAATTTTGCATCGCTGAGGATGTATGTAGTATTAAAAGACAAAACGTCATATTTCTATGAGAGTATGCATATTGTAAGGGTCTATAAAAATAGTTCTAAAATGTCATAAAATTTAAAAAAATTAAAAAACGATAAAATTATATTAAAATTTACAGTAACTATTAGGTAGGTATTGGTAATTATCATTAAAAATAGTTAGAATTTTTTTTTAATTTAGATAACGTTTTAGTTTTTGGAATTATTTAATGTTTGTGGTTTGTAATTTTTATTTTTTAACATTAATATGTTTAAGACGGGATGATAGAGGGCAGAAACCTTTATGAAACAAAAAATCGTTACGAAAAAGTGTTCCAAAATATGTGACGCTTACGATATCAACAATGTTCTCGGCTGGGATCATTGTTAAATAAGTTCTACTGTACAATTAAAGCAAAACCGTGATAATATTAATATGTGACTCTTACGATATCAACAAAGTTCTCGGCTGGGATCATTGTTGTTATGTGACTCAAAAGTGTCCCAAAATTGTGACGATCCCAGTCGAGGACTTTAAATTTATGTGACGCTTGCGATAATAAGAAATACGTGTATGCAAGTAAAGAAAACCATGTCTCGTAACTGGAGGCTTAAAACATATTAATGTTATCAAGGTTTTGCTTTACTTGTACAGTAGAAGATTTTAAGTTGGCAAATATAGAAAAAGTTAGCCTGAATTGGATGAATCCATAGCCAAATTTAAACACAGGCACACAAAAAAAAAGTTTCATATTTAATAAATAATATTATTTATGCTTAGTTTTGGTTGTTGGAGGACGTTCAAGTATCACGTAACGCAAATTGTACCAAAATTCATACACTTCATACCCCGGTTCTCGCGTTATTATAGATTATAGAGATTTCATATTTTAGCTACCCCCCTAATAGGGGGTGTGTTAGGGGGGTAGCCAAAATATGAAATCTCTACAGCCTTGAATAACGCGAGAACAGAGGTATGAAGTGTATGAATTTTGGTACATTTTGCGTTAGGTAATACTTGAATGTTCCCTTGGTCCGACTTAACGGAACTAACGAGGAAATTTTATTATCACTCCAGTGCGCAAGGTTAGCTGTAAATATAGTATACTTAATCATCATACTCCGGCGATAATCCAGTTATGAGTAATAAACGTTGGAAATAAACACAGTAACATACATGTTTCTGTGTTTATTTTCAACGTTTATGATTATCGCCGGAGTATGTTAATCACTAACCAAGCCCACTAAGGTGTTAAATAATTAATTTTCCTAGTTAATTCTGACCGTAAATCAACCATTACTAGAAAAATATAAGTTATTGCTTGGTAAGTTTATGTAAACTATGGTTTGACAATCGTGATAATTAGAAGGCTTTGAAACTAGAAAGATTATTTTGTTTGACTAGTTTATTTACATTCCCAAAAGATACGAATAAGATAACTTATTAAAAATACCGCTGCTAACAAAAGAATACACTATATTTTGTTTAGAGTTTATTTTGTGAAAATTTTTGAAACACAATTTTTTTTTCTTTGAAAATTATTGTTTTTAACTCCTTTAACCCCTTACCCCACCCTGATTTTTTTCTAAAACAATCCTAGCGGTAACTTTGAATAAGAAACCTATGTTTTAAATTTGAAGTGTTTAGCTCAAAGCATTTCATAGATTTCTTGGTCACAAATTTCCCTGACAGACAGACCGACTGACATACCGACGAACAGACATGTTGATGACCGAGAGACGAAAACATTTTTTCGCGGTTTTTTTTTGCATATAAAACGCCGAGAAACGTAAAAAAATATATATTTTTTTTAATAATGCAATACTTTCCTTGGGAAAAGTAATAGTAATTGTATAAGAAAATGATTATTGAATAATGAACGTCATTCTAATATATTACTATTATGGATTAAAAAAAAATCTAACCGATAGGTTAGGTTAGGTTAGGTTAGGTTAGGTTAGAATAAACAGATTTTGAAGAGAACAGAGCCTTGCATTTTTTTTGTGGCTAAATCTGGTTAAAAAAACAGGGTGGTTCATGTTTCATTATAGGTAGTTACCTAGTGCGAAGAGTTAACATTAAGTAATTTAAGCAATACTGCATGATATTGACTTTAACCCTAAGATATACATCATATTGCACATAAACGTGTGACTTTAAAATTATGATAAGAGTAATATCATTTATATTATATCAAAATCCATTTTATTTATCAGGTTTAAAGTGTATTACTAATACACTTATTATCAATAATTAAAATTAATTAAGAAAATAATGACTCAATTAATTATTTTATTAAATAAAATACTGCTGCCAACAAAAGAATCCCTTCCCCTATGGTACATTTTTACAAAAAAAAATCCAACATTATTATCGAACATCAAAAAATGTTTTACCTTTTTACAAGAAAAATTGCCATATGACCAATATTAGATAAGCCAACACAAAATGACACTTTTTCATACGATCCCTTATGAAAATGACATCTAGAACATTATTTTGTTCTTCAGAAAACGCCTTATATCACACTAGTTTGATATTTATTTATGTAGGTTTGCCTAATTTCACGTATGTGGGTTTGCCTTAATTTACGTTGTAGATTCTTCGAATTTAGCTCACCTCGTTTTTTAGCACACCTCTTTTTCTTCTTTGACCAAAACTATATAGTTTAAGCTAATAATTATAGTAAAATGGACGCAATAATGCCGTGAAGGGGGGAGGGGGTTAAAAATCGAAGATTTTTGAGTGACGTTCTTTATGGACAGCCCAAAAGCGCAATTTTTACCAAGAACATGGCCAGGTGTAAGAAATGCTTATCTCAAGGCATCTTAAGTTATTGTGAGCTTAATTTTTCCGACCGGCAGACTGATTTTTTATAACGCGTCAGTCGAAAAAGTTAAAAAAAAACTGCATTAATTTGCAACGCATGACTTTTCCATCTTGAAAACTCACATATTGTTACAATTGGAGAAAGTAAAATGATCTAAATTTTATTATTTTTTATAATCAGCAAAATTTGGAAATACTATATTTCTGCAACATTTTAATAAATTTTTGCATTGATGCAATTTTTATAATGATAATGAGCTATTAAGTAATAAATAAGAATTTATTATTTTTTTTACTTTGTACAGAGTGGTTTACCCTGAATGAATAACTCAAAAAATGTTTTTTTTTTTATTCACTTAAAGATCTATTATATTTCCATAAAACATAATGTCACAGTATTTATTTTATATAACTATAAAATAAAAACAACTAAATGACGAATCAGTTTAAAAAACATTTTTTTGGCCGCAAAATTGAATTTTGCGCGCTAGGGTGTAGGCAACCGGTATGTCAATCGTAAAACAGCTTTCAACTTGAAAGTGTCAAGTATATGCTACGAGATGTTGTGTTCTGCCATTTTTTTTAATATAAAACTATTATTTGTCTTTAATTAAATCTCAATTTCGTGTGCTAAATATTTGTGTTAAATATTTGTTGTTATGAAGGAATTATGGAGTTTGATGAGGGTTTTTCTTCTAAACCGCCAGATTTGCAAAAAATTGTAAGTTCTGCGAAGTTGTAAGGTTATAAATGTACTGCCTGAAATGTATTTATTTATTTTAGATCGTGGAAAAAACGTTGTTTGTATTACGAGCGCAAAATGTGATTTCTGCTTTCGCGTGATTGCTGATCTCGCCTAGACGCCTCGATCAGCAAATTCCATGCTCAGTTATTTTGCGCTCAATGCCCATTTTTATCAAGCGGAAATGTAATATGTCACTCCGTTCTAGTTTTCTGTATGGTTGAGAGACCCTACACACCAAAGTATTTTATTTAAAACAGTAAATTCGCAAATTTACCGTTAAACCGAGACTACATTTTTAAAGTATAGGATTTAAATAAATCGTACGATGTTCACGGTGGTGTGGAAACAAAATTTAGTGCAATTTCAAAATATACCAATTTTTCAAAATTTAATTATTTAGAGATCTGTGATAATTTTAAAAGTAAATTTAAAAAATCTTATTCATTTTTGAGAAAAATGATTTTGTTTAAACTAAAAAAAAACTGAGAAATTAAAAGAAAATTAGTTACCAGATTTTACATCAAAAAATATTCATTACTCAGGAACGGTTTAACTTATTGGCTAGAATTTGTCAGTTTTATGTAATCAGTCAATATATATTATTTTTTCATGGCAGATATATTAGGGAGAACTATTATCTACGCCCCTGGTCAAAAAGTTAATTTTATTAAAACGTTAAATATTTACATTTATTGGTTCTATATTGAAAAAATTGATGTCAATAAGTTAAACTGAGTTTGCTAAAAATGCAACTTTTATATTTTTAACCCATATGCTTTTTCGAATTCCAAGATAAGTGGGGGGAGGCCCCCCTTGCCACCCATAGTCACGGCCCTGAGTTACTTAATATTCTTAAAATGCTCCTTAAAAGTGCCCTAGCTTCCTTAAGAAATGATTTAGCACAAACGTTTATAGACACTTTTTCCTCCCTTTGACATAAAATCTGGTATCTGAAAATATTTTAAATATCTCTTTTTGTTAAGTAGGTAAATGAAAATTGTTTTTTTTTATTTAAAAACATGCATAGACTGTTTTTAATTTAGTCTTAAAATATTCTTAAAGCTCTAAATGATTAAAAAGGATTATTTTGAAGCCGCACTAAATATTGTTTTAGACCACCGTGTATGGGATTTAAATCGTACGATGTTCCTCTTACCAATAACAAAACATTTAAGAAAAAGAAAGCAGACATACTTTACATAAACAAAAACACCTAGGTACTAATTTACAAAATAATAGCCGTAAAGCCCGTTCCCCGTTCGGGCACAATTAGTCTGTATGGACAATACAGAGTTATCCATTAGTGGTACCCGAGGCAGTGGCGGACTAACCCTTTTAGCGTTGTGGCAAAGTTCGCCAGGCGAATAGGCCCCTTAGGTTTCCAGGCCGATACATCGAAAGCCCTTTATACCTTTGGGGGCCCCCGCGCCAGAGGTAAGGACTTCTTTTTTCCTATTCATCAAAGTTTTTTCGGGTGGCGCTTTATTTTTTCTTTTTCTTCAGCATTTTTTCAGGGGGTAAAGCTATTTTTCAGTTAGGAAATTTTTATGGAGGGCCCCCATGATGTCCCCCATGAAATCGCCGTCACTGACCCGAGCAGAGTATATCCCAAAAGTACATATTGGACTTTTCAGTATTACCGTTGAGGTCAAGTAAACGCGGGATATAATCGTATAAATTGCTATATTTTAATTCGGCAAGTTCGAATAGTTATTATCTTTATTATTTTATTGACACAAATATTGGAATGATAATTCTAGGTTGAGATAAAACTATTTTTGTACATGTTTATTACTCAAGAAAGATTACTAAAAATATTTTTGAAAATTTGAGGAGCACAGATTTAAAAGGCATTTTTTCTCTAGGTTAACATTTGTATGCTTGCTTGCGCTATACAGGGTAATTTAGAAATAGGATTTAAAATTTAAGGGGTTGATTCTAGATAAAACATATGACAAAAGTTCCAAGAAACATAGGTTTTAAAATCGGTCCCAAGGAAGTTACCTTTAAAGAACTGTAGCTCACTTAGGACCATTTTTAAGTTGTTTAAAAACGACGTAAAAAATATTTAACCAGTTACTACCATAGTAAAAATAGGGACGTTAATTAAAATTTTAAAGCCAATTGGTTGTAATTAGTTGTGATCCTTCACAAGCAATTAAAAATTAAGATTTTTTTAAATTAGAAATTTTGGTATCATAATTTTACATTGTCATTTTTTACCCTACACATTTATGATGTCTAGGAAAAAATATCTATTAATGAATCCTTACATGATAGCTCACTTTTGTCCCCTCCCTATCCCAAACTACTGATAATTACCATTAAAACATCATTTTATTATAATTCCATTACAAATCCTGTAAATTTATATTTATGGAACAGGATTTTTTTCATACATATTATGTAGGTATGTTATGGCACAGATTTAAAATGGATTATGATAATATATAAATTTAAAGTAAAAAACACGTAATTTCAGGATCACTGATTACAGGAGCTCCCCTGTTCAATAATGTGATAAATTTATTTTTACACAACATTAACTTTTTTCACATAATATTACATATTTTTATGTAAGTCTGTAAAATTACTTATATGCAGTTTTTCACTATATCTAAGTGCACCTATAGGTGGTCCAAACTCGAATGACCGTCACGCCTGATTTGAACCTTCTGACTCTTATTTAATCGGGATTAATTTTAATATTTTTTTTCTTATCGTTTTTTTTATACAAATTTTTATTAATAAAAGCCTTGCTTATCGATTATTTTTAACATAAGTTGGCTTGTACTCACATTTGGAAAACCCAAAATGAACACTGTTATCTAATTAGCTTGCCTTGAATTTACTTAATTGGACAGCACATATTTTTTTTTAAACAAAATTTCAAAAACAATTTTTTTCTTGCTAATATGGAGGTAAAAAAACTGTAGTTGGGAGATGACAAGAATTTTCTAAAAGGCATATCTTTAGCTGTGGAATGCGTTTTCATTTTGGTATTTATTTATTCATTTACGCCCCAAAAATGTTGTTTATATGTCCAGTTTTTCCGGTTTCTTTCTCTTTTTTTGCCGAAACCCAAACCGAAACTAGATCTAAAGTGGGTTTTAAGCAAAAACCGAAAGTGAAATATTCACTTTAGGGCGATCTCTTTGAAGATTAAAAAAAAATCCAACTTTAAGTTAAGAGCATTATAACGTAATACTCTTCTAGGGCTGCGAAGATTATGATAAAGATATAGTCTACATTGTTACATTATTCTGCATGTTTATGTTCACATATACATACATCAAGATGCGTGGACTATTTCTATTATTGCGGATGTTATATATTATCTTGCCGAGTTACTTATTTAAAATAGAATCACATTATAAAAATTGACCAGAATACTCAAATGGGCACTTAAAAATTATTTGTGCAAAAACAGAAGTAATTATTTGGTTATTTTTAGACTGATGTCCCCCTTTCCGATGAACTAAGAATTGTACTTTGCCCAAAAATATGCCTTGAAAAAACTAATAAATATTTATTACCTATAATTTGAATTATAATTATCTTTTAGTACAAATATATTTGAAATTGGAAATTTTAACAAAACTCTTCTTAACATATAGTTTAAGCAAAAAAAACAATTTTGCAGTAATTATAATCTGTAGATATGAAAAAAAAATATTTTTGTTTGTTACAATTGAGGCCTTTGCCGGGCTTTCCACCCCGAGACTATATGTTAATAAATAACCTATTAAAAATAAGTGACACTGGATAGATGTTTATCAAATTTAATAAACTAAAAACAAAATAATCATTTCATCACCATTAACTTGTAGAAAACAATCCACAATGAGTATATAAATTCTAATAAAAAAGTCATTCTATTAGTATGCTACTAAATTGAACTAAAAATATCATACTAAATTAAATTATTTTTATTTCAGAAACCCTAAAAATGTGGAACCAAATCTGCGCGCTGACTGTATTAATTCAACTCACATTTGGAGCATCTATGATTCCATGTCCTTATTCCTGTCAATGTGAATACAACCAAGATTCTATAGAGGCAACATGTGAATCATTTGACTTCCTAAATAAACTTATGCCAAAACAGCAAAATTCCATTGTAAGTCTGAAGATTAACCACACAAGTGTTGAACAGTTAAATCCAAAATTAAAATATTTAAAAAACCTACAAGTATTAGATTTATCACAAAACAATGTTATATTAACACAGTTCCCGCCATTGCCAAAACTGACTGTATTAAAATTAAGAGGAAATAATTTAAAAGACATTGTACTAGAAAAACTGCCAACTAACATAAAAGAATTAGATTTATCAAATAATTATATCTCTCAGATACCCAAAGACTGGAAACAAATGAAATCATTGAAAACATTGCATTTGGGCAAAAATCCAATTGACTGTCATTGTAATAATATTGTAGCCTATCGACTAATGGCTAGCTATGGTATTTACTTCCCAGAAACTTTAACATGCCACATGCCAAAAGAATATGAAGGCAAACATGTTGACGATATTAAATGTTCACCTTTAGACATAATGTTAGGTGATGAAGGCTCCGGTGCCAGCGAAATTGAGGAAACGTCACATCCTGACACAATTATTGAAGACGACATTATCAGTGATGACAATAAAAGTACAGAAAGCGATGAATATGAATATATAAAAACATCAGAAGAAACAAATAAGGATAATCTTCCTCAAGATAATTTGGAAGGTAGTGGAGATGAAGGTAGTGGTTTTGGTAATATTATTTTTGATTTACCAAAAGCATGCGAAATAAATTGTTCAACTCCATTGCCAGTAGGAAGTAATGATGAAAAAGATGCATCGCCTTTACCCAATTTATATGATCAAGCTAGGATATTAAAAGAAGATTTGGATATATTTTCTGATCGTGATCCTGTCAAAAAAACGACTACTTCAACTACTACCACTACTAGTACTACTGAAACAACTATCGTAGCGGTAGCCACCGAGGGAGCCGAAATATTTGAGCCAACAGCTATTCAAGAAGTTGATGCCAATTATGAGCAAGTACCACCTGTAGATGAAAATGAGAAGTTGCAAAGAGCTTCCCTGGGTTATGATGACTCTGCTTCAAATACTATATATTTAATTATTGGTATTACTGGTCTAGTCGCAGTATGCATACTTATAATGTATCTTAATAAAAGAAAAGATAAAAAAACGAAAAACAACCGTCGAAGTACATTACCAGGTGATAATTTCGGCGAAGAATTGAAACCGTTAGGTAAAACCACGATTCAGCAATTAAACGAAAAAGAAAAACCGCAAATTTCCGAACACATACCATTAGTAAATGGGAATGGTAAAATAAAAGATGAAAATTCATTTTTAGACACAAATAACGAGGACGATGACATCGACTATAGACAAAAGCCTGAACAAGAATTGTTAACACCTAGACGAGAAAGAGTTACTATTACGGAAACAGAACTTCCAAAAACTCCTCTTTTTGTACACCGAGAGAAAAATAGTGAAGGTGAAATTATTGTGAAACCTGTTGGTCAGTGAATGAGTTTTACCTCAGTATTTATTAAACTTTATTAATACTTTTTGTGATACATTATTTATATACTTTTTCGGTTGTTCCTAATACAGCGTTACTCAGAAGTACGGTACTGATTTTTATGGGTTGATTCCTATATTTAAAAATATAAAAATGTAAAGTAGATGTCAACATGGCTCCCAAGGAAGCTATACCTACTAAATGGCGCCCAAAATTATATTCTTCTTTGAAAATTTATTGTTTAGGCTATATAAACGACTGAATGTTATTGAATATTAATGGGCCTTCATTTAATTAAATTACTGTTATTCACAAAAAGCAAATTCCACTAGGGAAGTGCTTTGCACATTGTGCAACATTCGTTAACTGTTTTCGCAAAAAATGTTTTACAAACTTTAGTCACAATGTTTTTTAACTTTTTATGTTTGAGTTATTTAAAATTTCTAATTTCTTTATGCAGTTATTAATCATATAGGATGATCCGCATCCAAAACTTAAGATATCTTCATAAAAATCGGTACTAAGGTATATTTGTTTTTTTATATTTTCTTTATGTGGAATCATCCCTTAAACTTTAAAACTATATTTTTGAATGACCCTGTATAAATTAAAGACAGTGTGTAAATAGTTCAAGACTTTTTTTTTAATTAAAAATTACGTATGTTTTTCGGCAGTGAGCTAAAGTGAAACTGTTGGAACTGATTTTTTTAATTGTACAGATATATATATTCTTAAAAAATATATTTTGACATACTATAGATGGTTATCTATGAATCAATCCTATATATTTATGTAATTATAGTTACTGTTTTTTTTTTATGAGAGTGTATGTCTTTAAATATTGCCAAAGTTTTTATTCTTTGAAAGAATAATTTATTTAAAAAACTAATGTGTATGTGGATTTTGTATGAAAAAAGGAAGCAATTTTTGCATAAAGGTATAATATATATCGATTTGATTCAATGTTAAATATTTTCGCTTAAATTCCCCCTCCCGCTTCAGGAAAAGGGCTATTTTTAAATATGTCTTGGGACAAAAAATCATTTTACCGTGCATTTTTTCTTCCAAGATACAGATTTGAAAATTTTCAGAAAAATATAGTTGTAGGGACAAGTCCAAACCGGTTTTTAACCGGTTATTGCTTCCGGTCTGATGTAATTTCAGCAACCGGTTAACCGAAAACCGGTTATTGACTATGGTTTTATATCTCTAATTTATTTTTGTTTAGAGGATTTAGTGAACTGTTAACCACGCCGTGTGCAATTAAATTTGCAAGGAATCCGTTTCTTTAGGCGTAGATTATTGTTAAAAACGTGATCCAATAAACATTTTATAAGTTTACAATTTTTTAAGTGTTACATAACATTTTTACTGACACCCACCTTCCCCTTTGTAACGCGGATTAACCTTTGTAAAATGATTTTGTTGTCACCCTTTAAATACAAATAATCTTCCCTTGATTCTTACATTTTTTTTTATTAAATTCGTTTTTTTAAATTATTTATGTACCTATATTACAAGTTTCCTTTATGCATTAATGACTAAAATTATATATTAAAGTACTAGTTTCATAACATACGTTTTTAGCACACGAGGACTATACTCCGCATGAAAGAAAGTCTCCGACGAAAGCCTCCCCCTCGCCCTCTCTTCTTTCCGTCAAGAGAGTTATAAGACGTGCGTGTCCACAACGGGCCTCTCACTTGCACACACATTCCAAACATATTTCCCGTAGCCACAGATCCGTGCGTCAAACTATAAAAGCCGCAAGCGGCTCGTTTTCTAAAGTACTAGTGCGCTAAAAACGTGTTATGAAACGAGTGCTTTATACAATTTTTTCTATTTTGCTCTAAAATTTTAAAAAACTTACATTTAAATTGATGACTGATTTAGGGATTTTTGTTTCGAGTTGGCATTACAGTTTTCGTCATGTTTAAAATTCTAAGAAGAAATGATATTTTGATATGTTTCAGTCATGTCTTCTCTTTTTCACTGCAAGTAACCAAGCCACAATTTTAACACGGTAAAAAATAACCTAAACACAAAATTTTGTAGAAACTTAAACTTTAAAGCGACGGTGACATTTGCACGGAAACGTCAAGCAATAGGCTTTTGTCTGTTGCCAACCCAAAAGAAAAAAAAGTAGAGACCTCTTATGGGCCTATAAGAACTCGCAAAATGCGTGTGATTATGAGCTTATAAGAGTCGCAAAATAGAAAAACATTTAAAAAGACATCGAGTGAGAACAGGGTAAATGAATTAGAGTTTTTTTACATGTTACTTGTTATATTTATAAGTTTTATTTATCCCATTTATGTGTTTAATGTATTATTGAACTTAAAAGAAATACATTAAAATTTATCTTAGTTTTTGTTTTATTATTTGTTTTATCCCCAATGTTTTATCTTTGCCAGTAGCGTAACTAAGGGCAGTTAGGAAGGCCCCAAACACGTCCATTGAAAATTTGGAATATTTACTTGTTGTATGAGAAGGACGGTAAATTATAGCTATGTTAAAAATAATCATAGGCGTTAAATACATAAAATGCATTTTGAAGTGTTAAAAAAACTCGCTTCTTGAGCATCTAAAAATAATTAAAAGAAACAGAATACCAAAAAGTTTTATAGCAGGTATTGAATATCGTCATAAGCTTGTTATATAATGGTATATAATAGCTAAACATATCAAAAAACATTAATTATTATTAACTATGTAACAAGGTCAAGGTAGCATAATGGTAAAAAAGTGAAAATTATTCATCTATGTATATGCCTGTCTGAAGGATTATGGGCCAGGCGCCAGGTTGAAAAACTGGCCAGAAAAGATAAAAAAATATTATTTTTTTTTGGCTTCCACGAACTTGTTCACATTGTAATTTTGCGTCCTGAATCCAAAAAAGTTAGAAAATTAAAAAAGTTGAACCGTTTTAGGAGACAATTTAAGACCAATGGTCCGAGCTAGCGTAAAAATTATAAGTTTTCAAACCTTTTGATCAACTAAATATCATGAGCCAGGCGCGATTAAGGGGCCGTGACCCCCTCGACCCATAATTTAACCAAGATTTGTAACCTTTTAGACGTTTGGATGACCATGGCCACCCTTGTATGGTCATGCCCCGGCCCGGGCATAGGAAGTTAAAGGAGGAACAAAGTTGTCTGGCCCAGCCCCCCGGGGGGAGCGGCAAGCTTGGAAAAAATAGGAAATTTTCGAAAAACAATATTTAATTCATTAACTTTAACTTTGTACAGAAAAAATCATGGGTCTCATTTAAAGCTATCGAAGGCCCCCTCATTAAAATGAATTATTTAATAAAAAACTGCATAAAAAATCCTGGTTCTACTTCCACCCCAAGTCAGCTCGGGCACCGACATAAAAAATTTTCACAAAGTCCGATGAGCAAAAAAAAAAACAAAACATTGTTCAAATGGACCAAAAAAATCTGTATATGTGAAAATTTACTATCCCCAATTAAAGTGCAATGCCAAAATACCCAATTTATTAAACAAAAAAAAAATCAGAAGTCTGTTTTTGGGGGTGCCCGGCGACCTTCCTGTGCTCGGGCTCGTGCTGGCTAAGACCGGTACAGGGCATGCCCCCTCGAATATGCGATGTGACCGCTCCTGTCCCTGGCATTCTATTCTGGTCACAGGCCTGGAAAGCAATGCCAAAATCTGCGAAAGAATTCGATTAAATGCATTTAATCATGGCTACTTTAAATATTCTTTAATAAAGTACATTGTCTGCGAAATTATTTATAAGCCTGACCTTAATTAATGATCGTTAGACCGATCATTTAATAAAATACGTCATTAAAAAAAATAATTGATCTTTGGTAAGTAAGTATATCTTCCCAGGAAAATAAAAAAAGTCAGTAAGCACGTAGCGACATATATCTAGACCCCGGAGGTAAAGGACACCATGTCCATTTTTTGTGAAATAGAGTTATCACCATGTCATTGATGTGCATTTTTTGCTTTATATAGAGGTACAGGGCACTATGTCCAGTTACCATAAATAACGGAAATAATACAATGGAAAACAAAACCGTGCCCATGCATTTTATGTTAAAAAAGAATCGAAAACTTGCTCCCCTGAAAAATTACGTTTTTGTGACATGGTGTCGTTTACCTCCGAGGTAAAGTGATTTTAAATATGTCGTGTTTAAATTTTAAAAGAAATGGGAATTTATGAATAACATATGACTAAATGAAAATATATAGAATTGACGTATGTCAACTGAGCTTTTAAAAAACTGTTTTTACCCCTTGACCTGCAGAATAATTGTGTAGAACTGTGAAAATAGTCTAATCTGTTTGATTGTCGGCATTTTATAAAATGTCTTATAAAACCAAATATGCATGTACAAGTATTTATCAAAACACACACATAAGATTAATCTTGATATTGAAAAATATAATTGTCCACTGGCCAGTGAAAGCTTTTCTTTTTTACTCTATACACAGCAAAACATGGGTTTAAATTTATTAATTTAAAATTTTTACCAATTATCATGTATAAATTTTACATATACATTGTAAAATAAGTGATTTACATATAAATTAATGTAATATTACATAATAAACACATGGCCTCACGTTAACAGTGAGTTTATATGCAAATTTATACATAATTTTATGTAATTTTGCATAAAAAGTATGCATTGACAAAAAACTATGTAAAAATGTATTTTTTTACTTTATGTATAATTTTACACACCGGGTGTGACAAGATAATTTTTATTTTATTTTTTAAGTTAGAGATTTCAAATTTAGAACATCTCTTATTGCCATAAAACGTCAACTTTTGACATAAAAATTACATTAAAGTCAGTTCCTGTTTAACCGGAACTTTTTGTTATACCGGGTATAAAACTAATTTATTTATTTATATAAACACTTTTTAGAGTGTATACAGGGTGATATAGTTATTTTGTAAATACCATGTTGGAGAGAAAGTATTCCATCTTGTAGGTACTTCATAAAAATACCTCGTCCACAATAGGAAGTGTAATTGGTAGGTGGTATCTCAGTTTGTTTTATTATATTTATATTGTACGTGGATAAATTTTTAATTTATTTATTATAATCGGGGGTCATATTGTTTTTGTATTTAACAGTTACGGGCAATTGTCGTTTGCAAATGACGTTGAACAAACCCTAAACGACCTAACGTTAGATGAATGTGGTTTGAATGTTACATGCCTAACTTGAGACATCTAACGTTAGAATTTGAGACATTTATACCTTAGAAACACGCTAGAAAAAATAAATTATTTTACTAGCTTTAAATTTTTACTGGCGTTAAATTTTTACTATGGGGAATGTACATGGTTTACTATAAACATTTTATCATCATGACAATGTCTGACAGACATATCTGTATGATAAATGCCTACGTTTCGCCTGTAACTTACTGGTTTCATCAGGGTAATAAACGGATTTTTACCGGCGTTTTATAATAGCTAAATTTTAATTTTGAGAATATGCAGTTAAACAATAAAGTATACTGTTCAAAAGTTACGGGGGGTGTACCATTTAAAAAAAATTGTTACGTTATACACGACCTTGTAAGATTTACGCCATGTTATTTTTAAGAATAAGTAATTAATTTTTTTACAAATAACCATAAAACAACCAATAAATTCGTCACACTAATTTTTGGAATTTAGCACTTTGGAATAAAGACCCGATGAATCCTTAAACACGTATCGACACTTCAGTTCTAATAGGCTGTTCAGCAATTACGCCACCGCAATTTAGACAATTTTTGACTGGTTTTCTTTTTTTTTTTCATTTATTTTTTAATTTTTCGTTAGTCGAAAAAAGAAACTTATCAAAAACAATACCAGCCGAGAAGAGAGAGGAAATTATGGTCCAAATTTGAAGTTTTTTAGCTCAAAGCGTTGACGAGTTATCGTGGTAACAAATTTCCTGGAAAGACCGACAGATAGCCCGACCGATAGAGATACGAAAATATTTTTATGTCGGAAAACTGTTTTTTTTACATATATAGTACAGTCAAATAACGAGACATTCCTATGTCAAATTGCAATAAATGTACACGGGCTGATATTTTTAGGGGCAGTTGTGGATAGTAACAGAACACTCCTGTTAGTTTGGACATACTTTAAATGATTAATTACACAACAAATACAACTTAAAGTATACCAAACTATATCTGTGATATAATTTACCAAATGTTACAGTATTAATGTTGCGTGGGGATTTAAATGTACCAGCACGGTCTCTATGTTAGTATGACAACATTTTGTATACAATACACACATTGCAGTATTTAATATCACAAGTAAAGTATTAAATACCAATGGTGGCGATATAAATAACAAATACGTATTTACGAATAAAATTTAGTATTACAAATTACAATGACATTTTCTGAGTGCGCAAATTAACAGATGCAAAATTTCCATTTAATGTTCCTTGACATATTTTATTTTCTCAAAAACTAAAAATCCTTGTATTGTAGGAAGTTATTATGTAACATAAGAAAGTACAGAACTGTAATAAAAATCTACTTCCAAGAACACAAACCTATGGGAATTTGTATATATAATTGGTAGAGTTGGGTATATTAAAATTTATTGCTAAAAAATATTTACTATATCCATAAATAAATTCTTTTAACCATATATAAGATATTCCAAGCGAAAGGGACCATGAACGAAAAGTGTACGATATATTAATAAAAATTACATTAATTTTGAGCCGGTAAGCGTTGTTTCTTGTTATAGTTTAACATTTTTAACCCCTATCCAAAAAAAACACACTAATAGAACACTAGCTTAATTAAACAACAATAAATAGTATATGCAAACCACAATATATTGCATATAATACAACAACAAAAAAGTAAACTTGTTCGGTATTTACAAACGAGTGCAGTTGTTTGATTTACAACAACAAACTGTTAAGCGATCAGGTTTTTTTTGTCGGGTAAAGAGCGAGATAGGCGTGGCTTGCAAATCCGCAGGTTCGGATTGCCGCTCCTTCTTACGTCACGGTCCTCGCTTCAAAACGCAGGCAATTCACCCCGACACGCCCAACTGGCTAGCTGAGCCTGGTAGGCGTCGGCTTTCTACTGCAATAAATGTACTCGGGCGGATATTTTAAAGGGTAGTAGTGGATGGTAACAGAACACTTCTTTCATGCGAAGAAATTTTAGTAGGTATTTTGGTACGGTTGCACATGGTGCAAGTCGCCTTTCAGCGCCCACTGTAACCGTAACAAAACACTTTTTGAAAATGCACTTTTATCCTCCGATAAATTATTTATCGGAGGATAAAAAAAACCTATCGAAAAAAACAATTTCACCCCCAACATGGCTATTTTTGAATACTTCTAACTCAATTGTTATTAATATATTAAAAAAATCATCTAAACAAAAATTGTTGGAAATTTTTTTCTTATTAAAATTGGTTACATGAATTTTTATCGTAAGATGCATATTTATCGAGATAACCGCACCCACTCCTAAAATTGAAGATAGCGAAGATTACGCAAATCACCCGGTGAAAAACTAACAGGAGTGTGCTGTTACTCTCCACTACTACCCTTTAAAATATTAGACCATGTACATTTATTGCAATTTTACATAAGAATTTCTCGTTATTTGACTGGACTACTATTATAGACTGCAAATGGCATTATTTCCCGACAATTGAGGTTTTATATTAGATAATATCTAATGTAAAACCGTAATTGTCGGGAAATACCGCCATTTGCAGACTTGTATTTTGATAAAAAAAATATTCACTAGATATTTTTATTTTCTTTTCTTTATTAAAATATTATAGCCAAATCCCAAAAGTTTAATTTAAAAGTTTATTCCAAAATAATAAAAAAGTTATAGCGATTTTTGCTTAGGGCAGCATAACCACCAACGTCCTTTCTGCTCCCATCATTGCAACGCATATTTAGGCTTGCCAACAGTTAAAAAATTAAACCAACATGAAATTCGTCAAAAATAAAATATCCAAAATAGTAAAATTGTTTTCAATAAGTAAAATAGTCTTTATGGTAGAAAATCCTTATTTATGAGTTTATAAACTTTAATATACTATTTTACCTAATAAGAATTATTTTACTTCAAATCATGTTTTTTCTTACTAAGAAGATTACAAAGTAAAAACTATTAGTTTTTTGTTCAATTGGTCAAAATTATACAATTCGCCATTTTTTTTTGCAGCTGTTTCGGATAATATTTTTATTTTCATAATAATATAAATATTTGTGCTAATAGAACAAAAAGAACATATATACAAAACAAACCTTCTGTTTCTCGAAAAGTACACTACTGTTCAACTGTGTATTTCTTCCAGTGGAACGTCACAGTGAGTACAGTGTCCTACGTAGGTATATACCTAAATAATGTAATTATTTTTATTACTTTTAGCACAATGTAGACGTTTTAATGTAAAATTTATCAAGCTGTATTTCATAATTAATTATAATTTATGATTTTTTTAATTCAGATTAGCGTTTGATCTTAGTAAGAAAAATAAACATTTGCACCTTACCTTTAAACATTTTCGTTTTTAATTAAATAACAAGTGAATATATGTAATGCTTCGCAATCTATAATATACTCGCCATAGTACCTATATTGCGTTTTCTCTCGATATGATATCCTAAATATGATTTTTTTGAACTCGTGCGCGCATTTTATTTTTTATGCTACACTATACAGTATAGTCTACACTAATAAAATGTGGCTTTATAACGTTTTTGGTTATAAGTGTTTTTTTTTAATGGTCAGTGGTAATTTCGGTTAGATAAAGAGAGAAGTTCTACAGAGAGAAAGAGATAAAAGTATAATTATTACGTTTCAAAAAAAATTATTTATATTTTAGGTAAAAATAACTTTTTAAATTATATAAGGTAGGATAATTGTTTTTATAGGTAATTTTTTTTATTTTATCTTTATAAAACCTTTTGACCTACTGTTATATTTGAGAGCGATTGATAATAGCCCGTTGTGTGTAAAGGTTTTGTACTTGTTTTTGTGTTTAGTGAGCAGTTTTATGTGTTCTTTAATAATTTTGCACATAATGCAAATTTTTTTGTTGCACTGTAATAAAATCCAAATATAATATTTTTAGGGATTTTTTTTTGGTTGACATTAATGACGCAAATTTATGTTGTCAATGGAGTTCTTCCTTTCATAGAACTAGCTTTTTTTTATAGATAATAAAAATTAAATACTCAATACGAGTTTTTATTTTTTATTAACAAATAAACTTGGTACACAGTTTTTTATAATTTCTTTTCGTCATTTTGCACTTTTTAAACAAGAACATGTCTAATTTAGCCCAAAACTCTTATTTAAAACGACATCCTTCTTTCATACTGATTGAAAATTCCGTTACGTCAAAATATAGGAAAAGTGCTTTACTTGAGGGGGTCAAAATTGCCTAAAAAGTACGTTAGGTAATACTTGAACGGACCTTATAATAAGTACTCTTTTACCTTGAGAGGTGTAAAGAGCATAAAAATAATATTTATCTTATTTCATCTTGTTTGTACGCCACACATACATATTTGTAGGTATGTTGAGTGCGTGTAACTTTTATTTGTAATTAATTTCAAATCAAATATCATAAATTTCAGTATGACTACCTTTCTCATTCGTACGTACGTTCTCTAATCTATCCCACAGTTATTTTTATTGGATAAAACCGTTTTCTTATTTAAGGACCGTCGTTTTAATAGAGAACGATTTTACTGCTTGGTTTGGGCTTCCACCATATTTGAATGGAAAAGAATATTTTGTTTAATAATAATGTCTGTAGCTTGGTTCTAAAAGGGTTAATGTCAAAAATTTTGAACGGATACACTAAGTCAAACATTAGGCGTTTAAGCAGTTTAACAGAAATGTTTATTGAAAACACACGCCGTCCCTTGTCGCTTAAAGTCTACATTTATCTCGCAAGCACTGAAATTGACTTTTTTAGGTTATATAGATCTCAAAAAAAAAAAATAGTTCGTCGGTATTACTCAAAAAAACGGAAAAAATTACATTGGCCCGTTTAAAACCAAGCCACAGATATAAAGGGATATCTGACGAAGTATGTGGTAATTTATTGTAACATACGGAAGGTGCTAATAATTTAATGTAATTCTTGACCGCTCCCATATTAGGAAACCAACGATTACAACAATAATTGGGTGGAGCAACTAACCATAACAAAGTATGATAATAATACAAACAAAGAATAATGCTTCTATTAATTAATAACAAAAGATCACAAGAATTTTACCCAAAAGTGCCAAATTTATCAAATCTTAAAATAACAACATAATTATTTATTATACTCCTGAAATTTTTTTTCTACCAATACAACTTTTACATAATATAATATGTAAAAGTCCGCCCGTCTGTTCGTATGTCACGTTTTCTTGTCCGCACTATAACTCGAGAAAGAATTGTCCGTTCGAATTCAAATTTTAAGGAAACATTCATCTTGGCAAGCACACAAAGCATATTGAAATTAAAAAGAATCCTCTAAAAAATAAGAAGGTTATGGGGGCCTAAACATTAAAAAAAATCGGAACTCAAATTTAAAAAAAAATCTCCCAAACATAAAAAGTCATAGGGGCTAAACTTTTAAAACAAGTATAAAAGAAATCATATTATTTAAAATTTAGTTAAAAAAATAGTTAAAAACAAAAAATATGGTATTTATCAGTAAATCAAGATCACATATATTTTATTTTCTCGATTTATTTACCATTTTATGTACTTTTTTTTGCTATACTGTTTAAATGTATTTAAACAACTATAGAGCAAGACACCCATAATTTTATTTTTTATTTGGGCTTGTTCCTTAAAAACGACTCCGCGTCCACGAAGAAAGGAAGCGTGCATAATGTACACTGTAAAAAATGGGGGTTAAATTAAAGGGTAATATTTATTTATTTATTTATTGAGAAATATATTACACTCATGGGAAGTCCCAAATAAGCTTATGCTTATCCAAAATAATTATGTTTCTGACAGTAAATTTTAAATGACGGCGTAATATTCTAAAACTTTTAAAATGACAATATAAAATTAGGCAAAATTTATTTTACTATGTTGGTACCGATATTCGGTAGTCAAACTGCAGGAAATATTTTTTACAGCGAACAAAATTTTCTGACATAAAGCGATATAACGATGCATTCATAAGATGCATTAAAATGCATTTTCCGTCATTGAAATTAAATGTTGTTATAGCTACTTTAAATTCAATATTCATAATTTTTTCCAAACGTACTTTTGTGTCATTGTCATGAATTTTAAATTCATTAATAAAAGCTAACCGACAATTTTAAAGCCTATTGTGTCTTAACACTATAGTTTAGAATATTTTAACAAATTCAATTGAATATGTTTATTGGTCTATTACACTGAAAAAACTAAAATAGTTGCCTCAACCATAAACGTTAAAACCAGGGACGTCGCGAAGGCACAAAACCTCAAAAAAAATTTTTTTATCTTTTTCAAATTCAATATTGGATATTTTGGCAAAATCTATATGTTCTCGAAAATGTTTTGTTTAAAATTTGCAATTTTTTGATCGCCAAAAAATATACAAAAATAAATATTTCAATCAATAGTTTCTAGATCATAACATACTTAAAATTAAATAAAAAAAAAACAATAAAAATAGATTTTACAAATTTTTACTTGTTTTTTTATTTCAGCTAATTTAAAACAAATTATAGCAAATGTGTTACAAATTAATTTACAATGTAAACTTATCATGTAGGTACACAGGGGCGGATTGAGATTTTAAACCGGCCCGGCATCAGCTAAGAAACCGCCTCTTCTAATTATTTTTGTGTCAGCGTGAAAGGTTAATGGTCATCAGCCCCGGTATTACCCTGGTATTATAAAAGATTTTATTCGCAACATATATTACATGTATTAATAAAGTTTGGGAAGTACGTGATTTCTTGTCACACTGTTTTCCACGCCTGGACCTGACCTGTAACGAAAAATAGAGACCAGTAAACTAATTATTACTGGTCTGCAATTTAAATCATTAATTTCCGCTAGATGGCGCCATCGATTAAAATGTCATTATTAATGCTTAAAGCAAGATGACCGAACTGCTGTTGTCATGATAAACACGAATATAATCTAATACATTTCGTTTAAAAAACTTAAATGTTTTAGTCAATGTTTTTTACTTTTGAGACTGAGAACGATAATAAATGTTATAAACGGTGCCTTGTGAGCTATCAACAAATGTTTTTTGTGCTCTCGGTCCTAGCAGGGAAATTTGTTAACAAGGTCTTTAGAACGCTTTGATATTTCAGCAGATTCGGATTCAGCAATTCCGGATTCAGCCGGTCAAATTATCTCAAAAAGTGTGTAGCAATCATGGGGAGCGAAAACCGCGTAAACCAGTGGTATTAGCACTATATTGGATATATCAGTGTTTTAAATTACAGTTTTAATTGAAAATTTAATAAAAATTAAACCGTAAGTCCGGGTCAAAAATCAGGAGCAGCGGTTCTCCGATAATAACAAAATTTGTGATGTAAGAAAACGCAATATTTCTGTGTATTACTAGTACTAGTAATAAGTAATTGCTGTTTCATTGAGTCAAATGTAAAATTAATTATAAACATTAAAAAGCCATAATACGTAGGTAGCATCAAGTAATAGTAAACAAAAAATTAATTTATTATTATAAAACGTCATAATTTACGTAGGTTATACGGGGTGGAAATTTTAAAATTCATCTTTTTTTGCTCATTTAAAGGGGGAAACAATTGTTATTTTTTGTACTAGCTTAGTCTTAGTGGCCATCGTTTAAATACGTAACGCAAAACTTCACAATTTTAATCCCCTCCCTCCTTATAACGTTTTGTAACGCTAGCTATTTCGAAAAAAAATATTACACCCAGCACAATTTTTTTTAGTAATAAAAAGGGGTTGTTTAACAATTATGTCGCCGACCTAGAGGGGTAGACCTTAAAGTGACGACCCATATAAAATGTACCAATTATACGTGACTTGTCTAAAAATATCAACAAATCGGTAAGAATTGTTGTTAAATTTATAAAAAAGTAAATTTTTCTTTTTGGTAATAGGGATATTTCCAAAAGCTAGTAGAAATTCTAATTTTGAATAAATACCTATATATAATATATTTAAATAATATTATTTATTCTTTGGTTTTTGGGAAATACCTTTTTTTAGTAATAAATAAATACCAATTTATTTTTTTTTTGTTTTATATGCTAAGCAATTGACGTCACAATTTTTAATTTTTATATTTGGAATTATTATTAACATCTGAGACTGTTTGTTACGTAAATAGTATGGACACTGAAATAGGTAAACAATATAGTCAATGAATCTATAGATTTATAGATTAAGTACAGTAGACACAGAGAATAGTGGCAGGCATTTCCCCAGGGTCCGCAGGAAATATGACAAAAGTTCATCAAAGCCCAGTAGGTATTTTTTACAGTAATTGGTTCCAATTTTATAACCGATTATATGGGTTCGTTCAAGTATTACGTAACGTACCATGGGGCGGGGGCAAAATAGCTCAAAAAGTGCGTTACCCAATACTTAAATGGACCACATGTTCCCTTTTAATATGGACATATTCACATTTATTTATTTAATTTAATTCTATTCTGATGCAATTTTATAATAGGCTAAAATTTAGTTAAATTTATAATAAATATTATTATCAAAATTAAACTCCAATATTTAATTAATTATGATAATAATTAAATAATATTGGGTAAAACGTTTCCCAGAAAATTCAATTAGAAAATTTCAAATTTTTGATTTTGATAAAATAATAATTGATTTTTAGTTTTAAACGTTTCCGAGAAAATGCAATTAGACAATTTAAAATTTTTGATTTAGGTAAAATAATAATTGATTTTTAGTTTAAAATTAAATTATATAGAAAATTAATTTATCATTAAATCTAAAACTTTTAGTATAAAATTAATGTTTTACACTGAGAACTCGTTACCGAGGTCCATGTTTTAATTGCACCCCCAGGGGGCAGGGGTAATTATTTTTAAATAAACATACGGCAACACGTTTTATGTATTTTTTTAAATACGCTGCTCATGGACTATACTTGTGTGGCTGGACTATAGTTGTGTGAACAACAAAATTAGTGCCAAACATAACATAACCTGATATTAAGAATCCAATTTAAATTTTTAAAATGTCGAAAATATTTAGGGTTTCTTGCTAACTTCTTGTGTCCTTTGTGGTGAGCTTAGTATATAAAATATTTTGTTCTAGGGTAAATTTTGACAATTTCGAAAACTTTAAAATAAGGCAACATTATTTGTTGTCTGTACAATGTTCTTGTAAATTAAATTGCGAGTAAAAAATATATCTTAAGCGGCGAAAATGCACTTTTGACTGAAAAGTTTTGGGACACACTGTAAAATATATATATATATATAATTTTATTTTATTTTATTTGTTGTAAATATGATTTTATCATTATTTCGTTTAATTTAAACCATATGTGCATAAAATTTATAAATTACCGTAAAGCCACAAAATTAACGGTATGTTTGTTTTGTCGGTTTTCAAATTTAAAAGGCTCAGGAGAACAAGAGATATAAGCCACATTTATCTTATTTTAAATCGACTTTTGGTTTTGATGAAATCATGAAATCAGGTATTAGTCGCAAGATTGTTTTTTTATTAAAGACTTTCTTTAAATATATTGTGTCTTCACACAACCCCCATGCCCCCTATCCACATTTTAAGAGCTGAAAATATAAAATATATGCAAAAAGATAGTTTTAGTCGTCTTATTTTCGAGTTGCAATATTCAACTCGTTCAAAAGTTTAGAAGGGGATGACTTTTGGATGGCGCTGTATATTAAATAAAATGGTTTTGCGACGATCTGGAGGCAAGTGCCTATGAAGAAATCTCGATTTATTTGAAAATGTTGCTTTTGTTCCTTGTTCCTTCGAGCCCTTTATTCTCTTTACCCCTAATATAAAATCTAATTAACTTAAAATGTTTTAACAAAGTGAAAAGATCATTGATCAGATTAGCCTGGACCTTTAAAAACCTTTTAATTAATAAAATCATATAACATTTTTAAATCTGTTCATTTTATTAATACTGGCGGCAAAATGAAACAATCTTTAACCCCTAATTATTTTATACCCCTACAATATTTATATTAATAATTATGCAAGGGTACTTTTTTAAAATAATATCTTTGTTTGTTGCTTCAATGGAGTTCTCTACAACTAGAATTATGAAACAAAAGACGTCTACCCTATCCCTATCTCATTTGTGCTATACTTTCTAGCCAACCAAATAAATACTGTATTTGTTTTTCATACAACAAATATTTATTTGGTTGGCCGGAAACTGTAGCACTGAGCGGCAGGAACGAACATAGCTAATGTGAATATGTAGAATAAGATAATTCTACTAAAGTTTAGATGGCGCCACGAATTTCTTTAATTAAAATAATATAGTTACACTTTTCGCCCGGCCAAGTAAATATTGTATTTGTTCAACAAAGAACAAATACAGAATTTGTTTGGTTGGGTGGAAGTGGGAGTGTATGTATGTCTTCTATCCTTTTTGGGTAGAACTTTTGTCCCTGTCTAATATAACGGGAGAAATCGCCATTAGACCTTATATTTGTATTTGTAATATCGGCTTGTAATATCGGCTACGAAAGCTTTTTTTTCGTGTTTCCTTATAAAAATCGGGTTTTCTTGTTCCGTATTCAAAAACTGTTGTTAATGATAAATATTTTCTATTATTAGCCTATTAAAAAAACGAAAAAGTGCGTATAAACATTACATCGGTACGGCTAGGATTACCCTATAATTAAGGATATACACGAGGCCACTTATTTACTATTACGTATTTGAACTTCAACAACAAAAATTTGTCTCGCGTTACAAGTCACACCACTTTTTTACATATTCTATTGAAAAATTTAAGCTTACTTTATATTAATTTTTATCACATTTAATGTGGATGTACTTTAAAGACTCCAAGGAAAAACATTCACCCATTTGAAAATGATTTGGACTCAGATTTGGAAAATAAAATGACGCGTATTCTCTTTGAAACAGAGGTATTTACCATAATTACACTATGCTTAAAATATTCCTAGAACAATCAAAGAAAAAATAGTATTTCTATGTTTTAGAATTTTGTACATTTATGAATTGAGGCGGAAAAAGCAAAAAAATACCCAGACTCAAGACTCTTTGGTCTTCGTTTTTGGTATTTTTTTCTTATTGTTTATTTTGAAACGAAAACCAGTATACCTATACTAAAGAGATAAGAAAATAAAAAGTCTTTGTCGGTCAAGACTAAGTCCGAGATCGCGAAGCTCTAAGTATGGTCTTATGATCAAAGCCTAGAAAATTTGTGACAATGGAATTTGAGTGGTCATAAGCTTTTTAATGATTTTTTTTTATTTTTATCTTTACTAGTGTAATTTGGAGTTGAAAAATTGACATTGGCCCTTTTAGAACCAAGCCACAGATTTTATCAAAATTAAATAGGCAATTGACAGGGCCGAACTGATAGGGCGAAGTTAGGGTATCCACTCCCCTCTTCCAATGTTCTTAGCCATTATTTTGGTCTACTGACCTTTTTCAGACACTCATTTACAAAAAAATTCTCTCGAAATATTTAAAAGGCCCCTGGCCAATAGAATCTATGTATAATCGGTTTTAAGTCGCAAGGGACTTACAAAACAACTTTCCACTATGATATTTTAAGAACGCTTTGACATAGAGACTTGAAATTAGAAACAATGTTTTTTTACTACTTCAAAAATCTTTATTCCAAATTTTAAGTCTCTGTGTCAAAGCGTTCTAGAAATATCGTAGTGTAAAGTTGTTTTGCGTCGCTTGCAACTTTAATACGACTATACGCTATGTTTCTTTCCTGAACTCCTTACGTTAATAGTATTGTATCGACATGTGCAATAGTGAGAAATGCTTAATCTAAGTACAACATATGTGTGGCATTCAGTTGCACTAATTAGCATGTCATCAATTTCGGTTAAATAATACCTTATTATACTAAAATATGCTTAAAATATACTGTGAAGTTCATTGTCAGAGTCACACAAGTCACTAGACGATAGGGTTCCCTAGTCTTAAAAGAGTAAAATGTAATCCTGATATTTATTACTGGATAATTTCCCCATTCAGATAAAAAATAAAATAATTTTAATTTTTTTTTCACTTTTTTCTGCCGGTCTGTCTGAAAAATTTACGCCATAATCTTTTTTGTAATATTTTATATATATATTTTTTTGATTTTTAGATTTCTGCCATTTTTTTTTCGTAATTTTTATGAAAAAAATATTGTTTTTTCGGCAGTTTTTTTTTTACGTCAAATTTATTGCCTCCTTTACGCGTAGGAACTGTTTTACACTGAGCGTTAGTAGAGCATTTTAAAGGCTCACTGTAAACTACCCAGGTAATGTGTTGCCATGCAGGTACAAGGAAAATTTACGAGATTTTACATGTACTTTTACAATTTTATATAAATATTACATGTAATTTAGATGTAATATTCATATAAAATCGTAAAATTACATGTAAAATCTCGTAACTTTTACTTGCCTCTTCAATGAAGAGTCTTCATGGCAATGATTCTGCATGTAAATTTACATATTTATTTTTTACAGTGAACTCCTTAAAATTTACTAGATTTTACATGTAATTTTACATGTAATGTGCATATAAAATTTTTCAGTTATATGTAAAATGTTAAAATTACATGTAAAATTGTAAAATTACATGTAAAATCTAGTAAATTTTACATGTATTGGCATTAAATAACATTTACGTGCAGAATAATGTGTAATTACATATTTATTTTTTACAGTACAGGACATTTCTAGACCGCAATTGTGAGCCCTGAGCAAATAGCAGAGCACGTAAGGGTTGCTTAGCTAGAATTTTGTATTATTTTTATTGTTAATATAATAATTCTATACAATAAAAATCAAAAATGTAGTTTTAGTCGTTTATAGAATATAATATAAAAACTATATACTAATTAACAACATCATTATTGCCGAATTTTTCTGTGTTTATATCAGTTTTTATGTAGTGAAATCCAAATAAGCCAATATAGTTATCCAGAGTCAATTAATAAATTATATTAGTTTTGTTACAGTTATTGTGTTAAAATGAATTTCAACATTAATTAGGTATAATTATAATAATTACTAGTAATGGTAATAATTTATTACCATTAGGTTTATACAATTAAAAAATGTTTTGTAATTAGAATAAAAATAAAATAAAACGTGTATTTCTTGTACAGAGGTATACTTTGACGCACGGATCTGTGGCTACGGGAAAAATGTTAGGAATGTGTGTGCAAGTGAGAGGCCCGTTGTAGGCACGCATGCCTTATAACGCTTTTGACAGAAAGAAGAGAGCGCGAATGATTCCTCCCCCTTTCGTCGGAGACTTTGTTTCATGCGGAGAACTATATGTATTCAGAGAATATTTTAAGGAATTTTTACTAGGGGGGCACGGAGGGTGATGACTACTCAATTTACCTTTATTTGTAATAGGTACGCTTTATATAATAAAAAAAACAACCTACATAAACGAAGATTTTAGCTTTTTTGGGAACAGACAGGTTTTATAGTTAATTTTATTCGGTGCGTAGTATTTTTTTTTCAGTTCGTAATAACTTGTTTTTAAAACTGATACATTCGTGAAATGTGGGTTCGCTGTTCACCCCAGTTTACGGTATCAGATCTAAGTGACAAACAAATAATTTTACCTAAGTTATTTTAGTGGTTTGTATATTTTTACTACTACAAGTCTGAGCAGAAGTACTTTAGTTTAACTGAGGTTTAAAGTTGGTATTTTTAAAAATTCTTCTGTATGTAGGAATTAGAAGCAGGTAATAATAAAATATAACCAGTTAGGTAGTTTAAACATATGAAATAATAAATTACTACTACTACTAAAAGGTGGGTTCCGTTTGGTATGTAAAAAAACATTTAAGATAATACATACATTACATATATTATAAAGTGATGAAAACGTAATTCTTAGAATAATTATAGATCTGTGATAATTAGCACCTGGAAAAACTAGTCGTCTGAGGAACTTAAAATCTTGCTTTGTTTATTTACACGTTAACAATTGTTTATGTACATATAGCAGAGTTTTAGTAATAAGTTGTCATACACAGGCCCGGGTAGCAACTACCAAAGGAGAGACAAATTTTAAACAATTTTAAAAAAACGGACAATTCTATGAGACGGTTATGCCTGTGGGGCAGCAATTACAAGTTTTATTTGTTAATGGATGCAGTTCAGAGGAACTGATAATCGTTTTTCAAACAAGGGGGCGCGAATACCAGATGTTTTCCTTTTGAGTTCGAATCCCAGCAACGCATATAATCAATTTTCCACTTAAACGAGAATTATTACCTACGTAAAGCAGTGGATGGTCAATTAAAATCGGTGGTTCCCTCAGAGGGGACTCCTCTCTAACTTAATTAATTTAAATTTAGTTTAAATTAGTTCTAAAAGTACAATTATCAGTGAAAAAATGTAAACGTCAAAGATTATCAATAATGAATTATAAACATTTTAAATTCAATATAATTTAATTTTACATCAGGCATAATATAAATAAATTTAAAACACAATAAAAATTAATTTAATAGGTACTTGACTACAGAAATATATTTTTTATGAATGTTTATGCTAAGCCAGTTTAAAAAAAAAATATTATATAATTTTATACAAGTTTTAAAGATTTTTTCTGTGTCTAGTATGGGTAAAATTTTAGTTAGGGATAATTCTAATAAGTAAAATTGATCGTAAAGCAGAGATTAAAATCTCCAAGTCACTGAACTAGCATGTATTAACTACAAGCCTTGAAGATATGTCATGCCTCTCACTCTATAGTATACTCTTCAAAAAATAATTTTTCTGGGAAATTTTTAAATTAATTTATATTGTTTTTAAATTTATTTATTTTTTAATTGCTTCCTTTTGTTTTTTAATGGATTTTGTTCAAGTTTGGTAGGATTGGTCCTTTTAATAAAGTTATTTTTCCTTAAAAATGAACTTTATCTACTTATAACTTTTTTGTTTTTTGGAAGATTTTATTTTAATTTGGTATGGCTGCTCTTTTAAAACTTGTTTTTTAGTCGATCGGATTTTTCTTTCTGGAGTTGTCGCGTGGACAGGAATACGTGAGATGGGCGGACAGTTTTAAAAGTTGTTTAGAATTCATATAGCGCACATTGGTACACATTTTTTTGACTTTACGCAATTTTCTTTGTTTCGGGGTCCGAAGTAAACCTATAATGCTCCTCTGCCGTGAAGCAGCGAGGAGTATAATAAATTAATAGCTTTGAGCTGGATTATGTATGAAATATTATTATCATTCTAAAAAATTAGCTTATTAACAATTGTTTTAATAATCAACCTATAAAGGCAATAAATTGTTATTTTTAGTTTTATTTTCATACTTTCTATTATAACATATTTGTTAATTAAAGGCCTATCCAGAAGCTTGCATAAGAACATAAAACATAAGAATGCGATGCCGTCATTGGCTTACAAGATACATGGCGGCACATCAAGCCAATCACGGCATCGCATTTTATGTTCTTATGCGAGCCTGTGGATTTTTTTTTTGTTTTTGAAGGGATTACTTTTAAAAATAATAGGGATCTTCCCCTCATAGAACTTGATTTTTTCTGAAAATTTCGAGTCGATCGGATTAATCGTTCTTGAGTTATCGTGTCTACAAAAATCGTGACATCAGACAGACAGAGAACAAATAAAAAAAATAAAAGTTTCTTATTTTTTCATAAAACAAATTTACATCCAAGATTTTTTTGTCTAGGACAATTTTTGAAAATTCTCGAAAATTCTAGCACAGGCGCTGTGAATAGTATACGTATAGTAGTAATATAATAAGCATTAATCGGAATAAATTCAGTTATGACTCGTCAACGTTGAAAATAAACACAGAAACATAGGCTTACGGAATAATTTTGCAGAATTATGAGGGAAATTTTTATAAAGGTCACTAAATCGAAACATTTGACGACTAATTTGTTACACACAACAATATTGAATATACATATTAACTATAAATATGTAAATATATCGGTGTTTTTCGAAGAAAATAAAAATGTAAATATTTAAAACCTCGCGTCAACGATAGAATCGACGCGGCGCCTATGCGAGCACTGGAAATTCGCCGATGACTGTTAATAAGAGAAAAAACTTTGGAAAAAACAATTCAATGCCAAGTCGCAAAATAATAAATACTTTAATGTTTTAAACAAATAAAAAATGTGTATTTTAGCAAGTTATTAATAAAATACATCATAGAACATAATAGCATAATAGTTCTTAAAAATATTTATCATATACAGGGTGTTCCAGAACTCGCGTACCGAAATTTAAGAGGTGATTCTACATCCAAAAATATGAAAAAAAGTTTCTATAAAGGTTGGTCCGGAAATGAGCCCTAAGGGAGCTACGGCCCTTCGAAGATGACGTATTGAATGGGGAACAAAAAAAAGCACCAATAAAATTTTAATGCTGCAGGGTGATTCTTCATTTAAAACTGAGCAAAAAAGTATTATACATCAAAACACCTAAATTTAATATTAAAGGAGTGCCTTTTAAAAAGTAACGTTTTTGGTGGCACAAAATGTTACTTCCTCTTAATTGCATTTTTTTTTTGATAACGGTTTGGACAGTGTTACACTGTATGATATTTTATATGTATTTTTACTCTAGAAATCTATATTTTTTACAACAAATCCAAAACACATACACATAGAAAAGTTTGGGGCAAAAATGTTTTAAGCCTCATATATTTTATCCGTCTGGGCACGCCTCTGGATAAATTAAAAAAATAAATTAACATAAACTTATTGCCCTTATTAATACTAGTACACATGCAAAAGCTCGCCGCTCTAGCTTAAACGGTACCCGAGTTATTAATTAAAAACCTTATTTTTATTACAATTTTAAAGGGCCCTAGATCCCTTAGGGCTCATTTCCGGACCAACCTTTATAGGAACTTTTTTTATATTTTTGGATCTAGAATCACCTCTTAAATTTTGGCATGCCAGTTATGGATCACCTTGTATTACACTGGCCCACAAAAAAAATAACGTCAGTTACTATTAACCAAACTATATTTTTCTTACGTATTTTTGGGCACTGAAACGAATTTATTAGTCAAAAAGCTTGCTTTTTTTTATTCAAACCTGTAATGAGCCAACTCGAAATCTTTAAAATTCTCTAGCACCGAAACTATTGATTTTTGGGAGTTGTGATCGGGGAAACTTTTGATCAAAATGCTCAGAACTATAACATGTACAAAACTAAGCCAAATCTGACTGAAAACACTTTTACATAGGAAGGGAGAGAGGTCCTTTTGGGGTCAGCGACCATTTTCATTGTTAATTTCATTTTCAGCGCCTAAAAATAGTAAAAAAATATAGTCTGGTTAGAAGTAATACATTATTTTTTGTGGGCTGGTGTTATATACTTTATAGTTAATGGTTATTAAATAAATTTGTGAAATTATATTGCCGAGTATTTTGCTTTTACCCGCATGCAGTTTTATAGTTTTAGTTGTAAAATCAAATCATTTCATCATGCATAAATTAAGGCAAAACAATAAATAAACCGTGGAGATAAAACACGCAGAAAAATAAAATTTATTTAGCAATGGTTAATAAAGTGTTTGGCAATCTTAATTTTAAATGCTATGAAAAAATTAAAAAAGCTTCACGTTGTCGAAATACTTTATTATTTAGCAGCTAAGGTATAATCTATAATATACAGGGTGTCTCAACGAAGCCGACTCGGCCGATATGTAGTAAAGTATCCACTTTAGAGAAAAACTTTAAAGGGAAAAGTTGTATGGTTTTAAAAAAGGCACATTCTAAAAATATTTTGAAATATACAGGGCCGGACAGAGCCAGTCCGGGCCCCGGGGAACCTTTTTCCTGGGCACCCCATTTTTGCCAAAATAAAAGTTTTCGCCACTGAAAAAAAGCTTTACCCCTGGCAGAAAATTTTTGCCGGGCCGTCCCCCTCCGAGGCCCGGTTAACATTTCGGACAGCACTGGAAAAAATGGTGTTTAAATGTGACATTTTTAATATTTTTCTTATTTTTGCCTGTTGCTGTCCGAAATAATGACCGATTTAAAAAAAATAAATACATTTACGTGTTTCGAAAACCCGAGTGCAAGATTTGTAAATATCGTGAGTTGGTTCCAAAAAATTGTTGTTGTTATACCTGTTTTTGACCTATTTCTAAAAATCTTATTCGCCTGTCAGACGATTTAAAAAAAATAGTGGATAAAAAATTGTTGTTTCAATCCAGCTTACTTGATATAATGATATAATGTATCAAAATATATACTTATTTATTGTTAAATGGGATTTTGTGTGAAAAATATAGCAATAATTCTATACATATACATAAAGTAGAATTTTACATTTGAATGTAGTTATTTTAAAATAAATAACTTTCAGTGTCAATCCAAAACAGAAGAGGTTTTCTACGACACTTGTATTGTCTAATTATGGCGTTTACTAAAAATAGTAAAACTATTCCTAATGGTTTTTGTTAAATATCCATAGAATTGCTATTGAGTCTATAGACTATAGTGCTGCCAATAAAACAATCATAGCCTGTAATATTAAAAATATTTTATTTAAATATATTCAGGCCATACGTTGAGATTTTTTGTTATCCATGATTTAATTGATTCTACATAATATCTATAACCACAGTATCAATGATTTCTCATAAAAAAGCTTGTTTACACCATTTATCGTTATAACATCCATACTATAGAATTTAAATGAACTGTTAATTATGATTTCCATAAAAAATAATAAATTTGCAATTATTAAACTGGTTTATATGATACAGTATATAGAGTGGTCCTTAAGCAACATTTTCTAAAAAAAATTGTGAACCATTCCGCCCATCCTCAGGTTACTTTTCAAACTCTCAAAATTGTCACATAGAAAAAAAGGATTCCTTGAACCAAGGACACGTGTCTTTCGATATGTTCAAAGCCATATTCTCTTGATTCAAGGCTAGCGTTTCTTTGAACCAAAGTCAATATCCCCGTATGAAGAGCACGGATTTTTGAATAAAGATTCGTGCTCTTCATTTAATGACATCGACTTTGGATCAAAGAAATGCTAGCCTTGAAACAAGAATATGGCTTTGCACATATAGAAAGACACGTGTTCTTGGTTCAAGGAATCCTCTTTTATGTGCACCGAAAGAATAAACATATTTGTGAAAAGTAGAATTTTAACCATTACAAAAGTATTTATACTTGTGTATAACAAAATAGGAGGAAGAGCTAGTAGTAGTAGTAGTAAGGGTGGGGAGGCTACAAGCCAGGCAACTAGGCCATTATGGCCCTTTTTGCCAGCCCCGAGCTGTCCCAGCCACACATCTACCCTACTCCCTGCCTAAACCTGCCGGACCTCCTTATAAAGGTCGCGATATCTGTCCAGGCAACGGTACGCAACTCCTCTCTTCGGAGAGTTGCCACTCCGAAGATCTCCTGTCCTATTATGCCGAACCGATCGCATTGTCCTAGGAAATGGAAGGACGATTCTTCGTCTATCCCGCAACCCGAACAGACGGGGTCGTTACCGACCTTCATCTTGAACAGGTGCCTTCCTAGTCCACAGTGACCCGTGAGGATCCCTGTGAGTTGGCTGATCGTGGCTCGGCTTCTTCCTAGTAGCCACGCGGTTTTTGACTTGCTTGGACCGGAAAGGAAGTCCTTTGCCTGTCTGCAGTTCGTGACCGTTGACCAGCTTTCCCTTAGTTTTTCTCCAGCCCACGTGTTGAGGGCTGATGTGACTTGTTTCCTTGTAATACCAAGCATGGGTTCGGGTCCCATGCACGGAGTTTCGGCTCCGAGGAAGAGCTAGGAACTAAAACATTTTTTTTAATAATCAAACTATTCATACAGCAATAAATAACAAAAATGAAAACTGGTAAAGTAGTAAATTTTTGAGAATAAACTATCAAATATCTTTATATTTTAGGAAGAATATCGTTTAAAAAGTTTAGGAACAACTTTCTCGGAGGAAGAGCACAACATACTATTCACATTAAAGATTATACGCGAAGCATTTCATATCTTCACGGCTTGTTTTAAACAATGAAAAAGTAAGCTAGAATATTAACACATATTTTAATCTTATCAGTGTTATTTACACAACTTGTGCAACACAAGTTATATGCATGAACGGATCCAGAAGTCATTTTTTGGGGGGGGGGCTGACGTTTAGCTATTTTTGGGCAAATAAAGCCTATTTTTAGCTATTTTCCTTAAGAAATTCTTTGGGAGAACGTTGTTTTTAAGGACCTGATGCTGTTTGATTGGACACTAGTTGTCCACAATTGTGGACTAATGCGTTTTTGGTGTAATATCAATATTTTAAACTTATATTTCTAGGACAAATAGATTAAGTTTTTTTTTATCATCATTTAGGCTATACTAAAATTATTTTAAAAGTAAAACATCAGTAAAACATCAGTAAAAAACTGTTTAAGAAGGCACATACTAATATTATTATGATCATAATCATATGATAGTAATAAAGTTGTTTATAGTAATCGACATTTAATTTTATTTTCTTTTAATGGTATATCATTGGTTAAAATGTAAAACAAATATGATCAATTTCGGGTTTAGACCGTGTTAATGGATTTTCACTTTCCATTAACACGGTCTAAACCCGAAAGTGAAAGTTCTTTATATCTTTATGGCCGTGAAAGCTTAAAATCTAAAATATGATCAATTTATTTATTTATTTTATAAAAAAATTACTATTACTAAATAATAGGAGTTAAAATATTAATTTATAATAAAAAATTAAGTTTAAACATAACAACATTAAAAAAAAGTAAAAACAAAGAAATAATAAAAAGAAATAATTTAAAAATATAAAATAAATTTGGTATCTCTGATATCTTTAAATTTGCAACAAAGATGCACGATGATCTTTTAGACATGACTTTTTGCTTAATAAATTTTTTGCTTCACCAGTAAAGTCGTTCTTTCAGGCTTTAGCACAATATTAACTATTTTGTACAACTTAAGAAATCGGTTATATCTTGCTTTTAGCTACAAATATATCCAAAATTTGGTTTGTCCAAATGAGAGTGATATTTATTATAACTGGACTTATTCTAAAATTGTCTCTTCCAATACAATTAATAAAGGGGTCCCAATAGGAAACCTTGAGGCTACCAAGATTTATCATTGAGAAACGTTACCTCTCTTACAGCCATTATTTCAACTAATGAACCAACACTTGTGCTGGTTACTTAACCAAAAGGTTTATCAATGATTCATGTAATGGCTATCGTAAAATATAAAGTGTTGGTTTCTTAACCAAGAGTTAAGTTATCCATTGAATTAATGGCTGTTAAAGGTAATCAAGTAAAGAAAGATCGATATAATTGAATTGTAAATAATGGTTTTTTGTGTAGACTAGAGTGTTAAAAATCACTTTCTAAGGCAGTTTGGTGATACGTTTCATCTTTATCTGATATCTCCGAATCCGCAAGAACCCTAGATGCACGGTGACCTTCTTGCGAATGAGATCTTCTGCGACGCTTTCTTCTGGTGCGTGACTTTTTCGATACATCAGGATTACTTGCGTTTAACGTCTGCCTCGATGCCACACTGTGGGTACTGCCCGCCAGACTAAGATGCGAAGAATCTAGCCTTGGCAGTAACATTGCCTCGTGGTAAGACGGTGGACGCTGCAGTTCTCTTGGATCTGGTGCATTTCGATTAACTTCTTCACGTGCCTACATTAGATAATTTTAAGATTAGTATCATTGCCCAGTCAGTGAGTAGAAAAAAAGAATTTGCAATGCTCTGGAATTTGAGAGAATTGAAAAAAAGCGTATCTTGTGGAAAGGGCTAGTTAGAAAAAGGAATCAAATGGTGGGTCACATACTAAGACATGAGACCTTACTTGGAGATAGTTTTCTGTAAACTCCTTATTTGATAAAGAAACGTGGCTCTTTGATTATGACCTATCGGATATTGACCAGTTTAGTTTGGACTTACGTCAAATGTTTACTCTAAATGAGGATCGACGTCTCCGTGGTCACAGGCTTAAGACAAGAATTTGACCCTTCCAGACCCAGAAGAAGCCTTTTAAACAATAGAATATTTGACACTTGGAACTCCCTGCCAGAAAATTTAGTAGTATTTTATAGATATTGTTTTATCTCATTCTAATATCAATCGAATAAATAGATTTTTGATGAGTTGCTACCATCAAAAATTTATTTTTCGTTAAATTTGGAAATATACCGATGTTAATTTTTTTTATTGTCATGGAAACCGCTTAGAAAAAAATGTTTCCATGGCCAACTCTATTCATTTAATAAATTTTATTGACGAAAAAATCGAAGCTCCTAAATTTGTGCGCAAGACAAAGTTCTTTTTTCGGATTTATTGACTGGACTATTGACTAGTTAACATTAATATCAATTACACTTTTTTTATTGCTCTATGCAAAACAATTCATAACACTCTAGGGTCTTTTTCCCTTTCATTATCATCATTAAATAATTTGATACTATAAATAGTTTTTACATAGTTAAGTATGAATAAATTTTAAGCATTGCCTCACTAATAATACAGGGAGTTCTACCTTTAAGCTACTTATACGTCCACCTTCATCAATACAGGATAGGTGAGAAAACGTCCTACTTAAGACACAGAATAATGCGAAGAAAAAAAACTAAGACTTGAATACACCAGAATCCAATATTCAAAACAGAAGAAAACCGTTTTGCGAACATGACATAGTAAGTGCATACGTATATAAGTGGCTATGTAAGTTACCTTCTAGAGGCTAAACATCAATATATAAATAAATAAAACGGCTGCACATATTTTTATTATTGAGGTCTTAACCAAATTATGTTTACCTTTGGATAAAAGTGACACTAGGAAAAAATACTGGAGGCGAGAAGCCTATTTATCTGAAATTCAGGAAAAACGGGCACCCTCCGGGTGTAGGGGTTTATATGAAAGAAATAAAAAGCAAATGTACCCTATGATTTTTTTTAAGAATTGTTTTTTACTTCTTTTGTTTAAATAATTAAAAAAAATGGCGAAGGCGCTAAAAATATATATATTTTTAAGAAAGTTATCTCCCAAGCAACAAAATAGGTAAAAAAGTAGTCAAAAAGTCTAATTATCAATTGATTAGACTTTTTGTCCACTTTTTGACCTATTTTGTTGCTTGGGCTATCTGTCGTTAAAATCAAATGGTCAGGAACGACAGAAAGATAACTTGTCTTTTACCGTAGGTTGACAAATTACTTCCTTTGTATATTATATTTAAAGATTGGACACCCCGTATAATACTTTAAATTGCCTTGTGGTAATTCAACTCAAAGCTGGCGGTTTTAACTAAATAATAGGAATTTAAATTACTTATAAAAATTATGATACAAGTGTAGAAAAATTGCTGTTATCATTTATACAGGATGTTCAGCAAAAAGAAAATGAATATTTTATAGCATGTAGAATATTTTATAGTGCTGGCTATAAAATATTGACAATTATTTCCAACATTACGGTCTACTCTAGACCGCCTGGAAAATATTATTTCTTTAATGTTAGGTACCTACCAATTAAGAAAAACAAATCTAAAAAATATACGTGATGTTTTCTTTAAAAAACATAAGTTATATTTGTAACGTTTATATTTTATGTTCTTCTTTTTTTCTTTTTTTCTATTTAGGGGGGTGTCGCCCAGCGTAATATAGTGGGATAAGGGAGGGTAAAAATGGCCAAAAATAGCGTGATGTAATTAAACTAAAGTTCCTTTTTGTAAAAGTCGAGGTCAAAAAATTACTTACCTCTCTTTGCGCTATTTGCATCCTACATAAAGCTTGTCTTTCCTCTTCCCTTCTTTGTTCTTCAATCAGTCTCAACCTCTCCTTTTTCAATGACCGAAATTTTCTGTAAATTACAAGAAGCAGTAAAGCAATAGCCATTGCCAATACAATTCCTATAAAATACCATAACAACGAATCTTGTATTGGACTGATGTAGTTTGGTGGAGGGTCCCATTTTAGTCTACAAACTTCATACCACGTTTTTCCCTCCGCCGTTTCGGGTTGGTCGCATATTAAATTCATCAAACTCATGTGCGATTGTATTAAATATTTGTACATGTCCCCGAGATCATCACAAATACATTTCCATGGGTTGTTTGTGATGTCTAGGTGTTCCAAAGTAGGTAAATATTTTGGAGAGATTTTCATTAGGTTATTGTTAGCCATGTTTAAAGATCTTAAATTTTTAACACCTCTAAAAGTTTTATTGTTAATACTTTTTATTGAACAAGAGCTTATATCTAAGAGTTTTAGCGTTGGTATATTTAGAGATAATTGGTTAATGAAATTCTTTCTTGCTGTTAACTCTTCTAGTGGACTTAAAGTGTATATTACTAAATTTTCAAGTTCATTGTAGCTGACGTCCAACTTCTGAAGAGTTGTTAAGTGCGATAAAAAGTCCAAATTATTGATATAATTTCTAGACAAATTTAAAACCTCTATTGATTTTAATTTGAACAAATTAAAATTTTTGAGTTTATTGTAAGACAAGTCTAACTCCTTGATAGTATCGAACATGTAATCGTCTTTTGTGCTGATTTTTGTAAGAAGATTGTAAGATAAGTTTAATTTTTCTAAATTAGAAAAATAACTTCTTGACTCTAATATGCCTATGGTATTACCATATAAATTTAATTCATTTAAACGATGTAAATTTCCATATGGTATAAACTCCAAATTACAATTAGTTAAATCTATATTTTTTAAGTTTGGTGCATATAAAGTTAAATTTCTCAACTCTTTGTTACTATTCAATGATAAAGTTATAAGATTTGTATTGAAAAATACATACGGACTTATATGCTTTATATGTGAGTTACTTAGATCGATATGCTCCAAGAATCTTGAAGATATGTTGGTGCTTAAAACTGAAATGTAGTTATAAGATAATTCCAATCTTTTCAGTTTTGAATTTGGAATGAAATCGTTTATTGTTAGTATGGAACAATTATTTAAAATTAATGTTTCTAGAGATGGTATTTTTAATGAACTTGGGATCGTTTTCAACGGATTTCCAGATAAATCCAAATGAGACAAAAAATTTGTTGATTTGAATGCTGTTGTTCGAATATCGATCCAGTCGTGGAACTCATTGTAAGACAAATCAATATATTCTAAATCTTTCAAGGCGTAAAAGAAATCATAGTCGATTGTCGATATTTTGTTGTGGCTCAGATTTAGAATTTTTAGATCTTTAAGTTCGGATATTTTTGGCGATATTATTTCTAAATCGTTGTAGGATAGATCTAGCGATTTTACCTAAAACATAAATATATTATATTAAGTAGTGTTTTTAAGCTTAAAAATGTTCTTTTTTTTTTATTTAAAATAAAACAATTTTACGTTTAAAAGGTTATGCATTTATTTTTTTCTAAAATAAAACAATAGGGTCATTTTAAGTTAAGGAGAAAGATACAAATTTTAGTAAATTTAGTTTAGTTATATCAGTTTAGATATCATAGTTTTTTAGTTATAATTATAATTATTAATGTATTCATATTTGAACTTTTTAAAAGGGAGGTAATTTTATAAAACATAACATAAATATTAATTTAAAAAATCGACTTATTATTAAAAATCATTTTTAAAAGTGTGATGCATATTATAAACATAATAAATTTTACTTGTGTTTAAAAATCGGAATGTTTAATAGTGTACCATAATGACACGCCCTATTTGTTTATTTATTGCAGTATAAAGTAATATCTAAACAAAACAATAGTTAATAAATATCTAATAATAAAGATATGAGTACTTACGTTAGGGTCAATTCTTTCAGGTAGGTCATTATAATGTCGATTGGCACAATTTGTAATCACCCGTTCACAAACACAATAAGTTGGGCACGAAAATTGAAAATAATTTCCATTTATATCAATCACTATATCCAATATTAATAAAAAATAAAAATAATTCATTTTCACTTGTTTTGTACATAACGAGGCATTATGCCGTTGCTATTTTTTTTTCGTTATGTATGTAATCATACTCACCTATTTTGATAAGATGATACCTGTTGATAATATTGTTGACTAGATAAGAGATATACCTATATGTGTACTTGTAACAACAAAGGACCTTTTTGGAGGTTCAGCAACATACTTAAAGCGCAGGAATTAAACTATTTAGAAAAATCCATGGATTTTTTTATTGCAATCAAATAAGTTCCATCTACATCTATTCTTGTAATAGGTACCGTCAATCGGGGTTATTTGAGTCACTGGGAGCAAATGAATCAAAAGATCATTCTCCATAAATTTCTCGTGCAGGTTGGAAGCCAGAAACCAGACCACTGCCGCGGAAGTCGAAAAATTGTTAGGGGGACAGGCTGCCCCCTTGCCCCCTTACATCTTCCCTCCACCTGTAACAAGGCTCTTACTGTCGTAAGTACATATATGTTTTAGTATAAAAGTACATTATAAACAGGATAACATAATCTGAGCGTTAAAAACACAAATAAGGCTGTAAAATTAAATCAAGTTTCAGATTATAAAAAGTCATAGAATATCGCGAAATACACACTGTAGGTATTATGCAATACTGTCCCTTTGAAATAAATCCTAGCTGGGAACTCGAGGTACCTAATAAAACTTTGTTTCTATTTCAAATTTAAATTCCTTAACTCGGAGCGCCTTTAGTTATAGATATTTTTGCTCACACTAGTTTTTCTATACTGTAATTAAAATAAATGTTGGTTTACTCAATATTTAGCACTAAATTAAACATTTGACTAATAAAATGTCAGATTTATTTGTTATCCGACTACACTGTAAAAAAAGTGTGTAAATTTACATGCGAAATCAGAGGTAATATGTTGCCAAGCAGGTTCACGTATAATTTACGAGATTTAACTTGTAATTTTACAATTTTATAGGAATATTACGTACATGTACATGTAATATTTCTATAAAATTGTAAAATTACAAGTTAAATCTCGTAAATTTTACGTGTCTCTGCTTGGCAACATATTACCTCTAGTTTAGCATGTAAATTTACTATTTTTGTAGTGTAATTTATTGATAGTTAAGTTAGTATTAATTGTTGAGTAAACCTACCTCAAAACAAAATAAAAATCTGTTTGGTATTTGTTTTTGCTCATATTTTTTTGGTCAATTTTTTGCTTAATTTTTTTTCAATTTTTTTTGTCTAAATTTTTGTTTTTTTTTTGTAATTTTTGTTGCAAAATTATTTGTGATCAAATTTTTGTGAGATTTCACGCTCTAGTATTGTTTATAGCATAATAAATACCTACCCGAGAACCTAACATTAAAATTTATATCTTACCACAGATAGCCGTTAGTATGCAACTTATTATACATTTATATTAAGACATAATTAAGTTATTAAGTGTATTACTTAATTTCTTTTAAGTTAAAATAATTCATTTAGCGGTATTAGCTATATGTCGAAACTCAATGAAGGGTTGTAATTTAGGGTTACTTAGGGGATAAATACCGGGAACTTCTGAACCGATTAAAAAAAAATAAAACTTTGTTATAACCAGAATTAAAGAAACTTTTTAATAATTTATTACATGTCACACATTCCTGTTTAAGATTTTCGAACTGGTAGCTCCTGAGTAGTGGGGGTAGTTACGTCAGTCCTTGGTTACATGTCAAAACATGTCCCCCTTAAAATAAAAGTTGACCTGTCTCGGCGTTTTTTCGAAAAGTCATTAGTTTCGATTTTATCCAAGGGGAAAATTTTCGTTGGATCACCCGGTATATAAATCTTATATTTAGAAAAAAGTCCTTAAAAATTATATATTTTATACGGAGTCTCTAAGTTGGTGACTCTAAATTTGATACTTTTATAATGTGATGTAAAAAAACTAAATTATTTTACCAATTCAATTCCTTAAAAAAGCCTTTCCCAGGTTTATTAAAACACAATGAAAAGCAAAAAAAAACTAAAATTCTTTATATGGCGTGTAAGAAAGTGTAATAGCCATACAAATTTACACTTTCTAAAGATTATCGCTTTAAATTTTATTGTTATTGTACAAATTCAGCAAGGTGTAAAATAAATGACATTACCTTTATTAGTTGTTATTGTTTTTATTAAAAAAACTATACATTGCCAACAGAATTTGTAAATTGATTTTTTTTTGTAAACAGTAAACCATCAAAAACAAGCAGTCTTGACCGAGTGAGGATACAAAAATTACTTTTATAGGTTGGTGACAAAAACAGATGAAAATTATTAGAAATTTCTAAAAGCTTAAATTCTTATTAATGTGTATGTTTTGTGTGTGATTTTGGGCTGTTTGATTTTGTATCAGTTAAGTTCAAGGTGCTCGGCTGGCAGGTTGAAGGCATTTATACACTGGAGTGAAGTGTATTTTGGCTTTTTCAAATTTGGTGAAGGAGCCATCTGATTATAATTCAAATATTTTTAACACACTGTATGTTGAGATAAAGGTATGATATACGATTTTTATCAAAAGAGGAGAAATACCAATATAGAATATTAGATATTATCTGTTTATAAATAATAGATTATTTTTTTATGGTCGAGGCAATTTGCAGTATTTCAGTATCAGCAAATTGTAAATTCAAAAAATCCCATATTGACCAGACAGTTAAAGCTTGGACCTTTTTTTTCTTAATGCCGATGTCATTCAGTCATCTGGATAATGTGGAAATTCAATTTTCATCACTTGGTTCAATCCAATATTTTACATTTGAAGTGGGTAGCTTACGATAGATAAGGGTATTACAATATTTTTCCCGATTTTTATCCCGAAACACGAATGTTGGGATTTACAATAATTTATATTTTTTATTGACTAAAGCCAATAAAATCCCACAAACTAATCAAAATTACTTCTCTACAGGCTAGCTAGCTAATAAATTCAGGGGCAGTTGTATACACATTCGAGGGGGTCATCCATACCTACAAGGTTCACATATTTTGTCCAAAAGTTATTCAAATTTTGACTAAATTATGAACCGACGGGGCTATGTTTATCATAAGCGGGGAGACCCGGGTGCCGCTGAAATCATAACAGAAGGGACCGGGTCCCCTTGGAATATTGTCTATACTTTTAATTATAAAAGCTTCACAGTTTTGAAATATAGTTTGTCTTTTTTTCATTTAACAAAAATTTATAACTTTTATGTATTTTTTTTACTTCAAGAAATCCCCCCTCCCCCCTGTAATGGAATAATTAGAGAACGGTTAATACAAAATGATTATTCCTATTTAATCGTTTAATATTTTCTTTAGATTATGACTATCAGAAGTTAGTAATGGTAAAGCTTCAAAGCTGTTAAAGTAAAATTTGACACTTTTAAATGACATGTTAAGTTTACGCTCCCTCGGAGATACTCAACAAAAAATTTAGAGATTTATACTTGGTGGATGATAAAACGTCGCGTATGTGGATAAATAGAAAGTAGCATTGTTTTATATATAAAGGGTGGGATTAGACTTTATATGGGTAAATATCAAAATTTATATTTTTGACATTGTAATTTACAATAAAATCCTAGTTGGCTTGGAAAAGTTAAAAAAGTTTTTATTCCATTTTTTTTTAGTAAAGAACGCAATGACTTGATAAGAGGGGCTGAATTTTATGAAAAGGTATTTCTGCCTTTTTGTCATATCGGTACCTTAGTAACTGCCCAGCTTTAAACTTTTATCTCGAAAATTACTTCACAGTGAGAAATGATTACTAAAGAGAAGTACGTAATATTCATATCAAGTGGCTCAGAGTTTTGTATATCCGCAAGCATATAATCTTTTTAAATTAATGAATACATTTTTTAAATTTTTGTTATACATTTTCTCGAGAACTACTGAACCGACTTAAAAAAATAAACCCTTGTTATAACCAGAATTAAAAAACCTTTTCAATATTGTATTACTTGACCTACATTCCCATTTAAGATTTTCGAACTGGTAGCTCCTGAGTGGTGGGGGTAGTTACGTCAATTATTGGTTACATGTCAAACGATGTCTACCTTAAAACAAAAATTGACCTGTCTCGGCGTTTTTTCGAAAACTCATTAGTTTCGATTTTATCCAAGATTAAAGTTTTCGTTGGATGACCCGGTTGGATCACCCGGTATGTATATATATATATATATATATATATGTGATGTCGGAAGGCCAACTATGTTATTTTTGAATATGCATAAATGCATATGCTAGTTACAGCATTACCAAATTTGGTTTTAAGCATTTGTCAAAGAAATAAAACTTCTATGATATCTACCCGGACATGAAAAGAATGATGATTATATTGAATATCCATCTATATCATCCGTTTCGCTTTTGTTTTGATCAGTGTCAACCCTAGGGAAAGGTTTGCGTGCGAGGGGAAGCTGCACCGATCTCGATTTTCATATCATAGTACAAGCACGTGTTATCTGTTGTTTTCCTGTTTTATCTGTTGCTTGATCTCTGGTGGTGAAGTGGGATGATGTAGTCTGAAAGTTTTACTAAAACTTCTTACAGACATTCTCAGGATTTATTGTGAGCTTTTTACCACTGTACAAACACAGGGATTTTGGCGAAAGGAGGATATCGGGTTTTGGGCCACACGCCGTCGTTCATAATATTTTGCACATACACGGGTCTTTGAAAAAGACCAAATTTTTAACTCCCAAACCATTCAAGAACACCTCCCGAATAGGAATAAGAAAAAAAAACAATCTGACAACAGGACTTACATTATTAAGTAAAGCACCTAGTCATTTTTGACATAAAAAATAACCTATGTGTCAGTTAATTGTTAGAATAAAATAATTTTATAGAAATATAAACTGATTTAAAGAATTTATTATGTATTATACTACATATGTACAGTATACAAGATAAATCATTTATTTAATAAGGAAGAAATTCACTGACCAAATAAATTAGATCAAAATAGATCACAGATTATAAAGAAAGTCCATGAAATGATTAACAATTACTTCTAAATAAACAGTTTAAATTGATTAATTCTCCATTTCTTATCATTTTAAACCTAAAAACAAACACTTTTAATGTGGCCCTCATAAAACGATATCCTCCTTTTGTAGATGTCGACAGCTTTGTCCGCAATATGGCTCCATTTTTTTTGTGGAAATGGAAATATTGTTTTTAAACACTTCTTTGAACTTAAAGAACTTCAAACAAGTTCATATAAAATTTGAGCATTGCTTGCTTGTTGATGATTAAATTTACCAATCATATTGTTCAAAATTAATTATTTTTTTAATTAACAATTCACTAAAAAATCAAGCATTTAACGAAATATACTGGCATTAAAACGTTCAAATTCTTCTTTTAATCTTTAAATGCTTGAATATTTTTTTTGTGTACAAGAATAGGCCTGAATGACTAAAAAGCGTATGATAACGACTATTTGATCGAACGTAAGTATCGGATATGGTTGAGAGCTGGATAAAGTAAAGTTTGTCTTGAGGTATTATCTGTGTATGACCGGATAGAAGCGAATATGTGATAGGGCTGTCCAGGTTCAAAATTTTTAAGAAATTTCTTAGCTTATAGAATTATAATTCTATAACTTATATAATTGCAATCAATCATTTTTGACTAATTTGCGGGTTGTTGAATTTGAATCTGAATTGTATTTACCCAGATTGACTGTAGTTTTTGAGAAAATGTATAGTATCAATTGGATACTCTTAAACTTTAAACTAGGGGTCTTTGTGGTATCTAGCTATTGCCAAGGAGAATGGGTTTATTGTGCAATTTTTGCTCTTAGGGAAAATGGAATTTATTTTAATAAAAATCCTCGCACTTTGCCCAAAGAAACGATCAGTTCTTGGTATGAATTCTACATTCTCCTGGAGATTGGGTTTTCCGACAAGGAGCAACCTACTCTGTAATTGATCAGCGCCAAATTATTTTACACAAGAGCACACCTAATTATTTTGGTTGGTACTTTACATAAACTGATATTACTTTTATTTGGCGTATATCAAAAGCATTTTTGAGTAAATACCATATGCATTTGGTTTAAGGAATATGTTTTTTTAGTGTGCTAATATTTCGGATTTTGTAGGGCTAATATTTAAAAATCTTGGACACCCCTAATGCTGGGGATTAGACAAGGACGGGGAAACATCATCCCTAGGGAATATAAAGCTAAAAGGAAAGTCAAACCTGTTTGAGGTGAGCTGTCCTTAATTGGCCTTCTTCTACTTATACTGGGCATGTCCACAGTTACAGGTGGGACACTGTCCCAGGGACAGTGATACACCATTACCCTTCCATAAAGTACTGTGATATAAAAAAAAAGTTTTTGCTTATATCATCTTATTTTTTGCTGAAAAGTCGAGAAAAATCAAAATAAGCAACAACACAAATGATCTGTCGACTGTCGGTCTGATTGCCTGTCTGTATCCACAATAACTTAAGAACACTTTGAGCTAGCGACTTGAAATTTGGTACGCAGATGTATTTTTATAGTATCTTGGACAAGTTCGTATTTGAGCAAAATCGGTTGGCGGGAAGACGGCAAAAGAGGGGTTAAATATTTGTTTTGGTCGTAACTTTTTTATTTTTCACAAGAGGACAAAAACTTGAAAACCACCGAAAAGGTAAATAAAAATTACATAAAAAATGTTATTACCATTGTTGCTTTGGTTGCCTTGGTTTTATTTAATTTTTCACCTTTAAGTCGCATTCTATAAAATTGTAATAAAAATATTTATTAATTTTAATATAATAGTATAGTTATTTTTATCTGTAAAAATCGAACCATTGAAAGAAAAATTCTATGGCGATATATTTAAAGAATGACCTAAAAAAGGTTACGGGTGTGATATTTTGGAAAAATAAGATAAAATTGACCAATTTTGATGAATTCTTTTCGGGAAAAACATTATAAAACTATTATTTTACTTCAAATATTATCAATTTTCTTAGCTTTTCTTTATTAAAGGACAAGTTTCCGTGTACACGCCCTTTTACTTATACTGTCTTCGTCACAGCATAAGTATTTCAATTTATTGTATACATCTTATTCTACAAGTCTTAGTGCGGTCATTCAATAAGTCAACTTAAATGGTATTAATAATCATCAATAGATCTTTAAGGTCGGCCAAAGAGAAGTTTGCTTTTAACTAATTATAACCTTCGAAGTATAAACCGAGCGGTCCACGTTGGTCAAAACTGTCAATTTTTCGATCAAAAGCAAAAATTTACACTATCTTAAAAAACAAACTTAATTGTTTAAAGAAAAAAGCCTTGAAGATATCTTATAGTTCGCATTTCATAGTATACTTTCATGATGGATAAAATACTGCGTTTTATCTCGATTTACTGCCCTAAATATAATTGCTTTGATCTCGTGTGCGTACTTTATTTTTTACACTATTAAAAAGTGGCGCCCCTATAATTTTTTGTTTATATAATACATTCATTATTATGAATGTATTTTTTTTTTAATTTGCAATAAAAATATTTTTTTCTGAAATTTTTTAGGTTTTTGTATTTTTTCCTAAAAGAATTAGGTCTATCCGAATTTTCTTTCAGCTTTTTTCGATTTTTAAAAAGTTTAACCCCCTATAAGTTTTTTGTTTTTGGAGGGATTATTTTCAAAAACAATAGGAGACTTTCTCTCATAAAACTTAATTTCGAGTCGATCGAATAATGTGTTCTTATAGTTATTATAGTTATCGTGTTATAGAAAAAATATTACATTGAGCGGACGGACGGACGGACGGACGGACGAACAGACAGACGGATAGCCGGACATTTTCAAGGTTACTTATTTGTTCATAAAACACATTTGTGTCCAAGATTTTTTTCTCTAGGATGTTTTTCGGAGATTTTGGAGGTATGATAACCAGTTGATGACATAATTGTTTCATAGCTTAACTATGTTTGTTAAAAATCATAGCTTAAATATAAAAATGTGTTTATGACGAAGTTTTTGATATATTTAAATGACAATTCGGTACAACAACAAAAAATAGTGTTAAATAGCAGTTTCGGTAGAAAATTTGTTTTTTTTCACTAGCGTGCGGCCTGATACTTAGAAGTTGTGGCAAAGGAGTTGGGGACGCCTATCTGACCACATACACACCACTATCGAAAGCGCGACGAGCATAAAATAACCCTTAATGGCCAATTAGGCGTCTTTAGCGCAGTGAATCAACGACGTAGTCGATGATTTTCCATCCGCAGATACGTTTCAGGGAAACTAATCTTTTCCGGCGTGCTCATCCCCGTCGAGCTGAGAGACGATTAACCTGTTGCGAGGCTCATCCAGATTTCAACGTTTTTTGCACGTGGAAACATATCAGTAATATTTTATTCCCGCTATATTTTATTTATGTCTTTTAAAAAGTACATTTAAATTAGGTTATTTCCAAATCGCCAGATTTTGGATCCAGTTCCTTTGGGTGCTAGAATATCCAAAAGCTGTGGAAATGAGGTACCCCAAAAATCTATTTTTATCTAACCGACTAACTAAATAACTAACCGCCTGTGGAATTCGTATTACATAATTACTTAAAGCGGCATTAATACTCCTTAAAAAAAGCAACCCTGCAACTGACTATGAATGTGCCGATTTCAAAAAAGAACTTCATCAGGACTGCAGTGTTTTTTGCAAAATCCTTTTTGTGCGAAACGTCACATATGCATAGGTGTAAACTGGTTTCTTCCCAAGTAACAGTAGCTATAAAGTATATCGCTCTTTCGCAGCAAAATTACATCCATATGGCTGTTATTTTGCTGCGAAAGAGCGCTTAGAGATACTTTATAGCTACTGTGTTACTTGATTAATGGTAAGTCGGCAAAATTTTAAAAAGAGCCTGTAAAACGGCTTAAAAACAAAAGTAGGTGGCGCAGAATAGCTAAAACACAATAAATGACCATTACCCTGGCGAACAGTGGGGCCTGGTCGGCTTTTGGCGACCTTGCCTTACGGCCAGTCCGCCACTGCACATACATAAATTCAGGTTGATTAGGCTAGTCAATCAATAAAGCATGCTTATAGGTAAACTGTTTACTAGAGGAAAGTTAGGCGATCGTTTTTCGCGCCGTCTGTCGTCTCAGCTGCTCACCGGGGACGCGGCAAACTCTAAGCCGGGCTTACTACTTACGGCCCCAGCTTCACACTTGATCATATTTATGCGATGTCTGGATTATCGGTGGCTGACTACCTCTTACGCTTCCAAGACGCTTTATATCGATTTATGGGACATCTAGTACTTAAGCGTTTCTATAAATCCCTATTAGACAGTAATTAGTTTTATTAGTGACGTGAGAAGAAATTATCTTCATGTATTAGTTCTATCTAGGTGTTTGGTAGTTAATATTAAATCAAGGCACAAACAAAATTAAGTAAACTGGGTTAAGAAGGTTCTTGATTGTAAATCATATATTAATGTTGTTGAAATAGTTTCTGTGACGTGACGTAAAAGAAAACTCCATTTATTATCTCTTTTATTAGTTCCATATTCCATGGAAGATGCATCTAGGTGTTTCGTAGTTCATATTTATTCAGAGGACAAAAATGATCTCGAAGCAAGCGACATTAAGGATTGTAAAAGTGAAAAACAAGTCGTACATCAAGTCGGATAACCAGCAAATAACGGGCGTGTGATTATGTGATAGGACAACGAGGCAGATTAGGAGCGAAGCTGTTGTAACGGGCACCGCGAGCGTTGATCGCCGTGATAAACGATTATTGAGTTAAATAAACAGTCCGCGCGAAGAGGCTCGTAACTTATAAATATCTATCCTGTTTTCCTTAAAGGACTTAGTTGTGATATATAGCGGTGTAGCTATAAGGATTATACACCTACTCCTTTCTTCATAAGTTCGCGAGCTCGCGTCTCTCTCCGTCGCACATAACTCGCTATCGTCTGGTGTTACGGATATCTTAATAAGATTCATGAAAGGACGCCATATTTTATATCCTCCCTATCTAAAGTAATTCCGCGTGAGCCGCTCGCTTTTCGCTGCCGGCCGGCTGCCCCGTCGCAACATAGATAAGCCCATACACCGTGCTACATAGTGCAGGCGAATGGGGATGTTTACTGAAAATTGTTGCACTTCTTTACACAAATGTAGCCGATAAACTGAATTTATTCTCTGTAGGTCAAAAAACTGGGTTATGTTTTCTACTTACCTCGACGTTTTAGACTTGTATGAGTCTGTCTTCCTGTCTGTCAACTAGCCATCGGCAAACGGTGTTTTGTATTTTATTTATGTAAATGGGGAGAGCGGAAAACTATACAATAACAATACAATAATTAACTTTATTTCATAAAATTTACATATTTCATATCTAACCTAGGTCTATCTATTAAAGCATTTAAAAACTATTAAAAAAGTATACAAAAATAACGGTATTAAAATTAATTTTATCAAATTTAAATTTTCTTCTTTAAAATAAAGGGGAATATAATGAGTGATAATATGCAAGCGTTTAAAGTTAAGTTCTGTCAATATAACTTATTTTTAAATCTTAGAATTAAAAGTTGAATTGAAGTTTTTACTCACGTATCCAAAACCACCTCTTGCTTACCCATCCCCTTGAAACCACCCCCACTTATAATACATGGTTAATTTCAGAATAAAATGTACTTTTATATTCTTTGATAAAAATGGGGGGGTGCTATTTGAAAAACAGAAGTTGGGGGTAGTTTCCAAGGGATGCGTAAGCAAGGGGTGGTTTTGGATACGTGAATAAAAACTTCAATGGCTCCCATTTAACGTTGTTTTTGCAAAAAATTCTATCTTTTCAAATAACGGAGATATAGCTTGGCAAGAACCTGGTGGAACACCCGGTATTTCATGTCTTGTAGTAAAATTTTCACCTACTTCCCCTAGATCGTGTAATTTGGCACAATGGTGTTTTCTGGATATTAATAATAAATAACCAATCAATTTTATGATAATAATATAAATATATTTAAAGTTTTGGCGAAGGCGCAAACACGTCTTAAAGTTTCTTTCTTGACTCATAGATCTTATTCCCAATAAGGCTTTTAAATATTTATTCCTAAATCTACAGGAACTATTATCAAACATTTAGGAATGATTGCTATACGTTTAAGCAACCGTTGCTATATCACATCAAGTCATATTTTGCGTGAATTTGGGGATTTACTTTTAAGATGAATTTCCAATGTCATACTTTTCATTTATACTTAAAGCCGAAGTAAAAAATCTCACTTTCCCCTTGCTCTAACTGCAGACCCCCGTGCATTTTGCCTCAGTTTTGAAAAATTTCTTACCTTCAAGATGAAGATTGTAAAAAGAATTGCAGCGATTCTCTTGATACTTCCAGTAAAAAAATTGAATCATAGGTTATATTTTCATCTGCAAGGTTATTGCTAAGATTAAGTGAGCAAATACGTTCTTTTTGTTCTTATTTGTGTAAGATAAGAACATTGGCTTACATCACCTCAAAATTACAAATAAAAGAAAAGTCCTTAAATGGCGTAGTTCATTCTCTTGTAAAATTATCTGGAAAATTTGACCGGATTTGGCATAATTCGCCTGAACTAACAGCCTTAATGCATGCCCTCCTGGGCGGCAGGCACGGAGACGGCAGCGGCGACTGTTCTACTTTTCCAGGCGAAGGCACAAAACGGCCGCTCCAGCGGTCTCCATCTAATGATGTCTTATGCCTCATAGTAGTGCCATGGTGTGTTATAGCAGATTTCGTCTAGATATATCATAATAAGTCCTAGCTAACTGCAGCAGCGTTCAGAGCTCGCGCGCTGCTGTGCAAGCCAACAATATAATTCCAAGAATGCCGTAAATCTCAACCTTTAGGAGTGTGCTGCACAGAGAAAAAAATTGTAAAAACTGATGCCAACTTTTAAGTAACGTAAATTTTCCAGAACATACTGTGTAAATTTTCACTATATCATGCTACACAGAGAAAAAATATGTAAATATTAAAGCCAGCCTTTAGTTATATACATTTTCCAGAAGATATTGGTATAATTTTATAATAAATCGTGTAAAATTAAATTTTACAGACTATACCATGTTACTTCATCATTTCTAATGGGATTTGTCTTGATATGTCTGTAAATATTACATAACTTAACGTTTTTAACGTTTTATTTAGCGTATGGCATTGTTGCCGGGGATAACCACCGAAGTGTGTAGTTCCGGCGCCTTTTGAATCTGTAACCCTGTTTTGGGTAGTTAGTAGCGATGCCTACTAACCCAGGGGGGCCGACGGCTTTGTGTGTCCTCCAAAGCACTTGGTTACGCTGGAATTTTTATTTTAACCTCGGAACTCTTTGTTACAAGACCAAATTATTCGATATTATGTAAAAATTAAAAATACACTAATAAGTTATGTGGAATTTTGCATAACTTATTATGTGAATTGTGTGACTTTTCTCTGTGTGCTGTTTGCTAAAGAGAAAAGTGGAAACGAAGGGGATTAAAGATCAGTAATCTTATAGGATAGATGAGTTATGGCGGTATTTTCCAGTTTCGTTCCTTCCTTACCGTTCGTCTTCGCAAAAATCCTCCATGTTTTCCGAGAAATTGCCATTTAATTGTACGAGATTACGACTACAAAATTAATTAAGATTCTATAGGCTATGCATCTTACCACTGCGACAAGTTCGGGTCTCCAGGTGCGGGATTTTCTGCATTTCCCACTCCCACATCTCCCACGTCGATATCGCGCCGATACCGTTCCGTCACGTCCCGTCACTCTTTTTCTGTCCATCCCGATGCCAGCTAACAATATGTAATCCATCCACTACTAAAACTATTACCATTATGCAGGTAGAAACAGGAGCGGTCATGTGGACCCCATTCGATATACCTCTGATATTCGCCCATTTTTCTTGATGGATTCGGATTAGAAAATGTTAAAAAGAACTGGCGCGCAAAACTTATATACTAGTGTAAACCGTCCCACATCACTCGCCAAGTACGTCGAATATTGACAAATGACAAGAAATCACAGTCGGCCAAAGCAAGTGCGCACCTAATACTCACTTTATCATGTACATACATGCAGTTGCTTTACTATACTTGACCTAATATTCGTCGTACTTGGCGAGTGGTGTGGGCCAGGTTTATTTGTCGAGAAAGATTGAATATTTTTATAATTTTGATTAAAATTTAAAACGCCTTTATTAAGCAATTGTTGCATAAAAAAGAAACATATAATTCTAAAAATACAATAAAATATAATGGTAAAATATAGAGAAATGCAAAGTTCTTAGGGAACTCAGATAACGTCCTAGGAGCATATAAAGCTCACATACAAAATGAAATATGCTTGTCTTTGGCATGGTTTCTACTCGCGGAAGCTGATATATGCAGTAGAATATTATTTCCCAGTAAGGTTAAACTTAGCGTGTACTTTCGCCAGAAAATGCTCTTTGTTCTGGGTATAGAACGGGGAAATTTATACTAAAACCATTTTTTTTTTGGACGAAGGCGTTGCAAAAGTCATCTTCGTCCCGCTGAAACACTTTTGCACACTTTATTTAATGTCAATAACTTGACAGATAACAACATAACCTCAAAAACAATTCGACATAATTTTTATTCTCAATTTTAGCTCAATATTTTAATTGTTATTTGTGTGCGTCCAAAGTACAAGAGTTGCTTAAAGGCAAGTCCATAAAATAATTAGTTTTAGCAATAACGCACACAAGGTGCTTTTAGGGTAATTGTAGTAACTGTCAAGTATTTAAACACTATACAATACAGAACAATAATTGTACACACCGAAAATATTATTGGAGTGTAAATATTGTAATATTATTTGTAAATACATATTTTTTATTTATATCGCGACATTTGGTATTTAGTACTGTACTTGTGATATTAAATAATGCTATGTCAGTATTGCTTACGGTGTCTTGTCACAGCAACTATCGCCGCCACTACTTATTTGCTGACCTGCATTTCTTCGTATCTCCTACCTTGCCTTGCAATCCAGACGTGTCGTGCATTCTGGCCTTGTTACAAAAGTAACAATTTTGCCTAAAATGTAACCGACAAACAAGGTTCGTTTTGGGAGTGAGTACAGATATCTTATGCTATATTTAATGGTTATTGCCGATTGTGCCGCGCCGTATATACCAGATTAATGCTGATACTGAATAAAATATTATCGTGCTTTATGTTTAGGGTAAACATTTTTACGGCCTACTAAAAGATCAACACTAATAAAAGATTTACTTATGTATATATTCTTACAACCTGTTAACAAAATACTGGCTATATAAGTACACGTGGAAAGCGTGGACTGATGACCAAGAGAATTTGCTGTTAAAAATTTTAAAATAAAAAAGTAAACAAAATATACAAAAAAACATAGAATATTGAGTTACCAAAAGTTTAGTTTGTAAAATTATGAAGATTTTTCAAAATAAAATCGGCGAATTAAATTGTTATCATCGTCAAAAAGTAATTGGATGAGTTCTGACGGTTTGGCTAAAATATTTTGTGTTATCAGAGTATAAATAAGTAAAAAGAAATCATCAGTTGAATAAAATAAATAGAATGAAAGAAAAGGAATAATAAGAAAGATATCTGTTATTTGGTGTTCACCGTTGTATAGAGAGTTGTCGTAAGTTAGAGATATCTGATAACCCATCCTCGAAGCTTTATTAAAATAAAACAAGCCGTGAAGATATGTAATGCTTCACATTCCGTAGTGTATACTCTTTTTAGAAGGTATAGAATGTGCCTAATTATTCTATGAAAAAGTATCTTCACATTCAAAATTGACTACACTTCTTTAAATATAATTTTGATGATCCTTTTGATGATATCCATTTTTGTACAAGGGGAACACTGTACAAGCCACTAAATTAAACAGTCAAGAAATCTCGACTTGATCAAGAGTCTTGATCAAGAGTCTTGACGACTCTCATATTGTCTTTTAAGATACTGCTCAGCTGCCCTATTAGACATAACTCAAGCCTTCGATAAAGTCTGACATCCTGGCTTATTTTACAAATTAAAAAAAATACTACTAAATCATTTTTATCTGCTACTTAATTCATATCTCTCTGACAGACATTTTCTAGTTAAATACCAAACAGAGTACTCAGATCTATACGAAATAAAATCAGGAGTACCACAAGGTAGTGCTCTAGGACCAAATATATATACATATATATAGTCTTGATTTTTTAAATTAAACTCTTGTCTTAATTTTTTCTCAAAATCAAGACAAAAAAAGAAATCTTGATTTTTTCATTTTTGTGGAACCCTAAGATTCGAAATTTTGTTTTATTGGGTATTCGAATGACCTTGAAGGGAAAAATGAGTGAAGGCAGACAAAGTGAGATGACAGCCTCCTACCCAATTGCGTAGTGTACATTATACTTTTTTAACTGATGAGTGCGGAGAGTAGAATAAGACGAAATGTATCGTTATCACTGATTGCGAACGAAGCGACCACTTTGGCAGCTTTCATTTTTGAAAATTAATTTCCTGTCAAATGTATTCTTTAAAAAAAGGGCGATGCCAGACACATTGCATTTTAGCCAACACGGTTTACTTGAATTGGATTCAGCTTACATTCTGCTTATTTTTTATTAATTTTTCTTTCAATAATTTTAGGAACAAACGAAAAACCAGCCGTAAAGATATACTGTTAAACTTAAATATACTTAGTTTTTATGTTTAAAAATTATTGGAATATTTAGAAAGATTTTTTTTTAATTTTTTCCTCATAATTTATGGATGATAACTTATCTTTTATTTCTCAATGATTTATATACAAAAAGCTAAATCGCGTAAAGAAAATCTGTCGGTCTGTCTGTTTGTCTGTCTGTTCCGAAAAATTTGTGAAGACAATAACTGGAGTAAGATTAAGGCTAAAGACTTCAAATTTGGAACAAAGGTTTATTATGTAAAGTACTCGGCTGGTATTGTATTTGGTAAAAAAGAATTTCTTTTTGTAAAAAAGGACGGTTGAGCCACTAAGCAATATTTGTACATGTAGTAGTTCACTTTCTTTTCATTTATATTACTATAGGGGGAAGTATTATTTTGGTGGAACCAAATTCCAGCCCACCTTGCTAACCTCGCATATTGTTTGCTCTCAGAGCTAATAAGAAAAACTGTAACTGCCTTTTTAAAAGAAGCAGGGATGACTATCAACAGTATATCTGTGGCGAAAATTTAATTAAAATTCAATCAGAAAATAACGCTCCGACATTTATCAGAGTCTTATCTCTGTTGTAGCTGTGCCTAAGAAAAACATTTTAAATAGTAAATTGTCAGTATCACTTCTGCCGTCAATAAAAAGGACATTCTTATGCAACAAAACACTGTCGAATGTCCAGACGGCGGACAATGTCCTTTGGACATTAAACCAATAATGTACAGGCGACAATCAAATTGGCGTAGCCAATTCAAGCGCTAAGTATTCTGTAGTATTAAACATGTTCGAGTCTATTCTCATTAATGAGCAGGGTTTGGCCGGCCAGATCGCGGCTGCCGCGACCGCTTGCTATCACAGAACCACGATGCTTGCTCGCCGTATCGAATAGTTGTGACTAGTTTCAGTACGATTATGGAGTTATTTTTGAGGTATTTATACTATAATAACATTGTAAGCAATTAACTATAACTCGAAGCATGCAGTTCCATGAGACAGTAAAGCCCTAGATAAGTAATTTAATGTGGCTTTCAACGTGTTAAATAAGTTTATTTAAAAAAGTTACACATATACTTTTATCTTAAATAAATATATTTAATTAATATTGAAGATACAGTGTTTGTGTTATACATTCTACCTAAATGTTATTATGTTGGTTTTTAGATAAACAAAAAATATTACTTTTTTTCAGTATGATAAAGAGTCACATTTAGCGCAAGAATAAGGCATTGTTGTCGGGTTTACGATAACAAATAATTCCTGACGAATTTTTATTTTTTTTTCATTTTGTTCTTTATTAATAAATAAACTTGGTCCACACTTTTTTATAATTTCTTTTCGTCATTTTTTTAAACAAAATTTGTTTTTCTCATTTAGCCCAAAACTCTCATTTAAAACAATATCCCTCTTTATTTAAAAAAGTGTACTATACGTATATTCTTTATGTTCCTTGTTGTATAAGGGTAAACCAAATTATGAGTATTAAATGGAACAAGTAAAGAAGATAAAACTGTCTTGTGGACGATGGGTCCTGCTCATTTGCTTGCAAACACTCATTTCATTCCATATTTATCATATTTCATGTCCGTAATTACCACCCGCTCAGTTTTCACCTAATTTAAAATTAATTAACCATCAGATATCATTTTTATTAAATTACTTCTTCTAAAAATTTGTTTTTAGGGAGCTTAATAATTAGTTCTTTATTGAAAAACATTCTGAAATGTACCTAAAAGCTTATGCAGGGGAAACACAACAGGGTAAACTTATCACATACACACGTAACTAGGTACATATATAATCAATTTTAATGTATGCGCAAATATATGTTATATTCATTTTTTAATTGTAGTTTAGTTTAGTTTAGTTTATTTATCCTTAATGACCATACATGCAACTTGTACATTGTCATGGGCACAAGAGTACATTTGACATAGGACAAGTCAAAACAAATACATGGATTTCCTTAAAATAAATACAATGCGTACTTATAATAACTATTTAGATACTCTGACATACTATAGAAACTTTTATTTATCATAAAATCTCGTAGTCCAAACCAACTCCCCTAACGCCCCCCAATTGGAAAAAAATATTAAACACTCTTCTAGAATAGCTAGAATCTTAAAATTTGGTATGCGAATGGGGTGTCTCCCCATGACCTCGAAAAAAATTCAAAATTTGACCTCTGATACCCCCAAACCCCATAAAATGCATAAAATAAAATTGAAGAAAAATAAAAGTTTAAATTTAAAACAATATTTAAAAATTGACCCCTTAACTCCTTAATTTGGGGAATTTAGTTAATTTTTAAATAATTCGTGCGAAGAACGAGTTTTGCGGCTAGTTTAAAATAAAAAGAGGGTCATTTAAAAAATCACCCCGTACAATATAATTCTTTTATTGTACGATTTTTGGTTTAGTTTCACTTAATGTGAATCCGAGTATATATTTAAGCTCACCCCATCTATTCATTTGATATGATCCCATCTCTTCATTTACATAAAATCATTCAAGTTTAAACGGGGGATATTTTTGTTCCGTGTCGAGGGATTAATTTGCACCTCCAAGGTGTTTACGCCGTTTTAAACATAGTGAATAGTGTTGGAGCATTGTATATTCTCAGCTCAAGTCGTAATATTATTGATGCATATGAAGCAACTGTTTTGCTTTCCATACGGCTATATTTGCATCAGTGTACTTTCAAGGTATGCTGTGGATTATGAGTTTTGTATTTTATAATTCCCTACTATTCAAACAAAAGAAAACGTTAGTGTATGCGGTACATCTACGAGACAGTAAATGTATTTTAACATTAATAATACTTGTTAAATATGTCTACAGATCTTTTCAAATTTTATTAAACACGTGCAAGTGGAAAGTACACTAAGAATTTGTTCCCGTCCCAACTAACACGCTTAGATTTTACAGCTTAAATTGGCTGTACCTCGCATTTTTCAACCAGCATTTAGCTTTATTTCGGTAATTTAATTTGCTGTATTTAAGTTATTTTATTTAGCTATTGTTAATACTTCACATCCACTATAATAGCTATAATTTACTCGACGCAGCCAATAAATAGTACAAAATAAAACCACAGCTATTATTGTTCTTTTTTATATACTTTAAAACTATCTTAAAACAATTAAAAATTATAGAAATGTAATGTATTTTAAAACCGCTTATTGCCTACCTCTATCTAGCGGCGACCTCTTATTGTCAAAATGGTTATCCATCCGGCGGTAAATAGCGGAACTAATTCATTACAGAAGTCTGTAACCTAAAATAGTATATTTCACACAGGATGCTTGCCCTACTCACAGCCTATAGAGCCGGCTAATAGATGGCCATTATGTAATAGCTTCGCCATTCTTTTTTGCTTTGGGAACGTTCAAGTATTACGTAACGCAAATTTTGATGATTACAGGGGGTAACGCTATTTTCCTATAACAAAATTTTGTTTTTGTAAGATACGTATTCAACTTCAATCAAGCAAAACATTTGATTTGAGTACTTAATGTTCTTGCGTGTATACAAACTTTTGATATGCTTAATCTGTGCATAACGTACTTCTTTTAAGTGATCATTTATCTGTGTGTCGCAAAATCCATATTGCTGAAAAAGTAACAGATAAGCAGACGGAGAATAAAATTATACTTACGCCAAGATGATCGAATCGAGAAACAAGAGTCAATTTAAATTTAAAATCATTTAGGTATTGACTTTGGATAAAGCATTTGAACCTCTTAGAAAGATTATCCGATCTAAGTGAAAAGTGCGGTTTTCATTGAATCCATTTACCAATACTTAAATAAAAGTGACGTTCCACGAAAAAAGAATCGTTGGCCCGGGGAAAAAAAGTTTTTGTATATTTATGTATGATCATGTCCGGATTTTTAACCGGTATAATACAAAATTACGCATAATTCTACAGCTTGGTTCTAAAAGGGCCAATGTCACTTTGTCAGTAGCAGCGTTTTCAAAATATTACATCAGAGTTGACGTGAAAACGCTGCTATTGCCAAAGTGACATTGCCCTTTTTAGAACCAAGTCACAGAGTTATAAAAAGATACTTCTTGGAAACAAGTGCTAATTGAACTTGAAACAAATTATTAAATTTTTTAAAATTAGTTGAATATGTCAATCAAGAATCTTTATGCTTGAAACAATTATCTTTCACAAAAACTTCAAATTAGAATATTTTTTTTTGTGTGTGGGTATTTTTGTATTTATCTGCCAGATAGCTTTAACCGTGCCATGAGAATCCGACTGTTTTCGCGTGGAATGGCATAAATGTCTACCACGCCAAATGAGACAGGCTTTACAGTAGTTACGTTTAACAAATAAGTAAGTAAACCTTAACGTCAAATAAATTAACATTTGATAAATTTTATTTACTTCAGCTAATTTATTATACTTTTCTCAGCACTAAACTACCGCCCCGTAGAAAAACAGTGCATGCGTGTGCAATAATCATATTTTCGAGAACATTTTCCTTTTTTAAACCTAATTCATTTTCATAATGGTAAAAATTACCTAAATCTGATGTGCTACTAATTTAGGTAATTTTTGCTAACTTCACGGAAAGAAATTAGTGGGCTCTGCGCTATACATTATAAGATATTTGGTAACAGTGGCAAATTATAGTGATTTAAGCTATAGATTATAAGGGACACAATAACTAATAATGTTAAAAATAAATTGGAAACGATTATATATATTACAGACACGATTATATTTATTACAGGCACTATTATAAATTTACAGAAATTTTATTATATTATAAAAATTACTAGCACGGACAATAATTAAATCTATTTAAGCTATAAATGCCATACTATTTGTTATATTTTATTATTCACTAAACAATTAAAGTATTTCATATAAATTTTTACACTGACTGCCATAATTGTAAGAGAAAGCCTTGTATTTATATAATAAGCGATTATAATTTGCTTGGTATGTGTGTTATAGCGCTCCTAGCTATAATTTTTTTTTTCCGTGTTTAGGATCCTGAACGTAATAACAAATTTGTCATATCAAGGGCTCAATTTTTAAAATCCTATTAGTTAATTCTCACGAGAAAATTATGTTATTTACGTGAATTCTTTTAAGTTTATTGTACAAGGTAGGAAAAACGCAAAAATTACTTACAAAACCTAAAATGAGTGAGTTTTTTACTGCTATTTAAACAACATTTTTTGTATAACCGAGTTATTTATTTAAAAAAATTAAAATGCCGATATAATACTTTCTCTAAGCGAACCGTTCGGCTATAAAAATGAAATGATCTCACCCCTCTTCATTGCTCTATTATCCCTAATTTTTATTGCCATTTTTATCATTACTGAGATTGCGACTGTGGCACCGTGGAGTTAATCGGATCACAATTCCTGCTTTTAAGAACGTGATCAAGGGATGCGGCAGGATTTGCTCTCTATGCCTGTCTTCATCTTACATTAGGCCCACATATCTCCCAACTACTTCACAACACATAGATTTCGTTTTCTTAATTCCTAATCCTGCTAATGTTTTACTTAAGATTTTAGCAGGATAATACATATTTCGTGGTTAATTACTAATTTTTTATTTGATTTTTTTTTAATTTATTACACCTAGAAATATATTTTTTCCGAAAAATACGATAAAAAGAACTCATATCAACCTTTTAAAAGTCCCCTTAATGGCCACCATATTATCCATATACAATCTCCACCGAGATATTCATACAAACAAGATCAATCAAAAAGGCAAGACAATCTTTTTGCCTGTTTAATCTTCTGATACTTGATTTTTTGTAGAATTTATAAAAATGGTAGGACCTACGTATCTAAAGAAGGATATCATTTTAAAGTTGAGTTTTGGGCTAAATAAGAATAATTTGTTAACAATTTTTGTGTTATCGTAAATGTGACAACAATGCTAACATGCTAAATGCCTCTATCTTATCTTAAATATTTTAACATGACATGACACTTCACGAACCATCATTAGGTGCAATGTTGCCAAATCGTGTATTGACATATGTCAAAATTCGTAATTAAAATAATTAATTATGTTCCGGGATGTAAAAAGGGCTCAAATTTTGGCTAAGTATTTATTTTTTATGTATCTATAAGCATGTAAATTCTTATCGTTGCAGACGATACGATACCCTCCTGTTTTTGCCGTCCCTTAGTAATAAATAATAATTAACGGCATTTATTGATCAAAAATATTTTCCAATCAACTGGTCATCGACCGAAGTCCTTCAGCCCTAGTGATAATTTAATAAATTTTTGGTAAAAATTACTTAAACAGTTTTCCTGAGACAACGATAATTTCCGTTATGTTTCTGCCAGGGACAGCGCTTTTGAAAGATTCCAGGTATAAGTCTTATACCTGGAATCTTATTCTATAAGACAAATTAGAATTAAATCATTTTTAATTGGGAAAATCGGATTGACATCATTATTCGAACTCAAAACATAATCATGGAATTTTCCTTGGAAAATCTTACAACATCATGCAATTCTGATTTAATGCACAAATGAATTCTAAAGATCAATTTCGGTTAATACTTAATACAAACAAACATAATTATAATATCTTTAGGTAAGATGGAGAAATACTGAATTGCACTCTACAGGGTGAACCGTTAACGTTAACCGTTAACACAAAAACGTTCTAGGAATCCAGTTTTTTTTCTATGGTTGATTTATGCATTTCCTTTAGTCAAATTTTTAATTTTATTATTTAGAAGAAAGTATAAATACTATAGTCTGTGCAAGACTGCAAGTCCTTTGCGAATTACCTTTACTCTATGATATTTCAAGAACCCTTTGGTTACATACATACTAAAAAAGATTTTGACCCATATACCTTTTTTGATAGTCTATGAAAAGTAGATTTAATGGTATATAAATTTATATTTAAAATTTAGACATCATCTTACATGCCTTAAATTAGTTATTATTTGAGTTTTAATTTTACTATAATAATATTTCAGATACAGATATGTATTTGTGACAAGTCAAATGATTCGCTCTGTATATCGGGATTCAAATGCTTAAAGACTTCGTTTTGTACTTGTTCTTTGCTTTGTGCTTTACAAAGCTTCCAGATACTTTATTAAGTTACTATAGAAACATCAGAATAAATACAAAAAATATAAATAAGTATAAACTTTGTACTTTGTACTTTGAAGTTGGGTAGCTAGAAACAGTTTTGACAAAATTTTAATTTAAAATTTTAAGCGCAGTGCCTGCAGTCCAAGGCCCAAATTATTGATACTGAGGAAGTGCCTGTTAGCATCATCTAGCTGTTATCGTAGAAACTGCATTTTGTGATTGGTTTATTTACCGTTTACAGATTTTTACTTTCTCATAAAAGAAAGTATTGTAAAAAAAAACAATTTTTTTTTGCCTTAAGTCCAAACGTCGAAAAAAATCAAAATTGCAAACAAAAAAATTATGTCTGTCTGTCGGTCTGTCCGTCTGTCGGTCTGTCTGTATCCACGATAACTTAAGAACGCTTTGAGCTAGCGGCTTGAAATTTGCTATGTAGATGTATTTTTATATAAAATAGAATTACACAAAAAATGTTATTGTCATTTTTTCCCAGAACTATCAATAAAAATAGTGCAGTTATTAACGCCCGTAGAAATAAAAATATACCAATTCTGGTCACGATGATTTAAGTAGCATAAAATCTCGCTTATAATTAAAAAAACCTTCGAAAAGTTTTGTATAATGGTCCATTACGAGGATAATCTAGTAAAAAAAAAACAATTTATAACTCCTTTATCATGCGTTATGGTAGTAATTCAACTTTTGCCGCCTTGGTTAGGAATAATAAATACTGATATAAACCGTAATCTGTGTCTTAACTGAAATGCATATTCGCGCTTCTCGCCGCAAGAATCTTGCGGGAGCAGCTACTTATCAACCAGCTGCTAAATTAAAGATAAAAAATATTCTGTCACGTCCATTCCAAACTTGGCTGATTCAATTTCCACATTAAGGTTAAGAATAACCGGCCTAAAAGAAATAGAGACTACGAAAATGACTACAAAAAGAGTGCTAAATATTGGTGCCAACAAAAGAATTGATTCTCCTATGTCTATTTAAAAAAATTAAATCTATTTAAAAAAAGAAAAAAACGTTGGACAAAAAATAAACTTTGAAAAATGTTTTCTTCGGATAATTTTTTTTTTACTTTTTGGAAAAATCAAAAATTTATGATTTAAAAAAAAAATACCCCCTCTAGCCCCCTACCCTACCCTACCTCGAGTTATCGTGGTCACAAATTATTCCAGAGAGACATACCGATAGACAGATTTTTTTCACTGAACTTATGGCCTGTCTTAACATTTGTAACAACGAAAACTTTAAGCAAAAAAGCTTCAAATACTTATTCAAAGTTCTCGTCTGGGATTTATTTTGGCGAAAATTCTAGTTAGGCTAGGGGACAAAGCGATAGCATAATATTTCAATCACATTATTATGAAATTTTACTGTCGATCTGTCTGTTGTTGGTCTGTCCAGGAAATTTATGAACATAAGTCGGATAACGCTTTAAGCTAAAGACTTCTAGTTTTTACCATTTGTTCCGTATCCGAAGTTCTCGGTGGGATTTTTTTGATAAAAATCGGGGTGGTGTAATGGGTTCAAAAGGTTTTTAACATATGTGACCCTGCACCTATTGTTTCAAATGTACGTATTTATCTTTTTTTGCGGATTCTTATGTAAAAAAAATTACATACCTATCAGCAAAAAAAAAAATACGCAAATTTGACACAGTAGGTGTTTTTTTTGTGCAGGGTCACATATTTAAAAAAAGACCGTTTCGAAAAAATAAACTTTTCTTGAAAAATATATTTTTTTTACTGAAAATTCTTTTTTTTATTTTTTAGTTTTCCAAACAAATCGACACCTATATGGATAAAAGAGGCGAAGATCAAGTAAGTAAGCAAGTTTTCCGAAAAAAAAACAATTTAGACGTATCTACATATTGTTTGACACACGGTTCTAAAGCTACGGAAAGAACGTGACAAAACATTATACTTGAATATAAAATCTAACTAGGCACAAGTTTACACTGAATTCGATTTAATCTGAGCGTTTTTTGCTCCTACCTCCCCCTTTCGTCGTAGGTTTCTTACCGTGTGTCAGACTATATGTGAAAGTATTTGTAAGCAAAAGTTTTTGTAACTTTTTAGTGAAGCGTGCTCTTATTTAATTTTAATTTTTGTGGGTTTTTTGGTCTTTTCAGAGTCGTTTTTCGCTTGGGGAAAGAAAAAGCTCGCGGTGTAATTCTGTCCTTAAAAACAGGGGAGGTTGTGTATCCTAACAGGTTATTATAATAATGGTTTATTGCCGAAGAGATAATGCAATCCAATTTAGAAATAAATCATGTGATATATTATTACGGTATTTAAATCTTCTTCTTAGATTTATGACTTACTTTTGAAGACAATTTTATTAAATACCTATATCTTAATACCTTCCCCCTTTTATATAGACCCAACATTTTCAATTAATCAATTTTATATAGCCCCACTTAATTCCGCACAAAATTATAACCATATTTATGCTAAACTTGAAAATTTATAAATGGGGTAGTTAATTTATCATACCGTATCGTTATAGTATTAAATAAAGTTAAAAAATACCGTTGGGAACAAAAAATATTTTTTTTTCAAAAAAGGAAAAACAAAATAATTGTTTTTTAAATAGCTTAAGGGGGTAACTTTGAGCCTCTTTTGCCATACTGATTTTTACTAAAAACAGCCGCCCTACCCCAAAGAACTTTAACCAAAAAACTTATGGTCCAAATTCAAAGTCTGCAGTTCATGAGCTCGAAGTGTTCTAGAGTTATCGTAGTTACAATTTTCCCGGACAGACCAGCGAACAGACAGACCCACAGAATATTTTAAAAGCAATAAAAAAATATGATTTTTTTACCAACCAGATAAGTTTTGAACATTTTAACTTCTGATGTCGCGGCTGGTGCGATAAAACTGAAACCCGTTTTATGCGCGCCAAAGGACGAACTATATAAGAACGCGCTTTCGCCATAATTGTAAATATCTATGAAAACCATTGCAAATTCAACAAAGGCAAGGTGTGGGCTCGTGCAATGTAACTTAAGGGCTTTCGTAGCCTAAATATTGGCACTAGTTATGAAAAATTACTAAAACTTCGATTTTAGCGGACCTTTTAATTTTAGATTTGGTCCAGGCGTAAGCGTAATATGCGCAGATAAAAAAAACAGCCCATAATTAAGTAAATGTGGAAATTGGCTAGGGCCGGGCCGGGCTAAGGGAATGGTATGATAATGTACCCTTTCAAATTGCTTTATTAAATAATGAAGGGTTCAGAGTTAAATATCTCACTAGTACTATGTCATATTTTTAATAATAAAGGATCGTTTATTTAATTTAATAAAAAATAGCTTATCCATTAGGCGACGCAAAATCTTGATATACATATCATAAAAAGTCCAAACCGATTTCAAAAAATTTATAAATCCTTTTCCATCGCATCTCGCGATTAAACAACTGGGACCTTTTCATGCGGCATGTGTCTCAAATAATAAACGAAACATAAATGTGTGCCATTCTAGATGCCACGCGCTATCGGAAGTTAAAGTAGAAGTGGTTGGGTGTCTTTCAGATGTCTCAATTCATTACATCAGATAGGTTTTCTACACAATTGTAGGGTGTACTACAATACAGACGTCATCGAGAAGTTTCTAAGTCTCCAGGAAGCCACGCCAGCCAATGATAATCTATGTCATTCTTCAGATATCGCGCTGTCCGCTTAAATGGAAGGACGCCCTTTAAACACCCATCTCTTCACTTACATGCCATAATAGAGGTGTTATCCATAACTAGTCCAATCTTAATTAGAAAACTTTCTAAACCTATCTTTGCCTCTAATGACAATATAAGTATACCGCATAATAAATATACATAGTCCGGTATGCGGGGAAAACCGTCGGAAAATCAGATAGCGAAAATAGATAAACGACTAAATCAATGTTTTTTTTTTAAAGAAACCTGAAAGAAAAACCGTCCATACCCACTAAACACAAAACTTCTACAAGAAGTTCTCACAAAGTTTCATCAAGAAGTTCAACTTCTTATAAGACTTCTTGTATCATTCTTCAGAACGGGCTGGAGAATTACGAATGTCCGCCATCCAAGAATTCTACAACACTTCTTTCAAACCTCGTAAATTACACGTTTTTTTAAGTTTTACTATATGGATTTATAATATATGCATACGCGATATCGTAGATAAACCTTTTATTAAAGTTGCATAGTGGTTGCGCTGAAAAGTCACAATGTACCCCTTTTTAAGAATTCTTCAGGATATCTGCAACCTTACGTGTTTAGTGGGTATATTGGTAGGTACACTTAGTATATCTGTGGCATGTAGGATCAACAGGTGAAGTCTAGATTTTTCAAAAATTAAATTTTTATACCGTTCTGAATAAATTCCAAGCGCCTAAAATAATGTGTGTCAAAGTCTTTGTTAAAGTGCTGTTATTAACAATAAAAAGGTACTTATCAAGTTGATATATTGGGGGTGATGGAGGTAAAAGGGGGTTAAAAAATTTTTTTGGCTCTAACTTTTTTGGTATACCAGTTCAACACCAGCCCTATTTAAAAGTTCACAAAAAAAAAACGAGATGACACTACTGGTTGGCGGTCTCCGTGTGGGTTCTATAGAAATCAGACCCTGCTTAGGAAAGTCAAGGGAAAGTAAATAAAGTAATTACTAGTGGTTAAAGTTCGTCGAGAAAGTGCTTTTTTGTCAAATTTTAGTGTCCCGATCGGGCCCTCCTGATTCCAATCCCGAAGGTTTTTTTTAGATAGCCCTTATAGTTTTTAAGTTATGTCCCTTTAAAGTAATATTTGCCATTTTATGAGTAACATGTTCAAAGACAAAGGTCCCCAGAGATGAACTCAGGAGGTCCAGATTAGCAGAAGGGGTGCTACCCCTGGGGTGGGTTTCAAGCCGGTTGCAAAAAAAAGGTCGGTAATTTTTTTAGCGAAATTTTGGGTTTACAAACACGCCCTAAATCAGGTCCTCAGTAAAACACCCTTCTGGTTCAAATCCGAAGGAATCCTTCAGATATTTTCACAAGTTGTTTTGCTTTTAATTTGAGAGAAAAACTGACCCCAGAAAATAATTTGAGGATTTTTTTCTGGGGTAATTTTTGCATGAATATCACCTATATATTTTGGTGCATGCGCCGGGAATTGGTAAATAAAAAATGTAATATAGGGAAAAAGTTTGTTTATTGAATATTTACATACATACATTTGTTTTATAAATATGGAACATACAACAAAAATGGGAATATCATATACAATGCGTTTACAAAGACATGGCCACAGGCAACTACACAACAGTTATTTTAAAGTATGATATAATTAGGGTATATTTAATATACCAATAATAATTAAATAATATGTAAACAGTTTTATAACAATCTTTGGTACAGTCGTAACGTTAACACGTATTATAAAATTTTTAAAAGGGGCCTGAATACAAGAATTTTTATTTACAAATATATTTACACATCATGGTTGTCTGAAATTCAGTTCAACCCAAAAGATCTATGGCAGATTTCCCAGATTTGAAATACAGACATTTGGGTTGAACCTAATTGAAGCAACGATGTTTTATGGATTGCAGGTTTTAAATACATCAAATACTATTTATTTTAAATTATATTATCCCCACTCACATAATGTTTATCTAATCATTACCTTTTAACCAAATGCAAAAAAAAATGAGAGTAAATACAACCTTTAATATTTAATTTATATAGTCATTATTGTCTTAACACTAATTTTAACACCCTCTTAAAAATTTTATTTAATTATTTTACTATATATTTAACAAAATACTATTAAGGAGATACAACTCAGTTACTTAGCAGAAAATAAGGTATAAATACAAGGAATACAAATTACTAGGGGGTAATTTGTCAAATCAGCTCTATAAATATGTCTTACTGAAACGTATTGAAACATATAGAGATGCTTCCAAAGTAATTTTTAATACTTTTTCTCTATGGGTTTTAATACGACATTTTTTATCCAAATTAGATTTTGCTAAATAACAGTTTTATATTTCCTTGGTGAACTTTATCAGATCAGCTTTAGAATGTGAGTCGATTTTGTTTTGTATGAGTGGTAAAACTGAAGTTTCCTGCCTCTAAATTTTAGGCAAAATTTCTTTCCGGATAATTGGCCAGAATTAACTACAAAATCAGTGCTACCACTTATAAAAGAAAACCTCTTATTTTCTGAAGCTTATTCGATATAGTTATTTAATGCAGTCTAAGTACAATTTTTAAAGAAACCCACACAGCAGGACATTGACTAATCTTTTTGAAAAAAATAATATCTTAAATTTTCTTGATTTTCAGGTTTTTACCCGACGGGATGAAAGAAGGGTAAAGTTCATAAGAGTCTATGTACGTAATACATACTATGTATGTGCCTTTTTACAGCCCAAGCCCCAGTTGTCAAAGTAATATCAAGTGGGGTACCAAATTAATTAAAGAAAATTTAAAAAATAAGAAAACGAAGCCAGTCAGTCCTTAAACCAACTATTTTCTACGAGTAAAAAAATCCATTTTAATGTATGCACGTATGCAGTCCGTTTTTCATTTTTTAATGCGCTATTAATGTCTAATGTTTATTGCTAACACTGCTTAATAATACGACCTTTTCAAAGAGATTATTCAATATATTCGATATCCATTAAAATGCTTAATAGATTTTGTGTGCTGTGTGGTTAATTATGAATGTAAGAAGAAAGAAGCTAAATGTTTTAAAATACAAATTTAAAAAATATAAAATTGACATCTCATCACTTCAGTTATACCTCGCGAAAAAAAAAACGCTTTTGGTTATACTGCCTCACTAAGAAAAGAGTCCTACATGGAAACTAAAATGCCAAGTCACAAAAAAAACGCAGAATGCAAATAAATACTGTTTTTATGGGATAGTTAATTATATGAAGTAGTAAGTTTTTGAACTTTTTCTTTAATATATTTTAAACGTTTTGACTAAAACACTTAAAACTAAGCATTTTCTTCAGTTTTTAATATATGTTCAAAATATGTAATCTTAAATTCAAATCTTTTAAAACTTCCATTTTGAAATGTGGATTAACATGTTATTGCAAAACACAGTCCAAAGTTTCTTCCCGGAAAAAAAGGTTTAAGTTATTAAATATAAATTCATCGCTTAAAAAAATTGAATATAATTAATAAAAAGTTTTTTAAAGCTTTTAAGGGATATTTTTCGTCAGAATGGTATTTTTTCCGATTAAATGGGGGGCTAGGCCCCCTTTAGCATCAAAAACACCACAGGCGAAAAAACTGACCTAAATCAAAGAGGTTATGTTCCGTCGGACTTTTTTTAGTGGAGGCAGTACAATTTTAAACATTTAATCTCGTTCGTTATGATATTGACTCGAAGCTGAATTATCAAACAATGACATCTTTAATCGTTTACACTTTGCCCTACGATTTTTAAACCAAAACTGAACGTTTTTCGGTTCAAGTCTCGGAAACTTTTGGCGGTAAGCCATACAATTTAATTCTTCGGTATATTTGAGGATAAGATTGTGAGATGGGTGTGTATTTAACAAGAACCACTGTTCCAATCTGGGAACTTCAGTGACAGGGTCGATAAAAGTACGGTTTCTTTTTCGGCGTTCATCGGCCGTTAGACTTGACATGCCGAGAGAACTAGACCCGGGGGGAGAAGTAGCAGAATGGGACAAACCTGGAATGTAATGACTCATGTACATTATACTATGGCTAAACATTGGATTAGGGACTAGGGGAAATCCAGCCGCTAACCTTTCCAAACCTTCACTGTTGCGCGGTATTAATTTGTTCTCGATCTCTGGCGAGTTGCAAAACCGTTGAGATAATCTGCTAGCTGGCGAAGCTATGGAACCTTCGAAATAATTTTTTGTATCTGCTTCAGCTTCATCTTCTTCCATGTCAGAGAGATGAATTTTATTATTGTTAATATGGTCACCCGGTGCATAGTTTATTTCTTCTTTAGGTTCTATCTTACAGTTTTCGACCTGTAAAAAAAATCTAATATAAATACTTTTAAATTCTTTGTCATGAAAAGTGACATGTAAAAAATAGTCCAAAGAGATTTTTTTTAATATTTACTTTTATTTATAAAAATTTATAAAGCATACAAGAGTATTATGGATTGTGATAGGAATGATGCCGATCAAGTAAGATAATGAAAGATTTGATTTTGATGGTTTTGAAGCTGGCTATATTCTTTATCTAAATTGTATGTGCTAATAACACTGTGGTGTCATATATTTAAAAGAATTTGAACCAATTAAGAGTATTTATGGGTAGTTTGGAAAGTTTTTGAAATAATTGTTTTTTGACATTTAAAGAAAAAATTATTTTGATAAGGGAGATAAATAACTTACTTGTATGTCAGGAGGAGGTGGTGAAGCAATCGCCCTGGGACTGGCTTCCCTAGATTCAGCTTTGCGAGTAGTCAAAGACAACGGCACGTTGGGACTCGGTGGTTGTCCATCAACCATCTCATCATCGTCCATATCTGAGCCTGCCATTGACAACTCGTCCGAAGTATGAGAATTCTGCAGTCCTCTCCGAGATAAATTTTTCAGTCGGTGTTCGTTCATTCTTTCAGAGTTCAAATAACCATCACTCATCATAAACCCTGTACCATTCGTAGGACTATGGTTGTTGTAACCATTTACAAGATGGCAAGGTAAACTAGGTGTAACGTTCCGAACTTCAGCCCGTTTCTGAGCCGCTCGAGCGTTTTTGAACCAATACACCACGTTGTTTACATCCAAAGGCTTTCTGCCTCTGCGAGATTCTAAACTATTAAGTTCTTTGACATACTGTTGAATTTGCTGCCGTGACGGGTGTTGGTTTTCGGTAAACCAACGTTGTAGCTTAGGCAATTCTAATTCAGGATCGAAACTTGTTCTCATCCTTGTTTTTTGAGTTGGGAATTGATTTTGCACCGTTTGTAGGGCAGGGTGCCCGGATTCTGGCATGGTCCGGTCAAGAGGGGCTGCAGATTGGACCGGTACTGAATACTGAGTGGGGTACGACGGTACGAATTGTGATCTGCTCACAGGTGAATGAGGACTAATTTGAGTTGACAGCCACTGGTCGAATTTTCTGCGATTTTCTTCCGAAATTTCTGGCAATGGACCTGCTGTTGGTGAGTTTCTGCATATTTGAGCGACAGTCGCCTGAAACAAAAGAATTTATACGTTTATATAACTTCATTTGGATGGTAGGAATTCAAGTGTTTTTTTGGAATACACTAAAAAATGAATGCCAAATTTTGTTTTTGAATAAAAAAGACAACATTTTAGGAGGCTGATGTATTGATTATTATTGCTCTCACCCCCCTTGTCACTCAAAAGTTGCCCCTTCCGGTGATATATTTCATTGACGTCCCCATAAAGCAGTATTTTCTTTATATTAAACCGCACATTGAGTCCTGAATTAAAGATCGTACCTATCTGCAATTAAATTTTATAGCATTTCTTTCAGTCGTGAAGTTTACGAGCCGTATATTGAATGTAAATAAATTAAATGAACCATTTATTGTATTGTCTGTTTCCAGAAATTAATTTAATGTATATAAAAAGTAGCTTAATCGAACATTGTAAAATATCTTTTGTAAATAGGTATGAGGAAGTGCGTATGCGTTAAATGAGAATTTATGAAAATAAATAAGACTTTTCCAAAAATTTAGTATGACAACATTTTGTATACAATACACACATTGCAGTATTTAATATCACAAGTAAAGTATTAAATACCAATGGTGGCGATAAAAATAAAAAATATGTATTAACAAATAACATTTAGTATTAAAAATACAACGAAATATTCTGAGTGCAGATCTATATTTTGGCGATTTGGACATATCTTAATTAGAATGTAGCCGGGAGAAAATAACCCGTGGAAAATGTTCACGAGCTCTTGGACAACGAAATATTATGAGTGCAGATCCATATTTTGGCGATTTGGACATATCTTAATTAGAATGTAGACTTATGTAAAATTCAGCCGGGAGAAAATAACCCGTGGAAAATGTTCACGAGCTCTTGGACTATTTCTTGAAGGAAACATTTTATATAAGTATTTCGTATTTTATTTTCGTTACAATGGAATTAAATATTTTAATCCGGGTAAAATTTGAACAATACATGTTTATTATTTGCGGATTAGAATTTTATAATGTATAAGATTAACGTCTCTTGATCCTTGCTATGTAAAGCGAACTTCTGATTCGGATATTATGGTCCGGGAAAAGTTTACTTAAATTCTGTATTACACATATTTTATGTTATTCAAATAAACTATACATACAACTGCATACTACTACTAGAAGAAATCGTATATTCAGACAAGGTGATTAACAAAAAAAAAGTAAAATTAATTTTTACAAAAAACATTTCAAGCCAAGAAATTTTGGTCCATGGTCCAAAGGGTTCGTTCAAGTATTACATTACGCACCTGGAGAAGGTTGTTACTAGCGTTAAGTAATATACAGGCTGTAAAAAGAATTTTTTTTCAAAACAGTCCGGGACACACTTTTTCTGGTTATTTCTGTCAGTTTTATGTATAGGGGGGATTTTTAACAAAAAAATCCACCTTAATAACCAATATTTTTAAAAATAATCCAAAGAAATTAGTTTTTTGTTTTTTACGTTCATCGGAGGTTCATTATCAGATTCAGCGACTTAATTATTAATATAACAGATTCAGTGTCGGTGACTCCAAAACTCCCAAAAACTCCAATAATTTTGAAAAAAATGTTTAAAAAATTCAGTCTTCCGGCCCCTGGTTTGGGATTGAAAATTTGTTATTAATAGATTCTTTTTCAACGTTTGTTTTTTTCCATGTCTTTTTCTAAAAGTGTTTTTTTACCAAGCCCTGGTCAAAAATCCCCAAAAAGTGTGTTACTTAATACTTGAACGGGCCCAAACTTGTAGTTTTTACTTATCGTGGTCGATTTTTTTCTAGTACAGGTATACTGACCAATGGATTGGATCATGCATTGCAATGAACGGAAATTATGTAAAAGAAAAATAATATTTTCTTATTTTTTTTTTTAAGTTTTATAATAATGGGGGAAAGTAAATTAAAATTTTCAAGGTACCAATTTCAAATATTTATAAATGTTGAGATTTTCACAAAAATATAATGTAGTTTCTCGGACCACAAGTACAAAACGAGAGAATAGAAAAGCGCTCCCTACTTGGCTAACGACGGCTTATAAATCATAACACTTGTGCCTTTCATTTGAATTTAGCTGAACCTGAGATAAATCCGCAGTACATAGCTCTAATGTCTGTAAAGTACTGTAATCTTACCCTCAAAACCTACACAATCACAAACAGTTGCTAATATACATTATACCTGCTTCCTGAAAATATTTCAGCCACACTTAAATACATTTGAATTTAACTTGTTTTTTCCCTTTTTTCTCCTTAAGTGCTATTTTATTTTTATTTTCAACAAAATGTATACAGTGCGGTCCAAAAGTTGAGAAATCGACTTTAAATTTAGAACTCTTAAATAAGACAACTTAAACTATCTTTTAGCATATATCATTTTAAAGCAAATAAAATTCTCTATTGGACTATGTATTTTTTAATTTTTTAAACAATTTTTTTAAAAAGCCCACATTTTAAGAACTGAAAATATTAAATATATATAAAAAATAGTTTGGGTTGTCTCATTTAAGCTTTTCAAATTTGGAGTCGATATCTCAACTCGTTCAAAAGTTAAGAGGTGGGGGGTGACTTTTGGACCGCTCTGTATAAATAAGAGTAAACATGTACACACAGAGTACAAACATATTCTTATATGAATTATTATTATTCAAGCTTAACCACTTGGTCTAAGATACGTATTCAACTTCATCAAGCAAAACATTTGCTTGCGGATATACAGTGACTTGATCTGAATAAATTCTACGAACTTGTTTTTAGTAATCATTTCTCTGTGTTCATATTGTTAAATTAAACAAGAAGTTCTACACACTGTTTAGTAAAATTTAAAAAGACCTGTATAATTTTGCTAATACATTATGTAGTATTAATCGTAAGAGATGTAAGAGATGAGATGATAATTTGGATATGCGAGATTCTATATGATGTAAAGAAGCCTTTTGATCTCATTAATTCCATGAAATAATGCTACATAATCTTATTAAGTTCGAGGTTGCTGCTATTCTCTGCACCCTTAATACATTTATTCTTGTTTAATTCTTAAGATGCTGTCTTATAAACCTGAATATACAAAACCGAATTCTTATTAGCGACTTATTTCATAAAATTCATATTTACTTAATACACAATATGTTGTTTTTGAGAAGGGTTTCTATATTTACAAGCGTTTTAGCAAATCAATAAAATTATGAGAAGGATTTGGCTTTTCTTAAATTAAGTCTTTTAACCCCTTGTTCCTACTGTTAACATCTTATGTTCTTAAATTATTTCAAGCTAAATATTTTGAAAAAAAGGTCCATTTTCATTTGAAGGGTATAGATTCAAAATATAGATAAGGGTTCAAGCAGAAATGATGTAAGAATTTTTTTACGTATTTTCAGACCCCCTTTACCGGGCGAAATCACTTACCTCTAAATTTTTACGTCTAAAAAAATTACCTCTAAACCTTTGGGGAACGTTCAAGTATTGGGTAACGCAAAATTTGGCCATTTTTGAATGCGGATTAGATTTTTTTAAGTTTCTCGAAGAATTTAATCCGCCCTTCTGGATCCACTATTTTAAATTTTGGAAAACTGGCACCAGATTCGTAATTATCGACCCCAAAAGCCCCCGAGTACCAAGATTTAAGTAAATCCGAGCAACTTTAAAAAATCAAATCCGCCATATTTGATCCGCCATTTTGAATTTTTAAAAACTGGCGGTAGATTCGTAAACAGCGGCTCCAAAAACCGCCGAGTAGCAAGTTTCAAGCAAATCCGAGCAACTTTAAAAAATTTAATCCGCCATATTGGATCCGCTATATTGAATCAGCCATTTTGAACGCTAACTTTTAAATTCTGACCTTGGATTCAGATTCAGCGACCCAAAAACATACAATATGATATCACGTTTTTTCAAAAAAAAAAAAAATTCAGCACATTTTTGGCACGAAAACTTTATTTTCACTGCACTGTAAATGGGTTAAAAACGTGATCCAATAAACGTTCTTAATTAATTCCTGAGAGTTCTTAATGACTTAATTCATATGAATTTTTAATGAATTCTTAACAAAGCGCTTTATTACTTCTTGCGTGACAGACGGTCTGTCACAGACAGATAAAAAAATCATAAAAAACTTACATCATCTAACGGGCATCCAGAAGACATTAGTAATCCATGACTTTGCAACAATAAAAATCTCAACAATTTATCCTTAATATCTGTAAATGTTCCAGGCCTGCCTCTGAACACTTGGATCCGTAACGTTGCAAAAGAGGACAACTCCCCCAATATATCACCAACTGTAGACATCGGATCTTCTGATATCTGATCGAAATTTAAGGCTTTCCAATTTTTGATCACGATAGAGCCTTTCGCAGCCGCTGCACTCTCCGAAGAGTAGCCTAAACGTAGTAACACAGCCTGCACTAGGGTGTGGAATGGCGTGCCAATGGGAATGATGACATAACTGTCCGTTTCAATTGATGGTCTTCGTCGCCATACTCCATGGATTGGGGCACGGTGGTCGTCGAGAGCAAAAATTGCTTCCACCACGCAATGGACTGGTAAAGATTTTCCTGTAACAAAAGAAAACTAGAATTAAAACCTTCTCCTCACATTTTTACCAAAAAATTAACATACCAAAAATAACCTACAACTTTTTTGCGGTAACTATTGATTAGATCATTTATCCCCTTACATATCGCCAGAGTTGCAATATATAAGACTAGCTTTACGGCTTGTTCATTTGGTTTTTTAATCATAATACAAAGTATTAAGAAGACAAATTAACTAATTATGTATATAAAATAAAAACTAATTTAATTGCTGTTTATTTACGTAATATAATATTTAAAAGGTAACATTATTTTTTAAAAATAGGCATTTGTGTTTAAAATTCAATCAAATACCTCGACAATTAAAAACCAATATTTAAAGATATTAATTGCTTAGTATTTTTTAATATACTCTCACGTTGCGTTACGTTTTTCTTTGTAAAAGAGGCAATTTCACGTTCTGAGCATCAAAAATAGGAAATAAAAAGTGCACCAATAATTTCAATACTGCAGGGTGATTCTACATTTAAAGCTGTTAAAAAAGCTCGTATACATCTAGGTTCGAAAATCAGTCTTAAGAGTACTACAGCCTCTTAAAGTGTAACACTTTTTAAGGGACCGTAGCTCCCTTAAAAGCGATTTGTGGATATTTGTGTATGGGAAGTTTTTTTTCGTAGTTTTTATGTAGAATCTCTCTGGGTATCTATTCTCGGGCTCGAGAGAACGTGAACAATTTTTGTAGGAAGGGAACTGATCACATCATATCAAAGTTCCTGAAAATTATAAAATTCTATTCTTGAATAGTAGTGAGCGTGATGGGATCTCTGCAGCCGGCTGCAGCGTTGCCAAGTATTTTAGCGGATTTTAACCAATCAGATTATACGACACGAGTTTGCGTGCGCAGGCTGTCATTATTTTCATTATTTGTAAACAAGTTGCTGTGGTTTGAATAATTTTTATAATTAATATCTAAAAATTAATGTGTAAGAAATGAGAATAAAAACAGAAAAAGATCTGCGCCCACCAGCAGCCAACAAAAAAAAAATCCTTATAATTTTATTCAGGACAACCCTCGTGTCAATAGTGGGCTGTTTAGCCCTGAATTCACTATAATTTTTTTGTTGGAAAGTTGGAAAGGGTCGGCCCTAGCCAACACTTCCCGTTATTCGTTCTCCATTTGATCTTCCGCATCTTGCAGATCTCCCAAAAGGGCAACAGCCCCCACAATTTCCAAATCGTCCATCGTTATATTATTATTATTATAATATGTATAATAATGTATAATAATTTATAAATATAAAAAATCTTTTATTAATTAAGATTAACTATTATAAAACAAAACGGTATTCAAATTAACAACACAAAACCAAAGCAAAAATAGGGTTATGTTCGAATGCGCGCGACTAACTTATATGTCAAAATTTCCGTGAACGACCGCTTCTCACGATCCCGAGTAGTAGAAGTAAAGTTCCTCAATTTTCGTGCGAAGTGAAGTTCAAGAATAAGTAGTTTTGCGTTTCGAGAGAAAGAATATGCAACCCACACTACCTTTCTCCCGGGAATGCGTTCTCTCGAGCCCGAGAATACATACCCTGTAGTATTGAAATTTTTATTGGTGCAATACTTTTCTAGCTACATTGCTGTGAAGAGTATAAAATCGGTCAATTAAAATATTAAATACTATCATGTTATGGTAAAGTTTTATTTGCGTCAATTTAATGGGGTAATAATCAATTTTAGCGATTAATATAAATTTATTGACTTTATTAGTACATTAGCAGTTATTAAAATAATTTAAGCACATGTAAATTTTATAAAAAAAGACTAATATATGTTAAACAAGTTAAGTCGATCAAAATGCGACTATTATAGGCGAGCGGGGCCGTAGCTAAGGGGGGGATTGGTGGGGAGCCTCCCCCACCTATTTTGAAAAGTTGGATATTTCATGGATTCAAAACATGGTGCTTTTTGGGGGTATTTTTTGTTTGTTTGGAAACCCTGAAATTCCTTTACCATTCGATAGTACCGTCCATTTATATGATTTTCAGCGAAAATTAAAAAAAATCTACCGAGAGCTTCGTTTTTTATTCCATTATATACTATTCACAGTAAATGGTATATCGCATTGTGTGAATCACTTGCAGTCAGTACAATGCTGCCACACCACTTAACCCCGCTTTACGGTATAGAAACTATTATATATTATATGAATAAGGGCCACTTGCACCAAATTTTCGTACGGGATTAACTCAGCTAAACCGAGTTTAAGTTAAAAAGGCTGAGTTCTGATTGGTGAGCCGTCAATTTAATCCAAGTTTAAAGTCAAACCAGCATTGGTGCAAGTGGCCCTGAATAATAAAATTATGCATGGGTTAAAAGTTGTTTGAAAATAATTATGATACTAAAAAGTTTTCTATCGTTTTCTGCGTGTCTAAGAGACATTTCGTAAAAAGCTTAATCAAATAATTCATTTGAATAAAGTATATCTGAGTTAATAAATAATCCGTCATTTGGGGAAGCTAAAAAATCTGAACGCAATGAGGAATGAGATGAGGAGATAAATGCTAAGCACAAGAAGTGAGGTAGTTTAAGTGGAGGGTAACGGGGCAGATGATCGCGATGCCTTTTTAGGCTAGGGTGATGCGAAAAAAGCATAAAATACTGCTGATAACAAAAGAACACTTTTCGAATACAAAACAGTTATTTTAAAAACATTTTTTTACAAAAAACAAATAGAAATATGTTTTTTTTCGGAAAAATAAAAATAAAATTTAAAAAAAAATACCTAAGGGAACGTTAAAGTATTAAGAAACGCTCTAGGAAGGGGGGTGGGGGGTCTGAAAAACGTTACGCCGCGTTACAGGAGGTTGGAGTGTCAGTAAAAATGTTACGTAACACTTAAAAAACTAGAGCATAATGATAAACTCTGAACCTGATTTTCTGGAAAACAAGATTTTTTTAGTTAACTCCTTCATCCATCAGACCCTTCAACTATAACCTCGATTAAAACATTAACAACCATAAAAATTAAATAAAGCTTTAATTTAGTATTTAATAGAAAATAAACAGACCTTTTTTTATATTTTAAAAATTTATTTGATTTTGCTTTTAATTTCTTCCTTTGTATTATTTGTAATACTTGTAAGTCGAGTTGTAAGTGTAATAATAAGTAATTAATTATTAAATTTTTAATGATGGGGCTTTGTATCTACAAACTAACAATTTTATTATTTATTTATTTGTATGTATATAAATAATTATTATAATTGTTTGTAACAATACTTAAACACAGAGAATGAAAGTTATGCGTGCTTGACTTTACCATTTTCACACAGAGAAATTATTACTTAAAATAAGTACGTAATATTCAGATCAAGTGACTCAGAACTTTGTATATCTGTAAGCATGTTAAGTACTTAAATGCTTTACTTAAAAACTTGAGTCAAGTAAGAGCGCTTAGTTTAAATAATAAAATTTCTTGTATCGAGTTTTAGAGGGATTAAAATAAAAATGGCAAGTACTAATAAAACGAAAAAAACTATTAAATTTTTTTGAAATTGGTGATTATATCTGTTGTTTAATTTTTGCACCACCCTATTGAAGGGTAACGGGGCAGATGATCGCGACTCTTGTTCAGGGGTAAAATCAAGACCGAAATTAATGGAAACGTGTAAAACGAAAAAGTATACAAGTGATAAGAAAGACAGACAGATCACTTGATAGCGCTGAACAGATGAACTAAATGTATGGACTTGTAATTTCCTGTTCATTTTAAAGATGAGTCAATTTGTACAACTGTGGATCGATAACAAGAAAAACAAGCCGTGAAGGTATACAGTGCGGTGATACATCAATTTGAAGCAAATTAAATTTTCTATTCGACCATATATTTTTTAATTAAAAAAAAAGTATAATAAACGTATTTTTATCATGAAACATTCCATTTTCAATGCTATTTTAAACCAAAAAAAGCCTGAGGTTATGTCGCATACCGCATTACTAGGATAAAAGATATTAGAATAGCGGCGCTAAAGTACTTTAACTCCTAGTCACTGGAGTGTTTCCTCAGAAACAATTTTAAATAGTTCACTGGTACATAGCTACGTAAATATTTTAACTTTACAATATTTTTATGTCGTTTATATTATTAAAAAAAAATTTTTAACGTTTAACGGCATTTATGAAACGGAGTAAAAGCGAAATTTTGTGGCTCATATGACTCGTTTGTGCTTATCAGTTAACACTACTTTGACATAATTGATTCCATCTGATCGCTTTTTCTATTCATTAAATATACACATGTATTTACAAAAATTCAATATTAAATCTCGCAACAATTTGAAGAAATTAAAAAAAAATGTTAGTAATAATAGTAGTTGGCCATCGGTTTGTACAGATATTCAATTTGCACTATATATTAAGTCGTCATGAGATTAGAGAAGAATCAGGTAAAGTCTTCGATAAGTGTAGGGGTTGGATCGGAAGTAGAAGTGACAGTTTTAAGAGCGCGTTCTGGCAAAATAAGGGTCTTAACCGATAGAAGCGGTGACCACGGAGACGGTGGCGGCTGGACATCCCGGCGGGATTCCGGCGGGATAGGATTTGGCGCTCTCGGCCGACCTGTCCTGTGACCGACATCAAGCAAATTCACGTAATATACTTGCACGAGGTATAATGAAATCCTTTGACCCACCTTGTCTATGCTAATCTTGTTAGTTTAAGAAGGTTTCTGCATATTACATTGCCTTAGCCTAGACCTAGCGTCTTAAGGATTAGTTCAGTTGACTTGAGCTTAGTGAGACGACTGGCACACAATGAAATGTGGTATGACGTCAGAGGAGTAGAGCAGAAACAGGTCTTAATTTCTAAGTCTTAGACTTATTTTCGTTTTATTAAGTCGGTGGTTTGGGGGTTAAGGGGTCTTACGATGCAGATGCGGCGAGCAAGACAAGGAGATGCGAATACCGTCCAGAGCGAACTCTAAATCTCGGGGATCCGGCTGCTGGATCCGGCCTGGACCTAATCCTCTCGGCTTACCGCGCTGTGTATAGTCCACTAGTCGCTAATCCCACCGGCTCTAATCCCAGCCAGGCTGACCAGCGTCTTAACTGGGGCTCACATTGCCTTCCGGTCCTTTGTTCTAGCTCAGTTGATCAATAATGCAACCTTATAAATAATAAGACCAACTATAATAACTATGTTATAGAAGGAAACGAATAGACCGGAGACTAAAAGCGCTCTGAACAGGATAATTGTAGCTTACGCTTAACTTTACTTATTCTCCACTCAAACGAAGTAACCTATCGTTAATAACATCAATAAAATTTATAAGATTATGACCATTTCTTACCGTCTGTTATCTAAGCTACATATTTTTTTGCAGTTTAAAAAATGCACAACTTGTAGCAACGTTTAATTTTAATTTCTACCTCAGAGGTACTACTACTACGCGTCCTGCACGTGACCATATATCCTTCTTACTTTGCCTTTTATAAACATATAGTGCGCACGTGACTAGCTTGGGAGAAAATTTTCTCTACACCTCTCAGTTTTTAAATTTGCTTTTAAGCAATTTCTCGAGCATTTTTTTCATTATTTCATTTAAAAGTGCGTTTTTCTTTCTTAATTTAACCCAATGTGAACAAACAAAATAACAATACTTTACTTAAATCGGGACTGAATTAATTTTAAATTTTTTGATAAAAAGGTTTCTTTTATACAAATTTCAGCCAAATCTGACAGAAACGAATTTGCCATAAGAGCAACCTAAACTATTGGTTTTTGAGAATTTTGTCGCGGACACTTGATCAGAATATCGAGAACTATAACATATTAAACATTTAGCCAAATCTGACTGACATAATTCTTCCATAAGAAGGAAGCGAGGTCCTTTGGATTTTAAAACATAGTCTGGTTAAGAGTTCTTTTTTGTGGGCCTGTGTTACCTGCAAAATTTTATCGATTCAAAAATTTAGTGTATTTATGAAGTGAAGAATGGCTTATTTATAAACTGGAAGCCGACATATAAAAAAAAGCAAATATCAGTAAGCTATGAACATTAAAAATTGTGTGGTTGAGATGAGAGACGCAATAAAATTTATAACTCAAGATTATGACCATTTCTTAATACTTCTTAAAGAAGTATTTTCTTGTAAGTACAATCGAGCAACTAATACTTAAAATAATCACGTCTGATGACATATTAGTAAGTTGATTCTAATTTTATAGCTTATACATATAGGTATACCGGAATGCTACACAAAATACAATGCGATCAGAGATTATTGTAAGGGTTCGTTTAAACATTACGTAACGCACTGTTTGGGCATTTATTAACAATACCATAACATTTAGTATTCAATGCTACGGTAATTAATACTGTTACTGCTTTTGTCCAAGTATTTTTATTATGCAATACAAGAAGATACAGTGACAAATACTATAACATTTGGTTAAAATATAATACAAAACAGTCAAATATATGAGATATGTGAGGGGCATTGTCTAAATCAGACCAAAAATATTAGGGTAATTCTAGTAGGCAATGTTATTATCTAAAAAAATTAACCATTTACATGTCCGTTATTCCCGAAACAATTTTACTGATATTTGAGACCTGATATGTCTCAAATATCAGTAAAATTGGTAGAAAATATAGCTGCCATTGCTATAACCTGCTTATTGACAAGTAAAATATGAATTGATATTTTTTTTTCTTTGTTTGGTAGGATTTTGTTTAAACAAATGATATTAAAACATTTAGATCTTTGACAACCGAATGTTGACATAAAGGCAGACATTCCTGCCGCCGCAATCAGGATTACGTCAATAAGTATTTCGTGCACAGTGAGCCAGGAAATCGCGTCGCACAGTGGCGCACTGAAACCCAAGAGTCTGCAAAAAAAATTTTTGATTGATTTTTAATATGTTAATAAATGAAATCATAAGTTTCATGCAATTTTAATATATTTTGTGAAAAACTACAATTTTATAAAGTTTTATTTTGATTTTTTTAATCATAAAATTTCAATTTGTATGTACCGGGATGCACAAATTTACAATTTTTGTTCTTCAGTAAACCAACCTTATTTGGGGGAAGTATAGGAAAAATAAAAAAACTCTCCCCGAGCAATCTTCTAAAAACCTTTGGTTTTGATCTGTTAAAAGGTTGTGGCATGCAGGCCTCTGGGCGGGCGGGCGGACGACGGACAAACCGACGGACGGACAGACGTACGGACATCGAAAAATCTGTGGGATGTATTAACCTTTAAAATAAATAAAAATTTGAAAAACAGTTTTTTGCGCAATGAAAATACTTCCTTCTCTCGGAGGTCGCTAGAAAGTAAACATGTACATATATGTATGACATTCGCAGCCATGCCATTTATGGGAGGCATAGCGTAGTGGCTAGCGCGTATGTATAGCAAGTCTACTATCGTGAGTTCGATTCTCACTGGCGCCGATTTGCCTTTTTCAGTTAATTAATAATTGAAATTTGGCGAAGGCGCTAAGTGAAACGGACATTCCCTAGAAACTGGTTCGAAAGTCAGTATAAGCCGGTGGTTCCCTCTACTACTAGCCCACACAAGTCCTGGACTTAGGGGATGCTTGATTAAGTAGAATAGTACGAGGTTAAACAAACAAACAATAAACAAAAAACAATACATAATAATGTTTCGTCTCGATTTTCGTAAAAAAGTCACATAGTGCATCGTCTATTGTTTAGATGAGCGGTTTTATGTGATTCCCCTCGGCCCTCAACTACGTCGAATTTTGCTCGACCACTCATTAGGGATTATAAAAAATCTTTCTTTTCCGTAATGCTCGTACAAAGGGCAAACGACTCGTTGCGCCGGATCAAGGCCTCCTTGCATTAATCCGCCGTCGACAAAGCGACTGCCATTTACGCCGTTTGTCATCCGGGCCGCGCAAATCTACCCACAAAACTTTTTCCTGAAGTTCATTTTTTAAAAACAAAAGAGAAGTTAAAATAGTTAAAATAAAAATTCGACTTTTTTAATTTTAGGTTAAAACTTAAAAATTTAAACCTGTTGGTCTAAGATAAGCGTTCAGCTTCAATTAAGCAAAACATTTGATTTAAGTACTTAACGTGCTTGCCGATAGCCAAATTTTGAGCCACTTGATCTGAATATTGCGTACTTGTTTTAAGTAATAATTTTTCTGTGTGTACTGGTAGCTAATAACAGACTGTTATACAATGCAACATGTTTAGTTTACAACTAGATTAGTGAAAAATTGTACGGCTTTGATGTAATTTGCGTTGTAACTTTGTCATGGGGTACACTGTAAAAAATAAATATGTAATAACACATAATTCTGCATGTAAATGTGATTCAATGCAAATACATGTAAAATTTACTAGATTTTACATGTAATTTTACAATTTTATATGCATATTATATGTAAAATTATATGTAAAATCTAGTAAACTTTACAGATTTCACTGTAAAAAATAAATATGTAAATTTACATACAAAATCATAGGTAATGTGTTGCCATGCAGAGACCATTAAAAGATGTAAAAGATATAAAATTGTAAAATTACATTTAAAATCTCGTAAATTTTACTTGTACGTGCATGGCAACACATTACCTATAATTATATTTATTTTTTACAGTGTACCAGGGGTCTGAAAAGGGTGTTACAAGAAATGTCACATATTTTGCCTTGCATACCACATTTTAAGCCGAAATTTTTTTTTATGGTAAATTGCATTCTAACTCACTAACACATACATATTTTATTTTTTTTCCCATCGTGGACAAGAAAAACTGAGTAGTTTTTTTTTATTCTAAAGGGCCCTTAAATAATGGTCTGTCCTTCGAATAGACCGCCACAGCCGCGTTAAAGTGAAGCCAAATCGTCTTAGACAACAGCTTATTTAATAATATACTCCTCGCAGCTTGTTAACCAGAAGAGTAACTAGACAGTGCCAAAAGTAGTGTTTTTACTATATAGAAAATCTTTATCTCATATGTCAAGGGGTTTATTCGCAAAGGACTTGCAGCTTTGCACAGACTATAGCCCCTCTTTGTAAGAATAACTATCCATAAAAACCTTATCGTTTTTGATGTATACATATTTATTTACTGTTTTAAGGCTTATTTTGGTAATGTTTTTGACTTTTTAACTTTAAATGGACAAATATTGGTGCGCCTTCGCCATAATTGCAAAAGTTACTCATACGCACAGTCCAAAAATACATACGAAATACTTGGAAAATGCAATGACCTCTCCAAAAGGTCAGAAATATGTAGGAAAGCCCTTGGGCGATGATAAAAATGGGGGGCCAATAATTCAAGACCCCTACGATACGGCACTGTTTAAGTTTTAACAACTTAAAGTTTAGAGAATACATACCGTTAGATAGAAAATTTTAGAAACCCTTTCAAATGAGGTTTTAAGCGACTGCATTTTGCATTTAAAATATTGACCCCCTTTGCCCCTGTTGTCATTTTAAGTAAAATAAAAAAAAATACGTTTAAGGATAGTTTATCATACAAAATAATTGTTTCATATTTTTAGTCGATTTTTAGGCCGTTTAAATTAAAAGTTAGAGGTGCTAACTAATAATTAGTAAACTAAATTAAGTTGTTTGATATTTACAAATTTGAAAAATCTATATAAAATATTTTACTATTCCTTAAAACGACTTTTGTTTGATTAACGCAGTCGTCCCTCCGAAGTGACTGATCGATTTCTTGCTTTTTAGCACTCTTCAGAGCCACATATCGGTAGTAAGGACAACTACGAAAATCCTTTCCATATAGAAATATAGGAATAGTAAAATATTTTATAATAATTAGTAACTATACTATTTAAAAATAATAATCCAGAAGAGACTCACTTAGGAAGAGTGCACTATGTAACGACATGCATTACATATCTTCACGGCTTATTTCTATCCATTTTCTTATTAGCTTAAGTCTTGTTAGTCTAAAGTTTTAATTCGCACAACTTATAAAGAGTCGACAGTGGAAGAGCGGGAGGAGATTTCTCTACAGCCAAGTTTAGAGAGTGTTAAAGGTCTTCAAGCCCGCAATACTGTTTACAATAAGTCCTCTGCCCCGTTCTGCTCCAGCGCTAATACGATTTCATGCTGGATTAACGATAGGGATTTAAAGGAGCCACTCGGATTTCGGCCATCTCGAGGTTATACCTATGCCCTTTATCATCGCCCTCACATTCCTCTTACACAGTGCGCGTCAAAAGTCCGCTCCCTTTAACTTCTAAACGGCTTAAGATATCAACTTGAAATTCGTAAGTTATGTTTTGACCAATAGAGGTTGAATCCTTGTTGCCATGTGACTTGAAACAGCCAATAAACAATAGTCCAGAATTGAATTTATTAAAAGTCGATCAAACCTTAAGTAGTGCAAAGAACAAAAGTAACACAACGATATACCGTGTAAAATTTGTTCAAAGAAACACAGGTCTATTACTTTAAATAAAAACGTCAAAAGTAATGTACTGGAATTTTATATGTACCTACTGTAATTTTATATTATTTTTGTAATTTTGTTTAATTTTAAATTAATTTATAGCGCTTTACAAGATTTTAGCAATCTTTTTAAAAGACTCTTTTACTTTTTTTACATAGTCAAGTATCGTAAAATTACTTAGAGCCACTTGCACCAATGATGGTTTAACTTTAAACTTGGATTAAATTGACGGCCGACCAATCAGAACGCAGCATTTTTAACTTAAACTCAGTTTAGCTGAGATAATCCCAGTCCAAAAGTTGGTGCAAGTGGCCCTTAGTTAGCTAAGGAAACGTTCAAGTATTACGTAACGCAAATTTTGATCATTTTGGACCCCCACCCCCCTGTAACGCTATTTTCCTATACCATTAACATGGGCGTAACACTCCAAAATGACGTTACGTAATACTTGAAAGTTCCCTAAGGTATTTTGACATTATTTTACATTCATTTTTCACCGTGCAATGCAGTGTCTTAGTTTTTGATTGTATAGGCGATAGAACTTACTATTTCCGAGGTTTAAAAGACTTGCCGAACAAAAAGTGGCAGAGTCGCCGCAGGCCATTCAGGGTCCATTTAATTATTATTATACATTGGACCATAGTCGTTCGCTACCCGCCAGTCTTTATTGAACTAGCAGGTTTCAAGGTCTCCAAATCGCACAACAGGTGGCGTTTTTTATTTTATCTCCAAACAAATATATATTTGTAGTTTTCAATAAATAGTCCGGGAAAAGTCAATCGGACTTTGGACATTTAGTTCTTTAGTTACAGTCGGAATAACAATTTAAAAGTTTGTAGTTTCAAGTATATTTGTGTCATAAGAAAATTAAGATTTTTTAAAATTTTAAGGTAAAATACTCTGCTAGCTGAATACTGCAAACAGATAATAAATTAGAATATAAATATATTTTAATTACCTTATTGTGAATTAATTGGGACAACATTATTCAGGGATGTCGGGAAATGTTCACTCTTGGGCAAAAAGTTGGGAAAACCGCAGTCTTGGGTAGAATCAATCTTTAGTTGGGAATTTTTTGTTTTTTTTTTTTAAGGGCCTTTTCCAATAATCGCCGCATTAAAACAAATTCGTCAGTCAGCCACTGATTCTGGTTCTGTCTTAATCAAATTAAATCTTCAAAAATAAAGAAATCTAAGTAAAATAATACAAACATATCGATTTATATAAAACCAACTGTATGTAAAGAATCTTAAATGAAACAAAGGAATTTTCTTAGCTCTTAATCGGATTTTTTTGGTAAAAAAGCCATATAACTTGAATAATCACGTTATAAGTTATAGCTTAAGGTTATACTAAAATACTTAAAGGAGTTTAGGATTTATTTTACATGGAGAAAGTTAAGTACGTACGCTTGTTTTCATAAAAAAAAGTTGAAAATAACATTAAATGAAAAATATTGAGGGGACAAAAATCTGAATTTTACTACAAGAGTATTTCCGACACATTTAACTCTGAATATGATTAAAAAATCTGAAAATTAATTTCTGCTCTACTAGGGTGGCCCAAAATTTTTATTTTTAATAAAAATGTTAATAAAATGAATGATGATTGGTAATCGTTAACTTAATATATATTGTATAAAGAAAAACTTCCTTGGTGAGTGTCATAATTGCTAAGAAAAAAAACTTAAAATGAGGCAATATTTCCTTGGAGTGTGCTAGTGCATATCAAATTTACTTATTTAAAGGAAATTTTCTAGTGAAGGTATTAAAAAGTCTTTTTTTATCAACATTGTCTACCAAATTCCGCTACAGAGTTATTTGACCAGCGGCTTTGGATTCAGCACCCCAAAAACTTTCGAAACTACCCGGGATTTCCAGGTTTGGACTTTTTTGTTTTTTGTTTTGTTTGTTTTGTTATTATCAAGCATTGCATTTTATCTCTTATTTTTTAATCATTATTGCATTAGTGCTATTACAAAACCAAAAGTATTGTTAATTTAGGTATAAGCTTATTAGGTTAATAATCTGTTTTAACTTTTCATTTATGTATTTCTCTTGTTAATTCATATGAGTACATAGGTATAATATTTTATAAATTTATAGTTAATCCTTTTTACCTGTAGGATTATCTCACCAGGCTGTGTTGCCATGCAGAGACAACCGAAAGTTACGAGATTAAAAGTTACGAGATTTTATAAGTAATTTTACGATTTTTTATGAATATTACATCTAAATTAAATGTAATATTCAAATAAAATTGTAAATTTTACTTGTACCTGTACCTTATACCAACACATTACCTATGATTCTATTTATTTTTTACAGTGTGGTAAGTTTTTTGGCAATTAATTCAAGAAGACATCGAGATTATGAAGCCGTATAAAAAAACATTGAAACAATTTTTAATGAATATATCAGTCCAAAGACGGATGTGTATTATCACAGTGTCAGTAATCCGATGCCCCCGAATGCCCCGCAACACCACCGGACATTTATCTGTTTCCGCCGATTCTGATCCCCTTCAATCCATTCGGGTTCGAAGCACTGAATATCCATTAGGGTGGCCCCAAATGACCGAATTTACTACAATTTCATAATCATGTTAAACACTGGCCTACTTGGGATGGATCATACCCTCCGCACTCAAACTTAATTTTGATATTGAAATTGAATTTCTACTCGCACGGGTGCGCCACTTTGTGTACTTATATTTTCGATACCGCTGATTACGAATATCATAATGAAAAATCTGAAAAAAAAAATTTCGCGCCACTAGGGTGGAACATATTTTATTTTATATCTTCGATTTTGATGAAATTTGGTATGGATGGATGGATTTGGTAAGATCCTTTATATGAATCAATAAATGATCTAAATTAAGCCTTATAATTAGGTTTATATTATTTATTACTTACATCTGTTCATAATTAAGCCCCTGAATATGATAAAGTCCATACCAATGTAAAAAATAAAAAAATAGGTCAATTATTGTAATAATTGAAGCTCATGTGCCATATTGCGAAAAACAATAATTTTATAGATGAAAGTAGTTTCTTATTTTATCCCTATGTATGCTTAAAATCACTATATTTTATTTTTAAAATATGTTTTACTCTACCATTAAGACAGTTTAACTTGAGAACAGGAGAAAAAATAGTAATTATCAATTTAAAAAAAATGCTTAAAATCGCCCAGGTTTTTTTATATGTTTTTTTTCCCAACATATGGTACTATCAAAATATGAAAAAAAAGTTTCCCGAAATGGCACGTTTTTAAAAAAACTTAATTTAAATATTTTCATATTTTCCCGATGGAGTAATTTAACTGTTTTGATGCTAGTTTTAATTTTAAAAGGGTTAAACTTAAAAAGAAAAACTGCCTTTAAAAACTTCGTTTTGGAAATTGAAAAGAAAAAAACTGAAATATATTCAAAAAAAATCAAAAATATTTCGTTTTTTAAAAAAGATCTTATTTAAAAAAATATATATTTTTTTATTTCATTGAAAAATCGTTTTTAGCAAAAAGAAAATAAATAAAATTGTTGAAATTTTTTTAAACGTTTATTTTTTATTTTTGAGTTTTTTTTTTAAGTATTTGGAAAAATGCAATATACAATTTACGGTGAATTACATATCTTCACGCCTTGTTTAAGATTATGGACAGGCGACAATCAATGCGGCGTTGCCAATTCAAGCGTTACGTGTTCAGACAAGAGCGAGTCTAATCTCACCCGGTAAACCATGGTGAAATCGATGCGTGCTGTGCATCGCTGAAAATACTGTCACTCTCAGTGTGTGGGATACAGAAAGTAAGTGCTATGGAATTTTATTCCCACTCTAACAGCCATTAGCTTTACAAAACAATGGCACAAATTCCAATCAAAATTAACGCTACACCAAATTAACTCAATAACAAGCAGTCAATATTTTCACACCTAACAATATATAGCAATTATAATTTATAGGACAAATTTATTAACCATGTTGTATTATCAAAAACTAATCTATAATTAACTAATTTTACCTAGCTAAGTGGTACGTATTAATTTTTACCAGGATATAACATTTTATATATTTTTTAATTTTAGAAAAAATTAATCCAGAAGTCTCTTTTTTGGTAAAATAGTGTTCCAAATTGAAAATATTTAGCTCAAAGCGTCGTCAAGTTATCATGGTCACAAACTTTCTTGAACAGATATTTCTTTAAAAACGTAAAACATAACACTATGGGAGGATTGGTGTAGTCGTACTTGACGAGTTTACTACCCAAAATAGCGTGAGTTCGATTCTCACCGGCGCCGATTTACCTTTTTCAGTTAATTATTAATTGAAATTTGGCGAAGGCGTAAGTGAAGCGGACACTCCCTATAAATTGGTTAAGTCAATTAAAGCCGGTGGTTCCCTCTACTACTAGCCCACACAAGTCCTGGACTTATGGGATGCTTAATTAAGTAGAATAGTACGAGGTTAAACAAAAATGTAATGTAATGTAATAATTGTAAATTAATAGGACGTACTCAGTATTATACTGAATATAATAAACATCTACTTGCTATTTTGCAATCAATCTTCATTAAAACTCCAAAAATGTTACTATTTAACTCAGTACTTTGACTTGATTCAAATTCTAACCGCTTGGAGCTTCAATCAAGCAAAAAATTTCATTTAAGTACTCAACGTACTTACGGATCTGAATCTAAGTAGTACGTATTTGTTTTTAGTAAAAATTTCTCTGCGTGTAGTTCTATTGACAGAGCATTGCAGTATTAATTTGACTAATCCAGTCCAATCTTCGATTTACTTAGTTATTGTTTGATTTGTCGTTGTCTAGCTGCTAGACTCTAGGCCAGCACGTGGTTTTAGTTTAATATATCGGATTCCTATAAATAAACGGTCGGTTTTATCTTAGAAGTCTGCACTGTGATTATCAGTAAACAATGTTACTAAAGATTACACAAGTCCGTAGGCGCAATTAGGGGGGCTGGGAGACTTAAGCCCCAAAAAAGAAAATTAGCTCCTGTGCTTGAGACAATAATTATAATTATAATAATTTTTAATTATATCAATTATAAAAACACCCTATTTGTAATTATATATATGATTAACTATCCCCAAAATACACAGAAAAGAAATCCTTAAGCCAAGGACACGTGTATTTCGATTTTCTCCTACACTGTAAAAAATAAGGGTAAAATTAGAAAGTGATTATAAATTGTAAAATTAGAGAAAGTATTTACATTGTACATTGAGTCTTTAAATTTAACCTTTATCTACGATGAAAAAGTATCTAAAGGTTTTTGGGCTTGGATGAATTTGACATTTCTAGACCTATAGGTAAATTTTAACTTAATTTTTACTCCGGGATCCGTTTCGTGTGATCACTAACATTTTATAAAGTTTAAAATTACCCAAGACAACATTTTTACTTAATTGAACCTCAATAAAATCATTTAGATCGGTAACCCTTTAAATAATATAAAATCCCTTTTAATATTACACGGCAAAGGTAAATAAGTTTTTTCCTAGACCTGGTATTTTGGAAATATTATTTTAGTAATAAAATTGTAAAGTAATTTAGGCAGGTACCTACCTAAGCCCCACAAAAAAATATTTATTTCAACAAACCTTATTTTATACACAGTAAAAAATGTCGATTACTAGGTTCGCAAATAGCAACATTAAAAGTTGTTATATAAAAAATAAAAATTAAACTTACCACTTAATTATTTATTTCTGATGTTTCCTTTTCTTTGTTATTGTTATATACATCTTCAGGGAACTCTACAGGGACTAAACCTGAATAACAGTTTTTTTTAGTATGCTTTTGGATATACTAACTTTTTTGCCACTTAATCTGAATACGTACTTGTTTAGTTTATTATTTCTCTATGGGCAAATAAGTACTTTAAAGTAGAAAATAACCTTTAATTATATCTTATACAGTAAAACTTTTACAGTTAATGCTTTAACTTTTCTATGCAACATTAAGTTTTCTTCCACATTTTTTATTAAAGGGATTATTGATTTAAGATCGGTAGAGTATTTCTATTGGTTTGCATAAATATATAATATAAATAAAAATTTAATCGCATATTTGTTAAATCGTTTTTGTTTAATATTACGTTTCATAAACAAAAATAATAAAAATGCAAAATAACTAGGAAAATAATTGAACAGTAGGTGTTTTCAGGGGCAATATTTTAACTTTAATTACTGAACTTATCGTGTATCTTGTGCCCAGGCTTATAATGTTCGCATAAGAGCCTGTGGACGTGCCCTTAAAAATCGTGTAAAAATTGTGTTGTGTTGAGTGATGCGCTGTTCAAAAATTTGCGATAAAATAATTATAAATTCGTGAAAACCTATTATAATTTTTATTTATTATTTCTATATTAATAACTAAAACCTAGAAGTCAGTTTTTCACCATTTTAAATTTAGCTAAAAATTCCCTGTTTAAACGACATTCATTTTTTTATGCGTGTATATTTAATCTGTATGCTTTGGTATTACGTTCGAACGTGAATAACTGAAATATTGTGGGTATAAAATAGAAAATCAGTGTGAGGTTGTTAAAAGGACATTGGAGATCACCTTGGCGACACTTAAACCCCGGCTCAGGCTGAGCAGGGATCAGACAGACCGCTAATCTGCCGATATGTTGAGGTTGCACGACACAGTGAGGCCTGGATATGAATGTAACAGTCCGGGAAACGAAGGTCGGTTTTTGATTAAATTCTGAAATGCAGAATTTGGTTATATACATTTTTATCGTAAGATGCATATTTAGCGAGATAACCGCACTCACCCCTAAAATTTAAGATAGCGGACATCCTTTACGCAAATCTATTACTATCCACTACTACCCTTTATAATATCAGCCCGTGTACATTTATTGTAATTTAACACATCAATTTTTCGTTATTTGACTAGACTATATCCAGATGTAGGATAGCTAATTTTGGGCAAAAAACGCATAATATTTTAAAAAAACGGCTATTTTCCTTAAAAACTCAGCCTCTTGGGGGAGGGGGTGGTCGCTTTCACCTCCCCTGGATCCACGACTATTTTAAAATCGTAAAAAAAACTAGGGTGCACATGTACCCGTCTTAGCTTTTTGTAAATATTTCTACTGATCTGGCTTTTCCCGGACTATAGCTAGAAACCTGTTCCACTCGCTCGCCTAATCCTAATAATATAATGATTAATACTACAGCCAGAGATTACGTTGAGCTATTGGTGCGTGTTATCATCAGTTTCCAGAACTGTCATATCCGTTTCGAAAAGGCTAAAAGAAATAAGTTGATACAAAAATTGTTTACGAAAGAAAATACAATACACTGCCCAGTAAAATCGCTTTCGCATTTTTCACCTCCGCGCGTTAAATGTATTTTTTATTACCGGATTCACTTTCAGCAACCTCAAAACCCCCTATTTACCAACTTTCATAAAACTACCCCCCACCCCTTAGGGGGTGGAATTGGAAAAATGTCATTATCAAATTCAGTTTCGTCGTCCCCAAAAACCCCTACCAATTTTGACGAAAATGTTGAAAATATTTAAAAATATTTACCCCCTCACATGTGAGCACACATCATATTCGATTTTAGCAACATTAAAAACCCCTATGGGAACTTTCAAGTATTATGTAACTCAAATTTTGCTCGTTTTATATCAAAATTAAACTTCACAAAACGCAAAATTAGATATCTTTAACGGTTTTCGAGAAAAGTTCAAAAAAACTAAAAAAAAGTTAAACGTTTTTTAAATGCCTATTTCTTAGTTGTTACTAAAGATTTTAATTTGTTTGATAACTTAATTTGTTCATTTTTTCTGTCCTGAGATATAAGGAAAAATTAACAAAAGGATTAAGCTTATTAACAAAGTCTGGATTAATACTTGAAATAAATGGGATTAAATCTGTAAGGGCTATCTGGTCATTAACTAACATCGGATTAGCTTTATTTTACTGTATTTTGTTTTTTTAGTTTTTTTTCGTAAAGGGTAATATTTAAATTGTTTTTTGATGATGTTTTTATTATTGTACTCATTACGTTTTAAAAAAGCATAAGAAAAGCATGTTTTTCGAAACAAGGGTGTGATTTTTCCCTTGTATCTCAGGGCAGAAATTTTCAATCTCAAATCCGTTTTCACATAATTAATGACTATTAAAAAATTAACAAATTTAGCTATTAAACAAATTAAAATCTTTAGCAATAACTGAGAAATAGGCATTTAAAAAACGTTTAACTTTTTTTAAGTTTTTTGAACTTTTCTAGAAAAAAGATATCTAAAGAAACAAAATATTTTTAAAATCTGCGTAAAAAACTGCATCTTATAGATGTATAATGTTTGTGGAAAAAACAACGTTTTTTTTTCAAAAAAGCAGTAGCATTTATCTCAGAATCTCGAACCCAACTTAAAAAATGGAGGTCAAATTCGTGTTCAGCATCAAAAAGTATATCGAAAATGTTTATATATCAGACAAAATGGAGGCATATGTTTTTATTGTCGACCAGTGTTATTGATTATGATCAAATGTACTTTTTTGTATTATTTCAATGGTTTACTTAGTAGTAATACGTAAGTAATACTAATTATTTTAAATTATATATGATATAAATAGTTTAATGCTTATATTAAATAATAAGGTTTATTTGCTTTGTAAATATTCCATAAAATATTTTGCCACTGATTTACCACAATCTCTCTACCGCAGATTAATATTATTTGTTTTATAGATATGCATAAAATAAGCCTGTACAATCATTGTAGTACCTAATGTTACATTCGTTAGGGGTTAGGGGCTGGAGCCCAGACGCTAAGGTGTCACCGAGACTTGTTTTTCTGGCTGGGATTTTTGTTCGGGTCTCTGACAGTGCCAGGCTGACACTGAAAAAACAGTTTTCTATGACTCACTTTTACCACAAAGTATTTTTGATAACAGCTGAGATTTTTATCTTCCAAGAGCCGAACAGTCGGTTGGGTCGCCCTTAAATGTAGCCTTATTTTTAAAAATGATTGCAGCCACCAAAATTAAAATAAAAACGTGGGTGGGTGATTTTTTGATTCATATTTCAAACACCCTACTTCAAATACGGTTAATCTGCCTTTTAAGCGGTAACAAGAAGCAAATTTTCTTCAATGTATGAAGTGAAAAAGTATAGTCATTAATTAAAATGTAAAAAAATAACTGCAATCCACTTAATAGTGTTTTAATTTCTATGCATATTTAAAAATAAAAGGGGTAAAATATTAAATAGCTTAATTAAATGCAGTAATATTCTTTTAGTGTATTTTTTCTAACTCTAGATTAATGATTTTATATAAAATCTTGATCTTGATCTTGATCGAACATTTTTCTATGCAATTTTTGTCAATAATGATCTTACTCAAATGCAGTTTTTAGGGACGAAAATCCGTCCCTATTTTTAGGGCTGAAGACTTTACTTTAGTCGTTATCGCCAAACGAGTTTAAAGTTTTGGTTTTTAAATACGTGAAAATTTTCAGCAGGCCAATAAAGAATATTTTTGCCTGTGGTGCTAAGACTTCCCAACTTTATTTAGAAGCTACAAAAAACTTATAGACCCGAATTTTACTAATTTAAGTGAAAGGGTTCGTACAATGGAGCGAAAGTACATAAAAAAAAAACTGATGCAATACAAAGTATATCTTCACATCTTGCTTTAGTGTCTTGTTATGTGAGAATGGATGTAGGTAAATATAGTAGTGACACGATATTAAATCTGTAGATAATTCGTTAAAATGTGTACATGCGCCAGCAAAGGGCATAATTTGTCAGTATGTCAGTATATAACTATAACGCGCCTTCAGGTATACCTATACCCCAATATTTTTGAGGTCGCTGAAACCAAATCCGATGTTAAAAATTCAAAATCAAAATGACTGATCCAATATGGCGTCGAAACAGACAAGCGAATATGGCATTTTCTAAATTAGTTCAGACCTCAGAAATACTTAATCACTAATTTCGGCAAATAATATTGAAATTTAAAAAAATCTAAGCCATATTGGATCCGCCATTTAGACTTTTAATTTTTCGTTTGGACTTTTCGGTTTGTACAACTTCGAAAAAGTTTTTTGCGGCGCGTGTCAAGGTTCATTGACACCAGTAGTCCAGTCAGAATGTCTACTACGTTCTACTACGTTCTACTACGTTCTACTACGTTCTACTACGTCTACTAAGTACATAATATGATAAAATTTAATTAGACCCTTATCTTAAAATAATCTGATTTAAATGTAAACATTCTACTATATCACTGACATACACTATATTCGACAACCAAGGTCCCTTTTTGTAATGAGTGCACAAATAGTCTTCTATTCAGTAGTAGGTATTAGTAGTATTATCGGCCGGTTGTGCAAGTATATTTTAGAGTTATGTTTTCAATTTTTCTTTTATATTTTATCCTTCGTGAATGTTAATCCCTCGCGAAGCTTAATCCTAAACTTCCCGTCTCAAAGCAGGAGGAGGCCAAAGTCCCTCTAATCCGGGCTTCCTCTAATTCCCTACCTTCAGGCTAATCCAGCTTTAACTGGCCCACCGATGTTTTTGCCTCTACTATGTTTCTATCAACCTTTTAAACATACATTCTCTTTATATTTACAACGTATTCGAATGCTTTAAATAAAAGAGTCTCGTCACAACACTGTATTACTTTCCCCAAGAAAAAATCTAGATATTTTTAATATAAAAAATATTTAATGCTAAATTTTGCAGTTAGAACCCCCCCCTTTTCCATGTAACGCTAAGACTAGGGGTACTATAAATACGCAACAAACCGTTTTTATTTCTCTATAAATAATAAAGAGCGTTAGCACTATATGGATAAATATTTGGTTTCATTCTCTTGTCTCTCCACTGGACTATAAATACCACAAAAACACAAATAAAAATATTCGATAAATATCCTATGGCTGAAATGCAAATCATGGTCTAATACCTAAAAATTTTAGGCTAAAACGTAGTATGCTGCTCTCGTATAAGGAATTCCCTTCAGCCGAAGTTCAAGAATTATGTAACGCAAATTTTGATCATTTTGCCCCCCCCCCCCCCCGTAACGCTATTTTTCTATACCATTAACATGGGCGTAACACTCCAAAATTTTATAAGAATCAGCACCCGTTATATTAAAATAATACTTTAATAGCTCTTTAATAGCTAAGGAACATTTTTCATCATATGGACAGCAGGGTAATTTTTCGTAGATAGTTTTCTCTATTATTGTGGTAGTAAAAAAAAGTTAAACGTTTTTTAAATGCCTATTTCTTAGTTGTTACTAAAGATTTTAATTTGTTTGATAACTTAATTTGTTCATTTTTTCTGTCCTGAGATATAAGGAAAAATTAACAAAAGGATTAAGCTTATTAACAAAGTCTGGATTAATACTTGAAATAAATGGGATTAAATCTGTAAGGGCTATCTGGTCATTAACTAACATCGGATTAGCTTTATTTTACTGTATTTTGTTTTTTTAGTTTTTTTTCGTAAAGGGTAATATTTAAATTGTTTTTTGATGATGTTTTTATTATTGTACTCATTACGTTTTAAAAAAGCATAAGAAAAGCATGTTTTTCGAAACAAGGGTGTGATTTTTCCCTTGTATCTCAGGGCAGAAATTTTCAATCTCAAATCCGTTTTCACATAATTAATGACTATTAAAAAATTAACAAATTTAGCTATTAAACAAATTAAAATCTTTAGCAATAACTGAGAAATAGGCATTTAAAAAACGTTTAACTTTTTTTAAGTTTTTTGAACTTTTCTAGAAAAAAGATATCTAAAGAAACAAAATATTTTTAAAATCTGCGTAAAAAACTGCATCTTATAGATGTATAATGTTTGTGGAAAAAACAACGTTTTTTTTTCAAAAAAGCAGTAGCATTTATCTCAGAATCTCGAACCCAACTTAAAAAATGGAGGTCAAATTCGTGTTCAGCATCAAAAAGTATATCGAAAATGTTTATATATCAGACAAAATGGAGGCATATGTTTTTATTGTCGACCAGTGTTATTGATTATGATCAAATGTACTTTTTTGTATTATTTCAATGGTTTACTTAGTAGTAATACGTAAGTAATACTAATTATTTTAAATTATATATGATATAAATAGTTTAATGCTTATATTAAATAATAAGGTTTATTTGCTTTGTAAATATTCCATAAAATATTTTGCCACTGATTTACCACAATCTCTCTACCGCAGATTAATATTATTTGTTTTATAGATATGCATAAAATAAGCCTGTACAATCATTGTAGTACCTAATGTTACATTCGTTAGGGGTTAGGGGCTGGAGCCCAGACGCTAAGGTGTCACCGAGACTTGTTTTTCTGGCTGGGATTTTTGTTCGGGTCTCTGACAGTGCCAGGCTGACACTGAAAAAACAGTTTTCTATGACTCACTTTTACCACAAAGTATTTTTGATAACAGCTGAGATTTTTATCTTCCAAGAGCCGAACAGTCGGTTGGGTCGCCCTTAAATGTAGCCTTATTTTTAAAAATGATTGCAGCCACCAAAATTAAAATAAAAACGTGGGTGGGTGATTTTTTGATTCATATTTCAAACACCCTACTTCAAATACGGTTAATCTGCCTTTTAAGCGGTAACAAGAAGCAAATTTTCTTCAATGTATGAAGTGAAAAAGTATAGTCATTAATTAAAATGTAAAAAAATAACTGCAATCCACTTAATAGTGTTTTAATTTCTATGCATATTTAAAAATAAAAGGGGTAAAATATTAAATAGCTTAATTAAATGCAGTAATATTCTTTTAGTGTATTTTTTCTAACTCTAGATTAATGATTTTATATAAAATCTTGATCTTGATCTTGATCGAACATTTTTCTATGCAATTTTTGTCAATAATGATCTTACTCAAATGCAGTTTTTAGGGACGAAAATCCGTCCCTATTTTTAGGGCTGAAGACTTTACTTTAGTCGTTATCGCCAAACGAGTTTAAAGTTTTGGTTTTTAAATACGTGAAAATTTTCAGCAGGCCAATAAAGAATATTTTTGCCTGTGGTGCTAAGACTTCCCAACTTTATTTAGAAGCTACAAAAAACTTATAGACCCGAATTTTACTAATTTAAGTGAAAGGGTTCGTACAATGGAGCGAAAGTACATAAAAAAAAAACTGATGCAATACAAAGTATATCTTCACATCTTGCTTTAGTGTCTTGTTATGTGAGAATGGATGTAGGTAAATATAGTAGTGACACGATATTAAATCTGTAGATAATTCGTTAAAATGTGTACATGCGCCAGCAAAGGGCATAATTTGTCAGTATGTCAGTATATAACTATAACGCGCCTTCAGGTATACCTATACCCCAATATTTTTGAGGTCGCTGAAACCAAATCCGATGTTAAAAATTCAAAATCAAAATGACTGATCCAATATGGCGTCGAAACAGACAAGCGAATATGGCATTTTCTAAATTAGTTCAGACCTCAGAAATACTTAATCACTAATTTCGGCAAATAATATTGAAATTTAAAAAAATCTAAGCCATATTGGATCCGCCATTTAGACTTTTAATTTTTCGTTTGGACTTTTCGGTTTGTACAACTTCGAAAAAGTTTTTTGCGGCGCGTGTCAAGGTTCATTGACACCAGTAGTCCAGTCAGAATGTCTACTACGTTCTACTACGTTCTACTACGTTCTACTACGTCTACTAAGTACATAATATGATAAAATTTAATTAGACCCTTATCTTAAAATAATCTGATTTAAATGTAAACATTCTACTATATCACTGACATACACTATATTCGACAACCAAGGTCCCTTTTTGTAATGAGTGCACAAATAGTCTTCTATTCAGTAGTAGGTATTAGTAGTATTATCGGCCGGTTGTGCAAGTATATTTTAGAGTTATGTTTTCAATTTTTCTTTTATATTTTATCCTTCGTGAATGTTAATCCCTCGCGAAGCTTAATCCTAAACTTCCCGTCTCAAAGCAGGAGGAGGCCAAAGTCCCTCTAATCCGGGCTTCCTCTAATTCCCTACCTTCAGGCTAATCCAGCTTTAACTGGCCCACCGATGTTTTTGCCTCTACTATGTTTCTATCAACCTTTTAAACATACATTCTCTTTATATTTACAACGTATTCGAATGCTTTAAATAAAAGAGTCTCGTCACAACACTGTATTACTTTCCCCAAGAAAAAATCTAGATATTTTTAATATAAAAAATATTTAATGCTAAATTTTGCAGTTAGAACCCCCCCCTTTTCCATGTAACGCTAAGACTAGGGGTACTATAAATACGCAACAAACCGTTTTTATTTCTCTATAAATAATAAAGAGCGTTAGCACTATATGGATAAATATTTGGTTTCATTCTCTTGTCTCTCCACTGGACTATAAATACCACAAAAACACAAATAAAAATATTCGATAAATATCCTATGGCTGAAATGCAAATCATGGTCTAATACCTAAAAATTTTAGGCTAAAACGTAGTATGCTGCTCTCGTATAAGGAATTCCCTTCAGCCGAAGTTCAAGAATTATGTAACGCAAATTTTGATCATTTTGCCCCCCCCCCCCCCCGTAACGCTATTTTTCTATACCATTAACATGGGCGTAACACTCCAAAATTTTATAAGAATCAGCACCCGTTATATTAAAATAATACTTTAATAGCTCTTTAATAGCTAAGGAACATTTTTCATCATATGGACAGCAGGGTAATTTTTCGTAGATAGTTTTCTCTATTATTGTGGTAGTAAAAAAAAGTTAAACGTTTTTTAAATGCCTATTTCTTAGTTGTTACTAAAGATTTTAATTTGTTTGATAACTTAATTTGTTCATTTTTTCTGTCCTGAGATATAAGGAAAAATTAACAAAAGGATTAAGCTTATTAACAAAGTCTGGATTAATACTTGAAATAAATGGGATTAAATCTGTAAGGGCTATCTGGTCATTAACTAACATCGGATTAGCTTTATTTTACTGTATTTTGTTTTTTTAGTTTTTTTTCGTAAAGGGTAATATTTAAATTGTTTTTTGATGATGTTTTTATTATTGTACTCATTACGTTTTAAAAAAGCATAAGAAAAGCATGTTTTTCGAAACAAGGGTGTGATTTTTCCCTTGTATCTCAGGGCAGAAATTTTCAATCTCAAATCCGTTTTCACATAATTAATGACTATTAAAAAATTAACAAATTTAGCTATTAAACAAATTAAAATCTTTAGCAATAACTGAGAAATAGGCATTTAAAAAACGTTTAACTTTTTTTAAGTTTTTTGAACTTTTCTAGAAAAAAGATATCTAAAGAAACAAAATATTTTTAAAATCTGCGTAAAAAACTGCATCTTATAGATGTATAATGTTTGTGGAAAAAACAACGTTTTTTTTTCAAAAAAGCAGTAGCATTTATCTCAGAATCTCGAACCCAACTTAAAAAATGGAGGTCAAATTCGTGTTCAGCATCAAAAAGTATATCGAAAATGTTTATATATCAGACAAAATGGAGGCATATGTTTTTATTGTCGACCAGTGTTATTGATTATGATCAAATGTACTTTTTTGTATTATTTCAATGGTTTACTTAGTAGTAATACGTAAGTAATACTAATTATTTTAAATTATATATGATATAAATAGTTTAATGCTTATATTAAATAATAAGGTTTATTTGCTTTGTAAATATTCCATAAAATATTTTGCCACTGATTTACCACAATCTCTCTACCGCAGATTAATATTATTTGTTTTATAGATATGCATAAAATAAGCCTGTACAATCATTGTAGTACCTAATGTTACATTCGTTAGGGGTTAGGGGCTGGAGCCCAGACGCTAAGGTGTCACCGAGACTTGTTTTTCTGGCTGGGATTTTTGTTCGGGTCTCTGACAGTGCCAGGCTGACACTGAAAAAACAGTTTTCTATGACTCACTTTTACCACAAAGTATTTTTGATAACAGCTGAGATTTTTATCTTCCAAGAGCCGAACAGTCGGTTGGGTCGCCCTTAAATGTAGCCTTATTTTTAAAAATGATTGCAGCCACCAAAATTAAAATAAAAACGTGGGTGGGTGATTTTTTGATTCATATTTCAAACACCCTACTTCAAATACGGTTAATCTGCCTTTTAAGCGGTAACAAGAAGCAAATTTTCTTCAATGTATGAAGTGAAAAAGTATAGTCATTAATTAAAATGTAAAAAAATAACTGCAATCCACTTAATAGTGTTTTAATTTCTATGCATATTTAAAAATAAAAGGGGTAAAATATTAAATAGCTTAATTAAATGCAGTAATATTCTTTTAGTGTATTTTTTCTAACTCTAGATTAATGATTTTATATAAAATCTTGATCTTGATCTTGATCGAACATTTTTCTATGCAATTTTTGTCAATAATGATCTTACTCAAATGCAGTTTTTAGGGACGAAAATCCGTCCCTATTTTTAGGGCTGAAGACTTTACTTTAGTCGTTATCGCCAAACGAGTTTAAAGTTTTGGTTTTTAAATACGTGAAAATTTTCAGCAGGCCAATAAAGAATATTTTTGCCTGTGGTGCTAAGACTTCCCAACTTTATTTAGAAGCTACAAAAAACTTATAGACCCGAATTTTACTAATTTAAGTGAAAGGGTTCGTACAATGGAGCGAAAGTACATAAAAAAAAAACTGATGCAATACAAAGTATATCTTCACATCTTGCTTTAGTGTCTTGTTATGTGAGAATGGATGTAGGTAAATATAGTAGTGACACGATATTAAATCTGTAGATAATTCGTTAAAATGTGTACATGCGCCAGCAAAGGGCATAATTTGTCAGTATGTCAGTATATAACTATAACGCGCCTTCAGGTATACCTATACCCCAATATTTTTGAGGTCGCTGAAACCAAATCCGATGTTAAAAATTCAAAATCAAAATGACTGATCCAATATGGCGTCGAAACAGACAAGCGAATATGGCATTTTCTAAATTAGTTCAGACCTCAGAAATACTTAATCACTAATTTCGGCAAATAATATTGAAATTTAAAAAAATCTAAGCCATATTGGATCCGCCATTTAGACTTTTAATTTTTCGTTTGGACTTTTCGGTTTGTACAACTTCGAAAAAGTTTTTTGCGGCGCGTGTCAAGGTTCATTGACACCAGTAGTCCAGTCAGAATGTCTACTACGTTCTACTACGTTCTACTACGTTCTACTACGTTCTACTACGTCTACTAAGTACATAATATGATAAAATTTAATTAGACCCTTATCTTAAAATAATCTGATTTAAATGTAAACATTCTACTATATCACTGACATACACTATATTCGACAACCAAGGTCCCTTTTTGTAATGAGTGCACAAATAGTCTTCTATTCAGTAGTAGGTATTAGTAGTATTATCGGCCGGTTGTGCAAGTATATTTTAGAGTTATGTTTTCAATTTTTCTTTTATATTTTATCCTTCGTGAATGTTAATCCCTCGCGAAGCTTAATCCTAAACTTCCCGTCTCAAAGCAGGAGGAGGCCAAAGTCCCTCTAATCCGGGCTTCCTCTAATTCCCTACCTTCAGGCTAATCCAGCTTTAACTGGCCCACCGATGTTTTTGCCTCTACTATGTTTCTATCAACCTTTTAAACATACATTCTCTTTATATTTACAACGTATTCGAATGCTTTAAATAAAAGAGTCTCGTCACAACACTGTATTACTTTCCCCAAGAAAAAATCTAGATATTTTTAATATAAAAAATATTTAATGCTAAATTTTGCAGTTAGAACCCCCCCCCTTTTCCATGTAACGCTAAGACTAGGGGTACTATAAATACGCAACAAACCGTTTTTATTTCTCTATAAATAATAAAGAGCGTTAGCACTATATGGATAAATATTTGGTTTCATTCTCTTGTCTCTCCACTGGACTATAAATACCACAAAAACACAAATAAAAATATTCGATAAATATCCTATGGCTGAAATGCAAATCATGGTCTAATACCTAAAAATTTTAGGCTAAAACGTAGTATGCTGCTCTCGTATAAGGAATTCCCTTCAGCCGAAGTTCAAGAATTATGTAACGCAAATTTTGATCATTTTGCCCCCCCCCCCCCCGTAACGCTATTTTTCTATACCATTAACATGGGCGTAACACTCCAAAATTTTATAAGAATCAGCACCCGTTATATTAAAATAATACTTTAATAGCTCTTTAATAGCTAAGGAACATTTTTCATCATATGGACAGCAGGGTAATTTTTCGTAGATAGTTTTCTCTATTATTGTGGTAGTACTTTGAAAAAATCGACTTTATTCTGAAATTCGTAAAAAAATTAATAGGTAGTTCATTTTCGGGACACCCTGTATTACAGAAATATTAACCTGTTGAAGAAGACAGAGGCGAACGGTGGCTTAAAGAGCATATGGATAAGCGAAATCTTGTACAGTTATACCTGAATCGGACTATGGTTGAATGTTTTTGGACCTGAAAGTACAAGGTGATCTAAATTTGTCAGTCAAGACATTTTTTTAGATACTTCCCATACAGTTAAGTACAAAAAATTAAAAAAAACATATTGTTTTTTACAAAATATTTGTACGAGATTTTTGTGTGATTCCCAGCGTGGCACAACTCGAATTTTAGCGCCCTTTTTAACCGTACAAAAACACCTATGTAAATTCATAATATATGAAAATTATAGAGAATTTGAAAAGCTATAAGTGTGATAATAACCAATTTTATCCTTCGATAAATAATTTGGCTGAAAAATCGAAAAAACAATTTCACCTCCATTTTTGATTATTTAAAAGTCGATTGTTATTAATATAACAAAAAAATGATTCCAAAAAAAATTGGTGGAAATTTCCTCCTTAACAAAACTGGTAATATGCATTTTTAACGTTAGATGCATATTTACCGAGATAACCGCACTCACCCCTAAAATTCAATATGGCGGACACCCCTTACGCAAGCCACCCATTGAAAAACTAACAGGAGTGTTCACTTGCCATCCACTACTTCCCCTTAAAATATCAGCCCGTGTGCAGTTTTTGCAATTCCAACATAGGAAGTCCTCATTTGACTGGACTCAAAAAACTACAAATTTGGATCACCCTGTAACGGGTTCAGCCATTTCATCAATCATGAGCAGATAATCTGCTTAACGCCGCACAATCCGACCTCGTCGAAGGGTTTGGGGGCACGCGGGGGTGGCGGAGAAGCTCGCCATGCCGCGGATAAGCCTCGGGGCAATACGGACGGTAATTCACTACAGGGGTCATACAAAAACTTACATACTACCTATACTCTACCTATAAATAATATAAGCGTACGGCTAATGGATTTCTAAATCCACTTTATTTATTCAGTTTAATCCAGACAGTCGCATTGGGGACTATACAAATATTACGTTACAAGAAATCTCTTTCTGGGGCTGATTTTTTTTTATATCACAGGCATGCGTTAAATTTGCTTTTTGGAAGTTTATACTTCCTTGCACCCTAATAACTTTTTCTTTCTCATCACAATATTTTAAGTTTAAGGCGAGACAGGTGACAAAAAAAATAATTTTGAGTTAAAAAAAGAATGTCTAATATTATTTTTTTAGCATTCTAGCATAACCTTGTATACTTTAATCCGTAATCCCTTCGAACTTTTTATCCTTAGTCCTTTCCCACTTTTAATCCTAATGCTAATCTTTTTTAAAAGGATTAAATGCCAGGCCCCAGTAGATATGTATAAAAGCAGGCAAAGATAATTAATTCTTATAACTCATTTCGATGTTTAATTTTTTTATGGAAAATATTATGAACAGAGATCTTTTACCTTATAGGTATTAAGCTTTTTCTGAAGGGAGCCACATAAACGCGTATATCTCAGGCTGACATATATGCGTGAACGCATATTTTCAAACGACTTAAGGCCTATCCAGAGGCTCGCATAACTAGTATAATACATAACCATACGATGCCGTGGTTGGCTTAATGTTCCGTCACGTATCTTGTGAGCAGGCTTATGGACGTTACGTTAGCTCTTATAAGAGCCTGTGGATAGAGCCTTAAAGAGTATTTCAGAACGGAAAGCGCCCAACGGCGGCCTATTAATATTAAAATAAAAAAAATGATGCCATATTGGATCCGCCATTATTTTTTTTTACTTTTAATTTCGGTTTAAGGGACCTCAAAAACCCAAATGTTAAGTTTTGGCAATATTAATAACGCATATTGGATCGATAATTATCGGATGGGCTATGGTGGACATTAAATAACATACATAATTAATGTCTGTGCATTAAAATCCATTACATGTTTAATGATATACAACAAACAGTACGCATAAATAAGGCTAATATATCTTAATTCCAACTAAAACTGTTAAATAAAAGAGATACTAGGTATAGTGAACATTTTCTCCCAACAAAAAAAAAACGTGAAAAAATGCTTTATCGTAAAATTTTCACAATAAACTAATAAATAATTCTATATTATATAGTTAATACGCTCAGTTATAAAAAAATGTCCTCTCCACCTTGGTATTCAATTATTATTATTAATATATAATGTTCTGAGTGTAAATTACCTGAAGTGGATTTGGTAGAGTCAAATTCTTCCCTGACGGAGGGCGGCGAACCAGTGTTTTCCAACGGGGTTGAAGATCTCACCGGGAGCGGTGTCGATTCCCTTTCAGTCGAATCCCTACTAGACCTCTCCGTTACAGAAGTGGTTGAGGGTGGTGGAGGCGTTTTACATGACCTCGTCAATGCCAATGCTTGACTCTATAACAAAAACATTTTTTACATCCTCTATCGAATACAGTAGATTTAGTTCATTTGAATCTCATCCCCTGTAATTTTATCCCAGCTATTCAAACCCCACGTCATTTCATCCCAGAATCAACTTATCCCAACTTTCCCCCTGAATCAGGATCCCTGATGTTCAGAGCCGGATTTTTGGTATACTTTTACCGGAAGCTCGCAAAATTTACAATTTTTAAAAATATATTATTACATAATAAATATAACTATCATAGCTAAGGAATTATTAATCCGTATTGACCATATTTCACTCACTGGACCACCATTTGGATGCTTTTAATATATCGTTTTGGGATACACCAATTTAAAATATCGGTTTCTAAACATATATAGATACCTATGCCACTATGTAACTTTTTTTTAAATCGAAAATGCAAAAGAAAATAATTTGGTGGGTTTATACTCCAAATTAACATAAAATAAATTAAATATTTCTCCAATGCCCATGTACATGTGTGCAAATATAAACTTAATCATTAATCTTGCGCAGTGAGGTAATAACTTCTATAATAAGTTTGAACATTATTCTAATTATTCTTGACAACATACTTTTTTCTGTGTAGTTGACTTTTAGCTTAAAACTAAATCGAACCTTTTCATCCATTATATTTCAAGTTAGATTTTTATGAAATGTAACAGAGTTCAATGCACTTCGAATTTGGCCCTGCATACTTCTACATCTCCTGCAGTTTTTTTTTGCAGTGAAATTCGTAGAACTTGAGGTGGAACGTCACGTCACTCACTTAAACAACGACCAAAAATGAACCAGATTCTTGGACTAGTTTAGAAATAAATTGTTAAAGCCTTAACTAAGGACCCGGGGAAAGGTATACTTTTTCGTGTACACTCAGAAACCCGAATATCGTTATGTATAAATATATGTATTACATTGCAATTGAACCGGTGAGAGAAAGAAAGGAAAGATTGCACTTTTTGGACGAAATTGACTGAGACAGTCTTGTAATTAACAGTAAAAAATGTTTTTTTTTTTAATTATCCTAAAACTTTAGTCAGTTGAGATCAAAAAGGGAAAAATAGCACCAACCAGAGCAAAACTAAAGGTTTTAAAAAACCACTTAATAAACATTGTTACTATGGTTACGATGAACAAGTTTGTAAAGTTGTGCTTCTTTATTAGACTTATGGTTTGGTTGCTACAAAGTTTTTTGCTAATTCCCAAAAGTTGGATCTACTGCAATCTTTTCCTCACCGGTTCAATTGTAATGTATAATTATAATTTACACATCAAAATATTTGGTGTTTTTATACAAGCCATGAATATATTCACATGCCTTATACTGGAAATTCAATAAAACCTGCAGTGACTCATACCTCTGCATTTGCGAAGCTTCGACGAAATTATGAGAATCGCACCCGAACTCGTATGATCTTTGCCTTTTACCACACATTCGCAACTGAGTCACTGCAGGTTTTATTGAATTTCCAATATAGTAAACTGTTAACAGTGGATAGTATATTGCGTATTTCTCGATATATATTCAAAAATGTGAGATCTTGTATGTATTATGCGAGGCTCTGGACTTTAAAATCCTGGCTATGCCGCTAAGAGTAAATATTATTTTTATTTTAATGTAATTAATTTATTAATTTAATGTCAACATGAATAAGATAACACTTGTTTCATATTAATTTATTTCCTTCTTATGAAATAAGTGTTTTTTTTTGTGGTTTGCCAGAAGTTCCTTGTAGATTGCAAAGCTTAATCCTATAGACATGTGAACGATAACGCATGAAAAATAAGATTTCCCTTTTACACGCAGAAAACGGTTATTTTAATAAAAAAATAGAATTTTTATTTTGTTCAAGTTTTCAGTGTAAGAATATTGATATTAAATATCAACAAAAAAATACTGCTGCCAGCAAGAAAATATTTTCTTTCTATTGTTCAAAAAGTTAAAAATTAAAAAAAATCGAAAAAAATCCAAACGAAAAAAAAAATCTACTGAAGTTTTGTTTTAATATGTATGTTATCATAACTACTGTTTCCATTTGTAAACTGATTTGTAAACCTTTAGGTTACATTACCGGTTTATTTTTGTATAAATCTTTTACTGTGTATTTCGAAAAATTGTCATTTGAGATATATCAATAAATAAATTGAACAATCTCATATTAAAAGATATATCGTTCAGGAATTCTGATGCTTTTTGACCCCACTTAACCCAGATTAGAGTCGCTTATAATAGAATAGTCAAACGTAGAGATTTAAACGTATAGAGGGACCGCAAGGCGCGTGGGCCTAAATTATTTAATATATTTTCATAATTATTTTTTGATCCTGGGATGAGTATAGAGCCCTTGTATCCTATCCCTGAGATTTTTTCTCTAGATTTATGTTGGCCCCACGACGGGTAAAAATTAACTGTTAATTTCTTTTTTAATTAAAAAAACAATACCGGAACAAAAATCAAGTAAAAACAAAACTGGACTAAATTATTTACGATTTTCTAAAACAGAATTCGTTATCAAATCATATATTGTCCCACCTCCATTCATATATCGATGCGCAGAGGTGTTTAGGTCTATGGGAGGATTGGTGTACCGCGTCGTACTTGACGAGTTTACTACCCAAATAGCGTGAGTTCGATTCTCACCGGCGCCGATTTGCCTTTTTTCAGTTAATTAATAATTAAAATTTGGCGAAGGCGTAAGTGAAGCGGACACTCCCTATAAATTGGTTCGAAAGTCAATTAAAGCCGGTGGTTCCCTCTACTACTAGCCCACACAAGTCCTGGACTTAGGGGATGCTTAATTAAGTAGAATAGTACGAGGTTAAACAAAAATTTAAATGTAAATGTAATAAAACTAAAACCTTAAACTGGATAAGTCCACCTAGAGTTTTCATAAACCATTTAGCATTCTACTCTATTTTTCGTCATTCCAAAACGCTTTAAGTAAGAAACTTCTTTTTGTATAAATTGGACGCTTGTCTTTTGTAGAAATAATCCGCTTGATACATGGGCATTTTTTTTTAAATCAAAGTACAGAGTCAAGTTTAAAAAATGATAAGCTTATCAAACTCTTCACAGCTCTGTGTCTAGAAGAGTATTATACGATGCTTTTCAAATGACCAAAATCGCCTCCGCGCGTGAAATGTTTTTTTTTATAAGAATCACTTTCAAATATACAAATTTTCATGAAAACAACCCCCCGCCCCTCAGCTTCACAGCGCCTGCGCTGGAATATTATTAAAATCGTCCTAGACAAAAAAATTCTTAGATAAAAATTTGTTAATGAATAAATAAGAAACTTCTTTTTTTTAATGTCCGTTTTAAAAAAAATTGAAAAAATCTGAAAGAAATTTCCGATTAACATAACTTGTTAAAAATTATATTAGAATATAGAGGCTCCACTTTTAAAAAATATATAGAAAAATAGAAGAAAATCTTCGATCACTTTTTATTTTGGTAAACAGTAGTTAATATTTTGGGGAGAATATCAAGAGAAAACGCAATATACAATCCACTGTAAAGAGTATACTAAAGAACGCGAAGGATTACATATCTACATGGCTTGTTTAATTTTAAAGGCTAAGAATACAGCTTAAAAAAAACTGGTACGCTTGTTATATGCGGATTAAATGACTTATGACTCATGCAGATTTATACCATAGAGATCGTCTTAAATCGCTGAGCCCTTACAGCAGAGCAAAAGGAAAATGTACATAATAAAAGGGGAGTTTAAGAAAACAATGATAGGGTTAGAAAGTTTAAATCTTTCGATGCAAAGAGACCGTCCCCCCAAATCCTTATCCCTGTAATACATTCAAGTAAAATTTATCTACGTCATTTACTAATTGCAATATTTTTTTATAATTACTTTCCTTTATATGATACACTGATAGAACACATCCATAACGTAATTAGGTTATAGTATACAACAATAAATAGTTGTATATGCGCCAACCACTATATATTGCATAGAATACAACAAAAAATTAAACGTGTTTAGTATTTACAAACGCGTGCAGTTGATTGATTTACAACAACAAACTGTTAAGCGATCAGGGCAAAGAGCGGATTGCCGCCTTCCTACGTCACGATCCTCGCTTCAAAACGCAGGCAATTTTACCTGACTCGTCCGCCCGGCTGGCTAGCTGAGCCTGGTAGGCGTAAAAAGTTTTTTTTGAAAATATTATTTTTTCATGAAACAAATTTATATCCAAGAATTTGTTGTCTAGGACGATTTTTTAAATATTTTGAAATTTCGAAACTACCGCGCAAGCGCTGTGAATAATATAATAACAAGCCAAAAACAATTGGTCCGAAGCCATCTTTCACCATTATTAGAATTTAAAAGGTTCGTTCCAACCTACTAAGGCTCACCCGGTATGTGATTTGTGAGCATAATGTGAAGCCATCAAATTTATAAAAACAATACAACAAAAAGCACAATAAAATGAGGAATTACAAGTTATTCAAATACATAGTAAATATAATATGTAATTATTTAATACTTCTATAAAAGTCCTCTATAGTTAGGTTATTAATAATAAATGATATGTCCGCATTTTAAAATGATTTTTAGCATTAATATTTTAAAAATCATTTGTTATCAGAAATTAAATATATAATACCAAAAGGATTTAAAATACATTTGTTTTATTGAACATACGTTAAATTATTAAAAGAGGTATCAACAGGTATTTCATATGTTTAATTCATTATTATACAGGGTTTACTCAGTCATTAACACTAAACCAGCCGACCCCGGTGGCGCAATGGTTAGCGCGTTTGATTACGGATCCTGGGGTTGTGGTTCGAGCCCCACATAGAGCATGGATGTATAGTGGTGTAAATAGTCCGTAGATGGAACTACGATGACTAACTGTAATGTGGGTTGCAGGTGAAACTGTAAACACATTTCAGGGTGGATGCGAGTTCTGTTGAGGACCGTACTTCGGAGGGCACGTAAAGATGGCGGTCCCGTCAATTAGGCCATAGCAGCGAAAAACGAAGTCAAACAGTAGAAACCAAACAAACAAACACTAAACCAACAAAGAATTTAACCAAAGAAGTGAGAATTATTTGGTTTTTTATCTGGCTCTTTAAACGTAGTCCAAAATGATCAAAATTTGCGTTACGTAATACTTAAACGTTCCCTATTGAATTTTTTTCGTCGTGGGGTATTTTGGCAGTTTGACGTTTTATTAGCTAATATATGTTTTTACTATGATAAATAATCATTAATTTAAAAATATTATTGTTAGGTATATTTTAACAAAAACAAACAATTTCATTTCACTAAAATTTGTCTCTAATAATTTAATAATAATATTAAATTCAATTAAAATGATAATGCATAATAAATATAGATACAAATAAACCATTTAGTAGTATACAGAGCGATTTTTCTTTAATGACCCCTAATAACTTTTTATTTAAGTTGTTATGTGCTTCTTCTCCTAGTTATTAAAAAAGCTATGGGCCAAAGTTTATTAAATTGGGCGTGCCGTCATTTATAAATGATACCTTAAATCAAAACTAAGTTGGAAAAAATTTAAATACTAATTTGGTTTTGAAATTATCAGTTGGAAAATTTGGCTCCACAATTGGCAGAATTTGAGTCGAGTTGTCAAATTTTTATTCATAAGTTTTATTATAGGGAGGAAAATTAGTGGCAGTTGGCAAATCTAATAGACGAGTTGTCAAATTTCTTGCCCCCCTCCCCCCAATATATTTTGCTTGGCTCGTCTCTGGCTTTAGTCAATTTTAAAAAGTTCAGTTTTCCACTCCGCATTAATGCATTATTATACTATTCACAGCGCGTAGCGCTAGAATAGTCTTATACGGTAGTTTCGAATTTCCCAAAATCGTCAAAAAACGTACCTTCTGGACAAAAAAAATTCTTGGATACAAATGTGTTTGGACTTTTTTGTTTTTTTGAAAAAAAGTTTTAATTATCTTTAGTATATGGGAAAATGCAATATACCATTTACTGTGAATAGTATATAATAAAATGCGTAGCATTACATATCTTCACGGCTTGTTTTGTTCAGTTTCTGTAATGATAATTTCCTCAAATAGCCGGTATTAATAAAAACCGGTGGATTTTTTCAAGTGTGACGCCCGGAAGGACATTGCGTTTTACCTGGTAAATGTGCACTCCACCTGTGAATATTCTGTTATTTACCCTTTTTAATGCTACCTCCCTTCGAATACCACCACTATTATGTCATACAAACGGTTCTCGTGCCTAATCATCCAACTTAATTACATTTACGGGGGGCTGTGACCACAAAGTCGAAAAATTGTGTTGAATATTACAATTTTTGTAAATATGCAAACTTAACGGACGTAAAATACTCCGGCTATTTGAAAATCGCCACCGTGGTGCACAAGCTAAAGTTTATTTTTTTAAGGTATAGTTATTTTAAACCTTCCCGCTTGTAAACAATCTCGAAATTACCATAGCAACGCAAGATACGCATGCGTCGTAAGCGAAATGACTAGGCCCAATTTACACAACCGTAAAACGTTGACGTGTCATTAACGAGAACAAAACAATGGTTTATTCCTCTAAATTATTGGAATAAAAGCGATTTTATAAGCAAATTTTGTTTCTAGAGGAATACAAAAGTGCTTTTAGCAACAACTTTATCAATTCTCTTTTATTACATCAAAACATCATAAAACAAAGTATGTAAACAAAAATTATAAATTTTGGTTATGTTGACATTCAAAACAAGCCACATGCTTCAGAGTAAATCGGACTTTGTGGAGTATTTAGCGGCAAATTTAAAATAACTAAACCTTAAAAAAAATAAACTTTAGATTCCGGAGAGCTGCAGGTCTCCGGACTCGGTTGCTAAAATCCTGTCTTATGATTCATAAGTTATGAAACTTCTTTAACATGATATCTGTTGCTTTTCAATACATGCGTTCTTGAAAAAGTTTATACGATCGTATTAGTAAGAATTAAAGTAAATATAGTAAAAATCGGATTAAAAGATTTATATTTATATTGTTCTTTTCAAAAAATATAATAAATTACTGTTTACTTTGGATAATCTTCTTGACTACAAAAAATGATAACGACTATTAAATATAAAAACAAGCCGTGAAGATATGAAATGCTACGCATCCCATTATATACTATTCACAGTAAATGGTATGTTTTATTTTCCCAAATACTTAAAAAAAAATAATAAAAACTTAAAAAATTGCGAAAAAAAATTTTATAAGATTTTTTTTTTGAAAAACCAAAAATTTTTCAAGAAAAAAATTTACAAAAAAAAATCGTTTTTCAAAAAAAACTTATTTTTTAAAGAATTTTAACCCCCCTAACTTTTTTGTTTTTGGGGGATTACTTTTAAAAACAATAGCGATATTCGCGTTGATTTCGCCTGAAAATTTCAATCGGATTACTCGTTCTTGAGTTATCGTGTCTACTAAAATCGTGACATAGGACAGACAGACGGACGGACGGACGGACGGACGGACGGACGGACGGACAACAAACAAATTCTTATTTTTTTATGAAACAAATTTGTATCCAAGAATTTTTTGTCTAGGACAAATTTGAAATTTTTTGAAAATCTACCGTATAATACTATTCTAGCGCAGGCGCTGTGAATAGTATAATAATTAAGAAGCCACCAAGGTTGTTTTACTTTCCTTCTTTATAACAGTTAGAGGGGAAAGTCTTGAGTTAGTAAAAAACCAAAAAAAAAAGGTTTTTGACGATTTATATGCAAAAAATCTGATTTCTTTGAAAAACTAATCTGTATGTTAATCTGTGTGTCTGTCGGCCTGTCGGGGATAATTTGTGACACTTATATAGAACCGTTTGAACTAGACTTTAAACTTGGACCTTTGGTTCCTTATTCGAAATTATCGGTTTGGGCGGTGTTTGGCAAAGGGAAAAAACTATTATTTTTTGCGATGGTTTGGACTTTTTGTTATCATTTTCTTAATTTTCTTTTAATATTTTTCTATAGGTTTGGTTACCACTTTATTTTTTATTTATTTTTGTAAAATTTAGCTATGAGATACTATTGTATTTGTTGGCAGCCGTATTTTTTACGTAATAATATTTTGTATGTTAATTTATTTAAAGAAAACTAAAAAGTATAAGATTAGCCTTTAATCTTATTACCTGCTAACCGTTTCTAGGAGAAAAAATACACAAAACCTAACCTAACACCATGCTGTGACATAAACAAAGATCAAAAATACCTGTTGAAGGCTATGCTTCATTTTTGATACCTGGAAGATGAAACAAAATTGCTTTTTCTTCTTTATTATTATACTCTTCTCAGGGCTACGCACTGGAGGAGTATTATACGATAGTTTTTAAATTTCCAAAATCGTCAAAAATTACTCTAGATCAGCAATTTTATACACGGCATTAAATAAAGGGATGATTCTACATCAAAAAACGTGAAAAACCAACACAGGAACATATATCTGGAAATAAGCGCCAAGGGAGCTACGGCCCTTCGAAGATGGATATACTGAATGGGGACCAAAAAGAAAACACCAATAAAATTTTAAAGATGTATTAAAAACTAGCAAAAAAGTATTCTTCATCGAGACACCTAAATTTAACATTAAAGGAGTAATAACCTTTTAAAAAGTAACAGTTTTTTGACATTTATTATGTATTTTTACTCAAGGAAATCAAGAAAAAAATACACATAAAAAATTTTGGGACAAAAAGGTGTTAAGCCTCACGCATTTTGTCCGTCGAGACACGGCTCTAAATAGATAAAAAAATAAATTAACATAAACTAATTGCCCTTATTAATACTAGTAAACATGCAAAACCTTGTCGCTCTAGCTTAAAGGGTACCAGAGTTACTAATTAATTATTTTTATTACAATTTTTAAGGGTCGTTGAATCATCCCTTTTATTTAATCCCAAAATACTGCAAACACCGGGTATACACGTACTTTTATTGAATTCCGATTTTTTTTTAAATCAGTCTGTCTGTCCGTTTGTGTGTCACGTTTTGTGTGTGCGCCCTTAGTTTAGCCCCTTTCGGATTCAATTAGGCCCCCTCCAGCGATTTTAGTTTATGTGCTTATTAATAACTAACCCCCTGATTTATGTAAACGTTAGTAACTCCTATGAACACGAGCTTAAAAAAATAATTTTTGGGAGGTATGTCGAGAGAAAACGCAATATTCTATACACTGTGAAGAGCATACTATGCAATGCGAAGCATCATATATCTTTATGGTTTTTTCTTCTTTATTATTTGACAATGGATTTCATGACAAATGATTTTATTTGGACTTTTTTAAATTTTGACTTGCCATTATTAATCTTCGTCTTTATTGCCAATTGTACCTGTTTTTATTTGGTTCACTTTAAAAAAAGCAACAATTATATTAAGTATACTTTTAATACATTTTACATAGGCATCAATTCTTTTGTAAAAGAATATATCTACACTAAAAAAATATTTCAAATTTTACAATAAAAGACTTGTGAAAGGGTGAATTTTACAATAAATTAAGTGCCCCCCCCCCCTAAATCTGCCCATGGTTTTTTATAATGTAGTAGCCTAATACTAGGCTAGTAGAACTAAGTTACACTATTTTAAAAATTTTGACAAAAAATATATTTGAAAAAAATTAAGTCCAAAAAATATTTGACGAAAAAAAATACCAGCATACCAAAAATAACAAAAAAATATAGACCGTTTTTTGCTTTTTAATTTTCTTGGGTTTGTGCTTTGATTTCAAAAACATGGATTAAATGGATTACCCTAATTTAACTTGTTTCGAAATAATATGTACAATAAAATACCACAGTTACACAAGATATACAGTAGAACTGGTTTATAACTAACCCTGCTTATAACAGAGAATTGTTTTATCCGGTTGTAACGAACGATCGGTTATTAAAAAAAAATTGTGCAAAAAATGCGCAATAAAACTATGCAGTTTTACTCAATTAATTTTTAAAATTGTGTAATTTTTCATAGTTTTGAGCTAAATGGACTATTAGATAAAGAGAGAAGTTCCACAGAAAGAGATAAAAGTATAATTATTCTGGTTTTAAAATAAAATTATGCATATCTTAGGTAAAAATAACATTTTAGATTATATTTTAAATTACATGAAAGTAAGATATTTGTTTTTTTTAAGTAAAAAAATATTTTTTTTAATTTTTATAACACAGTAGGTCTAAAGTTTCTTAGGGAACGTATGACCTACTCCTTAATTTGACAGTCATTGATAATATCCCGTTGTGTGTGAAGATTTTGTACTTGTTTTTGTGTTTAATAAGCTGTTCTGTTCTTTAATAATTTTGCATATCATTCACATTTTTTGTTGCACTGTGATAAAATCCAAATATAATATTTTTAGAGAATTTTCTTTTTGGGTTGGTATTGAAGACCTCTAAGACCTAAGAAGAAATTCTTAGTTAGTTTAGTGTTAATTATTCAACAAACTGTCAGTTTACCTTATCCTTTAAATACTAAAATGTTGTTGCCCAGTGTAACGGAATAATAAAATTTTATAGTATAGGTAGCTTGTTTAAATTTAAATAAAAAATCAGTAAATTTTGAAACAGTATGGATAAACTTTGTTGACAATGTACAGTAAATTTAAATCTTATTTAAAATAAGTCAAGATAAGCGAAAATACAGTAGTAGATTATGATATTGTCTTAACGATAAATGAATAATATGTAATTAGGTTTTATATGCTTTAAAAAATTATTTTGCAATTAATCTAAATGATTTACAATATTAATAAAATCATTATAACAGGCTGACAGATCCACGTCCCAAATTATAATAGAGGCATGCTCGGATGGTTAGCCATAAAGTTATAACTTATAACTTATAAGTTATACTAACAATGTTTTTATCCAAAAAGTTTACAAAGTAAAAATTTAAGAATTTAGCGAGGCATTTAGAGCCATAGAAGTAATTTTAAACCTTGATTTTACGGTTTCGTAGTAAAAACTAAGAAAGAAACTGTTTAAAAACAATTTTATACGCAACTGTATATGTAATACATACATTACATGTATTAATACAGTTTGAGAAGCACGTGATTTATTGCACCACTGTTTTCACGCCTGGACCTGACCTGTAATGAAAAATAGAGACCAGTAAACTAATTATTACTGGTTTACATTATATATCATTAATTTCCGCTAGATGGCGCCAACGATTAAATTGTCAAAATGGCTGAACTGCTGTTGTCATGATAAACACCAAAGTACTTACACTAATATAATCTAATACATTTTGTTTGTTTGGAAAGAAAATTTTTGAGGAATAAAAAACATTAATAACAATAATTTTAACTGTAAAAAGTTGTTTATCATTACATTTTTGCATCCCATAGGAGAACTTGAGGTGCCATGTGCTATTGTACTACCTCTACGCCTCAGTAGGTGCCTTATCTCTAAGTAATTTCTTTAAAATAAAATAGAAATGCTATTGGTAACACAAAAAAATACAAAAAAGACAGATTTCTTCCGTAAAAGCATAAAAAAGTCAATCCCGCTGGGAACTTTGGTTAATACATATAAGTTCCAACGTGGAACTTATATTTCTTAACCAAAATTCCCAGCGGGATTGACTTTTTTATGCTTTTACGGAACTTGGAACTTCCAAGTAATTTTTAAATCACAAATTTCCCGAGCAGAGAGATACTTAGACACAACGACAGAAGTTTTGCGGATTTTTTTGCATAACGTAAGGAAACGTATATGCATACATTTTTTATTAACCAGTTTTTATTGGTTGAAATAGAAAAAAAAAGTTTAAAAAAAATTCTAGTACAAAAAATGACTTATTTATGTTATATGCAAGGCTTATTCATAGGAATCTCGAGATACGATGATTTAATGTGTTGCTATATTTGCTAAAAAATATTTTATATATTGGTGATTAGCCGCACAATTAGTAAACAAAATTCAATTGAAATATGTTATAATTTTTATTCGAAAAAAATTGTAAAATTATCAACAAGCAGTTTTTTGCGATGAGTCCAGATTTGTTTTCAGAATTTGTCAGTATTTGCAATTTTTTTTAATTTGGGCTAAAAAAAAATTATTATATATCTCAGGGGGGTTAAAAATTAAAATATAATTTCATTCAATAATTGTTGGTTGTACCCAGTGCTCTAATATTTGTTTATTTAATCTCTTTTGGGATTTAAACACCACAGAACAATAGGCTTAAGATTATAGTTTTAAAATTAACATTTTAAATATAAATACAATAATAAAAATATTATATTAAGCAATAAAATATTATAAAACAAGCAGAAACGCATACCCTTTCAAGATGGGTGGCAAAATTGAATAAATACTGTATCTATTTTGCGACTATTATAAGCTCCAAATCACACGCCCATAGGAAGTTAGTATTTTTTTTTGGGTTGGCAACAGGGCAATTGAATAACGCTGGATGCTTTCTGTCCAAATGTCATCATCGCTTTGGAGATTCATTTTCTTTGTTAATAATTTTTAAATTTGTATAAATAACAAAAATAGGTCCAGGTATTTACTATATAGGAAACGTTCAAGTAAAGCAAATTTTGTTAATTTTCAAATTTAAGTGGATTAAATAAATTCGACAAATAAAGGAAGACTTGATATGCGATATGATTAAATTGTATACGGCCTTTATATTATTTATATCAATAATATTATATTTGTTTATATTATTACGCCGATTTTTGATCATATAAATAAAATTATGGGTTATCTAGCTGAAAAAAAAATTTCTTTTTTTAAACAACATGCGTTTTTAGGTATTTAAGTTATATATAAATATTAAAAATGTATCAAACTTTGCCGCCCTATTAGATCCGCCATTTTTTATTTATTTTCAATAATGGATTCATAATAAATTTACTTACATATAATACAAATATTACTTATATATATTATATATACATATTACACATAATATAAATGTAATTTATGATATTTGAATCTATAATAAAATGGACTTCATTAAAACGTTTACATTAAAAATCTAATTAAATGGATAATAATAATTATATTTCAATGCGTATTGATATAAAAATAAAACTATTTGACGTTTAAAATGTAATTTACACTCAACCATAATTATTATTTATAATTTTACATTATTTATCATTTTAATGTCATTATACTGAGTGTCTCACTTGGCCAATTTGTTTTAATTAAACTGTTTCTTAAACATTCTTTCTGTAGTATACCCCCTAAATCAAAATTAACCACTTAATCCTTTGGACAATAATCTAATCAACTCATTTGTTAATATCCCCCCATGTCACTCGCGTGATTAAGGTAACCCAAAATAAATTCTAAAAAAATGTCTTCTGGTCCCTCCGTCCGAGCCCTAGTAATACCACTGGTCCCTCCGTCCGAGCCCTAGTAATAGCACAATGTGACATACATTTTTATTAAATTTGCATAAATATTTTAGTTTTTTTTTTCATTATTATAATAAATATTTTAAAAACATATGCAAAGCCATATAAAATTCAGCTGACCACATGGAAAACATTTTAAATGGTTTTAATAGTTTTTATTAGCAAAAAATAAATATATTTTTTAATTAAAATACACTCACAGTCGCGGTCAAAAGTTGATTAAGGGCAAAAATAGAAATTAAACTTTATCACATACATATTACATGCACTTTCTTTGCAGTTATTTTTGCTTAAACCCAGGTTCAAGTATTAAAAAATACCCCATTGTAGGACGTCACTGGTTATGGCAAATATAAAAAATACCACAGCAATAAAAAATTAAAACATTTATATTTTCAATAACTATTTTTTTTATTTACTATAGTGAATTATACATAATTCTATTAAAACGTTTCTAAACAACATAATAATATATGATTACTTATTATCAATAAGCTATACTTTTTTAACATTAATATGCTTTTTGTGTTTGATTATAAAGAAAATTGTTTAAATTATTTAAATAAATTAGGTGGGTCATATAGGCGCATAGGCGCCAAGCCCCCACCAAAAATAATAGAAAAACAAATTATTTTTTTTCCAAAATACTAAACTGAGTGTACGATTAGTAACTCTGGATAAATAAAAGTAATAAAATCAGCTATAATATTTACTGTGTGTAATTTTTTCAAAAAAAAAATAAAAAATCAAAATTATTTTGCTTCATAAAATTATTGTAATATTCCTATATTGTTCATTGGGGATAGACTGTTTGGTTAGTTGGTGATTGACAGTGAAATATAGGTAATTGCAAGCTGGATACTTTATCGATTGGCGGATTATATGCATATCCGATTGGGCTAATCCGGGATTTGCTCTATCCAGGATTAAACAGGATTTTCCCTAAATAGATAGAATTTGATATTTGTTCATTCGCTAGGGGATTTACTAAAAAAAATGAAATCCCTTTAATATGAATAGTTTTGAACCAAATCCATTTTCAATTTATTAACGATAAGGAATAAGTTTTATATATCGATATTTTTTTGTCTTTATTTAAAATAAATATATTTTTGAATTAAATGAAAAATGACAATCAAATTGTTGTAACCGTGCACTACAGAATTCTGCCACTGTACATAGGAATGGTACCCTACCGCTAAAATTGTTACGCGTAGAGTACCAGTCATATGTAGAATTGCGGGGAATAATAGATTCCTATAGTACACGTAGTACGCCTGCCAGTAGTGTCATCTTGTAAAACTTTTGTGAACTTTTAAGTATGGCCGAAGCTGAAGTGTACAATTCATGTAAATACATAAATTACTTCATGGTGTTCAATTAACATTTTTTTTTATTTTACATTCAATATTTACATCCATTTTTTTTTGTTCAAATCAACAAGTTTACTTAACAGTTTAACTGCTTGTGGCATAGATATTTAAAAACATTTGACAGTTTATTGAACTGATCGTATTTCTACCTACTTAGATCTTATGAGAAATGAAAAAAAAAATCTCTAGAAAAAGTTTGATTTTTTTGAACAGTATTATATCAATATTGTGTTAAATTGTATAATAACTACCTTATACTTACACGGTATGTACCTTGCATATACACGGAAAAAAAAATTATAGCTAGGAGCGCTATAACACACATACCAAGCAAATTATAATCGCTTATTATATAAATACAAGGCTTTCTCTTACAATTATGGCAGTCAGTGTAAAAATTTATATGAAATACTTTAATTGTTTAGTGAATAATAAAATATAACAAATAGTATGGCATTTATAGCTTAAATAGATTTAATTATTGTCCGTGCTAATAATTTTTATAATATAATAACACTTCTGTAAATTTATAATAGTGCCTGTAATAAATATAATCGTGTCTGTAATATATATAATCGTTTCCAATTTATTTTTAACATTATTAGTTATTGTGTCCCTTATAATCTATAGCTTAAATCACTATAATTTGCCACTGTTACCAAACCAATATCTTATAATGTATAGCGCAGAGCCCACTAATTTCTTTCCGTGTACTATAAAGAGTACAACCTTTATAAGGGTTTAAGCGCAATTTTTTGCGATATGCGATTTTTTTGCATAATATCGGTGCACTGGTTATTTAATTGGGAATACTGAAAATTTACTATATTCGACATGTAATATTTTAGTATACTACTAATGTAATATTTTACCATATTAATAACAAATTTTTTCTATATACGTAATGTATATTTTAATTATTATTTATTTAATTTATAGTTTTGGATAATATATATAATATACCGGATGTTTTACAAACGTGGCTTGTCCCTAAAAAAATACATAGGTACATTCACAAAAGGGTCTTTACGCAAAGTTTCCTCAATTAATTTTTATTTAAATTCTCTTGGTCTATCTCTTTGTCTGTCCTGTCTGTCTGTCTGTCTGTCTGTAGGTTATTCTGGAAGTTTTTGTTTATTCTGGGAATGTAGGTGTTCATAACGCATATAATAAATTTTATATGTTTCTCCTAAAAAATCAAGTAAACTGTTAAACCCTTATGAAATACGTGTTCTTATATGTATTGTATAAAGTAAGTAGGTAATAATGTGTTTATTGTTATTTTAATTAATCCTCTTCGGTCTATAAACAATTATCCAGAGTACGTATGTATTTTTTTCATAATAATAATTAAGGATAATTAGCGTAATATGTGTATACGTTTTACAGCTATCTGATTAAGACATTCTAGGTACGCGCAAAGTACACACACGCATTATAAAAGTTCCATTCTTCAAGGTTTTTTTTAGCCCTTTCGACCCACCTGGTACATTTATTTTCCAAGCTATGCATTGCTTAGATACATGTTTATATCAACTTTTTTGTTTAGCCTTTGAGACCCAATTTTTATTTTTTTTGTATCAACTTTTTTGAGTTATAACGGGTCATTGGTTTGGATATCAAAGTGTTTTTTTTTCTATAGAATAATTACATAGAAAAAAAAGTGGAACATACAGGGTGATCAATAACTGGCATGCCAGCATTGAAGCCCAGACGTCCGGATTCGAATCGAATCTCAGGTTCGACTACACTTTTTTCTATTTTTTATTTAACTCTACTATTATACTTTTTACAACGAACAAAAAAGATCAATCCTACCATCTTTAAAAAAATTAAAAAGTTAATTGAGGCGCAACTTTTTAAAAAATTATCAAAAATAAAGAGAAAAACCCGATAGACACCAAATTTTCAAAAAAAATTACTTCGATGAAGAGAAATATTCTTACTAACTTTGAAAGTTATAGAGGGCGCCAGGACGAGATGGAAGCAATTATATTTTGGGAAAGAACTATTTGACATAGATAGATTAAATTTGAAATATTTAGGGTGGGTGTAACAATAGGTACTTCGTGACTTTTTTGCAACACTAAAACACGTAATCTAACTTTATCTGTAAATAACTTCATTTTGACGAGACCTCGTATACTTGTTAACATAAATAGCCACAAAATAATTTATATGCAAAGGATAATTATCCCAAAAACTTATTTTTATTTTTAATTATAATTAATGTTAATCTCTACTTAATGCATTAATTTACTAATAATCTTAATATTTCGAGGTAGGTAGGTATCCGATTAAGTATTTAAAATAGTCGACTATAGTCATAAAAAAATGGTCAGGTACCAACGACTCGCGCATTGAGGGTTTCCGTAACTAGCTTTTTTCGACTTTTCTGTCCAATATGTCCAAGAGTTCTAGTCGTAGCTCATGAAAATTTTTTTCTTTAAATTATAGAGATTTCTTTTAGCATATATATTGTTTCCATACTAAAATTAGTAACCGATTTATCGAAAGAAATACAGTTTTTGCCACTTTTTGCTCCTTTTGGCCCTCCTACCCCACCCTAAAACACTTCTATATAGTTTTACCTAAATGTTTAGTTTTTTTTCTTCTAGAGTTAAAACTCTCACAGTTTTCGAAATAGAGAGACAAAAAATTACTCATTAAAAAAATTCGTAGTCAACATTTTTTTAAGAAAATTTTTGAACGAGTTGTCTTATTGAAGAGTTCTAAATTTAAATTTAAAAAGTCGATATCTCAACTCGTTCAAAAGTTAAGAGGGGGGGGGGGTGACTTTTGGACCGCTCTGTATAATAACCATCACGGTAGGGTTCTCTAATATACTTTTGTCATAAAAAAATACCTGTACTAGTTTATCGTGCAATGCAATCTACTTAGATGCCAAATTTCAGGTTCCCAGGATATAGTTCAAGATATAAAAGGCTGTGACAGACGGACGGATAACCAAGGGTTCCGTTTTTACGTTTTTAAGGTGCGAAACCCTAAAGAGGTGAAATATTAAACAGACAGAACTATCGGATAAACCAAAAATTAGGATTTATCGTAATGAGTAATAATTACTAATTATAACTATATGATTATTTAGGGATACTTGTTTAAGCCAATGTTTAATCAACAAGGGCAAAACGTTGGAAAAAACTTATCCTGTAATTTTAACACTCTAGTTTTTTTTTGCAAGTTTAAATAGATATTTGAGGCTCAAATTTTCTGTCAAGACACTCAAATTTTGAGCATCTTGACATAATTTTTTAGGAGTCAAAATTTAATTAGACTGTTACAGAATAGAATAATTCAACTGCCAAATTTTAAAACCTAGCAACCAACATTTGGACTTAGATCTTTTTTCCAGTATTGGCTGCATATTTGCATATAATCGTAATAAAAAAGCCGAATTTAGGATAAATTATTATAAAAGTCTTAAATTTTATAAACCATATTTTTTTTTTAATTTTATGATTTTTGTTTAAGAAAAAAATTAAGAAGGGTAGATACTACCGTTATTTACACCTCGATTCGCGGCATATCTTGAGGCCAGTGCAACAACCCTTTATTATTTATTAAGAAAAATTATGGTTTTGTAATGACATCCATTAAACAACGATCTATTTACAATTTATGCAAAATTGTTTCGTATTTTCCCGGACCAAATACAAATTGAGCTGCAACCTAGTCCATGGAGTAGAATTTAAGTGGCTTCTAAACCATTTTACGCATTTGCATGTTTTGAATGTATAATTACTGAGTTTTTTAGTTCTATGAGGGGCAGTTTTTTAGACTGACCCCTAATATCTGAGATAATATAGTTGCAATAAAATCAACACGTCGCTTGGTGGGTGCACCACCAAGTAAGTCGTTAAAACTCCACTAATGATACAGGTGACTTCCGAACTACAATACAACAAACATTTCATTGACAACTTGATTTACCTGAGTCGAGACGTCAGTAAGAGGAGCACCTTTGGTGTTGGCGGCAACCCATGCTTCAGCAAAAGTCTCCATAGCACTTTGAAAGTCCATCGTCATAGAATGAAACTCATTCAAAAAATTCTAACCGACACGATTTGATAGAAAAGTTGAGAAGAAGGAATCAAAATAGTTTCATTTTGACGCGAGCAACGTGACAACGGGTTCAGAGCTCCACGTGCCGCAGCGTCTGCCGCTTACGACCGCACGAGGTGGACTGAGAGAACCAGGGAGCGCACTTCGCAAGGAATATCGGGCCGACAGTGGCCCGATGGCGGTGCGCCTTCAACCACCAAACGTTTAGATTTGATCACGCCACCCCCATTTTCATGCGCTTACCGCAACTTCTTAATGCCTTTAAAAAACGATCACTGCATAGTTTTTTACTTTTCTAAATATGGCCGGCCCTCCGCTCATCCAGCTATCCCTTACAGCATCCCTCTTATCCAATCTTTCTCAAATCTCTTAAGTTTCATTGTCTTTCACTAAAAAATCAAACTCACTACATTCCCGACTATTTCCCAAAAAAATCAAACCTAGAAAAAAAAATCGATTAATTATGAAAAATTAATCGGGATTAACGAAAGTTTAAGATTGTTTTTCTTAGAGTTTAAACTCGGGGCGCTTGCGCCCGCGTGGGATGAGAAGCGTCTGGACGCTCAAATGAATAGACGTGTGGGCGGAGTCAGAGCGTCGGAATGGGCGTCACTGGATGAAGGTATCTCCCACCCAGTAACAAAGGGTTTTCTAGCACAAATTATTCATCCTTGCAGATTTCCGTATAAAATAAAAGAAGCCGTGAAGATATGTAATACCTCGCGATCCACAGTATACTCTTCCTGTCCATGGCCAACTTAAAAAACTAGGACTGACAAGTCTTGTCAGACAAGACTATTTATTGTTTTGGAATTCTAAATTCGGACCAACTGCATGTTTCCAGAATGGCTTATTTTAGGTACCTACCAATCCAGATTTTTATAAAAAAAGAGATAATTTTTTGCGACTCAAAAAATTAGTGAGGGGGCTTGCTGCCTCCCCTCCCTTAAGCCCGTCCCTGTATTCTCGAATCTAAATTCCCGATGAGAATACAAATCAATCGTTAGTTGTACTTATTAATCCATTAATGTAATTAATTTTTAATTTTAAATATTACAATTTTGGTGGAGGCGCAGAAGTTTGTCTTTTGATCCATAATTCCTATCTCCTAATGTTTCGGAAGGGTGAAAACGAGAAAAAATCAATGTATTAATCTTTTAATCTCACTAGTTTTCTTTAAATTTTTGTTTAAAAATAATTAATTTTTTTATTGATCGTAAAGTTATCACACCCAAGACAGGTTTGAGGCAGCTCTCCATCGCACCAATTATTTTATTTTCCTAAATCTACGCCCTATATCCTTTGTAAGTTGTGAGCATTTTAGGCCTGTAATCTTTCTTTCAACTCAGATCGCTCTCCAAAATATTTTTAGGTATTCCTAATATAATTATTAAATAATATAAACGTCAAAATAAGTTAATATAAAATTTTTATAGTATTTCAGCTAGATATTGGTGGAGAGCAATAAAAAAATAATTGAAGGAGACCAACATAAGATTTATAAGAGAAATCTTGCAAGGAAAGTGGAATCTCAAAAAAAAAAATTCTAATCAATTCTTTCGTTATTATTTTTGGTCTAAAATGAAAATTGACAATTAATCTAAGGTATTCTTCTAACTTTAGAGATGCGGAGAGTAAAACAAACTTACTATAATGTTACGAGTAAGACAGGTCCCACATGTGACTTCAAATTTTCTTTTCAAATGAATATCAACTTCATAATATGAAGTTCGAGTTTTTTTCAACATTATGGTTTTCCTATGATAATTTTATTTCGATAAAATTTTATATGGATTGAAATGTACCAGTTTCATATAACCACTATTTACATATGCCAATACCTATTTTTCGAAACTGCCACAATCTTATGAGTATACAGGGTCACAGCTTTTTTTCTGAAGGTAATTTTTTTTTTATTGATTTGAAAAATTTTAGTTTATTGTCCATGTAATACTTGCATTTGGATGCTTAGCTATTTATCTGCCATGAAAAATAAATTAAATAAAAATACATAGGTTTTGCTTGACTCTGGGGGGGAGGAATTGCCCATGTTGCCCCCCCCTTGGATCCGCGTCTGGAATGGACAGCTGGCTCAAACCAAAAAAAACCTTGTGACTGATGATGATAAGAAATGTAATTATTTTTTACAATATATTGAGCTACCCAGTATATTTTCCGATATTTTCCTCCCAATTTAAAATTCTTTTCACAATCAGTCTTGGAAAAATCTCGAATATTGAATATTTATAGCGTACGTTTTTACTATTAACTATAAGATTTACTACATGTAGTAAACAGTAAAAAAGTACAGTAATATGTTCCTTTAAGTATTCTATTTTGCGTATCAAATTCGCGAGTTTGGAAAGGCAGAGCCATAACTGCAAAAAAATAGGATTTTTCATAGTATTTCACGAGAGTCGAGAAACGGTATTTCTCGTCTCTACTGTCGAGATTCTCGATTTTCCAGACAAGAAATAGGTTCACCTTGTCTTGACCATTTCTCGACGATCAACTTCTTGTCTTTATCTCGTCTCACGAGACCCTTTACATTCTGCAGGGTTGGTTAACATTAGTGTCACGCGTCGAAACATCACAACAGTGGACCAGACAAGTTTTTATTATTGTCAATGGTTCTTTTTCCATAGCGTGTGTTTGACGATCTTAATTAAAACGTTTTTGTGGTAGGTGTGTGAAACTGTAAAAAGTAAACTGAATATTCAGTTACTTTAATTTTTTGTTAGAAACACGCAAAATTTCATGTAAAAGTAACGCGTCGCGGAGTTTTCTGAAAAAAAATGTCTTTTTCTACAGTACAAGTACAAAATGATACGTTTTTTTATGTTTTTTACTTTTTTTATCAGAAAATGCCAAAGTGACAAAATGTCAAAAAACTTTAAAATAAGCAAAACAGATATATTTTTCACGAATACAAAACTTTTCTGATTAAAAAACCAAAGCAAAATCAAACAAAAATACACTGGTTACAAAGCAGTTTTTAAAAAACGTGCAATTATGACTCTGTTTTGATGTTTACCTGAAATATAGGTAAATAAAATATGTGAAAAATTTATACTCAAAATTCCTTATACATTTTTAAAGAAAACGCATTGGAAAATATTTTTAAAATATATTTTTGAGCTTATATTTAAGTACAATACGAATCAAATGCACTAACGAATGCGACATTTCACATAAAAGGGAACCTATTAATGCAAAAAAAGTAATTAAGAACGAAAGCAAAATTAAAATCATTGGAAAAAAACTCTTTACATTCTAAGAATGTTAACATCCAAAAGACGAAAATTTTTGCTGCAAAAATTTGGAATATATATATAAAAAAAGACTACAGGGGAAAAACGATCAATGTACCATTTTTTTTTAACTGAGATTTTAGGGCAGTAAATAAAGCACATCAGTCCCCAATATTTGGCGAAAGCGAAATTTCAAAAAGTTCACTTGTGTAATTTTTATGAGCTTTTTAAAGCTTTATAAAAAAATATTTAGCCCCAAGAAACATTTAAAATAAGTTCAAAAATTAAAACTTAAAAAAAAAGAAAAAAAAAACGCACCTCGACGCAAACCATTTCAGTGCACATCGAGTGTTTTTTTTACTCAGACCGCGCCTCGTAAAAAAAACGCAGTCTCGTGCAGTAAAAACTAGGTTCGCGTACTCGGTGCGTAATATAGCATTGTCCAAATGGAAAAGAGCGTAACTGAACGGGTCCCTTTCTGTGTGGAATGTCGAAAGTGTTTTTTTGTAGAACTTTTGATAGATACTTAAAAGTCAGGTAAAATCCGTACCGTTAAATCCTAAAACTAGGGATAATCTTAGTAAATTGAAGACAGCAGTGGAACAAATCTGCTTTTTTTATATTTTCATATTTTATGTTCAGTGGCGTTCATTCAGTTTTAACAAACATAAATAAAATTAATAACTAAATCTCGATTATAATTATCGTATAACACATTGATTTTATTTTATATCATTGGTTATGGGACATAAAATCATACTTTAAATACATAACAAACGAAAAAAAAAGTTCCCAATTAAATATTGATAATTTTTCAACTTTGTCGTTTTCATAGGTAGTCGTAGCACTTCAATTTACTCTTGCGCCAACTAGCCCAGGTCTCCCCTACAGTAGAAATATTGTAGTTTACATTCTTGTATTTTTTATAAAGAATATATCTATTACCTACTATTTATTATAAATGTTTACTTGCTACCTTCCACATTGTTTAATTCAAAATCTTACCACTTAACCTCATCTAAATGTCACTAATGAAGTATAGTTATAGTGTACTATATTTTATGGTATTCATTACTGTACAATTCAAAGATGTGTCCTTTAGAAAATAAAATAAAAGCTAAAGGATAATAAAAACTAAAGAGAATCGATAAGTTTTAAAAGACTTAAAATATTTTATGGCCAATAATCATTTAAATGATAATACTTAGTAACATTTGCTTAAAATGCATTAATTATGAAATATAATATGTGAGTGTATCAACAGTGTTAATTTAACACTACTTGACAGATAAGTAATAAGTAGTTTACCATTTTTAACTTTAATTTTATATTCCAGATGCTTTTTTATAAATTTTGGGATGCTGAAGCTGAATCTGCAAAAAACGTACCTTTTTTTAAATATTTCACCATAAAGTTTTAAACATAGTTAATATGAGCTTTTTAAAAATGACCTAAATAACATGATAAATAACACTTTTCCTACGCCGCCCTTAAAAAAGCCAACAACTCTGCACAATTAGGTGATAGGTAAATGTCACTTATGAAGTATAGTTATATTGTACTATATTTTATGTTATTAATTCCTTTACAATTCATAGATGTGTCCTTTACAAAAGGAATAAAAGCTAAAGGATAATAAAAACCAAAGAGAATGGATACTTTTTAAAAGATTTTAATTATTTTATGGCCAATTATAATTATCGTTTTAATGATAATACTAAGTAACATTTGCTAAAAATGCATTAATTATTAAATATTTATTATGTGTATTTATCAACAGTTAATTTAACACTACTTGACAGATAAGTAATAAGTAGTTTACAAATTTAAAATGTTATTTTGTATTCCAGATGCTGAAGCTGAATCTGCAAAAAAATGTACCTTTTTTGAAATATTTCACCACTGCTCTTCAAAAAAAGTTTTTTTTTTTATTTTCCTGGAACCTTTTAGTTGCGTCTGGCTATATTTAATGCGTTACTTTTGAAACCTTTTTCCGTTTTTCTCGAGCAGCCCGTTTTTTTGAGATATAGCGCACTATGTTTTTTTGCCTATAGTTGTAGTAAAAACAATGATTGAGGTCTAATTTTTTTGTCGTGGATTGCTTCTCTATTAATAGGGCTCTAAGCCAAAAAAATCTGATTTAAAATATCTTTATTCGTTTGTTTTTTTTATAACCTTCTAAATTCCAAAAATGAGATTTATTCGCATTTTTTCGATATATTTTAATAAAATTTTTATATGTTATGTTGCCGATAATCTTAAAACGTATTATTTAGGATTATCTATCTAGTTAATTTTCTAAGAAAAATATTTTCATATAAAACACGGCTTTTAAAGATTATCATCAACAATTTTAATTCATTTTTAAGTCGGTTTATTTCAAATAAAATAATCTTAAAGTAATTCTTAATCTCAAGTTATAAGGCTAATCAATATTTATTTTAAATCAGTTCAGTTTACTCGATATAATTTTTTTTTAATTGTATAGATTACACTTAAATCCTAGATTTATTTATATATTACACTGAAAAAAAAGTTAGTGCTAATCATTATTTTTTTATATCAGTTCAGTTAAAACGATAGATATTTTAATATTTGTGTAGATTACTCTTAAATCCTAGATTTATGTATATATTACACTGAAAAGAATAATTTGTATATTAGTATTTATGTTTCTAAAGGCCAATTAACTTTAAGTCAGGGGTTATTTTAACGTCAAGCTGTACACAAAAATGTGCAGTGGGAAATTTGGATTTGTGCATTATAAAATAAATACATGTATACAATTATTAAAAATGTTACAAAAATAGTAAATTATGTTCAAAGTTTGTCCGATGTGCATTTTCGTATGTTTTGGCTTTTTAAAAAAAATTTGTGTTGGGCGTTGTATAAAATATACATACCTACATGAAAAACTGTTTTTTTGTAACCAACAAAAATTTGTTTGTTTCTATTAAATCAAGATTAAAAAATATACATTATTGTAGAACTTAACAAATGTTTGTATTTGAACTTAAAAAACTCAAAACTTACGCAAAATGGAAAGATAAAAAAAACTTTGGTGGATACGCCGCATCCTTTGTTAAGTTGTGCGGACGAAAAAAAGTTTAAAATGACACATAACTTAAAACTTCACCACGAAACAGCTACTGATAACTGCGAGGAGTATATTATAGAACACAAAGCATAATATATCTTCACAGCTTGTTTTAATTTTATATGATTTACTTAATCGGTGTTTCATGTTTGAATGTATTATAATAATAATTATCAGTTATTGATATGATCTTCCAATATGCGATTAGCTGAATAACAAACCAATTACATTTATTTCTACGTCTGGATTTAATAAGGGTGATCAAACACTTCAGTTTCAAATACTTAGTTTAGTCAAGTCAAAATTTAACCTCCCCTACGATTCAATAATGTAAAAATTTTTTTTCTCTATAAAAAGATTAATAAAAATAAAGATTTCTTAACTTCCCAGCGCTCAAATGTGAATATTACTACTATACACCTGTAAAATCGTTTTAAGTTATTGGGTTACTACATTTTATTATTAATTTATCGAAATTTCAAAAAAATAATTTGGAAAGGCCATTCTGGCACCTTCGCCAAAATATAAAAATAATCCGTATTGCGCATTTTTAAAAAATCGACTTTCCAATTATTGTAAAACCCTAATCCCCGACTCCAATCTTCATACCTTATTTTTTTTAATTTCGATTAAGCGCTTTACTTTCAGTGTATGACTTTGGAGATTCTGTCTGTGACAAAAGAGAATATTGAAGCATAAGACAAGTAAATTTAACCCTTCTTAAAATCCATTAGTCTCCAATAATAATGTCCGAAGTCGCACAAAGGGAGAGAAATCAACCATCTAAGAGGCAACGGTAATTATTTTCACTATCACGGACTAAGAACGAAACGATGTACCATTTTTTTTCTGTTTGCGTTCGTAATCAAGCTATTGTAACACCAAAATGAATTTCATAATGAATGATGTCCGGCATCAAACTGGATATACAGGCATCAGGTGCGGTGATGTGATAACATCATCACATAAAATGTAAGTCACTACCAAGATGTAATAAATGTACATAAAAAACGTGGCTTTTAAGCTAGAATAAGCTCGTCTTCAGCCAATACACTAAAAAAGAGGTACATTCGAGGCGAAAGAATTAATTTCTTTGCAATTTTTGTTCTTAGGGCAAATGAAAATCGTTCAAAGAAACTCATATTATTTTGATCCAAAGGAAGCAGAAAAAGAAAACCCAAATCAAATTAAAAGTCACGAAAAGGCGATTTCCATAAAAATTTAATACGGTGATCAGATTTTGCTTAGTTACAAGTAAACTTCATTAGTCGGGTTTTATTTCTAATGCACTTGTAAACTGTAACTTGTAAACTTATTTTCGAATGAACCAAATGTTATTTCGTTCTTAGTAAGTGATCACTGTGTAGGATGCAACAATTAGATGGGCGACTAAGTATATTACTGACTACTTACCGAAAAGCTTTAAACTAACTAAATTCAATTTATACTCCTTTTGATACTACGTATTATGCTTATCACTTACTTTTAAAACTCATCTTGAACAAGAAGGTAACAAAAACAGTATTTGGAGTTTTTAGGAAAAATCAAGTTCAATGAGGGGAAGATCCCTATTGTTTTTGAAAACTTAAACGAAAAAATTATTGGAGGTTGAACTTTTCAAAAATCGAAAAAAACTTTAATTAAAATATAAAAGTTGGAAATTTCACCTTCACCTCCTGGTGAAATTATTTTTTCACGAGAAATAAAAATCAAAAAGTTTTTGATTTTATAATATAAAATTTATGGCCATTGTTAAGTAAAACTATTTAAATTTTTACTCGAGATTTGAAATTTCCAAATTTTACTTTTTTTATTACGAAAAAGTTATGTATATTTTTTTAAAGTTTTAAAATACCAATTTTTTTTTAACCCGTGAAATTTATAACTATTTCGAATTCAAGATAGGTGGAGGAGGTTCCCCCCATTCCTCTATATCTATGGCCCTGATTTTTAGAGATAAATCACGCGTAAAAGATTTTTATCCGTGAAAACTTATATTAACCTAATTAGCATGTCTTAGAAATTGTTAATTATTTGCGTAAAAGCCCAAAGTCCTATATAGGAACTAAGCACCTGTTTTAATTGGGATATGGTCAACATCAATTTAGGTTAATTAAGTTACATGAAATAATATGAGGGCATATGATGAAAAGCAAAAGGGGTCCCTATAATATCTCTAAACATACAACACGGTAAGCTGGAATCAGGTGCCTTTTCAATTTTTTGATATCCAAAATTGTTTTCATAATTCCTTTATTTGAGTCCTAAGGTCATTTTAAGACCAATTTAAAAAAATCATTTTATTTTCGTGAAAAGCAAATTTTGTTTTAATAAAAAATACGAGATGTTGAAAAACGGATTTTGCTGATTTTGCGTGAAATAATGAAAAAAAGTTAATTTAGTATTTGAGCTAAGAGATTGTAAAACTTTAACTGAATATTCAGTTACAAATTGATAGGAAATTGGAAGTTATTATCCTATACAATTGTACTTTAATTTTTGTTAAAAACACACAATATTTCATGTCCGTCCTTAAATATTAAAGTACGTGACTTTTTAAAGATTGCTTCCACGTTTTATCCCATAAACCGGTCTGATGTAATTTCCGCAACCGGTTAACCGAAAACCGGTTATTGGCTATGGTTTTCCATCTCTAATTTGTTTTTGTTCAGAGGATTTAGTGAAATGTTACTCACGTCGTGTGCAATAAAATTTGAAAGGAATCCGTCTCTTTATCTTTAGGCCTAGATCATTGTTAAAAACGCGATCCAACATTTTATAATTCTATAAGTTTTTAAGTGTTACATACCATTTTTACTGCCCCCACCCTCCCTAGCGCGTTACGTAATACTTGAACGCTCCCCAACTGAATATTCAGTTTACTTTTTACAGTATTGTGCAGCACTATCAAGACAAGATAAACCTGTTTGTTTTCTCGATAATCGAGAGAAGTTCCGTCCCTAATTAGCTAATCAGAATGTCGAAAAAAACCTTGGTTCCAGCGCACCGTGTATTAATATTACCTCTAAACATACAAATGTGTACCCCCAAACATCGATACTTGTCTTTGGAAAGCATAAATCAATTAAATTGCCATTTTCCAAATCCTAACGGTCTATTTACTTAAGACATCATCCAAAAAGATAATATATTTCATTTAATTGACTCTCTTTCCTTACCGTAACGATCGTATCGCGTTATCTAAAAGGGAGCAAATTGGGCACTAAATTAGAGAGGTACTTTCTTTGCTTTAATAGTAAATTAAAGTATTAGTTTTATAACATAACCAAACGAGCCGCTTGCGACGAGTTTTCTAAAGTACTAGTGCGCTAAAAAAGTGTTATGAAACGAGTGCTTTATACAATTTTTTCTATTTTTCTCTAAAATTAAAAAAAAAACTTCATTTAAATTGATGACTGATTTAGGGATTTTTGTTTCGGGTTGGCATTACAGAACAAATGACATTTTGATATATTTTATAGTCATATCTTCTCTTTTTCCCTGCAAGAAAACAAGCCACAATTTTACACGGTAAAAAATAACCTAAACACAATATTTTGAAGAAAAAAACTTTAAATGTCATTGACATTTGCACGGGAAATGTCAAGCGATGGGCTTTTTTCTGTTGCCAACCCAAAAGAAAAAAAAGTACAGACCTCTTATGGGCCTATGCGTGTGATTGTGAGCTTATAAGAGTCGCAAAATAGAAAAAGATACTTAGAGGAACTGACACCGTGAGTTTTATATTTTAAATGAAATATTATGATAATAAATAAATTTAAAAAAACTTATAAAAATGTAATTTAGAAAAAAGTTGTTCCTTGACTGGGATTTGAACACAAAACCTTCTAGTAGCAATAAGGCGCTCTACCAGCTGAGCTATCATACTCGCATAGCAAGAATTACCCATATTTTTTATTTATTTTTAGTATGTAAACGAATTTGTTCTGTTTTGGATAATACCATTCCCATATTTCTCCTCTTTAAGAGTATGCAGCAAAGTTCCAAAAACGGTCTTCTTGGTTGTATAAGCCAACGTACATTAATAAAATGGGATTAGCGTAACCTTCTATATTATTATTTATATTGACACTAATGGCATACTAAAATTATTAATTAATATTTTTGCAATCAGTTATAATATTAGTCGAAATTTTTAGGTTTAACCTAAAATTACCTATCGTACTTTAATTGTTAGTATATATGTCTGATAAAGAAAATAAAAAAGCCGAAACGTTGGTAAATCAATATCATTTTTCCACAGGGGTCCCTTCTAGGGCCTCTTTTGTTACTCATCTACATAAACGATATTAACATGGCTGTTGATGAGGTTGAGTTTGTTTTGTTTGCTGATGACACCACATTCCTCCAATCTGACAGCAACTATGAGTCACTGATCGCAGACATGGACTCCAAACTAAAGCATGTAGAGGACTAGTTCACAGCGAACAAACTGACTCTCAATGCCTCAAAAACAGACCACATTACTTTCCCATTAAGACAGTTGACAGTAGATGAGAAGCAAAAATATGTGAAATTCCTTGGAATCCACTTGGACCCATGCTTAACCTTTGAGAAGCATGTAGATATAATATCTAAAAAAATTACTAGAGCAATTTTCCTCTTAAAAAATCTAAAAAAAGTGGTTGATCAGGGTACTGCCAATATGGTTTACCATGCTCTTGTACAAAGCTCACTTACATATGGGCTCTTGGCATGGGGACACTGTCCAAACGCTGACAGAGTTTTTGGGTTACAACGGAGAGCTGTCCGAGTACTGTCAGGATTAGGGTACAGAGCTGATGTAAAATACAAGTTTAAGGAGTTAAACATACTTACCTACTTAGTAGGTATATCTATGAGTGCCTAATCTATGTAAAAACAAACAGAAATAGTTTCAATAATTATACTCACCAAAATGAAACTAGAAATAGGAGTAATATCTGTATAGACTTTCAGAGATTAGAAAAATCTAAAGTAGGTACTTTATATTATGGCCCTAAAATATGGAATAAACTACCAAATGAATTAAACGAAATGGACATGACCCCTTTTAAGGTAAAAATCAAAAAATTGTTAATCCAACATGCGTTTTATTCAGTTGAAGAATTTTTAAATGTGAATTTTGTACTTTAAATGTGATCCTAAATGTGATTTTAAATAGTTATGTACTTATTTATTATTATTTATTTATAGATATATATATATATATTTTTTTTTATGATGTGCAAAAAATTTGTAATTTTAAAGCATGAATATACATTGAATATTGAATCTTGAATCTTTATATTTATAAGAACACTATGACATCAAATTCATAATAAAAATCTATAGATTTTAGAGTATCGACGGTTGGCTCTGAAAATGTTCATGTTCTACCTATTTTCGACCTATTTTAAAAAAATTTATTCGTCTGGTGGCACGTGAAGATATTGATGATTAAAAAAAACGTAAATAGGTTACTAAGTGACTAATATTATTTCCGAAAAAACGTAACTTCACATGTGGTTGTAAAAAGAATAATTTTGGACCATAATCTCCATTTAATTCTGTGTTGTAGAATTAAGAAATTGGAGGAATCAGAGTAATAATTTATGGATTTTTCTGTTTGACTTAAGCCTTAATTCCAGTTTATTTAAAAATATTCGCAAGCCTAAAACTTTAATGTATACGAAAAATAACTCGGAGATAAAAGAAGAAGAAAGTAATTTCTTAAAATTCATTTATTTCGCGAGATTTAGCCGGCAACGAATGCAAAGATTAAATTGTCGTTTACGTTGTGACAGCTTTAGTGCTTTCTAATATTTAAGAGTAAGAAAGTAAATATATTCGTCCGCCAGAAAAGTTCATTTGATTTGAATTGATTCAAATATGGCCGCTGAGAGCCAGTCCGGGCTACGACACAGCCCTTGTAAAAAACGTATTTTCCAAATCAGTATTATAGTTATAACCATATATGCGCAAATATATATGTATGTTATATTAATTTCAATATTTGTATGCTCAAAATTATAATGGCTATTTTTATTTTTAATACTTTTAAAGTAGCATATTGTTTATTTTGAGCATACAATTATTAAAATGAATATAAAAATATTTGCGCATATATCAGTACTACTCCTTTGTTGTTGCATTTGTTGCTGTAGTAAAGGTTGGCGCATATTCCACAAATACTTTTTGTAATTAATACCATAATGGTATTTATTGTATTAATCACAGTTTTGTTTTATCAATGTTAAATATTTTTGCTAAATACCATTTTGGAGTTGCTGTTTATTGTATAGTATAATTTTCGAAGTAAATTAAAACATAAATTATGTAGGTATATTATAAAAGAAGTCTATCCGACTACATGCGGTATTATTATTTCTCTTTTTTGACTTGAAAACGCTGTTCCTGGCAAACAAGTAACTGTTCTGCCGGACTCGCAGAAAATAAGCAAAAAGAAAACGTGATGATAGAGTCTATTTAATCGCAATTGTTATGCAAAATGGTCTCGCGTCCAAAATCACCACCTGTTTTGCCAGAGCCTTTAACGTTCATCCTCATCAAGCTTCTTCGAAGCTTCTTTTTCAACCCGACAGTATAAAGCCAATCTATTGTATTTGTTCTATTTTCAAGCAGTCTTTTGGCATTACCGACTCCGTGGCCTGGAAAGAATAGCCATCTAAAAGGTTTTAATGCCGTAGTTAGAATAATTGCTACAATATTTAAGTCGGCGTCTGGGAATAAAGACGACTTCAGCCGCGACCGAAGGACCAAATGCTTATTGCGCTCCTTAGACTAAATATTTCATACGCGCGATTTAATAAATTACCGACGCTTTGTAGGCCAGTCATAAAAGATCCTTATTAAGGATTATTTTAACGTGCAGTTGGACACAAAACGTGCAGAGGGAAATTTAAATGTGCAGTGGGAAATTTGGATATGCAGTATAAAATGAATGAATGTATTAATAAAGTGAAAACTAAAAAATAAGTATAAAAAAACACATAAGGTGGGTGAACTAATCATTGCCATGTTCCTAATAGTGCCACCCCCTCTTAAACTTGTTAGTTCGTCCTCTGTGTCATAGATGACGCTGCCCATATATCTGTTATATCGAAAAGATACCTGTAAATATGATGATCTGTATTCAGTTGGTTATGGCGTGCACAAAGACGCGGTTTGGGTTTCGTGCTCTTCCACTAAAAAAAACTTGTAAGATTCTGCTGATTGTCGTAAGCTAGGTAGCATCGATTATTGCAAGACAAACACGTAATAAGGTAGCACAAACATGCAATATCTTGGCCCATATTGTGTTTTACTCAATAAAGAAGCGAACAGGTATTTTTTTGAGATTGTTGTCCAAGTAACTGTGTTCCTAATATTGTCATGTAAAGTAGTTGATAACAAAAAAATGACGAAAACAAAAAACAACAAGAAAAAAAGTAATGAAGAAATCAGAGTTCTGAATCTTGGTTCTGCTTTTTATTTCAAGAGAATCGCCAGACCGATATGAGATTGTAATCGATACGTACATGAAGAGTGTTTTTTACCATTATTGACAGTACTCTGGTAATATTTGGTACATGAGTTCCTAATATTGTCAGTATGAAATCTTGTTTAAAAAGCAATAATATACTTTTCAAAGCAGCAGTATTTTTATGAAATTGACTGGCCTATTGTTTAACTTTGCCTTTCTTTCCTCGCTGAAGGTTCGTCCTGTCTCACTGGATTTTCTTTCTTTTCTTATTCTATTTTAAGCCACAAACATTTACTCCTAAATATTACCCTTTTCTTTCTCACCATAACCTCCCACCCATTCCACAACCAATTATTCTGATCACCCGAATTTACATAAAAATATTTCATCTTTTGTAAGAAAATAAGTGATTTAAAGTCTTATGTTTGGAAAAATATATAAATGGTATATTGTAATTGTTTTTCCTAATAAAAAGACACCTCATCTGGAGTTACATTACATTAAATAAACAAGCTCATGAAAATGTGGTTGGCGATCAATTACTGCTCTACCAAGCATGTCCCAGACATGTTCAATACAGTTAAACAAGATAATGAGACAGCATTTTTTGTTTTTCGATAATTTTTTCTGAGAGAAACCAAAATATCCTTAACTTTTTTTGATCAGTTTACTATCAAGTACTTACTACATTAAGTGCGCCTTCGCCAAAATTTCAAAAGATAGTTTTTAATTAACATGTTTCATAAAACCGACCCAAAACTTTTGTTTTCTTTCCACTTTAATCCAAAACGTACAAACTTTTTTTTTATTATTTATGACTTTTAGTACAATAAATCTAGAAAAAGCCTCATAAAACTATATTTTCGTCTAGCAAGATAATCTGAATGGTTTTGAAAATAAACTAGTAATATGTATTCATAAACAGCGACTGAATCTTTTCATTTGACATGGGGGAAATTATCAGTGAAGTAGCTGGACGTACACATATCTTTGATTTATTGAACTATTATTAAAACATATGTGATATTCCACGTGAAAAGGGAACGCCTTAAGGTAATTAAATAGGTATGTCAACCTTTGGTATTTTCTTCAGAAAGGAAACTGTGAAAAACGTGTTAAATATAATATTAATTTATTACTAAAATTGCACATGTCATTGAATTTCTATGTGCCTAGAATAAAATAAGAAAATACGAATAATTTTAATGGGCTATTGGCGGTTCGGGCCCCATTTTCTTACGCCACTGATCCACCCTATTGTATGTTAATGCAAAAATATAGATATGAGCTATTTCTATCAAGACTATTCGTTTCCCAAAGGTATTTATTCGACTTACGCTTTGAAGGGATTATTTAATTGCACACAAATTTCCTTAATACGGTAGTTAGACATGCAGCGTATAAAGGAGTTTCACTTACCCCTTTAGAACCACGTGCGTACTCACGTCAGAAAATTACCTTGTTTTTAGGTGGGAACTACCCGAATGAGTTAAGGCGTCTATTTCAGTATTAGACCTTTACTCAACACGACGGCTAGCGTGAGTTCGATTCTCACTCGCGCAGATAGCCTTTTTCAGTTAATTATTAATTAAAACATGGCGAAGACAGGTAAAAAGTCCAAACCCCCCTAAAAACTGGTTTAAAGCTCAGTTAAAGCCAGTGGTTCCCTCTATTACTAGCCTACGTAAGTCCTGGACTTAGGGGATGATAATTAAGTAGAATAGTACGAGGTTAAACAAAATGCCATTTAGCCCATTTTATTTTTTTGTAATTAACACGCACACCAAACCTACGAAAAAACCGGCTTTATGTTTACTAAAGTCTACAACAATTCTAAACTCTGTGTAAATTTAGTCACTCTGGTTGAGGCAAGCAGATGAACAGTAAAATAAGGAAAAACTATTTTTTTGGTTTGGACAGTTGCCACAATCAGATCGTTTTTTTAGTGTAACAAGGCCCCATTTGAAGTTAGTACAAATTTACATTAAATATTTCCTGAAGGAGCTTTAAATCGATCGATCGACTGTATACTAACTTGTTATCGAACCATTTACATAAATTTTCATTTTGCTAAAAAATTATGTCCATAAATATGATTTGAAGGACCATAACATGTCTTGAAGCATACTGAAAGGGACATTAACTAAATTAGATAATTTAAAAAATAACAAAATTTACTACAATGTAACACAGAACAATAAATTAGGTCCAGGATCTACAAGGATCCATTTTAGGGCCTCGGGACATTTCACTTTTTTTTTTAATCACACCTTAATTACCCCATTATTTACACTAAATTAACAAAAAAATTAACCAATGTGTGGCAAATAAATCTGATATTTTATTAGTCAAATTATTACTTAGTTTAGTATTAAGGTTTTGTATCCTATTTTTAAAACACCCTGTGTGTATTTGAGTTCTTACTTGAAACATTTTGCGTGGGATGTCTCTTAGTAATTAATTAATATTAAAAAAAGTAATGTAATAAGTAAGATTAAAATTAATAAAGACGATTTATTTGAGAAAAATAATATTTAAAAGTAGTTTTTTATAAAAACTGAAATATTATGCTTTCAGAATTATAATTTAATTAATATCGATTGATTTATTTAAAAGGAAGTACCTTAAAAAATAATTAGTTAAGATTTTTGGAATTGTAAGAAATGTTCATTAAAAAGATCAAATAAGTAATCGAGTGATTGTGAAACAAGACAAGTGTATTTTTTTTTCAAAATCATGTTTTTTTAATTTCGTATTTTTGAACTAGCTCAAAGAAATTATATTTTGGAGAGAGAAAACGCGATATACTATCCATTGTGAAGAGTACCCAAGTAACACAAGTGATTGTGAAACAAGACAAGTGTTTTTTTTTTTCAAAATCATGTTTTTTTAATTTCGTATTTTTGAACTAGCTCAAAGAAATTATATTTTGGAGAGAGAAAACGCGATATACTATCCATTGTGAAGAGTACCCAAGTAACACAAGTAGTTTTAAAGTGTCTCTTACTACGCCTCCGTGGACAAATTAAAGCCAGCTTGGCTGTAACAGCTTTCTTTAAACGAGATGTGAAGTGGTTTTAGCGATAGCATTTGGCGAATTTAGGAGAGTCGGAACATTGCTGTTAAGGTTTCACAGCAGCTGGAATATTGATTTTACAAACGTTCTAAAGATAGTCAACAGCTATATTCTGTATTTTCTTTAACAAAGTGTTGCCAATATAAATCGATAAAAATATCTAAATGTTTTATCAAAAATTTGGGGAATTTAATAATGTAATATTGTCATAAACTTAACTCTGTTCTCTGTTCACGAAATTAGAATTATTCTTAGCATTACACATCTTCACGTCTGGTTCCACAACAATCATTTTAAGGTTGTGTAAAAACAACTGTTAAGTAAATATTAAAAAAAATATATTTGTGGTTGTGTTGTTTCACAATCAAATAATTCAGTTATTTATTCTAAGAGTATCGAAGGATTAAAGCTTCTTCAGGTATGAATGTATAATTTTAAAAAAAGGTAAATCGGATTGTATATTAAATTTGAATTAGAAATTTTCAACGACAAAGTGCAGTGAACTGAAATCTTAGCAATTAATTCTTTTCAAAAAAATATCGTTTTATGCTTTTTTACATTTAAGCGATTTTTCTGATTCGTCGGCAAATCATTAGTAAGGTTTATCGATGATTATTTGATGTACTTTGAAGTTATAAAGAAGGTATTTGTGTGTGACGTGTCTCGAGATTTGCTTGGCTGCACCGACGAAAAACGCCCCAACAAACATAAAATTCTGCTGCGCCAAAGTTTTCTATATAGATAGGTAGTTCAATTTTACGGAAAAGTGCAAAGAAAACAAAGTTTGGTCCAAAAGTTACCGACCCTCTTTTAAATGAGTTGATATCAACTTCAAATTTGGAACACGTTAACATGACTATTTTTTGAAATGTAGATACATTTTTTTTAGCTTATAAAATGTGGACAGTGAGATTTTGTAACATTATTAAACTGTATATGTATATATAAACACACAAAATAAAAAAGTCTCGAAGAGAAGAAAACGATATTAAGACACAGCGGTATAGTCCTTTCGTTTTTTTTTTGAGTGCCCGGCTTAAAATAAATGTAGTATGTAGGATCAAAATTGTGGGTATACATAGTTTATGAATATAAGGTATTATAAATTGAACCATACAAAATTATCTGTATAATATAATAATTCAAACATTTTGCGAAATGTATTTTGTAACCGTGTAGTGGATTCTAAAGGATCTAATTGATTTGTAGTTTTCAAATATTATTGCTATTGGAGTTTTAACACTGGTTAACATTTTTTTTTTCGAAGTTATCCATATTTTTTAGCTTTTCATTGCTAAAGGAAATATTTTATTAATTTTTTTGTGCCATTTTTAGACTGAAACCAGCTGAACAGTTGCTAGCACCTTGTCAAAACATCGGCACTAGACAGACAGACAGACGGACGATTTTTTTTTTCACTGATTTCGACTCTAAAGGTCTAAAACGTCGAGAAATGTGAAAAAACCATAGTCAAAGATGGTGACTTTTCGGCGAAGATTTCAATACATCGGCACTCTTAGTAGCACCAAGTGCCGATGTAAAAAAGATCTGCTTGCGTCAACTAGATCAATAGTTAAACACGGAACATTCTGATAAATCTGGCAAGGTCAGCAAGACAAAATACCAGATCTTTTAAATCTGAGTTTTTTTTCTGGTAACTACAGAAAGTTGTGATGTTGTCCTTGCCAGATTTATGGTTGCAGCAACCAGAAAAAGTTGAGAAATAGTGCTTTGTATTTTATTTGTTTGGAAAAAAATATTTTCACCCCCTTTGACCTACATAACCACCCCGAAAAGTCCAAAAAAAATGTACGAACGCAAGACTAATAAAATTTCAATCTTTAGTCACATAGTGTTACAAAAAAGACATTTTAGCGAGACGCAGATACAATGTTCTCCCCAATGTATACTTTACTACCAAAATAACACGCTTATTTCATTCATGTATGTGATTGAATGTACCCCATATGTTAAACTGAATACATACATATAGTAAGGGATCTTCGTAACAACATTATCTATTTCTTTAAATGGGCCCATAAATGATACCTACACTGAAAAACCATTTGATAAAGAAGTTGATTATTTTCATATGTATGCCAATTGCTGTTCTACATTTTTATTTTTTTTTTCTTTAAAATTAATTTTTTTCATAGACTAAATACATACAGAGGAAAAATATACTTGCAATCTTTCATTTAAGTTTTTTTAAAACTCAATACACAAATTTTTATTATTCAAGCAAGTACTACTACTCGATATTTAAACGATCATCCCAATTTTTTTTTTTGAATTTTTCTAAATTAATTACATTACATTTTTACATTAAATTTTTGTTTAACCTCGTACTATTCTACTTAATTAAGCATCCCCTAAGTCCAGGACTTGTGTGGGCTAGTAGTAGAGGGAACCACCGGCTTTAATTGACTTTCGAACCAATTTATAGGGAGTGTCCGCTTAACTTCGCCAAATTTCAATTATTAATTAACTGAAAAAGGCAAATCGGCGCCGGTGAGAATCGAACTCACGCTATTTGGGTAGTAAACTCGTCAAGTACGACGCGGTAGTCCACTACACCAATCCTCCCATTGAATTATTAATTATTTCGACATTTAATCTGTTTTTAGGTTTGAATAAAAAAAAAAGAATGTTTAATACGGACTAAAAGTGACATTTTCTGGCTCGTTTATAGTTTACTTACAAACTGTCAAAATTTTGCTAACTGGCACCTAGCCGGAATGTTTGGAATGCAAGGTCGCCTAAACAGCTTACACAAAATTTTACCTGAGCGCACAGGTGCCAGTTAGTAAAATTTTAACAGTATGCACTTTTTGTCCGAAAGCCATATATGCGCCTTCGCCAAAATTACAAAATAATTTTTTCGAAGATTTTTAGCATGCAATAAAAAATGAAAAGAGGAGGGTCATATTATTCATAACTTTTACTTTTAAAGTCTTGCGTTATAAAAAAAATGAAAAACTTTTTTTTTACTTTTTTTACGTCTTTTTTTTACGTTTTTTGACTTTTATACGCAAAAAATATGATTTCCGCAAAAAAAAAATATGTCTGTCGGTCTGACCGGGTAATTTTTTAATTATAACTCGAGAACAATTTGAGCTAAAGACTTCAAATTTGGAATATGGCATCTTAAAATGTTGTAACCGATTTCTAAATCGCCCTGAATATACGCTAAGTGAAAATTAAAAATAATATGGTAAAAATTGGAACATTTTTTTTTATGTCTTTACTTTTTTGTTTGGAATTTTGTTTAGATAAAGTCAGAGTTTTGTTGGACGATTTGTATTTGAAAAACTTTCGGTTATAAAAACAATTTGGGTTTTCTAAAGGAGGGTGAACCGGCACGACATGATCTAATCGTGAATAAGAGAGTTTATACACAATCTTCAGCGAAGTTTTTAGGATTAGGCGTAATGAGGAGGAAAAGCAACAGGAAGGAAAACCCGGGACAATTCTAAGAGGATAAAAGGACATGATAAATATTTAATTTTTGTATAATTGTTGTCAAATATGCTTTAAATATTATAACAAAGATATAGATATAACAAAATACATTAAAAATATAATACATGTACACTGAGAAAAATAAATTTTAAACATAATTAGCAGACATGGGAAGATTGATGTAGTGGACTACCGCGTCGTACTTGGCGAGTTTACTACACAAATAGCGTGAGTTCGATTCTCACCGGCGTCGATTTGACTTTTTCAGTTAATTAATAATTGAAATTTGTCGAAAGCGTAAGAGAAGCGGACACTCCCTAGATATATTAGTTCGAAAGTCAATTAAAGTCGGTGGTTCCCTCTACTACTAGCCCACACAAGTCCTGGACTTAGGGGATGCTTAATTAAGTAGAATAGTACGAGGTTAAACAAAATGTAAATGTAAAAAATGTAAATGTAAAACAATGAGGAAAATAAATTTAATTTCATGCAAAAATCACATTAACAGAAAACGCAATATTACGATCTTATAACTAATAGCTCTTTTTATGAAATAAGATTTTCCCTAATACTCTCCTATATCACCACAATTCAAAGGAATAAAAATTCGGATAACTAGCCAATTTAATGACCTGTGACGTTTTTATACTAAGTTTTAGGTTAAAGTGTTTCCGACTTATTATGCAAATATATGCATATAGAAAAAAACCCTGACGCGATCTGAACAATCTGATTACATATTAGCAATCTAAGACCCAAAATTGACTTAAAAAATAGTTCTGATGCCAGAAATTATTTTCTGTTGTACTGTGTAATCGAGACGAGAAGTTCCGTTTCCGTGAAACCCTATTTCCAACGGAACGATCTGTATCGTATGCGGCTTTTTTCTCAAAGAGGACAGTATAGAAAAAAGAGCAAAGAACTAACAGCCAGTCTGGATAAGAGGCGAGAGCAGGGCAACGTTACGTAACTTCTCGTTGATCATTTCCCCTTATTCGTTTGCTCGTCTCCTGCAAAAGGATGCGTTGCAGTCAATTACCAAAGTGGCTGCCACATGATTGGATATAGATCGGATGTGGCTTTGATGCTCAACTCGTCAAGCCGTGAAGACATGTAATGCTTCGCATTGCAAACTTTACACTTCTTAGTGGGGTATACGAACTACACTTTCCAAAGTTATGTACACTATTTTTCCTACAATCCCAAAAAAAGTTCCGTAATTTAATATTTTCTAATTTTTATTACTAATTTAGACAATTTTTGAAAAAAGCAAAGTACAAAAATGGCATAAAAATTCATATATGTATGCCAAACAGATAATACGATTTTCATTTACCTTTAATTGACTTGATTTTATAATAAATTTCAATATAATATAGTAGCCCAACACTGTTTAATGGGTTGCCTATAAGCGCATGCATCTTGTCCTAAACCAAGGCAAGCTTGGCAAGGTTTGCTAATTAAAACCAATGTAGCTGTTGGCAAAAATACAGTACAAACCTTTTTTACACTGTAGTACTTAACGTTGTTATAGTTTTGGTAACTAACAACTAGTGAATGTTTACAAAACTTTGGTGGGGTTCGATATATGCAAAAATATTTACTACGGTATCGATTCTCAGTACAGATTTTTAGGGGCTTCTAGAATTCAAAGGAACCCGACCCATAACCTGGCGATTTGAAAATAGGTTAATTTTAATGTACTTTAAGACATATATAAAATACAGCCGGGAGGAAATAATATGTATGGTATTTTTTGTCTTAAAAGCTAGCCATATATGGCTTAAAACTAAAGCAATAATACTATTCTACCAGTCAGTTCCCGAAGAGTATAACAAGGAATATTTTTATTCCTTTCAAGTAGAAATTTTGCCATTTACCCATTCACCCATTGGCTATGTCTGTTTATGTCAACTAAACTCTAGCAAAGTAAATATTAGTCGATGCAACATAGAAGTTTATTAGCTAAATTAACCTACCCATACTATATCATCAAATAACCAAATTAGCGGGGCTTACTACCGACAGATCAACCTCTTTTCAATAAGGTGGACCACATTTTGTACCAAAGGGTGATTCTACATCATAAAATATGACAAAAAGTTCCTATAAACATATGTATGTCTAAAAATGCGTCGAAAGGGAACTAAGCCCCGATTGAAAGTAGCTAAAAAATTCGGTTTTTATTTAGTAACTCAGGAACCCTTTAAGATATAGCAAAGTCCCAAACCATAGAGTTTTTAAAAACATAATTCCTTTTGATTTTTGAGCCAATCTTCACTCCCCAATATTTTTTGAAATGAGTATGGCTGAATACTTACAAGTGCGTAAATGTTAATCTTGCTGGAGATTATAAAAGTTAAGGAAAAGTCTTTTTGAAATTTAAAATGTTTCTTTTTAATGCGGATTATACGGTAAATTAGAAAAGACAAATATCGATTTTTAAAAACCTTCAAAATTTTCGTTCTTAAAATTTTAATTAGGTAGTGCAAAAAAATAAATGCTTAGATAATTCTTAAAGTTCGCCCTAATTCTCTTTAATTTCAAATTAGTCCAGTCAAACGATAAATGTAAATTGCAATAAATGCACACGGGCTAATATTTTAAAGGATTTTTTCACCGGGTGATTTGCTTAAGAGGTGTCCACTATCTTGAATTTTAGGGGTGAGGGCGGTTATCTCGTTAAATATGCATCTTACGATAAAAATGCATCTAATCAATTTTGTTAAGGAGCAAATTTCCAACTTTTTTCGTAAAAATAATTGTTTCATTATAATAATAACAATCGAGTTATTGTCAAAAATAGCCATGTTGAGGTAAAATTGTTTTTTTTTTTCGATTTTTTAGCCAAAATATTCAACGGAGGATGAAAGTGTTTATGAGCAAACTTGTAGCGCACGCGGAGTATGCTCTTCCATACCATAAGTAGAAAATTATACTGAATATTAAAAGTAGTTTTAAATATTCAAATAACTTTTTTAACAGTGTAAATATTGAAAACTATAGTTTGATGATAATTAAATAGATAATTTGATGGAAAATGGTTAAGGATAGATAAAATATTCATATAATAAGTAGTATTAAATAATAATCTCATTGTGAATATTCCCAATTACGGTATTATCATAGTCCTTGATGATTTAATATGGCGAAAGATTAAAGATCAAAATCTACGCTTCTGCACCCGCTAAAACCAAAGGCGTAGCCAGACTCTACCTCTAAGGGGTAACAGACCAAGCGCCTTTACCATTTTTTTATATTTGATCTTATTTTAATGTTTTATAAATTTTATTCATACATAACTAAAATTGTCAACTTTAGCGCCGCAGGAAAATATTTAACAATTTTCAAGGTCAGGTATTTTTAAAGAGTTTCATACTCAGTATTAAAAACTTGTCTGGCTTACTGTGGGTATGTTGCGAAGCGTGATAACGAGGTCAAACAACCCGACAGAATGTCGAGAGTCTTGAAATTCTCACGAGTCGAGACAAAAAGTTAATCGACTCTCGGGAAATCCTACACTGGTCAATGGGATTACATTAATTGTAATCTTTAGCGCCACAGACTTTTTTTTTAGAAATCTGAAGGTCAAAATCACTTGGAATTCTTAAAAAACTGTTAATAAAAAGTTCTAATTTTATTTTTCTGAAGATTTTACCCATACCCCCCCGTGGTTACGCTTCTGCACCCGCTAAGACAAAGTAGACTTTCTATTCTGCCTTAAGAATATTTCCGGAGTTGAGTTAAAAGGAGTTTTAGGAGCGGGGTAGGAGTTTTAGGAGCGGCGTGTCTTGTCTTTCTGGAATTAGCCAAATGTGTTTTCGCATATTAGACATAATACAGTGCTGAGCCGTATTAATTCCCCGCTCCCTTGCGGTAACGTAGCATAGTAAAGGCATTAGTATGATCATACCTTGTCTTCGAACTAGATCTTAACCCGTCTTGTGTCACTGATGTATTGGACCAGGAAAACAACACGATTTGATGAAAGACAATAATGTCGAGAAGAAAAAACTTTTTATACATGCTTTTGCTGCTCTGGTTTATTAGTGATGAAAATGTTATGGATATAGAAATACTTTTTATTAGTGTATAATTTTTAGTATACAGGGTTATTCAGAAATAAGTTCGAGAATTTTAAGACGTGATTTTACATTAAAAAATATAAAAAAGAGTTCCTATAAAGGTTGGTCAGGAAATGAGCCCTAAGGGAGCTACGAATTGTAGCCTACCTACGACCCTCGTAAGGGTAATTTAAACCAGGGACGTACAAAATGGGGGGGGGGGGATTTTCCTTTTTTGCCCGAAATTTTTTATCTGTAGAAAAGTCCAAAATGATCAAAATTTGCGTTACGTAATACTTGAACGTTCCCTTGCGGCCGTTATTTTAGTCGATAGTAAACTCTTAGTTTCGAAACAAACAATTTTTATTTCATTATTATAGCCATGTCTTTAGCCAATGGTAATATTTTTGGTAATTAACCAACATTTGTGTTACTTAGCCAAAAAAATTACTAAAGACTAAAGAACTTTTTTGTAACTAAGAGTTTACTATCGATTAAAATAATGGCTGTTAAAGAAAAACACTTTTTATTGAAGTGTAGCTCCCTTTTGAAAAAGCGATTTGTGCATATTTGTGTACTTTTTTTCATAGTTTTTGATGTAGAATGTAGAAATTTTTATTGGTGCAGTTTTTAGTTCCTATTTTGGATACTCCAAACGTGAAATTTATCTCTATACATTTGTTTTTTTTTTTTTTAATGTAAAACCACCTCTTAAAATGAATACATCTCTTTAAAAATTATCGTATATATTGCCTTACTGGTACAAATTCATTATCGTTTCCCGGACCATAAATGTAAAGTTTTACACTACACGGTTCAAACGTTTCCGCAAGAAGATTATCGGATGCAGATCCGAACCGAAATATCTTAACAGCTTCTAAGAGGATCTTAAAATAAGACTTAGTCTTTTTTTGCCTCATTTTCCTCTGTACTTTTAAACTAATTAATCCCATACTTTAATCTATATGTCAAAAAAGTTATTCACGTCTCATAGTATTAAGTCACGGAAAAAATATCTAGTAGCCTTAACCCGAAAAATAGTAAAATATTACACAACCATATTTATGGGTAGTGCAATCAGAATTCTCCATATGGCAACTAACTTAAATACACATTTGTTACCATAACCTAATATTTGGTTGCCATAGACCAAAAAATGGTTACACAAGAAAAACAGCTGTGCCATATTCGACTATTTTTCTGGTTAAGGAGGTTGGGGGTCATAATTCAAAATGGCGTAATTTATTTTTAATTAATAAATTTTAATAAAAAAAAATCAGATGTCTCTGATATCAAATCCAGTTTTTAAAATTCAAAATTCTGAATAACGGATCCAATATGGCATCAAAACAATATAATATAGTTAAAAGTTGTAATGGATTGTTAAGTGGATTGTTATTCAAGTGCCCAAAATGTACTTAAAACAGCTGGAATTGTTATTGTGCCACAATATTTTCTTAGAGTAAAGACATGTTTATTGTTAATGTAGTAAAGTTTCAGTTGATTACTAATAAATTTGAATGCAGTAAAAAAAATGTATAACCTGACAAGTATAGTAAAGCAACAGAATGTTCGCACATGGTTAAGCGACAAATACTTAATTAATGTTTTCTCTGTGTGTACATGAATATTTTTCTGTGTGTCTATATTTAGATTTTTGCAATTATTTTTTAAATCCAACCACTTAGCGTGTCAAACATTAGAATTAAAATCGAACTGGTGGCAAAAATTCCGACCAAAAGTGCCCTCTCTTGTAATTAAGATTGAATGCTTAATTTACATTTAAAAAGAGCTTTTGTCTTGAATTAAAACTTAAGCAATAGGGTAGCTCTTCATTTTTTCCATGTTAATCCTTCATTTAAAGGATTTTTGCTGAAAAAATACATAATGTAAAATATAACACCGTTTCATATTTTTAATTAAGATAGCCATGATGAAAAAAGTGCTTTAGGGTAAAACAGTCAATCGTTGCACTGAAAATATCACTAATATTAGAGCCAATTCAGAAGTATTTTACAGCAGTTTAATGTAAAATGTTTATTTTTACCCTACTGAAAATGACGGGTCTGGACGGGTATAGATGGTGCACTAACCGTACTTGAGCGGGTGAATTTCATCCGCTCAAGTACGGTTTGTGCACCATTTATACCCGCCCAGACCCGTCATTTTCAACAGGGTACACACACTTAGGGTCAAACAAAACTAATTTTTTGAATCGCGTGGCAAATTATTTAGGCCCAAATTATTAATAAGCTGTTCTAACAATTTTATAATATGGTGTTTTAACAAAATCCTAATATTATTATATTAAGATTAAGATATTAAGATATTAATATATTAAGATTAAGATGTTAAGATATTAAGCAAAACATAGATTTTTAGTCCAGATTCTAAAATTCGGCACAAAAATTTGTCTTTTCAGTTTATGAGCTATAAATTAGTGCGCAGTTTTCGCTCTAGTTTGTTTATCTGTATATAATTTTCTTCTTTAATTGTAGCGACAATTAATATTATCGGTATGTACTTTAAAACTACAACAAACAAATTAAAATAAAATATTTTGTAGTATGTATTGTATTTGGTGTAAATGACTACATGTTTTACCCTATACAAACTTTAAAATAAAATGTCTTAGTGTTTACTTTCTAAGGTTCACATCTCATATTTATCACCCCTTGCTTTTTAATCGTATTTAGCGCAGGATTTAACTAGTAAAGGCTTAGGAAATTTTTATACATTTAGGCAATTATCTAAATAAAGGGCATATAAAACAATAGTTATTTACGAGCCAAGGCCAGAAAGATTGTCTTTGCTGGACGAGTCTGATTTGTGAGGCAAGGTACGAGGCTCGCAAACAGTATTACATAACGCGTAAGGAAAGTGACCTATTTCGCATGAGCGAATGTTTAGCACAAGCCGCGCAGGAAATTTAGCAAATGCTAGAAAGATGCTTTCCGACAAGCTATGTACAATATTTTTTCTACGACCCCAATAAAAATAAAATAATTTAAAATAAATATTATTTTGCGTAAATAAAGATCCTTATCCTTATTTAAAATTATTAGATTAATTAAAACAGTTTTTTGAAAATATTTGAGGGTAGCTAGCTTTTCACTGTAAAATTCGTTTTCAGCGCATAAAAATACCGAAAAATACGTATTAAAAATATAGTCTGGTTAAAAGTAATTGACGTTTTTTTATTTTTTGTGGGGCTGTATTATTGTTGGATTTGAAACACGTAAATACTTGATTTTAACTTCCAAAAGCCTAAATATTATAATAGGCGTATTTTATAAGGTTAACCAGAGTTATTTGATAAAAATGTTAATTTTCATATAATTTACGGAAATTAGGAAAAGAAGGTAGTTAAGGTAAAAAAGAAAGAAGTGTCAATTTTAAAGGAGGCTATTAAGTAAGTCGTGATCCGACATTTTGAAAGTGGCAAGATGGCTATAAAGTTCATTTACTTTTCTTAACGCTGGCTCAAGTGGGAGGCAAGGGGTCAAGAATGACGTGACTAAGAATGGAACAAAATCAAAAACCATAGCTAAAAAAGAATATCGTTTTAATTACAATTTTTGTTGAAAAATGCAAAATGATAAAAAAAATGATTTTAAGTTTAATTAATATTAGACAAATAAATAAATTAATGTTAACCCATTATGATACCTACAGAAAATTTATAAGTATGAAAAAACTTATTTATAAGGTCATAAGCCTGTAAAGGTTCTTTCGAATAAAATAAATTATATGTATTCACTATATATTATATTATATGTTATATTATGACCCATATTTTGCCTTTGCAGACCACATTTTGAGCCGAGTCCTCAGTTATAATTAAAGATATTAAGATGAGGTTTTTTTTATTGTAGAGTAAACGAGTGGCTTGCCTAACATCGCTCTTTTTTTAATTTTTGCTTTAAGGAGTTAAGTTTTTAACGCCATATTTATTTAAACATGTTTTCAAAAAGTGCAAACAAAAACAATAATACTGGCCATATCTCAAAACATCTAATTTGCAGATAGGACAACTTGTCTTAGAAGAGCAGTATGTATAGGTGTTATACCTAATAAAAACAAAAAAATCGAAAAAAGGGCGACGTTGGGTACTCAAGCAACTCTTTAACTATAAAATATGATCCGATTATTTTCTCAGTGAATTTTGTTCTTAGTGCCCAAGAATGAAGGAAAGAAGCAGTTTAGGAGTTCACCTTGCTACCCTTAATGAACATGTAATTTTTCATTACGTGCCAAGATCAAAGGGTACTACGTGATCAGATTTGATCAAATGAGAGCCGATGGTTGCAGTGGCCAAGCTGGCGGTCTTAAAATGAGGGAGGGACTATTATTTTCAGCCCATTATAATTTTTAAGCTTCAATCTTTTCTATAGGTTTTACACTGCAAAAATCTGGTGTTTTAAAAGATATGTAATTGGGTGGTTGACATCGGGTTGTTTAATTATTTCATCAATATTTTCTCTAGAGAAAAAGCTACACTCCAAGTTTAAAGGACAGGAAAAACGGTAAATAAGCTGAGGTGCTAAAAATTCCGACTACGAAAAAACGCACTTGCACCATATATACATGTATGTCTGATGATAAAAATAAAAAAGCCGAAACAAGCCACAGTTTTTCAGAGTGGGACCGCCTGTAACTGTAAAATTTTTTGATATTATTATTAGATACGTACATATTTATTTCTAATGTTTTATTACAAAAAAAAAATCTCCATGTACTCATTAAAATAATGATCTTAATGCGTTACTGTAAAGTTAGGTATTTTATAGGAAAGCCTTGTTTGATCTCCAAGATTTTTTTTAACAGTGTCCAATCTTATTTACACGTTTTAGATTTAGTTTATTGGATTTAAAATTAAGTGCGTTTAGTGGGAACAGCAAAAAAGCGGTCAAATTACTACTGAACGCTATGTCAGTTTCGATTGACAGATGTCGCTGAAATCTTTCCTCATCAACGTTATTTCTAACCTCAAATAGTGGTTGTGTCAAGTGACATATATTAGCCGTTCAGCAGTTTGCTAGCAAAACTTATCATTTAACTACTTTTGATTATATAAAACATTTTACTATTCCTTAAAACGACTTTTGTTTGATTAACGCAGTCGTCCCTCCGAAGTGACTGATCGATTTCGTGCTTTTTAGCACTCTTCAGAGCCACATATCGGTAGTAGGGACAACTACGAAAATCAAATCCTTTCCATATATCTCTATATAGAGTTTAAAAATCGTTATAAGGAAAAGCAAAAACAGCTAGCGACATCTACTGCTAAAAGCAGAGACTGGATTTTTTTCGACAGACCAAAAAAGGAAGCAGTTATTGGTTTCAAGAACCTATTGTACGCTGTCGATAGGGGGCAGATTAATCAATGCCACGGTGGACATTGCCGCCAATTGAATCCTAAACGCTAGGAGGTCACCTTTTACAGTGGTATCTGAATTAATAAACTAAATTAAATTGTTTGATATTTACAAATTTAAAAGATCTATATAAAACATTTTACTATTCCTTAAAACGACTTTTGTTTGATTAACGCAGTCGTCCCTCCGAAGTGACTGATCGATTTCGTGCTAAAAAGCACGAAATCGATCAGTCACTTCGGAGGGACGACTGCGTTAATCAAACAAAAGTCGTTTTAAGGAATAGTAAAATGTTTTATATAGATCTTTTAAATTTGTAAATATCAAACAATTTAATTTAGTTTACTTTTGATTAGTTTTGCTGTTTCCATTGAACGCACTAATTCTGTCCTGCATTTATTTGATTTAGATAAGGACTGTTTTATCTGCGCGGTATTTTTTTAACAGTGTATAATATTTAAGCTCCAATCTTAACTATACATTTTAGCTTTAGTTGTGAATCGCAATTTTTACCGCGACGGCACGTCTTAAAAGGCTCAGCGTCTCGCAAATGCTTAAATCAACACGAAAAATAAGTTATTCAAATTAAAAATGTAATTTTCTTGTGCAGCAAAGTTATTACATTTTAATCCTCGTCGACCCCTGATACGGCGTCTAAATGCGTCGCTGCTATTAAAAATTTTAAGCAGCCGGAACAAATCGACGGACGCTCCGCGTTTGTTATTCCAAGACGCTCTGCAGGACTGGCAGCTCGAAAAAAATAATTAAAATCTACTACTTAAATCCTCCGCAATAAGTGCTTTTCTAACAAAAAAACACTATTTCCATTAAAATATTACCTACGAAGAGATTTAAAATTATCTTTTCTGTATGAAAATATATGGCAACAGAAATGCGAAAGGACTAAACATTTTTCGCTAAAACATTAATAAAACATGTGAAATATCATTTGGATGTGTTTTCTAAATGGTTCAACTTTCTATAATTCCCAGATATTCAGTTTGACAAATTCTACGGTACTTGAGAGTGACACTATTTCCAGGCACAGCCAGCATCGGTATTCTGTGTTAGCAAGCGATTGCGCCAGCTGCGACCCGGCCAACCATACAGTGGGATTGGACTCGCTCCTGTGTACTACTATCTCATCAAAATTAAAACGATTTATGATTCAGAATTATCGTTTAAAGTGGAAAAAAATATATAAAATGGTAAATATTTTGAAAAATAAACCATGATACCTTTGCCTTTTCACCATGTATGATATTATTTCTCACGCGTATGAAATATGACGTTTTCTTCCTCTCTAAATTGCGTGAAATTTGTCGTTTTCATAGGTGGTCGTAGAAAAAATAGTTTTTTGTTGTTTGGTAAGATGATTTGGATAGTTTTTCCGTGTGAATATTTATTAATGAAAATTTTTTAGTTGTTGCACCGGTCCTGTGATAATTGAAAGGCCCCGAACCAAAACATTATAAGAATGCTTAGTTGAATACATTAGACGATAAAGGAAAAGAGTTGACGAATCTAAGAGTTGGAAGAATTACACAACCATTATACAAGGATTAAGGAAAAATCAGGGAGCAAAGCGGAAGAGCCAAGCCATTTTTCCAAACAAGGTCCTTGGCTGTTCTTTCAGCCATTGTCTCGGACCAGTTCGTTTGGAAAAACGAATAAATATCCTCGACAAGATACCCGGATATTTTTCTTACCACAGCGACGTTCCTACACAGGAATATTACATAGCCGCACAAAAATATTTATGTATCCGAAATTTTTTCGGATACCATTTTAGTAATGTATTTTGAGGCGCTGAATCCGAATTTGAGGTCAAAAAACCTTACTTTCGAGTATAAAAATAACGTTTTTTCAGGTTCTCCCAAAACTAATTGGATAAGGTGATATTTTAATCTCAAATACGGATTCAGCGCCTCAAAATACATAGGAATACAATCCGGACCTTTTTTTTTGGTGTAGCTGTGTTATTCGTAGTAAAATATTGGCATGGTGATAAATCTTTTTCCAAAATAAATTCGTTTTTTTTTTAATACTGGGTTTAGAAATCACCATTATTTAACTTGTTGGCAACCGTGTTCGCTGGAAAAAATATTTTTGCCTGTGTATTCACATATTTTTTACTCGATCGTAATTTTTAATAATTAACTTCCTTTTTAGAAAATATCAATTATTTAAGGTTATTATCTACTTATCGTTGACCAGCGAATGCACTAAAAACAAATTAGTCCAGGAGTGAATTTTTTTGGTACTTATTTTGTCAGTCAGCAAACATCGATAGAAATGATCAGTGAGTGATTCTAAGCAAGAAATGTATATTCAATGGGGGCTTATCTAATGGGTTAAGTCAGAAAATGCTCTAGAAGATACAACTGCGTTCCACTTTTTTACATTTATATTTTTACACTAATGAAATTGGTTCTGCTAATAAGTCGTACACTAAAATTCAGTAAAAAGGGCCTGGCTGACTCGTCTAATGCTCGTTAAGCACATTTTCCATACACCTCAGAATTTAAATAAATTAAAAATATCACTTGTCGAAATATTTACAGAATAGGCCAGACAAGTTTATATCACTTACAATGATTCTTTATTTCTATAACTGGTGTGTTGAAAACTTATCTAAAACTTTTAAGTGGCAGGTAAGTTTCGATTTTTGGTTAGACTCTTGGCTTTTTTTATTTTTTTTTGTGTTTTAAATAATTTTAACCTGTGTTTAATAAGTATTTAGGAAAATGCAATATACCATCCACTGTAAAGAGTATATAACAGAATGCGTAGCATTAGGGCCTATCCAGAAGCTTACATAAGAACATAGAACATAAGAATGCGGTGCCGTGTTTGGCTTACAAGATACGGCGGCACATCAAGCCAATCATGGCATCGCATTCTTATGTATTACGTTCTTATGCGAGCCTGTCGATATGCCCTTACATATCTTCACGGCTTGTTGTTATTGTATTTAGGTTTTAATTTTTGGAACAACCCTTGAAAGTGGCGCCTAATTCCACGCGATGTGCCATAATACTATTAAAACTCTAAACGTAATGCGAGTCGGGCTTTCATTATTTGTAATCTAACGGGACTTATGGAAAAAGTTTCCATTTATTTTTAATTCCTTATATTCCACCCTTTTATTGAAAGCCCAAGAATACGTCTTACCTTAGGCCTCGCGTAAACCTCAACACAACGAATTTACGTCTTTTTAAGTGCGCCAAACCTTATCAATTTTAAATGAATCGTTTATTTCTGGAGGGACCAAACTCTTTTAAGTGGCCGAAAGGCACACATCAAAAAACGTATGCTTGAATACAACGTAGTATTTTCATAACATGCAGGGTGGCCATATAACACACAATATTCCCCGGATATCCTCTCAATGTTCTTTCAATGTCGCATGTTCCCGGACATTAGTCGTATGTCCAAACAAAACATCTCAAGGATATTCAGAAAGGTATGTCCTGAGGATATATTATTTTTTTGTGAAACTATTAGCTTAAATTTAAACCTAGGTGCAGGTACAAGCTGCTAATAGCAATATTTCACAAATAATAATAATAATAATAATAATAATAATAATAATAATAATAATAATAATAATAATAATAATAATAATAATAATAATAATAATAATAATAATAATAATAATAATAATAAATAATAAAAGCAATACTATTTGATTGCCAATTTTGTCGGGGACAGGCGTACAGTCTATCCTCAGAACATACCTACGCGATATCCTTGGGATATACGGTTCGGAAGTCGCTCGGCTTCCCGTTTAATAACAAAGTATATCCTGAGGATGTCCTACGGATATCTATAGACGAAATAACCTACATTTTTTTAAGTGGAAAGGTGTGATACATAATTTAAAGCTCGTAAAATTCTATATTCGACCATTTTTATCTTTTTCAAATGTTTCTTCATAATTCCTTTAAAATACAAACAAAAAAAAATAATAATTAATTTTATGATACGAAAACGTAAATTATACTTTTAAACTAATTCTAAATACAACTTTTTTTAGCCACTACGTTCTAGTTATCAAATATTCTAATTCTCAGTATTCTAACGGTTGAAATCCTTTCTTTTAGTAAACGCTTCAAATATTATTGTCTTTCTTTCATATTCAATTTTATATCTTCCAATTCAATTCTAAGCTTAAGGTGAAACTCTTTTATATTTTTGTTTTTCTTTATTTTATTAGCAAAACACAACTTGCTTTCGCATAAAAAACAATAGGAAAGCTTCGTTTTCCCTCAGTTGCTAACACTAATAATAAAAAATTCAAATTTTATTACTATTGTCTTTATTGTTCAATAATTATTAAATTTTGGTGGCCAACATTTTAGAATTTAATTGTTTGTCCTCGAACAGTGATATTTCGCCTTACAACAAGAGTACCTTTTTTATGTATTTTGATCCGAGGAATCATATTTCAAAAATAAAATCAGAAAAAAGTTACACAGAAAAAAATTTGGGACAAAAAACTGATAAGGCTCACCCGTTTCCCACACCTCTGGTTAAAATAAGTACATGAAAATAACATACGAAGATGGACCTTATTAAGATTAGTTCACGTGCAAAACTTCGTTGCTATATCTCAAAGAGTTCCTAAGTTATTTTATCATATTTTTTCATCACCCATTAAAATTTCGGACCCCATTTGAAATACACCGTGTATATGAACGAAGTGAGTTAAATGAAAGCATATAAAAATGTTAAATAGTAAAATTTTAAATAAAATTTAACTAGGTTTTAGAAGGTTTTAATAGTTTTAGGAATTATCTTAACTGAGTACTATTTTCATAAGCCAAATTATAACGAGATCAAATGAATTGTAAGAATAGATGTTGTAGTAGGAAGCAATTGAATAATAAGTCAGTCATAATAGAACTTCTTTAGTAAAGCGACTTAAATTTAGTCTAACACTATGAATAGACCAGATATACTTTAATGTTTTAGTGAACAGTGAAATTTATTAAAAATATTTCATAACAGGTAATATTTCTTTCCAGGTACGTTTTTAGCCTTAGTTATTGTACGGTAAACAAGGGTAAATGTAACATATTTTAAATAGGTTAACTTTGACAGGTTACCAAAGCCACTTAGTACACTAAAATCTTAAAATGTTATACAAAAAATACTAACTTATTTATAGAATTATTCTGCGTTATTTCTTTTAATCAGATTTGGCCACTAAAATTACACATTAATCGAAAAAATCGTTGAAAATTGTAATTCTTGTATAAGTAAAAAGTTTAAAGGGCTTTAAATCTGATTTTTTTTTCTTTTGAGCTTACAAAATTATGTGCCAAATTATAAAATGATCAAAACATTCTAACCCGTGCCGGAAATCCGCCAAAGTTGCCCCTAAAACACTGAAATTGACGAATTTTTACCATAAATGTGAGTCAGACGGTAAACAAACATTTTAAAATGTATCGAACCGGGATGAATTTATTTTTATTTAATGCATTTTAATAATTACTTATAATAATAACATGATTTAATTAAAAAAAATGGGCTAAGCGCCAAATAAAAGCTCCTCAAAGTGGATTATTTAGGGGTATTTTCACATTTAGAAATATGGCGAAGGCACCAAAATCAATTTGATATTTTATTTTCTAAATAATAGAAAAATATTGTGTTTCTAATAAATATCTTTGGCCCACATAACTTCTCTTTTTACGTAAGCACAATTAACAATTTAATCTTATCTGGTGATAAATAAACAATTGTTAAATTATATGCAAATAATTAATTAAAAACTATAAAATATGATACATTAAAATACGTGAATCTCTCAAATTTTAAAACCACAAATGCATTTCCTATTTAAAATAAACTTTAATATCGTTTTAAATAAGTTCATCAAAAGAACTATAATAATATAAAGTGTACAATTAAAAAGTGCTTTCTATTTTTTTAAGTGACTATGGAACAATATTTAAATGACGTAGACATTGTTAAACAAGAAAAAAACGATCTTATACCAACCAATAATGCCAACTTAACAACAATAAACGTTGAGGACACTACTTGTGGAATATGGTTCATAAAAGGAGCTTTTATACAAAAATTTGCTAACAAAAAAGCTTATGTGTTTTTATATGGACTTTTAGGGTGCGTATTCTCTGCCGCATATGCGTATTTTAATGGCACTATCACAACCTTAGAGAAAAGGTTTAAAATACCTAGTAAAACCACAGGTAAGAATATAATGGTTTATCCGACAGAATATCCGAAAATAAGAATATCCTAAATCAGAATATCCGAAATCAGAACATCCGAAACCAGAATATACGGAATCAAAATATCCGGAATTAAAATATCATAAATATTAATTCAAATTATGTTTGTAGGTATTATAACAGTGGGAAATGACCTGAGTCAATTATTCGTCTCGGTAATTTTAAGTTACTATGCAGGTCGAGGCCACAGACCAAGATGGATGGCATTAGGCATGTATACCGTCGTTTTATTCTGTCTTTTAACAGCCCTGCCGCATTTTTTATACGGTCCAGGATCGGACGCCTTATCTCTGACCATGGAACATGGAAACATTAACAATACATCATTCGAAGCGTTCCAAAAACAGTTGCAAAAGTCGCTATGTCACAATAAAACATCGCCTGCGGTTGAATGCGAAACTGAGCGCGGGAATTATTCTCCGCAATTAATTTTATTTGCGGCGCAGTTTATATCAGGAATTGGAGGTTCGCTTTATTATACACTTGGAGTTTCTTACATGGACGACAATATTAAGAAATCTAAAACGCCAGCGCTATTTAGTAAGTTTTATTTCTTCTAAATTATCCTCCTTAATTAAAGTTAAATTATTTACTCGTATTACCTACTTAAGGGGTCTTTCTACCTTTAAATTTTAAATATAATTTTTTGAACAAAATAAAAGTGCCATTTTTTGGCCATCAAGTTTGGATCGACTGGAAAAAACACGGGATATTATTCAGTATCGAAGCCGCTATAGACCGAACTAGACGAAAATTTTTTGGCTAACGAAATGGAGGACGTTTTTTTTAAAATGCGAAATATCAATATCATGTAAACCTTCTCATGAATAAATTGAAGTAAAACTGTAAAAAAAATGTGTAAATTTACATGCTAAATCAGAGATAATATGTTGCCAAGCAGAAGCACGTAAAATTTACGAGATTTAACTTGTAATTTTACAATTTTATAGGAATATTACATGTACATGTACGTGAAATTCCTATAAAATTGTAAAATTACAAGTTAAATCTCGTAAATTTTACGTGCATCTGCTTGGCAACGTATTACCTCTGATTTAGCATGTAAATTTACACATTTTTTTCATAGTGTAGCATGTTTTAGGTTTTTCATATTTTATAAGAATGTTAGGCCCCGCTGTTGGCTATGGTTTGGCCTCAATTTGCTTAAAATTATACATCTCACCAACACTGACACCAACGATTGACAATAAAGATCCTAGATGGCTGGGAGCATGGTGGCTGGGATGGATAATTTTGGGATTCGTGCTTTTTGTTTTTTCAACGTTGTTAGCTCTTTTTCCGAAAACTTTGCCACGAGCAGCTGTCCGAAGAGAGCTTTTAAAAAGGCAAATTTCTTTATTGAATAACAAAAGGGTAGATGACCCAGAAATAACCACATCATTTAAAGGTAACACTACTATACTACCCCACAGTTCATTAAAAAGAATAATAATAAAAAAATCGAAAAAAATTGAAAAAAATCAAAATAAAAATAATTAAAAATTTAAGAGCTTCAAATATGAACATTTTATCTGCAAATAACTCATCCTCCATATTTTAAGTTTGCTACACTGAAAAAACGAACTGGTTGTGGCAACCGGATAAATAGTTAAATACGAACCAATTATTTTTGTGGTTGCTACAAGCAGAAATCTGGTAGGGTAACAAGACAACAAGTTGTGGTTATCAGAAACAAAATTTAGATTTTAAGGATCTGGTATGCACAAAATAGTTTGTTTTGTTGCCATTAAGAGATATCTGGTTGGCCCAACCAGATATATATATTTTTTCAGTATAGGATTATATTTTAATTTTAATTTTTAGATATGATAAAAACATTCAGAAGACTGATATCAAACCCCACACTGATGCTAAACAATTTCGCAGCTATATTTTACTTTTTGGGATACATGCCATACTGGATATTTTTACCAAAATACATAGAAACACAATATAGACAATCAGCTTCAGCTTCAAGTTTAATAACTGGTAGCGCGGGACTGGTGTTTTCAGCTGTAGGGATATTACTATCAGGTTTAATCATTTCAAAATTTAGACCTAGAGCTAGATATCTAGCAGCGTGGAATGTTTTAGTTGGATTTATATCAGTAATGGGAATTATTTCTTATGCATATTTGGGATGCGAAGAGAATGACAACAGGTTACCTTTATTGCCCAATGGAGAGTACGTATGTTCATAACACATTTAACTTGAAAAATAAAAATAAAATAGTTTCCCCAGCCATAAACATTACAACCATTAGGTTACAGAAAAATACACTGCCCAGTAAAAAAACTTTCCCATTTTTCCACCCCGCGTGTAAAATGGATTTTTTATTATCAAATTTACTTTTAGCAACCTCAAAAACCCCAATATACCAATTTTACAAGAACCCCCCACCCCTCAGTGGATGGATTTGTACTTTTTTTATTCTAAGATTCATTTTTAGCAACCTTGAAAACCCCTTTATTCCAATTTTCACAAAAATTACCCCCTGGGGGTGGGGCTAGTAATTTTAAAGGTCGGTATCGTGTTCAGCATGTCAAAATCTATAGAAATTGGTATATTTCATACGTTTGCACGAAGGGCCAAAAACTGCCTATTTTTAACATTGTTCTTTGTATTTCAGGTTAAATCCCATATCAGATTGCAATGCCCACTGCAATTGCGACTACGTTAAGTACAATCCTGTATGCTCTCAAGATGGCAGAACAAGTTTTATCTCGGCATGTCACGCTGGTTGCAGACATGTCAAAAAAGGGAATGGCATAGATATATTTTCGGATTGTTCCTGTATAAACACAAATAAAAGTGTTCTGTATCAGCAGCAGCGAATCACACAAATGAAAAAGCTATTTCAAAAAGAAAGTCTTTATCAAGAAAATGGCGGCTATGCTCAGTCAGGAAGTTGTCAAGTAGATTGTTTGTATCAGTTTTATATATTTTTAGTTGTTGTGTGCCTTCTTAAATTCAGCGGCGCTACAGGAAGAGCATCAAACTTTTTAGTGACAGTAAGGTATAAGCAAATGGACGTACACCAGAAAAAGTTAAATTTTAATATATGAATTTCTGTCAAATGGAGATTTCTCCGGTTAGATTAGACAGGGACAAAAGTTCTACCCAAAAAGGATAGAAGACATACATACACTCCCACTTCCACCCAACCAAACAAATTCTGTATTTGTTCTTTGTTGAACAAATACAATATTTACTTGGCCGGGCGAAAAGTGTAACTATATTATTTTTATAAAAGAAATTACTGGCTCCATCTAAATTTTAGTAGAATTATCTTATTCTACAGATTCACATTAGCTATGTTCGTTTGTGCCGCTAGGTTTGGACTTTTTAGTTTACACATTCCGGCCAACCAAATAAATACTTTATTTGTTGTATGAAAAACAAATACAGTATTTATTTGGTTGGCTGGAAAGTGTAGCACAAATGAGATAGAGATAGGGTAGACGTCTTTTGTTTCATAATTCTAGTTGTAGAGAGCTCCATTAAGTTAAATTTTTCATTTCTAAAGGATAACGTAGCTTTAAGCGATTTTACCATTAACATTAATTTTTAAATTTTTGCTAAAAACCCATGTCTGTCTTTCCAGGAGTTTTTTTTTTCTTGCTTCCCAAACAGCTAGAAGTCTAAAACTTGGCGTACACATTAGAAACCTGAGTGTGCTAATGAGAAAATTCGGAAACCCCAAAATGGTTCAAAAAAAAGTTAAAAAAAAAACATTTATAAATTTGGCGAAGGCGCCAATATTAAAAACTACCCGTGGGTATATGAGCTTTCCTGTTTAAAAACAGGCTTAACGGCTAGTAAACATATTAAAATTCATTATATTTTTTTAACAGTGTGTACACAAAACGTTATCTTATCTCAAGTATATATTATACTGGGTGATTTAGAAATAGGGTTTAAAATTTAAAGAGGTGACTTCAGATAAAAAATATATAGAAAAACTTCAAATTTTCAGAAGACATTGTTAATAATGAACTACTATTCATACCAATTTCGAAAAAAAAAACATTAAAAAAATGTACTTAAAAAAAAAATGCTTGCTAAATTTTAATTTATTTATTTTACCATTTTAGATGTGTAGAAGAAAAAGATAAACCTGTAGCTATGGGTTTTGGATTAATGCTAATGAGCTTATGTGCTTTTGTCCCATCGCCTATATTATTCGGAACGATTTTAGGTAAATTAAATAAACAAATAAAACAAAAAGAAAAAAAAAATAACATATACTAAATAAAATTAAATATAAAGCTTATATTAAAATATATTAAATAACATTAAATATAAAAACTAACTATAGTCGAAGAGCTAGTAAAAATGTTTAAGAAGTTATTTACTGCGGGCTGAATTTTACATATGTCATATATTCTAATTAAGCTAAAAGAGTGCTAAAAAAGTACCCTAAAAACTTAATTTTAACTTACCGAGTCATATTCGTTATATATATTAAATTCATATTAAGCCATTTTGATAGTTACGCACAATTAGTGTGGGGCCAAGGGAGTAAAAACAGTCTTTTAAACGCATGCGAAAGGCAAATGACAGATCTAAATTTTTGATCAAATAAAAAATTTTAAAATTACTTTTTTAAATAAATAAAAATAAAAAAAATAGATTTGACATATGCCTAAGCAACTTTTTAAAGACTTTTTTCCCTCTTGGCGTTAATGAATTCAGTGAATTTAATTTTTCGGAATTTATTTTCAACTGTACACATATGTGCCTATATCCTTGAAGACGTTAAGACATATGTAAAATTCAGTCGGGAAAAAATAACTTTCTAAAAATTTTTACGAGTTCTTACACTATATTAACTTACAGATAAATCATGTTTGGTATGGGGTAAAACATGTACAGGCAATGGTAACTGCTGGCTATATAATGGAGAAAACTTACGATATACCATGAACTTTACAGCAGCCAGTTTTGTCTTTATCGGCACATTATTCGACGCCGGCGTGTGGTATTTTGTAAAAAATTTAAAAATTTTTGACGAGGAAAATGAAGTAGAAATGGAAGACTTGTCATCAAATTAAATTGGTAACAGAATTATACCATAATGGTATGAAAAATATAGAAAATAAAAAACTATATTATAAGGTTATATCAATCATATCAAAACAATATTGTTGGTTCAACCATACGAGTTTTTTTTTGTACATCTCTATATTAAATCATTACATTGCAATACATTAGGGTGTTTTTATATATTTTTATTGAAAATATAACAACTATTTTTTTAAATCATCACAATACAGGTCAATAATGTTGTATTATTGAAAAGCCTTATAGTTCAATTCCATTTAATACTGGAATCTACTGTATTATAAATATTTAATTTGTAATTAGTGTAAGTATAAATATTACGTCCTATTTAAATATATACATTTTTTTATTTTAACCTTATTAATATAGAGTTAAGAAGATGGAAATAAAAAAAAGTGTAAATATGCCTTGTGCACACAGAGAAAAAATATTCTATTATGAAGTATTTTTGATACTTCTAAACTTCTAATAGAAAATTCGAATCAACCATTCAATCAACTTTATTTGAATGAACTGTAACGAAAACATTTACCTATAAATTAGTTTCCATTAGCTCATCATGTGAATCGTGATCATCCCCTACATCGCTGGCTAAATCTTTAAGGGAATCAATCGAATCAACTGTTTTATCACTTTTATTGGAATCGACTGTTTTTCTTGAATAAATTAATCTTTGATCAGTTCCTGAATTTTGGTTATTTTCATTGGTTGGTGCAGTTTCAACTGGTTCTCTCCTCAGGACCATTGGAGTCGTCAAAGAACTTTCTTCGCTTATGGACAGAGAAGGCAAAGATGGAGGTTCGATCTTTTTTTCCGACAATTTAGCTGGATATTTATATAGTTCCAAATTTTTTACAAAAAGTAATAATACAGCTGTTAAAATTGCAGATAATAACATGCAAACGATTGTTGAAACTGATAAAAATGTTGAAGCATTATTAGAGTAAATTTGACAGCTTTTGTCGATGCTATAGTGACAAAAGTTACCTAAAAATAAAAAATAGAAATTGGTCAGGAAAATGCTTGAAAATAATTACCATACCATTTACCCTCCCACATAAAAAAATATATGATCCATATGTTAGCAAAGTTAGTCAAAAATAGGGATAATGTTCATGAATTTAAAGACGCCATTTATAAAGGTTCACAGACTCCATTTATAAACGTTTTCTTACCTATGATTGCTGCATATGTACTTTTAAAAGGTAAATATGTTATCAAACTTATCAGTGTGCCTTGAAATCCAAGGGCAGTAGCTTTATCCCTTATATCAATACATCTTAGGGTTATAATTAAATTTGATACAATAATTGTAGCAAGAAGTCCTGATGTTATAACACTATTAACTTGTGTAAAAGCTAAAATATAGAAGCATTTGTCTCTGGAACATGAGCCATCAACGCCCTCTTTATTTTGGATTGTGCTACATCTGCAATTTTGATATTTCTAAAAAGAAAAATTATTATTTTTAAACTGACAAATTTGCTCACCACATATATTATATATAGCCTAGAGCGGCAACTTTAGTTAATCTGGACCTGTCTAGGACCCATATTTTACATCAAAATTTAATATAATTAAGAACAACTTGTTTTCCGTCTGTCCTATACACAGTTTCTTATCAACATGATCTCAAAAAAAAAGTCCGATGAAAATATTTTGTTCTTCTATTTCTTCTTTTTCTTCATTGTGCCTTTTTGCCAGTTGCAGTGGGATCAAATTTGCAAGGCCTTTTTTTTATTGATTTCAACCCTATGCCTTAAAATATTCCTGTGTATAACTTACCAAAGTTTCCGGGTCTTTGGATTCACATCCTGCCTTACAGGGCGAATAATAAGTCTTTCCATTCAGACAAACCGGCCTAAAAGGCTCATTTTGAGGACAAACACAGTTCGAACTACAATATGGCGTGATTATCAAAGAACTATGCTCATTTTCCAGTTTTGGGTTGCATTTCCAGAAACTAGTACTTGCAAAGAAAATAACACAAAGTATTAAAACTGTTATGTTCCATATTATCAGATATTTAGCTCTTGGGTTAAGCTTGGCTATAGTTAAACCTGCTGCGATAGTGGAAAAGGCTATAATGGGCTGTCTTAAAAGTGTTGAGGTAAACTGGATAAGTGAATCGTCGTTATAGCCAGAACTATCACTTGCTATGTAGTATTTTGCTTGATTGTAGACCTTTTCAAATGTCGCAAAGTTCACTAACGCAGCTTGAAGTATGACAATAGCAACCGTGTTTATTAAGAATATTTTATTCTTCATTATTCGTTTAATTGTAGTTAAGAATCCTAAAAAAATATGTGTTTTGAGTATAGTGCAATATGTAGGGCTAAAAATACAATCAGCAACACGTTTTTGTTTTTTAGAAAAGTTTTCTGAGAAAACGACCTCAAAGTTTCGATTTTCCTATAAATCTTATGTATGTATCTACTTGTATGGTCTATTTGAATTGGGATATAGATTGTCAAGCTAAATCCAAAACACAACAAATTGGACTTGGTCTCTTTGTATTCTTAGCCCTCCATATAAAGTCAACTATATTTGGGTTGTACACACAAAAAGAGTTTCTTAATTTAAGTAAATATAACTTGTTATAAGTTTATGTGCAAAGTATCGTGTATAAAACAGGTAAAACGGCGCAACTCGTGGCGCATTAACCATAAAAAAATAGTAAAGCTTGTGGTTTTGAAGTTTGTACACGTTTTTTTTACAAATATTACACCCTTATTTTTAGCAGGGTATACATTATTTAATGAGACATATATTTACTTAATTTAAATTATTTTTTTCTGTATGTATTTTTGTTTCTACTACTCAGTACCATCTACATTGTCCTCTGGAACATCATCATACCCTGATGCCACATTTAATAATGATGCTGACGCTTTTTTAACTATTGCATTTGGCAACACTTTTGGAAACAATGTTATTAAAGAACCACTCACGAAAGTTAAGAATATTATCACAAACCAAACTAAAAACAATAAGATTACAATAATTTCACAAGAAAAAGTATATCCAGTACTAATTATACGGGATTTTTTAGTGTATTTGATAAATTTTATAGTAATGTAAAATATTACCAGGTGATAAGAAGACATATTTAAGATTAAAAACTATGGGGGCCCATGCGAAATAAATTCCAATGTGTTTGCCCAGCTCTAATCCAGTAATTGCGAACGCTATATAAATGAAACAAATTTTAGTATTTATACATCTAGGCCAGTCGAAATGTCTTATTTTGGGTAAGTTATGACAAGCAAAAAGTCTTTTTATATAGTCCAGTTACTATTTTAAGAGAAAAGACTCAAAAAATATACGTATAGTTCTCCGCATGCAAGAAAGTCTCCGACGTAAGGGGGGGATCATTCGCGCTCTCTTCTTTCCGTCAAGAGCGTTATAAGGCGTGCGTGCTTACAACGGGCCTCCCACTTCCACACACATTCCAAACATATTTCCCGTAGTTAAACACTGCAACTAAAAAGACTAAAAGCCCTTTCTGATGAGAGTTTCAAGAGAGTGGAGTAACAACTTCCCGTCTCGATTATCAATAGTCTCGATTTTCGAGACAATAAATTGGTGATTATGTCTTAACTATTTCTGACCAACTTATTTTTTATTCTAGCGAAAGTCTGACAATTAATTTCTTGTCATCACGCGAGACCCTTTTTTTTTGGTACATAACTCGACTCTCATCTTTATGTTTTAATTATACTTTTGTCTTGATTTTTTCTCGACATCGAGACAAGAAATCCAATCTTGATTTCTCCAGTCTCGTAAAACCCTACTTCTATTTCTCAAAACTGTCCCAAAACCGGCTATCTCTACTGGCCTAAACAATATCTTATAATTTATAGTTTTACAAGAAACTTTTGACGTAAATCCTTCTTACCTATAAAACCCGGACTATTTCTTGGTGAAATATTATCATCCAAGTATGTGATGCCATGCGATACATACGAAACGCTTGCCATAGCGAAAAATATTTGATAAACAATGATAAGAGCAAATGCTATTATGTTAAACTCTTTAACCGCCGTTTCTTCATGCAAATAATCGGTAGTTTGTTTCTTACACAAAGATGCCTCTAAAATAATAGTTTCTTGCATAAATATGCCTCTAAAATAATAAAATGTTGAAATAGTCCTATTTTTAAATTAAGGTTGATTATCCCAATTATTAACACTAAACTAAGAATTTAACTAATGGTAAAGTTTGGTAATGTTACATTAAAGGGGGATAATACCACAATAATGCATGATAATATCACTTAAACGCAGGATAAATGCCCATTGTGCATACTACCTTCTGTGGACCACCGGCTTATAGTGACTTCCGAACCACTGTTCGTAAGGCATAGATACAATTTTTGTCCAACAATTCTTTTTATAGAAATTGAACAAACTATTATTTATGCCACCTAGTTCAATCTAAGGCAAGTAGAATCAAATCAAATCATACTGTACCCATAGTTGGCCACAGTTCTCCATGCCACAAAGAGAGCAGCTATAATGTTCAGTCGGGCACAAATCTCAACGCCTGATCGTATGAATTAAATAATTTGTCTTCCACCGCGGGGACTCGAACCCATGCTTTTGCCGTGACGAATTAAGTATCAAACGCTTAAACCGCCACGAACACCGCCTGTCGACCAATGGTACGACATGCGTCAAATAATTCTGACATTTTTTTGGTCAAATTCTTAGTTAGTTAGTTCTAATGACTGGGTAAACCATCCATTACCCTGTAGACCACTAAAAGGCTATACCCCAAATTTTGGATAAATTGAATTTAGCTCTTTTTAAAATGTATCATACCTGTTATATTAGAAATTTCTTTATTTTTCAATGGGTCGTAAATTTCTGGTACAGATAAACAAAAACCTGCTACCGTTACAAATATTGTCAGAGCACCTAACCATGATGGTCGGTGTATTTTATTACCCCAGTACGATACAGCTAATGCAAATAATCCAACAAAAAACTCATTTGTATATATTAACCAATCTAAAAAAAGAATAATTAATTAATTAATATCTCCACGGAAAATGTCATTAGCTCAAAGCGTTCTCATGGCCACAGATTTTTATTCGCGGAAATCATCTTTTTTGCACTAAGACGTCGAGAAACGTAAAAAAGCAATACAAATTTTTAATTAAGTCCAAATGTAAAACATTAATATAAATGCAAAAAAAAATAGAAAATGCAAACAAGTATATTTTTGCTCGCTTTTTATTAGTTGCCTTTTCGCTTGAAAGGTCACAAATATCGCTCTTTTCCGCGAAAGGCCTGATTTTAACCCGTAACTACAGAAGTGAAATTTAAGCTACACTGCCACAGACGTAACGTCTTTCAGACGGTTACTTGCCTATGTAATAAAAATACTAAAAATGAGTTTTTTTGATGTTTTTAAATTATTTACGCTTTTATTGGTCATTTGGCTTTAATCTGTCTTTAATGCTTTTATTCGTCTCACGTCTCACAGACGTCAGGTCTGTGATTAAGGGTTAAAATTACGTACCAAAAGTGATTAAAATGATGAATCACAGTACTATATAAAAAATATGATCATAACTCTAAAGTAAGTATCATAAAAATTATTATTTTTACTTTCGTTGATTTTGATAAACATTTAAAGTATAATTTTGTTATTGTGAAGGAGCTCTATAACCTAAAAAAAAACTTACCTATAGTTTCTAGCGATATATTATAATGTTTACCCCATATCTGCGAAGTATTTCGAAAATAGTTTAAAATAACACCATGAAAAAATCCACTAAACGACAAAACAAACGCAAAAATACCAGGTTTCGCATATTTTTCCAATTTTTTGTTCCAACATGGCAGGGCAGCTAGGCCACAATCAAACTGAGAGTTAATATTGTCCACCGGTGCACTGAATTCGTAATGACCATCATCTAAATCAGTTCTTAGCAAATCCCTAGGATGCACCATGATTCATAATCATTTTAAATTACTATTAACACTAATCTGTAGGTTTTTATTATCTACAGATAACTTTAACTAGAAATGATAACGGTGATATGAGGTGCCACTATTTACTCTACCTAGATATTCTTTCATAGAACAATATTTTTGGTATTTTAAACTATAAATATATTATGAATTTTCGTTTATTTTTTTACATCTGGTACCTCTAGGGGAAGGCAATGTTTTATCTTTCCAACAGTATTTTGAAATGAAATAACCGCATTTAAATTTTCCATCTCGTTCGATATAAAAATTATTAATGATTTGAAAGCTTAAACGTTCAAAATCCAACCCCGTTTAAATATTGTTATAAGATTTGAAGGTAATATCGTTAGCGGAAATAAAAAATATCAATAAGCAATGTCACCCTATTTAGAGAAATCATAACCTCAATAATAAAGACGAAAGATCGTTAGGATAAAGATTTTAAACCATTAAAAAAACGCGAATGACACTTATAGATTGAGGAAAATGACTGTATATAGTGAGATATCATAACATAAAGTAATATTAAAGAAAAGTGAGCGCCACCTCATTATCTGTGATGTCGTTTGGGTTTCACCCTCCGTTGGATAAAATTAGAGATAAAAGGATTTGGTTGATTTCATTTTCACTTAGGGGTTATCCAAAAAAGTAAACATTTATATACTGAAACTTAAGTGAATCGTGCGACTGTGAAAAAACACAAGTGACCATTTTTCCAGATAACTTGTTTGTTCAATCGTTTCCTACAAATACTGCTGCTAAAATAATCTTTTGAATACTTTGTCTTATAGTTTTTTTTTCAAACATAAAATTGAAAAACGATTTTTTAATAGTTTTTATCCTCTTTGTCCCTTTTACCTACGCCGATAACCAATCCCAGCCAAAAACTTTCAATAAGGAACCTATGATCAAAATTTTACGACTTTAGCTCAAAGCGTTATCGTGGTTACAAATTTCCCGGACAGACAGACAGACAGACAGACAGGTAGACGTGTAACTTTATATACACAAAAAAGGTTTGTTTTTGTTTGTTTGTTTTGTAATTACTCGCTAAACGATTAAAAATTGAGTGAAAATTTGACCACACGTAGTGGATATGCGTTGCTTCACAGTCACATGAGTCAAACGATGTTTAGTTAATTGAAGACTACCATTTTCCGCTTCAAAGGTTGATTAATATAACGAAAATGGATATTGAAGTTGAATTAGTTTAGTCTACACTACGAGAGCCAAATAATGAATTAATATTATTAAATATCATCCCTTAATAAGGGACCCTTATTCGTAATAGTACCGTCAAATAGGGTGACTTTATGGCAAACACCGATGTGAAAAAAGAAATTAAGCTTGATACAAGCTTCCATTAACCCAGTAACTTAGGCATTTTAAACGATTTTACAAAAATAAACTTTTGATTTGTCATTTTTAAACTAATTACACAGGTCAACAGCTAAAAAGGTGCCTGAATCCTGTCAACGGGTTCTGGCTCTACCTAATGCCTATTTACTACTGTTTTCGAGATAACTGATCCCAAACTTTTTATAAGAAACAAAATAATTAGAGTTTTGACAAATAACACAACATTTTTGAAAATTGGTATCCAAGAGTTTTTGAGGTTGCTGAAACCGAATACGATGTTAAAAATTAAAAATTAAAAATGGCGGATCCAACATAGCGTCGAAATTAATAAAAATTTCAATATATTTTGCCGAAAATAAGTATTTTTAAGGTCGCTAAATAAAACTTTGGTGTACACCCTGTGTAGCAATCATACTAAATTTCACCCTGTATATAACTGATACATAAATCATCAAAAATGTCGTTTCTTTGATAATTAAGTAATTAGCAGACTTTTACCAGATTATAATTTCTTTTTAGTCAATTTCAAAAAGGTAGTATTCCCGTATTCATTTTTACGATCGAACTTCAAAGTGGAGAAAATTTTATGAAATAAAAGACTCAATAGAAGATCTTAAAGCAAATTGAGTTTTAATAATAAAATTAACCCTTTAATAAGGGTTATATTAAAAGACCGTCTTTATTACGTTGTAGGTCTTTGAAACAGAATATACCCTTACCATATACTAAAGTATATCCGGGTATTATACTAACCAGCATCGGGCTGGCAAACTAAGCATTTTTATATACACGTTTGTAAAAACTTTTACTCACAACTGTATATATAATACATACATTCCATGTATTAATAAAGCTAATGAAGTGCTTGATTACTGTAAACTAAATATTACTGGTCTGCATTTAAGTCAATAATTTCCGCTAGATGGCGCCACCGATTAAAATATCGTTAAGCAAGATGGCTGGAGTGCGGTTGTCATGATAAACACGATACATTTTGTTTAAAAGGCTTAAATTGTACAGTTTTAGTCAATGTTTCTAACTTTTGAGATTGAGAAGGATAAAAAATGTTATAAACGGTGCCTTGTGAGCTGTCAACAAATGTTTTTGTGGTTGTTTTTTTGGGTGTTATAAACGGTGCCTTGTGAGCTATCAAAAAATTTTTTGTGGTTGTTTTTTTGGGTTACGCGTATGTGAAACTTTAATTTTATATGATAGTGCTTTTCCTGTAAAATGCAGGAAAAATAATTTGTGGTAAATATGAAAAGAACTAAAAAACAAAGTATTTTCCAAGTCGACCTGTAATCTACTATTTTTCTTAGAATAGATTAGTCTATAACCTTAACCATACATAAGAAAAAAGAATTATCAAAATTTAAATAAACTAAACAATAAATATGTATGAAGGATCATTCTGATTAAAAAAGTTTTTAAATTTAAGATTTAATATGTGAAAGTAAAACTAAAAATCGTAAAAATTTTTGAAATAAATTAAATGTTATCCCTTATTTTTACTGATTAAAAAAATAGACACTGTGTTATAGAATGATTTTTTTGAGTAAAAAAGTTTAAGCAAACGTGACTAAAAATGCTTAGTTTCTGAGTGGGCATTTGCCTGGTAAAATGCAGAGCCAGTCCGACACTGGTACTAACGTAGGGGGTTAAATTTAAATTTCACACATTCGTGGGAAAAACGGTTCTCTGTATGATAAATATATACACTAAATAGATCCTCTGTTCACTAGATGTCGCGTGCAACAATTTACTCTGTATGTAATTTGTACTATTACCACTAGGAGTCACTGCTATTAGTATTTTAGTTTAAATAATGCTTTCCCTAATATTGCTAGAAAAATCTCCCTGAAAACCCTTATTTATAATAAAAATTGTACAAAACGTAAAATATTTATTTAAAAAAATCAAGTAAAAAAAATTTTGTTACATAATAAAATAACCATTTTTTTTTGCTTAATTAAATATACTAATGTTTTCATAATTCGTGGGAAATATGAAAAGCCATTATAAAAAAATATATCGGTTTGGCGGTGGACACCAAAACTTATGGAACCTAAAAAGTTCAAATCTTTTCCAGAGCTTATTTATATCAATAAGCCAGCGGGAATCGTATATGGATGAAATAGGGGGTTCCTAAGGGGGGTTAAAATGTTTTAAAAAATTTAATTTATTTTTTTTTGTATTTTTCTGAAAAATTAAACATAAAGAAGCAAATTTTCTTCTTTTTTTTAAGTATTTATTTATTTATTTTTTTTAAATAATAAAATTAAAAAAAAATTGAATGTTTTCGTGTCTTTGCTCTCATCCAAATTTACTTAAGGTCAGTTTTTGCTTGAAACTAAAAATTTGTAACAAACAATTAATGAAAAATAATACATATCTATGGCTTAATATTTGAAAAATATTATAAGGGTATGAATTGCAAATACCCGCATTTAAATCACTTTCACTTATGCCACTTTCATAAAATTTAGTTTCCTTCGGAACCTAGAACCATGAAAAATGTTAGTTTGTGGTTACTTCTTAATCTGGTCATAATTTCGGGAGCCCAGCAGTTAAAAAAATCATGTGAGTGAAATTTTATTTAAAGTATTCTAACTATTAAATTTTAAATTCATACTTTATACATATAAAATTAAAAAAGAACCCAATAGGTCATAATTTTGGGAGCCCAGCATTTAAAAAAATCATGTGAGTGCAATTATCCAGCAAATTTTTAACCTAAATTTTAACCAAACTTGTTAAAAATAATTTAAATTTAATTTAAATTTAAAGAATATTGCAAATTTAACCAAAAACCATAAAAAATGTTAGTTTGCAATTACTTTTTAAATCTGATCATAATTTAAAAAGTTTATTATTTAAAAAAGTCTTCAAGCTTTATAAGTAATATAGCTTTAAAGTAAATAAAAGTAAAAATTCAGGGACTTTAGGGAAGAAATTATCCTTCAATTTTAACCTAAAATTAATAAAAATATTTGATATTTCATTTAAATTTAAGGAAAACTTTAGTTTAATTTTAACTTAAATTATTCAAAAACAGTGTATACTGCAAAAAAAAAACCAAAATATTAGTTTTTTAATTTTAATTAAAAGAAATTAGTGTTAATGTAATTGCATTAAAGTATTAAGAGTTTTTAATAAAAATTCAGCTTTAAACCAAAAAGTGTATTTACTTTTTTCTCTAAAAATTCACTTAGTTTTTAACAGTGTACAATCATAGTCCTTAGATTTTACTGGCCTAAAGTTTTTATTTGGTGCTAAGTCGAAGCTTTTCTTTAATTGTTTATTATTGAAACTGTTTTAAAAATTTCGAGCCTTGACTTTTTCCAGTTATCTCTTTGTCCGATATGCCACTAACTATTTTTTTTTCATAATTATTTACGTAGGTTATAATTTAATCATATAAACTTATAACTATTAATTTAATGGAATTACGATATTAAAATCATGTTAAAATAATAATATTTAGGAAAAAAAATGTTTATTTGGATTAAAAATATATTTATTTATTTGATTAAATATGAAAATGCGAATCTATTTCAAGAAAAAGAAATTAAGCATAATTTTACTTCAAAATAAGCATATAGTTACCTCAATAAAATCTCAAACTAAGTAATTTTTTTAATTGTGTATGACATTGATTAAGTAGATCTAACTGTATTCTATAAATAAAAATATAAAAGTAAAAATTAGACTCTCTTAGAAAATATTATTTAAGGCCTAAGAGTGTTCTAAAAGGTATAAACTATAGGGAAAATAAAAAAAGTCTAATCATAGGCTTTACAGTATAGATAATAAGTCCCAAATAAGTTTTAAACTTCTCCCTGGGACTTTCCTTTAATTTTAAACAATATTGTGTGCAGCATTTTATTTTTATTTTCAGCTGCTCCAAATATTCACTCAGAAATGACCAACCGACAGCCAAAATTTTACGCTCCAATTCTAGCTTTTCTGTTGGCCAATTTAATAAATCCAATCACCGCCAAATATGCTCCAGGTGCGATAAGTTTCAATTACGATCCACAACCAAGTCCATGGATAGGCTATAAACCAATTATAAGAAACCACCATCATCAAAAATATCCTAGCTATCAAAAACCACAGAATAGTTATAATTATGCTTATCAAGATTATCAGTCTTGGGATCAGTGGCAACCAGCAAATAATCCAGCAACTAATCCTGCTAGTATTCCTGGTAACATTCCTAGTAATATTCCAAGTAATATTCCTGGAAATAATCCAGCCAATTATGTTCCTCAACAAGTATATCCTATGCTAACAACTTCTGCACCTCAAGTTCATCATCACCATATTTTTAATCAACCTCCTGTTACTCAGCAACAAATTGTTACCATACACGAACATCCGGCTGAAATTGATATAGAAGATCAATATCCGGAAGAAGAAAACATTAATAATGAAAGTAATACTCCAGAAATACCTTCAATTAACGATTTAGATGAAAGTCCTACTATCGAAACGCCTATTCAAACGCGTACTGATGTAGAGCCTACAATTGCAGCGGAGTCTAATGTTAAGGAAAGATGGCTTAGACCGCCTAAGAATTTCTACGATTCCAAAGTAAGATTACAAATTTCAAAATCAGAAAAAAGAAACTCCCAAAGATATTCAAATAAGAGAAGGAAAAATAATAAAAGAAAACGTTACCAAACAACAACTGCTGATTATTACGATGACAGTTATGAAGATTACACTACAAAAAAATCTAGAAGAAAGAATCCAACAAGACGTCCAGTGGATGAATACGAAGATTTTGATTCCAGCGAGGAGGATGCAGAATACGACGAGTCCTACGAATATCCCACCAGAAGACCATTTAATAAACGAAGACGTTCAACAACCAGAAGAACCACAAATAAAAGAAACAAGAACAAGAAACGTCCAGTGAGCTTTTATGACTATGACGAAGATGATTACGATGATTTAGATTATAAAAAGGATCCTGTGACTGATATTATAGATGTAAGACAAAGACAAGCTACCACAACCACAACTGAGACTACAACCACCGCAATTGTCAATGGTTCTACAGTTGCTCCAACTACTAATACTACAGGCAACACATCTTCCACGAATACGACTGGTTATGGTGAGTTAAAGAAATGTGTAATAACATTTTTAAAAGAGGAGTTATAAACATTAAAAAAATATATAAAAGACACAACTTTCTAAAACAATAAGCACTAATTTTCAGAAAATTTAACTTTTCGTTACATACAAGGAGTATCCTATACAAAGCTTGTTTTAAGAAACAGTTTATATTATTTAAAACTTTTAATATTCCCTTTAAAATATTGATAATTAAAATCTGTGTGTACAAATCCAATTTTTTTTAGGTTATGGACCATCGAATGGAAATGAAGGAATAAGTATAACATATGGCCCCCCAACTGGTGGAAACCAAATCTACGGCCCCCCACGTCCTTCCTACGGTGCACCATACTATCCACAGTACCAAGCCCAATACACTGATTGGTATGATAACGATTCAAATCAGAATGCAATAGTTCAAAGGGTTCACGACCTACTTGGTATAGATAATTTTCCCGGTTCTAACTTTACATGAAATTATGTTAATCCAGTCCTTTTTTTATACATTATTATTGATAAGGGGTTTTAAATAAAACATAAACCGTCCCATATAAGCGTACATGAATGACCCTAGAATATATTTGTGTTATTATCTACCAAACTGTGGCATCTATAAAAATTTAAATCTTCCAATCAACACAGGTATATTTTTGGATAAAAAATCCTCCTGTTAAATGTTTGTTATACGTTAATTACAAAATTTACTTATAAAAAACCTTTAGTAAGCGCATATTTTATCAAAAAATATACATTTGTGTTTCTTGGGCTGTACCAAATTTCAGCAAGATTTGACAAATCTAGACCACTGTCAAATGAAGTGAAGTTTGGTACATACCTTTTTCACATTTCTGAAGTAAGTCCTAATTTTTAAGATTTTTACAATCAAGTTTCAGTGTTTAAGGAATAAAGACAAAAATACCCTAATAATCTATTTAAAATCTATTTTATTTGAAATTTTTATTTTTTATAAGCTTTTATACCAAATACATGTATATTTATTTGTATTTTATATTGTAATATAACTATTTTAATATGTCATTTTTAATTTATTTATAATTCTTTACATTTGGTGATGGTTAGTTTTATTATTATTGTATGAAAAATAAAATTATTCTTTGTTAGTAATGCGTGAAGATTTTAATTTTGAAATATACTATTTATTTAATATATGAGGCGTTTTAAATTAAAAATATTTGTCCCAAACAATATTATGAATTATCTACAAGAAAAACAAAAAACAGCGCTATATTTTTGCTTTTTAGTACAGATTTTCAGGTCTTTAACGGCGATTTTAGGATGATGTGTGTAAAATATCCAAAAAGTCCGTTTTTTTTTGTGGTATTTTTCTAAGAAAAATTATCTGGGGGTTTTAGAGGTTGCTAAATATTTCATAAAAATAAAAAATAAAAGATAATATTTTTCCCATTATTATTTAAAGAAATCCCTGACAATATGTTTTCTATAAATGTTTAGTCGCAAAATCAAACTTTCGAGATAAGTAAGACCAAAAAAGGCTATTTTTAGCACATTACCCATTTGTTTGAAAAATGTAACATGATGTGTAGATTCTAGGCCGGATTCGGATTAAGCTACTAAAAATTAATTATGATTTTCAGGTACTTTTACCTGAACGTATCTGGCCACAAAAAAATATCAATTTTATAATAATCAACTAGGATTTTTAAATTTATAGATTTCAAGTGACTGAATCCGAATCCGACTGCAATGGCGTTTACTTTAAAATGGCAGAAAATTGATATTTTTGTTATATTTCCCCTGTTAAAAACTTGTACATTAAAGCCCATTTCATTATGAACCTTCACATTTAAAAATCTTTTCGTTTCTGCTGGCAATCGCCTTATTTCGAAACACTTGTTTTTATGCCAAAAGTTTAAGTGCCAATTTGTGAGACGATTATAAAGTTTTTGGCCCACACTATGACTACTTAAATATACTTACTGTCCCATTAAATATGTTTTTTTTTTTCATAATATATTGCTAAATAAACTCGTGGAACGCAGATATTCAGGATATAGTCCAAGAAACAAAGATATAATTTTGAAAAAAAGCGCCATAAATTTTAGTTTAATTCACAATCTCCCACCACTGTTTCTCCACTTTCCACACCTTCCCATACCTTTCTACATATTTCCCTACTCTTTTCTACCTTCTGTTTTTTTTTGTTAAACTTTTGCTTTATTCGTCAAACAGTATGTCAAGAGATTTTTGAGGTCTTCTGAAAAATAAACATTTATTTTTTATTCCCTATATTATAGAGCATTAGTAGATACTTTATATTATATTTTTTCTCGATTACTTCTTTTACTTTGAAGAAAAATGTTTTTTTTAATTTTCTCAAAACACTACTTTTTTCCAAATAAACGATTTAACTTTTTTTAGAAATCTTCTATTTATGTTCTGCTTACGTGTGGATGTTTGGGTTGATATCCGAATTTTAATTTTTTAATTTTTTAGGGGTTTATAATAAAACCATAATAAATAAATCATAAAAATAAAAAGAAAAAGAAAATAGAACACAAAAAAATAACGGAGTTGTCGTCAACAAGTTGCTAAATATTTGTGTTGGTTCGTCAACATGCTGCTATGTTGCAAGCTCCTAGGGCGAAACCGAAAAACCATTCTTTTAGCCATACTCTTCTTTCTCTTATTTTCTGTGGCTATTGTCAAGCCTATTGCAATTGCCACTTTTTCTTGCTTTGACAGCGCTTTCATATTAACCCACTAGTTTAGGTTTTCTCAACTGAAGTTGCCCAATATGTTTCCTGATATGTGAGCTCGGTGGGTTTTGTTGACAAGCATGTTGAAAAGCATGTTGCCCAACATGCTCCCTAGTGAGTTTCCTGCTTTAGCAAAAAAGAGCGACCTTCCTGGGCCTGGACCCGTGCTGGCTTTGCCCGACACTGTAGTACACTGGTCGTGGGTTCTTGTAACCGAGACTTGAGCACTGACAATTCCTGGTTTCGCCATTTTTTCCGGAACATTTTTCATATTTCGAAGTAAACAGTAAATATTGTGCTTAATTTAAATTATTAATTAATCTACAGTTTTCAATGTTCTTGAATTTGTCTTTGTGTAGCGTTAATATTGAATAGTTGCCAATTTACCAGGTAAACAAGCCGTGAAGACATGTAATGCAACATATTTCATAGTATAATCTTCACTGTGGATGGTACCGTCAACTGGGGTGACTTCGGACGGTGTGGGTGACTTCGGACACTTTTTCGAAAAACTCTCTCAACCAAAGCACGTGTGCATAAGTTGTGTGGTTATGTGGTGCACAGGTTGTGGGGTTAAATTCCACAACTTATGCATAACACCCCAAAACTTTTGCACACGTGCTTTGGTTCAACGAGTTTTGCACAAAAGTGTCCGAAGTCACCCACATCGACCGAAGTCACCCCAGTTGACGGTATATTGTTGAGAGAACTATCCGAATGTGTTAAGGCGTCTTATTCAAATACTTGACACGCCCACTAGCGTGAGTTCGATTCTCACTCGCGCCGATAGCCTTTTTCAGTTAATTAATAACTGAAATTTGGCAAATGCGACAGGTAAAACAGAGACACTCCCTATAAACTGGTTCGAAGGTGAGTTAAGGCCGGTGGTTCCATCTACTACTAGCCCACACAAGTACTGGACTTAGGGGATGCTTAATTAAGTAGAATAGTACGAGGTTAAACAAACATGTATGTATGTATGTATATTGCATTTTCTCTCGATATATTTTCTAAAATATGAATATGATTTCTTTAGAGTGTGCACTTAATTTTTTATCCTTTATGAAAAAGTGGCGCTTCTTTAATTTTTTTGTTTACAAATAGGTTTTTTCTTTTCAAAAAGGGAATTCGATGAAAAACACGAGTATATAAGATTTTTTGATCTTGGGTAGTTTTTGACCATTTTGGAAATCGTTAATACACTTCGGGCTGTCAAGAGTATATTAAGGTTGAATATACAGATAAAACATATAAAAAAATACGAGAGAATGTTTTATAAAATATGGGGTAGATAGAAGATATCGTTAAATTGTTAGGTTGCATTGTCCTTTATGTGGCATCATTGGCGCACAAAAAAGAACTATTTTTTAAACTAAAGGCTAAAAAAAGGGTTTACCTAGAATCTAGGCTTATAACTCTTTGGAGTTCGGATAGATAATAGAAAATAAATAAAAATTGATCCCATGTGACGTGTATCAATAAAAGAACAGTTAAACTGGGTAATTATTGTGGATAATAACGTAACATATATTTACTAATGATTTTTATACGTCACTGTGGAATAGCCTCATAATGTACATATTATCTATTTTCCACATCGAAAAATTATACACGATATACATATAAAAACTAGAAACTATATTAGACCGTTTTAAACATAATTTATTGTGGAATGGTAGCTAAATTAAATAAAAAGCTCGTATATAAGTTATCTGTCTGTTAATAAAATGCAAAAATATCTATGGTGCACGCAGAAGCCTAAAACTTAAGAAGCGAAGCGAGCTATGGGATTAGAAATAATTTTTGAAGAGATTTCTTCTATTTTTTTGTTTTTATCGATGAAATTATAAAAATGTTGTCATATCACTGATATGATATCAGTTAACATTTTTTACTAATTAATACACAACGGTCCAAAAGCGCATCTTTTTGAGTTTTATTTCATAATAATATTGTAAAAAAACGGATTAGAGCCACGAATAGGTTAAAACACCCAGTGTCATTTAAAGCTCGTAAAAAACTGAAATATCGCAGTCTAGTGATATTATAAGTTATAATTTATAACTTGAATTAGAAGGCACGAGTTACAGAAGTAACAAAATCGGCTTTACATGTGATAAATACGCAACAGCTGTGTCTATTAACCAAGACTTCACGAAAATAGATTCTGAAATCTTCCAACGATTTAGAGTGAACATTGTAAATGAGATTGAAAAAATTAAACTTCCTCTTACAACCCGAAATATCACATCACACCATAAATTAAGGTCCACGCGACCATTGCTAGGCATAGATGCATTATATTAGTCTAAAAGCCGACACGGCTACACATAGAAAAATAACTACTTGACTCAAGCATAGGGTGGGACACCCGCCTTACGAAACGACCGAGTCGGCAATATTGTAGGGTGATGGCCTTTTTTTTAGTCATTAATTTTTTTTGGGGTGATCAGCTTCTTTTTAGTCCTCAAAGTTTTTGTGGAAGCAAAAAAAATTAAAGTCGGCATATTTTACTTTCACACCCCCCACGACAAAAACCTGGGATCGTCCCTGGACTCAAGTGGATTTTACTAGTAGGAGGTAGTTCTCCAACCCACTCTATTCTTAGTTAATTGTTTCCCCAAAAAGTTTTTGGCAGAATTATTGCCCCCCCAACGACCCCAAAATCCATTCAATTACATTTGGTGATGAATGTTTGGAGTTAAAGAAGTTCTCAAAAAAATGGAAAGTGCCGTGGAACCTACCAGTTTCACATTATTATTATTAAGATATAAGGGAAAGCAAAAAGTTTCTAATTCACCCTTCGTGTACATGAATTGTTCATGTAAAGCGTGTGAACTGTTGAGGGGTTGTAAGTTGTTTATTTCCAAAAACTTATTACATAGAATATTTCCTGAAAAACTGATTATCATTTTATAGTTGATTTTGACACGTTGCACAGTTTATATTAATTGACGTGGTAAAACCTCTCAATTATTTCACTTTGTGTTGAAAATTTTGCTTTATTTTTCTCTTTCTCCTAAAACTTTTGAAAAATAAAAAATATATAAAAAATATTTATTTTAATTTGTTAGAATCAGTTCTTTTTGATATTCTGCAGAATTGTTTGACCTGAGTATCACGCGTCAAAACATCCCCACAGTAGGCCAGACAAGTTTTTATTATTAAAAATGGTTCTTTACTTTTAGTTCTTTATAGAGAATTTACTCAAAAGTGGCAGGTGTATGAAAAGTACAAAAATGTTATCAAGTCGATAAGTCTCGATTCCTGAAAAGACCAAAAAGTCTTGTCTTGACGGCGCACTATGTTGCCAAACAGAAAAAAAGTGTTTAAAAATATTTTTTTGGTGTATTAAATCTTAAATGGTTTACTATACATAAATAACTATTTTTAAATTACACTAATTTGTAATTTATTGTAATTGTATAATCTGTATATTGTATACTATACAGTCATTGCAATGTTTTTGTCGTTTTCTTATAAAAATTTAAAAGAATTATCCAAAATAGATAAACATAAAATCTTTGATTATGTAGTGTGTCTATCTATATTTTATGTGTATACAATAAAAATTTTGAAAATAAACATAAGCAACAACTATTACTTGTATCCCATGATTGACAAATTATTTACGATATTGCCCGATAATTTGCAAAAATATACAAAGATGAAAATAATAATAAAATTGGAAAAATTTAATAAACACTTAAGGAAAAACAATAAATTTTACAAAAAAAAAAAGTGGCGGACTGGAAGTGGATAATTTATTTTATTTTTTTAAGATACAAGGCTAAAACCTCGAAAATTATACTCTAGGTGCCTTAACCACAAGGCAGACCTTAAAAAAATAAAAAACTCGATTTTCCTGATAATAAAAACCCGAAAAAAATGCATTAGCTCTGATTTACGTCCGCCATTTTGTTTTTTTTTTAATATTAATTAGATATTATAAATTTTTTTCTGATTTGGAACCTTATTCATCACAAGAGCAGTTTTCAAGCATTATTAAGAAAGAGCCAAAATTTAAGCAATTTTGCAGCCCAGCAGCAACTGTATTATTTTTTCCGTGTAGGTAAATATTTTTGTAAAATAAGTTCTTTATGTTTTTTACAATAAAATGAAAAATATATATATTTTAAAAAGTTTTTCTACTGATACACACTTCTCAGCAATTTGTGTCATATTCATACGTTAAAGGACAAGTAAATTTCTATTTTGAGAAGGTCAAAAATATTTCCTCGGTACAATTTTAATGATTTTTAATCTATTAATAAATTATGTTAATTATCGAAGTTTTTCACGTTCATTAAAGCTTCATTTATTTTTATCAAAAAGTTTAAATCAAAACCTTATATACTGGGCATACGTTGATACCAAAAGAAAAGTTAAAAGAGTGCACCCTTAATTTTTAAATATGTTGACCTGTTTTTTTTTGTTAACTGGTAAATAAATAAAATGAAGTAAAATTTAACATAAGACCTTTTGCACTTTGAGTGACGATATGATATGGTGAAAAAAAACGAGAAAATTCGGGATGCGTTTTCAAATAGACAAGGCTTTACGCTATTTCTTTAAAATGGCGGCCTGAAGCAGATCAGTAGGTGTTGCCAACATTATAAATAAGTTGCCAAAACGTAAATATATAAATAATTTAAACAATTAATACTGTCAACAATTAATGAAACTAACGAAATGAAAGTTAACATCATTTAACACCTTGCTGACGGAAAATATAAGATAAATATATAATATAAGACTTTAACGGCAGCCATATTTAAAATCTCTCCCTCCCTTTCTCTCTCTCTCTCTCTCTCTCTCTCTCTCTCTCTCTCTCTCTCTCTCTTTCTCTCTCTCTCTCTCTCTCTCTCTCTCTCTCTCTCTCTCTCTTTCTATCTCTCTTTTTTATTGGCTTTACCATAAAGAAACCCGAGAGCCATTATAATGAATTATTAAATTTTTCGAAGTTTTTTTACATGAATGAAGAATATGTTTCTTTGTGTGTATCTTTGACAGGATAAATAAAGAAAAAAAAAGTCATATCGATTAATATTCTATAATACTTAAAATAATAAATTAAACATCCTTACACTCAAAATATTTGTTCGGTGTAACAAAAACACATTAGCGATATTGTGTGTATAAATTTTAAGAGCAGGAAGTCTAATTTTTGTTATTATGGAGTAACCATAGCTGATGGACGGATAGGTTTACATCTAATCAAGTAACAATAAAATTAGTCCTGAAATATTTATGCGCTATTTCAGCATTTCACACTTCAGTGCAATAACCCTTATACTTCATCGACCACAATGCAGTAGTGCTTTTTTTATACATTTTAGAGATACATAAATACACAGTGGCCACTAAGAACGAGATATTTAATTTTCATTAGAATTTTAATTGATGCATGCAGGTCAAAAGTTGGAAACCGGAAAAAACTGTAATTGTTTTTGTTTTTGTACGAGAAACCAAAAAAGGGTGTTTTTCAAAAAATAAACCGTAGGGCGCAAGTTTTTAGAGAGGTGATTTAAAAAATTCATGAAACCTATGCTTTAATTTTTTCCCATTTTGTTTTTATTTAAGTTTAGCTTGATTTTCTCTTAATTCTGATGGTAAATTTTGATCCAAACATCAGTTTTTTTCGTTAAAACCAATTTAAAAAGACTGTGACGCATTATATACCTTATTCGATAGCCCTAGATTGTAGATTCAATAGAATAAAAATCTCATTTTATATACAGAGGGTTTGGACTTTAAAATTATCCATCCCTGATAATTCATAACTGATAACAAAAAAAAGTTTTCATAAATGTTTTCAAAATATTAAGAAAAAGTCTTCTCGTTCTCCGGATAACGATTTTTTTTTTCGTTCTTAGTTCCTGATAAATATAATTTTAATTTTCCATTAAAACGTTTATTTATTTGAAAATACATATAAATATGTCTACATCGGTTTATTCTTATAACATAATATACGAGAGCTTTTTATTGAGAAGCTTTCGTTCGGAATATAATTTTGTCTTTTATAATAAACGAAATTTTTATTATTTCTTGATATTTTTACAACTTAAGCGTTTAAACCACAAATAAATCTAAATTTTCGTTTAAATGAAAACAAAATCAAATAAAAATAGTACCACAAAAACAAAGTAGGCGGGGGTGCTACGCAGCGATTTTGGGGGGGGGGGGGCGGTACAAATATTTCCCCTTAAAATTGATAAATTTCCCAAAACTCCAAGAAAAAGCTTTACCCTGAAAAAAAAGGGCTTCACCTCTAAAAAAAATAGTCTTCGTGTAGTGTAAATATACATAACCTAATAAAAAAACAAACTCCTCAGATTATGTACCAAATTTCAGAAAATTTCCTGTTGTCCACTTTTCATTGCAAATTACATAATTTTTTAATTTTTAAACAAAATCAAAACACCAAACTCCTATTTAGAACAAGTTATTTTATGTGCTACAACATTATTATCGATTTTTTTTTGCACAAGATAGACACCCTTGATGTAGGATCTCTACGCCGAATTCTGTTTTGTATAAATTTGGGGTGGACTTAGTAGTTGCTCCTTTGTGTATACACTGTGTCCCATAAAAACATGACTCTGTGTCATTGACCCAAAATGCAGACATAATTACACTTTTAAAAACTTAAAGCAATTGTTACAGTGTAAAAAATCTGTCCAAACCTAAAGTTACTTATATTTCTCGTTAGTTTCGTTAATTTTTGCATAAACTAACTTTAAGTCATCATCAGTCATTATGTACAGAATTGAAAGTAAAACGACGATATTTAAGATACACAGTTTTTAAGGAGATTACTTACACCCTGTATATTTTAGTACCATGGTACATTCACCCTTCTTTCGATACCATATTAACCGGATAAGTAAGGGAAATAGTCCTATAACTGTGAAGGTAATATAATAGTTCTTACTTCCCGTTAACATGTTTTACCTGATTTCAAACCTAAATTCAAAGTCCTGAAGATATGTAATGCTCCGCATTCCATAACCTACCCTTCACACACACACACACACGCACAGAAAAAAAAAATTCTAAAATTAAATATTTGTAATAAGTTTGCCACACAGATGATCCGTGACGGATCTGAAACAGTGAAATAAATTTCACAAAAAAATCTTTTTATAGCTGAGCGTGTTATATCCCGAGATGCGTAGCATAGAGGGATATAAGAGTGCATCCCGAGATGCGTAGAATCGAGGGACATAAGAGTGCGAGGGTATAATAGCCTCCTCTACTATGGTTTATATATAACTTTTTTCACTACATGTAACTTGCGTTAAATATTTAAAGCATGGCTTCCTGGGAAATTTTAAAACCATGGGATAGTACTATTCTAGCTATAGAGCTGTGGAGAGTATAATAAAACCCAAAAGGGGTTATATTACCAGTTGAATATTTGTCCCGTTTTATACTACAGTACAATAAAAAACAAAAAAATATATTAAAATTAGTTTAAAATTTTATTACATACATAAATGTATAAACTGATCTGTTTGAAGTGGTTGTATCTCAATTTTAAGCATTAATATCATATATACGCATTTTTTTGCCATTTTTAAAAAGTTGAGACCAAAAACACCTTTTCATTAAACTCCACACAGGGGTTGTTACATATCTTTATGCTAAGCCAGACCTACCCTCACCCCTCAGTGCGCAAGAGGTTTATGGACAGGGTCGAATTAGCTAGTAGTGGAAGGCATCGGCTGGATGGATGGACTTTGGGCCTTTTTTGTATTAAAAAAAAGGAGCAAATAAAATTAAAGCAAATCGTACAATTTTATCGTAGTTACTTTCTTGCAAAAATACGTCGCTTTTTATCTGTGAACGGTATGGCCTCTAAACCTCTCAACGGATGGACGGATAATTGGACTGACGAACAGCCATACAAAAGTATTTTTTTCAGTAGAGAGGAACATTAAAACTTAAATACGTCAAAATCCGTCAAAATCTGGAAAACTTTATTTTTCGTAATAAAATAACAGAGTATAGTTCTCCGCATGAAAGAAAGTCTCCGACGAAAGGGGGAGGAATCATTTGCGCTCTCTTCTTTCCGTCAAGAGCGTTATAAGGAGTGCGTGCCTACAACGGGCCTCCCACTTGCACACACATTCCAAACATATTTCCCGTAGCCACAGATCCGTGCGTCAAACTATACATACAGTTTAGCATTCTGATTTATCTATATATAACCTATTTTTTTTAGGCTTTGTTTTATGTTGTTTTTTATTTATGTTTGGTGTTTTCGATGTTAATGGGGGTCGTAGTCCCCCCATTTAAAAAGAGAGAGTACATTTCTGACGAACAACATACAAACTGTGTATGCGACTAGGTATTCCCCTAAAATAATACTGCTCAACTGGCCAGTCCGACACTGTCTATGGATGATCCCTTTGAGGAATTGCAACTGTGATATTTTTGTATTGTACATTGGACAGCGAGAAAATACTTAAGGGCATATCCACAGGCTCGCATAACAACATAGTACATACGAATGCGATGCCGTGATTGGCTTGACGTGCCGTCATGTATCTTGTAAGTCAATCACGGTACCGCATTCTTATGTACTATGTTATTATGCGCGCTTGTGGATATGCCTTAATGTATGAAAATAAACACATACTATTAACTTAACTCATGGTATTTTTTTCGAAATTTTAAAAGGCTTTGCTAATGATGTATGAGTTTATTTTAAGAGACTTTAAAAATATGTGACTTTATAAAATTAGAACTACCTAGCTGATTGAAATGCTAAATACTAATTACAATAATTAACTTTGCATTAGGGAATGTTAAACTATTACGTAACGCAGTTATGGGGAGGGGTGTCATGCGTTAGGGCTATGTAATTTGATATGAAACTAGCCATCTCGAATGACCGTCGATACAGACAGACAAAAAATAAGATGATTTATGCAAAAAAATTGATTTCATGAGAAAATTAAAAATTAAAATTAGCGGTATAAGGGGAGGAGGGGTTATAAAAAGGCAAATTTTAGTGCTGTAATATTTCAACAGTTCCTTAGCTATACCACGAGATAAAATTAAAAGTATATAAGTACCTATCATACAGGATGGCCCAGACCAGAAGGATTAAGATATGTTAGAATGAAAAGCACCCACAAACCTAACTTTTAAATAGAACCCTGAATATATTTTTACATACGTAGTTTTTAATTTTAAATTTAAAATTTTATTTTATTTATTTATTTATATACATTCTATAGTATACCAAACCTAACAATAAAGTGTTTTATATTAACCTTCTGGATCACCCTGTAAAAGATTTTCATCTGTATTTTAAACAAGCGTTTTCATAGTTTAGTCGAAACCGGGAAAGCAAAATGCCAGTGGCATTGGAAGTTATAGTTAACAGTATAATCGGGAATAATAAATTTTCTATATGGGGTGGTTGAAAATTTTCATTGATGAATCAACATGTGCACTATTCAGCACACAAAGGGGGATGCAGCTGTTAACTAAAAAGTTACTCAATTGTATTATTAGATTTTTCTATCTACAGGGTGAGTATATACTATTTTCCTGTAATCATCGACCAAAGTCTATATACGGGGTGATTTAGAAATAGTTAAGCACATTTTAAGGGGTTCTTCTACTTCATAAAGTATAAGATTGTTTTGAGAAAGATGTATCCTGAAATGGATTCCAAGGGTACTATCTTTAAGGCCTAAAGAAGACACGACGAGAAAAACCGAGCTACATAGATATCTTTGGTATTTTTGACATAGATATCTTTGGTATTTTTGACGGCTATAGTCAATTTTTGAAGTCAGCAAAACGATAACTTACGTCGATTTTGGCTGGATAAACGTTGAACGTTTTTTCTCCTGGCAAAAATAAAAGACGGGAATAGGGATGGGTCGTGACATCACTGTCGGCTCCTTGGGAAAATGACTCAAATAAAATTTATTACTCACAAGGGAACGTTCAAGTATTACGTAACGCAAATTTTGATTATTTTGGACCCCCACCCCCTGTAACGCTATTTTCCTATACCATTAACATGGGCATAACACTCCAAAATGAATGAAAGCTTAATCTCAACGGTCGCTTACCTTGGCTGCCAGCGAAACTCATATGAAATTTGACAGTTGACGTTGACAGTTGAACTCTAACGGCTTTTGCTGGATTTAGGCTGCCTTTTGCTGAACACCATTGAACGCACCTATTTAAAATAACTTATTAGAGCAGTTATCTATAGTTTATAACCAATAAAAAAAATTACAGTTTTATATATAAATATTGATGATATTTTACTTTAAAGCCATTAAAAAACTAAACAGTTTTATATAAATATTGATGACATTTTGCATTGTGTTCGCGCCATTTTGCATTTCTAGTAAAAAATATAAAAACTAAACGTGACCAGGTATTTTGAAAAATAATTAAAACAGACTATTGGACAATATTGCTATGGCATAGAGCGTAGAAAATTCGAAAGAGAGAGAAAAATATATAAAAACTATCTATGGGGTAAATAAACCTTACAACAAAGGATATGACCATAGTTTTGTAACGTGTATTATAAAAATACAGTCCAACTCTGGTCTTAGCGCGTGCTATATACTTTACAATACATCTGTGCAAGGTTCCAATAGAGAGAATAAAGTTTTTGGAAAAAGTCAATTCCACCTTTGTCATCTGCAATTTTTTGAGGTCGTATACACGGTGTTTGAAGCCTGCATATTAAATGGAAAGATTCTACATCACAAAACATGAAAAACTAACACAGGAACATATGTCCGGAAATAAGCCCTAACGGAGCTACGGCCCTTCGAAGATGGACATGTTGAATGTGAAAAATAGCACCAATAAAATTATAATGCCGCAGGGCGATTCTTTATATAAAACTAAGCAAAAAAGTATTCTTCAAGGAAACATCTAAATTTAATATTAAGGGAGTAACAGCCCTTAAAAAGCAACTTTTTTGATGGCGCAAAATTTTACTTTCTCTTAATTGCATTTTTTTGAAAACGGTTGCTCCTACAGTGTTACACTATATGACATTTCTTATGTATTTTTACTCAAGGAATCTATATTTTTTACTCAAAATCCAAAAAATACACATCAAAAAGTTTGTGGCAAAAATGTGTTAACATATTTTGACCATCTAGGCACGTCTCTGGATAGATTTTAAAAAAATTAACTAATTTTCCTCGTTATTACTAAACATACCTAGTCACTCTATCTCAAAGGGTACCAGAGTTATTAATTAATACTTGATTTTCTATGCTATGTAGTGGAATATACTTTGGGCATTTAAAGGCTACCTACCCCATACGTAAATCCAATTGTTTGATATAGCGAGAGCTAACCTACTACGCAGGGGTATACGAAAAAGTACCGAGCTACCGCACACCTGGCCTAGTACCCTTAATATTACGGTACTAAGATCGCACCCATATTATCTAATACTTAATTTCTGGAAATACCACTTAGTTTAATTACTAGGTACTAAAACAATCATAATCATTTGTGTTAGTCCTTTCTTTTATAACCTAGGACAAAGGGATTGGAATGTTTAGAAAATTAACCTAATGAAAAAAGTCAAAACCTATTTTTCAGGACAAAGACAAAGCTTGTGTTAATCTTTAGATCTGTTCCGCAATTTGTTGAAGGCATCAAAAAAGGATTACCCAATTTTCATATTAGGGGACATCTATAAAGTATGTCAAGCTTTTTTCCCGTTTTTGAACCTCTTTTTCCTTGTTACAAAGTGCACTGACAATTGATTTTTCTTACGAAAGGCAAACCGAAAACTATTTTTTTCTCTGTGTATTTTACATATATAGCCATTTACTGTTATTTCTGTACCATTTGAAGACTTTCTTGAGACTTCCCTTTAATAAAAAGTTTTTTAACACGGTCCTGATAATTTATCTTGGTATACCCCCAGCGAGATGATATGCTAGTCAGCTGTTATGATGTCGCCACATTTTTTCAATCTTATTTTTACAGACAAACAAAAAAAGTAACTTGCTTAAAGTTAACATTTGCTTTCATCCAAATAAACATATCTGTAATATTTATTGCAACAAACTAATTTTAAAACTCCAGCATTCAAAAATTATTATTATTTGTTATTTGTTTATTATTGTTTTTGACACAGGGCCACAAAAAAATAAGTGTACTGTATGAGACTATGATATTTCTATATATTTTAGGCTGCTGAATCCAAATATAATATTAGAATTACCCATTCGCCTTTCGTTTGTTGTAAAAATGGAAATAAAAACTGGCCTTAAACCCCCGAAAATCCTAAAAGTTTTACTCCATTGCAAGAGTGGAGTGTGTGGCTGAAAACATATTTTCTGCCTTTATTTTTATGTATTTTAAGTTATTTGATTACCCACCACACTTACCCCATAACCCTCAAGTTTCTATATAAAAATCGAAACGAATAATTTTGAGTATAGTAAACATTTTCTCCGAACCAAGTCACGTGAAGATATGTTCTTCCCACTTTGACGTTCATAATCAAAGACTGGGAGAGAGCGCACGATAGTAACGTGACTTGGTTGCGAGAAAATGTTCACTATAAATAATAAAATTGCAAAACCTGCACTAGATCGTAAAGTGTGCTTTTTTAGTCGCTGCCTATGTATATTGGGCTGCTGAATCCAAATATAGTGTCAGAATTACCCAATCGCCTTTCTTTTTTTATAAAAAACGAAAGGCGAATGGGTAATTGTGACACCATATTTGGCTCCAGCAGACCAAAATTTTTTTTGGCCTGTGAAATTAGGCTTCTATTATTAATAATTAGGTTTTAATAATAATAATAATAATAATAATAATAATAATAATAATAATAATAATGTCTTGTTTGGACTTTTAAAATGGTCAAGTACAAAATGTTTTTTTTACTTTTATTTTTTTCCACAACAATCAAAGGATTCGAAAAAATTTTCAGATATTTTTTAGCTGAATATTGAAATTTGTGTTTACTGGTTATACTACCAATACACAATATTTATTATTATGGGTAAAACATAATATAGTAGTACTCTCAGATTATTTTATGTTGTTTGTTTTTATTTTGCCTGAGAAAGTGCTATATTATAGTCTTTAGTGATATATTTATTATCTATAAAATATCATAATTATGGTACTAATCAATTCCTCAGGAACAAAACTTGTAGTTCGCATCCTTGGCATCCAACGACAACAGTTTTTATTTAAAATAGTATTTTCTTTTTATTAGAAGAAGAAAAGCTCTATTGAGCTAAAATATTATTCAAACTATATATATTTAATTCAAGTATATCATTTTCTTGTTTAACATTGTCTATCTCTGGTGGAAGTGCAAATTGATTTATATAAATTAAAGATATCTTCTCAAATTCTTATTTAACATTCATAAAAAATAAGCGATAAAAAAAATCTTGAATTTTGTAGTTTATCAGTAATTATGTTAAAATGAATCCAAGAACCTACAAAAATGCAATACAAATTGTTCTAGATAAAGAGAAAAATAAATTTAGACCACATTTTTGCTTCTAAAAAAGGGACTAAGTTAACCCCGACTTCCCCTATCCCTATTATTGTGCTATATGCAATTGTGAGTGCATTTAAGTAAGTAGGTATAAAATAGAGCGCGCGTTGTCAATAAAGCACAGTAGGCCTGGGGTATGGGGTATGTCCCCACCATAAGGTGACCAATCTACCAATCCAGGGGGCGCATTACATACTGAGACCAAACAACAGCTTGGTTTTATTCGTTAGTGAGCCTTCAAAGCGGACATATGTGTTAGGAACGGGCGTACGGTTATCTCTTAACCCTTAGTGATTTTCAAATAGTAGTGCAACAGCTGTAGCTAAAATTAGTCTTGGTGGTTAAGCGTCCGCGAGCAGCAAATCAAAACGCAGACGTGAACGAACGTATCTAAACACACGTGTTTCGACTCTCCGCCGGCTCGTACGTTAGAACTTTTTAAGTTTCGTAATATCAATTCAAGCGAAAGGAATTCTTTTCCTGAGAACTTTATGTGCTAACCGGCATCTACTGCATACCTATGCGAGATCGGAGGAGTACCTTTACCAAAGAGTACATCAACAACATTGTCAACCCTTTAGGAAACCGACCAGCCCGACCCACTGAAAACCATCACATCTCCCGAGTGGTCGCTGAAGAGCGCGTGGCAATCTCTGAGCCCGCCGAGGACACATCCAAGATGCTGATGCCCAGTGCTGGAATCACCGCAAATTCTGAGACAGACTCCCTCGTTGGAAGTCTGGGAGGTTTGGGAGTTCTCGGTGCTACCGGCACCCTGAACGGCACGGGCGTGCAAAATAAAGACACTACATGGACCAAACTATTCGTAGGAGGTCTCCCTTATCATACCAGTGACAAATCCTTAAGGGATCACTTTGCGGTGTATGGAGATATCGAAGAAGCGGTTGTTATTACAGACAGACAGACAGGGAAAAGCCGGGGCTATGGGTTTGTAAGTATATATTTTTTAAAATATTTAAACAAAAAAAAAACACCTTTATTATCGTGAAATATAAATATAAAAACATTTGCAAACCACATAAAAAATAATTACCTATTTGATAAGTACCAATTATTTAGAAATAATATTATTTTAAAATAATAGGTCTATTCTCAATGTTAAAAAAAAATACTACTCAATAATAATCTTTCTTTGAAATCTCTAAAATAGTAGAACTAATTTCAGACAAAAATATGTGTATATCTGCGAGGTACACTGAAAAAACAGATCCACAAAATGTAATTTTACATGGCATATGTAACAAAAATTTACAAAACCTATGTTTTAATTCCTAATTTTTTATTGCATCTAAATGGGATACCTAAGGGGAAATAGACAAAGATAGTTTTTCGACCGATTATTTTAAAATTAATTGTTTTAGATAAGGATACATTATTTTTGTAAATATCGCGGAATAAGCGACTTATCGCACAAAAATATTTGAATACTTTTTGTCAAAAGTCAGTGGTTTGTGGTCATTAACTTACTGATAAGGTTTTAAAATATTTAAAATTCAAAATAAAATTGTGTAAAAATGTTGGACTAATTGTATTTTTATTCGTTTTTTTTTGCTACATTTTAGCTTTAAAAATAAGGAAGACACAATAGTAAGTTCCGTGTCGTTTTGCTCAAGTTTTAGAGGAAAGCATTGATTTATAATTCCAATAGTGTTTTATATACACTGTAAAAAAAGAGTAAAATGTACTCAATAATTAAGACCAAGTAACTAAAACCAAGAAGTTACCCCTTGAATCCAGCAGTTCTATTCTTGAAATTTTGATCCAATACTAAACTGCTAGTTAAAGCCACAAAACTAGAAATTCTAATTTTGTGGTTAAAGCTAATAAGATATGATATAAATTATTAAATTGAGAAGCGCGGCATTATAATCAATACAAAACTATATATGATCCGATTTTTTACCCAAATTTTAACTAAATCGGTCCAGGAATATGAGATATTAGGGAAATTCTAGGGCATATATGCCCAAGATTAGGTTTTTTCTCATTTCAAGAGTTACCTATATTTTAAACTTAGGGCCACTTGCACCAAGGATGGTTCAACTTTAAACTTGGATTAAACTGACGGTCGACCAATGAGATCGAGGCTTTTTTAAATTAAACTTAGTTTAGTCGGCATAATACCAGTTTAAACGTTAGTGCAAGTGGCCCCTAATCAAGTAAAATTTTTGAAATGACAGTAAAGTTATCGTGTACATATATGCTTAAATGAAGCCCTTATTTTTTTGTGTGTGCCATCAGCATTGACTGATCTTACGTCTTTGGACACTTTGATCCCAGAGTATACTTTGATCATCCCTTTTTTGAAGTCAAATCAAGCTAAATGAAAAAAAAGTGATGATTAAAGTATACCCTGGGATCAAAGATTCCCCTGTTGACGGTACTCATTTTTTATAGTGTACATGATGCTGTTTTAAATAAATTATGCAAACCCCTACTACAATTTTTAACAAATACAATGGCAAAAGGACAGCTGTCTAAAATAAAAGGACTTTCACCCCTAAGGATTACATTTGAAAGCCATGCAAGGTTAAATTTTTCATGGATAATAAATATAATATTTACCTAACATGGTTTGCAGATGGAGGACTATTTTATTTTATTTCATTTCACATTTATTTATATATGTTTTTTTCTATTGAGTGTTGTAAATGATTTTTTGGCCCACTCTATAGATGTTTTTTCTGTTATGCAATATTAAATAAAAAATGAAATTATTTTATTTTACCGGAAATTCATAGTATTTAATTAGAAGGTACGATATGGAAACGTACATGTAAACAAGTCTTTTAAATAAACCATATGGGTTTAAAAGGGTCCCAGTGTCGGAAGGTAAATAACGGTTATATTTGCGAGATAACATAATTTTAAATGAAACTTTTTAAAAAATAAGATTTTGGATGTTCATTTTTTAAATTACGTGCGTCATAAAAAGGGTGAACCACACGCAGAAAAAATTTATTCTGTTATTTAGCAATGTTAGTTGCTTAAATGTTTAGCAATTATTACCAATTTTTTTTATTAAATATAATATTTGGTAGACATGAATAAAGGCATGGATTACACAGGTTTACAAAAAAAAAGTCAGGACTATTTGACCGGACCATGGTATTCCTAGGTATTTTGGCGCCCTGAATCAGATCCCGGGGTCAGTTTTGCCCCATCACGTCAGGAAAACGAGATTTCAAGGTAATTTGGAGGTCAAAATGGTGATTTTTTGGGAGCGGCCCCGGGACAACATCTCAACGTTCAGAAAGTATTCAAGACCTACACAGTTACCCGTGAAGTTAACAGGTCGCTTGAAATATTGTCCCGGGGCCGCTCCCAAAAAATCACCATTTTGACCTCAAATGACCTGAAATCTCGTTTTCCTGACGTGATGGGGCAAAACTGACCCCGGGATCTGATTCAGGGCGCCAAAATACCTAGGAATACCATGGTCCGGTCAAATAGTCCCGACTTTTTTTTTTGTAAACCTGTGTTATTTTTAATTTCTACATTTCCGTGATAATGTCCACATGAAAATATTTCCCTCGTTTTAAAAATATAACTATATTTTCTTTCAAAAATTTATTTTTAGATATTTATTTCAAATCATAATGAGTAACTAGACAGTATTTTTTGTCGTTTTGTTGGCACCATCACAAAGCTGACTCGCAGATAAACGAGTTAGATCTGTGCTATCAAAGGACCCCGCACATTCCTTATGTAAGAACGTTACGTGTTTTACAACCAAAATTAAATATTTCTCTATTTTAAACGAAATAAAAGAATGCACAGGTGCACAGATAATCGAGTTCCTACTTTAAACAAAGATAAATAATTAGTTAAATCAAGAAGATATTACTTGGAAAGTCCAAATGTCATTTGATTACCAAAATTAAGTACGTAATATTCAGATCAAGTGACTAGAACGTTCGTATATTTCTGTGGATTGGTTCTGAAAGGGCCAATGTCAGTTTTTCTGTATTTTGAGTTATACCACCGAACTAATTTTTTTCAGATATAACCTAAAAAAGACAATGTCAGTGCTGGTGAGATATATGTAGACTTTAAGCGACAAGGGCCGGCATGTGTTTTCTATAAAAATTTCTGTTAAATTTCTAAAACGGCCAATGTTTGACTTAGTGTATCCGTTTAAATTTTTTGACAGTGGCTCTTTTAGAACCAAGCCACAGATTTGAAGGAATGCTAAGTACTTAAATCAAATGTTTTGCTTTATTAAAGTTGAATACGTCTCTTACTTAGACCAATAGATAAAAATTTAAATCACTTAAGTGCTAGGTTTGAATAATAAAATTTCTTGGATAGAGTTTTAAGGAAACTTAAATGAAAGATGACGAGTAAATATTTAAACTGAGTATTTAAAATACTAAAAATAATGAAAATTAGTAGGTGCTAATATTAATTTCTTGGAAACAACTACTTATTAAATCAGTTTAATATGTGTATCGAGTATTTTAAAATCTAACTCAAGTGTCAAAAAAACATCAAGTGATACTCTTTTTTCTCTGAGTGTATATTTTTTTTAACAAAATTATTTATTTGATGCAAGAAATTAAAACAGCAATCTATTTGATCCAAGTAATTCTTTTTTCTCATTTAATTGGCGCCAAGCAGTATTGTATGTTTATGGCGGAAACACAACAGCTGTCAATTTCTTGGACTTAAAAATTAAGTATGTAAATAACAGTGCATAAAACTAATTTTAGTTTAATGTATTTACGTGTCAATTAAACCTAATATTGATAATTCGACATTAAAAAATAAAATAGCTGATTTTAGAGATCTAACGCAAGGCTGCGCTAGCACGCGCGCTCGACTTGACCCACACCACTCGCCAAGTACGACGAATACCTAAATTAGTGTTGGTAAACTAAACTTAAATTTAAAAATTTAGTTACATTTCCTATAAAACAGTAAAAAAGTTTATAATTTAATCTTAATTAAAACTTATTAATAATTTACTTATTTGTCCAGAAATGTTGCATAAAATTCAGTTCCTTATACCTACAAGAAATCTTAGACGAAGTTCTCCAACGTTTAATATACCCTTTCATAGAACTAACTACGGGTCTCATACGCCTTTGGATAGAGCTATGTTGTTGGCTAATAATAATAATTATTTGATTTTTTTTAATTTGTCTTTAAAATCTTTTAAAACTTCTCTAAATAACCTTAATTTTTGATATTATTTTTGTATCACAAGTTTTTATATGTATGCATTTATAATTATACTATATTTTGTACTTCTTATGTATTGGGGTTTTCCCGTTAATAAATAAATAAATAAATAAATATTACTCTTTATTTCTATCCCCAATAAAACCTTTCGTTTCATTTTTATTTTCGTTGCCTTATGTACAGTTATTTAAAATTTATCTATGACACTGGTTGTATGTAAAAGTTCTTATCACTTTAAAATAATTTATATGCACCCTTGGTTAAAAATATAAAAGATAAAAATATGAATACGAGATTCGTCTAGAGATAAGCTATCAGTTGTCCTATTTATACCCGATTACGGTAACGTCTAGAGAGTTATGTGTTTGGCGTGTTGCATCGCGGAAAAAAGCTGGGATAGAGTACAATTTTTCCAATAAAAAAAAATCCTCTCTTCGTTTTGAAAAGTGATATTTTGTCGTTGGCATATTTTCTCATCACTTATTTTATTGGCGGCTTGTTTTAACTTGATAATGACAAGAAGTGATGATCAAAGTATACCCTGTGATCAAAGTATCCCCATTTGACGATATCGCTTTTTTATACAGGATATTATTTTGGACTTTTATTAGTATTTTGTTGCGGATATACATACCTTCGGATTGTTTGGTTTCGGATAGTCTGTTGGTAAATCTTTAAAATATGCTTAAAAATACAAAAAATGGCCGATCAATTTTAAAATATTTTTTTTAATAAAAAAAAATGAATGACTGATGTAAGAAGTACCGTAGTCGGGTTTTTCATCTTTTTTTTTGTCAAGGTTTTTGATGTATGTTTAAAAACTGGATATTTTTTATAGGTGATCATGGGTGATAGAGCATCTGCAGAAAGAGCGTGTAAAGATCCAAATCCAATAATTGATGGTAGGAAAGCAAATGTAAATCTAGCAATTTTAGGAGCTAAGCCAAGAGGAAATGTCCCAACTGGTATGTAACACTTTTTTAATATATAATTACTACGAAACTTACCCGATAAAAGCTGAGTAATTTTTAAGAAAAAAATATATATTTTAAGAAAACACAAAAAAAATAAAAACATAAATAAAGAATAGATCTCGACTTGTTACAAACACAAGAACATTAAAAAAGTTTGTGTTTTTGTGAATATTACATATCTATGTGACATTTCAGGCAGAAAGAATAAAAATAAAAATATCATACGAAAATAACTTTATACTTGAGGCAGCTAGATTTCTCTTTAGTATACAGATAAAACATTTTTTTATTAATCAAATTCTTTACTTGCAAGGCGTATTACTAGAACTGTAGCGAAGGCAATAAATTATCCAGAAAAACGCATAACCTTCAAAAAAATTGTTATGTGTAATCCGGCTCACGCGTAAATTTGATCGTAAAAAAAATAGTTTTATCTGTATATAAAAATTCTCCCTATGTATTGTTTAGCTTGTTTAATTAGCTCTCAAATAAAGAAAATTCAGCATTCAAGCTGAAAATAGTTTTTCCTTGAAAAATACATCAGGGTTAGTTTTTGTATCTCCTTGTATAAAAAAAAATGTTAAGTATTACAAAACATGCATAGGTATTTTTTGTATTATCATTTAAAATATAAAAAATATCAGAAACTATTTAAATACACAATTAAAATGCTAATAATTGCGATAAAATACGGTTAGCACCATACTACAGTCTGTTATCAAAAAATATTTATAAACTTATCTCGAAAGGAAGTGTAGTTACTGGCCCGATAAGAACTTAATTTTAACCAGGTGTTGAATCCTTATGGTCTTTTTTGAAAAATTTAATTGTTATGCTTGCACATATGGCACGGTACATAGAAAAGGTGAAGGTACCTTCGAATGACAGTCTGTTAAAAAAATCATCAAGTTACAAAATCTAACAAGGGGTGAATATAACATTTTTTAGGTAAAATTAGAACATATACGGTAGCAAATACGGCTTTTCCCTTTATACATGAATTTTTTAATGTTACACTTCTGACGTATTATATTATTCACAGCGCCTGCGCTAGAATAATATTATACGGTAGTTTCGAATTTTCAAAAATTTTCAAACATCGTCCTAGACAAAAAAATCTTGGATATAAATTTGTGTCATGAAAGAAACGGCAACTTTTTTTTTAATGTCCGTCCGTCCGTCCGTCTGTCTGTCCGTCCGATGTCACGATTTTTGCGAATACAATAACTCAAGAACCAATCGACTTGAAATTCAGTAAAAAAAAAGTTCTACGAGGGAAAGTGTTTTTGAAAGTAATCCCCCCAAAAACAAAATAAGTATGAGGTCTTTTAAAAAAATCGAAAAAACCTGAAAGAAAATTCCGAATGGAAAGGCGGGCCGGGCTCTCCTTGTCTGTACTTTTAAAAAATTTATTTATTATTTATAACTTATATTCTTTTTACTTCAAATTTTGGGCCCCCTCTGGGATTTTAAAAAGTCTGCGCCTATGCCTGCATCCCTTTAAAAATTGCTACTTTAAGAGTCAGTGTATTACCTATATTTCTTGGATCTATTATCATTTTTTTATGCCCAATCGTCTCTTAAAAATTAACCTATTTATGAATTAACATTCCCAAAATGTGAAAAAATGCCATAAAGAAGAAAGCAGAATCATAAAAGTCGACTCTCTAACACACGTGTCTTTTGGTTCTTGCCCGATTTACCATTTATGAGTGTATTACTTATATTTAGACTCATCTAAATTTAGACTTACTTTGTTAATGAATTGTAATAAATTTAAAAAAGACTTTCTTGCGACTTTTACTTCATTTATTTTTTCGTCTTTGAGCAATTAATTAAAGCCGCGTTGAAGCAATAACGACATAAATAATATGCTCAGAAAAGTTGCAAACGAACATTTGGTTCTAATCATGTGTTCACAAAAACCACAAATAAGTATAAAATGACCTGAAGCTTAGTCATATCAGTGGTATAAATCTAAGTGCAAACAAAGCGTTCTTTTTTTTTTGTAGCGTTTAAGATTACATGGTAAAAAACAAACAGAACCCATAACTGTTTTTTTTTCTGTGCTCTTCTGACTGACTTGATCTCAAAGGGAACGTTCAAGTACTACGTAACGCTCCTAGGGGGGGGGGTCATTTTGGAGTGTTACGCCCATGTTAATGGTATAGAAAAATAGCGTTAGGGAACGTTTATGTATTACGTAACGCAAATGTCAAAAAATCTACAGATACAAAAGTTTGGGGCAAAAAAGTGACATTACCCGCCCCCCATTTTGCACGCCCCTGTTTAAAATTACCAAATAAAAATTACATAAAATGATAACCTTTATCAAACAGTCCAAACTCCATATTTTTGGACCTAGAACCTCCTTATTTCTGAATCACCCTGTATATGGTTATAGATCCAGTTGAAAAGAAATCTAACGCGTGAAAAATGTGATTAATGAACAACGATTAATTGCATGGTGAAAATTATTTTTGAAGGAGTATTGAAAGCGTTTGCATTATTTCTGCCTGTACTCACCCCTCCGGACTTCCTGAACACCCGGACATCCGGAGAGTCGCGCGTCCACCGAACCAACAATACGTTTAAATCAGCGTGTTGTCATTAATAAAAAAAAACAATTAACCACTCAATGAGGCTTTTTTTTTCGATTTAATGGAATTTCTTTTACTCCTTCTTAACCTTATATACACAGAAAAAATAGTATATATTTTTTGACTAGTATAGAATAGACAAGATTTCGCAGTAGTTTACGTGTTATTTTATGTGATATGTAGAATTTAATAGATGTTAAATTTATATCTGTTAGCGAAATTGAAAGTTGGTTTCATGGTTTTAGAGTAATTTCGATTTAAAAATGCCAAAATATGGCCCTTTTCCACTTTAAATTCAGATTTCTCGAAACTTCTAATTGGTAGATCAATTTGTTTAACGGATTTGGATTCAGCATCACAAAAACCTTGAAAACCCCCTCAATCAATAATTGTCTAATCTCAACTAGTAAATATTCCTTTATGAAACATTTACTAAAAACATTTTCTTTTTCTATGTAAATAATCCTTTTCAAAATTATATTTTTTTTTTCAGCGTTTCAATTCCCAAGTGTGAGAGCAGGTTATCCAACTTTACTTCCTAGTCAATATGGGTAAGTGCTAAGTAGTTTTTCCTTTTTTTTTAGTTAATTTTCAGCACAAAAAAGTGCAATCAGCACATTTTCGAAAGAGAAGCATTCAACAACAATTACAGAGAGCTATTTTTGTTTTGTTTGGGCCTTGAAACTTAAACCTATTGAAAATATTTGGGTCTCTGATTCAAAAAAGGGCCTTAAACTGTCTTTAGGAAATACGATACGATGTATAGCCACTTTATAATTAAAACTATTATTTGGTTTGATATTTTGGATGTTTGTAACTATTTTTTGATATATTTGAGAACCTTTTTCCAAAATTATTATTAGTTTAACCGTATAATAATATATTTTGGAAATACGGCATAACAACTGATAAGAGGCATGGGTATGATCTATAATCAAAGCTGCTAAGCCAATAGATAAACCAAAGATTTTTTGGATTTAGAGCTCCAATGTACTTAAAATGGTCTAACATCCAAAGCATCAGATCAAAAAATTATTATATATGTAGGCATGTAGTTTTCATGTCTCCTCATCTACGCAGAGACATTTTTAGTAAAAGTTATGTTTAAAATTTGGCTGCGGGACATAATAACACTAAATGATTTTTTACCTTGGATAAAGGTAAAATTTACTATCAAAAATTAATAAAAATGTGGTATTTACCACTAATGTTAACCTTTATCTACGAGAAAAATCTCTGAGTGTCTCTGAAAATATTTCTTCGTGCAAATTTAAGACCTTTTATAAAATCAGCGTTTCAAAAATGATTAGGTCTAAATTTTAAGGCACCAAATGTGTTACCCAGTGTTATTTTAAACAAATTAGCCAGCGCATATCGTAATCAATGATTTCATATTTTCTAGCTGACTGTTGGTGATACTATAATTCCAAAAAGATATCAAATTTGGCCGAAACAAACACAAAATGAGGCATAATGGTTCGTTAAAAATGCCCCAAAAACAAAAACAAATGTAAACAGTTAGTTTTCTTCGATGAGTGTTTGTGGTGTGTGTGTGGATTTTGATTTATTATTTTTGATTAGTATTGAGTTACACTTATATAGCATTTTTCAGAAAAAAAAAATATAGAACTAATCTCTTTCTACACTTTCAACAAAATATACAGAACAGAGTAACAAAGTAATTCGCCGTACCGTACATTGGGGTAACACTGTACATTAAGATATGAAATGGTATTACCACAAAGCACGGTATGATAATTTAGGAATATATTGATAAGAAGATATATTCAGCTTTAGCATCAACGTCTTATTTAAAGTGTAACGAATCCATGGATTGTTTTTGTTTTTTTTTTATAGTGCATTTGAAAAAAAACGACGTGACAAAATTAATAATAAAATTTGTTCTATCTTATTTCTAAAGAAAATGATTTGGATTTCGGTTACATCTTTAGTTTGTCTAAACATATTAGGGTAATTCCGAAAACTGTTCATAAGATCTTAGTTGGGCTACAACTTTCTAAAAGGGGGTAAAATAAAAATAAAAAACTGTTTGTCTAGAAATAAAATAGTCTGTCCTTTATTATGCGCTTGTCGCTTGGTTTGAATTACATTATTTATTTTTTTTTCTCCAATATAATATCATATTTTTGTTTTTACTGTGTAGAAAAAAGATTATTTTTGTATTATTTCAAGATTTTCTATATAAATAATTTAGCTGGTTTTCGTTTGGCCATTTGTAATAAAAAAACAAAGGACTAACGAATCCCATATTGCACGATGTCCGCCAGCCTATCCACAAACCCAAAAAACGAAATAACTTTTTATAAACTACTCTAAGCTTTCGAGTGATTTAAGCTTATTTTACAAAATCAAAATTATATTTTTGCGAAAACAAAAAATCCACGAAAAAACAATTGGGATGGCGGACGCAATCTTATTCACAGTTCATTTCTAGGGAGTTTTAGTATAACTTTCTGGCAACCCTAATTTTTTTCATAATTCCATTGCATTCCAGAGACAAATTTTGAAAAAAAAACTATAGGTCATATTTGATTTCTAAAAAAATCATTCAAAAGTTTTTAATTTTTAATACTGAATTAAAAAATACAGCTTTCATTTAAGTTGATAAGGTGAGCAGGGGGTAAATGTAGTAACGGGGCAAATCTGATCCTTAGATATATACTAATTGCTAAGTTAATATTTAAATTACCCCAAAATTTAACAAAAAAATCCCATCCTCTTTAATTGCTGATTTGTTCTTTAAATATTTTTTCCGATTCTTCTCTACATTATTCTATTTTCAATTAAATATTATATAAACTTTGATTTTAAGATTTTAGTTGCACCCATAGGGATGAATTAGCCTATTTCCTAGTTTATTAAAAGTTATAAACTTTAAAATGTTTCGATAGATTTTTTGCAAAATTTGTTTAAGTAAAGTAATAAAATTACGAAAAAAATCAGGGGTGCCAAATAATCACACTGAATGTCCCTAAAAATAAACCGTGTACTGTTTGCTGTGAGGTTTTACGTTTTTATTTTGGGCTGACTATTTTGATGTTCGTTCCTTTTTTCAGTAACTCGACTGCAATGTAACAATAAAACCGAATTTACACATTAAACATAAACAGAATATTATAAACGAGGTCAATACTGCCTTAATAGTGACATAAGTCATATCTGCTAATGATAATGGCTTAATAACCGGTCATGTCCATAAATAAATTTAATTTGTTATGAAAATATTGACGTTTTCAAATAGGGCTTTAGTAATAAAAATAGAAAAAGTTTTAATTATTATTTAGGTTGTCACAAGGGGAATTAAATTTTAGGAAAATAAGAGGTTAGGAGGGTGGAAGTTAAAATAATTACAATAATTACTATTATCATTTTAAAGCTTATCGAAAAACCTTATTTGAAGTGTCGCCATTAAAAAAAATGGAATAACAAGGAGAAAGAGGGTTTTTATTGTAAAATTTAAAATAAAAATCGACCTGTCCGAGGATATTTTTGAAATAATATAATTTTTTGTATCATCGCATTTGTTCATTTTCAAAAAGCCACACTGTATTTCATACGAAAAACGCTTTAGTTTAAATTTTTTTATTCCTAAACATACAGAAGTAAATATAAAAAAAATTGCACGGGTCAAGCAACTGCAGTAGAGTCCAAAATGATCAAAATTTGCGTTACGTAATACTTGAACATTCCCTAATAGATTTCTATAGTACACGGAATCTCTGCCAGTAGTGTCATCTCGTAAAATGCTTGTAAACTTTTTTTTGCTGTTTGCTATTAGATCAATGAATAGGTAGGCTGTGTCACACAGCCTGTGTGGGTTAGATAGGTGGCCTACTCAGTTCTGCCATGTGGTGAGTAAATAAGCTACCTATCAACTCTACCCATCCTGTCCATTCAGTGCTCCAATAGCAGCAAAACTTAATTTTTTCGCATAGAACGTATTGCAGGACCACCGACGATATATAAGAATGTTCTCTTATATTTTAAGGACAATCCTTCTCACTAATAAGTTCCTATTGACCTGGTTTTGATGTTTTGCTATTGCAAAATGATAATACTCGTTTTTCTTTTGCCCTTTTTTTGTTTTATTGTTTATTAATGGGTAAAATCAGTTTGACACTTGACACTAACTAGTTTGCTTGGTTGTCATTAACTAAATAGTTGTTACAGTGCAGTTTATAGGTGGAGGTATTATAATTTATTAGCTATTCTTCTTTTTACAAATTTTTATTATAGATATATGCCACAACTAACAGTAATTTTTTATACAGACGTATGCAAAAAAAAATGAAAAATACATCAGATCAGAATACAACACTGTATGATGAAATAAATGTTTCTTTTTTCCACTACACACACACAACACAAATTTCTGTATAAACTATTACTATAAAAAAAAATGTAATGAAAATTAAAAAAAAAGTGGATTTATTCAAAATATAGAAAACAAAAATAAATTTGTAAAGTGAAATAAATAAACAAGGTTGATTTTCATGGGAATTCCCCTAAAGTATAAAAAATTAAAAAAATGAAGACTAATAGGGAAAACTATTATTTCTCACAAAACATTAGGGGATAGCCGGGGAATAACAGACAGTTGGTAATACCCCGCATGCAATTATTACGTAAACGATAAAGGGGCGTTTACACTTGAGCACAGTGTTGCAGCAAAAAAAAATTAAGCACTCAGAAACCGTCACCTAATTTTTCTCTACTCCCACTCCCACTCCTATTTACTTGAACTAAGATGACCGAAACGTTCCAAATAAATATTAAATTGCCTTTTTTTTTGGCATGGAATGATTTTCCTTTATGGTTTTCATTTTTTTAAATTAACTTAAATAAAGGGGTCCTATTAAAAAAATCATCCTGTACCTTTTTATGTAGCGAGTGAGCTGTGTGTATGGCTTTATGTGACGAAGAAAAAATTTAACAATAAAAATAATTAAAATTTAGGAGTTTTGAGGAACTTTATATTTGGTTATTTTTGTTTTGTTTTTTTGTCACAAGGTTTTGGCAAACCAAACCAAAGCTTTTTGGTCATTTAACTGTTAATCATCAAAAGCAACAAAAACATTTTAAATTTTTTATTTTGATACATTTTTCCTTAACAAGAATTTAAAAACCTTTTTTTTTTCCAAAATTTTTAATTTTCTAAATGTTTTGCTCGGTTACATTTGAAGAATTTATATTTAATAACAACAAAAGCTTTGATGTGGTTTACTCAAAATCTGGTTAAAATAAGAAACAAAAATAATCCAAAAGAACTTTTTCAATCTCCACTGAGGGAAAGGCTGAAAAAAAAACTAGCCAAAAAAAGATAAAAATATAACATATTTATAAAATGTTCTGTTGCTTTTAATTTGCATTGCATGGCGTATGATAAAAAGAGATGTCATTATATTTTTCGTTGCACTCACCAAAGTATTTTTGTCCGAAACGCTATTACAATTTTATTTTGAACTATTTTTTGTGATTTTTACTTTTATATATATTTTTAAACTTTTATTTAGTAAATATTAATTATTATTATTTGGTCTAACCATGGTCATGATTATACCTTAAGTCGAAGTTGAAATAAACAGTAGTTTTAAAGCGCAAGGAACCCAAAAAAATTATTTAGATCCCCGAAAATGGAATCAGTGCAAAATTAATATTTTCAGCATGTTTGATAAAAAAAAATTGTTGAAATTTTGCTGGATTGGATTTGAGAAAAAAAACATTTTATTGTGAACCTTCGAGCGATAAACTAAAATAGTTTTACTTTTATATCTGAAGCTATCTCTAGAAGAAGAAATGTCAGATAGTAGAATTTTGACAGGAGCTTGGCACCTTTTAAAATATAATGACATTTTTTTATTACACACTAAATTCAAAATAAAAGCAACCGAACATTATAGTCCGGGATTTCACGCCCAGTAGAATTTTTTTTATTACCTCACCGTTGAGCCTTTGTATATGTGTTATTTATGTCCAATCAAACAACTTCTTACATAAGAAATTTCTCGCTAGCGGGGCCGTTTTTTCTTGGACCAACCGTTAACTTTAGGGCGTCCGACAACGTTATTGCCCGAAAATTTTTGTCTTGATTTTAAAATTTTTTATATGTAAGAAGTTTTTTGACTGGACATAAAGGACATATATACAAAGTCTCAACGGTGAGGTAATAAAACAAAATCTACTGGACGTGGGATCCCGGACCATTATGTAAATGTGATATGCATTTTTTGGCTAGATATTTTCTATTTCGGCCATTACCCATAAAATTCGCGAGTTGTAAGCTTTGTCGTAGACGCCCTGATCTAGTTGATTTTTAAACAATTCTATATTTAAACACATTGTTTTATAGTAAATTTATTAACTTTTTTTAAAAAATATGCATTCTATTTTCAATTAACATTAATGTTTTTATTTTTTTTTATTCTATCAATTAATATTGTATATAGAAAATTCATATACAGGGTGAGTCAGAAATATGGTTCAAAATTTTAGATGGTGATCCTACATTAAAAACTATAAAATATGCCCTAAAAACAATTACAACAATCGGTCTTTTAATAACCATTTGGACATATGTTTTCCGTTCTTTTAAATATTTTTTGAAGCAGATGGAATCAACCCTTAAAATGTTGAACTCTATTCGTGTTCATTGGGTATAAAATTCAAAACAAATTTTTTTAATAATATTTTCATTTTATGTGCTTATATCTTACTTACTTATTTACGGTATAGAAAATAAAATTGAGCGTACGTTTGATCAAAAATCAATTTTTTTGTAACGGCATACATTACCTGAATTAGTAAACAAATAATTTGTTTTTTTTTAATAGAACAAGATGAACAACAATGCAAACAAATTATTTAAACCAAATAAATAGCGAACTTGAAGTGATATAATAATTTCTTTGTAAAGGGTTTCTTATTTTCGTTTAAATCCAAGTAATATGAGTTTATGTAAAGTACCAACTTAAGTTACAAAAATAATTATGCTTGGATGTAAGCGAATTTGGCGATGTGATAGGTTACTGAGTAGTTTGTTTCAAATCACGCATGCTCCTTATCGGCAAAATCAATCAGCAACAGCATTTACACGAAGAACTGATCATTTCTTTTGCCCTAAAAGCAAAAATGGCAAAGAAATCAATCGATAAAAAAAATGTCGGGTCAAAAAAATACTTTAAATAATCAACAATACCAAGAAATAAAATTAAAACTTAAATAGAAGCCGCTTAATGTTAAAACTTACATAAATATGCAACTAGAGATATTTATTTTAAAGAAAACATGGATTGCCAGAAAAATATGGTGAAAACAATGTCAGATTTATTATTGGAACGCACTTTTTAGCCCTACAAAAACAATTAAAAAATATACATGACAGATAGGATAGATAAAAAACTTTTTCTTTTGCAACTTTTTTGGCACATTAAAAAATTATTTTATCAAAATTAGATAAAAAGAGCTTTTTGTGATAGTGGGGCCAACCGTTTTCGAGAAATGTGCATTTAATATTTATATTGCCTGGTATTTCTTAAAAATATAAAAAAATTTATCAAGGAAAAATATTTTAAATGTTTATCTCATTAAATTAAATCAAAAATTTCGTGATAAAATTGAGAATTTTTTTAATATTACATATTATGGCATTTCCTGTTATTTCCTAAAAAATGAAAATCCGTCATAGAGGAAAAATATTTTAAACATATAATTTATCGAAAGTTTTCGTGTTACATTTTTTTTAATATTAGATAAGATGCCCAGTTATTTTCTTAAAATACGAAAATTTATTATACAGGAAAAATATTTTAAATATAATATAATTTATTTAATTAATTTATAATTTTATATACACATTGGATAGTATTTACTAAAAATATAAAAATTGGTCATAGAAGTAAAATATTTAAAATTGTAACATGTTTACGGTTTAAAAATATAATGTTAATTAACCTGATATGCGCCTTTATCAGCGTCGCATAATAAATTCACTATTCAACTTGTAATAAGTTGATAAAGAATATTTTACTTAAACATATAGAAATATTATTTATACATTTTACTGTATATAGAAATAATATTTATAAAATGCTAAAGGTACTAATAGCAACTATGCATACAGGGTGGGTCAAAAAAACCAGACACTTTTTAAACTGTAATAACTTTTTTTCCACTTGACCGATCTTGACGAAATTTGGACTGAATATGCTCGAAACATGTTCGATTCTACTAATAATTTTATGTAATTAAAATTATTTTATATTTAATAATAGTAAAACTGCTTCTAAAGGGGTTATTTTAAAGCCGTATGGATTGAAGAAAAATGTATAATATAATATTTTTCTATATTCATTATATTAAATGGTATCTTTGAAACAGGTGGATATATTAAGCTTTAAATTTAAAGTTGAAGGTTTGGTTTTTTAAGCTTATTAGTCTAAAAAGCTACAAAATGCATTAAATGTTTTTTTTACACCAAAAACAAGAATGTGTAGGAGCGTTGTTTGTCTGACATCTCTCAAAAAATAGTCTGTAAAACAGCAAAGTATTTAGAAATCACCCTGTACATAATGTACGGGAATTCTGTATCACACTGTAGATACTGTCGATAAGTATTTCAGAAAAATATGTAAACAGTTCCTGAAATTACCTGTATTTTAGACTAGAATGATTCAAAGTATAAATACAAAATGACGTAAATTACCGCCAAACAATTATTTTTATAAAATGATGAACTATAAAATCAAGTTTTATTGCCATTGTTAAAATTATTTAGTTTATCTGATCACATGTAAACTATGAAGTGCATTATTTAAAAAATATGATTTTAATTTGACTTTAATCAGGGCGGCGACATATTTTTACTTTTCAAGTTCTCTGATACTTCCCTGACTCTTTTATATTTTTCCAGTACTTTTTATGTATTTTTTTACTTTACACATGTAATTAACCTAAAAATTTCAACAAAAAAAATTGCAAAATTGACAAAAAAATAAAAAAACGTCATAAAAAATACGTTGTCTATCTTTAACCATTAAAAAACACATAAAAGGTAAAATAAAATTACACAATATTATCATATTTTTCATGAACACCCCATCCCCTCCAAAATGTAATTTTTTTTTCTGGACATAACTTTTTTAGTGGGTATTCACAATAGAAGAAATATTTTAAAACCAACTAAAAGATAAAAAAAATTCTCTCTCCCTCATATTTCTGTTAGTTTCAGACCTTTCCAAGTCGAAATTAGTAAAAAAAAATGTTTTAAAAAGATGCTTGCAACCGTTCTTCTAGTTTCACCATAATTTTTACCACGTCTACAAGTGTGCAAACTTTTGTAATTATGGCGAAGGCGCAAAAGTTGGTTACATATGAGGAGCAGATTAACCATATGCATTTTGTCCACCAAAAAGATTAAATTTTGCGTTATGTAATACTTGAAAGTTCCCTAATTTGTAAAATTAAGCACGAAAATAATTCTGCCTGTTCGATAAAAGTGAAATTTATATTTTATAGGACACTTTCGATGATTAAATGGAAACGTATATCCCAGAAAGTGCAATTTAATGTTGTATCTTTATCCTGCCCAACGGCGCTGCGTCATATTTGACTGTACCAGTAAATTTTCTATACATACAGTGCGTTCCAAAAGTTAACCTCCCCCTACTTTTGAACGAGTTAAGATATCAGCTTCAAATTTGTAACACACAGGAATATAAGACAACTCAAACTATCTTTTACATATATTTAATTTTTTTTATCTTTTAAAACGTGAGGCATAGGGGGAGATTACCTGTAGTTTGACGCACTGATCTGTGGCTACGGGAAATATGTTTGGAATGTGTGTGCAAGTGGGAGGCCCGATGTAGGAACGCACGCCGTATTACGTTCTTGACGGAAAGAAGAGAGCGCGAACGATTTCTCCCCCTTATGTCGGAGACTCTCTTTCATGCGCAGAACTATATCTAACACAAGTATCCCAAACACTTTAGAATTTAATTTTTTTTTTGATCTGTGTGTGTAGCTCCTTAAGCCAACATTTTTTCCTCTTTTTTTAAATTTTTTGGATCATATTTAAAAAATTGTTCTTTGAAAAAAATGTTTTTAGTTCGGAAAAACACCGTGTATATGATATATATCAAAACCAAAATAGCTCGAAAATTAATTACCAAGATTTGCTTCTCCACACGCTCTCCAAGTCTCTTTGACACTCAGTTTTAAATATAGATACGTTTTATCACAACTTCTCTTTACATATCTAGTAGGGTGTAGCAAAAAATATTTTTTTCACGACCACATACGAAGCCAGGATTTAATATTTTTTTGAACTTTCTTTTTAGTAACGCAAGACTTTTTGTTTTAAAATAGGGAAAATAAAACTTTGTGTAAAGTAGAAATAATTTCCCTGCTTTTCTTTCCTTTTTCTCAATTCGCCTCATTGAACAGGAAATTTTTAAGAAATATTTTTAATTATCAAGAATAAGAAAATTAACATGCATGGATTAAGAAAAATATTTTTTGTTACATCCTAATCTTTACAGCTAAGCAGCTGTTAAGCATTCTTTGTGATGTACCAATGTTGACAATTTCGATTTCGAAGATTTTTCCCGACGCGTCTCGACGCCCACATTACCATTAACATGCCAAATGTTTTCTTATAATAACAATATTTATTAATTTTTTTCAATTGTCAACCTACGTGTTATATTAGATATACTTAGATATAAGAATCAACAAAATGATACTAGTTCACAAGGGTTTTTATCCAACAAATGATGGTAAAATCCAACCAATGTGGTTTTCGTACCCAGTTTATTTTTTGTGCCGATATATTAAGAAGTTAGAGGGCTTTTTACTTTGACTGTATATAAATAAATCCCCCAACTACTAAAGGGACAAGGCTAGTTAATCAATGCTAGTCGATTTAAAACAACCCTATAATAATGTCCCTAAATGCATTAATTTTACTTGAAAATACTGTTTTTATGAAAATAAATGGACATATACGGAATTAAAAATAAATTACTACCCTTTAATTTCTAAATCAATAAACTACTTTGCCTGAATACTTTTACAGAGGCGTCAGAACTAACCATGTGGGTGGTTCCATTATACAAATGGGACACGACTCATGGAAAAAAATGACAACTTTCTAATTTATAAATCGATAAAACTATTATCATTAACAAAAAACTGCTACAAAGACAAAACACTGCTACCGACAAGACAATACAACACTACAATTACAAAAAAAAATAATAAAAAATGACCGACCCACATTTTTTTGCATAATTTTTTAGAAATCTTCGGGCCTCGAGTTGTCTTTGTCCTTGGTCTAATTATTGATTCTTGTAAATAAAAAAAAAGGACGACAAAAGCCAGGATTCAAGTCTTGGTTTTGTTCTCGCTCCTAAAAGTCATAAAAAGTCCAAACAAAAAGTCCTTTACACCCCCGAGTACAAAAATATTCGTATAAAAAACTTATTACGTTATTTTCATTGGTGGAATGTTCCTTAAAAGGACTTTTATAATTTTTCTAACTGGCACCCGGGAAATCACACTAGGGTAAAAAGTTATTCGAAAGACTGGGTGTGTTCTATAGGTGACCTTGCATTCCTCGCATTCTTTCAAGGTGACAATTGGAAAAATCAGACAGTAGTAGAATTGTAGAAATTGTACATCAAAAATTTTGCAAGCCATATCGTAAAACAAGAAAAAACAAAATTGAACAATCTAATTCTGCAGGATCATGAGATTATCCTATCTAAAACCGGACCCTTTTGCGCCGCGAGTACATAAATATGTTTATAAAAAACGTGTAGCATTGTTTCCATTGGTGGAAATAGCGTTAAAAGTGGTAGAATTGTAGAAATTGTACATTATAGATTTTGCAAGAAGGCGGATCTAGAAGGATAACACATTTCTATTGGATAATCTCCGTAAAGCTTTGCGCAAATCCGGGACTAAGTTGTTAATAATGACGTTTGCGCGTCTGGATTTCTGGAAACTGGAGGGCACTATTGACCCTTGGGCCAGCCCATGTGAGATCTTTTCTTCCAATCTCGGTTTAGAATTATCGCTCAGGTTTTAGATTACGCACACCTTCTTATTTCCAAAAATCGTTTTTTTTTTATTCGAATGTACTATTGGTACATTGTACCAACGCTTTTCGGTAAAGAATGGTTCACGCTTTTCTTTAAAATAACCTAATCTTGTCAAATAATTTCTTTGAAATAAATCGGCTGACAATTGTAACGATCTGAAGCAGATTTTTAAAGCCATCAAGAAATAAACGAAAATCTCGAGTTTGTGTCCAGAGTCAAGAGTCCAGAGTCACATGTAGATATTTTAAGGAGTGGCTTTGCATTAAAAAATATGAAAAAAAGTTTATATATGTCCCAACCATATGCCTTTAATTTTCGATGTAGGCAAACAAAATAGGATGACTTTATAAATTCACTTTTATTCAATAAATGTTTGTGGATAAAAATTGATTTTATGTCATAATTTCAACAATAAAAACATAATGCATAATATATGTTACGTTTTCATTAGTACACACGACAAATAATCAATTTAGTCACATTTTGATTACACGTACTCATCAATGACGCCATGGCTATACCAAAAACTGTTTAATGTTTTTACTGAACAAAGGCTTAGTTATCTCTAAGTATCAAAATATAGGGGAAAGTAAAAATATTTTCACTTTCTTTGTTATTATGTTAATAAAATTAATCAATACACAATAATATAACTACACAAATATATACAAATATAAATATGTAAAAGGCATGCAGTAAATATTAACCTAAGAATTACTGTTAAAAATATGGCAAAGGCGCTAAGTCCAATAAAAATATTAAAAACATAAATTCATCATCTTTTTTTATGGTTATTTAATAAACTAACAAACTAATTCACTTTACAAAAAAAATATAACCTTTTTTTAATAATTTTGTGTCCCCTTTTGACAACATTATCCTAGCCTAGCCAAAAAGTAGGAACTTTCCAAGTAACACAGTAGCTTTAAAGTATCTCTTACCGCTCTTTCGTAGCAAAAATACAGTCATATGGCTGCAATTTTGCTGCAAAAGTGCTATTATAGCTACTGTGTTACTTGGGTATCCATCCGTTTAGTATACACAAAAAGTAGAATTTGTATCCTTTATGGTCGTGAGTAGGGTACCCTCGGATAAAGTCGGGAACAATCGTTTTGCGTTTAGGACATCAGTCGCAACTTGTAACTTAGATAATTAGTAGTTATGCCTGCACGAAAAATTTGTGACCACGATAAGTCACGATTACCCAGAGTTCTTGGCTGGGAGTTATTTTCGCAAACATTGACGTGGGGTAAGGGGGTAAAAAATGTTATTGTATATGACATTTTTGCATTTCGATTTTGTTCTGCTAGTTAAGAACTAACCTTGGAATTTACCTTGCTATTGGTAAAAAAATAACCGTAAAAAAAGCTAATAATTATACTGAAAAAAAAAATTTTATTAACATGCATGTGCTTTATTATTATGGATTTTAATTTAAACATAATCTATTTTTTTGACCTCGAAAGATACATTTATGACATATACGTGTATGATTTATAAATAATAAAATATAGATTTTACTTAGGCTAAAAAAATTATTCAGTTAAAAAAATATTCAATATATTTAGGGAGTTTATTCCGATTACTCAGAATACTAGTTAGTCGTCCGAGCAGTAATTTTTAAGGTTTTTCAGGTATATTTTTCGTAAAAAGTGTTTTTTTTTTGTTCGCAATTAATTGAGTAGAGGCTTTTCTAAGATAAAGACTTCAAATTAGGTCCATATGTTCCTATTTTTGGTAAAAAGATTCAAATGGGTAAAAATTTTTTTTTGAAAATCTTTTCTTTTTTGAAAATAAAAGTATTTTTTATATAACAATGGAGTAAGCAGGAGTAATTTTCTTTTAAATACTAAAGAAAAATTTATTACACATTTCCCTAATATTATTTTTTAAGTTTTTTATCAAAAAAAAAATATTACTTTGATGTTATGTATGAAAACCCTATGTTACGTAAAGAAAAACAAATATGTCACTAAGTATATATTATTTGTCTAAATAAAACAGTAATTTTGTAAATTACTTTAGTAGGCAACCCCTACATCGACAAATATAATTTGTCAATAACGAAAATTTAAAATGGCTGCCATACTTAGTCGTTAATATTAAGTTGGGGTATCCATTTCATTATTTAATGCATTTCTTTAGGTAGCCATTTAAGCGTAACATACCTAATATATTTAGATATAATATTAAAAAATATACCGTAAAACCTTGCAACTTTGCACAGGGGGGACAACTTTGCCCATGTGCAAGGTGAAAAAATAGTGAAAATTATTACTATATAACCTTTTAAAAAGAGATATTTCTAGACACATATTTTTTATAATTTTTAAATAAAATCATAAATGCATGCAACAATTTTTTTAACTTTTTTATAAATTACACTTTTTATTCACAATAATGCAAAAAAGGCTTTATTCATGTTTTAAAAAGAAAACCTGTTGTTTTATTGTCGAAATAAAATAAATAACTTAACAACTGTCCCATAGGTTAGCTATTTGGCACAGCTTAAATGTCAGCTTTATTTGTGAACATACAAATATTTCTCCTTTTTTTTTCTTTTGTTTAATCCTACTTACAATTTTACAAAAGCGTTATCAACAAAATATAAATACTTAGCCAACAACGCACTAAACAAATTCTACTGAAACTGAAATTATATATATTAATCGTCAAAAATATGTTTACCGCTAAAATTTATAAAAGTTTGAGTCTAAAGGTGAATTCAAACATGATTTATAGGATATAACCAATGAAATAGATATAAAATTGTACGCTTTTGTTAATTCTAAAATCTAAAACTTCATTCATTAGATAATTACTGAGCACACAAAAATATTTATAAAATATAATCTAAATGATATGCTTAATTTAAAATAATATTTCTCTACGTGTAGAAACAGCAATTACGATGCGGATGATAAAATTTTAATGTTTTTCCGTGATAAAATTAGACAGAAAAAAGTGGACGTATTAAGATGACACGCTCTTGTTGATTTTAAAATCTGGAAGTCCATCCATGAGATAATTACTGAACACACGACGTTGTGATTCTAGTTAAAAATAATACATTAGTCAAAATGCGCAAACAATGTTAAATAGGGCGACCAAAATAGATCTGGCACTGTCTGGTAACGACGAATCTTCTTATACAAATTTTTCAGGTCCTTTATTTAAAATAAAAAAAAAACCTGAATACTAAAAGAAAGACCAATGACACTTTTTAAACTAAAAATATCTTAAATGTCAAACATTTTTTAACAGATAATAAGTTTTACACAAAAACTATTTAATAAATTACAAATTAAAATGCTTTTAACAGGGTTATTTTAAAAATAAATTCTTAAACAATAATAGCCAAGTTCATTTTCAATTTCCAGAGGCGTCCGCGGAACTTTCACCCATACGTTTTTAAAAAAAGTTGCAGTTTTATTTTTAAATGGCAGACAGTTGCAAAAAAATAAAGGCGATGTATAATGCCCTGATAAAGTAAAGGGCACTAAGTGACGTTGGTCAATAGCAGCGTTTTCAAAATATTACATCAGGGTTGACGTGAAAACGCCGCTATGCGACAAATGTCACCTACTGCCCTTTACTTTAACAGGGCAGTGTAGTACTCTTAAGTGCCATTATTGGATATGTTCTTTAATAAAACATATTTATTTTGTAATGGGGAAGTTAACATGTTTTGAGCCAGTAACTTCCTGAAAGTTTACGAACTTACGACTACACTGGCGAATTGTTCGATGAATATGATTTTGAAATAAAAATTAAGACAAGAAAACGTGACAGACGGACAAACGAACAGACGCTCAAACGGACAGACGGATGGATATTTTTAAAAGTTGTTTAGAATTGCATATAACTCAAGTTTGGCACAAGTATTTTTGATTTTTGACAAAAAATTTCTTTTTTCGGGGTCCGAAGTAAATGTAGGTATAACAACATATACAATATTAGATTAAAAAAAAATCCTTTCCCATTTGGCTTGCGTAAAAGATTTCGAGGTTAATTAATTTAAGTGACAATTTTAAATAATTTGGTAATATTTATTTAATAATATTATTGCATATAAGAAAATACAAAATGTATTTTTAAAATAGGAAATTAAATAAATAGTAACAAAAATAGACTTGAAGATTGAATGTATTTGTTGCATTAACTTATGCAATTTCAGCGTTCAAAAATATTAGTCGTGAAGATATGTAATGCTACGCATTCCAGATGTAATGCTACGTATTCCATATATACTCTTCCAGTGGATGGTATACGCAAATTCAAATTATTTAAACCCAAGAAACATAAAAAATAAAAAAAAAATCAAAAAATGGTGGTTGCGTTGGGATTTGAGCTCGAGACAAACTTATTTTCTAGCGTATAACGCACTAATAACTCTTCTCTCTAGAATACGCATACCGTTAATATAAAGTATCGCTAACATCTCGGTTTGTTTGTAAACAAATAGTAGGTATATTCAGGCCTGAACAATAACAGCTACCAGTAACTGTTATTGTTGTCTCTGTTAGAACAAAGCTGTACGAGTAAGACAGACAAATGTATATGTTGGCTACGTTTTTGTCAGTTTTAACAAATGCAATGCCTATTCTAGAGAGAAGAGTTATTAGTTCGTTGCTACCGGATCATGGCTTTACTAAGTGAGCTATCGGCGGTTTGGGAACGTTCAAGTATTATGTAACGCTCCTAGGGGGGGTTTCATTTTGCAGTGTTACGCCTATGTTTTCGTAAAAAGTCTAAAAAATGGCCCTATGCAAAAAAGCGGACTTTTGTCACTTTTTTTTTCTCTGGGACCACTGTGTAACGTATTATACTTGTCTAGCGCGTAAACGCTCTGTGAAGAGTACAATGAGTATGCTCTGATTCTTTATGTCCATTAGAATTTTGAAAAATTATAGTTGTAACAAATTAGAAAATGCATATTTACTCAGTCATATATTTAAAAATAGCACGATTTTAAATAAATACGATCTATTTTCTTAAATATTTTCTGAGTAAACTTTTGACCCTCTCACGCAAAATTAATCTAATTAAATATGGCCAGGGGCGGATCACCGGATAGTACCACAAGTTGTATATATTTCATCGGCCCACAAAAAAATAAGTTTAATTACTTTTAACCAGACTATATTTTGACACTTAGTACTACTAAAAGTGCCGAATGTACTGAAATATTCGCCGAAAAGTCAAACTCTAGGACCATGTTTTTTTCACATTTCTCAATTTGGCAATGAAAAAGTTCGCTGATCTCCAAAATTCAATAATTTAGGTGTTAGAGTACTGAAGATCTAAACTTAGCTTGTTTAATATTCTTTTTCACATTCTATTAAAAAAGGTTTGAGGTCAGCGAGCTTTTTCACTGTCAAATTCGTCTTCAGCGCCCAAAAATATAGTCTCGTTAAGAGTAATTGACGTTTTTATTTATTTTTGTGGTCCTGTGTTATTTATTATTATTTATTAATTATTAAATTTTATAAAATATCTGTAATTTACTTTGATCTTAATTATGTATAACGTATGTAAACTGCAAAGGGACAGTGAGAATGGTGTAACAAATTTTGAATCTAAAGGTTGAATTCGCAAAAAATTAACACGTTTTCTTTTTCTCTATAACTTCCTTATTTAATCTTTTTTCTAGTTTAATAATAGTTTGATGTAGCTATAATTTTTTAATCCGTTTTCTTTTTTAAGTGAAATCACCCAGTACTTTTATGTTTTCTATTTTACGATTTTAGGACATCGGTGACAGAAAAGTTTTTTAAATAAATCAAAATATACAAGTTGACTCATCCTTCTAGGTTTACAGAATGATTACACACATGATATTAATTTTAGTTTTAATCCTTGTGTTCCATTTTAAAATCGTATCTATGAAAATACCTAGATTTTGGAAGAAAACAAGAAAAACGTATTACTATTACTTAGGGAATGAGACATTTTCCATGCCATCGATTTAAGATTTTTTAAGTCTCTTAAGTACATTAAAAATATAGTAGGACCTAGAGTTGAACCCTGTGGTACTTTTAAATTAAATACTATACACGATCCACATCTGTTTTTTTCTTAAAATTTGAGCTTTTTATTGCACATACGTTGCTGAAGAAATAACCCTTTAAAAAAACATGTTTCTACATTTAATATAAAAAATAAAAATGCATTTTTTATTTTTTTTTTCACTATTTGTGTATTTTTATGCAAAAGTTGTTTTCACAAAAGTTTAACCGCTATATTTTTGTTAATTAAAAAACTTAACTGATCACGGGTGCTTTTGTATTTCTCTGGTGTTGTTTGGTGTGATATGTAACAACAACGATTTTATTTACTAATGATCACATTCTATCTTCCAGGATGCCTCCAGGATATGTGTATCAATCACCTTATTTAGCCGCCACAGCGCAAGGGAGCCTAGTACCTTTACAAACGACGCAGCTGACACATGCGGCAGCTTTGGCGGCTGCTTCATCGCAGTTTTACGAATACCAAAATGCAGCTGCGGTCGCAGCAGCTGCAGCTGCACCATATACTGGACAATATACCAATGGATTTGATGCGTATACTCCTTATACGGGAGCAGCAGGTAAGAAAAACAAGCCGTTAAGATATACAATGTTCCCAAAGAAAGCTCATGGGAAGGAATAGTACCGTAATCTGGGGTGAAGCGGTTCAAAAATATCAGTTTTCTTTAAATATTTAAATGTATCTACTGAACAAAAAATGTGAAAAAAAACAGATGTTTTAACAGTTTTGTTGGGCCTCAGACAGTAGAGTTATGCGTGACGCAGAAATATTTAAAAAAATTGTATTTTGATCTACTTTACCTCAGATTACGGTACTTATTTTTTACTAATAAGGTCTATTCAAGCTACAAGTTGCATGCAAACAAAAATTTATTTATAAGGATATTTACATATCTTCTGTAAAATAACGTTTCATCGACTGTAATGTTATGTAATTTATGCATATACAGTGTAACATTACAATGAAAATGTACCTATCTGTGGATACTTAAATGTGCCGCTTTCTATGCGGGCTACAATTGGTTAACAATTGTGCCTTTAAATATTTACAAATGTTTCATTTTATCTAATCTAAATGTGCCGCTCACCATTAAGTACAGAACTGGAAACTTTGTTTTAAACACCACATATATTTAACATTTTAAACTAAAAAAGTTATTTAATCTGTGCCGTAAATGTAAAAAAATTGCCATTAACGGCCGAAACTGAAGATTAAGAATATACCTGAAACATGAACAGAAAGCCAGACAGACAAAAAAAATAAAGTAATACAGCTACTTCTAATTGCCTTGTTAAAATCTTAAAGCCATAATGTTAGTGTGGTTGTTACGTTGTAAAATTAGTTTGTAATTAAGCATTTGAAAATACACTTACGCCCAAAATTATTGCATATTAAAAATTATTTCTGTTAGACAAGTTTAAGTATTACTTAACGCAAAATGTACCAAAATTCATACACTTTATACCTCGGTTCTCTCTTATGTTATTTAAGGCTGTAGAGATTTTATATTTTGGCTACCACCCCTAACACACCCCCAATTAGCCAACTTAAAAGAAAAAAAGAATACTTTTTATCGTTTAAAATTTGGTTAATTGTTGGATTTACTCCATTCAATTACAGAATCCCACTCTGACGTCACAGTGCGTACATCAAATAGTGAGATTAAACCTTATTTCTTAAGTCTTAATGCATAATTTTTTAATAGAAAATTTCACTATAAAAAATTATTCATTAATATTCATTAAGTCTTGAGAAGTAGGGTTCTTCTTCTTTCATTGAATGGTTTATAAAAATGCAATAATTTTGTGCATATGTGTACATTTTTTTAATAAAATAAATTTGTTCTAGGTGCTGCAGCTAGTTATATGCCATACACATATGCGGCTTTGCCACAAACTCCAGGATTACCTGCAGGCACGGCTGGAGCTTTTCCCGGCATTCCTTACCAAACCGCCGCTCAGGCACAAACTTTACAAGAAGCTAGATTACAATAAATTAAATAAATTAGAATACAATTTTCCCGATTTGAAGCAATATTTTAAGGAAATATAGTAACATCAAAATCAAAAAAAGGGAAAATATAAATTATATAGTATATTAAAGTCAATAAAATTTAAATAACATTAAATGTAATTAGTTAGAAAAGGTTCATAGTGACTAGAAATCTGGCCAAGTGCCAATATCTTGATAAAACGCACGAAACTTTGGGTAGTTTTTGATGCGCCGAACAAAACAATTGAGCGTTTCGAGATATGTTTGCAAAACCAATATTTTTTGAAGATTAAATCAAATAATGGAACACAACAAATCAAAAGGTTTTTAAAGTAAAGATCAGTTTTGATTCCTCATGAGGAAAATATACTGAATGTTATATAAGCCTCGGCAATGTAGTCAAAAAATTGACAGTGGCCGGATTAGTAGTCACGGCCTATTACCTTTAAATTAATATGAATATATCAGGTAGTGAGAAGTAATGTACTTATTAATCTTTAGAATGTAATTTAGATAGACATTATTTAAAAAATGCAAAAGTCCTTTATGACTGCTACTAAGTCCTAAACTATTGCAAAAGTATAATATTTCTTTCTATTATTTAGAGTTTAAAATATAAGCATTAACTTTTTTGAGAAGTTGGTACCTATACTCTACCTAATTTTTAATAATTGAAAGAAATGTTTTAATTTACATGTTTCCCTGTTTATAATTTTTAGTACATATATACTATTTAATGCATATATGCATAACTTTTAAAGATGTACCGCATTATGATATTTTAATGCAATAAAAACCATGGGTTTGACTTAAAATCTATATAAATTAAACTGTCAATAGGCATCTATTATAGTTGATATTAGAAAAAATATTTACCCAAGTTTAATTCATTTATAAAAATATTGCCTATTTATTTATAATTATTAATTAATAAGTAAACATTGTTATATTAATTTATTATTAGTAATTAATTCCATAAGTTACCATATTATGAGTAAGGTAATAATGCTCAATAAATAAAAAAAAATGACTTATTTATTTGCCTTTAAATTTGCAGATAGTTTTTGTTAAAGCTGCAAATTAGGTGCAATAGATAATTCTGATAGATATATAATAGTTCTAGTCTTATTATAATTTTAGTTATAAAATAAGTATATTACATTAGTATGTAATAATAATATATAAAAAATATATTTTTTGAAAATTTTCATTTCGAAAATCTTTCTAAAAATTAGTAAATTTGTAAGTTTCAAAAAGATATAGTTATACACGGAAATTTTTTTCCAATATGCACAATCAAAATCCAAATAAAAAAAATCTCATTTTTAGCCACTTATTAAAAAAAATTAATGTCGTGGTAATAGATAAATATTAGTTAAACATATCTTAAATAATGAAAGTGGCTAAAAAATTATTATATTTATTTTAAATTTAAAGACTGTTTTACATATTTATTTGAATTTGTTCCTTTATTTATTAATACTAAGTGATTTTTTAGTCACAGGTATTAGCTTGGCGGTTCTTTATTAAAAAAGCCTCAATTAATTTTTTTTTGGAGACAATATAAAATAATACTACCTTATCAATTATTTGGGAAAAAAATAAAACTACAGGGCACAATTTTTAAAATATTTGTATACATTATTTTTTACTTCTTTAATCCTTTTCGGCATATTTTTATTATTTCAAATCGCTCGTAAAGGATAATTTAAAAGGGTATACTCGAGGGTACCAGTAAAAATAAGTATATTTTTTAATATAGTAGGGTACCATATAGCTAATTTTCTATAATACTAGTAACTAGATCTTAAATTGTGATAACAATAAAATTAGGGTTCATTCATAAATGACATCACGCACGTTCTTCATAAGTAAGAGATATATAACTTAAAAAAGAAGTATAAGAATAACTAGACAACGACTGAGATGTGTAATTGTGGCGTGACGAAAGAAATTGATAAAATTTGCGTGGCGTAATTTATAGATGGTCCCTTAGGAGGTGCAGAACTATGCCATCTAGTCAAATTAAATGTTTTTTTTTTGCATTTCCGTCCAAAAAATGAGTGCCTCTTTTGATAAAAAATTATAAATTTATAAATTGCCGTCTCGCCTTTAGTAAACATGGTAAAACAGTTAAAAATGATTCTAAAATTTTGAAATAATTCATATTTTTCAAAATTTTTGATGCTTTTTTCTGTACATAAAAATATATAAAAAAAGATAAATAGTAGTTTATATACTTTTACTTTATTACCCAAGAGCTCAAAAATATGATACTGTAGAAATTTTATAAGATGAATAGGGGTAAGTGTGACATTTTCATCTAAAATCTTGAAATTTACGTCAATGAGTAAAAAAATCTGCTTTTGTAGTTTTTCCATGAAAAAAGGCGTAAATGTAATACTTTCCTGGAAAATTTGATTTACGAAGTAGATTTTTGGGCTTAATGTAATAAAATAGAACTATTTTTTATGAACATAAATCTGGACTTTTTGGAATGAAAAACCATTAAAGTGTCATTTATAAATATGCCAAATGTCTACGTATATTTTTCATTAAATATCGCGACAAGCCAGAGAATTATTACAATTGCCCCAGTGTTACATTTACCCCTAAATACCTTACGAAAAAAATCTAAAATAATTATTTTACACTTGATAATTCACGGCTTTTGGTCAAAAAAACTCTTGCAAACTTGTATTACTAACAATATCGATCTATTGGTCTAGTATAACTTGGCCCATTAATATTATTTTTATTTTGTTATGCGGTTCCTCAAAAAACCGATAATATTTAAATATTGTTATTTAAAAACAATCAATTCGTCTGTAAAAGAATACGATCGTTTTTAATGACAATAATTGTTATTTCAATCTTAAATTATTTTCTACTAAATAAAAAAATATTAATATGTAATCAGTTAAAATAAATATTTCTAAATACATAAACTATTGTTTTTTTACTATATTTAAGACCTTAAATTTTAACTTTTTTGAGCCACTTGAACATATTCGCCAAATTTGAAGTCTTTAGCTGAAAGCGTTCTCGAGTGACAAGAAAAAGACCGGTCGAATTGTAGTTTAGTATTTTTGTAACAGAAAACTGTAAGTATCAAGACATTCATTGAAGAGCAAGTTGACTGTATAGTCAGTGTCGGACTGGGCAGCCCCAGGCTAGTGAGATTCTTAACCTAGGGGCCCCCAAGTATAAACATCTTTTTTCCCTCCCAAAAATTTTGATGACCCAGATATTAAAAATTTCGATGACTAAAAAAAAATAAGCCTTATAAAATAAACATCACCCGGCAGGGGGGACCCAAAGTATGAGGGGCCCCCAAAAAGGGGGGGCTTTGTGAGATTTTTCTCACTATTTCACCTGTCCAGTCCGACACTGTGTATAGTAAAATTTATACATATCTGTACACTTTCCGCTATTTTAGATCGATAGAAACAAAATGTTGTTTTCCGACCCTCATCGCCATCTGTTGGAGAATAGCGAAGTTAGCACTCTGCAATAAAATGGCGGCTTATTTGAATTGCAAAAGGTTATCCACCGACCTTGACTATAAAATCGTAAAGCAAATATGATAATAAGAAAATAACTTTCAATATTATTTAGTTTAATATAATAAAGATGTCTCTTATACGAAATTCACTGAAAAAGTTAGGTTTAGATTATGGAAAAGTGGCATCGGTAATTTTTTATTAAATAATTTTGGAACATTTTTGTAAATACTGATTTTTTAGAACTATGTGCGAATAGTAGAGGTCGGTCCTAGAGATGGCTTGCAAAATGAAGCGGTCAACGTACCTACAGAGGTTAAAGTTGAATTCATCAACAAATTATCAGAGACTGGACTAAAAAATATAGAAGTCACAAGGTAAATATCAATAATTACACTATTGTTATTATTACTAACTAGCAGGGGCGGCTTTAAAAGCAAGGGCAAATCCGGCCCCTGTCCGGGGCGGCCGTATGTAAGGGCGGCCAAATAGTCATTAATTTTAAGCCGATGATCGCTTTTGTTGATGCTTAAAATTCGTTGCCTTTATGAATAAATTCATTTATACTTTTAATTCAGTGTATTTTTTTTTTTTTAGTTTTGTAAGTCCAAAATGGGTGCCTCAAATGTCAGATAACACTGAAGTTTTCAAAAAAATTAAGAAAAAAGATGGAATTACCTATCCCGTTTTGATACCAAATATAAAAGGCTTAGAAGCAGCGGTAATTATAACTTTTTGTATGTCGGTCGGTCTGTCTGGTAAATTTCTACACGATAACTCAAGAACGCTTTGAACTTAAAGCTTTTTTGCACCATATATTTCTTACTTAAAGCTTCCGACTTGGCCTCCCCCCTTAAAAAAGTGTTTCAAAAAATGTTTTGAAACGGATTTTATCTGCCCGATTTTTTGACAATTGCAAAATATGAGAAATCTATGTAAATTTTTTTCAAAGAAGCTAAATTTCAATATGTTTTTTTTTCAGTTGACTGTGGGCGTAAAAGAAATCGCAGTATTTGCTTCAGCATCTGAAGGCTTTTCAAGAAAAAACACAAACTGTTCAGTTCAAGAAGGAATAAGTAGAATACAAGAAGTTGTAAGGCTCGCTAAAAAGAACAATTTGAAAATAAGAGGTTATGTTTCATGTGTTGTGGGCTGTCCATATGATGGCCAAGTTAAACCTTCAGCTGTTACAAGAGTAACAGAAATGTTGCTTGAATCTGGATGTTACGAAATATCTTTAGGAGATACTATTGGTAAAGACAAATTATCACTAAAAAAGATCTGGTTAGGGCAACGAGATCAGTAGTTATATAAATACGGAACAACCAGAAATCTGGTTGCAAAAACACTACTTAGATTTTAAGGATCTGTGGTAAACACAACATTTTTTCCTGTTAACCTTACCAGATTTTTAGTGCCAGCAATCAGAAAATAAGTATTTCTGTATTTAACTGCGCCATATCAAGAAAGCGCTACAAAATTAGTAAGAGTAAAAATATGCAAAAAGTGGATTTATCGGTTTTTGCATGTTTACTCCACATTTTTTAAATTTGTATGTGTTTTGCTTGGCAACTTTCTGCATTGTTTTTGTAAACAATGTTGAATATAATTTGATTAATATGAGTTAAACATTGAGATAAGTGATAAATTTAGATAATAAAAAAAATATTTTTAATTCTTCTATTTATTTAAAGATTTATTTGTTATTGCAAATTAAAAAGACATAAATACTATTATGAAACCAAAATTAATGAGATAATACGTAATATCATTTACAAAAGGCTAAAACAAATTTAGTGTCCGCAATAAAAGTTATTAAAGTTATTAGAAATATGTTAGAGAAAAAATACTTTGGATAGCGCCGTTTCTACCTTGCTTGGTCTTATCAGCACCGTATGCTTCCAGCTGTCTACAGCACGAATAAAAATTTATCACTGCACGCTTAAACTAAGAATTCAACTATTGAAATGCACTAAATTTTTCATATTTTTACATCTAGTTTTGAAGTTTTTTATGATTGAAAGTTTTTTCGGTTAAATATTGATATTTTTTCAGTAATAATATATTTTTTCCTCGAGTTTCCCAAAGGAACGTATAAACACGTTTCCTCATTGTTTATGTGACAACAATTATATGCTAGTCATTTTAATTTTCTTAGGTGTTGGTACGAGAAAAACAACCGAATCCATGATCAAAGACTTACTAAATATAGCAGAGCCAGAAAAGTTAGCAATACACTGTCACGATACCTATGGGCAAGCCTTGGTAAACATATGCACAGCCTTAGACTTGGGAATTAGAGTTGTAGACTCATCAGTTTCTGGTCTGGGAGGATGTCCATATGCAAGGGGTGCCACTGGAAATGTTGCGACAGAAGATTTAGTGTATATGTTAAATGGACTAGGAATGGAAACTGGAGTGGACTTAAAAAAGTTAGTGGAGGCAGGCCATTTTATATCTGAATCTATCCAAAAACCGACTGCTTCAAGAGCGAATGCTGCGCTGTATGCAAAATACAATTAAAACTTTCTTTTATGTTATTGTTTATAAATATATTTTTATTATTAAGTGCCTTTTTATTACTCTATGGTTTGAGATTTCATTTTCCCAGAATTAAGCTGTCCCAACTATTTAACTGTTCTACGCGTAGGCCATTCTCATTGGGGAATTAACATTTTTCATAAAAAAACTATTTCTATTGAGAAACTCTGTCATAAAAATCAACAGTGTAATAGGTATAATCCATCAAAAAGGAATTAATGGCAGACCTGTGTTATTATTCCATTAAAAATTATTTACTCTATGGATACAAAATAATTATTATGAACCTATAGGTACTTAATTATGTACCGTATGTATATAAAAGTACACATTAATTATTCTTGATTTATTATTCACCATATCGACATTATCGACATGCACGTGGTTCTAGAAGAGTATTAAACGATGTGTTTTAAATTTCCAAAATTGTCAAAAAAAGCCTTCATCAATTTTTTAATTTTTCAAAAAATCTGTCTGTTCATCCATCAGTGTATCGCGTTTGTTTGTGCGCACAATAAATCAAAAACGGAATGTCCGATCAATATGAAAATTTCTCATGTTCTATGAGTGGAAGAACCCTGTCGTTTTTGAAAAAAAAAATCTTTAAAATAAAAAAAGTTATGGAGGAGCATCTTTTCAAAAAATTATAAAAAAAAAGGAAAAGTGATTTAAACAATTATGTCACCGCAATTTAGACAATTTTTGACATCCTCCCTGTGTCACTCTTTGTCACTGGCTTATACCGTAAAACATTGCGTTACCAATACATCAATGCATTCTCAAATAGAAAAAATATTCTGAAAAATTTATACCCCCTCGCCCCCGTGTCACTTTGCTACATAATTGTTGAACAGCCCCATATTCATATTACGAGTAACACTCTGAGGTATAAAATACCCTAGACAGAGTATAAATAAATAAATAAAAATTTCATTCAAAAACGAAAAAGTTACCGAGGTGCCACGTTTTTTTAATACATTATAAAAATTTTTCTCAAAGAAATCATATCCCGGGAAGTATATCGAAAAAAACGCAATATACTATCCCCTGTTAAGAGAATACCGTGGGAAGCGAAGCATTACATTACTTCACGGCTTGTTTTTCTTTGTAACAATTGGTCTAATTCGATTTTGATTGTTGGGGATAAAAAAGGGGTTTGATATACACCAAAAAGCTTTCAGGTGAGTAAACAAATGAAATATCGATTTCAGGAAAAGAAATCAAGACTTACTTTCCCTTTTAGTTAAAAAAACGAAAAAAAAAAAATACAAAAAAAAATAAAAATCTAAAAAAAATCTGGGAAAAACAAATTCAAAAAAAATAAAAAAATAATGAAAATATTTTGACTCTTTGCAGAAATAATTTTTGTAGTCTAACAAACCTATCGCAAAAATATATTAGGTACTATTAATAGTTATTACTTTACTTTGAACTCACCCCGATTTTTACCAAAAACAATCTTAACTATTTTAAATTTTAAACCACTAAAAGAAAAAAGAACTTTTTTTTTCAGGTTTAGACCGTTTTAATGGATTATTCCCTGAAAACGTCTCTAGCAGTAAACCCGAAAGTGAAAGTTGTTTAACAATCCCAACCTCTGAGATAATTTTTCATAAGAAACCTATTTCCAATAGGATACATCTTTAGATCTAGTTATCGTGGTCATATCCAGGACAGGATACAAATATTTTCGATATTTTAGAGGAGCGAAAATATTTTCAACTTTCCTATCAGCCTTTGTTGATTAGTATTTTCAATTTTAACAATGATTAAGGAATTTTATTTTTCCGCGTGTATATAAAACATCAAAGAAAATATATACAAAGCAGTACATAACCCATTTTGTCACGCTTGTCCCTTTTGAAACGGACTTCAGTAAAAGTCACTTTAGAGAAGTCTATTTGTTTTGGTTAAACGAACCAGTATGAAGAGAAAAGGAAACTGAAACCTAAAACAGGACAAATTAAATCGATATAATGTAGAAACCTTCTGTGGAAATGGTCAAAAAGGCCTTGTGGGGGAGGAAAGGAAAAACCTAACATGAACAGAGCAAATTTAACAATCTAGAAACCTTTCGTGAAAGTGGCCAAGAAGGCCTTGTGGGGGAGGACTCTGCACGTGCAGGGTTCGTTTCTGGGCTAAAACGGTCGTAGAAAAGGCGTGTGCTGCCATACGACGGATTAATACATTGAATCCATGGATCAAAACCAGTATTTTGTTTTGGACCTTTTTAAAATGGCAGTGTTAAACAACACTCTAGGCAGTATGTCACTTTTAAGTGATAATTTAAGTGCAATTTTAGCATAAGCACAGTGGTGTTAGTGTAATCTTTTTTGAAATCGTTTTTATATAAGTTTTAAATTGTGATTTTTTACTATAATAGGTAAATATACACTAGTTTAGCAATATTATTTAAAATAAAAAAATCAATTGCTTTAAGGGTCAAATGTGACACACTATTTTAAGTCCCCAGTGGCCAATATATTCTTCTATTATCCCACTTACAATTGTTTACCATGCTCAAATTGAGTTCGTAAATAAATGTTGTGGCTCATTCAGATTTGATTTCATTCTGTAACTGAATCTCGAATTGATTGATTGTTATTAGGGCAGTGTAACGTCTAGCAAAATAATTAAGAGATATTGATTGTATACAATTGTTATTTGGTTTGCTAATTGCTTGATTATGTAATAAAGGTTATTTAATCGATAATTAACTTTATATTTACTTAATACTTAAAAATAAATAATACATATTCTCATTTTTGTGTAAATACATTTTTATTAAAATGTCCTAAGTACCCGCATAATGAGTTCAATGGGACAGTAATGTAAATTAAAACATTTTAATAATATAGTTTTAATTGGATAAGCACATACTTATGGTAGAATACTTTTAAGTATTAAAATGTTTTAAATTCAGTTCCATTCTTCTGGAAAAGGTAATTTTTATAAAAAGTCCAAACGAAGTTAGGTAATATACCAAATTATTCTTTTAAATTGTATTGTAATATTTTTATTTAAAAATTTACAAATGTGCTTCTTTGAGTTATTCTGGGACATTAATGATTATTATAAATATTATGGTTTATTATGACATCATGGGTTATTATGGGGCATTATGGGTTATTATAAGGTATTCTGGATTATTCTGGGTTATTATGAGTTAATAAGGGCATTATTCTGGTGCATTATAGGTTATTATGTGGCATTCTCAGTTTTTATGGGACATTATGGGTTATTTTAGGGCATTACGGGTTATTATGAGGTATAATGGGAGTCATAGGTTATTATATGTTATTATGAGGCATTATTAATAATAATCCAATGGAGATTTCTCCCGTTAGATTAGACAGGGACAAAAGTTCTACCCAAAAAGGATAGAATACATACATACACTCCCACTTTCACCCAACCAAACAAATTCTGTATTTGTTCTTTGTTGAACAAATACAATATTTACTTGGCCGGGCCAACTATATTAATTTTATTAAAGAAATTACTGGCGCCATCTAAATTTTAGTAGAATTATCTTATTCTTCAGATTCACATTAGCTGTGTTCGTTCGTACCGCTCACTGCTACACTTTCCGGCCAACCAAATAAATACTGTATTTCTTGTATGAAAAACAAATACAGTATTTATTTGGTTGGTTGGAAAGTGTAGCACAAATGAGATAGAGATAGGGTAGACGTCTTTTGTTTCATAATTCTAGTTGTAGAGATCTCCATTGGATAATACTGGTTAATCAGGTCTAATCACGTGTGTAAACAATATTGCCGATATTGCCTGAGTATTGGTTAATAGGGGATTTTTCAATGTATTCAAATACAAGTTTTTAAAATACACTTAAAGAACGTAAATGATAATAAAAAGTCCACGGTAGTATGATATATTTATGGTTATTGGTTAATATAGGTTATTGCTGGTAATTATAAAATAATATGAGTATTATTGGTTATTATAAAGCAATATGGGTTATTATGGGTATTATGGTTTATTATCGGACATCATGGGATATTATGGGGCGTTGTTGGTCATTATGGGGCATTCTGGGTTATTATGCGGAATTCTGGGTTATTGTGTGGCATTACAGGTTATTATAGGGCATTATGAGTTATTATGGGGCATTATGAGTTATTATGCGGCATTATGGGTTATTATGCGGCATTATGGGTTATTATGAGCCATTATGGTTTATTAATAGGCATCATGGGTTTTATGGGGCATTGTGGGTTATTATGGGCATTATGAATTATTGTGTGGTATTATGGTTATTATGGAGCATTATGAGTTGTTAAGGGCCATTATGGGTTGTTATGGGCATTATGCGTTATTATGAGGCATTATGGGTATTATGGTTTATTGGCGGGCATCATGGGTTATTATGGGGAATTGTGGGTCATTATGGGGGTATTTTGGGTTATTGTGTGGCATTATAGGTTATATGGGGCATTATTTTATAAGCGGCATTATGGGACATTATGGGTTATTATGAGGCATGATGGGGTGTTATAGGTTATTATGTGGCATTATAGGTTATTATGGGTTATTATGGGGGCATTGTAGGTTATTATGGGGCATTATGGGTTATTATGGGCATTATTGGCTAATATCGGTTAATATTGGTTATGGGATTTTTATAGCTTCAACGTTAAAATACATTAGTATTTAAATGATTACCTAATTAAGTAAGTCAATAATACTAAATTTTAACAAGTCCTCGGTAGTATAGTGGTGAGTATCCCCGCCTGTCACGCGGGAGACCGGGGTTCGATTCCCCGCCGTGGAGATAACTTTTTTGTTTTTTTTTTCTTATATTTTGTCATACATAATAAAATAAAAATATATTTTATGTCCAAGTAGGCAAAAAAAACATTTTTAAGGCTTTATTTCTGCCGTAAATTATCCATTTTCAATCTCGTAAAGAACTGAATATTTCTGCCAATCCCATCCTAGAACTTTCGATAAGAAACATATGAACCAAACTTAAAGTCTTTAACATAAAACGTTCTTGAGTTATCTTGGTCACAAGTTTTCCCAAAAATTAGCTTTTTGTATATTAAACGTGTAAAACGTAAAGAAAAAAACAAAAAAGTAGTGATGCCAACAAAACAATACTTTCTCCTAGTTTATTTAAAATAAATAAAAAAACAAAAATCAAAAAAAAAAAAATAAAATAAATAAAACAAAAACAAAAAAATTAACAGTTACAACTATTTTTCATGTGACCAATATGAAGCAAGCTAACACAAAAATTAGACAATTGGTCTATGGCAAAATATGTATTTTTTTACAGTGTATTTTCCTTAAATAAAACAGAGATATAAATTTTATTTTTAAACCATTAAATATGCAAACGTATATGTAGCTACTTTTGTTCAATGTTGCTTTATTCCAGAATATAAATGGACTACAAAACGCATAAAATAAGCTTTATATTGTTCGAAATATGCAATTGAAATGTCTTCATTTGCGTAATAAAATAACGTAAAATAATTTTAAGGATAACATTGTTTAATGTCCCAGTTAAAAACGTTTTTGTATGATCAATTGATCACACATAATTATGTTTAATTTTACGTAAAATTATGTATTATTATGCATAATAATGTATGATTATGTCTGAATTTTGACCATGTACGAATTTTGACCCGGTATGATCGTACATAATTATGCATAATTATGTATGGGTATATGTATAATTATGTATACATAGACCTATGCCTAATTTTGTATGATCATGCATAAAATTTGAAAATTTGGCGAAGGCGCACCATATCTGGCCATGTATGACAAAGTTTTTGTATGATTATGCATAATTATTTCTAATTTTACCTAAAATTAAGCAAAATTATGCATAATAATGCATAATTATGTATGATCATATCTGGATTTTGACCATGTATGAATGTTGACCCGGTATGATCATACATAATTATGCATAATTATGTATGGGTATATGCATAATTAGGTATGAGTATACATAGACCTATGCCTAATGACAATGCATAAAATTTTAAATTTTGGCAAAGGCTAATTATGTCTAAATTTACCTAAAATTAAGTATAATTATGCATAATTATTTTTATTTGTTTGGTAAAATGCAATATACCATAGTAGTGAATAGTATATAGTGGAATGCGTAAAATTACATATCTTTACGGCTTGTTTTAGTAATTAACGTACAAAATTTGAGCAAAATCTTTAAGGCCTTTTTAAGAAATAGGTAGAAAATATTTGTTTTGCAATTATATCAGATTTCTGTTACTAATTTATGCAATTAAAAAAAAACAATTGCTAAGAAAAAATACATTTCCGCAAAGAAAGGTTATTAATTTTAAACTCAGAAGGGTCAAAATGGAAATAGAAAATATTTAGTTTTTAACCATATCAGATTTCTGTAAACGATTTATGCAATTTTTTGAAATCTTTTTTTGGCGTTAGAAAAAAAACCTTATTAAAGCTCCTATGGAGCCCTCTCTATAGTTACGTAATGGCTCCACCTCCCCAAAAATATTTTATTTTATTTCTTAGAAAAATATATGTATCAAGACAAAAAATATTTATGACTCCTAAATGTTTCAGTTCTTTGAAGTAAATATGAGGATTAACGCTACAAAAATGTCGACTCCAATAGAAGAAAAACTTGATCAGAAACTCAAGGTTAGAACTGGTATGGTAACAGTTAGTGATGGAAAAAGCCGTTCCTTACCAATCCAACTGCACTTATCCATGGAAGTTTTGAGGTTACAGAAAGAAGAACCTATTCCACCCGAACCAAAGCCACTAAATGCAAAAGTAAGTTAAATACCACATGAAAAAAAAACTCATATAAAGGTTGGTATAGAAATGAGCCCTACGGAAGCTGCGGTCCTTCGAAGATGGGCATATTGAATGGGGCACAAAAAAAGCACCAATAAAATTTTAATGTTGCAGGACGATTCTTTACTTAAAACTAAGCAAAAAAGTATTCTTCACCAAAACACCTAAATTTAATATTAAAGGAGTAATAGCCTTTTAAAAAGTAACATTTTTAGTGGAAAAAAATGTTACTTCCTCTTAATGACATTTTTTATGTATTTTTACTGAAGGAATCTATATTTATTACCAAAAATCCAAAAAAAGTTTAACCCCCCATAACTTTTTTGTTTTTGGGGGGATTGCTTTCAAAAACAATAGGGATCTTCTCCTCATAGAACTTGATTTTTCCTGAAAATTTGAAGTCGTTCGGATTATTCGTTCTTGAGTTATCGTGTCTACAAAAAACGTGACATCGGAAGGACGGACAGACGGCCATTAAAAAAAAAGTTTCTTATTTTTTCATGAAACAAATTTATATCCAAGAATTTTTTTTCTAGGGTGATGTTTTAAAATTTTTGAAAATTTTTGAAAATTCGAAACTACCGTATAATATTATTCTAGCGCAGGCGCTGTGAATAATATAATAGGTCCAAACTTTATACTCAAATTATATTGCTCTGTTTTTATACAGGATGGTTTTTAAAAAACACCCCTTTCTTGATTTTTTCTCATTTTCGAATTTTTTGTTTTATTTTTTTCTATATTTTTGTTTCGTAAAAATGAATTATAGATAAAACTCTTGTTCGTTGGCAATATATTTCTTTGTAATAATATTTGTATAGTTAGAAGCGCAAACAAAGTTGGTAATTTATGAGCAAGTTTATGTACTAAAAAGTTTCAGGAAAATTTAAAGCTTGTAAAGCTAGAAACTACAACATGCCTTTAAGATTTGTAATGCTTCGCATTCCAAAGTATAAGCTTCACAGTGCATAGTATATTGCGTTTTCTTATAGACACTTTTCAAAATATATATTTTTGAGCTCAAAGTCGCACTTTATTTTATATAATGTATTAAATAAGGGCTCCCCTATAAGTTCTTTGTTATTTTTTTTTCCAAAATTGATATGAATATTTATTTTATTCAAAGTAATGTTTTTGATTTTTTCTAAAAACTTTATATTGATTGGATATTCCGTTCTTGAGATATCGTGTTACAAGATTTGTGACATACGGACAGACGGACGGGCAGAAGAACGGGCGGAAGAACGGACGGACAAAAATGAAAGTTCACTAAAAACAATTCTCTATAAACAATTTTGATCTATCCAACATTTTTGTTAATGAAAGTGGTATGAATATATTTTTTATCTAAATTAGTGTTTCCTGAAAATTTGTAGTTTTTTGACGTTTTTATACCTTTTTAAAAACTTGAGCTCGCTTTTATTGTTGAAGGGTGTAAGGGATTTTTAAATTTACTAAAAGTTTGTGACATACGAACAGACGGGCGGACGGACAAAAATTCGATAAAAACCTTTGTAAATTTTAAAGAATTTTGGAAATTTAAAAAACATCGTATAATACTTTTCACGCACTACGTTTTGTGAAGAGAATAATAAATATAATTCAGACAATACCCCGCCTTTTCAATTATTAAGTTCGAAAACCAGACAAACCGCATTTTCAAATAAATTCAACAGGATAAAGTCAATTTATTTTTAATGCCAAGTTGGTGGTATTACCAACACTTTCAGTGAAAATAAAATCCAATGATTGAATTTTTTTCAATTCAATTTAATTCTCTTGGTTTTAGTCCTAGAAACGTAGATATATTTTTGATTATTTTTGAACGAGTTGAGATAGGTGCCAACTTCAAAGGACAATATAATCTTTTGATACACAGTTGATATTTTTAGTTCGTAAAATGTGGCCAAAAAGGATTTTTTTTAATGGAAAGGAGAAAATCATTTTTTTTTAGTTTAAAATACCTAAAAAAAATGTCAAAGAATTAAAATATTCCCGACTAGAGAATTTTATGTACAATGAAAAAAAGTTCTGATTGTGGCAACCAGATCAAAAATTAAATACGAAACAACTATTTTTCTGGCTGCTGTAACCAGAAATCCGGTTAGGGGAACGAATATTTGGTAATCATAAGATGGATTTTTGACTAATAGTATTTGCAATACTACTTTTTTCGTGAAAAAAAATACAAAAGTTAGGTATTTCAATTTAATTCTCTTGCGTTGACTAAAAATAACATTTATTAAAAAGGAACAAAATCCCATAAATAATGAAAAATTAAATCCTAGTTTCCCAGACTATTTTATTGATTTTTGTTAATGGGTTTTATCTCAGATTTCAAATAAAAATTTGATCACTTAAAGTTTTAATTCTTAATTTCTTTAAGTAATATACGATGTTTAACTGTTATCACATAATGTCCATATATGAAGCCGATATCATTTGATAAACTACACGCAATGTGTTGATAAAAAATACATACAATACACACAAAGAAAGATATTGTTAAGAAAATAAAAATTTACTGGGCATTATCATTAATCATTAAATAAACTGGGGCATATCAATTATTTGGGTAATCTACCATGCTCCGCCTCAAATTTGAGCGAGCCCCCCTTCCCCCATCAACATAACTTTAAGAGAAGGAGTAGTATTAAATGCAAAAATTTAAACAAATTTTTCATTATACTGTGATTAAAAAAAAATGAATCCTAAAGAAAAAATACACGAAAAAGGACAGAATTTTGAATTTATAATTTCTATTTCTATGCCACAATTATAAATTTGTATTTTTTATTACCAATTTTAGGAAAGAATGGTGCAAATTAGGAGACAAAAAGTTGGAGGTCTGGGACTAAGCATTAAAGGAGGTGCTGAACACAAACTACCAATTCTAATTTCAAAAATTTACAAGAGTCAAGCCGCAGATCAGACTGGTGAGCTGTTTGTTGGAGACGCAATAATTAAAGGTAAAATATAAATCTACACACAGAAAAATGATTACTAAAAAAAGGTCCGTATTATTCAAATCAAATGGCTTAAAAGTTTTTATATCCGCAAGCATGTTAAGTACTTAAATCAAATGTTTTACTTGATTGAAGTTGAATACGTATATTACTTAGACCAAGCGGTTAAAACTTAAAACAAGTAAAAGTGCTTGGTGTAAATAATTTTAAAAAAATTATTGAGTTTTAAAGTAACTTAAATGAAAGATGGTAAGTAGATATTTATACTGAGAATTTAAAATACTAAAAATAATTAAAAATATATAGCTTAAAACAAATAATTGTTTTTTTTTTTAATTAAGTTTAATATGTTTATATTAAAGCTTTTTATACTAAATAAAGTATATATATTTGGAATTTGTTTTATCTAGGATTTTGACGATTTTGGAAAGCTATCGTATATTCTTTTAGCCATGAGACTGCGACGAGTAAAAAAAACAATTAGAAGCCATATAAAAATCGTTTACCTGCGTTTCTATAACAGTTATTTTTGTACTCGGAAAACATAATACCCATTAACAGGTTAAGGGTTATGTGAAATTTTCAAAAAGAAATTATAATTTGACTTGTACGAAGAGATCACGTATAAAGACTCATACAGGAATTGTTACATTTCAAGAGAAAAATTACCTCTCATACACTCAACAGGGACTTTCATGGCACGCAAAGATTGTTTTCCGTGGCAGATAGAAACATATACTAATAAATGGCATATTATACGGCAGATTCGGTTAATGAATTTAAACTGTAATTTTTAATAAAAAATCTTTCTATAAGCATAAAAAATTTCATCATTCACCTACTTGCTTATTATAATTTGAATTTATGTATAACTTCCATTTTCAGTTAATGGTGAATATATAACTGCATGTCCACATGATGACGCTGTTAATATATTAAGAAATGCTGGTGATCTTGTGGTTCTAACAGTCAAACACTACAAGGCAGCTACTCCATTTTTACAGAAAGGTAAATAATAGTAATTATATACCAAGGTAGAGAAGATATTTTATAGCAGCGAGGTATTTAAGAGTACGAGGCTATAATACTCTTCTCTACCGTGGTTTATATATTATTTTTTTCACTACTAGCGCATTTATTCTTATTTATTTAACATTTTTATATCAATAAAAAACTAAAATGTTTAATTGTGTAATTTGAAGGTGTTGAATCTGGCAACAGATTCGTCAGTTTTTAAAATAATGAATAATTTAAAATAATAAAGAAGAAATGGATTTTAGAAACAGAAAATTAGTTGAACCTTTGAGGATAATAATAAATTTTTAATTTGTAGAAGATAAAGACTCGACCCAAACAGACAGCAACAGTGAGGACAGGGAAGCATCTGACGAGAGTCTTCGTTTAGCAACGAGCAGCACAAACAGCCGACCAAGTTCGATCTGCTCAGAATCTGAGCACGAACTGCAAACTCGATGGGTGGACATAGTAACTATACCCTTAATGATGGCCTACGTTACAAGATACATTTTTGGCACCGACAAGTTAAGGCCAAATGCCTTTGAGGTTCGAGGATTGAACGGAATCAGCACCGGGATTATACACTGTGACGATTCCGGGATTTTGTCGCAATGGCTGAAATTTATTACTGACAATATTATTGGACTGACTAACCTTCAAGTAAGTATACTGAAAATTAGTAACCGTATTAAATACTGTAGTATTTTGTATATATGGCATCCCAAACGACTTAGTTAATGGATAAAAGTTGTAACAGTAAAACATAAAGTCGCCCTTTTACATCGGCACTTAGTGATACTAAGAGTGCCGATGTATTGAAATCTTCGCCGAATAGTCAAAATCTTTGACCACGTTTTTTTTCACATTTCTCGACGTTTTAACCATTCGAGTCGAAATCAATAAAAAAAATTTTTGCGTCCGTCTGTCTGTCTGTCTGTCTGTCTGGGTGTAAACTCTGTAACTCCATTTCTACATGAGATATCGACTTGCGGTTTTTTGCATATTGTTTCTTATCGTATTCCGAAGAGCTGATTAGATTTTGGGGGGTAAAAATAGGGTAAAACTCCTATTTTTAGCGTTTTTTGTTTATAATTAAGGCAATTATTATTGTATTTGGTTAATTTAGCACTATATAAAAGATAATTTTAAATTGGTCAAAAAATTTTATAAACGTTTTCCTAAAACGCATTGTTTTCGAGATATTGACGTTTAAAGCAGTAAAAGGTCTTTTTAGCATATACACATATTAATAACCTGATTTCAAAAAATTATATTTTGAATAAAAGCTCTTTTTAAGTCCTATAAAAAATGATATATACAGTTTTCTGCTAAAATATAATGTTTTAAAGATACAGAATTTAAAATCAAACAAAACAACTAGTTTGAAATGTGCAAACTAGATGGCTCTAGTGTATAATAGAGCCGATGTTTTGACAGGGTGCTTGCAACGTTTCATCTAGTTATTGTAACTGAAACAACATGTATTTAATAACCTAAGTTTGGTTGAAATTATACATTGTGACTATTTCGCCATTTTATCGCCATGGCTGAAACTTATTACTGACAATATTATTGGACTGACTAAACTTCAAGTAGAATGAAGGCCTCAGGGGAAATTAGTTTTGTGTATTTCTTATTTTTCTCCATTATAAACACAAGAAAACTAATTCAAATATTTTTATAATTATGCAGGCCAATAAGAACTAATAAAAACAGCTCATGTTCTAGACTTATTACTATTTTTCCTAGCTTCTTTATTCACGGAGAAAATATTTCAGTAAAAATTTCTTACAATTCAATAAACGCCCGACATATTTATAATCAAAGATTCTACATTAGTATTCTGTAATTTTATTTTTTTAACATTTCTTATTAAATTATTTAAAAAAAAGCTATTATGTTCTATCTTTTTATTAAGGAATAAACTTTCAAGAGGACATAATTACGTTACACGCAACTTTCAACCGTAATTATGTGAATTATCCATTTCTGAAACTTTATTTCACTTCATTTGACAATAATTTTTATATTTTGTTTCAGATGAAGTTATATAATCGAAATTTTAGTGTATCTGATAGAATTGAATACATGGGATGGGTGAATGAAGGTGTTTTGAACAATAATCAACCTTGGCAAAATTACAAACCGAGATTTTTTGCTCTCAAAGGGACTGACTTAATGCTATTTGACATTCCACCTGTAAGTAACAGTAAAATTTATCTGTGGAAGAACAGTTAAATGAAACTTTAAGTTTGTTTATTTTTAGTTAAATGTGGCGGACTGGAATAAGTGCCCAATATTGTTTAAAGTTTACCAAACAATGTTCAGGGTTGTGAAAGAATCTGAAAATGTCGACGAAAGACAGCACTGCTTTTTGGTGCAGACTTCTGGACAAGATTCCCGATATTTTTCCGTCGAAACTCGACAGGAGTTATTAAGAATAGAAAATGCATGGCATTGCTCAGTATGCACTGCTGTTATGAAACTTGGAGTAAGTATAAAAATCTCGTGAAGTCATCTTAACACCGATATTGGAAAATTAAAAAACAATATGATAGTATTACGACTACTGTTCCAAAGTTATGAAACATTACAGGCTTAAAGCCGATTGTTTCCACTTTCTCCCATCTATAGGAATTATTAACCTTCATCTTACACCTGACCTTATAAAATTCTTCTTTATCTTTTCCTTTCATCATAACTTTAAATTCCCTCTACTATTTACTTACTTCTACTATAGCCTTCTCTGAAGGTTTTCCAGCATTTAATCTTCACTAGTTGCGAATTGCAGCGTCTTAACTTTCTAAATTCACTTCCAAAAAGAAAAACTTCAATATATGTTACGTTCTATTTTTTCTTTACTCCTCCTTATTTTTTTAACCAATATAATTCTTTTTATTTCCTTATATGCAGTGATAATCTAACCTACTACTTTTTAGGTTTTTGAGATATGCTCTGATCCTTCCCTGGCTTTTTTCCGATTATTATTTTTTTTTTGCTTTTCCCTGATTTCCCTGACTTCTTTTTTTGATATATCAAATTTAATTCCTTTTCAGACAAAGACTTTTACGGTTAGTAGTAATGGGAAGACAGCTGGTTTGACGTTGGATTGGAACTTGGGATTTTCATTACATGAAGGTGACTCAAAAACTCCATTATGGCAGTACAAATTTTCGCAGTTAAGGGGTTCATCTGATGATGGAAAATCTAAACTGAAACTACATTTCCAAGATCTTGAATCCAAAGCTATAGATACAAAGGTAACTTTAAAAATGTTAAAAGAATATGGGTTAATATTTTATATACCTCATAATTCTGACGATTACATCCATTTGTAACCACAGCGAATTTCAGAGGTTTAAATTCAGTGGTGGAATCTAAACGAAAAGGGAACATAGGTAATACAAAGTTGGTGAAGGCGCAAAAAAACATTTTTCTCAATTTAAGTATACTAAATATTTGTCGTTAAAACGGTTAACTTAAGTTTTAACGCTATGGCGTTCGATTTTTTGAAGGGGATGGAAGGGGCAAAATATTTATTTTGAAAGAATCTATTGGCTCCATTTTAAGTAAAAATAAATATACAATAGGGAAGCATTCTACTAATTTGAACCATTCTTTCATATCCAAAATACCTATAGATATCTAGTTTTTATTTTATTTGTTTATCTTCCCCATGGCAACTTCCCGGAAAAAATTTTAGACGATAGTGCTGCCGAGATTACAACCTTAACAATATAGCGTATTTATTATTCCATCAATCTATTTTCTAGTGATCGTACAGACAATTTCGGGCTGCTCGCCCTCTTCAGTATTAAGAGTAATCTCTGTACGCTGATATTTTATTCGCAAAAGAAGTAAAATCATCAGATTGAAGTAAGGTCCTTATAATATGGCATATTTAATTCAAATTAAGAAAATGTTTTTAAGGCGGTTTATTGAAACTAGTCAACTTTAAACATACTTGAATTTTGTACCAAAATGTAACAGTTTTATGCCTTATCGAAATATGATAAAATATCATGTCTTTTTTTATTTTAGGAACTGGAGTGCTCCATTTTGCAAAGCTTACTGTTTTGCATGCACGCATTTCTGACTGCAAAAGTGGCTTCGGTTGATCCCGGATTTTTATGTTCAATGGTACCATAAAGAGATTCCAATAGATTTAAATAATTTAGACACTTTTTTGATAAAAAAGTAGCATTGTAATGAAAAAAAAATCGCAACTTTTTATGAAATTCTTATTGTAAGTTAAACATTCTACTTTAATCGCCCATCTTGTAAAAATTGAGAACGATCCGTATAATTTTTAATTATAAATAGGAAAATAATTATTAGGCAGTTGGATAGCCTTGGCAGCTAAAACCATAAAATGAAGAAAAAATAAAAGTCTGAAATGGTTTTACTATTCTTAAATAAAAGTGATTTCTTAAACAGTAACACCTATATTAAAATAAACACTCATTTCTTCAAACTTGAGAAGACTTTGCTCAATTTCCAGTAAAAACTTTTAAAAGTGACTAAAACCATAAAACATACACAGACTAAAACTTTCAATTCTTATTCGGTTATTTGTGTCAAATAGATCATTTAAAAAATTACATTTTCAAGAAAATTTATATTTTCTTTTTAATTTCTTAGCAACAAAGTCCTTGCGCCGTTACGTTTTCTAAAACAAAAACAATTTTTTCAGTGATGATATAATTTTTAGGTAATATTACTAACTGATCCAACTCACTTTCATAGGCATCCATTAGAATAATAGTAAATTACGCACCGAGTACGCAAACCAAGTTCGAGTGTTTTTTTTACTCGGCTGCACTCTCGTGCACTGAAATGGTTTGCGTCGAGGTGCGTATATTTTTCCTACGACCTAGCACCTAAACATAAAAAAAGCAAAAATTATCTTAAAATTAGTTTGTCAATTTGAGGTTATGTGTTTGGCGTTTACTATTTTTTTGACAGCAGATATCTAAAATCAGCTGATCGTCACTTCCAAACCGTTGTCATAGGCAACTGGTGGGAAATAGGCACTAACTACTAACTAGGTCGTAGGAAAAATAATAAAAAAAACTATGGGACATTGTATTTACATTTGATGTGAATTTTTGAAATATGAGGAAATATCACATTTTTTTGATATCCTTCATAAAATATTCAAGTATTAAAAGAAACGACTTGATAATAATAAGACGCATAATAGTAGGTAGATTTTTCAATTCCTAGCAGAAAAACAGAAAAATATCAGAATCAAAATCTTATGTGCCCGTTTACTGGCTGTATAGCTGTATTGATTTCCAGTTCCAGCATGCGCAATTTCGTAACTTCAAATTGATGGTTAAACATTGATTTTTCTCAGATTTTTTTTATTTGGTTTATCAGTGTAATTATCATCAATCAAACTGATAAAAACGATTTTTAGGCCAGGAGCAGGGTCCAAATCCAAAATGCCTATCAAAAAATAAACATCAAGGTTTTTCTATTAAAATAGTATTAGGGAACAGATAAAACATTTACATCCAAAACCAAAATTTCAAGTATATCAAAAATTAAGAAAACTACTTTGGTACTTTCAAAAATCTTGCCTAAGAGAGTAGCTGTTTTTCTTAATGCTTTTTTAGTTTTTGATGTAAAGTCACCCAGCATCATTAAAACTTTACTTTTTAACATTTTAGTGTTTAATTATTGGCCCTCGAAACGTGAAATTTTACCTTTAAATGCCTGTTTCTCGAAAACGGTTCATCCTACGGGTATTAAAACAGGTACCTTTTGATAACTTTTTACCTGAGGATTAATATTCTAATTATAAAACTACAAAAAAGTTACGCAGAAAAACGTTTGTGGTAAAAAAAGTGATGGACCTCGTTTCGCAGGTCCCGGTTAAAATAACTAACTGAACATAACAGATGGTGATTAGGGCCCGATTAAGGTTATATATGCAAAACCTCGTTCCTGTAGCTCAAAGGGTTCCTGAGTTATTAAATTAAAACAATATTTTTGGAGCCACTTACGACCCGCTTTTGGGAGTATGTTTATAGAGACCTTTGTTAATTTTTTATACAGAATCGCCTCTTAAAAAGAGAATAAAAACCTCGTATGTTTATTTAAAAAAAGACCATGTCCCCTGGACTAATTTTCCCACCGAATTAAATGTCTAAAATATTGCATTTGATGCTGTTGTTTTTTATATATCTGGAACTTTACTAGGCATTTTTCTAAAACATAGCGACTATCGAATAATTAAAGTAGTTAACACAATATTAACGTTGCACGGTTAAATTAAATATTGTTTTGACTTTCTGTAAAAAAAATTGTTCCTTAAATTTTACATTATATAGATTATATATTATATTTATTATATACAAGTGACTTTTATTAAGTATTATATATTTTTAAATTCAATATTTAAAAAAATATTTGTATGTATATATTACATTTATCAGGGGTTATTTTAGTTGTTATGTCTCCCCTCAAAAATACTAATATTTGAGTTTATAAATATTTATTTCGATCAAGAAACTAGATAAATGTTTATCTGAGTAAAATATGCATGTAAGTATTTTTTACAAATAGAGAATGTCATGTTATTAGCATTTAAAGGTAAAGCACATTGTAGCATTCTCGGCGTACTAAAAAGTCTTAGATGGACTTAAAAACATTTTAAGGCATATCCACAGTCTCGCATAACACGCATAGTACATAAGAATGCGATACCGGCTTACAACATACATGACGGAACATCAAGCCAATCACGGCATCGCATTCTTATGTACTATGCATGTTATGCGAGGCTGTGGACATGCCCTTACAGTCTGGCGACCATTTTTATTTCATTATTTTCTACCGGCTATATTTTATATATGTCTTAAAGTACATTTTAAGCTATTTCAAAATCGCCAGGTCCTGGATACGGTTCCTTCGGGTGCTAGAAGCTCCAAAAGTTAAGCACATTACATTTATTAGATTCAAATTAGACTATTTTTACAGTTATACACAATCATTCTGCAGGCCAAGGGGCAAAAACATAAATATGAATAAATTCTCATTTCAAAATTTAAATATGACATATTGAAAAGGCACTTTTTAAATACTTGGCCCCAAAATTATTGTGTATTACTGTGAAATTAGCTTTATTTAAATGTAACAAATGTAATGTTTATGAATACGAAAGTTAAAAATAGAGTTTTAGGGTAATCCCACAGCTTTTTGATATTCTAGAACCAAAAGGAACCGGATCCTGAAGCTAGAAATCTGGAAATAGGTTAATTTAAGTGTACTTTAAGACATATATAAAAAAAATCCGGGAAAATATATTTAATTAAAAATGGTTACTAGCTCTTCCACTGTTATGGTTATAATTATCATATCTATTATCATAATTACCAAAAACTGTATTATATATAATTTGATTTGATGATAGATAATATTTCTATAACCACACATTGTTCTCAGTATAACAATTATACTATGCATTTGTAATAATGTCATATTATCATATACTTAGCATGTGTATAAAATCGAATAGTCAATCATACTTCAATTACTCATTAGCAATAAGTTAAAAAGAAAAACGAATTGATTTTTTCACTCTCAAATAGATACACTGATAATCCGTTATCATAGTAAATACTTAAGTTTTTGCATATATGGAACTCCTCGAAAGTTTAGAAAACATTCACTGGGTGTTGCAGTTATCAGAACTATAACAACGTTAAGTATTTAATACTGTAACAACCAGTGAATGTTTACTAAACATTCGTGGGGTTTCATACATGCAAAAACGTAACTACTGTAATTCTCAGTGTACTAAAACAGCACAATATATTAAGAACGTCGGTAATTTGTCCATGGAGATATTTCGGATTTGAACCGGACGTCCAATGGTTAACGTGTGCTGTATGGGTAAAATAATATTTTATAATAACTTACTAAATATATATATATATCGTATTTGGGATTGAAAAAATCGCATATGGTGCATTAAAAGTTGTCGAAACATAATTTAAAGTACTATAACTTCTGTAAAATGCAGATAGTGGAGAGGGGTTAGATAGCAAATTCATAACAACATCAACATCGGAAAATTTGTATACCTAGGTATAGGTATTAACGTACTAAAAACAAAAAAAAGTGTTAGCAGAAGTTAAGAAACTTAAAATTAATTTCAATAAATTTATATGGTGATCAAAAAAATGACTTTGTGAAACAAATTAAAATACAAAAAAAAAATAAACAGTAAAATGGCATTTTTTCCCAAACCAAGTCAAATTTTATTCTTGCTGCACTATACTGCCTTCCTAAGCTGAAAGGTCGGATCTGTGTATGTTAAACCTATATAGATAGGACCTTTTAGCTTAGAGCGGCAGTATATACAGCGTTGTTTTTTTTTAATTATACACGACCCCTAATTAACCTTAATTAATTTTAATTTCAGTTATGTTCTACAAAAAAAAATTAAAAGAATAATTTAAATTTTCAAATAAAAAAGTTAGAAGTTCTGTATAAAAAATAACCCTACATACCCTAAATTTCAAATTATCGGGGCTTTAGTATGAAATTTAGTTGATTTATATAAATATAATAAAAGGTAAGGTCTCTGGTAAATGATGTTTTTGAAAAGTCCTCTTTTAGTTTCCAAAAAAAGCTTAGTTTTGAATCACCTGTACAATATACATAATGCATCACTAAAATAAAAGTTTTGCTAATATTTATTAGGTAATAAAAGCAGAGACTATAGTCTCTAACTAAATAAATTATAAAATATATTTTAACCAAATTTTCTGTATATTTAAAAAAAGTGTTGTTTAAATTAACTCAATTGAATTGGTTAACCAAAGTTAAAGTGATCTCTTTCGTTAAAGATATTAAATAATTTACTGTTAAAATAACAAGGTCTATATTATATTAAAAATTGTTAATTATTAACATTATTTAGTTATTAAATAAATACACTGCATTTTCTTTAAATTAGATTTTGTTAATTTTGTTGCATAGATAGGTATATAAAAAAAATTATTTACTGTTATATATTTTAATTGTTTTATGTGCCTTTGAGATGTATCGATTTATATAAATATAAATTTTTAAGATGAATATGTATACAGTATGACTCCGATAAAAAAGTGTTCAAATTAAATTTTGTCAGAAACTATATTATGTTCTAAAATTCAAAAAAAAGGTCCAATTTATAAATATTATTCCAAATCCTATTGACAAATTAGTAATATTTTTTGCCGTTAAGTTGATGTTAAAAATTTGATTTTTAGGGTACACCTAATAAATCTCATATTAAAAAAAATTTATTTAGTTTTATTAAAAAAAACATGAGTTATAAAATTTTTATTGTCAACTAAATAACAAAAAAATACTATCTATACTTTTTATGATCTGGAATAGTGTAACATTTATCAAAAAAAAACTTCAGAATATATTTTTATTACAAGACACAAAACATATCAATTTGACATCAAGAAATAAGTGATGTCAAATCTATTTTAAAGAGATGCAGTAAAATAATAATTTAGTTAAAAAAATAGCTTTTGCTTAATTAATGATTAATTATTCTAGTTATATTTAATAATAGATACCCTAATATTAGGTTAGAGCAGTATATACCGGGTGTCCCATTTAAAACGAAAACCCCTAAATAAATGTTAACTTTTTTAAAATACCTAGAAAGATTTTCATTTTTTGGGGGGCATACATAAAACTCATGCTCTCGTAGTTTAGTAATACATCGTTCAAGTTCAGCAAGGATATTTTTTACTATTCAAATTTCAATGAATGACATTTTCTGAGTGTACTTTTTCAACTTTAAAAGTATTGCTGAATCCCCTTTATATTTAAACTTTTAGAGCGGGTTGCTGGGAGTAGTAGAATAGCGTGTGTTTTAAAAGTGGGACACCAAATTTTTTTTATCCCAAACGACTGGGAGAATCTAGAAAAAGGGGGTCATCCCTCCCCCCCGACGCTGCGCCACTGGCGATGAGTATGCCCCCCTAAAAAAATCAAACATTAAAAATAAATAATATCTTTAGAGTTTTTCAGGGTGATTTATTTGAATTGTGATACCCGCTATTATGGTTGTGATGTATAACCTTCTCAGCATTCATCCCATTCTTCATTAAATTTTTATATATTGTTTAGTGGTCCAGGAATATTAGTGTGTAACTTGAGTTTGTTCTTTTTTCCAACATTTTTTACTTTACTGTAAAATATTTTAATTTAACTTTGAGTAGACAAATAATTTATTTAATAAAAAAAAATGAGATAGGAATAGGAATCTCAAGCAAAACGTGAACCCGAAAAAATAAAATTCTCAAGTTATTTTCGAGCGTTCCGCATTTCTTCGACGCATTAACTGGACTGTAGTAAAATTAAAGACCAACATGTTTGAAATTTTTAATAGTTTTTAATCGTTGACAATATAAATAAATTTATTTAGTACCTTCTTTCTATGTTTTCATTTAAAAACCTTCTCATCAATCCTAAACCTGATTTGAGACACTGGTCCATCCCACCTTACCTTAGGAAATTAAATATGGAAATAAATAAAATATAGAAATGAAAAAGTTGTCTAGATCCCCTGATAGGGGCCGACTAACGGTTGTAGTGCCCTAGAATAAATCCCCCTTCCAAAGGTAGGTTTAATTATTACGTGAGGAACTTTTGGACAATTTTTAATCACATTGTTCATTTTTAAGATACAAAAATTAAATGTTTCTGGGGTACGAAGGTGAAGTTTTAAATTAATGCTGTAATTAATTTACATAATATAATTGTCTACACAGAGAAGGATATACTTCCCCAAATACTTCCTAATTGATTCAAGAAATTATTTTTCTGTGTGTACCATATTTATTGATTTTTGTTATTTAGAATTTTTGAGCTCATCGTCCCGTCTGTTTAAAAACCAAATTTAATACAGAATAGTAATCTATACATAATTTTTTGAACAATCAGAGAGTGTCAGTAGCTTAAAATATGCGAACTGCCCCATTGTGCAACTTTAGCACCCCAGACTAAGGCCCGGTTGTACAAACCTCGCTCAAATTTGAACCTAGCTCAACTGTCATTTGTTTCAATGGTAAAGGAACTCTGCTCAGTTAAACCAGGTTTGTACAACCGGGCCTAAGTGCGCTGGAATCGCTATATTGTGTATTAACGAAGGAATCACATAGATGGTGCCACTTTTACTTTAACAGGACTCTAAATATGTAGATGTAACATTTTTCATTCGTTACTGACAAAACAATAATAAGGCTTTCCCCGTTAGTTCGTTTTTATAAAAAAAAATAAATTACGAAAAAAAAAACAAAAATTAATTGTAAACAGTTTCTAAAAAAAACAACAAACTGCAAAAACATGTTATCGTAGGGCGAATACCTATTAAGCGACCTGTCATATATAAAGATATACTTTTTACCCCCTATAAACACCTTTTTTGCTCTAATCCCAAAGTTTACGATTTATTACTGTGTATTAGGCATACTCAAGCTGAAATTTTCAAAATTGTAAAAAATTGCCTAAATAAAAAAAAATCATAGAAATATTTTTTAATTAATTTTAAACAACTTTCAAATAAATCTGTCTGTCTGTCAGTCCGTCTGCCCGTCAGTCTGTCTGCCCGTCCGTCCGGGTCTCCCTTTTTTTGTATAGACGATGAATCCGGAACGGAATTTGTTGCCTAGTGTTATTAATAAAAAAATAATATTAATAAAAAAATGGAGAAAATTAGGCGAACTAATTTTTGAACAGCCGTTAGATCGTTTTTCCCGTGTTTTCTTTAAATGCAATACCATTTTTTTAAAAATTTTATTATACGTTAAGATATAGGAAATGTACCATACCAAAGTTGTAAAAAACTTTTTGATTGTAAAATTTCTGTTTGATTTTAATACACATCATTAAATATAAGACTTTTTTCAGACCGAATTTTCCTTTTGCAGGAAGAGGTTTTCTTTTATAATTCCCTATATTTACAGTTTCATAAGCGAAGCGTTCTGCAGATAAAAACGTGTACTTAAGCCCACAAAAGGTCCTTTTTTGTAGGTATATCTGGAGGCAGGACCAAGTAGATTTTAAGAATATTCTTAGAAAATTTGTGCTATTAGGGAATGTGTTGCCCATTAAGGTCCTAGTATTCTATTCTATTCTATTCTATTCTATTCTATAGAAAATTGTAAAATTACATGTAAAATCTTGTAAATTTTACTTGTACCTGCATGGCAACATATTACCTATGATTCTATTCATTTTTTACAGTGTATACTAGCCCTGAGTTAGTAGAGGTAGTAATCAGACCGACTTAGCTTTGATTGGGCTCATTTTTGAGGTTTAAGATGATTAAAATTTACCATAAAAAATATTTTCTTTGTCCTTTAAGTCTGTAATTGTCGGCCACAGCTTACGAGGCCTTTTTTGGCGTTAGCGCATAGATGTATTTTTAAATAGCATGAATTAAATTGTATGTGTATGTGTATGACTATGTGTGAATGTATGTATGCTTCGTAAACATATTTTACATTATAAAAATATTTTCCAAGCAAAAATATGAAAATATATAACAGGTTGATATTTGCATCTCTGTAAATTTTAAATCGCGTAACATATCAATTTTATTTTTGTCAGAGGTGTAGGGTATTATAAAAGCGTTTTTGTGGTATTTATATTTGCTTTTGCATATTTTATCCATTTTTATATTGCACACAATTTTAGCAACTCAATATTTTCAAAATAAATATTTGATTGATTTGTATCTTTTTGCGTAATGGGACTTAGTACATGCATTATATTAGACGGCTTAAAAACTGAGTAAAAAATTGGTCAAGTACGAGTATACTCGCGCACTTAGGATTCCGTACAAATCTTTTTGATTTTTTTGTGCCTGTATCTACAAGAATTCTAGTCAAAGCTCAAAAATATATATGACATTATTTGTAGAGAAATATTTAAGATTAATTTTGGTGCAATTTACCTTAAAAAATATGGGTTTGGTCCCTTTTTGCCCTTTTGGGACCCTTGCCCCACCCTGATGCACTACTCTATAGTTTCTTAAAAGTTTATTTCATGTTTAAGGTCCATAATTTTTAAGAATTTTATTCCATAGTTTCTTCCCAGTTTATTGGTTAATGCCAAGGCTCTAAAGGCGCTTACCTTAAAACGTCTTAAGGCCTATCCAGAAGCTTACATAAGAACATAAAACATAAGAATGCGGTGCCGTGATTGGCTTACAATATACATGGCGGCACATTAAGCCAATCACGGCATCGCATTGTTATATATTACGTTCTTATGCGAGCCTGTGCATATGCACTTAAGCAAAAAAACGTTGTTGGTAGATATCAATTCAGAGGATAAAAATACGTAGGAAAATGTCGAGGGGTGTCTCACTGGCCAAAATGTGTACATGTATTGTCAAAAATGCAAAATAATGTCGTAATGTCGAGTAATGTCAAGGTAATGTCAAGGTAGTGTCAAGGTAATGTCAAGGTAATCTCAAGGTAATGTCAAGGTAATGTCAAGTAATAAATAATAAAATTAAATATGCTCCTAACAAGAGTATTCCGTTCATCTGTGACAAACGGACGGAAAATAGAGCGATCCTAAACGGGTTCAGAATTTCGTTACGGACCCAGGGTCCGGCACCCTTTAAAAATGAACATATGTAGTGGTATTCTTAAGTTGGCCGCAGTATTTTATTGGAATGAATGGTTGATTTTTTTACTTATCCACCATTACTAGTGGTCCACTAATGGTACTTTTTTGCACTAGGAAAAAACGGCTTGTATGATTTTTGATAACAAAAAAAAAATCGTTTTTTAAGTTTAGGTTTATGTTTAACGAATATGACCTTAAAACTATATAAATAAAAAACACCCATCCCATGTTATGTTTCAGAACTAACCTCCCCCTTTCGTGTAGAAATTTTCACGCACTCAATGTCTACGCGCAGGCTTAAATAGTAGATAATGTTTACGCACATGCGCACTAGGACATAATGTCTTTAATGCCGAATAATGTCAAGTAATGTCTTGTAATGTCAAGTAATGTCATGTAATGCCAAGTAATGTCAGGTAATGTCCCGTACTGTCAAGTAATGTCGAGGTAATGTCAGCTAAAGCGTACATGTATTGTCAAAGGTGAGACACCCCTCGGAAAATGTAAAAAATAACTTGGACACAAAACCCGTGTAAACTAAAGCTGTTAGGATTGATTCCATTTCATTTTTCTTTCCTTGTAAAGCCCTAAATAAATACGTGGCTTTGGATTTGCATATTTTATGGGTGCGAAATAACTATTTTGTTACATTGTTATACTAGTCACGATCGCGGTTTTATTAAATTTACGTTTAAGTTTACTACAGACCGGGATTCTACTAAACGTTTTTTAACTAAATTTTATTACTTGGTCTACACTAATAAAAATTTATTAATTTTAATGGCGTCCATATTCTGGACCCCAGATTATACTTTTCATTAATAGTACATCGCGCACCGAACACGCGAACCTAGTTTTTAGTGCCTCGTAAAAAAAGCACTCAATGTGCACTGAAATGGTTTGCGTTGAGGTGCGTATACTATTTTTCCAACGACCTAACACCTATTGTTTTAATTGTCTGTCAGCTGATACGTTTGTATAATAATTGTAAAAGTATTGTGTAGTCCTTAATAATGTTAGAATTAGCTCAGCGGTCTATGGCATCGATATAGCATTGACACTGAGCTAATGATCGTGAGTTCAAACCTCACTGGCTCCGATTGCCTTTTTCAGTTAATTAATAATTGAAATTTGGCGAAGGCGTACTCCCTAGATATATTGCTTCGAAAGTCGGTGGTTCCCTCTACTACTAGCCCACACAAGTCCTGGACTTAGGGGATGCTTAATTAAGTAGAATAGTACAAGGTTAAAAAACAAACAAACAAAAAATGTTTTATTTATTATATTGTGTATATATGTATGTCTCTAACCTATATTCAAACTGGGTTTAAATTTTTGTCTGAGGACGAGGGAAACTACCCTCGAAACGTCACGAGATTAAAAAAAATAGTTTGAGTATCAATTTAACACTCTTCCCAAAAAAACATCAACAAATATAAAAATAGGGGTAAAAAACCATAAGATATAAAATATATCAAAATGTCATTTGTTCTTAGAATTTTAAAAATTGCGAAAACAGTAATGCCAACCTGAAACAAAAATCCCTAAATCCGTGATCAATTTAAATGTAAGTTTTTCAAAGTTTTAGAGCAAAATAGAAAAAATTGTATAAAGCACTTGTTTTATAACACGTTTTTAGCACACTAGTACTTTAGAAAACGTATGTTATGAAACTAGTACTTTAATATACTATTTGTGCTACTTAAAGAAAAAATTAAACATTTATGTTTTTTGTGATTAAGGGGGCAATTATTAAGAAAGAATGTTTGTTCTTCCAAAATAACATTTTTCATGTAAACACACACGGATCCTTTTCCACTTTTCGCCCACCATTACATAGTATAATTTACACTCTTTCAGCTGCAAAATAAATATGTAATTACGAAAAGTTTTTATAATAAAAAGCAAAACTGAGGGATGTTATACAAGAATTTATAGGCATTTTCAAGCGAGTTTTAAAAATGTCATAAGAAAAACTGGGAATATTTGACTAGAGGGTATAAACCTTAAGTCAGTGAAGCTGATAAAATTGAATTTGACATTTTATCAATACTAGGATAAGAATTGTTTTGTGAAATTCTTATCAAATCGGATGTATTATTATTATTGAATCTTATCAGTATCGAAAACTTTATATATGAAATGTATAGACAAAAATGAAATGTCCGTCACACACACACCCCAGCTAGAAATTTTTGTAGTCGATAGTTAAATATCTTGAACTGTTACCATTAATGTATTGAAATGCCAGTTAAAAACTAATAGGTGTGTTCTGTTACTATCCACTACTACCCTTTAAAATATCAGCCCGTGTACATTTATTGCAATTTAACAAAGGAATTTCTCGTTATTTGACTGGACTATAGTTGTTACTACCAAAAACACTGCTTTCGTTACTTATTTACCTTATAGGAATATTATTATTAATTCCAACAGGTCGCAATAATAAGAAGTTATTAAATTCCTACTTTACAACAACTATTATTCTAGAGTTTTATAACAAGTAAGAGAAATTACTATAAGGTAATAAGAAATATAAGGTTTCTAAAGGGACTAAATAATACAATTTTAGATAATTGCCATATTTAATATTAAATGTTTATTTGACATTGGGTTACAGTTTAAAAAAAAATTAAACAAGATTGAATTAAATACAGAGAAATATTTAGTTACACAACGGCTTTTTTGAGATATCTGAAAAATATTGACGAGAAGGTGCCATCTTCACAGATCTTATAAGCTTAAAAGCTCCCTTAGAAATCATTTTTGGATTAAAGTAATTCAGTTTAAATCAACTTAATGATTTTCCAGGGAGGTTTTTGAACACACTTTATATCTTTATGGCTGGTTTTAACGTAAATTTTCTGCCAGGAAAATACTTCGGTTTAAAAACACGAATAAAGATATTCTAATATTGTTTTAATGCTTTAACCGACTAAATTTCCCATTAAATGAAGCTTAACAGTATAAATGAGAGATGCTGATCACTACATTGTAAAATCATACATGCTTAAGCATATAATGTGCTAATTGTTCTGTTTGATCAATGTTTAAAGTATAATGTGACGATCCACGCGTAAATGGACTTTTTGTGAAAAGGCTGAAAGCGATTTTATAACAAGATGTGTAAAGTTTAAAAAAATGGTTTAATAATAGTATATTAAAGTACTAGTTTTTAGCGCACGAGTACAAGTTTAGAAAACAAGCCGCTTGAGGCGAGTTTTCTAAAGTACTAGTGCGCTAAAAACGTGTTATGAAACGAGTGCTTTACACTACTTTGCTCTAGAATTAAAACAAAACTTACATTTAAATTGATGACTGATTTAGGGATTTTTGTTTCATGTTGGCATTACAGTTTTCGCCATGTTTAAAATTTTAAGAAAAAATATTATTTTGATATATTTTATAGTCATGTCTTCTCTTTTTCACTGAAATTAACAAAGCCCCAATTTTAACACGGTAAAATAACCTAAACACAAAATTTTGTAGAAAATTTAACTTTAAAGCGACTTTGACGTTTGCACGGAAAACGTCAAGCGATAGGCTTTTGTCTGTTGCCAACCCAAAAGAAAAAAAAGTAGAGATATCTTATTTGGTCTATAAGAACACGCAAAATGCTTGTGATTATGGGCTTATAAGTCGCAAAATAGAAAAAGAAATTTGTGACATTCCACGCGTAAAAAAAGGAAGGAACGGTAAAAGCTATTTTACATTAGGTATAAAATTATGAACATTTTGGCAAAAAAATATTAGTTCTATGTAAAAACATTGACAAAGTTAACTTAATCAGTTTTTTGTTACCTTTTTAAGTTCAGGCGGTGTATATAATTCCAGTTCTAAATCCATTTCACATAAGTTTTTACCCATTTTTTGCACTTTCTGCTGGAAGCTGTTAGATATAGTCTATTTTCTGGAAATTAACATTTAAAAGCCCATGTCATTTGTTTTATTTTTTACTTTGACAACTGGACTCCCAAGCCACCTGATAATAACTAGTAGTAAAAAAATCTATGTTTACGATTGAGAATCGTATTATATCCTGCCTAATGATATTTATGTCGGGAATAAAACGCTTAGTTTACTCCATTTGTTCATAAACAAAAAAAACATGACCTGTTTAATTAAAGCCTGCAGCTAGGTTATTGAACTATGACCGTTATAACACGTTATTAAATATAAATTATCGATTTTGATAATTATAGAATCTATCGAGGTGTATTATATTGCATCAATGGGAAATTACAGAGTGATCGAAATTTCAGTAGGTACTTAGAGCTCTATCTCAGTAACGGCTAGAGCTATTCCAAAAATTATTTTTTTAATTTTTCAATTTTTTTTTAAGTTTTCTTTTTGCAAAAAAAGCGGGGGTTACCCTAACTTTTTTGCTAGGGAAGGAAATGTGGAAAAATGGATAAGCTTTTTTATTTGTGCAGTGTATTTATAAATTAGTTTAAAACTGATTAGGTGAGGATGAGAGAAAGGGGATGCAAAGTAAATAATTTATTATTACAGAGCAGTTTAGATCCATATTTATATTGTGCCATTTATAAAAACGCTAAACATAAATACTTGCGAAGGACTTAGTTTATAAATTATGATCATCTTCTTTATATTACGCTTGTTATATAAGTTAACCCTTCAGCGGGCGCCCTCTGTTGGATCCTTAACTTTTTGGACGTTTTCACCTCACCGAGAAAAAATATATTTGTTGCAAATATAATTTTAACCATCATAATTAAAAAGTTTAGCAAAATAGAGGATACAAGTACAGTTTAATCTCGAGAAATAAACTTAGTTTTCTAAGTATGTAAATAAACTATTCTTAATATATTTTTTAATTGGCTCGAACCAATGACCGTTTATAACATTTAAAATTTGTAATTCGTAATGTCCAAATGTATAAGTTAATTTAAAAATTTGACATAAAATCCGATTTGCGCCCCCCGTAGGGTTGTATAATCCCAAATTTTAATTTATTAAAGCAATTTTTTTAATTCACGGGATCCAACTAATATTCTAAGTTAATCTGCTTAGGTTAAAAACTTTTTTAAAACATTCATTTTGTCTGAAAGGGGGAGTTTATTTTAAAAATAAAGTGGCAGCCGTCGTTGACGAGTTGAAATGGTTTTATATTTACATTCTAATAAATGTCTAGCGCGAAATTTTGTGCGTTATTTTGGCGGGAAGCTTTCGATATGGGTTAAAATAAGGGGTTCAGAGTTAGCGCTGACAAGCTGACAGAAATGTTAGTTATTTTTGAAGAAAATACAAGGTACGGGAAAGATAAAATACTTTTAAAACAAACGTGAAATAAGGCCTTCTTTTTAGAAATCTTAAAAACAAAAAACTAAAAAACTGTTATAAACTGTTATATTATATAAAGGAAAGGGAATACATCAAATATATGGAATTGAAATGGTTTGTTACTCACGTTCTAATAAATGTCTAGAGCGGAATTTGGTGCGTTATTTTGGCGGGAAGCTATCGATATTGGTTAAAATGAGGGATAAGGGGTTCAGAGTTGGCTCTGACAAGCTGACGGAAATTTTCGTTAGTTTTGGGGGAAAAGCAAGGCACAGGTAGGCTAAAATACTTTAAAAACACACGTGAAATTGAGCGCTGCATCGAGCGCAGCGGTTTTGCTTGGGCCGGGCGGGCATTAATCGGACGCATGCGCAATCGACTATAAGATGCCAGACACATTCTACTATGTTACACATGATATCGTGTCGCGGGTACGCTAACTTCAAAACTCCCACGGCGTCTGCACGCGCAAATATCAGGTGAGTTGTGTTTACTCGTATAGTATTGTAGGTCAGTGAACTCCTGCACATATTTCCCGCCAATAAATATTTTTTCTAATTATTTATTATGATTTTTTTTTGGATTTAATTTTTTTATTAAAAAAAGTCCGGCTAATTTAAATTCGGCGCGCATTTTATTAAGCGGTTTTTTGAACGAAATGTTTGCAAGGGATGATGGAAAATGATTGATTATCCAAAGATTTGACCAATATCCGACAAAGTTTAGTTCAGTTTTGTATATCCTTCCTAAGTTCTGTTTTCACTCTGAGCGTTAACTTTCGGTTTCAATAGTGAATTTACTTTCTCTACGCAAATTTGAATCGTTTATTTATAAAAGGATAAAAGTCTTCAAAAATAATTTAAAATTTAAAAGGTAGGTACATTTTAAGCTTCATTTTTTTAGATAATAGTGGCACTAGGATTAAGAAAGAGTTGGATGTAAGCCAGAAAAAAGTCTTTAACTAGACTTGTTACTGTTTACATTGCGGTTCGACCGTCATTGGCCTCGTCAGCACAGTATGTTCCCAATCAATCAAACTATCGGGCGATTATTTTAAACTTTTTATACGTTTTTTTTGTAAATATATATAAACAGTTTTATTTTACGCTGATGAATACAGCTAATATAGTCGAAACATGTCAGCTATAACTTTAATAACTATTATTCATGGGACCAAGACGCATTTCTCTATACCTTTTTTATAAAAATTAAACGAGTTTTTTATTTTTGCTCTTTATACATTCCTGATAATAGCAGCTCAAATATGGGAAACATGGACTTTTATATAACCCATGTCAACCGCGGTATCAAGAAAAATAGTTTGACACCTCAATTGTCAAATTTTGATTAGGCATTTAGGCTATAGAGCAAATTTCTTATTTTGTGCTGATGATAAAATGAATAAGTCGAATATAGTCGAAACGGGGCAAATACATCTATAACTATAATAACTACTTTTATTCATGTCACCGAGACGCATCGTTTGATTTATAAAAATCGGATGAGTTTTTCCTTTTTTCTCTTTATAAATCCCTGGTGATGACAGGTCAAATTGGCGAAACATGTATTTTTATGTAGCCTATGTCACCCGCGGCATGAAGACGAATCGTTTGACACCTCAAACATACATACATACATAGACTGTTAAACACATTACCCTTCTTTCTTGGTCAATCGGGAAAAAAAAGGATCGATTATTTTCTCAGTGTTAAAGCTAATAGGTTTTGAAAATAGGTTTCACTGGCAATATGTTTCCAGTCAGGTGTCATCGGATAAAATCTCGGATAAAACCCTAATTTTACCATTAAATTAATTTATGATCCAATATAGTTTCTCTTAATTAAAATTTTCAACGCAGCGATATTTTAAAAATAATTATAAGAACGCAGTTTTATAAAATTTCATTTTCATTATTAAGGGGTTGTTCTGATTTTTGAGGAAAAAAATTGACGATTTTTGGACTTTTTTTTAGACGACCTGTATTATTTTTACGTACAAAACGTTTTACGAAGTATTAGGCAACTCTTAAAGTTCATATTTGTAGAATCGCCCCTTAAAATTTTATAATTTTATAATTTTTTATGTTATATTTTTTGAAGTATAGGTAGGCTATATAACTAATAATTATAGATTTTTTAAAACTGGATACTCTAAAAGGTATACACAATTAATTTCAATTTAGGATGCTTGTTAAATCTGCAACTTAAAATTCGTCATTTCAAGTTGATTTCACCAGCAAAATTTATCATAGCAGGGGAATGAATGTGTCAGATACAAAAATTTTGACGTTTTATGTCAAGAAAGTTAATAAGTTTTTTCAAACGATTATTGCAAAGCCTAAACCTTTTACTCTCCTTTTCATTTATTCTTTCGTCAACCATCTAGTTGTTTTTTGTGTGATATATTTACGCACAGATCAATATTCCATCATTTAGGGGTTAAAATTAAGTACGTGCCACGGTGCACTATGGTCCAGGCGATAGCCAAAAATGGCATTAATTCGGCTTTTTTGGGTTGTTTAAATTCAGTGTGACAATAAGAATAAAAAATATAAAATGGCGTATTCAAAATGGCGTCAATAATCCTTAAATTTTAAACTATAAACTTTTTTTATCTTTTTGCACATAAATATGTTTTTTTGATTACGGCTTTATCTAGTTTTTATTATTTTATCGATTTTTAAGTATTATCAATTACGTACATATCAAATTTCATGTTTCTAGGACCTCCCGTTCAAAAAATATGACTTTGACAGGTCGGCCATCTTGTTTTTTGGTTTTGTTCATTTTTGTTTTTCATTGTGCCCCTAAATACCGAATATTAAGTTTCTACGACATCCACTTCCGGATATCTCTGGGATGTACCGGCAATATGTCCCCGGGGCATCCCCTCGGATGACATTTGGAATTTACGAGGTATATCCCAAAGTCGCTCGACTTCCCGTTTAGTAACAAAAGTATATCCTGCGGAAGTCTCAAATTCCCGTTTAGTACCAACTTGGTCGTAGAAAAAATAGTAAAAAGCATTTTACTAATAAAGTGCTATTCCTGTTTGATTTTTACAATTATGGCGAAGGCGCTATCACTGATATAAAGTTTTTTTAAATAATTTTTTACACATTATTTTTCTTATAAATTGGATATTTTGGAAGATTCTTAAGCAACTGATTTTGTTTTAACTTATGTTGGTTAGAAAAATTATGGTAATGAACGTTAAAACAAAAAAAATTGAGGTACTTAAAAAATAAACATATAGTGAACATTTTCTCGCAACCAAGTCACGTTACTATCGTGCGCTCTCTCCCACTCTATGATTATGAACGGCAAAGTGGGAAGGATATATGGGCACGTGACTTGGTTTGGAGAAATAACTATTAAACACAAAGAATTTTAAGCATAGATTTAATAAAAGCGAACCAAAAAAAATTAAATTGCCTTTCAGGGTAAAATCAATTTTTATTTTCTACTTATGGCCTAATCTGCAAATTTTGAATAATAGCCAAGTACTGCACATTTATCTCACCATATGCAGCAAATGATGTGCTTACCCCTTTTTCAATTTTATTAAAAAATACTGTTGACGAAAAAATAATGCCCTTCCGCTTGCATATATATGAAAGTATTAAACTTTCAACAAACATTGCTCTTAACTTGACAAAAAGAGTAAATTTTTTAGTGAAAGTTACAACTGAAATTTAGTAAACCGTTTAAAAAAGTATAAGTTTACATCTAAAAGTAAAAAATGTGTAATTTTACATAAGGAGTATGGTAAAATTCTCTTTTTATTATTATGTACATAATACATAGTGTACAAAAAGCAAAAAAATGTTTTTACCCAGGGTAAAATTACACGTTTTTTACTTATGAAAGTAAAAAACGAGTAAATTTAATATACGCCCAGTGCAAATTTACCATACGCCTCGTAAAAGATTCTTTGCCTTTAATACGTATGAGAAATTCACATTTTTCGTGTAAAAACACACAAATAATTTACAGTATTTTTATCATAATGGTAAATTTTACGAAATACTAGCAATTTTCACAGTAATTTTTTGTTAACCGCAGTAAAAAACTTAATTTCAAATGTAGTTTTTAATTATTTACTGAATTTTTCTTTGGGCAAAAATGCATTTTCGTGCAAATTACTTTTTTTATTATAGAAAATCAACATGTAGGTATATATTTTTTATTTTTTAACTGATACTTTTTTAACCCCATCTAAAAATATAAAAGACATGAAATCAATACACCTATCATTTCTTGTTTTCGTTAGTTAAAATGCGTAGAAACTGTTCAATTTTATTTCACTGGCTTCTATTTTTGTGCCTTCTCCATAATTGCAAATAAAGTTTTAAATAAAACTGTTTTTATCAAGCAAGATATAAAAATAGATTTTTAGATCTAGTATTTACATACGCGTTATATTAAGGTTCAAAATTTCATAGGGGAAGGTAATAAAAATTATTATAATTTATAGTATAATTTTTACGGTAAAAAATTTAAATGTAAATCATCATAAACATTTTGTTTGTGCCTTTGAAAAACAATTGGTAAATAGTACCAAAATGCCAACGTGACTCAGCGTGATGACGGGGTCAAGAATGGCCAAAAATAGCGTGACAATATATGGATGACGCCATAACACAAAATATTATAAATTCTGGTATTATAATATCGCAGATTATTGCAATACGATTTATTAAAGGTCGTCCCTTGAAATTGTGCGATAATCGAACAATAGCTGCAAAATTCAAATCCAGTCAATTTGTTATAAATCACTTCGAATATTATTCCTACTGAATAATATTCAGTGAATATTATGTTTGTCCTTTAATAGAAGTAATATTTACGGCTATTTCATTAAAATAAATCTCATATATCCATTGTTTTGTGTTTACCTACCATATAAATATATTTACATCAAAGTTTGTACTTAGTAGGGATACACCTGTAGGGATTCCGTACACGGGTAAAAATTATTTCTTGATTCAAGAACATGGGATAGTAGGGATACACCTGTAGGGATTCCGTACAAGAGTAAAAGTCATTTCTTGATTCAAGAACATGGAAAATGAAGATTATTAAAAATTGTCGTATTCTGTACTCATAACTTTTTGGTATGTTGCGTTTTAAAATCGCTTTAATTTTTAGGGTTTCGTACCTTAAGAAACGGATCCCTTATAGGATCGTTCGTTTATCCGTCCGTCTGTCACAACCGTTTGTCTCAGGGACTATGGATCACCCAGAAAAACAGCTTTAGAGTCTACTATATAGCATTCTAAACTTGCTTTCATGTAACAAGAAAAATGGAAGAAATTTTTGAGACGTTCAAAATATTTCTCAAAAGTTGAATGAAAAATGGACGCTATAATTTTACGTCTAAAAGCACTCATAATTATATCGAAATATGTATGCTATTTTATGTTAATTTACGGTATTATTATTATAGGTTCCATTTTTAAGAAGTAAAGAATTACAGAACAAAGTAAAAGTGACCTTAGTGAATGCAGTGAAGTTTTAGAAGAATACAGGAATGCTAGAAGAGAGATGTTGTGGTGAAACCAGAAGTAGTGAAATAGTGAATAATAGTGAAAATGAGAGTTAAAATTATATTGAAAATTTGTGTAAATAAGAGTGAAAGCGAAAGTAATGGCAGTGAGGAAGAACACGAAAACTTTAAATTTTTAACAACAATTATTTAAAGTGTATTGTGATACAAGTATGAACCACAAACAAATATATTGTACCTATTCTGATCCTCCTGTTTAAAAATAATAACCTTTTTTACGTATATCAACTGTCCAAATGATATTTTCGAGCTAATTTAGGTCATAAATAGCATGCTAATTTTAACCTTATTTGGATTAAAACTAGCATGCTATTCAGGTGCTCTTTTAGGTCGATATTTTCGATCTATTATGTCAAAAATAGCATGCTATTTTAGGTTTCCAAATGGGTAAAAAAATGAATAAAAATGCGAGCTATATTATTAGGGCTAGTTGCTTGCATTTGGGGACATTTTAAGGATATTTCTAGACCATAAAAATAGCTCGCATTTAGTGCACTAGTTTCGAGCTATTTTGGTTTTCTGGATCAGAATCTTGAGCTAGCTCGTAGAGTATTCTTTTTTGCACTTTTTTGAAAAAGTTATGGGTTCAGAGAGCTATTTTACTGTCAAATTCGATTTTAGCACACAAAAATACGTAAGAAAAATATACCCTGGTTAATAGTAATGGCATTAATTTTTTGTTGGCCTGTGTAATTTCTAATTGTGCAAATAGAATTTTGGAAATATCGGTTGACCATCGGAATGCACTATCGATAAGTTCAGTTCAATACATATAATATATTGTTAAAGTTAGAAGTTTCGACTATAATTTTGAAACGAGAAAATTTATACGAATATTGATTTATATTTTTTAGTAAAACAAACTGACGTTTTCCTTTTAAAAAATAAAATATTTTTTACTCTACACTCAGAAAATGTCATTGTAATTTTAATACTAAATTTTATTTGTAAATACATATTTGTTATTTATATCGCCTTGTGATATTAAATACTGCAATGTGTGTATTGTATACAAAATGTTGTCATACTAACATAGAGACTGTGCTGGTACATTTGAATCCCAAACTATAACTGTGATATAATTTACCAAATGTTACAGTATTAATAAACACATGTTGCGCGGGGATCCAAATGTACCAGCACGCTCTCTATGTTAGTATGACAACATATTGTATACAATACACACATTGTAGTATTTAATATCACAAGTAAAGTATTATATACCAATGGTGGCTATATAAATAAGAGTATAAAAGTATTTTTTTACTTAATGCCGGACACGTGCACTTGTTTTCTAGTCAGGATATTTTGCATGCAAAAAAAAGCCGAGGGCCAACAGTTAATATTACAAATGGTTGGTAAATACAGAACTGTTACAAAAACTATTAGTTGTAAGGATATTTCTGGTTGTTCAAACCAGATTTCTGGTTCTACCAGTTCTACTCGTTTAAAAAATCGATCTTTAACGTTTCCCACTATTCCCGAAAAATCTCTGGGTCAAACATTGTTTTACACCCTGTATATAAAATAGCACAATGAAAAGGAAAAGTGGTTTAAGGAAAATCCTTAAAGGTATTAAAAATATACCGGCCCAATTACATTGCTTAACAAAACAAATTTATTTATTTAGTAAAATATTTCAATCTTTAGTTTAAGTAAAGAATGAAATATTAAAACAGGTACTAGGAAAAAATATTTTTTTCCGCGAACTCCGCTAGGGTTTTCCATTTTAAAGCTTGAAATCACTTAGCAACTGTTTGTATTTGTATTACATCGGCACTTAGTGCTACTAAGAATGCCGATGTATTGAAATTATCGCCGAAAAGTCAAAATCTTTGACTATGTTTTTTTCACATTTTTCGAAGTTCGGGATGTAGTACGCTCGGCTATAAAAAAATGTTTTCTCTACCTTGGTATATAATTACTATTAAGATACTTATAGTTTATGATTCATAAAAAATAATAGTTATTTATGGTATTAGTGGATAAAGTAAGATATTGCCCACGGGAAAATTGAACTACATATTTTTTGACATTATTTGGGGGTTTAAAATAGGGTTAAAAATGGGAATTTTCGTTAACATTTCTTCAAAAAAAATGAAACAATTTTTGAAAAATTCAATATGTAAATTCTTCTTCTAAAGTAATTTTAAATTATACAAAAAGAATTTTTAAAAACCGCATTTTATAGCAAAAAAAAAATAAAAAATGAAAAGCTTTGTTTAAAAAAATAAAAAATACATGGTCGAATAGAGAATTTTATAAGCTTTTAAATGTTGTATCACACGACCCACCTTTCCTCTAAAAAACTCCCCCCGATGCCCCCTGACCACATTTTAAAAGCTGAAAACATCAAATATATGCAAAAAATAGTTTGTTGTTTTATTTACGTGTTCCAAATTATAATTCGATATCTCAACTCGTTTAAAAGTTAAGAGGGTAGGGGTTGATTTTTGGACCGCACGCTAAACACGGTACCATAATAATTTTAATTATTATAAACACAATTAGTATAATTAGCGTGAAACCGATTACCGAATGATTTCGTAAATACTGCCGCTTATTATAATTATGGTTGGCTTTGTAATTATGTATAATAAATACTACTTTGTAATAATAAAAGAAAACGGGAAATTACGAAAAATAGGATAAATCTGGAAGGCACAAAATTAAAGAGAATTCCGTTTAAGCAAGGTGTATTTATTATACATAATTACGCGGCGTGATTACCATAACTATACCGCTTCCAGACGCGTAGATATACTTTTGTTTGATTTTTTTTTTGTTTAAAATAAAAGCAGTTTTACAGGGTTCCTGTAGGCCTACAGATCAGGGAAAACAGGGAACAGTCAGGGAACTGAAAGGGGTCATCTGGAAAACCTGGAATTTAGCTACTTTTTGCCTATAATACACGGAAAATATTAAAAATCTTTAAAAAACAGGGAATTTTGGCTAGAAAGTTTAATTACTGTTTTATTTATTAAAATTTATATTTTGTAATTTGCGAGGTAGTTTGGATATTGCGTGCTTAAGTGGACCATAGACCTTCAAATTCATAAAAATTTTGTGGTCCTGTGTCACCTTTCCCACTTAAACATGATTCATGGCATGTAATGTTAAATGAGTCATATAACATGACTAATCAGTTCTTAAAAGTCAAGTATTTTTTCAGAAATAATTATTTACAATACAGTGTGTTTCAGAAAAAGAGAACAAATATTGAAGTGTTTTTTTCACATAAAAAAGTCCTGAGAAACATAGATGCACGTACTCACCAGTAAGCTACAGCTCTCTTAAGGAGTAGCCAAAAATTATTTTTGTTATAAATAATATAGTATCTTAAATGTTAAATTATTTCGACTGGCTAAACAAAGGGAACGTTCAAGTATTACGTAACGCAAACAAACCTCTACTTGGATTCTTTTTGGTCTCCCGGACTTTATACTAAAAGTTTTGCTCCTAGTTTTGCTCAAAAAAAACTAAAAAACAACTCGACTGGCCTAAATCCCATAATTATTCCGTTATCGATTAGTTATTAGCTAGAATCATCAATTTTTATGAAAAAAAACCTTTTATCGTTAGATATTAGTAATTCCATGTAACCGGAGTAATTACTGAAAAATAATTATTATGAAAGTTAATTAGTCAAATAATAGCTATGGTTTTCTATTAGATGAAATACTTTGATTTATTTTTTAATAAAACAAGCCAACAGCTGGAAAGGTGCCTGGGTTCTGTCAACGGATTCTGACTCTACCTTTTGCCTATTTACTAGCCTAATAAATAAAAGCTTTCTACTGCACACCGTTTTCGAGGTAATTCATCCCAAACTTGTTAAAATGAACAAATTAGTTAGAATTTTGAGAATATTTTTTAAATAGGTATCCTAGGGTTTTTGTGGTTGCTTAAACTGAATCCAGTGGTGTTAAAATTATAAATTCAAAATGGCGGGTCCAATATGGCGTCGAAATTTTTACAAATTTAGTTACGAATTGCAAATTAAGCATGGATTCTCAAAAACGGTACCGCAGATACCGTCCCGAAAGGGTTAAATCCAAGTCTTAGCATTCCTTCAAAGAGTGAAACCTAAAAAAATCAAAATATGAAAGTGAACCCTTCATTACACCAAAATATATTTAATTAAAAGAAATTTAATTAAGATAAAAGTTCTAGAGCACAATGCTTCCAAAACTAAATTTTTCTAGCTTTTGTACCTTTTGTTCTATTATTATGCTTTTCACATACATCATCATTATTACCAGTTTGTTTTGTTTATTTAAGAGACAGGCTTAATGCCTAAACAAAAATTAAGAAAAAAGTTTTTTGTGCCAAAAAAAAAGTTTTTCAAAATTTTAATCAACTTTCTTAAAAAAACGCGAAATTCGTTTAATGAAATGTAGTTTGTTACGAAAAATTCTGGGCTATTTTCAACGTTTTATTAAGCTAAGTATTCATGGTGATTCAGAAATAAGTTACAAAATTTTAAGGGGCGATTCTAGGTCCAGAATTATGAAAAAAAGTTCCTATAAAGCTTGGTCCGGAAATGAGCCCTAAGAGCGCTACGACCCTCTTAAGGGTATATCTGAGAAGTAGTTTTTATTTAATATCTCTGGAACCCTATAAACCACAGTAATAGGAACTTTTTTTATATTTTTGGACCTAGAATCGCCCCTTAAAATTTTGTAGCTTATTTCTGAACAACCCTGTATAGCAAGCAATTTTGGCCTTAAAGTAGACTAAATAAATAGATTTTAAGGGGAACAGAGCCTTTTTTGCTAAAGCTGCTAAAAAAAGCGAGATAAAAATATTAAATACGATGTTTTCAAATTATTTTTAAGTCCCGTACAAATTGAACATATAATTTATTAGTGTGACAGTTTAAGTGCTTATTAGTAAAATTAACCCCTAGTCTGGGTTGCGAAATTCTTATATATGTGCATGAAAGTCTCAAGAGAATAAGCCTTCATGAGACTGACACCAAGACTAAATTGGGAAAGTGGGAAAATATCAATTCGTTTTTATAGTACGATAGAGTATGTATAACAGATTTACCGTGAATCGGCTTAAACGTACAGATCAGGGTATCTATTCTCGGTCTCGAGAGAACGTGAACAATTTTCGTAGGAAGGGAACTGATCATATCATATAAAAGTTCCCCAAAGTAAAAAAATGCTATTCTTGAACATTAGTGAGCGTGATGGGATCTCTGCAGCCGGCTGCAGCGTTGCCAAGTATTTTAGCGGATTTTAACCAATCAGATTATGCGAAACGAGTTTGCGTGCGCAGGCTGTAATTATTTTCATTATTTGTAAACAGGTTTCTGTGGTTTGAATAATTTTTATAATTAATATCTAAAAATTAATGTGTATGAAATGAGAATAAAAACAGAAAAAGATCTGCGCCCACCAGCAGCCAACAAAAAAAAATACTTTAAAATTTTATTCAGGACAACCCCCTTGTCAATAGTGGGCTGTTTAGCCCTGAATTCACTATAATTTTTTTGTTGGAAAGTTGGAAAGGGTCGGCCCTAGCCAACACTTCCCGTTATTCGTTCTCCATTTGATCTTCCGCATCTTGCAGATCTCCCAAAAGGGCAACAGCCCCCACAATTTCCAAATCGTCCATCGTTATATTATTATTATAATATTATACATATATATGTATAATAATGTATAATAATTTATAAATATAAAAAATCTTTTATTAATTACGATTAACTATTATAAAACAAAACGGTATTCAAATTAACAACACAAAACCAAAGCAAAAATAGGGTTATGTTCGAATGCGCGCGACTAACTTATATGTCAAAATTTCCGTGAACGACCGCTTCTCACGATCCCGAGTAGTAGAAGTAAAGTTCCTCAATTTTCGTGCGAAGTGAAGTTCAAGAATAAGTAGTTTTGCGTTTCGAGAGAAAGAATATGCAACCCACACTACCTTTCTTCCGGGAATGCGTTCTCTCGAGCCCGAGAATACATACCCTGGAGAGCAATCAAGGAGTACCGGGTCAAAAGCCGCCATCTGCATTTTAAAAAACAATGATCAAGACATCCCTAGAGAATCTGTTTACACGGTGTGTAATGGTGTAATGCTGATTACACCCAGTATTCACCGAAAAAATGCTAGATTAACACGGTTGATTTTAATCTCTTTTTAAGCCCTACAAAAAAATTTATATACAGTTTTTGCTAGAATATAACGTATTGAAGATACAGAATTTCAAATTTTAATAAATTATGCAACACGCAGGTGTATTAATGGTTGCCTATTCACACAACTTCCTAATTCATAACGTTTTAAATAATTGCCTGGTGCCGATGTTTTAACAAGGTGCTTGCAACTGTTCAGCTGGTTTTAAAGTGAAGATGACTTTAATTGAATTTTTCAAATTAAGATTTTGCCAGAATTCTATTTTAAAAATTAATTTATGACCCAGACAATATCGACAGATCTAAATGCGAAAAATTTAAATTATTAAATTACTTATTTAGATCTGCACTTTTTTTAATCGATATTGTCTGGGACAAAAACTTACGAAGGCGTAGAAAGGACAAATAAAATTCAAAAAATATTAATTTTAAAATTTAACAAATTTTAAAATTCAGAGTTATATCTAAGAATTTTAACATAAACCAAAATTTCGAGATATAACCCTAATTTTAGAGTAAAATCCAGAGTTATAACTCATGACCTTAGGTTTACGATAAAACTGTGAGATATTATCGAAATTTTACGCTAAACCCAACGAACTAATAACTCTTCTCTCTAGAATAGGCATTTCATTCGTTAAAACTGACAAAAACGTCGGCAACATAAACATTCGTCTGTCTTACTCGCACATCTTTGTTCTAACAGAGACAACAATGCCAGTTACTGGTAATTGTTATTGTTTAGGCCTGAATATACCTACTATTTGTTTACAAACAAACCGAGGTCTTGGCGATACTTTATTTTAACGGTATGCGTATTCTAGAAAGATGAGTTCGTTGGCTAAACCAAACCAATATTTCATTTATTAAAACTTGAGAATACTATTTATGTAACTCATTTCCCAGAACTGAACCTTCTCGGTCTCAAATCGCCGAAATGTTTAAATTTAATTCTTTGCTTCAAATAAAAAACGCATTGGCTAAGGCCTGGGCTATCCCCAAAATTATCCTTAACATTATCCTCGAGCTATCTTAGAATATTCTGTATGCTCTAGACATTCTACGTATGTACGTAGAACGTACCTAGTACGTCCAAAATATTGTTCTAAAATAATTTTTTTCAAGAGATTCTCTGTATAAGGTTCTAAGGATTATGATATAGACATTATATGAAGGTACAGTAAAATTGCACCTTCATGAATATGCATGGTATGTCTATCGCATTATGCCAAGAATATTTTTAAAAAATATACTGCTGTCAACAAAATAGTACTTTCCCCTATATAACTAGGATCATTAAAATCAAAAACGAAAAAAAAAAAAAAAAAAAATAAAAAAAATTAAAAAATAAAAACTTAAAAAAAAAAGATCTTTTTTTCGTGAAACGAAAAATAAATTGTAAAAAATTGGTTTACCTTATTTTACCCCCTTTTACCCCCACCCCGATTTTTACCAAAACCAATCCCAACCTAGAACTTTGGGTAATCAACCTACAGTGCAAATTTTAAGTCTTTAGCTTTCTCAAGTTATCGTGGTCATAAATTTCCCGGACAGACAGACCGACAGACAGACGGACAAATCATCTTTCTTGGATATAAAAACGTCGAGAAACGTAAAAAAAGCAATAATTTTTTTTCAAAATTCTTCCTTGGGGAAGGTAAAAGGTTTTAAGGACCTTAAAAGGAAGTGTGCTCTCAGGGCTTTAGTTAGTAGGGGTCACCAAACAGCGAATCCGCGACGGGCGCAAAAATCTCAATTACGGCGCTGAAGCAATGGTAAACAAGAATCGATTTTCAGGCGAGAGATGATATATATTTCGTGAAATTCAATAATTTCCTCCTCCGGAAAATTATTGGTATGTGCAAGAGAATATTTCTCTTATGATTGTAGGAATTCAATTTAACCAGTATTGACAGTATTGGAAACATAACAAATATCTTAACTAATCTACAGTACGTGTCAAAAGTCTGGCCCCCTCAACCTTTGGAAATGCTTAAGATATCTACTTAAAATTTTGACCACGTTAATAACATAACTCATAATTTTTTTTGTATATATTTTTGATATTTTTTACATTACTTAAAATACTTTGGTAACATATTTTAAAAGCAATAAAATAAGTCAAATAAAACGACTAAAACGACATCAAATGGTTTGGAATTATTTATTTAAAATAAAACCTTACCAAGTACCGAATTTTAATACATTCAAAGTTTAAATTTTAAACATAATAAAAAGTTTACTTCAATAGAATAAAACTTTTTATATATTAAAACTTCACTCTACCTGAAAAGCAATTGTGTAAATATTACATATTTTATGTAATAGTACATAGTGTGAGATTTTTAAAATGATAAATTCTAACATCGACGTCTATTGCAATTCGTATGTCTAACTAAAATTAGTTAAAACGAAATCCCTTCTTTTAGAACCCATCAGTATCTCCAGTTTATAAAAACTAATATCAAAAAAGTCCAAAACTTTAAAAAAATCTTGTTAGGTATCAATAAAAGCGCCTTCGCCATAATTTTAAATATCAAATAAGAACAGTACTTTATTAGTAAAATAAATTTTACTATCTTGCTACTCTCTTTATCTGCGACCCGCTTATATCCATGTATTCTGCAAACCAAAAAACTTATTTGCTAGATTGTATTACTACTTAGAATGTGAGTAGCTCCATAGGTTTGGTGGTTCAAGTAAGTTTGGTGGCTTGGGTGGCGAATTATGGCAATGGCAAAAAAGAATAGAATTAAACGATTGCCTTTTTCCTACCTTGTCTTAATCCAGCGTCGGTAGATCTTCCATAGATTGTATTGGTGATAAGGGAAATTATTATGCAGTAAATCAAAATGCACATAAAGCGTCATAAAAGTCAAAGCGTGGTTAAGAACGTCCGGCGTTTGATATACAGCGTTTAATAGCGACGGCGTGCTGACCGGTCAGCGAGTAAATCGGTACTGCTGCGTCTTCCTCATTCCAGGGTAGGGGAAAAGACAGAAAAGAGACAAATAGATCGCCACAAAGATAATCAAATGATTAAAGAACAAAAACGCGTTTTGATGAATTAGAAATTCCAATAACTATGAGAATAAATAATAGTAAATTAATAATTAATAATAATTAGCAACACTAGTTGATATAGTTTTTATAGATTTAGTTAAAAAAAAATATTTTTCACTCTGGAATTAACACAGGGGACTTGCGAGGTATGACTCATCTGTTGTCATCTTTTTTAACTTTTTTCATAGATACACTGCCGTCCCCAAACAGAGTGGGGACAGCTGTTCGACAGCCGTCTTTGCTCGCTTCTTAGCAGTGTTAAATTTATGCTATGATCATGAATGTATGAACAGCTTGCTTACTCCCGAGGTCTAGTAATGAAAGTCTAAAAACAGGGTAGTAGTAAGGGACACAAAAGTCCCTCGCGGGGCTAAGTTGTGTTAACTACGCGAAAACACGATTTTTGCATTTTCATTCAGAGGCATAGAACCCTACCGTTTGATAGATAAACAAACCTTATTGATGTATTTAAATAAGTAATACCCAACGAACTAATAACTCTTCTCTCTAGAATAGGCATTTCATTTGTAAAAACTGTCAAAAACGTAGCCAACATATACATTTGTCTGTCTTACTCACACAGCTTTGTTCTAACAGAGACAACAATAACAGTTACTGGTAACTGTTATTGTTCAGGCCTGAATATACCTACTATTCGTTCACAAACAAACCGAGATGTTGGCGATACTTTATATTAACGGTATGCGTATTCTAGAGAGAAGAGTTATAAGTTCGTTGGTAATACCTTACAAAATTTTAAGGTATTTCAATACATAATACATTTTTAAATAATATATAATTTAATAATATTAATTAATCAAACATTTTCTTGCTTAAAAAGTTGTACATGCATTTTGTTTGTACAATACTTAATATATTATACCTACGTTGTAATTGTAATTACTTCTTCTGCGAAAAACAAGATGATAAATGTATCTTTTTAATATAACTGGGAAACGTGTTTATTTGTATCCCTTTTTACATTAGTTAATCAAATAATCTGTCATTTGTGTCAAATGTTTAACCATAAACATCAGGTTTAAAAGCTGTGCTTTGTTAGATCTTTGTATATACTTTTAATTTTTACATTTTTGATTTCTGTTAACAGTCGTTTATTGATAATCACAGACTGCGAGCTATGACTCATCTTTTATCATCTTTTTTAACTTTTTTGCCGTATCCCGAAACAGTGTGTGGACAGCTGTTCGACAGCCGTCTTTGCTCGCTTCTCAACAGTGTTAAATTTATGCTACGCTCATGAACTTATGAACAGCTCACTAACTACCAAGGTCTATTGACATAATTAAAAACAATAAACATGAATTTCGTGAAATATGCAACTTTTGTATTTTGAATCCATGAAATATGCAACTTTTTTGATTTCAAGATAAGTGGGGGGAGACACAATTTTCACTAAGTGCCTGAAAACGACTCAAAAATCATGCAAAAGGGGAAAATCAAGGGCCCTTAATAGCTAAAATAGAACAAATAAGCCATTTGAAATGACCGTGTGCCCGTTTTGCAGTGACCTTGCCTTATGGCCAGTCCGATACTGGCTGTATTGCAAGTGTGATTTTGACACTGATCTTCCTTTTAACTTTGGACTTTGATTTCTAGGTTCAACAGGTGCTTTCTGGGCACAAAATGTTCTAGAATACAGTCATGCAGGATCGACTGTGTCATAATAATTTCGAAGAACGCAGGTCGAGGCCAAGGTAAAGTATTATTTTTTTTTTGTTCATGTGTTTCACAAAGTTTTCTTTGCATCAGAAAATCGCATTCTGTAAAACAAATAAAAAAGTTTTTTTTTTATTTTTTTACGAGTGGAAAAAAAATAGTAAGAAATATTTGTTTCATGATTCGTTTTGGCGCACTTATCCAATATATATGAGATATGTAATTTTATTAAAAAAACGTATATAAAAAGTAATTTTATTACACGTAAAATTTTAAACAGCGGTATGTTCGTTTTTTTAGTATGTTTCAGTATATTTCAGTGTAGCTTAGATAGGTACTTTATCAAAATGAGAAATAACTTGAGAAATAACTTGAGAAATAATATCAATAGATCCATTTTATTTTAAAGCAATTTTTATTGAGTCTATAGGTATACTTATTTTCTGCAAAATATACTTCAAATATTTACCAATTTCACTTTCTTCTGTTGTACAGAATACTTTGAACTTTCAAAAAGTAATAGTTTATTTTTTTCTTTTTTAAAGATTTGCTAAAAGATGCACCTAAAAATAAAAATATACATCAAATTAAAAGAAAAAAAGTTCACATAGATGTGAGTCGGTTAAAAAGGGGCACATTTTACGTTTTTCTGTGGTAACAATGTATCAAAAAAGGCTATATTGTGATTTCTCAACGCAACTACCATGAAACTTTTATAAAAGGTTTATCTACGATATCGCGTATGCATATATTATAAATTCCTATAGTAAAACTTAAAAAAACGTGTAATTTGCGAAGTGTATAAGAAGTATTATAAATAAAGTTTTGTAGAATTTCTGGCGTGGCGAACATTCGTAATTCTTTAGCACTTCTAGTAGAAGTTTTGACTACTTCCACTGCTCCATTTGTATCCTGGCAGCAATCACATGTAATTTTTCAATAAGTACCTAACTTAATATATTAATTTTAGTTAAGGCCTAAGCGGGTCATGCTAATTTATTGTCCATCACTGTAAATGGCACCTTCTATGCCTGGTTTAGATTATAATATATATAAATAAAGTTTTGTAGAATTCCTGGCGTGGCGGACATTCGTAATCCTCCAGCACGTTCTGAAGAATGAAACAAGAAGTCTTATAAGAAGTTGAACTTCTTGATGCAACTTTGTGCAAACTTCTTGTAGAAGTTTTGTGTTTAGTGGGATGCTTTCCAACGAAGCCATAGCCCTTAAACCATATATTTTCAACGAGAAAATTTTATTTAAACGTATGCACGTGTGCAGTCAAGTTCTTCACGCGCATATAATTTGAGCTTTAATTTCAACCTTATAGAACTATTAGACATTAAATTTTATTCCACAATAAAAACAGAAAAATTTACATTATTTTTCACTTTATTGCAAAATTACACCTGCGCCAGTGATAGTTTAACTTTAAACTTGGATTAAATTGACCGGCAACCAATCAAAACGCAAAATTTTAAACATTCTTAACCCCTTTTTGTACAGAACGTTACAAATGCACATTCTGCAATTTTTTCAGATACCGTTTTTTTTTCGGAAATGCCCGTTCTCGGAAAGGCTGACATTTCCTGCAGTAACTTGTCGACTTTCGCCGCGTGCTGACTGCTGTATACTACAAGTACTAAAAACATAGCCAAAATATACGTAATGATTGGTTTTACCCCAGCTGATCGGTTTTACCCCGGTTGGCGGTAGTTAATTTTATTCACTTGAAAAAATACCACGTTAGCGTATATTAATAAACGTTCTTGGAACGTTTATAGTATAAAGGAAAAAAGAGAGAAGAAGAAATCTTAAACACTTAATTTTCTTTCACCCTTAATTCAAGACCGCTGTTATACCCTTCGCAGCTTCACAACTGAGGATTATTATACGTTTACTTCTCACCTTAAAAAAAAAAGAAAAGTGGTCCAAGATAAAAAATTAATAGTAAAAAAAAATTTTTAAGAACAAGCTTTTAAGTGCACTAAAAAAAAAGAAAATAAACTTTCAAGTAAATCAAACCCATCATTTTGTTACTTTATACAACTTTATATGATATATAGGGGTTAGACTATTTAGAAAAAAAAATAAATAATAATAAAAACATATCAACGTCATTTTTTCGCACCTTTAACATAAAATTTTACAAGAATAAAATACTTCTTGCCACTTCGAGGAGTATACGATAGAATGAAAAGCATTATATATATTTAAAAAGTTAAAATGCTGTTTAAGATATTACCTTTATAATTTTATTTACTTTTAATTTTTCCTTCGTAAAAAGAATTAGGAAAACCTTGTTTTTTTTTAACTTAATTTAATACTTGATGAAACTGTGTTAAGATTCTACTCAAATATAATTGCTTTCCACTGTATTCAGAGCCAAAGCTGAGAAAGGCCAGTATAACTACACTATACACAGTAAGTAAACCGTTCGTTAAAAAAAGATTTGCGGAAATTTTTTATAGGTAAAAGTCAACTTAAAAAATCTAATACATTTTTTTTGTTTTGTTTTTATAAATGAACTATTATTTTATTATCAGCGATATAGTCTTATCCAGAAATTCTGGACCAGAACAATTAAATTCTGAAAAAAATAGTGACCCAACAGCTCGCTAGAATATTAATAAGAAGGTGTTTTTGAGTACAAAATCTGAAATTACGCTCAAAAAAGAATAAATCATTCTTATTAAATCAGTTTATACAAAGATCTGTCCAACAATGCTTAGTTTCCGAGATATATGAAGACTTATTTAAAAATAAAGGTAAAAATCGTCAAAATTTTTGAAATAAAATTAATTTTATCCCTTATTTTCCCTGTTTAAATTATATTTTGGATACTAAGTTATAAAATGATTTATTTTGAGTAAAGAAGTTTTATAAAAATGTACCTAAAAATGCTATGGGCATTTGACGATCTGAAAAGTAATAAACTGCCCGTTTTAAGGCAGTAAAATACAGTTTTATTTTCACTCGTGCATTTTTTTATTTGGTATTTTCATAGCCGGAAGCAATCTCTAATTTTATATGTATTAATAAACTGTAAACCCTTCAAGTAATAATTTTGCCGTAAATATTTCTTTTTGCACGGCAATTTTTTTTATTTAGAAGCATGGTGTGACTGTGCACAGGTACCTATACGAAAAAAAAAAGTCTGGTTCACCAGACAAACATTACTATACGTTTTTGGGGTCTCTGAATCCGAATCTGGGGTTGGTTTGACTCGTTCAGGTCGCATTTCGTGCCTAACTCAAATAGATGATGAAATGTTTTTTAACTTTCATCACTTTTTTGAGGTTAGCAACGAAATGCAACCTGACCGAGACAAACCAACCCCAGATTCGTATTCATCGACCCCAAAACGTATAGAAATTTTGGTCTCGACCCCAGAAACAGACCTTTTTCTCTTTTTGTATGCCTGTGTAATTATTTGAATTTTTACAATTCATCTTAAAAAGGAAAATGTTTTTCATAAAATAAATTTTACTTGAATTAAAAAGAAACTAATGGATTTCCTACTAGCTGTTTTGAATAATAAAAGGTATACTCACGCAAGCGGCTCGTTTTCTAAACTTGGACTCGTGCGCTAAAAACGGGTGTTATGAAACTAGTATACTATTGTGACATACTGCGTTCCGACTACCCACGGCAGATTAATGGGCTTAATTGATAACAAACTCATTGGCGATTCTTGAATTAATTAAATCGGAAGATTTAATGGTTGCTAAGTAAACTATGGTCCATTTATTTGCTCTAACTTAATTTCCTTAAAATGATTTTAGGAGATTTTCCAAATTAGATTATGGGAAACTTCACATTGTTGTATTAATTAAACATTGATTAACTTAAACATACCTTTGCTTGTGGCAAATATCGACAGGTCTCTTCGAGAAGGTCGCAAATCTAATGTATTTTTGCATTTTAGAATAAGTACCGAAGTCACTGAGGAGATTTGGGGGGTTCAAAATATGGGCTGAGTTCGAAGTAGGGATGCTAAAGTAATTGCCTCCACACTGACTGCTGTCTCGCAATAATTGGAACAATAAAAACTATATTGATATCGCAGGAAAACAAAAAAAAAACTGGAATCCAACTGGGGCCTGAATACCGTATCTCATAGAATTTGGGTCGCTGAATCCAAATCCGGTCGTTGAATTTTTTCAACACGTCATGCTTTCGAGATAATTGGGCCTAAAAACTCACCTTGCAATAACAGCGTTGACATGACAGACCCACTGGACAAATATAGTTTTGAATGTTTTTTTACTTTAAAAAATAGCTTTATTTTAATTTTAATTTTTGCTTGCCCTCGGTAAATAAATACTTGGATCCGACCAGTGGTCATCAATATTTTAAAGCTAGGAGCGAAAAGTTCTTTCGAATTTTAAATTTTGCTGCAGTTGATTGATATGAGGCCCATTTTTTCAACTGCCTTAAAACCAACATTCGGTTCTGAATTAACCAGTGCCTAATTATTAGGAAATTTCATTGAATGTTTCAGATGGGGAAGTTTGGCAAATGAACGAATTTTATTGGATATCTTAGATGGAGATCGAAATTTACAAACAACGCCAGTTTTGCTCAATCCTCAACACTCAAACATTTATGCAAGAAGACACTCAGCGCACACATGTCCAATCACAGAAGAGAGGCATGTACCCGCGACGACATCTGTAAGTAAAATTAACGAAGTGACTATTTTCACGTCCGCCGTCACATGACCTAATTACATCGGCACTTAGTACCGTACCTTTTTAACTCACAAAAATAATATATTATTCCCAGTCCAAACAATAATATACATATTTTTCTATTTCTATTTTAAGCTCATAACCACACGTACTTTGCGTGTTCTTATAGGCCTATAAGAGTTTTTCTTTTGACTTGGCAATAGGACAAATTAACATCGCTTTACGCACAAGTATAGCCAAAATAATGTTTTCTTATGTTTGCTAAAAACTGATATCCCGGGATTTTCATGTTGCTAAAACCGAATATAAAGTCAAAAATTAAAAATTTGATAGATATGTATAATAAAATGGGTGACTAAGCTTTAAAAACTGTAATATAGCAGACATTTGATCCCGCTTTATTAAATTTTTAATTTTTGACCTTAACTTCAAAAAAAAATGCGGTAAAACCATCTGATCCAGATCCGATATTCAGCGATTTAAAATGTTTCGTTGACGGATTCAGATTTAGCGGGAAACAATAGGTAAAAAAATGTTAAAAAGAAATGGCGCGCAAAATAAGTTGAAATTGTAGTGTAATTATTTACGCACGTATTGTCATGCCTTTATATCTTTGAAATTTGTTTTTTTATGTCCTTTATCTCACTGTTTATTCAGGATTCAATAAAGGCTTTCGTTCAAAATGTGGTGCTGGATTTTTAGGCGTTTATCGTATAAAAGATGCCCGTAAAATAAGGTTGCTTTATTGTTGTCCAGGGATTAAAAAGTTATTTTTCGTCTTTTCATTTTACCTTTGCCAACCTTTAGGATAATATGGAATAAAAGTGAATAAAGTGTTTAAAGCACTGCTTAAAATCTAGGTTAATACGAAAAATGCTTGAAAAAATGCTTGCATTTATTATACAGAAAGTGTCGCTTTCAGATACGATCGAATAAAAGTAGTAGATTACAGGTCGACTCGGAAAATAGTACTTTTCCGAGACCATTTATAGGTCGAGGAAAAGTACCATTTTCCGGGAGACTTGTATACTATTTTATTCGCAACTGTTTTCATTTAAAAATAAAGTACCTTACTAATTTTTTTTTTTTGAAACTTATCTAGATTTGTTGATATCTCACAAGGCACCGTTTATACCCTTTATTATTCTTCTCGGTCTTAAAAGTAAGAAACATTGATTAAAACTGTATGTACATTTTCCTATAGAATTTAGAAAATGCATACGTGCATTTTCTACACAAAAACAAAGTGAATGCCGTTTTTAATCCGCTCTGTTGGCAATACATTTGTGAGATCAGTTTATTATGCGAGGAATATTGATTTCTGTATTTGCTAAACAGTTTTTTAAACTGAGAGATTTTGTCGTCTCGTACATATCAAGTCGATATTATCGACGGCTAAACGCAAAGCCGCGTATTTATACCGAGAAAAATTTCGAACTTCTTTTTAAAAAAATGTAAGAGCAGGTTATAAAATGAATTAATTAACTACCTGTAAAATCTGCCTAGTAATTTTTTTTCGTACATTATAAAATAAAAAATATATTAAATTTAAAATTTTCACACAGCTTCAAAAAGAAATTTAATAAAATCTAGTTTTTAGCCCTTTAGCGCACTGCAGGGTTCAATTCCCAGTAGGAGGTAGTCAAATATCGACATATTTTGATTCAAAACCGTGAGAACTGGAAAATTTAAATACTGGTTAGTTTGCTAGTCCTTAAATTCACGTAATAAATTATAATGTTTTAAACCACAGTGCGTTTTTCTTTATAATACAATTTTAAGATAAACCCTTTACTAACTAAACCCTTCAAATATACAATGAATCAAGTAGTAAAAAATCTACATTATATAATGTTTATATTGACTATAAAATCATGCACCCACCTGTTGATTAAAGCCACTCAGGTAAAATTATTTGTCGCTAAATTATTAAAATATTGTACTGCTAATATTAATTTTACTATATCGTCCAGTTACTTTCTAAACCTCTTATTCCCAATCAATCGGCCCGGGCTTGTTCTGCCAACGTTAGACTAAAATGATCATAGTGATGCACATATGTTACACATAATATGATATTTATTAGGGTTTGGACTTTTATTATAATAAATGCTTGGACAAATTAATTATAATTTTGAAATTGTGCTGGTAAACTATATCATTTTAAAAACCGCACGGTGGTCTAGAATCAGCCTTTAGTGTGACTAAAATAACCCAATTTTTCAATACCTAATTTTTCAGTTAAACAGCCACACAAAAAAAAGGTCAAGAACTTTTTAGGAGGATATTTTATTTCTATGTATTTTAAAGCGCTGATAAAAAGTTGTGAGTTAGTTAATGTCATTAAAAAATTATTATAACTACCCATTTGCTTATCTTATTGTAGGTTCATTAGAATATTTCATAACTTGGGAACGGTTTAATTTATTGTCATGAATTTGTCACTGAAACGTTTTTTTTTTATCTAATGTTATTTTGCGAACTTTTTATAATTGTTAATTTACTTTTATAAAATAATAATTATATTAATGTTAACCGCTGGGGTGTTTTATCGAAGGACCTTTGTGACGTGAGGCAAAAGGGACTTACTTGTATTGTTCCAGGTGTCTTCTTGTACTTGGGCCCAAGATGATGTTTCCTCGGAGAAATGGCGTAAGCCCTATTTGCAACTCGTACTACGCGAAATGTTATTTATTGGATGTATTTTCCATAGCGTGATTCATTACGAATAACTATTGTTATTTTTGTTCTTTGGAAGCGATAGTGGCGTGAGTATCGCGCCCCTGACGAATTTAACGTATTGTCCGGACCGTGCTGTTTTACGAACTCATTCAAATTACACTGAAATATCGCTTGAAGCCAGAAACTTCAGGTAGTACGTCATGCGCATGAAACCTTATATTTGTCCGCATAAGGGACTTATCAAAATCTACTATATACGGGATGAAAACTAAACAAATAAGCTAAAATAACTGTACAAGAATGTGAACTTAAAAAATAACGTTTACTAAAAAAAGGCTTTTGTTTTTCTCAAAAAACGATTTGACAGTTGTTTTTTATTAGTTTTAAAGTCGTAAGGCTTTAAATAATTAAGATATGAAAAAGAAAGGCTTTTTTGAAGTCGCACTAAATGTTGATGCCAGACCACCGTGAAAATCATTTTAAAAACGTGTTTATTGGTGTGCATAAAGCACGATTTATCATGGCTAATATCTTTTGACAATTAATTTTACCATTTATCAATTTGTATAATAAACAATGTATATCATCAGTTATTTTACGATATGTATCTACCTAACGTTTTAATTCTGTATAATAGTAATTTATAGTCCGGACAACAGAGACGTATTTTGCTTTTCCGTAAAAAATATTTTAAAAAAATCCAATATTTATTTTTTTTATTTACCTATGTATTGGTTTATAGTTCTTGTGAGACCTTACTCGAAGGTAGTTAATATCATATTAGACTGTTATTTATAATTTTTAATTATTATTTTGTACGGATTGCTTGGATTTAACGAACTTCGCGGCTTGGAATTTATAGAGTCTACTCTATATGAAAAAGTTTTTATTAATAAATATTTTTAAGAATAGTCTTTACCATCTAGGAAATAGGCAAGTGCTATTATTCGTAAAAACTTTGATATGTTAGAGGAAAAATTTGTGTATGTGTGTTTTTGACTGTTTAAATAATAACCTAACAAAATATATTCAACATTTTTAATTTTGTTTTCGAGGTTGCTTTTTTAGTAGTACAGTCGCAAAAAGGAGCCTTTAAAATAAACCACAACGACTAGTTTGCTCGAAAATAACCTTTTTCTACTTCATTACTTACTCGAAGCTGCCATCTGTACCAAAATAGTAAAACTTAAATAAATTTATTTCATTAAAGTGCAGATATCTATGAAAAATGTGCCATAGAAACCTATAAACCAGTCTGTAAATCAGATTGACTTAAGTAATTATTTTTCTTGACTTAAGTAATTATTTCTCTGCGTGCACACGCTTTAAAAACACAATACGAAACATACTTTTTAAATTGATTTTTCAATATTTCTCTCCTTGGTGTAAGTCAGATATTTTCCTTATCATTTTTAATAAATCTGATATTGAACTAAATTTTGTGGCGCAAAGCCAAAACGCCAAAAATAACCGGATAATGTATTCACAGAAATACTATCAAATGGTCCACGATTATTTTTTTAATTTAAGAGTAAGTAAAACTGTAATTATTTTTTGCTGAACACAGGTACAAAACTCGGTATTATGCACAAAAAAATACAATATATAATTTTTTTTACATAAAAAGATGCGCTTTTAATAAAAATCGAAATGTCCGAACATTTTTTGAAAAACTTGTTTGGCTAATAACACTACAAATTTTAATTTTTATTTTATGTTCTATGTTTTCTTAACATTTTCGGATGCTGAATCAAAATCCATAAAAAAATTAAACGTAGGTACATTATTTGAAATATTTCACCATAAAGATTTAAAAATGGTTAATTTTAATTATATGAGCTTCTTAAAAAACACTTTTTCTTATATATTTTATTAATTTGGATGCGGTATTGTGCCTCTCACTTACACGCATCCTACCTTACGACGTTTTAAATGTTGAGAAGAGGTCGCTAACAGATCTAAATTAATCTTACTACAGTGATGATCAAAACTGTATGATTAAATTTCTTAAAAACGGTACGTCTTAATTTTTTTTGACAGATCTGTATTCAAAATTAAAAAAAAAAAACGTGAAAATCAAGAAATATAAAACCACTCTAAACTAGTGTAATATTTTTTTATTTATGTTTTTTTAAATGTTACCCCTTTCACATAGACTCTGGGCCCTCTCTCATAAAAAAAGACCATTGTATAAAAAAAAATAGGGCATTTAAAATAATGTTTCACATGACCTAGTTTTCCATTAGAAAAGATCAAATTTTGGAGGGTAAATATAAAATTATTAATAAGTATTTAAATTTATATTATCCACCCTAAAGAAAATGTCCTCAAATTGAAATCGAAATGAGTATAAATGTTTTTTGCCCCCAATATAAAAGTAAAGTGTTCAATAAATGAAATAAATTGAGCCGAAACGCTATTCCCCCAGAGAAAACGTGCATACTGATATTGAAATTTCAGGCAATTTCAAACATTTTTCGTAAACTCCGTGAAACAGTTTTTTTTTTCATTTTACTCCTTTGAAAAGGATAGATTTATACAGAGCATACATCCGTTTTGTATACACACCAAGGTAGAATTTGTATCCTCTTGTTGCCGTGCTCGCCTTCTCTCGGATGAAATCGGTATGAATCGTTCCGCATTTAGGACGCCAGTCGACTGCAGTCGCGACTTATTATTTAGTTGAGTAAAAGGCGTGCAGGTGTAAGCAAGGGATTGCACTTCCAAATGTATACAAAATCTGTATACCTACCAACATCAATAACTAGTTTACAAGTTTTGGCACATTCGGGGTTATAATGTTTAAAGAAATAAATTATTATTTTTTAATTCTTCTAATATATTTCTCTTTCTTGGTTTCGCGTAAATGCTGACCTCGGCGTTCCTCCTCAATGTTAGTATTATTATGTTTGTTACAGGTACCGACCCCACCACCAGTACCATTACGTCCACCAATGGTACCAAAACGAACATTTGTACCTCCACAAGTGGTACAAGCATCTATGGAACAAAAAAAGAACCCAAACCAAAGACCTTTTATTCCAAATCAACCCCCTCCTTTGCCACCAACCCCAAAATGTCGCACATTACCTACGATACCAGGTTTCGAAAATAAACCTAGACCTCCAGTGAGAAATTCTTTAAGCTCATCAGGAGAAACGTCTCCAAACCTAAATTTAATACATAAACGGAACTTTTCTCCTAAATATGCTAAACACACAGCTTTTGCATTTGAAAGAGACTCAATTCCTCAAGAATACTCAACCAAAATTCCTCCAGCACCTAGTGGACCCCCGCCCCCAATCCCAAAAGGTCACAAACCCCAAAACACTATGCAAAAACCACCCCCAACTCCCGGAAGGGGTATTAGGCAAGATTCAAGTATATCAAGTGATAGCTTTAGTCAAACATCCTCTCCGAGCTATACCTCCAAAACCATGGAAACCCCACTGATTCCTCCAAAACATTCGAACAAGCAAAAACATAATGGCTTGTTACAAGTTAACCCGATTTGTACCGAAACCGAAGAAAGTGCAAGCTCCGCTATTACAAAAAGTGCTTCTACTCCTGCGAGCTTGCAGGCGGTTGTGAAGTTCCACAATGGATCCAACATGTCACTGCATCACAGGGTAAATATTCCAAAATACATATCTGATACAAAGAACTATAATACGCTTTGTTTTAAAAATTTTAATTGCTTTTTTATTTTGTTTCTTCGTTTTTGTTTTGGTAATAGCAAATAGTAAACCCCATCAATCTCAACCCCCTGATTTTAAGAACTCCAAAGACGAACATTTTTATTTTATATATTAGAAACTGTTTGAGCTACAGAAACGAACGTTTGTATGAAATATATGTAGTTTATTATTTAATGAAAAAACAATGATGCGTTTTTTGAATTTAGTTTCTTCATATTTTCGTTTTTTTTTTAATGGAAAAGTATTTTTTCATTTTCAATACTATTTCCTGTTTACTTGAAACTTTATGAAATAGCGGATCTATTGTACCTATATTTCTTATTGAATTTCCGAGGAGGGGAGATAATAAGCTTTAAAATTTCCTGGGGATTTAGCTTTAATTAAAGAAGTTCAAAACATCTTTTATACAGTGTGGAACTTTCAAAATGAATAAAAAGTCTGAAAATAATATTTTTTAGAAAAATTCCTTTTTATTTTAAGCAAGACATCTTTTAATTTAATCACATCATAGCCTTCTGCCGTCAAGGAGCGTCATCTTTAAAAGTTTAAATAGGACCATAAGCCAAGTGATCCCTCATTTGAAAGGTTTCTTTTATTCTATTAATTTATTAACAGCGTTTTGTTTTTGAAAATCGTGTTATTTGAAATTTCGACAGGTGTATGTGAAAAGCTGATATGAATTCGAAAGAAATAAATGTCGAATAACTCTAAAAATGCTGTACCGTTTTTTTTTAAACAAAACACTGTTGAAACGAAAGTCAATAAACCTTTTAAATGAAGGTCCACTTGAAATATGGTCCTATTTAAAGTTTTAAAGAAGGTGTCCCTTGGGGGCAGAAGGGTATGACATCAATTATGTAAGTAAAATTAATCGATCTTGCTTTAAAAAAAAAGTCAGAGTTACTGGATTTATTAATTTTGAAAATTTCACACTGTATAGCGCAATATCTACACTGTTATTGTACGGCTTGGCTTTAAAAACTTTATACCAATAACTTTTGAGCATCAAAATTAATTTAGAAATATATAATGTAGGCTAAATGACGGTTAGCTATAAAATTTTTAGAGGGGTAGGTAATTCAAAAAAATTGACATAAAGAGTAGACGCGTAAGAACATAGAATATACTCTTTGCAAATAATGATTAAAATAAATAAATAAATAAATACTATAAAGTCATAAATCCGGTGCTGGTTATTAATTTAAAAAAATACATGTCGTAAAAGATACAAAAATTTGATGCGAAATTTCAGCACAAAAAAAATCAAATTAGGGTCCGCTCCACTCTATTTGAAAACTGGGGAAAAAAATAAATATTACATTTTTTGTAAAGGCACATCCAAAAGATTTTTTTTAGTTAAACATATCTGGTACCTATATCATATCGTTGACTTTTCTTAAATTTAAATCTAAAAGCATATCGTCGGTGATAATATAATACGTTCTATCCGAAAATTTTGAATTTCACTGTTTGCTATTAAAGAACTGAATCGGTAGGCTAGTCAGGGTGGTTAGGTAGCTTATCGCGTATTGCAGGACAGAGTAAGCGACCTACTCACCTTAGATTACCTAGATTTAGTGCTCTTAAGGTTAGTTTATTCAAAAATTAACACTAACTAAGAATTTGACTAATGAAATGTCACATTTATTTGTCACATTTCTTTTCTTTCATTAAATTCTTAGTCAGATTATTGTTAATTATTGGGTAGACTAGCCTTTACAGCAAACAGCAAAGCTATTTTTTTTTCAAATAGCTTTATGACCGAAGATATCGTCTGAATATTCAAAAATTCTTTGCCCTGGGATTTTATTGTAATCCAATATATATTGTTGATAGATAATCAGAGATATTCGAAGACCATCAAGTGTATATGGAAGACGTCTAAGATTTGGACTTGCCCAAGTCCTTTTAAATGCCGTTGCATTACTGGCCATCGGTGGTGGAATGGCTGCCTATTTTAAAGGTAATATTCCATTTACTTTTCGTTTAGTCCCAAGAAAAAAATTATAGAAAATTTAAATCAGAGATATTTTCAGTAAAAATATCCTTGACATCTATCAGAACTAGTAACTTATCACGGTAATCACTAGTTAACTTTGTGTACTTACTTAAAATATTTTTTTTAGAAAAATTTTCAATTCACATCTCATAAAATATGTATCTTGGTTGAAATAAAAACCATACAATCCGATCAAAACAAAAATAAAAGTTCCATTATGTTGCCCTGTTTTCATGTTTTTTTTACTGTAGTTACTGGACTAATAATAAAACTTTGTTTCAGCTTATCCCGCCAACTTTCCTTTATACAACACAACAACAATAGTAAATGTAACAACTTCACCAGTTATAATTGAACGGTTGAATATTAATCCGGCGCCCGGAATATGTTTACCGGTTATCGTGAACTTCTGTCAAGTGCACAAGGTGCCATATAACTTCACCGTGTACCCGAACTACATGGGTCAATTCGGCCAGCGGGATGCCCAGCAAGAGCTGGAAGTGTACGACGCCGTAGTGGACGTTAGGTGTTACGAATTAGCCGCATTGTTCCTGTGTTCACTTTTCGTGCCGAAATGTGGTGCTTCTGGCATTGTCGTGCGACCCTGTCGAGGACTATGCAATGGTGAGTACATTAGAAGATTTTTGTAGCAATAGAATTAGAATAAAATCTTTTATTTGCGTGATTTATATGCCTATACTGCTAAGACAAGTTGTCCCATCTGCAAAAATTCACTTTTTGAGATAAGCACGCCATTGTGTTGCTTTACACTAGCTCCATGTGCATACTAAAAAGAAATGTCCTATCTAAAATCCAAATCCCAACGTCATATTTATTTCAAAATGTTTTCAAAAAGTACAAACAAGAACAATAAAACTGGCCATATCTAAAAACATCTAACTTGCAGATAGGACAACTTGTCTTAGCAGGACAGTATAAATCACGGGTCTGTAAAAATAAACTGTTTAAACTGTGAATTGACCGGGGATAAAGTATAGTATTCTACTCGTGTATTATAGCTATTAATCATTAGGGTGATTAGGCCTCTCGCCTATCGGCTCGTGTGCCAAAATCGGTAAGTACACACAGAAATCTGGTTACGGCTACTATTGAATAATCCAGCCTACTAGAAAATTAGTTGGGACAGCTTTCTGGGTAGGTATACCTACTGTATGAAACAGTTGGTCCGTTGCTCTTTTTCAGTGTATGATAAAATATTAGGTTTATATTATTAACTCGAGTATGTATTGGTTAGCTGTAATAGCTAAGCTATATTGTTAGCATATACCCATGTATAGATGTGAATACCTCAAAATTGAATGCAAGTATTTAAGCTTTGTATTACTGATTAAATTTAATTAATATGAATGGATTTAAAAGAAGCCTTAACTAGCGAAGTAATATAATATAGAACGTACATTATAATTGATTTAACAAGTCGTGCAGATATAAGAAAAACAAATAGTAATAAATTAATAGTAAAAACATTTTTAAGAACAAGCTTTTATTTAAGTGCAATAAAAAGCAGAAAATAAACTTTCAAGTAAATCAAACCCATCATTTTGTTACATTATACAATTTATTTTTCTTTTTTAAGTCGTCAAAATTTTGTGGGATACTAATTTTTTCAAATAGGGGCGCCGAACCAGAAGCTTGCTTCAGGGCTCCAAAATGCAAAGGCCGACCCTGTGTATTATTGAATGCATGGCAATCCTTACATACTACACAAAAATATAGTTAAATAGATTATTTTATTTTCTTAAAAATGATATATATGCACTTTTCCAAAAAAAAAATCCCCTATGCCCCCCTAACCACACTTTAAAAGCTAAAATGATCAAATATTTTCCAAAAGATAGTCTTATTTAAGTGCATCAATTTTTGAATGGATATCTCAATTCGTTCAAAGCTTAATAGAGGGAGTGACTTTTGGACCGTACTGTATACAAAATCGTAAAATTTGAAGAATTATTCTCAGAATTATTTTAAGTAAACAGTTCTAATTACTCTCAGTAATTTACTAAAATTTCGCCAATGCTAGGCTCGAAAAAAATCTCTACAAATGGATTTGTAATTTTATCAACTTGCAGGGTTATACGGAACCTACTCCATACTGTAGTTTCCAGCTAGATTCTTTTTTAAAAAGGACAATATGTAACACACGTGTACCACATAAAATTTTTCCATTCGAAACTCAATTCATAATGAATAACTAAATCTCATTATTCGTCATGAAATATTGAAACTAAAAAAGCTTCCTAGATGATATAGATCAGGGAACAACGTTTTAGAGCAGGCGGTATCTGTTTTAGGTTGGGTGAATCGGATAGTATGCTACATTTTTGGATCAGTGGGTCCAGAATATCACTATAAATGATAATTTCACTATGCGCATAAAATAAACCGTGGGCTTCACTTTTTATTAAACAAAATGTTGCAAAATCGAGAAGAAATTCATTTTTTTCTTCTCCTTTTCGTTCATATATCTCTGGAACTATTAATTTCAGACAAATATTGAAAAGGAAAAAAAGTTTTGTAATTGAATTTTATACATGATAAAATTGTGTGCAAATCGAAAAAATTATAATTATTATTGCAAAAATAGTAAAAATCACAAAAAAGGGGTAAAAAACTCGATAAATTTTTTTGTCTTGTCTTAAAACAGGAGTCACGAGAGTCAAGAATCAAGATTTGTTGACCCTTAAATTTGTATACTTTTCATACACCTAGGTCTACTATAGGGATGTTTCAATGCGTGATAATAATGTTGCGGTCGAAGCCAAAACTCGAGAACTTCCAAAAATGAAAAAAAAACATATAATGATAGACTTTATCAGGCTTACATCACATACAAAACCTCGTTGCTGTAACCCAAAGGGTCCGTGAGTTATTAGCCCCTTTTGGAGTGGCGTAGCTCCCTTACAACACATTTTTGGACATATGTTTATAGAAACTTTTTGCTTATTTTGGATGTAAAATCACTCATTAAAAGAAATTATGGTATTTATGAATAACCCTGTATGTATTACAAACAACGTCAACTGAATAAATTTTGAATTTTCTAATTAAAAATTGTATGCACATGTAACATGCCAGAGATTTCAATTTAAATTAAATTGTACAAAATATACGTAGTGAAATTTTATTATGATTATGATTATTAGTTCTGTAATCCATCTTAATATCTAATCAGGGCCGTATCGAAGAAGATTTTGTGGGGGGGGAGAAGGTCTAAAATTACAACTTTTTTTTCCTCGAGAAAAAAGTTAACGACTAAAAAAAAAGGTACTCACCTTTTCGTGAAATATACAACTTTTGTATTTTGGATCCATAAAATATACGACTTTTGTTTTGGATCAATGAAATACACAACTTCGAGAAAAAAAATATTTCATGACTCCCCTCCCCCAAAATATTGGATTATTTTTTCTGGACATGACTTCTTTTTACGAGAAAGTATTCTTGCTCACTCAAAACGGATTTTTTACAATATTTTCTTATGTGTATTACCCACTGGGCAATATCTTTACTCGCTAGTTCCATAAACAACTATTCTTGCTACTTGGGTAGTTTTGCATGGAATTTATTCTTGTTACAGAAACTAAACGTCGTTGTGGCTTTTTTCTGGATGTTTTCGGTCTATCGCTCCCGGAATATCTGGATTGTGAACTGTTTCCAGAATCCAAAGACCCAAATGTATGCGTCGGACATAAAGAAGTTCAGGCAGCCAAGATAAGAGCTTTACAGCCAGGTAAGTGAAATGTTGTTGAATTTTATCTTTTTTGGAATGAATATGTGACATTCCAGGCAAAAAGAGACCCTAAGTTCAAGGGCGCAGCTACCGCGGTATCACTGGTATCAATGATACGGGGCTCTCGAGCTACCGGAGCCCCAACATGTGTAAGCGGAAGGTTCTTAATTAAAACAAAGCTTGAATAAGAATTTTTAAAACTTAAACGTAAAAAGTGTAAAAATTTTCCCCTTGAAAAAATAAATAAATCGGTCTCACTCACATAATTCTATCACCTATAACGGCCATAAGAGAGAGAGAGAGAGATAGCAGCTATATATCGAGAATGCGAAATATAGGCAACCAACATGAAAACTTCGACATTTTGATAGTCTATTTCTAGCTAATGGTCTATAAACAACACCTATATGATTAAAAAAATTCCAAAATGTCAGAAAAAACAAAGCACAAATGAAGAAGATTTATAGAAAAACGTAAAAACTCGGAAATATATTCCAAAAACGTCACCTTAAAAAGTAAATAAACACTAGACAGCGTTGCCGCTTGTTGACATAGTTTTGTAATATCCAAACCAAGCATGTATTATTCGTCCTTACACTTAGAAAGAGAAAACAACACACTTCGAGGGAAAAAAATGCGATCTAGCAAATTGGCAGGGTATCAAAATGGCGATTCTCTATCCCCTAAATATCCTGGCAAAAGCTGCGCAAATAAGTAAATTCCGTTATAGGGATTTAAGTTATGTGGTATCACTGCGCCTTTCTTGTAAATAAAATGGAGTATCTTATTAACAACATTACAACGAGATACAAGTCAAAAAAGAAATTTGAAAGTTTTTCCGGGATATTGGCTTGTGTACTTTAAGTTGGATCACACTGTACCTAGAGTCGGTCGGGCAGTTTACAGAAAAGGTATACGTATTTTCTATAGATGCACATTACACTATGTATATCAAAATGCCAGAAAGTTTACACATAGCAATATTTGTATGGTAATGATTTGGTTTATATCCATTTAATTTACAGCGAAGGGGAGAAAATAAAGTTTACCCTCCGAACACTCGGTTAGTTGAAACCGCTAAATTGAGTTACCCTTAAGGCAAGTATTGAATATTGAATAAACATGAGATATAGTGAATTAAACGTATTTATGTTTTTATTCAATACGGTCGGGAAAACTAATATATATTTTTTATTCGCTACTAGATTTAGAAATTGCTATTATTTACCTCAAGTTAAAAACATTTTTTTTTGCTTGTTCGGATTTAAAATGTTAAATTGTACCTTTCTGCAAAATTGTCTAAAACTCATGGATTTTGCATGTACGAAAATGTATAGACAATTTTTTTTATTTGATTTATATAAAGAGGGACTTTTTCTTAAAATGAGTTTAATCGGACCTTTTGGTGACCCAAGCGAACGAAGATAAAGAAAAAACATGGAATATCTCGAAAACGTCCTTGGGGATGAAACGAATTACCCGAAAAATCTATGTAAAATTCGTGGGAGGCTAAAACCTTGTAAACCAATTATCAATAAACGTCCTTACGCTTAATTTCAAGTTTCTTTTCTCGGACTAAGTATAGAATATGAAGCACAAAAATGTCCGGTTTGTTTTTTGTTTAGCAGGAAAATATTTGCAATTAAAATGAATTAGCACTCTTAAACAAAATGCAGTCTAGAATAAATTAAGTATAATATGATATAGTATAATTTTATTTAAGCTTTAAAAGTGATTATGCGTAATTACACTAATTAAAAGGATATTTAATAAAGTAGAAAATGTTTAAAACGTTTAATGCATTCCTAAGTTATATTTTATAATCGTTTTTTTTTAAGTAAAAGTATTAAGAAAAGCTTATTTGTTTTTTTTCTGTTGTTTCATAATAAAACCATTACCATACCTAAACGGATTTCATTAGAAAAGTTTAATTTTTTTATAATTTGGCAACAAAATTGAAATTTTTATTGGTGCATTTTTTAGTTCTTATTTTTGACATAAAATTGCCTCTTTTATTGCAATTTTCTCGAAAACGGTTGGCCCTACGGTGCCAGTACCTTTTTTATGCATTTTTAACTAAAGAAGAATCATATTTTATTAAGAAAATGTCAAAAAATCTACAGATAAAAAAATTTGGGGCAAAAAAGTGACATCGCACCCCCATTTTGCACGTCCCTAGTTAAAATTACCAAAAAAAATACATAAAATGATATCTCTCTCTCTATAGAATACAGCTAGGAGAAAATTTTCTCGAAAACGGTTGGGCCTACGGTGCCAGTACCTTTTTTATGCATTTTTAACTAAAGAAGAATCATATTTTATTAAGAAAATGTCAAAAAATCTACAGATAAAAAAATTTGGGGCAAAAAAGTGACATCGCACCCCCATTTTGCACGTCCCTAGTTAAAATTACCAAAAAAAATACATAAAATGATATCTCTCTCTCTATAGAATACAGCTAGGAGAAAATAGACTATAGTCACATTATTTTTTACAGTTTGCCCAAATGGGTTTCAATGCGACAAAAAACGTTGCATACCAAAAGACTGGCAATGTGATGGACATGTGGACTGTAAGGATCAATCTGACGAGCTAAATTGCAACAAATGTGGCATAGGCATGATACATTGTGGTGCTGATAAATGTATAACTCAAGAACACATGTGTGATGGCAAAGTGGACTGTCCCTGGGGTCAAGATGAACGAAACTGCTGTAAGTTTTATGTTGTTTATGTTTATATCGGGTTATTTAGAAATTGGATTCCAAATTTTAATTTATATATAAATATATTTTTTATTTTTGAGCAAAAAATCTTCCCTAAGCGAGTAATGTACTTTTACTTTCCTAAATCATTTTTTATGTGTCCTTTAAATCACCAATTAAAATTTTGATCCCAATTTCTGAATCACCCTGTATAGACAAATATTATTAAATAATTTAATAAAAATATTTTTCTACTGATTTTACAAATGAAATGCACAGAGGAAAAGGCTTATTAAGAAAGAAGTTTTTTTTTAATATAGAAACATGCAATGGTCAGAATAACTAATGGTCGTAAAACAAATATTTTTGTACGAGATGACTGCTGGAGAAATTGCGATTTAATTCAAATGTCCCAAATGATAAAATGCTTCTCGTAAAAAATGCTTTGATATGAACCACTTTATATTATAAGAAAATATATTTATATTTTCTTTATATAAAAGAGAAAAACATGTGTTTTGTACACTTATGGTCCATATACATTTTTAAAAGATTAAGGTCAATATTTACATGTGATTTGTACAATTTTAGTATTTGTAGTATTTTAAGCCACTGTCTGAATTAAATGCCGGTAAATTATTGACATGCTTTATCGAAAAAAAAAATTAAAGTATGGCAAATGGATCTGTGACAGTGAAAGGAATGCAGCAGAAAATTAAATTAAGTTATTTCACTATGTCAAAACTTTATCAACTGTTAAAAGTTGAGGGGAATTAAATAAGGTCAATTTCTGTCCATACCAAGTGGAGATAAAAAATGTTGGGTGAAAAAACTATAAATTTAAATTTTAACATAACTTCGTTTGTGTAAAGATTGAAAAATTAATTTATGTTGCCACTCTTTTTCACAGTTGTTCAGCAACTATTTATTTTAGTTATTAAACAAAGGTTAGCTATTAAATTTTCTGCATAACCCCAGACACAGTATAGTAAATAAATAAAAGTCATAAAGTAAATACTAATTTTAATTTTAGTTATTTATTTGCCAGGTTACCCCTTACATAAAATAAATTATGAAACAATTAATATTAAAAAATACTTAATATATGTTTCGGGCAAATATGTAAGTTGTATTGCCCGTAACTTATAATAAATAACGTATAAACCTATATATTATAAATAATATATATCTTATAATAATAACTATAAACATTATGTAATAATACTTCTAACATAATACAAACAATATACAGGGTGAACATCCATCATTAAGTTAAGGGTTGGTGCCTTTGTTTGTCATTTCAATGAAAACATAGCATTTTTTGAGATCTTTCAGATGACGTATAATTGTTGGAAAATCAACCTTTAAAGAAATTGAGCAAAATAATTTAGTAATTAAATGTCAGTCTGACACATCGTTGATCGCTAATTTTATATATTAAAGGTTCTTAAACCAATATTTCTTTTTATAACACGTGGTTCTCCAGAATATACCTAGTTATGAAGATTTTTTACATCACATGTTTGATTTGGATTATTTAACCTCGTAATATTCTAGTTAATTAAGCATCTCGTAAGTCCATGACTTGTTTGGGCTAGTAGAAGAGAAAAACTATGATTTTAAATGAGTTTTGAACCAGTTTTTATGGGGTTGTCTTTGTTTTACCTGCCACCTTTGCGAAATTTCAATTATTATTCAACTCAAAAAGGCTATTAGCGCAGGTGAGAATCGAACTCACGCAAGCCGACGTGCTAGGTAAAGGGTTACTTATAAATTAGACGCCTTAGCCCGTTCGGATAGTTCCCCCACAATTATGAAGATAGTTTAGTTGTTCCATTTCGACTAAGTTTTCTTTGAGCAAGATTTTGCCTTATATGAAACTTCTTTTCAGTGAAGTTTCCACCAGGTGAAGCAGTTTCTAGATTAGGATCTACAATAGATTATGATTAGAACAACGGGAAGCATGTATTTTTTTTAGAAAAAAAAAACTATTGTCTGCGTAATAAAGTACTCCAATAAAGTCATTATGGGGCTTTTAAAACGTTTCCGGTTTACTTATAATCAACCTGAAAAAACATCTGTTTTGGACGACGATGACCACGCCGTGGATTTCGGTAGGATAACAATGGCGGAGCATTGGTTTCAAAACGATGTACATAAGTTGGGCCAAAAGAAACGTTTCGAGATGGTTTAGGATAATCTCTTTCTTCACTTGGTACGGATTGATTGACTTCTTCTTTAAGATTTATTGACTGCTCATTGAGTTGGTCCAGATTTTCTTGTTTTAGAGGAGCTTCTTGAGAAAGTTGTGAGGGGGAAACGGGCGTTTTCATCATATTTAGAGGTTCTGTGTCTAGAAGATCAGTATCTTGATATTTACTGATGGAATAATTTATGGGTTCTTCGATACCCATAATACTAGATTCTTGTTTTTTATACCCCTCATCTTTAGCTGTATGTCTATAAGGATACAGGTTTTGATAAAACGTAGAAGTTGAAGGATTATTGTCGTTGGTTAGAGCAGATACATAAGGAAGATATTTTTGAGACCTTACATCTTGAGCATAGTTTTCTGCACGTTGATTATCATAATCAGTTGATCCAGTAATAGTAGATGGTAATTGATTAGACTGTGCGTTTATCTTTTGTGATTTATGCTGGCGCTTCGATCGAGGAGCAGCGTGTGTCGGAACTCTAAACTGTCCAAACAAATGAATGTTGGATTGTTTAGGAAGTTCAGTCATCGGTTGAGGTTCTGGGCACATTTTTTTGATATCCTTCGGTGGAGAAACATTCCTCCTCTTCGATTTTTTCGAATTCGAGGGTCCTGGAATGACAGGTGAATAGTTTGAAGCATGTGGAGCTGAAATTCGTTCTGGTCTTTGCATTTCTTCGGATCCTTGGGTATCTGACTTCTTGGAAAGTATATTTTTTGATTTACCAACATGATCGGAATTCGTATAATTACGTGGCACAGGAAGTGGCTGAGAAATCACCGGCGGCAAATTGGGATGAGATCCTTTTTTAGGAATTCGGAAATTTGTTTTTCTCTCTGGAGTCAGTTTTCCAGGAGGATTTTGGGAAGGGCTTATTTTTTTCCTATCTGCCGACATGATAGAAAATATTTGTTTCTTGTCCATTAAAAATTTATGAAATCTGTAATAAAAATCCGAAAAAAGTTAAAAAGTTAAAAAAATACTAAATCAGTAAAAAACGTCCAGGTTTTGTAATTTTTGTAATCTGTAACATGCGCTTTCTTATTTTTTATTCTTTTTACGTAAAATACTTACATTCCAGGGACAGTTCAGGACTAATTTTGTAAAATATTGAAGCACAACAACTAAAAATTTTCCTATACACTAGTTAATTATTTATTTTATATTTCTTTTATCCACTTTTTATACATATTTTCACAACTAATAATTCACATCTATATCGTTGGGACTCATTCAATCTAATGACACCTTAGTTAAAAAATATGTAAGATTATGTTTTGCTTGTTTTAAAAACAGTTGATAGAGTTCTAAAGAAAACATTCCTATCAATTGCAATTTCATTTGAATGCATAATCAAATAAATATTTTTTTAATCGTATCAATTTTAAACATTGAAATATCATCAGCTTTTGCAGGTATTAAATGTAGTTAAATATATATTCGAAAACAAAATATTGTTGCTAAGCAAACAATACTGTTTTCTTTAATTTTTTACAAAAATAAAAACATTAGGAAAAGTGTTAACAAAAAGGGGGAAATATATTTTATATATTTTATAATAGTAGGATTTTTTATTTGGGACTCCCGAAACCCAAAAAGTGCCGAAAAAAAATAATAAGTTAGTTTACTTATAAAGAAACAATTTAATTTTTTTTGTGTAACTAAACTTTGGATAATCCGGTTCCTTTGGGTGCTAGAAGCTCCCTACATACCTCACATATAAAATACAGACGGAGGAAATAAATGAATTAAAAATGGTTACCAGTTATAATACAACTATTGGTGGTTTTTGATCGACCATAAAATAACTCTGCTGATGCATTGTGAAGTCCAACAATATGGATTATTCTGGTTTGCATAAATCAGTCCGTATAAAGAGTGGAAATAAACGATAAGCTTGCATAATTAATAATAATTCTGCATTCAACATTTCTTCGGGATTATAATTCATAAGGGCATATCCACAGGCTCGCATAACAACATAGTACATAACAATGCGATGCCGTGATTGGCTTGATTTGCCGCCATGTATCTTGTAAGATAATCACGGCATCGCATTCGTATGTTTTATGTTCTTATGCAAGCTTCTGGATAGGCCTTAAGCTATTAAATGACTAACTAAATCTAGATTACCTATAAGTACGTTAGGAGCATAAAGCGAAAACTTTTCAATAAAACATTTAATAACGATTCTAACGATTCTAAAATGTATACCACAATGCCACAAACTGAGGTCAATAAAAGTTTCTTTTAGAAGGCCATATTTAAAAGAATATTCAAACCTAGCCAAATACCTTGGCATTATTATATCCAAAAACCTTACATGGGATCAGCACGTCAAAAACACACACCAAACAGCCAACTGCCACCTCTCCAAACTCTACCCCCTAACAGGTAGAAAGAGCCATCAAAAACAAACTTCTTCTTTACAACCAAACCCTAAAGCCGGTACTTCTCTACGGAGCCCCAGCCTGGAACAAAATTACCCTTAACAAAACGCTCTCAGCCAAACTTCAGGCCTTCCTAAACAAGGTAGTCAGAATATGCCTCGATGCCCCCTGGTTTATGAGAAACACCCAAATACATAGAGATCTCGACATGCCCCTCCTAAAAATGATCATCGGCTCGAAATTATCTAAATCATTTTTTTCGGTGTAGCTTTATATTTAATTAAAAACAAAAATATTTTTAACTATACAGTTCTCTAGGTGTATCCGCTGTTCCTATTGTGCACGTTTAACGGCCTCCGGGCGTGTGTTTTTAAAATCTGTTCCCTATTGTTGAAGTTTAGATTTGTGAAGAACAATAAACAATAAACTTTTCTCGAAATTAAAACATGTTTTCTACCGCAAGTTTCTCTTTGGACATAGGACTGTCCATTAGAAATGCTATACACGGTGTATTTAAAATAGCGTAGGAAATTTTAACAGGTGATTCTACATGATAAAATATGACAAAAAGTTCCTATAAATATATGTCTAAAAATGCGTCATAAGGGAGTTACGCCCTGTCTAACAGTTCATATTCTCACCTCAACTGATAGGTTTCCTCCTTTTATAGAAATGGAAAAACTTTTATTTCTGCTACCTAGCTCAATCTAAGACAACATGAATCAAATTTAAAGATTCATAATAATACACAAAGAAAGCAGCCATATTATAATATTTACAATCGGTAAATAAATAATGTCATATGCAAAAATTACATATACATGCTCCTATTTTGCCTCCAAAAAAATTAAATAAATGGCAAACTTTTTTAAAACTTATCCCAAAAACGGTTCAGCTTTTTTTCTACGGATTTTAATTCAGATGACAAAAATACACAAGATAACATGAAAAAAATTGTTAACCAGTGTAATTGTTTGCAATTTTGGCGAAGGCGCAGTAGCAACCTTCTTGAATTTGTTTATCTTACTTAAACCAAAATAATAATTTAAAAAATTATATAAATATGAAACGATAACCCTGATACCCCACTGGGTTTCAAAGGGTTAAGTAAATAATAATTTTTGAGAAACGTTGATCCATTAAAAAAAAAAAAAAAACACTGTCCAAACCAGAATCAAAAAAACCTTTTAAATGAGGGATCACTTACCCCTTTGACAGCAGCAGGTTATGCGGTTACTTTTGTGAATAGAAACAAAATAAAAATCGACGAGAATTTTTTCTAAAAGATATTATTTTTAGATTTATCGAATTTGTTCATTTTGAAAATGCGACACTGTATAGATATGACAATTTTCGTTAGGTTGAATTTACCAGTTGGCGAACATATTCTCTCACAACTCAGAACTCATAACTAAAACTAGCAATAATTATCGTAGTAGTACTATATAACTTAGGTACAAGTTTACTTGTTTTGTTGAAATAGTCAACCATCGTTGGCAATAGTTAACAATCTGTATTTATAATACGCGACTGATTGAAGGATTTAAGCCACTTAAATTGAAGTTTAATAATAACACTCTGTGGTATAAAATACCCTCAAAAATACCACATACATAATTATTTAAGATCTATGTAGAGAGTTTAAGTAAACTAATTAATTAATTAATTAATTAAGAAGTCTTACCTGCATTGATTTGATAACCGTTTACAAATAAAAAGAACTAATTGGATAAAAATGTTTATCCACGGCCGTGATTAATAGGCCTATTAATCACGGGTCTGTAAAAATAAATCGTTTAAAATTTAAAACGACCATGGATAAAGTATAGTATTCTACTCGCGTATAATAGCTATTAATCATTCTGGTGATTAGGTCACTCGCCTTTCGGCTCGTGTCCCAAAATTCACCCTCATTGATTAATAGCAATTATTATACGCTCATTGAATAATATACTAATATGCAGATGTGAATATTCTTCTTTAAAAATTAGCTAGAATCAACTGCCCTCTACGCTAATTTGTTACCTTGTTATATACTGAAGTATTTTGTAAATAGTGCGGTCCGAAAGTCACACCCTTCCCTTAGCTTTAACTTAAGCTGTCTTTTGAAATATAGTCCTGTCTTTTTAAGAATGCGCATGGTAGGAATTATCACGGACAAACTTAATATTATCTCTTTTATTACTACGGCGTATCACGAAGCGAGCGCTAAAACGTTGGTTGAAGTAAGATACACCGTACGTCCATAGGAAATTGCGCTCACTCTAAAGGAATTCAACAAGACCATTCAGTCACATTCCCATAGGTGCCGTGTTTTGTCATTTCATTTATTTTTTCAGTGATTTACAAGTGATTTTATAAATATTAGTATGCCACTGGTCGAATCCACACCCCAGCCGGTATAGGCAACTGCTTGATACGGACCGCAATCGCATTCTTAAAATGTCACGACTTTATAAGTTTTTTAGCATTAAAAATGTGTAAAATTAATCAAATATGAAAAACTGTTTGATTTTTTTAAAGAAATTTTGTATTATTATTTATTTATAATTCAAGAATTTATTATCTATATAAATAAAAAACGACGTTTCCCTCCCATTTTTAATAAAAATCATTATTTTATAAGTTATTCGGGGACGCCGGTATTCTGATTTTCTCTGCAGATGTGTTTAAGCCAGAAAGTAATTTTGAGAGATAAAGCTTAATCCGCAAAGGTGTTGTCTGTTTATTTTGTAGGTATAAGTAAAGAGTATGATTTTCAAAAGGGGTTAAATGCCATAGATTAGATTTACATGATAAACAACTACCGTAGTTATAAATACGGTATTTTTTATAAAATTCAAAATAAGGGATCCAATATATTAATTTTAAAAATTGTACCTATCTATTTTTACAAAATTATTACTCTAAATCATTGTGGCGAACTCCTTATGAAGGTTGTTCTCTTCAAGTGATATTTGGCAACAAGTGTTAAAGTTTAATTTAACTAATGTAAACTAAATATAATATAACAGTTACAAAAACAACTTCAATTAAAATTAATCCCCTAAAGTTTTCATGAGTTAACTAGTAACCAAGGCAGGTATTTAATAAATATTATAATTTCAACGAAATTTTACATTTTATTTAAATCCCTTAATTCCAAAATTAATTCCAGGTCTTTTGGTTTATCGCAAGAGATTTTATCTTATCTAACCCAAAAAATAGCGTTTTCCTACTATGAAATTCCTATACAGGGTGTAACAAAAAAGTGGCTGACTTATACCATAGCCATATTATGTATAAGTTAATCGCCCAGAAATGGGAAAGACAAGATCTACCCATATCTTTTCCCGAGACTCTCGTTAATCATGACAGGAAGTTCCGTTTCTCGACCCTCCCGAAACCCTAATTATCAGTTTTGGACTTTTTGCGAAAATTCTGGAAGGCGTTTAAAAAAATCAATTGTATAGGGACCACCCTAATGTTCCTGCAGGATCATAAATGTTTAACCTGTATCGTATAATTCAAAAATTCGACTTAAAAGTAGTCCCATGTCGAAAATAGGGATTGAATATATACATAAACATTCAATCCTATTTTCCTTGTAAACCCGGTGATGCGATTATTCCTTAGAAAATAACATTCGAAAGAAATAAATTCGAAACAATTCATTCTTAGAAGTTAAGAGGTTGCAACGCATTGCCAAAACCCAACTAAAAGAACAGAAATATTTTATAACTATTGTCTAGCGCCGCTTATAGAACAATTTTATTTTTTAGTGCGTCTTAATACAATAATTTTGTCATAAAATAGACTGGTTTCCATAATGCTGTTGCATAGACATTCTTACAACTCATATTATAGAACAAATAATGATTGTACATATCCTAATTTTGTAACAGTTGTATAACGTTTTATACAATCTTTTAAAAAATATTTAAAAAAAAATTGTATAAAAATTATAATGCAGTTGTATACCTATTCTAATACTTTTAATTTTGACATTAAAAGGTAGTTGTAATGGAAGTTATGTAAAAAGTTGTATTGTAGTTCTTTAAGCAAAGAAATAATAATAATATGAGCTAGGATACATTATCATTTTAAAAAAGAGATTTTCAATTATTATTAAATAATTTTTGACACGGGACGACTTGATTAAAATTTGATTGATTGGATATGTATCGATCGTGCGAAAAATATGGATAAAACCTTTTCATGCATAATTTAATAATCTTTTTTTTCTGTCAGTTCTCGTTATTCGACCAAAATGGAACGGGGTAGTTAACACGTTTTGAATCAGTAGAACTGTTTGAACTTTTACAAAAGTTACTAATCGATTGTTATACAGGGTAATTCAGAAACAGGTTACATAGAGGCTAATTAAAAATTATCCATGAAACTTAGATTATAAAATAGCTCATAAGGGAGCTACACTTAAAGGGTTGTTACTTACCCGCTCCCTATAAATACGTAACGGTAGCAGCTAAGGCCCCCAAAAATTTTTTTCGGTGAAAAAACAAACCGATTTTATTTCTTTAAAGCTAATAAGCGTTACGTAATTCTACATCAGTCCCCGTCCTTCCTGGTAACAGATAGTAACGCTCCCGCCTAAGTGCGTTATGTATTTTAAGTATAACCCCTATTGTGTATGTATAAAAATATGTTTCTATTACAATTTATTATATGGTTCCATAAAAAATGAACAGAAAACAAGCATTTTCCTCAGTGTATGAGTATGTGTGAAAGTATGTTTGTATTGCAATTGATGGCATGGTTTTCCAGTAAGGTTAAGTGAGAGAAATGGAGACGAAGGTAAAGGACAATTGGAAGTATATCGACCGGATCAAGAAAAATGGGTGCCAGCATGCGTAGCTCATTGGGATCAGCGTACGTCTGCTAAAACGATATGCTCTCTACTGGGATATTCGTAAGTAAACATTACCTACTATACACCGAAAAAATGATTTTATTAACCCATCAGGGACTACCGTACTATACTAATTATTCATACAGATTTACAGGTTTCTGTAAGGAGTGTTTTAAAATGCATGTAGTTTCAAATTTATTTATTTATGGCTTAGCTTATGTAGAAATTATAGTTTTTATTTTTAAAGCTCATGTATAAAGAAAACATGACATAGGTGTAGTCGTATTAATTTCTTAACCTCGTATCTCCAAACAATCGATTTTCGGTTCCTTGCACCAATCAACTCAAGCATTTTTTTGTCTTTATATATATTTGATTCTTTTCTGGCGCTTGACCTTCGAACGGTAGCATTCACCGTTTGTATTGTACTCTTGCACTAAAATCACAAATCAAACTATGAACTTTCTATGAACATATAGTCAAACTACTCTCCCAAAATGCTATCGCACGCTCACTAGGATAAAGGTGTAACTACAGCATTCAAGAGAAGAAATACTAAATTTAGTCAGTACATCTTGCAAAGGAATAAGGTAATATATCTTTATCTAGCGCTGGTCCTTTATTACAGTTCAATTTTTTTCGCATTTAACTCTTAATTTTACATAGAGGGTCGATTAGTGCAGCGAACCTAAAATCTATTTTATTGAGATAGGAGGTTTACAAAGTAACACGACGATGTATCCACTTTAAAAAGAATGTTCGATTCACTACAAATCATTATATATCTTCACGGCTTGCTTTTTATCTTTTTTACGTTTTAGACACTTCCAATTGCCGAGATTTTTTTATTTACTCAGCAAATAAAAAATCAATTACGAATCCTTGGTATTGGACCAAAGTCGTGACTTTATTGTACACTACGAAAAAGAATAACTTTAATTAAGTAAACATTTCTGTTTATTTAGAAATATTTTACCTCATTAAATAAACCTTAAATAAATAAGTTCTATGTCTTTGATAAGGGACTGTTTACGAATAATATAAAACTAATTTTGACTAGTTTAAAAAATGATTTATTTTTATTTTTTATGAAAATTATTATTGTTTTTTCCAACAAAAAAAATATTTATCCAAATTTTGGCTAAGTCTGACCGAAGCCGCTTTTTTACAAGACCGGTGCACTCCCGATTCTCGCGATTTTCAAAGTGCTCTAGTACCTAAACTACCATTTTCTTGATCTTGATCAATTGTCAAAAGAGTGATTCACGTAATATTTGGACGGACCCATTCATCCTTTATATTAATGAAATAAACCTGAATCAATTTATTTTAAAATTGTTAAATACAGTGCGAATCTGTTACTGTACTGTACTAAACGAAAGCAATTTAGTTATTAAGTATAAGTAGTTACAGAACAATGTTATGTTTTACTGTAGCACCTTGTATTTAATATGTAAATTTTGCTAGGAGTTCCAAATATACAGAATCGTTTTGTAACGGTAATTAATTTTCAGTGTAGTTCAGTAAGGCAACAACTTTATTTGTATAGTCTTTTAGTATCAATATCTACGACTATTTCAATTCCCCCCATTGAACTTGATGTGGTTAAAAAGTTTCATGACAAAGAAGAACTCGTTTTGTTCACCTCAAAGTTTTAAAAACAAAAACAAAATATTTTAACACATGTTTCTAGAGAATTTTACCCAGAGACCTAATAAGTTAAAGGTTTCATAAGGAGCAATTTGAAATTTTCTTCTTAGAGTCAGTTGAAAATCCCTGAAAATAAAGTCTAAAGTCCAAACTGTTTTTAAAGATCAAATGTATAAGGAAACTTAATAATTAGTAATAAAGCTTTTAAGTTTCAATTTAAATTAAATTGTTAAGTTGTATTTTCATATAATTGCGCAATTGCGCAAAGATGACGCAGCAGGGATTTGGTACGATGCAACGGTCTGCCCACCTGTGTCGGCCACATTTCTATCAGGGGAGTGTTCTGTGCTATTAGTCTCGCATACAAAGCTGTGGAGGGATTATGATATTTTTTCCTGTTTTAACTATATTCTGTAATGGGGGAGACGTCTGTCAAACAAAGTGCTTGTGTTCCTTTAACAACGAAACCAAAGGGGCTTTGTTTTTTTTAGACACATATATCCTTTGTTTTAATAATTCAGAGTTGGCAACCCTAGTGCTAAATATATGGCCCGCTCTACGCGCTGTTTCATTATTTATGGCTCTGGTACACATTACTATGGGGAGATATCATGAACACCTACTGTATATTCTAAAATAAGTGAGCTCTTGACCAAAATATTTGGATTTATTACGTAAAAATCTCTGCATAAAATGAAATTTTTTGTAAACTTGTGTAAACGAGAACAAAAAAGTCCCAACCCGTAACCCTCCGCTCGAAATAAAAACTCATTAAGTGTAAAAAGAGTAGTTTGTATAAATTAGGATGGGAGAAAAAATTATTGTTTTTTAATTTTAATCGAAACCGTGAGAACCTTCCAAAATATCATTTTTTGGGATTGACTAAAGGGCATTAAGCCTTTAGACTTTATCTCAAAGTTTTAAAATATTGGAAATGTTTCCACCCTAGTATGTATACACACGAACTGCTGAAAATTTTATTTAAATCAGTTCACCCACTCATGCAAGGATTTGACTGTTTTCAAAAGCTTAATTTGAATCTGGTCGTTGAAATAATTTTAAATTATTTTAACAGCGATTTTACTAAAAATTTTTAAAACATAAAAACACGGTGGTTCTCTGCTCATTTACATTTTTTGGTTTCCGATCGGTTTTTTTACTTTTTTTTAAATTTATTTCACCTTTTTCGTATTTCTTTTTTTTTATTATTATGCAAAAAAGTTTGGACTTAATAATCCTACATTTTTATCGGTTTTAGGTGAGACACCTGGTATATACCAGTTTAAACTTCAGATTTTAATTGGCACTTAAACCAATTAGAATTTCCTTTTTCTTATCGATAGTTGCCAATTACACTCTTTTTTATCAGAAACGGTGTAAATATAGAAATACACATTATAAGAAATACATTTTCAGCATTTATTGATGCTATAAGAAAATGTATATGATAAAGTTAAGGGCATATCCACAGGCTCGCACAACAACATAGTACATAAGAATGCGATGCCGTGATTGGCTTGAAGTGCCGGCATGTATCTTGTAAGCCAATCACGGTACCGCATTCTTATGTACTGTGTTGTTATGCGAGCTTGTGCATATGCCTTAAACCAGAGTGAACTGACAACTTTGAGTGCATGTAGAAACAAATTCTGAGGTGACCCGAAAAATTGACTTAAAAAAATTGGTCCGATGCCAGATTTTTTTTTCTGTTTTACTATGTAATTATTTGTATTTAAATTAAATTTTAAAATGTTGACATTTTCTATTTTTGAAGGATTAGGAAGGTAAAATAGCGAAAGAAAAGCTTATTTTAGCATAAACTGTAGTGGTTGGCGCATATACAACCCCTGATAGCACAAAAACCTTCTAAGAAGATTCTTAAAATAAATAGCCAGAAGGAGAGCATGCTTCTTAGAACCATATCTATTTTGCTCAGGTTATTCTAAGAATGATTAAAGAAATGCAAAGGATACCGTTTTAATCGTGCTGGGAGTTCCTAAGAAGCTTCTTATAAGCCTCTGCATCAAATAAGAATGTTTTAAGAAGCATGTTAAGAATGTTCTTAGAAGTAGGTGCATGTACTTCTAAGAATATTCTTAGCATGTTTCTTAAAATATTCTTATTTGATGCATTTAAGTAATAATATTGGATATTGCGCAAACAAAGTAGGTTGGCGTTACAGAATTGTACATTAATGTAGGGTGTCTCTTTCTTTCAAATATATTTTATAATGCTCGATCCTTTTTATGGAGCGATACCATAAATTTGGACATGGCGAATATTTTTACGTCTTTTAATAAACCTAATAATTAAAGTATATAAAAATATTTAGATATAGCATCCATCAGGTAAGATTCATATGCGATATGCAGTTTTACTGTGAAAGCAAACTTTCTACCGGACATGAAAATCATGCGCCACACAAAAATCCAATGTTTAGAGAAAAAAAATAGCAAATAATTATCATTTCAAAAAATATTATTTTTATTTTTTTGTCTCAAACTATATAAAATCACTTTATGTCTAAAAATACATCTATTTCTACTACTGAAGGGTAAAACTTATGTTATTAAAAACAATTTTAAGAATATTTGTAATTCTAACCTAATAAAATTAATATAATATAGACGCCATACTACTATTCTAAAAAAATTCCCATTAGAATATTTTAAGAATATGTATTTGGGAATATTCTTAGCAAAATACTCTAATCATGCTTAGCATGTGCACTATAGCATTATTCTAAAAATATTCCCATTAGCATATTTTAAGAATATGTATTGGGAATATTCTTAGCAAAATACTCTAATCATGCTAAGAATGTTTAGAGTAGAAGCACTTATGCTACTACAGCAGTGCACCTTTTAAGAGCATGCTTAGCATGTTTACAGCATTATGCTAAGAACCTTTTCATGGGAACGATTAAAAAACCTTCTTAGGATGAAGTGGTTTTCAGGGACTATTCATTGTTGTATTCTACAACCTTATTACGCTCCTGATTACGATAGTGTACATTTTAAATTATAACACTAAATATAATTTATAAAACTAAATTAACTTGTGTTTTCCTGGACTAAAACGGTATCAAATTTCAGGACTGTGAACACTAGCAGATTACTGAAAGGCACTGATATCAAATCTCCGGTGATACGCGAAACTACTGCTTTATGGCGGATGAATCAAAACAAAAGGCCAAAAAATATGTTACGGGAATTTGGATCGTGTAATAAATCGACCTATCCAACAGTAGACTTATCCTGCATTAATTACGGTAAGTGTTTTTGATTTTTTATACAGTTGATCAGAAATAAATTTCAAAATATTTTCTTATTATAAGTTTTCTTTTCTTAAATTTTGAGGTACTTTAGCCTATTTCTGATTAACCCTGATCTATATATCTACAACGTAAAAAATATTTTCGGTTAACTTGCAGTTTAATTATCGGCTATCGGTACCAGAATTTAAAAAAAATGTAAGATTAAAATATTAACAGTAAATGTCGAAACTTAGGTATGCTTTAACTTTGGACTTTATAGTTTTTTGTCCAACTTCATACCGAAAAGCTAAAATTTGCACTACAATTCTTTTTAACGTGGTTTTCAAAATTAATAAAAAATATAGCAATACTTTATTATGATTCTGAATGCCAAATTTTTGGTAATTATTGCAGTTTTCTTTGTAAACATTTTTTTTGAGATTTTGTTTTGCTAAAATGAATTTTCTCAGTTCTATTGAAATAAATTGAAAGGCAAAATTACAGATTAGTTTTTTCATGCAAAACTAGAAGACTTTTCAAGTATAAGAGACTTTAGCGGAGAAAATGTAAAAGATCAGGGTATTAACAAACTTTAGAACAATTATGTTTTGGAAACTTTCGCTTAGTACGAATTACAGCTGACCTGGGAGGCATAACAGGGCCCAGGCCAAATCACTCACATTTGGGCCGTTCTCTTTTGACTGTTTTGAAATTTTGTTATTTTGTATGTGGTATCCCTTGTTAGTTATTGTGCTACAGTGGCAAAATAGTAGTTTATGATTGAAGGAAAAAAATACTGTTTTTTAGGGCGATTACGGAGATTGCCATCCGAGATCGGAAAGCAAGGTTGGCCCTAAAAACAATTTTTGTCCGTGTATCATACACTATTTTTTATTCAACTTTAATATCTTAATGAAAAATTTGTATTTTTGACAAATATTGATTTTTGGGTTTAAATGTGATTAGTTTCAATATCAATCAATCAATCATCGTCGACTATTTTATTTTTCGCACTAGTGAGAAACATCCAACTTTTCGCACAGATTTATTATATAAAAAGTGGCACTTTTAATAATAAAATAAAAAAAAATATTTATATTTATTTTTAGTTTTTACCCGATGTTTTTACTATTTTATTTTTCTCATCATCTTTAGACAAATTTTGTTTTTTGGTCATTTTTAACCTACTTATTGAAACCTACGCTTTATAATGGTGTAAAAGTACTATTTTTGTAAGATTAAAAACTTAAACTGCCATTTTAAAGTTAAAAATTAAAATATATAAAAACTTATATTAAAAAGAAAAAAAGAATATTTTAATAATTTTTATATACAGGGTGTTTTAAAGATAGATGTAGGTACGAAATTTAAGGGTTAATTCTACATCTAAAAATATGAAAAAAAAAAAGTTCTGATAAAGATTGGTCATGAAATCATCCCTACGCCTTCCAAAGAGTCTATCTAAAATAGGGTTTTTATTGATAATTTTTCTGAAGCTATATGAACTAAAGCAAAGAAATAATGCGCATGCCCTATCATTGATAAACAGAATCACCCTATGTAAATTTTATTTGGTAACTTTAACCAGGGGCGTGAAAATGGGCGGAGGGGACAAATTTTTATCTGTATTTTTTATAATCCGCGGTAATTAATAAAGGGCACTAGTTTAACTACCAAAATTTTAAAAGAAGTAAAATAGATCGGCCTAAACTAAGCGATTTGGCCTGGACTCTGTCATAAGTAAGTCTAAAAACATCAAAATAAACAGTAAATAATGGTGGTTAAATCTTAAGAAAGTTAATCAATCGTATTTTGTTTGGCCTGAAGTTTTGAAGTTTCTTCCCTTAAGTTTATTAGATACTTATAAGCAGTAAAATGTTATTAGACATACTTTATAACGTTGAGATCAAATATAACTTCTTATTTAACCTTCTTAGTGGCAAGTTAACTTTTCAGGAAATATTATTAGAATACCGTTAAATTTTTAGATAATAACACTATGAAGCAAAATAATTTTTAAATAAAAAAAAAACTTTTTAAAATTTTTTACCCAAGTTTAAACCCGGATTTTTTTTATCTACTACACTAGTAGTAGTGTTAAACCTATGTAGATAGGACCTTTCAGACCTTCACGGCAGAGTAGATCGTGTCTACTTTTAGTAAAGATTGTAGCAGTTTTTTCTTCTTCTCTAATTTTTAACCACCCTTTTTCCTAATTTATCTAAATTAGCTTTCCCTTTTACATCGGCACTTAGTACTACTAATTGCCGATGTATTGAAATCTTCGCCGAAAAGTCAAAATCTCTGACCATGTTTTTTTTCATATTTCTCGACGTTTAAGACTTATGTGAGTTGAAGTCAGTGAACAACAATTTTCCGTCCGTCTGTCTGTCAGTCAGTCTGTCTGGCTGTAAACTCGATAACTGCATTTCTAAAAAAGATATCGACAAGCGGTTTTTAGCATATTGTTTCTTATCATATTTCGAAGAGCTGATTATTTTGCAGATAAACAATTGGGGTAAGGGGATAAGAATGGGATAAAACTCCTATTTTTATCGTTTTTTGGTGATAATTATGTTAATTATTATTGTATTTTATTAATTTAGCACCTATATGAAAGATTTTTTTTAAATTGCTCCAAAAATTTTATAAACTATTTTTTCCTTTACATACATTGTTTTCGAGATATTAGCGATTAAAGCAGTAACATGTTTTTTTAGCATAACTCACTTATTTATCAACCAATTTCAAAAAATTATATTTCAAATGAACGCTCTTTTTAAGCCCTACAAAAAATGTTCTATACAGTTTTTGCTAGAATATAGCGTTTTGGAGATACAGACTTTCAAACTTGAATAAATTATGCAACACGCCGGTGAATTAATGGTTGCCTATTAACACAACTTCCTATTTTATAAGGTTTCAAATTAATGCCTAGTGCCGATGTTTTGACAAGGTGCTTGCAACTGTTCAGCTGGTTTTATTTCGAATTTATTCTAATTTCAAACCAATGAGTTTGCTTCTATTAGGCGCCTAAGTGCTAATAATGTCTCTGTATTCTTTCTAAATCCACATTATCTAACAAATAAAATAGAATGTGTACTCTCGTCAGAAAGGCCTTGTTTTTCGTTATAAAGAGAAAATACCACAATCAGAAACAAATCTTAGGAAAAGTCCTAAGATTTAAAAGAACCAACCACTACATATTGCATAGAATACAACAACAAAAAAGTAAACGTGTTCGGTGTTTACAAAAGAGTGCAGTTGTTTGATTTACAACAACAAACTGTTAACCGATCAGGTTTTTCTTTGTCGCGCAGAGAGGCTAGCAGAGCCTGGTAGGAAGAGACGTGGAAATGTGACGGACTGCATACAAGAAAGAAAGAGAAAGTATTCGGCGGTACGCGTACCTCTAACAACTGGTGAACTCAGTCTCGAGGTTTGGGGGGCGTGTCAATATTTAAAAACTTACGTCTTTTCCTACGTTTGACGAGCTGTGATGTGGGTGTTCTGTGATGTATTTAAAATTAATTTATGTACACATAGAACCTACATATCACATGTAATTACATGTGCATGCTTATCGTTGGGTATACTTATGTACATAAAAATTTTAGACCAAAATGCCTACTTTTAATATTTTGGTAAAACATTTATTAGAATCAGCTGATTGTCGCCATCTTTATTAATCCTTCCTCAAAAAACTATTATAGTGACAACAATGTTGTTGCCGACCCCAGTAGCGCAATGGTAGCGCGTTTGATTACGGATCCTGGGGTTGTGGGTTCGAGCCCCACATAGAGCATGGATGTATAGTGGTGTAAATAGTCGGTAGATGGAACTACGATGACTAACTGTAATGTGGGTTGCAGGTGAAACTGTAAACACATTTCAGGGTGGATGCGTGTTCTGTTGAGGACCGTGCTTCGGAGGGCACGTAAAGATGGCGGTCCCGTCAATTAGGCCATAGCAGCGAAAAACGACGTTAAACAGTAAAACAAACAAACAAACAAACAAACAACAATGTTGTTGTATTATTAAATAATATGAATCTACAATTTTAATAGTGTATTTAATATAACGTTAAAATGTTTTAATCGTAAAAATGGTATTATATACATCAAACTTGCTACAACTAGGGCAACTAGATCAACAGTTAAATTCGGACCAACTATTTTTCTAGATGCTGCAACCAAAAATCTACTAGGGACAACAATATAATTTGGTTACCAGAACCAAAACCTATTTTTCAGAGGATGTAGTAAGCACAACAAATAGTTCTGCAGCCCTAGCCAGATTTCTGGTGCAGCAACCAGAATAATAGTTCTTGTGACTGAAAAAAAAAGGATAAATAAGGCCCTTAGTGACTTGGAGTACACATATGTTTCAGCAATAGATTCATTATCAAACAAACGGATACGACTAATTTAAACATTGGCTACCGCACAACTTTTTTTATATTTTTTCAGTACAACCATATTTTCATTTTAGACTTTTATTGAAAAATCGATTGTTTTTAAATAAACCTGTCCAGTATTCCAACCTTTTGGGTTAAATAAAACTCTTAAGAGAGATCTATTTTTAGAATCACTTCCCCAATTTTAGGCCATTTATTTTAAATACTTCGTGGCAAGGCTTAGGCAAGATTTGTCAATAGAGGGCTTTCAATAAAAAAAATTTAAAATATTAAGCATCGTTGTCTTTTTTGCTGAAAAGCCACTTTATTTAGATATTGAGCAATGTAAAAAAATGGTATGAGAATTTGCTTGACATACCGATCAATTCAACGACAACTTTTTGCGTTTTCGATATAAAACGCAAAATACGCAAAAAAAAATGACAATAGGTAAAAAATTCTCCCATATTTTTATATACTTTGTACCAGAAAGCAATTTTTTCCCTTTTAAGATCTGTAATATTGATTTTGTTTGGTATGATGGACTTTGGTCGGCAAATGACTTCGGATTAAAGTGTCTTTTTTGTATTTTTGACGAATCTTGAGGCTCTCGGGGGATTCTAAAGTACTTTTTTTTTATTTGCTTTGTATACTTTTAATTAGAATCCTTGATAAACGATTTAAAACAAACGTGGTAGTTTTCGTGAAAATTGGTAGCTCTTTTATAAATAAATGTTCATGTTGGCTTTTGATAAAATCTTTTTTTCTTTTTTTCTTAAAGTATTATATTTGGCAGTTGCCGCCTATAGTTTTTGAAAGGCAGTATTAAAAGACGTTGCCTTCAGAATGATATTCAAGAACGCAATTTAAACCCTGTCCTGAATTACTTGGGACAGTTTTGTGGAAAACCTATATGGAATATTACATTAGTGCCGACCCCAAATATTGATGCTCGCCAAGGGCCGGTTACATAAATTTGTCGTTCCCCGCAAAAAGAGTTTAAAGGGCAAAAATTATATTTTGCACGTAGAAAACTATTTTAAGCACCATTATAATTATCAAGCACAGTGGAGAACTTTTTAAGAAACAATATTTGATTTTCCGGTACGGCATGTTGTTATGTTTGTAATTTGCCATTACCGTAGAAAATTCGACCAAAATCGCCATTTTTTAAGAAAATCAAATATTTCGAAAAACTAAGAAAAATCCTCCTGAACAATCTCCTAAAAAGCTTAAGTTTAAAGTTGGCTTTGATCTGTTAAACGGTATGGCCTGTATACCTTTGGATGGACGGACGGACATAAAAAATCAATAAAAAAAAGGTTGTCGGAATTTTTCTTCACTCCTGAAATGAGATTTTTTGTGTAATCGGCCCTACGTTTGTTAGTATAAATTGGCGTTGAATTTAATTTTCACTTCTGAAGAGCTACTTATTTTAAATGGATTATAACCTAGATTTTAAATGCATCTAAAATGAAAACTACACTGTTTTTGACACAAAGCAATTACAACTTCCCGGTTAATTCTAGAGCCTACTATCGATATTTATCACTCGTTGCTAAGGACCCGTTAGGTCATTCTATAGTACAGAACTAGTCCTGGGCAGTATTCTATAGTATACACGGTGTATTTGAAATAGGGTCGGAAATTTTAACAGATGGTTTTACATCATAAAAAATGACAAAAAGTTCCTATAAACATATGTCTAAAAATGCGTCATAAGGGAGCTACGCCCCTTTGAAAGTAGCTAAAAAAATCGGTTTTTATTTAATAACTCAGGAACCCTTTGAGATATATTAACGAGGTTTTGCACCTGAATTAATCCTAATAAGGCCCATCTTTGTATGTAATTTTCACGTACTTATTTAAACCAGGGGTGTGCGAAACGGGGGGGGCTTATCAGTTTTTTGTCCCAAACTTTTTTCTGTGTAACTTTTTTGCAATTTTATTTTCGAAATATGATTCCCCAGGTCAAAATACATAAAAAAGGTACTCTTGTTGTAATACTTTAGGATTAACCGTTTTCGAGAAAAGTTCATTTAAAGGTGAAATTTTACGGTTCGAGGACGAAAAATTAAATACTAAAATGTTGAAAACCATAATTCTATGCAATATATAGTGGTTGACGCATATACAACTATTTATTGTTGTATTCTATAACCTAATTACGCTATTGATTACGATAGCGTTCTATCAGTACACTTCACAAAAAAAAAAAACGACTAATAATTTTATTTTTGTTTGGGTCGTAGGAAAAACAGTGTATATAACTTGTCGGAAAGTATCATCATGTGAAATAAGTCACTTTCCCTACACTTTATCTAATATACTAGGTATTAATATAAATCTTTATAGCTTGCGGGAAAGCCCGCAAAAGCTACGCCGAACGTAGAACAACGAGGATCGTTGGAGGTGTACGATCAAAACCTGGGGATTGGCCTTTTCTCGCTGCTCTTCTCGGCGGCCCGGAAGAGGTTTTTTATTGTGCCGGAGTTTTAATAGCAGACCAATGGGTCCTTACAGCCTCACATTGTGTCGGAAAGTAAGTAAATTTTTTCGTTTATTACTGAAACACCATTACTCTTTTTAGGAATGGGATCGTTTACACTTTTTTTACATGAAATAATGATTACTAGAAAAGGGGCTTTTAGATGGAAAAAATCAGGAACGAAATTTTTTTATGAATGTCGCAGGCCTACAGAATAAAAATACAACAACATTTATTTATAATTTCTAAAATATTATTGTGCGTGTGAAGTTTACAAAAAGCTATTTTCGCATTGCGGGAAAACGCTTGATTTTAATTTTTAGCCTAAATGGTTAATTAAACCGTTCAATGTTATCAAAAGTTTACTTTTAATGAAATAATGTTATAAAAAAATAAATGTTGTTAAATAAATTTTGTCGAGCTTAATACCTGAAAATATGAAATGAAAATGATATAAAGGATTTTCCATTTTATCTCTATTTTCAGCAAATAAATGCAAATAAAATAACTCAATACTGGTTTATTTTTAACGTTATACTTCAAATGTTTATTTGAATTCAGATACCTCATTTTAATTAAAAATATATATAAACATTGTTTGCTTGTACATGATTTTTTATTAAAAAATATTTTTTTAATTTATTTTTTCTTTGAACGAAGTTGCAGAAATTCTGCTGTTGCAAAATTCGAGACACTTTTACTTTATTAAAGTTAAATATCCTTTATTTGTACCAGATAAAAAACTAATAATCGTCTGGTATTTTCAGTTGTTTTAAAATTTAAGCCAGACATGTTAATATATTTTAATATAACCCTTACATACAAAACATAATTTTGAGTCAGAAATTTATAAGAGCTAACTAACTAGCTAAATTTTGTTACTATTGTCCACTAATACAAATTATAATATTATTTACCTACTGTTATTATACTGAATACGGTAACATAATTTAAACCAGATTTATAACCCAACTTAACTTTATTATAACTATATATTATATACAAATGATAATAATTTGTATTACAACATGTGATAAATTACACAGCTTAACAAAAAAAAGGAATTTCGGTAGCCAACAGGGTTTGAGCCTTACAGATTCAGAGATCAAACATTTCTAGAGATTTTTGAGCGCAGAATTGAGCTATCATATCTGGTTTTAGAGAAAAACAATGACAAAATCAAGAAAAATTTTCAATTTTGGACTTTTTTTTTGGCTTATTTTTCTCAAAAACATGACGTGATAAAAAAATGATTAGTTATCAAATTTATTCATTTTGAAAATTTCAGTTTATCGGTGTATATAATAGCCACGTGTTTCGGGCAAAATTGTTGTAGACATGTGTTTTTCATTTCACGCTTTCTACACATAGGGTACGGTGTTTCAGTAATAAAGTCGAAAGTTTTTCCAAATTAACGAGTTAATTTTCCAGTCACTCAGACGTAAGTGGTTGGACAATCCAGTTGGGAATAACCCGACGACACGCTCACTCGTTTTACGGACAGAAAATGAAAGTTAAAAGGGTCGTTCCTCATCCGAACTACAACCTGGTTTTTGCACATGACAATGATATTGCCCTATTCCAGGTAGGTTTTAAATTAATTAAACTTTTTGCATGATCTACAGGGTGACACAAAATTTATACACATACATTTTTAACTAATGAATTATAATGCATTGAATATTTGTGATCGTATTAAATACTGAACGATTTTGTCGGCCGGCCTCGGTGATGCGAGGCGGATAGCGTTCGCTTTGTAATGCCGAGGTTGCGGGTTCGAATCCCGCCTGGGGCATAGATTTCTAGTGCTGTAAAAATGGCATTATGGCTATATCAATTTACCCTAGCTTTCGAAAGATGTAATCTTCAAAAAGTTACTGATTTGATCTTTTTATTTTATCGGTTTTAGTACTCGCAAGGCAGATTTTATCAAAAGTTTAATAAAACTGATCCTTCTTTTATTAGTTTTGTAAAATCATTTAATTGATTTAATCTGAAACTTGATTTTATCTTTTTATTTTATCGATTTCAGTACTTTGTTGGTAAGACAGATTTAATTCAGTCATAATATGATTAATATTTAATAATTAATTTACAAAAAAGGTAAAATTTTTGATAGATTTCAATTTTGTTTTTTTTTGTATAAGTTAAATTTTTGTGGAAAAAAGTATTGTTTTATTCTTAACAATATTTGTATTGCAAATAGCAAAAAGTGATTTCCTTATAGGAAAATTTCTATCAGTGTATATTTTACTCCAATTTTCGCAGCTCTTATCCGTTGAGTTATGGGAAAGTAATTTTTAGGCACCGTGCTAAGTTAGAGTTTTCCATCAAAACAGCATTATTATGAAAAACCCTTAAAAGTTTAATTGATTTTCACAAGGCATTTATCAGTGACAAGTAAGAATTCGCGACTATAGACGATGAGAATTCTGAATAAAGACCAAATTTAAAAGGGAAAAACGTCGATAATATTATAAAATTTATATCTTAAATGAAAAATTTTTCTTTAAGGAAATCGTAAGATAAATTTCATAGTTACACGGAAAAAAATGATCTGACATATACGTAAGGGAACGTCCATAAAGTATGTAACTTTTTTATTTTATTAATAGCTTTTATACATGAATAGAATCCTACACCTTTATCACAGGTGATTACGCTACTCGCCTATCGGCTTATGTCGCAGAATTCACCCTCATTGATTTTTATACTATTTTTACTGACATCGTTAGCTCAAAATTGACCTATTTTAACCTTTTTACGAAAAAAAAAACAGTTTTCCACGCCGTTTCTGTCACTTTTGAGAACGGTATCGTGTTAAGCGTGCCCAAATATATAAAAAATATATTTTTTACACTTGGCATCGTTACCTCAAAATCGACTTAATTTTACCTTTTTAAGAAAACACAGTGTGTTGTTCTGTAATTTTAAAGGCCGGCATCGTGTTCAACATGTCCAAATCTATAGGAATTGATATGTTTTATACGTTTTCTCGAATGGCCAAAAACGGCCTGTTTTTAACTTTTTTCTTTCAGAGGTGAATATCTTGAAAACTGGACAACAACTTTTACTAGTAGATTAGGGTTCAGCGTCTAAAATTATGTAAGAAAATGTGGAAAAAGTTCACATACAAAATCCTGGTAAACCTATAAGTGCGCCTTCGCCAAAATTGCAAATAACACTAGTTTACAATGGTTTTTCGAGCGAGAGTTAACATTTTCTTATGTATTTTTACTCGCTGAATCGAAATCTGTCAAGAAAACCAATTTAAAAAAAAACACACACCACTTTTTTGGAAGAACAAATTAAAATTATAATTTTAAAGCAATTTTGAATCCGCTATTTAATTTTTTCTTTGACGGGTAAAAATACGTAAAAAAACTTTAGCTCAAAAAAAGTTGTAATTATACAGGTCATTAGGTTTTTAAGAACAACAAAATTACTCTAAAACGAGAAAGAAAGGTCAATTTCATTTGTATTCTGAAAAAAAATTGTTTCTTGTTTCTATCAAATTTAAAATTACAGACTTTCGATCTTGGAGGGACTCTAACCCCTATCGTCAACTTCTAAATCTTTTCTTTGGGTAGGGCAAGTTAGGGATCTGGAGGGGGTTGGGACGATCGCCACCCCAGATCCTAATTTTTTAAATAAAAATGAAGAAAATACTAAAATTATAGAATACCCACTCCAAAAATGATTTTTTTTATCTTCTGAAATTGTTCTAGGTCCGTGCCTGGGCGAAAGGGAATTTAAAAAATAGCCAAAATTAGCTTGACATCATTTATATACGGTCCCATATAGTAGAAGTAGTAAATATTCTATATTGTAGAAGCATGCTCCTAACTTGCAAGTTATGTTGACAAATGACACTTTGTTAAATTTACTGCCTCACTTTTCCCACTTAAAATTAATCAGACTCTCTTATTTCGTACTAAGTCAGTGGCGGACTAGTCACAAGGCAAAATCGCAAAAGCCTAACGGGCCCTGTTACTAAACGGGCCCTCTTACGATCATTTATTATGATTTTATTAATCTGGGCATAAAACGCACAGTGACCCATTTGCTAAATCATGGTAAAAGGCAAAGATCGTACACTGAGAATCGGTCTTATTTTCCTACTTTTCTCTGTGTATTATTACTGTTGTGATGGAGGATTAGCCTTTTTACTGTCTCGTTTTGTCATTTCGTTCATTCGTTTATTCCGACCTACCCTTCAAAAGCCAGTCCGCACCTGAACCAAGTAAAACGGTAATTAATTGAGGGGGATTTGAAAGTTTATCATAAAATTTAAATTAGTTTGTTTAAAATAATGAAATGAAAATGTTGTAGAAAGGTAATATTAGTTCTCTCCATTTTAACTCCTTTTCGCTAAACTTACAGACTTATAAACCTATATTTGGGATTACACAACGAACTAATAACTCTTCTTTCTAGAATAGGCATTTCATTTGTAAAAACTGACAAAAATGTAGCCAACATATACATTTGTCTGTCTTACTCGCACAGCTTTGTTCTAACAGAGACAACAATAACAGTTACTGGTAACTGTTATTGTTCAGGCCTGAATATACCTACTTTTTGTTTACAAATAAACCGAGATCTTGGCGATACTTTATATCAACGGTATGCGTATTCTAGAGAGAAGAGTTATTAGTTCTTTGGGTTTACAGTTTTAATCAACAGAGAAATGCAAACAAACTTTTCAAAAACAATGAATTTTTTTTTAAAAAATTTTATGCTAGTGATAGCTCAAAAATAATCCCATCCGAGAACTTTCGGTCACAGTTTATGGTATTATAAGTTCAATACCTACCATAAAACTAAATTATTTTAAGTATACGTCGACATAACCAGCAAAATGGTAGGTAAAATATAAATCGTACACTCTTAAATTTTCCAGCTATCTGCTAGGGTGACCTTCCATGAACATTTATCACCAGTTTGTCTCCCGCCAGCAGCAAAACGTCTCATTCCCGGTACAGTTTGCACGGTTATAGGATGGGGCAAGAAAGAAGATACTGGCTGTAAGTATAAACATGATCGGGAGATAATCGCCCATTTTGTTTGGACTCTAGATTAATTTTAAAAAAATCAACATTCCTTGACTTGATCTTTTCTCGATTTTCAGAAAAAATTGTGTGAATGAATTGCATGGTATAACTATTTTGGTTAACTATAACATATGATTAATTACAGAAAACACTATTATAGATTTAACCCTATGCGTTTATTTTCTGGTGAAAATGGTCCCTTTTTTCTTGAACTGACTACTTAAATAATCCCAATTCACACACATATTTTAAAAGAGTTTTTGTCCAAAACTTACATAACCTTTTCAATTAAAAACCTGGTGATGGATAGGATTTTAAAACTTGTAAATTACGTTTATAAACGTCCTGCATTTATTACACAAGTCTAGTCTACCAATATTAATAAATAAAACCTAGGATTCAGTTTTTCAAAATTTATTTTCACCATGTTGATTTTTTTTAATCAAAAGTATACTGTTGTTATTTGCCCAAAACTCCCTATCAAATCGATATTCTTTCTCGGAAAATTTCAAAATTAATTAATATAATGGTAAAATAATATTTTAAAAATATCATGATTAAGCCTACACAACGTAAATAATCTTAAAATTTTGGGTGAGAAATTATGGTATTTTGAAAAAATTACATTGATAGCACTTTTCTTGAGTTTTTTTTTTAATTTTAGTTCCTATAATTTCTTGTTTTCGGGGATTTTTTTTCAAATTTGGTACGACTGACCTTTTTAATAAAGTAATTTTTCTAAAAAAAAAGTTGTTTTTTCTTGTACTATTTTCGATTTTTTATATTTTTAGCCCTCCATGAAGTTTTTTATTTTTAGTTTTCAGGTTCAATAAGCTTTTTGCTCTTACCATGATTGATTTCCCTATATAAAAATGGAGTGTGCAGCTTAAAATTAAATTTTCATATTTCAAAATTATAAGATTAAATTTCGTCTAAAAATAGTAACTAACTGTTATGCGATGATATACGCTAGGAATGTTTGTGTGAAACATGGTATATAATGAATATGAAATAAGTAAAGTGCTTTCATTAAATTTACGAGATACCCCTAGTTGGAGAACAAAAGGTGTCATTCCAAAAGGAATTTATTTGATGTTTCCCTTTTATAATCTAAAATAACAATTATTATAAACAATAGACATCTTGAATTTTAGTTTAATTTGCCATTTTAGCCATATTATGTCAATTAAATTTTATTTCTCTCAAATATTTATTAAACTGAAAAAAGGTCATTAATGAAGGTTTTTCGTAAAAAAGTTTAGTTTTACTAGTTGGTAAATTGTGGTTTTTTGGAAAAAATGTTTTTTCGTTATAAATAAAGACCTAAGGAATTCGAGTCAATGTCGATATTTTTAATTAAAAATACAAACCTGAGGAATTTTGGGCCAACAAGCTCCTGTCCGACTTTGACAGTCACTTTGTTAATTATTGCCTGGACCGGTAAGTTTATTTTATTTACTCACTCATTTGAAGAGAAAAATCTTTGTAAAATAAAAAAAAATCATATGAAAAGAAATATGTTTTTGTTAAATCGAAAAAATATTTTTTAGTTTATGAAAATTCGTTAAAAAGTTCGTTGTTTACATACAAAATCCATCAATCTATTTTGTTTTTATGTAAAATCAGAAATGTTTGGAGTATATAAAGTTGGTTATTGTAGCCATAGTTCCTTTTAATAAATCTTAGGTTAGATCATCTTCAAAGAAAACCTAAATTTAATCTAACCTAACCTTCCATATTAAGACCCTGATGATTCAGTTTCAATGTTGGCATATTTATTTCAGTGTCCGAGTATGAGCCCGAGATCAATGAAGTGGAAGTGCCTGTCTTGAACCGTGATCTCTGCAACTCCTGGCTGGAAAATAGAGATTTAAATATAACAGACGGGATGATTTGTGCTGGATACAAAGAAGGTGGCAAAGACGCTTGTCAGGTAAGTTCTTTCAAATATATCTGTTACATAATGGTTAAAAATAAATCGAACACTTCGACAAAACGAACATATCGTAAACGGCAATACAACATCTTATAAGTTGAATTTGACAATAATTATTAAATATTTCATCTATCTATTTTTTCCAATCATCGCACAGACTGATATTAGCTTTAATTTTTGTTTTCATGGACGAACTGATTCAGAAATAGAGTAGACAATTTTAAGGGCTTATTTTACATCAAAAACTATAAAAAATCCCAAAAATCTAATAAGGTGGGTAAGCCAATTTTTGCCATCTAATGATGAATGATGAATTAAGGAATGGATGAATAACTTATATGATAAATCGAAATGATGGGTACAGCTAGAATTTGGAAGAACGCGGGGATAAAATCAGTTGCTTTGAAAAAAAATTGTTGATAAATAGAATTTTAAAAGTTAAATGTATAAAGAAATACAGAAATTTTGCGTCATAAATTTACATACTTTTAAAATGAGTTGAATAATGATCCTTTAAAAGTCTATTATTAATAAAATCCGTGTTTTATAAAAATGATAAGTGAACATGGCGCTGTCAATAAGCAGTGTATATAAATTAATGGTCTATACAGAAAAATAAATGAAGACTGCAAAGGAAAAACGCACTAAGTCCTCTTCTTTCGAAATTGAGTTTTTACACCATTAGATAAAGCATAGGGTTTTTAATATTTAATAACTAATTATATAACGCAAATAATAATATAAAATAGTAATTTTATACCAAGGTAGAGAAGACATTTTTTTATAGCCGAGCATATTAAATCCCGAGCTGCGTAGCAGCGAGGGATTTGAGAGTGCGAGGCTATAATAGTCTTCTCTATCGTAGTTTATATATTAGTTTTTTCACTACTAGGATTATTTAACTATTTTAATTCAAACAATAAAATAAATTATCAACAGAAATGATATTTCTTGAAATTTTCAAAAAAATCAAGTAGCCTTGATCAATGACATTTGCTCAAATAAATACTTTGAACTAACGTTCAAAAATTTATTTTTTTTTAATTTTTTTATAATATTTAGCTTATTATTGATTGTATTAATTGGTAATAATTATAATTAATTATATTTAATAAATAAAAAGTTATTTAAAGATATTTTCTTGGGTTTAATTAGTAAAAATTGCACAAAGAACTGAAACATCTAAAGTGACAGAAATCAATTGTTTATAAAATTTACTCCTACTAGGAGAGAAAAAATTATTATTGCTATAGGTGAAGAAAATTGATTTCACATTCTGAAAACATGATAAATAATGGTATGTTCTAAAGCTAGTAGTGAAAAAATAAAATTAATTTTGAAGAATGCTGGAAAATTGGTTAAGATTGATGGAATATACGAAAATGAAAACAGCAATTTCCGCCGATAAATATTAATTTGAAGATTTTTTCTGGAAATTTAAAGTAAAATTGTTAACTAAATTTTTGGACAATTTTTTTGCAAAATTATTGGAGGGCCCCTAGCACAAGCCAGAAGCTTATTTGGGGCTCTCCATTACTCTGTATGATGCTAAAACAAATAAATAAACAAAATTTAGTACATAATTTGTAGCTTAAAAGCAAAAGTAATCATAAAAGTAATTATAGTTCGAAAAATCATGATCACTTTTTTTTGGTTTCCAATCACAGAGTAAATAATATTCGATTTAACCAAATTATATTTTTATATTACTATTTAATAGATAGTATCTATGATATTTGCTAATTATATGTGTTTAAACTTAAAACTAGTAAATTAATCAAAAATAATTAAGTAAATAACAACTAGTTGCACTGTAATCATGAAGTAGTGGTTGCCCAACGGTCGCCAGCAGTCGTGGACTTTATTTTGTAGGTTATTTTGCTCTGGCCTCATTGTTGTTTTGTTTTTACAAGTCCTAACTAAGTTTAGATAATACGGTTGTCAATAATAAGTCAGATTCAAACTTTAGATCCTATTTCCTGAACATTTTTCTAAAGAAACTTGGTGCGTTTTTCCTTTGGAAACTTCAAACAAAAAATGATTGAAAACTAAGTCGTATAGCCTTTTATATATTACCAGAATTTATTTTCGAACTACGGCACAATACTAATGTGGTTGTATTTATTATTTTTTCTTCATCTTTTCTTTTAAGGTCATTCTTTTATATATTTATACAGTTTCTTTTAACTATACAGAGTATCCCATTAAAAGTAAATCCCTTTAAAGATTGTACACTGAAAAATAAAATCAAATAGACCATAATGTCTCAATTTCTGTTCATAGAAAATGAAAAAAAAAAAAAAAGTTTCCCTAAATCAAGTTGATAAAGTTCTTTTAGGTAAAAAGTTTTTCGTTAATTTATCTAATATTGAACTATTCCTTGTGGCAAAAATTGCTATATGACATGATTTTTTTGTGTGTATCAAGTATCTTTTCACCTTTTTAGAGGCCTTCTAATAGAAGCTAAACATATACCTACAATGTAGGTCCCACATTGAAACCTTTTGTGTTTGAAATGAATGAACCTCGTGTACTAGATAATGTATTGTGGTGATATGTATATTTGCTGGATGAATTTTAAAAAATATCTTTTTTATCGGCTTCACAATGATATTATTTCATAATAAGCTTCAATAAAGCACTGAACCATGGGAACTTTGTGTTGGAGCGAAATTTTACAGTTATTATAGTTTGGCACACAGTGTTTTTATTTTTTGGTAGAATCATCTTTGACTCATTGGGGAGATTAAGATAAAAATAATGAAAAAACGGTTGGACGTCTGGGGACGGAAAAAACATCCTAATGGGGACTGTCAACGTGTTAATATTTTTAAGGTGCATAATTTAAGCCGGGTTAAAAAGGCTGGACTTTTTAAATAGAAAGGGAGTCGTGTGATACATCATTTTAAAGCTTATTAAAGTCTCTTTTGGAACATATAATTTTTTATTCTTGATTTTTTCTGAGGTATTTCAATTTTTTTCCAAAAAAAATGCATTTTTTGTTAAAATTTTCATGTTTTCATTTAAAATTAGGTTAAAAGTATAATTTACGTTTTTGTATCTTAAATTTATCATTAAACAATTTTTTTCTGTTTGGACTTTTATCATTTATTCCCATTTTTAACACATTTTAGCCCAAATCAAATCAAATTAAAGTTTTATGACCTTTAAAATTATGTATCACATGAACCTGCTTTTTATTAAAAAAAATTCTCCTTGTTCCCCTGCCCCCATTGTACCACCTAAAATTAAGTTGATATTTAAAGCATTTCAAAAGTAAATTGACGTTTCTAAAAGACGTTCTGGATTTCTTGGTAGATTTTTAAAAACTGAAAAGAAAAACACTGAAATAAAGTAAATAGCGTTTAAATTCTTTTGAAAGTTAAGTATTTTACGTGATTTTTGAAACACATTATATCCAATTTGTATTCCAGCTACTCCTGATTTCAACTCTTTTTTATTTATTTTTATGTGAACAAGACATTTTTAAAAAAATATTTTAACGTCTCGGACGTCCCAGACTTAAAAGTTATAAATATTAATAAATAATTGGATTTAGTTTTTTTAGAAGTGCTTAATCAGTTTACTTAAGAATTTAGTACAGTCCCTGATAACAATGTAATTCAAACATTGTACAAATCGTCTGATCCTAGTTTGAATAAAGTTTATACAAACATTGTTTTCAGGGGTGTTTTAGAAATATACTTAAAAAACACTAGTAGCCAAAAAAAATGGAATTTGACCCACGTTTTCGTATTTTATTCGCCTGGAAAAAGTCCCGTTTATAAGTTAACTGTATTAAAAACTAAGTATACTGACCTTGTTCATAAACTAGGAAATTTTTAAAATTTAGGGAGACTCAGGGGGTCCATTACTGTGTCGTGAAAAGGAGGATCCAGACAGATGGTTTGTTGGAGGAATTGTAAGTTGGGGGATAAAATGCGCTCATCCCCATCTACCCGGGGTATACGCTTATGTACCAAAGTACATACCATGGATCAAACAACAAATACAAAATTATATTGATTAAAATTATTGCAATCTGCAATCGAGACAATAAAAATCTAAGAAGACAATAAAATAAAAAAAATCAATTTAATGTTAATTTTTAAAGGCGTGAGTCCAATTTTTGGCCACGAGCTTTAAAATCGTATAAAAAACCGAACTATTAAATAAAATAAATTGTACATACGTTAGTGTTATGCTAAACTATCCGATACATATATAAAAGTTTATTGAAGGTTTTTTTTTCAAACTGGATTTACGCCCTTTAAAAAAAATATTTTCAATTAGTTGTTCATTTTTAATTATCTTTTATTTAAAAACAGGTTCTATTTTTAAATTAAACACACCTCGTATAAGTTGTGTTACATTTAAATGACCCCTGTATATGGTTATTGACCAAAAAGTGATATGACTATAATTTTTAAAAAATATTTATATACTTAAATATTTTAGGTATGATTATATTTAATCAAATTGGATAATTTTTGAGTCCATTTAGAATGATCTTCATTATATTGATGTGTACCGGCTCTTTAGAGAAACTATTCTAAACTTAGAGATACCTAGTTGTTCAATATGCTTACAATCTACGATGTAATCATTCTTACTAGAACAAACGATTTTTTACTTAGATACAGTAGTTAGGAGCTTTCAAAATAATGTTAATAGTCCAGTCAAACAATAAATGTAAATTGCAATACATGCACTAGGGCTGATATTTTAAAGGGTTATAGTGGATGGTATTTTTATGGTAGCATATTTAGCTAGATAACCGCACACCCCTAAAATTCGAGATAGCGGACACCCCTTAAGCAAATCACCCGGTGAAAAACTAACAGAAGTGTTCTGTTACCATCCACTACTACCCTTTCACCATACATTTTTTGCTATTTCAACATAGGAATTCTTCGTTATTTGACTGTACTATAATTACACTGGCCTGCATTAGAAAACGTTTTAAAGCTTTTTCCATTTCATTGAGTTATACAAACGCATAGTGGTAATTCCAACACTGCCTTCATTATCCTTGTATCACGTAACTTTGTTAAACTACCGCACTATGGATTGATTAGAAGAGGCTTTTCCGCAGTAAAAATTCGATTTTTAGTCGTTTTCATAAAAACTGGTGTCAAGTGGTTTTTAACGTTGCTGCAACCGAATTCATTAATAAAATTCAAAAATGAAGGGAAAATTTCAAGAATTTTAAGGAATTTAAAAAAAAAATGACATTTATGTGTTTTCAAGATTACTGAAATCGAATCCATTATTCAAAAATTTAAAATTTAAAATGGCTTGTGCTCTATTTCGTTTAAATTTGACAACAATCAAAAATCGAACCGATATTTTAAACTTCTCAATTTTAAATTTAGAAAATTTGAGTAGTGACCCAAAAAATGCCTTGAAACCGAATTTTAGCAAAATCGAAAATTAAAAAAAAATTGTTCCACCCTAAAGTCACTGACTTTTTTTTTAAGAAATTTCAATATGATATTCAAAAATGGCCGTATTGGAACTTATTTTACTACTCGTCACAGTGTGACACAAAAAAAAAGAATTTCTTGAACCAAGGTCACGTGTCTTTCGATATGCTCAAAGCCATATTCTGTTGTTTTAAGGCTGGCATTTCTTTGAATGTCCTTGAATGAAGAGCCCGGGTTTTTGAATGAAGATCCGCGCTCTTTATTCAAGGACATTGACTTTGGTTCAAAGAAATGCTAGCCTAGAAACAAGAGAATATTCTTTTTTCGGTGGATAAAAATCTTAAAATAAAAAGTAATTAGCAAGAAGTACTAAACAAGTATAAACACCCAAAAAACAAATTCGATGCAGGTCTATGTTATTAACTACATAGAAAAAACGGATTCCTTGAACCAAGGACACGTGTCTTTGGATATGTTTAAAGCCATATTCTCTTGTTTCAAGGCTGGCATTTTCTTGAACCAAAGTCAATGTCCTTGAATAAAGAGCGCGGATTTTTATTCCAAAACCCGTGGTCTTCATTCAAGGACATTGACTTTGGTTCAAGAAAATGCCAGCCTTGAAACAAGAGAATATGGCTTTGAACATATACAAAGACACGTGTCCTTGGTTCAAGGAATCCGTTTTTTCTATGTATAATCGGCAGATTCGACTTAAAACCTCTCTCAGTTTGACGACATTAACTTGTTTCTCCCGATCATTAAATATTATATAAATAAGTATAAATTTAAAAGTGAGCTTTATCATTGACAATAAAAACAATGTTGATATTTAAATGTTGCGTATGTATCGTGTCTTTAAAATTTTATATTAGTTAACAATTATAAGAACTACTTTAAAAAATATTAGACAAAACTACATTTTTGTACGACCGGACATAAACGTTCTTTTATAATTTATAATTTATAAAATATTGAGACGTATATTTCCTACACTGTAAAAATTAAATTATATTAGTCATATATGATTTTTTTACTCTTTTATATGAAAGTCCAAACCGAATCTTTAAATTAACGTTTTTTTATGATACAATATTATTTTAAAATTACCGTATGAAATTCATTTTAAGGGACACACTTTATATCTGGTGCAACTACCTTACATTAGCCTATCTAAGAAAGTTTTATTTTTTAAAACTTTACTTTAAAATTGAGTTTCTTCTTTGTGTTATTAGACATTAAACTTTTTGGGGTTCAGTGTAGTTGCTTTTTCCGGTCGTTCAAAAAATATTATATCTAGCGCGGAAATAAGATATATTGTCTTTTGTGTATTTTTGTATGTTTGTATAAAAATATTCTCTTATATTGTTGGTGATACTGCTATATGTTGTAGTTTTTAGACATAAAATTATAATTATTCACCGACGATAAATTGTAAACATAAATACGTAGCGAAATGTCAATTTGTCTTTAAAAAATTAAGGCAGAAATTAACCAAAAAAAAGATATTAGATTAATTAAAAATGAACGAATTATATTTAGGTACATTAGGGTGGTCCTTAAATAGACCCTTTGGAACCCCACCTAATTTTGCTCCAAATTGAGTTTTGTGGTGTGCCAAATTCGAGATCGATAGCTCAGCGTTAACAGTTGCCGCATCGAGGCCTAAAAAATGGACACAAAACATATTTTTAAGAGTCTAAAAGCCAAATTTTACATCCTATCGAAAACATGCAAAGGGCAAAAAATGCTTAGATTGAAAAAACATATATTTTCAAAAAAAAACAAAAAAAGAAATAAATCTTTGTTTTTTTGCTTGTGCCCAGTGGCTCGATTCAGCAAGTTCTAATGTGGAACTATCGATCTGTTTGATACACATAATTTTTAGTCAATTTGAAACAGATTTAGGGTGCGTTTCAAAAAATCTATTTTTCAAGGACCACTCTAAGCTACATGTAAGAATGAATGGTACAAATTATACATGGTAAAAAAATCTATGGTTTTTAAGTCAGATAGAAAGTTGTCAAAAAACCTACTTTTTTTGAAAAACCATTACCTATGAAAGTTATAAATCTTACAAATTAACTGCAGTAACTTATGAAAATTCCATTATTTCTCCGTGGTAGCAAAGTAATAATTTTTTTATGTTTAGATTTAATTATTTTCATCAGTTTATTTAAATTAATACAGTGTAGATTCTACACAAAAGAAAAACTATTTTTATCTAAATTTACAAATTTCCTTACAGTATTAATGGTTTTTTAAAACAAAGTTGTTTATAAATTATGACACAGAGGCACAGAATTTTCTTTTTGAAAGTTACAGGGGAGATGTAAGCTGTTTTTAATAATTTAGAACTTCGGATTTGCTTTTAGTTTTTGTCTATCAAACACAGTTTTTGATATACAGCGCACAGTGGATTTCAGCCTTAAATTGTGTTGAAACCACCTTGTCAAAATATCGGCACTAGTCACTAATTTAAAACGTTATGAAATAGGAAGTTGTGTGAATAGGCAATCATTAATACACCTGCGTGTTGCATAATTTATTAAAGTTTGAAAGTCTGTATTTCCAAAAAGTTATATTCTAGCAAAAACTGTACATAACATTTTTTGTATTTATAAACCAATTTAAAAAAATATATATTTCAAATGAAAGCTCTTTTAAGACCTACAAAAAATGTAATATACAGTTTTTGCTAGAATATATTTTTATTATTTGGAGATACAGACTTTTAAACTTAAACAACGTTTTAAATTAGTGTCTATAGGCACTATAGTGCCTAGTGCCGATGTTTTGACAAGGTTCTTTACACCACCATTAAAGCTTAAAAACAAACTATGCACTAAATCTTAAAAACTGTCTGATGAAAAAATGTTGAAAGCTAATTCGGAATCAGTAGGTTGAAATTAGTTAAAAACAGCTACTGTGTCCCATGCAACTAAAAAAAAATATGTGTAATTAAAATTACTGCTGACAAAATAAAGAAAATGCTGCAAATGATTTTTTCTGAGAAAAAACATTGATTGATCTTACATAGTGATATATTAAGACAATTCAAAATAGTGTTCTGGCTATCTGCAGGGTCGGTTTCAAGGGGGGTTTCTGGGTTTGTTTCACCCCCAAAATTCTCTACCATTCGTCATTTCTTGTGTCAGATAATTTAGGATTTTTTAGACGTCATTTTCGGCGCGGGATATTGGGATTTTCTGGAAATTTGAGCCACATCCCTCAAATTATTGTCTTGAAACCGGCTCTGGCTGTCTGCTAAACATCCCCATGTGATCCATTTTACACTACTGTATCATATACTTATACCATACAAATTCGACTATTTTTATTGAAATGGAACCTTGCGAAAACGCCAGTGTCGTACGGGCTATGCATTTTAGCGGGAGAATGTAAATAACTCCGAAACTAAGGATTTTTAGATACATGTTTATAAACACTTTTTTACTCAAAACAAGTTATTCTGTAACATAGTACAAAACAAACAATATTAAACAGTAATAATAAGGAATAAAATAAAATTAATTTCAAAATTTGGACGATTTTTACTTTTATTTTTAAGTAAATCTTTATATATCCCGGAAAATAAGCATTTTTAGACACATGTATAAACTTTTTTAATCATGAGTTTATTAAAATGTTGTCAACTTTTTTTTTAAAAAACCTTAAAAACCGTCACATGAATTTACTTTTTAGTATATTTTTTAATACTGGGTATAATAATCTGTAAAAACAGTTTTTATGAACATGTATTTAAAAATGCTTAGTTTCGGAGTTACTGAAATTTTCTCGGCAAAATGCAGTCCGACACTGGAAAACTCCGTGATAGGGAATCGAATGTGTTATTTCTGGACAAAATCCTTGGGGATTGTTAATTTCAAAAGGTATAAAAAATATCCTTTAAAATTGCGTATTGCTTGATAAATTGAACCTTATACTTCTAGATATATTACAGGGCATCGCAGAACTTTTTGTCCCTAAATTTTCTCGGAAGGAGCTAAAAAAATATAAATGCCGTGAAATATCGATTTTTTTAATGATTATAAAAAATAATAATAAAAATAGGGTAAATTTTGGGGAAGAAGTTATGTCACCAGGCCTTAGCCTTACATTTTAGAATTATTTTTCTAAATTCTAATGTAATCAAACGTTTTAGGTGCTAAGTTAATCTTTAATATTTACACTGCCCTGCTAAAGAGGAACGCGGCAAGTACAGCTTACACATGTCGTTTTCGAGGCTAGCATTATTTTTACTACGGAGAAAAGCGATATGTAAAAATCCTAAGGAAATCTGCAGCGAAGATGTTACTTTCCGCGTTCTTTCTATGTAAAAGTTTGTTTGGAAAGGATAAAACAAAAATTAAAGAAAGAACAATTATAGGTATTTACAGGCTATTAAACATTTTTTTTCTACTTAGTTTACTTATATACATACAAATTTGTTTGTTTTTCTGCCACAAGAATAAGGAAAACTTCATTCCGTTTTCCTTGGTGGCTTTGATTTTCAAAGCAATCAAGGCCATTTTGGGGCTCATTATCACAATAGGAAATAATGATCTCTATTTGTTCTGGTTTGAGTTATCTTATGAAGGTAAAACCTGTTTTAATTTTTTTAAATATACCAGAAAATAAACCAAAAATTTAAAAAATATCCCTATATTTAAATTTTTGTCTGACAACTTTTAAAGATCCATAATTTTTCTTTCTTTTATTTTTGCTGTTTCTCCTTTCAAAAGAAACTTTTATGTACTTAGGAAGCACATAACGATTTTGTCAAAAAATAAACATTATACCCTTTATTATCCCGTTTGTCACTAGGTTCTGTTTTAATAAACATCGTCCTTTTATATTCTGTATATTTAAAATTATCCCACATCTAAGAAAAAATCTTGCTTTACATAAAAATCATGGCAAAAATTAAAAAAAAAAACATTTTTGCCGGTGGCTGTGATTATATTTTTTTTTTTCGTCTCTTCTAATAAAATTATTCTCCTTTTGTGAAAAGGTTAATAAAAACCTCTTAAGATTTTACTGGAAATAAAGTTAAAAGAGGAGTTTTAGTTTTTCTTAGTCTCGCTTTCGCAATAGCGCAACTTTTGAGGGCTTTTAAAATGAAAATATTTTCAAAATTACATAATTTTGACTTTTTGTAAAAAAAGAATATTATAAAATGACAATATTTATTAAAAATGGCTAGCGTAAATCTAAAGCATATAATGGGGCCCTTACGAAAGGTCGCTAAGACCCCGTCCATCCTTTATGTGCGAACAAATTTACTAAACCTCCTTTTTTTTTCTATGCAAAACTTGAAGGTTAAAAATTACGTGGCACTAATACCCATATATTTATTTCGGTTAGACAATTTTATATATAAATCTGACTTAAGAGTAAGAAATCATATACGAAAAACGACGTGAACAGATTACCGTTTTCACTGCATTTTCTGCCTTTAAGTCAAACAAATAACTTGATCTTGCTTTTCAAGGAAAACGAGAGTTTTCCCAGGAAAAAATCTTTCTTTATGATATTGAATTCCTTTCCCATATAAAATGTTTAAAAATACGAAACGGTTTGTATTCGTGTAACAATTTCCAACATTTTTTTATTCTTATTTTTACGTTTTTTATGTACATCGTCTTTTTCCTTAAGAAAACAATCCTGAGGGTCTAACACAAAACTTTCCTGACGATAATTTTTTATAAAGTTTAAATAAAAATGATTAGGAGGGGTTTTGAACAGAAAATTGTTGGTACGACCAATACTTTCAGATTCATTTAAAGGAAAAAAGGTAAATTTTAAAATATTAATTAAAAATTTAATTTTAAAATATTAATAATAAAATTTTCGTTGCGATTAAGTTTTAATAAATTCATACTGATTAGCAACTTTTTTGCTGACACAACCATCATGAATTCGAATTCTGGTAGATATGTGAAAAAGTCTTATTTTTGCAGTGCATTTTTACTTACTTGGACGTGTGATTATTTTAAATTATACTATATAATTTTTTATATATTTCAAGAGATTTTGATGTTTAATAGGACATTTACAGTTTCTAAAATTGATTCCTTTGTCCTATAATGATCAAATATCTCTGAAACTGTTTTAAATATAGTTTATACCCTTAGAGAGATTCCATAGTTTTCTATAGATTTATTAACCTGCCATGTACTAGAATCAACTTGCGCATGTCACAAATTTTCTGTTTTGTGGTAAAAGGAAAACCGCTTCTTAGTAGCTAAATGGTTTTAGAACCAGACATTCTGGGAACGCTTTGATCTCCTTTAAAATACGTATACTAAAAACCTTTTTAAATGGACTAAAAGTTTTTTTTAATAAACTTACTAATATACCAGGTATATCATTTATAACTAAATAACCCATTTATTTTAGGAAAGGTGGTTTAAAGGAGATTATAAGTTCTCAAATACTTAAAAACTAATATTTTTGACTGAGTAAAAAATTGTAAAATTAAAAAAAAAATCAAGAATTTGTAAATTGTGGGCAATCACTTATTAGAAAACATTTTTGATTTTTATATATTTTTTTTATCTTATATAAAAAAATGTCATTTATTATTGAGAGAAGTATTTTAGATTTAATAATAACACTAGTTTACAAATTTCAACTTTATTTGACCACGAAGTTTTTTACTTTTCCTTGTGAAATTTTCAGCGCAAAAATAAAATTAGCCGAGCCGTTTCGGAGATAATTCGCCTTAACGCTTTAATAAAAAAATAAGTTCTTAATCATAATGTTAAGTTTAACTTTTATATTAATATAAAGTGGTAATTTGGCTAAAAAAATCGAGTGATTTGAATTTAGCGGGTAAAAATACGTAAGAAAATTTTAAAAAGAACAAAACTAGTGTAATTTATCATTTGTGTCATGTGATAATGGATTATGAACAAAAAATCATTTCCTTTGTCAAAAGGAAGGTTTTTTAATTTTAAAACGCTTTAGACAATTACCATTTTTAAATTTTGTCATAAAAATATTTTATTATTCTAATCTTATTAGAAAATACAGGATGAGTCATAAGTGGGGTTCACCACTAAGTGAATTTAATAATTGCATAGGGACATTTTTTATTCCCCATATTATTCTTACGAGAAAAAGTCAAAAACCTTGCAGTTTTAGTAGGTATAAGGGTTCGTACACAAATTAGGTAAGACATCTTACGTAATTTTTGCATGACCCCTAAGCTGTAACGTTTCCTATTAGAATATTTTCCTATATTTTTATTTAAAATGTAGAACCCCTTAAGAATATGATCCGTTTTTCTGACTCACCCTGTATAAATGGGGTTTAAAATAGCGGTAAGACTGGTTTCGAAAAAATATGCATCAGAATTTAAATTTTTTTTAATTACAAGCATACATTCACAGTCAAAAACGCATAAAGCATGTATGTTTTAAAATTAAAGGTACATTTTTTTCTAAAATACGTATACAATCATTTGAAAAAATCCAAGGATGATAATATAGTTTTTGAAATTAAAGAAAGTCAGTTAGCAAAAGCTCTCCTTAGAAGTAAACGACGCACTTGCCTCGTTAGAAAATTTTCCCCACCCAACCCTACATGTTTTTAAGTTTAGCTCCCACCTTTAAGGGTATAATTTAAATAATTGTAACTGTATATGTCAATATCAAAATGTCAATAAAGCTTTTAGTCTAAGAGCTGGTGACCATTTTTATTTTATTATTTGCTCCCAGCTGTATTTTATATATGTCTTAAAGTACATTCAAATTAGACTATTTGCAAATTGCCAGGTCCTGGATCGGGTTCCTTGGGATGCTAAAAGCCTCGAAAAGGTGGTGAAATGGGGTCCCCGAAAAATATATTTTACACTTACCGAGTCAAACAAATTACATTTATTACATTTAGATTAGTCTATTTTCACAGTTTTACACAATTATTTAATAGGGTAAAGGTAAAAAAAGGCTTTAAAAACTTTATCTGACATATGTCTTCTTCTTCTTCTTCAAAATTTCCTTTTGTACACTAAATTAAAGTGACCCAAAAGGACTTAATGGTCTTGAACTCTCGTTCTTATTGACCAGGTACAAGTATTAGAGACTTGAAGCGAGTCTCTCTAATCGTTTCAACTAAATATATTTTCTTATTAACATAACCTCACAAAAAAAACGTGGTTAACCCACAAAAGTACATCACAAACATCATATATTCAATTTAAATCGATTTAAATATATAGAACGGTTTCATAGTATAGATAATTTTCTTGACATTCACATTTTCACATAAAATACTTGTTGCGTAGAATAAACGTTGTTACCGTTTTATAAAATTCCAGCCGAAAGTACATGATGCCCATTCCACGGGTGGAACGCATCTCCCTGACATATGTCAACACTAAAAACTCGAAATAATCTTTATTTAATCAAAATGTCATTTTATAAATTCTCATTTCTTTAAATCCGAATGTACTTTAAGACATATGTAAAATATAGCCGGGAGCAAATAATTAAATAAAAATGGTCACCAGCTCTCCGACTATTTATTTAAAATATCAAAATTAATATATGAACAAAATTATTTTAATAAAATAAATGAATTAATTACGAAAAAAATACAAGACTGAAATATGTATTTAAGGACAATAAAATGTCAAATGAGACAATAAAATTTATTGAATTTATTGGAATTTTCGATTAAAAATTATATATTGTTACCACAAAAAAACAAGAATCATATTTAAGAGTTGACGACTTTTGGAACAAAAAATTAATTTTTTTGAAAAAAAAAGTCTAAAAAACATCGGTACTAATATAATGACATTTCGGTAACAATATACTTGTATTAGATAATAATTTAGGGTAGAATTTGACTGTTTATACTATATATCTATTAGAAGCTTTTTAATGAAAAAAAAAACTAAAATAATTTCTCTCAAAATGACATTTAAAAAGCTCACGTTATATAGTTACATATCTATATAAAAATATACACATATTTGAAAAATAATATCTTAAATACTTATATCTAAATAAATTTTATCTCAAAGGATATGCAGAGGACTCCTTAAAATTGAGACAAGGTCAAATTTAACGAAATTCGTATATGATATAGATATCGTTGTCCTCTCAAAGAAAAATCACTTCTTGACTAGATTTTCAGTTATTTGCATTCAATACAAGACATACCTGTACACTTGTGTAATTTAGTCCTTAAGTCTTAAAGTCTTAAAGTAAAAAAGTCTGAAGTTTTGACTGTATTTGTCATTACCAAGTCAATACAGGCGCAAACTGGCGACATGTAAAAAAAACACCGTAAAACGGCTCAAACCCAAGAAAAATAGGAAAAACGAGGGCTCGAAATAGCCAAAATAGAACAAATAGCCATGTGAGGGGCCGTTTATAGAAGGGCCCGGTCGGCCCAGTCGGCTGTTTAAAATGCAATTCTAAAATTGTCGGTAACCTATTGATTATATTAAAAAAAAATATATTTAAAATTTTTATATTTAAATAACTCAAATTCTAGCCATAGAATTAAGGGTTTCTTAAGAGACATTACTATCCGAATTTTAAATAATTTGCCAATGGACCAATTTTAAAGAATACTTTACAATATCCTTAATTTTAGACAATAACATAATAATTAGACCATTTTATATTGGTGAGCTTGAAAATATTTTGATAAAAATACTAATTATTTAATAAAACTAAAACTTAAATATCTTTATTAATAAATTCTTCTTTGAATAAATTTATGTTATTCAATTTATAACAGTTTATTTTATATATTTTTTTATTAAACAAACATTTTATTTAACCGGGATTTCTAAAATATTATACGTAAAAAACCACAATTGAATTATCTCGAATATTAGAGAATTTATGTCATAAAGAAGGAAAGAGAACCATTAGTCCAGCCTGCGCAAGATTATTTTGTGACAGAACGGGGCAGCGAAATGACGTAGGGCAACATATCTGACCTTGCGCAGTACGCATCTCTATCAGCTGTGAAATGCTGGCGGTCGTAAAACAATTCATCACCCCAGTATTCATTTGTCTTATCTCCAAAAATCTCCTAGTAAAAATCTTAAAAAGTCCAAAAATAGAGATATGGCAAACCAATACTGGGGTGACGAATTATTAGTAGTTTGTTTATACTGTCAGATGGTCGTTTGTTACTGTTCATTTTTCGACTTATACTGTGTTTTAATTGTTTTTTTTTTTGCTGCATTTGTTTATAACTTTAAACCTAACCTGTATTGTTGCTTTATGAAGAGCAAAGGGTCAATCCCTGGTGTACTCAAAGTAGGTGTACAAAATCCCGAAAAATTCTTATAAAATCATTTTAAAAAACTATTTCGATGTTTCTTCGTAGATATTTATTTTTTTTTTTGTTGAATTTTTTACAATTTTTATTTGACACACAAAACTAAGGTTAAAAATACTCGTCAAAAACAACAATAGTAGTGCGCATGTGCAAGTTTGTCTCAGATGCGCTAGGCACATTTATCACAGTATTCCTCAACGGCTTTGGAGGTCTTTCCTTGTCTATGATTTATGTTTGTCAAATAAATATCTCTATGTATTTAAATTAAAATACTTAGTTTATTTGTCGCAATAACTAGAAAATGTGTTTATTTAATAAAACGATCTGCTTTTGTATTTATATTCTCTAAATGTATTTATCTATAGAGTGTATTTTTCAATACACATCACAGTGTATACCAAAAAAAACTCGTGACTCTCTTGCTAAGTATACCGTGCGATTATAAAGTACCGAACACTTTTTAATGCAAAACTGGCATTAGCGATGAGTAAAATGCAAGAAAGCTGTGTGCGTTTTACTGGCCACCTCGCTGTTGTACGTAGCAATCACATGTGCTTGTCGCGCACAACTCTAACAGAGGCTTGGCTTCAAACGAAGAGTGTTTTCTTTTTAAACTGTTCGGCACCTTTTAATCGCACTGTATAAAATACGTTTAATCAATCAATATTAATGGATGATTTGTTTACACTAAACTTAGGCATTTGATTAACAAAATGTCAGAATTATTTTGGTGTTAACGAGGGGTGTCTCACCTTTGACAATACATGTACGCTTTAGCTGACATTACCTTGACATTACCTGACAGTACGGGACATTACCTGACATTACTTGACATTACATGACATTACTTGACATTACAAGACATTACTTGACATTACAAGACATCACTTGACATTACTCGACATTACAGACATTATGTCCTAGTGCGCATGTGCCTAGACATTATCTACTATTTACGCCTGCGCGTAGACATTGCGTGCGTGAAAATTTCTACGCGAAAGGGGGAGGTTAGTTCTGAAACATGACATGGGATGGGTGTTTTTTATTTCTATAGTATTAAGGTCATATTCGTTAAACATAAACTTAAACTTAAAAACGATTTTTTTTTAGTTCTCAAAAATCATACAAGCAGTTTTTTCCCAGTGCAAAACAATACCACTAGTAATGGTGTATAAGTAAAAAAATCAACCATTCATTCAAATAAAATACTACGGCCAACTTAAGAATACTTACCACTATATAGGTAATTTTTAAAGGGTCCTTGACCCTGGGTCCGTAACCTGTATAGAATCGCTCGGTTTTCCGTCCGTCTGTCACAGCCGGACGGGATACTCTTGTTAGGAGCATTTTTAATTTCATTATTTATTACTTGACATTACCCTGATATTACCTTGACATTACCCTGACATTACCCTGACATTACCTTGACATTACCTTGACATTACGACATTATTTTGCGTTTTTGACAATACATGTACACATTTTGGCCAGTGAGACACCCCTCGGGTGTTAACGACTGGGTAAATCAAATTAAAGTCTATCAAATAAAATGCATTATAATATGCATGAGGTCATTGAGGTCCTTTAAAATATACTCTGTATACAAATATATATACATGTGATATTTACTTTCATTGCCTTAAAAACTATATTTGCTAAACTTGGGTATATGGAATAAGCACATATTACTAAATTATCATAAAGCTTTTTTCTCGGCTTTTTTAAATATAATATTCTTTTAGAAACACAGCCTGGGAAAAATGATGAAATGAAAATGGGCACCAGCTCTTAGACTATAATTTTCCTGAGACATTAATCAATAAACAATAAAAAAATACATTAATGTACGATCGCACAAGTTTGTGAGTTATTTTCTTAAATATTTTTTGTTTTTTTATTACTGCCTATTTTATATAACTTGTTTAGCAACTGTAAGTTCTTTCAGTGATCACCTTTTTTATAGTAACTTATTTTTAACCTACCTGTAACTTGTTCAAAGCTGTACGGGAAGAAATATATTTGTATATGTTTTAACATATTTCTTTAAAGTACACTGCACTGTAAAAAATGGGGTAAATATTTAGATTAAATATAAAATTCCTATGATTTAAACTGAATTTTTTAATGTTTTATATGAAATTTAACCGAATCTTCAAATGCACGCTTTAAATCTACGATTACAACGTATTATTAAATTTTTATTCCAAAATCAAGTTTTAAATTACAATTTTATATTAAAATTAATTAAAATTAATTAAAATTGGGCAAAATTTGTAGTTTCAAGTCCAAAGCTAAAGCAAAAACGAAAGTAATGTTGGTGTAAAATTTTTATTTTACAATTTCTTTTAATTATTCCGGGAACTAAATTTCTTACCAGAAGCATTTTTTACAGTGTGGTCATTGCGGGCAATATATTCTAAAGATTTAAGTTAAAAAATATTTCAAAACAAAACAAACGGGGTAGATGACAAAAACAGCGTAGCTTACGTCTAAACGTCACGCTTAATAAAATATTTCTTGAATATATATGGAAATCGGCTAAAGGTCAGTTGTATATACAGAGAGAGAAACTATGCAATGGAAAAAGAGAAATATGCAGTGCAAAACTGAAATATGGAGTGGAAAACTGAAATTCGCATGGGAAAACCGAAATTTTTGCAGTAAACATCATATTATGGGCAAGCATTACATAATTTTACCAAAATTACTTTACTTTAATTAATTATTTCTAATATTCGCTAATTTTAATTTTTAATATATTTAGAAAATAGCATAAATAATATTATTAAATCAAAATTTAGCAAAATTATTTTTGATTTACCATGAAATTGGAGCTTAAAAGTAAAATTAATCATAAATCATTTATCATTTTACTGCAGAAATTTTAGTTTTTCACTGAACAATTTATGCCACTGAATTTTTTTAAAGTTTCAGAAACTTCTATTAGCCAAAAGTTGATCAACTACCCCATTATACTTATTTATTTCCCATGGTTATCCCATGGTTATCAATTATTTATACTTTTAATGTTGAACATCGTTTCCTATTATTAAACATTCATTTCATTTATACTATATAACTTTTTTTAATTATATTATTTAACTGTTTTCAATTATATTATATAATGTAGGTAAACAAAAAGTGATCACCCAGTTGAAAATAATTTTCAGTTTTAATTTTGATGTTGCAAAAAGTAACCTAATATAATAAATGTATGCTTTTCAGTGGTAGGGATGATTTCATGTTTAGAAAAAATATGTGACAATAGGTTTACTCTTCCTCCTGAAAAAAACCTCGTATCTCATAGTTTTACTTAGACATTAGAGGCTCCTAATCAAAGCTGCATTTTATAAAAGAAGTAGAAGTAGTTTTTTTTTTAATTGTAACTTCTTATTTATGAGATATTCTAAATTTATTCTCAAGTAAATATGTCAGATATGGGGTTTTTGCTTGGGGGTGCTAAATAGACAAAGCGTTGGGTACTTTAAACAACAAACATTGCTTTATTTTTCTTAATTATTGTTAATTTAAAGGAAATTAGGAAAGTCGCAAAAGTGTATGGGGGGAACGTCCCCCATGGGGACATTTTATTGTTTCAGTCGGTAAATGTAATGCGGTTTTTTTTTAACTGGGCAAAATAATTCCCATTGCAGATGGTAAAAAAGCGCTGTTGCCGTTTTTTGGACTCAACATTTTGGTCTTTTATACCTAGATAAAACTATATGTAATGCATAAATAGGAGCTAGGGAGAATTTAAAGAAAATATGCACTGCCGCGCATTAAATTCCGGACACCTAAAAAATTGACATTTTTTAAACCAGAAGTAAAAAAGTAAAAAAATAAAAAGAAAATATTCATTAAAACTGCGGCAATAAGAAAGATTTTAATAATTTGATAAACAGTTGCAGTGGCGTACCATGCAAGTCCTAGAAGATGGGTTAAGAAACATAGTTGTACATTATTTGTTACGAAAAAAAAATTTTAATCTCTTAAAACAATCAAAAGTAGAGAATGTTTAAGCTTTAAAAATAAAAAAGAATCAGTCAAATCCATTAATTAGTTTTTGAAATATTTGAATTTAAAAAATGTCAATTTTTTAGGTGTCCGGAATTTAATGCGCGGCAGGATAGAATTATTTATTTTTAATTTAGATATACAAAACTATAGTATAATTTTTGTATTTTTCTCATTATTCTATACAAATTTTATATGGTTGGTACAATATAAAAAAATATTTGTCAGTTTTATACAACTTAGTTAATATATTAAAAATTAGAACAAAAATATATATTATATACATAATTATATATTTTATATCAAAGCAAATTACTATCAAATGTTATAAAATATAAAATTTTTATTTAACTAATGTGTTTTTAAATTTTGTATACTTATGCTCTAATATTATTTTAATACATAAAAATTTATATTTTTTCAATATTTACATATCTATTATGTTATATATGGACGGTGTTATAAAAAAGAACCTTATCTTAAAAATTCTATGAATGAAATAAAATGGTTCTTATATAACACCACTGACGCAGAATGTATGAAAAATATAAACTTCTCTTTATATTTTTCCTTATACTCTGTATAACTGAGCACAATATAATTTTATTCACAAAACACTATAATAATATCCTATTTTGTACAAATAAAATAATATTCCTCATATAATTTTTTTTTCCTGAAAATCTTAAATATACATAACTCTTAAACTCTTTGACTGAGAAAAAAGTACAGTAACAAATCAATTTCTATTTTTAAAATATATTATTATTGAATATTAAAATTTGAAAAAATATTCCTAGTTTTGAAACTTTTAAAAAGTTAAAGACATTTTTCTTATGTAAAAATACACAGAAATATGGTTTATAGAAAACATATCCGATTTTAATTTTCATTGATCCGGTCATATGCCGATGTATAGGGCTTCAATTTTAGCAATTTCAAAGTTTTTTGAAATGGAAAACGGCTTAACTCATTTTAAAATGTAGAAGTTAAAACAACAACAAACAAAAACAATCTATGGCCGTGAAGGTCTTTTTACTGTTTATATTTGAGGAAATATTATTTTATTTATCAAAAATTCGGCATTAAGAGTAAGTAACATATCATAAACATGGTGAAGTGGCTGTTTTGGTAAATATTTTTTTACTGATCAAATGAAATTGGCACATTTGGTTCAATTCAAAGCATATTAGATAAAAAAAATTACTTGTAATACCCCACTTTAACCATATGTTATTCGGCTTCTGCAGCTAATAGTAAATTCGGACATAAAATATTACCCTTGACGTCTTCAGAGAACGGAAATCTTAGATCCCCAAGAAAGTTACGAGATGACTGACTGTTTTACAGGTTTCTATGAGCATATTTTGCATTAGGCATATGTTAATAAGTTAAAGAAATATATTGATATATTTAGGTTTTACCATTTTGTTCAGCTCTGAACGGCTTTGCGTATTTGGTATAACAAAAACTCCCTAAAAATTACTAATTTTAATAGTTTTACGATTAAAAAATAGCGTACAAAATGGCGCTTGTGACAGAGACAGCATAATAAGTGTGAGTAGGAAAACAGATAATGGCTGATATCAGGGTGAATCCAAAAATTTGTATTTGCAGAAGGCCAATGCGCAATCCTTTCGAATGAAATATAGTGTTGGTCTGTTATTCTTACTGTAACAACTTGTATTCAATAACGGAGTTTGCGAGGGGTTCCAAATACACCAAATTATTCAGTATGTGATACAGAAACGAGTTCTCTGTGTGTAGGTGTTTTGTTTTCGAGGTTGTTTTGTTTAGTAGTGGTATTACTATATAAGTAAATGAGCCAAAAATCCAGTAATCTTGTTGTGAACTTGCTTGGGGTTCCAATATGTCCGTTCTCTGTAGTCGCCATTTATTTAATTTCAAAATTAACCTGAAATAAATGTCAATACAACGTGATTATTGAAAAATAGGCAATTGGTACAAAATTTCAGGGAGATTTGTTTAACATTTATTTTTAAGGTTCTTTTTGAGGTTAATAATATAGATATGTGTCATGTCAAGCGTGCTCTTGTGCTTCCAGTTACTGCTCCTATATTACTACCTGTGTTTAAAAAAATGTAGTATCCAACATAATAAAATATTTGTGTTTTAGTAAGTTACTGGTTTTATTTTCATTTCCCTCCCAGCAATTTTTTTTAAAGAAAACAGCCTTTAGCCAACCGTTTTCCGGCAAAAATTCACTCGGTACACGGTTGAACCGGTGAATTTGAATGAGGGACTGCCAACGAACTAGAGAAGTTCATTGGGGCTGCCGACATGCCTATGTTTACTGGGTTATATCCGAATAAAGCTGAAAAACATATTAATATTATAAGGGAAAACACTGTTTTATCTTTGAACCATCTATAAATGGCATCACGTATGTACAGTAGTGTCGCGATAATCCGAATCTTCGATAATCCGACTATAAAGTACATTTGCTTTGTAGACTGAATATCATCGTTTGTATTACCCCACCATTCGGAGGGTTTATCAAAGATAAGATATCTTCTATATTTCGGTAATCCGAACCATTGAACACTGAAGAAATCGTGGTCATACATTTTCCGCATATAATTAGAATTGAAAAAATTTGCGTGTCGTCATTTATGAATGCTCCCTGAAGCGGTATTTTAATGCCTACTTCTAAATAAAATAATCAATTTTTACGACATTCCCTAAAAAAATAAAATTTATAATTTCTATCGTATTTTAAAAAATTATTTAAAAAAATTAAAGTTATAAAAAAAATATTAAAAAAAAAATTAAAGTTAAGCAAACAATTTCATAATCTCATAAATAAAGAATATAAAGTTTTGTGGAACATTTCAATTAAGCGCGTAATTAGTTTACTGCTGAAATTAAAATAAATATAAATCGAAAGTTCCTGAAAACTTTTAAATTAATTTAAAAATACTGAATGCAAATACACAGCGCCATCTATTATATAGCAGTCAATTTACTGGTGTTTATTAGTAGTTAGCTTCATTTAAGTATATTAACCCTTATAAAGGGTGTAATAAAACGGTCCGGTTTTATCCGAAAACATAAGTAAGGGCGAAACAGCAAATATGGCATATATTGCGTTAGAATAAGATAGCAATGCGGTTAAAAAAATACTTTAAAAAGTGAATTTTCAATTATTCAAACCATAGACATCAATTCAAATATGTAAGCGACATCTGGCGGTTAATAGCTGAATCAATTTGATTGTAGTTAACATTACCTGCGGTGGTGTGTATTTTGACTATAATTCAAAAATTTTAATTCGACGTTTCTTTTCTTTTCTTTTTCGATATTGAATAAATGTTTTACCTTATTTAATTAAAATTTTTACGGTACAATATACCGTCCTTCCTAGAATTTATTTAAACAATTAAGCAATCTAGTAAGCTTAGATATTAAAGTTTTAGTCACACACAAAGTGATGGCGCCACAGTGAAAAGTCAAACGTTAGTTTTGTTTTAGTATAAATTATTTATCTTTTAAATTATTTTTTTTAATTTTATTTTACGTTAATTTTAACTATTGTTTTAATAATTAAGTATTTAATTAAGCAGTTTTTAATATTTAATTTAAAAAAATAGTGAAAATAAGTTTGTTTCTTACTACATAAATTTTTAATTTACATAGAATGTTCTTAAAAAGTTGGTTCACGTTAATTTAAAATAAATAATTTTTTTTAAATAATTGTGCCTTATAGGGAAAACGAGTAGTAAAACAATAGGTAAGTTATTACATACTCACCCCCAACATAACCTCAAAAAACATTCAAGATATATCAGAAAAAAATTATACTTTTTTTTAATTTATTCTTAATTGTTTAGTTTTCAATTTTTTTTAATGATATGATAACTTGCAAAAAAAATGAATTGATAATTCTATTTATAATTTACATTCATAGTGTACTTCCTACAAGGAGCATTAATATTTTGTACACAATCCACTTGTTGGTTTGGCTGATATGCATGCAAAAGATTTAGCACATAAAATAAAGATGGAGTATACATCGAAAATTTTAAATTAAGGAGGGTGGTTTTAAAGCAGAGCCGGACTGGGGTTAAACGATCGGGCCGGGGCCCGATGACCCGGTGTCATGACTGCAACTCTAATAGCACACTTTGTTTCTGGGAAGGAAAGAATATTCTTAGAACATTTAAAAATATTCTTAGAACATTTGTGGTATTAGGGATCGAATCACATGCTACAGAAGAAAACAGCAGAAACTGCGTCAACCCGGCCCATTAATAGACCTCGGGAGTTAGCGAGCTGTTCATTTATCCATGAGCGTAGGTAAGTTTAACACTGGTTAGAAGCGACTGCAAAAGTCCAAATCGGTCGCTATATATTATTCTGGATCCGCTCCTGGTATTAAGTGTATTAACGGGAATATACAGTGCGGTCCAAAAGTCACCCTCCCCCTCTTAACTTTTGAACGACTTGAGATATCGATTTCAATTTTGAAACACGTAAATAAGAAAACTTAAACTATCATTTGGATTATATCTGGTATGTAAAGCTTTTAAAATGTCAGGGGGCACAGAGGATTTTTTTTTAATGGAAAGGGGTCGTGTGATACATTATTTTAAAGCAAATAACATTTGACCAAATATTTTTTTTTGCGTTATTATCAAAAATTGTTTTTTTTTTTAATTAGAAAATATATGGTCAAATAGAGAATTTTACGAGTTTTAAAATAATGTCCCCTGCCAACATTTTAAAAGTTACAAATATTAAATATATTCAAAAAGATAGTTTATTTAAATTTTCTTATTTAAGTGTCGATATCTTCGCTCGTGCAAAAGTTAAGAGGGGTGACTTTTGGACCGCTCTGTATATTGCAAATAATATAATTGAATTAAAAATATATTTTTCTGTGCGTATAATAAAATCTGTATTGTATTACAAATACTCGATAGAAAAATCACAAAGAAATTCTTTGAAATGAAATTCCAAACAAAATATTCAAGAAGATATTTTGTCGTTACGTTATATTTGCCTTTTAAAAGAATATATTGACTTCAAATCTGGAACACTTAAATAACACAACTTAAACCATCTTTTTAAATATATTTGATATTTGTATCTTTTAAAATGGGGACATAGGGGGGATTTTTTAATAGAAAGGGGGCTCCTGTGATACATAATTTTAAAGATCATAAAATTCCCTCTTTTTCCATATGTTTTTTATTTTTTTTTTTTAATATCATATTTATGTGAGAAAAATAAAATATATTTTAGTGTTCCCAAGCGATTTTTCCCAACTTTATTAAAATGTGATAAAATTTTATTTGAAATTGAAACGGAAAATATTGAATGTAATAAATAATGCATGTGATAGATTCACACGCATTAAAATCGAATAAAGTCAAGTGCGACAATGAAATAATAATTGTAATATTAATTTAAATTGACAAATGGTGAATTTATGAATTTATTAATGTCCCTCCCATTTATTACTCTTCACAAAGTTATCGAGCTGGAAGAGTATTATACGGCAGTTTTCAAATTTTTAAAATCGTCAAAAATTACCCTAAATCAAAAACGTTTGCACATAAATCTTTTTTTTTAGAATTTTAAACTTTCAAAAAATCAGCCTGCCCGTCCGGACTTTTTTATTTTATCAAATCACTACTTAAAAAAGTTTTTTATTTAATTTTAGCACATATTTACAAATTATAATGCAAAAATTGAAGGTTATGTCAGATTGTTGTGACAGATATTAGGTTTAAATATTTAGCAATAGATGGAGCAGTTTTAATTTTTTGAACTAAATTCATAAAAAACTGGTCAAATATTAAGAAAAACTAATAACTTGATGTAATTTTAACGCAAAACTTTAAAATGCATTAAATTATTCAATGTCATGGTAAAATATATATTTTTTTGCTAATTTTGCTACAGTTTTCTTTACTTTTATAAACAAGAGATGGCACTACATGTGCTCATTCTAACACTTGATACGGAATATTCATACCGTATCTAGAGCTAGAATGGATTCATTCTGTGTTTGAAAAGTGTGTGTATTTGCTTACATTCTAAAGCAGTTGTAGAAAATAAATATTTCGGGAAGTGTATCGAAAGAAAACGCAATATACTATCATTTGTGAAGAGCATACCATGGAATGTCAGGCATCACATATCTTCACGGCTTGTTACGATATTTAGTTGAAAAATGCTAATAAAATTAATATGAAAATGTCGAATTTCAATAGCTTTATCAAATTTACTATGGTCAACAATTGGGAAAACGTGACTTACGGGCCGTGAAGGGGCCAGATGTCATGCGAATTTTTCTTCTGTTTATTTTACTCTAGAGGGGCGCAACTCGGCTAACTTGCGTAAAATGACCCCTGGTCAATAGAGGCACATTTCAAATCTATTGTTGTGCAAAGGGCATGCTTCATTTAAGAATCAACCATATAATTGCGACATTTCTAGGACTTAAAAGCGATTATAGTAACTTTGTATTGATTTTACCATTTTACACAGCTATAATGGCTGGAGAGTTACATATACTGCGTTAAATTATTTTTAAAAAACTCAGATAAAAAAAAAACACCACAGATAAAAAGGCTTTCCCATTTTTTCACATTTCCCAGGTATGAAGTTGGATTTTTCATCATCGGAATCGGCCTCAGCTACCAATTTCACGAAAATTTTGTAAACCCCTGGGGATTTGGACTTTTTTACTATCATATTCAGTTTCAAGGACCCCAAAAACACAAATATACCAATTTTCAATAAAATATAAATATTTAAAAATTAAATATTTCATTAATCTGTTTTCTAATCATTATACAGAGTAATAGAATTTTTTTGTTATCTTATATACTAATTTACATAAAAGTATTTTAAAAAAATTGTATTGATACTAAAATGTACAAGGTTACTTAGGCCATTTTTTAATAACTCGTGTGTTCATGGCTCCAGTTTTTGGCCACCTTAGATGTTATTAAAACTAGAGCTACTAAGACCAAAACAGTACTATTTTTTGGATTAACCAAAAATTAATCCAAAGCACCAAACCAGAAAACTGGGATTAGTTCTCTGAATTTACACAAAACCTGCTTTAAAATTGTTGTTATCCTGTCACAGGGTATCTGGGCAGTCTCTGTATTAAAAATATACATATATGTATATATAAATTATAAATGTGAGAAAACCGGAAACGAAAAATGAATTATTGATATTGATTTCTAATCAATTAAAATATGATGTTTACAGAAATTTGCTTTGTAACACTTCCTATTCAGCTAACAATAACTCTAATTTTGAAACAGTTAAATTGAATTTATTTAACGTATTGAGAATCGAATATCGATCAATCATTTTATTAACTATATATAAATTGGGAGAGGGGTTACTTGTAAAATCTAATTCAGAATATTGACAGACTTAACGATTGATTAATTACCAATGAATGATTTGGTGGAAGATAACGAGTTGCACTTTAAAAATCATGAACTTTTTGAATGGTAAGGGAAAAAATTATGGATCTATTATAATTGATCCCTTATGATCAACGGATTTATGTGCCTAAAAGTATTATTTGCATATTACAAGTAATTTGTATAATCGCTATATTTTCTGATTTTTGGGGACCTGCCACCAACTTGAAATTTGTCATATGTTTTATGTAAATAACAGCAGTAGAGTGGTAAAGTTGGAAAATTTGGAAAGGTGACCTTTTTTTTAGTCAACCAAATTTTTCAGGGGTAAAGTTTTTTGTTAAAAAAGTTGGAAAATTCTTTAACATTTGTTGGGAAATTTTCGCCCTGTACCCCTCCTCCCCCAATAAAAATCGAATCCTCCCTGTATACATATATAATACTTGCCAAGTTTGTAGGTAGGTAGATATGTATAACTATGTGCAAAATCCCTTTGATATCTTATGTAAATCATAAGAAAACAGGACTTTTGTCATTTTCTCAAAGTAGTTCTAAGATCCTTTCATAAATAAACCATTTAAATGTTATTTGCGTTGCAAAATCCATCCCATTAAGATTATTTTAAATATACACTCTAAAAAAATAGATGAATTCGTGCAATAACACCGCTCTGCACTTGAAAACTTTTTAAAAGCTTATACATAAACGCGTAGTGATAGTGATAGTGATAGTCGTTTACACTATGGACCAGAGGCGGTTGTTCTGCGGCCAAAATTCACAAAACGAAGGTTTGGAGGCAATTTTTCTATTATTTAAATTTTATATGAAAAGCTGAAATATAATTTAAAAACTTAAATTAATAAATATAAATTTTAGATTTTTTAAATAACCCCTTTAAAGGTAGGTGGTTTAATTTAAATGTACACATAATTATGACAATTGAATTTACCCCTTTCAAAAATTTCAACATTACAGAACAATTATTACAATACCATGACATACTACTGCCTAGGGTTGTTTTTTTTTCTCTGACATATTCTTTCTTTTTGTTGATATGTTCTTGACATGTTCTTGACAGTAATATTTATTATTGTTACTAGTGAGATACAATAAGTATTTAATTACAGCGTTAATAGCGTTTAAAATTGATTATTAAAATTTAAAACCACTATGTAAAGTCTTTTAATGGATTTCGATCTGAAAATTAGAGTTGTATATGTATTAACGCCTTAAAAAGACCTTGTTGTTTGAGATTAGGTATGTCATGTAATTTTACTAACTGGCACCTAGAATGTGAGGTAAAATTTTGTGTGTATTCTATAGGCGACCTTGCATTAAAAAACATTCCAGCGAGATGCCTGCTCGTCTATGTCTGTAAGTAAACGATTCCACTGTGACTAAAAACCGATTTGTATATAATTTTGATGAAAAATTATATGAACAAAAATCGAAAAATTCAATATTCCTAAAAATGGCCCTAAAGATTGCTCAAATTTTGTACGTTAATAGTAAATTACTAACATATCAGTACTGGTTTTATCTGTAAACAAAAGGGCGCTAAATATTATTTTGCAATTTTAAAGAATTTGCATTAAAATTTACATTTGGAGGTTACTTTTTCATAATCGCCAACAATAAACACAAAGTGATTATAAAAATACAAACAAAATATTTAGAATCTCAAAATTATCTGCAGGTTATCGCGAGAAAATAAGTAAAACCGTAACATTTAGTTTATTCCATAAGTCTTTGATATTTAATTGAACTTGCCCCCCCCCCCCTACTTTTTATAAGCACAATACATCTCTGTTAATCATATAATAAAAGGGAAAGTTTTGTGCTCCACCCATAACCTTGACCTATCTACACTTTAACTAAAAAACACGGCCCTTTTTGACGCTAGTACACATTTCTTTCTATACAATTACTTTTAATGAATATATTCATTTAATCATAATATAAAATTAAAATAATTTCAGGACATTACAATTATTTTGTAACGATTTTGCTTTTTATAATTTTTTTCTAATACGATCTATGTAAATTCCTTTAGCTGCCCTTTTTTTTTTGGTTTCTGTTAAACCAGAAAAATAGTTATCTATCTATTTGGAACCCCAGGCCACATTTGTTATTAATTACAAGTTGTTACAGTATAAAATAACAGAACAACGTTATGTTTTACTGTACGAACTTGTAATTAATAACAAATGTTGCCTGGGGTTCCAAATAGGCAAAAACGTTTAGTATTTACTATGGTAACCAATTCTCAGTGTAGTTAAATACAACAATTATGTTTTCAAATAAATTAACAAACCAAATCACCTTTGGGAACAAGTGAACAGATAATAGTGACCACATCAATAGATGGCACCATGCTTTTAAATATATCTAAAATATTTTTTCAGTGTATATGTACTATTTTCACATTATTTTCTTCCTATTTTTGGACCAGCAGTACATTTCACCATAGTCATTGTATACAGTAAGCACTTGAAAAACGTTCATGATCTATTGAGATGTAACATTTGTTACAGTAAACAATGGCAAGGGAAAGACCCAGGGAGACAACTGACCACTGGTCAGTCAATTAAATTGTTCAAAGTCAATTATACCACTTGCTGGTCTTGTTTACTTTATGGTAAAAATACGCGTTGATCCAATATTTGAATTAAAAAAGGCTCGACGTTGGATTAAACACTTCATTTTGTTTATACAAACAGAATTGCTTAATTGAACATCGCCAACTTGTGTGTACACTCATAAAATAGCTCAATAAGTGGATGATATACCTTGTGTCCAGCCTCAGACTTTATTATAATAAAACAATCAATGTTATATTAAAGGGGACTTCACCAGCATTTCGCGAGCACTTTCGAATGGCATAAGAAAAAATTCAAAATCGAAAAATTTAAACTCTGAAATTTACTCAAGAACTAAAAGAAATATTTAAGATCTATTAAAAGCATGGTATAGATATAACTATATTTTGTCATAAACTAGACCAGCATTTTTGACCAACTATAAAAAGTTTTAAAAATCAAACATATGTATGTAGTAATTGTTAGCACTTCGAGTGAATTTTCGTATGTCGTAGAGAAAATTTTAAAAATCGAACATGTTGGACCAACGTTGTTGGTTAAGGCGTTAAGCTGGCTCCAAAAGTTAAAAAGTTAATAACTTGCAAGTACTTTCGAATACTGTGTAGAAAGTTTGGAAATTCAAAAACGTTGGACCTCCAAATTTTATATATTTCACAAAAATATATTGGTTCATGGGAAAAAGTAAATTTTTGTTCGAAAGAAGAAATATCGGGCCCATACTTTTTGTTGCTTATATTGATGATATAGTGCGCCAAAAACGTATGTTATGAAACTAGTACTTTAATATACTATTAACAGTGCGGTCCAAAATTGAACGCACTGAGATCAAATTCAAATTCGGAACACGTAAATAAAACTACTTAATTTTTTTGACATTTATTTGATATTTTTAACTTATAAAATGGGTGCAGGGGTAAAATTATTTGGTTTAATGTTGAACATGTTAATTACGTCAAAATTTTTGTCAAAATATTTGTGTTAAATTATTAATTTCGTGATAAAAAAAACGCAAATTATACTTTTAAACTTATAAAAAAATATGTATATATGGAGCTCGTGCATTTTTTCGTAGTCGGATTTTTTGGCACCTCGGATTGTTGCTTATCGTAAGGCTAATTATTTTTGACCTAAAACAGTTTAAGGTATTTCTAACAATAACCTTCACAAATTGGAAAATATGCAAAACAAATGCAGCATTGATTTTCCGGAGAAACTAGATGAACTGTGTCACGCTTACAAAACTTTTTTCGATTTTCGTGTTTTCTAAACAACCTAAAAACTGACATAGAAACTTTAAACTAACTTTAAATTTATTCATATTGATATTAATAAAAGCTAATATGTATTTAAATAGGTATTTGGGAAAAGTAAATTTCGTATCAATTTTCGTGAATTTAATCAAAGTGGATTAAAACTTTAATCTTCTTCATAACTTTTGAGCGCTTTGACCTAGAAACTAAAGGAAGACTAATCTAATTAATAAGTCATTTACATTAAAAAACACATTTTTTTACCAAAATTTCCTTCAAGTTTATGGCTGAGGCTAGTCAGTTGAGCTGAAAGTATTTTTTGCAGGTTTTTGGAGGGGCTGGTTAAAAAGCGTCGAAAAAAGTGAAAAAAAAAGTGCAAATTGTCAGAGGTAATGTCATTAGTAAAACTAGGTTAGGTGTCGGGGGTTTTTTACATAAATTTTACGAATATTAATCCCAATGACGAAAATGTAACGACTGCTTACATAAAAGTTAAATAAATTTTTATTAAATGCAAAAAAGATCAAAAATATATTTAAAAATTGTGAATCTTTTATAATATTTAATAGTATAGACAATAACTCAAGGGGGCCCGGGCCCCCAGTTACGAATCCAGGGGGCCATAGACCCGGGCCCTCCCGGAGTCGGCGCCATGTGACTTAGTGGTCGATAAGTATATAGTTTATATAATATTATTATATTAGTTCTAAAAAAATATACCCGGAGTAGATTCCCGCTAAGGCAATCTATTTGTATGCCAAACCGAGCAATCTTGTTCCGTTTTCTGTTTTACGAAAATACGTATCAAAACCCTATAAACGGGAGCATTTTTGATCTATCATGCTTTGACACCCTTTTGGGTGTGCCGAAGTAAATAATGACCCGGTGATTCATTTAATAATTTTTTAGTTGCCACTTTGAAACTATAATTTAAAGGAACGCGTTCGATGTCTAAAATGATTTGAAATATGACGTCACTGGCGCGTGCCTTCTACTGACTGATCTTTTTCCATTGTTTCCATTTTTAAAAGACGCACGTGACCATAATGGCCAGCTTAATCCTTAATGCACTTTTACAGGATCGGCCTTAAAAATCATCAAAGTCCTAGTGGGCAAACAGACATAAAAATACCAAGCAACTTTTGTACACGATAGTAGTAGTAGTAGTAGTGGTAGTAGTAGTAGTAGTAGTAGTAATAGTAAGGGTGGGGAGGCTGTAAGCCAGGCAGCTAGGCCATTAAGCCCCTTTTTGTCAGCCCCGAGCTGTCCCGACCATACATTTGTACACGATAACTGATCTATATGATTTTTTTAGGAAAAAATTAAGTTCTGCGAGAGGAAGAGAAAAACATACCTTCCTAAATAAAAAAGTTATAAAAGGCGCAACTTTTAAAAAAATTATAAACAATAGAAGCCTTACCCCAGAAATATAAAATTTGGTATGGGTGGCATTTGCAACCCACCATGTTTTCGTATCATGAGATTAATCAGTAAACAAAATTTTTAGATTTTGACGAAAATTTTAATTTTTCAACTCCCTCAAAAAAATGTTGAGAAAAATAAAAATATATAATTCAATAGAGAAAATTATGAGCTTTAAAATGATGTATCACACGACGGTTATGTTATTTATATATTCTAAATTAAAGTTGATATCTTAAGCCGTTCAAAAGTTAAAGAGGGCGGACTTTTGCCACGTACTTTTATACAGTATACGGTATAATAATCATTTTTGGGCAAAATTTACTTATTGGATTGTGAAACTACTTAAAGTCTGAGCATTACGTGCTCATGAATTAAACCGTAAAGTTTATGCTTACTTAATGGCGATTTCTCCCGTTAGATTAGACAGGGACAAAAGTTCTACCCAAAAAGGATAGAAGACATACATACACTCCCACTTCCACCCAACCAAACAAATTCTGTATTTGTTCTTTGTTGAACAAATACAATATTTACTTGGCCGGGCGAAAAGTGTAACTATATAAAAAGAAATTACTGGCGCCCTCTAAATTTTAGTAGAATTATCTTATTCTGCAGATTCACATTAGCTATGTTCGTTCGTGCCGCTCACTGCTACACTTTTCGGCCAACCAAATAAATACTGTATTTGTTGTATGAAAAACAAATACAGTATTTATTTGGTTGGCTGGAAAGTGTAGCACAAATGAGATAGAGATAGGGTAGACGTCTTTTGTTTCATAATTCTAGTTGTAGAGAGCTCCATTCTAATGTTTAACGTTCAGGAGGTTAAAATGCGTGCTTAAATATTAAGTATTCACTATTAAACAATCTATGTGACCCTTTTAAACTATAAAATACTAAAGAGTGCATTAAATCGATCATTAAATAAAAACTACACTGTTTTAGGTTGAAACTTTCAGCCCTTATATGTTATATTTTCCCAATATTTATACGTACGGATCTGTATTATAAGTAATCAAATTTTCAGTGCCCAATTTCAATAGACATTCGTTATATGCACTGGTCCTACGAGAAATAAGAAATTTGTTATTTTAATTATGTTACTATTGACAGTTTGGCTTAACATAGGGTTTCAATTTACACGAAGAAAAATTAAATTATATTTATCTGTCTGTCTGTTTTTTATTTGTTTGAAATATTTTCGTAAAAACTTGCGGATGAAAATGTGGCTGAGACTGAATATGATAATAAAAAAATTGAACCCCACCCCCTGAGACCGGAAGTCAAGAAATTGTTTATAATATTTTGTAAAAATTGGCATATTTACTTTAAAAGGGTCGCTGAAACCGAATCTAATGAGTCACAGTGTACTACAAAACCTGATCTCTACTTTTTGCCATGGGATAATAAAAAAACATGCGCCATACTTAAAAAACTAGATACCTTTGGGCCTGTGCGCGCAGAGCTTAGTGATAAATAACAAAACCCCACCTAATGAAAGTTTTAATCAGATAAAATATTGCATTTTTATTAGTGTACCTAAATTATGTGTTAAATTATAATTATATACATATTATCTGTGTGAAATTTATAGAAATAAAATGGGTTTTTATTTATTTGATAACAATTTCGATATACATATTCGATTATTATCTACCTATTTATTTGTTTGGACTTTTAAAGGGGACATTAGTTATATTAACTTCCATATGTTTGCATTTTTTTATTATTTTAAGGAATTTTCACTAGGATTACTGGGAGTCTTCCGAGACTAGGACGAAAGGATCCTTCTTTTGTCTGATTTCAGAGAGGATGAGTTTAAAAAAGTACCTTGATTGAGAGGCACCAAAGCTTCACTGGTGGCTGCTACTTATAGGTATTTGTTTTTTTTTGTGTATTTTAATACCAAAAAGCCGGAAGTGTCACACAAATCCAATTTTTTTTGATAATGATTACCAACGCAGTTTTCTCGGTATATAATTACTAAATCCTTTATAATATTACAAGGTTTCCAAATCAAATTCTATCTTTGATATTTGATACAATATGTGAATATTCGGGAACTCGTATAAATTCTACATCTTATTTGACAATATGCACACTTGACTGTAAAAAGTAAATAGGTAATACATGTACACTGTACATACATGTACACTGAACATTGAACAGAGTGATTGAAACTTTAATACTTAAGGCTCTATCATAGTAACGGCCAGATCAGTTTCAAACATTATTTTTTTTTATTTTAAACCCTCTTACTCTTAAAATAGTGATATAGCAAGAGCATCGCTTTCTTTAAAACCATGGAACAGCGATAACAACTTCATTTATTATTCTAGAAACTACTATTTTATTCGATTTTGGAATAAAATACACTTTTAAATTTAATCTTAATGATTAACTGGAGTGTATAAAGTTAACGTAGCAATATTACAAAATTTAATTTAGAATGTCAGTTTTTGACAATAGTGATTTAAATCTAATAAAAGTATGTTTTACCACATAGTATCTTAGATACACTACTATCCGAAATTAAGAAACTATCCGAAATTAGGCGTCTTTCCCTTACGGTCCAATTATTCGAAAGAAAAAGCCCAAAGCCAAAATAGAATAAAATGTATATATAATTATATTTTTATGCCTGCGGTGCTATTTAATGAGGGACTATTGATAACATATCTAATTTTCTGCTTTTTTGTTTGATTTTGAATAAATAATCTCATTATTCAATACAGTGGAAAAAACGGTGGAGTAAGCTTGACCTTCTGATACAAAGTTTGTATATATGACTACCTGCCAGGGTAGCAATATCTCGGAAACAAATAATCGTACAAAAATTAATGAAGATATTTTTCTAGGAAAATAAAAATTCTTTTTAATGTTAAAGTTAATTGAACTTATTTTTTTGTGGGCCTATGTAATTTGTGTAAATACAATTGTTTTTGAAAAAGAGGAATTTCGTTGTTTCAAAATTGACTTTCGCTCTTTTAATAAAAATAGTTCGATTTCGGCATATGACATTTAAATCAATAATATGCATTATGCATAATATGCATTGAATAACTATTTCAAATTTCAATAAATTTGCATAAATTTTGATCAAGATTTAATTTGATTAATTAAAAGATATAAATAAAAAATAAAAATACTTTATTTATTTTAAAATACAATAAATATAGAATCACTTAATACATATAATATAATTCACAGCCATTATTATCATATATACATATAAATTTACCTAAATATACACTGAGAAAACAATTTGATTACAAACGTACCACTGTTTTTGTTTTTTACATTTTATACAAAATAGAAACATAGTGTGATATTATCACCTTAAAGGTAAAGTTAAAATTTTACGCACTGACATCTGGCTGGAATGTTTGGAATGCAAGGTCGCCTAAAGAATACATACAAAATTCTACCTCTTCTCTTCCCCGCGCCTCAGATTCCAGATGCCAGTTAGTAAAATTTTAACATTATATTGCAACATAAGTTTAAAGTACACTGAAAAAGCAAAATGATCCGTGACCATATTTTTGGATGTACCAGTGGAGTTTTTGGTTTCCGCATTTTTTTTAATAAGAGACGTCTGGATGTATCATATCCAAAAAGCTTTATCAACTAAAAAAACTATGTATCAGTTAAAAATTGTTTATGGTTGGGGGCCCAAACTTTAAAAGTTGCCCTTGGGGCAACTATGTAAGTTTTTTCAGTGATACTTTTGATTTTTAATTTCATACAACTTTCTGTTAAACTTTAAAATACGGTTAAACTCGTCAGCTACATTTACTTAATCATTTTAGTACAAAAAATCACAAACATGCTTTAAAGGTCAAGCCATTCAAATTAAAAATATTTTAGTCGAGGTTTCGGTAAAATGGCAAAAAAGGTTTAATTTTGTTTACCAAAAGTTGTATGAAATTAAAAACAATGGAACGAAAAACAATTTTTCATATAAAATGCGTGATTATATATGTTTCCACTCAATTTCAATAGACTCATTTAATTTATTTTCATTTTCTGTGTTGTTATTATTGGTAATTTCACAACCACATCCATTGAAGTCCACATCTAGCAAGGTGGACTGCGTCGATGTGCTGCTTCTCGGGAAACTTGATAAAGAATATCTTGACCCATATGCACTACATCTCCTTTTGCTGGATTTTCGGTCCTTTTTCACCTTATTTTGGATCGAAATTCTCCAGTTTTTTAAAACCTGGAAAAATTTGAAAATGTTACACTATAAAAAAGTTCACTCGAGTGATTAATACACAGAAAATGTCCAAAATGATCAAAATTTGCGTTACGTAATACTTGAACGTTCCCTTAGCGTCGTTCTACTCGAAATTCAAGAATCAGCTATGTGTGGGCACACAGAGTGGAGCACGCTTTTCCTAAATGTATTTTCACCAAAATAAAGAAATAGGGGCGCTTTTTTAAAACTTGGGATCTTAAGTAAAAGCTTAAAATCAAAAAACTAAAAATACCTAAAAATAACAGTTATCCGTAATAAATAAATATAGCTAAGACCCCCTGGCCTTAGTTTTTGGTTATTTACTATAGGTAATAAAATAATTTGCTTATAAAACTGTCAACTGTTTAAAAAATTATTAAAAGTTTGATTAACTAAAAGTTTTTATATAATAACTACTTTTTTTTAATTTTGGATTTTTTGGAAAATTGTAACCTGCAGCGCTAAACTTGATTAAATAAGGGAACATTCAAGTATTACGTAACGCAAACTTTGATCATTTTGAACTCACATAAAAAAAAATAATATGTTTTTATTGAAAAACTAAATAAAAATACTACTGGTCAAAAACTAAAGGAGATCGCGGCTCCCCCGTCAAAAACAGGTGCGGGGGCAACTCTCCCTCAGGTTGTCACAACTAAATAATTTAATAAAAATGTAAACTTACCTTAATACAATTGTTGCCTTTCCAGTTAAACAACTTTCTTAGCGACATGTTCACGAAACAACAGGGAATATACAAGTGTGTATTTTCAAGTTCAAGCGCAGAAACTTATTTGTCAAATTCCCACACCCCCACTCTCTATCGCTCTCCTATGCGATCACTTGACTTGCCACCCCAACCAAAAACCACCCTACCAAAATTACATAACCAGTAATAAACTTTTATTTTTCACGAGTTCACACGATATACTATTTATAATTTAATTTGCATCCGATATGTGAAAAGGGACACATTAAACAGTTATTACACTCTTGGCAGCGAAGATAATACTGCTGCAGACAAAAGAATTCATACTTATTTTTTTTTCGTCAAAATATTTAAAAAAAAAATGAAAAATACCCCCTTTGATTACTCCACCCGGATTATTAAAAACAAAAAATCAAGCCGAAAAATTTAAGGTGCCTGTGGTCCTTATTTGAAGTCATTATCTTAAAGGTTCTTGATTTAACGGGCAGACCGACAGATCTACATTGTTTCTAAATTTTTGTTTCGAGAAAATCAGCTTCAATAAACGTATAAAAAGCAATAAAAAAAATTGTTGTCCATGACATTTAAATTTACTTTTATTCGATTGTATCTAAAAGCTTTTTGTATGAAAAACCTGTACAAAAGGTTTAATTCTTCGGACTAGTAAAATTATTTTGATTTTCAAAAAAAATATCTTTTTTAAATAATTTATTTTTATTTTTTTGAAAATTATTATTTTCTTTAAGTATGTATTTGGGAAAATGCAATATACCATCTACTATGAATAGTATATAATGGAATGCGTAGCAATACATATCTTCACGGCTTGTTGAATTTACATCCGATATGAAAAGGGATATTAAACAATTAAACAAAAAGTCCAAACGATTATGAGAGTTTTCACTTGAAAAGAGGGTAGACAAATCAATTTGATCCTTAAAAATAACTAAGATAAAAATATTTGCTTTGTTGGACTGAGTAAAAACAAATTACGAGCTTCAGGATTATCCTTTTTCTTATCCTAACAGATAAGGGCTCGTTTTAAATGAGTCGTTTATATATTACGTCACGATTTCTGCGCTTTTTATGCTCTTGCTTCCACCTTTGTCACAAGTGGATTATCCTTCTACAATTCTCCAAAGGAACAGTTAAGTATAAAATCTTCAGTTTTTGAGTTTTTAATAAACTTTCAGTCAGGGTCGCAATTTACCGCCAGTGGCATAGAATCGGGGGTCTGGGTGTCCAACTGTCCAATTCCGTTCATATTTTTTTAATTTTAACAATGTTTTTTATAAAAATTGGTATATGAAGGTTTTTACTATACCTATAGATAGTATAATTTCTTGGACCCTTACGTAATTTGTACACGACCCCTAAGTTACGTTTTTTGTGAAGATTTTTGATTTGTGGTCCTTTTGTAAATGTATATGGGATGATCCCATTGGGATCAGTAGCCAATTATATGTGTTAGGTATATTGTTTACGTAAAATAAATTAACACACATGTCAATATACTTCATTATAATTATACAGAACCTATATTCACATATGTAATACCAATCAGATTAATATAATTTTGTTAAATCAATGATATGGAAAATTAATTTTATTTATTTTTTCTATTTGATATATTGTTTTATGCTTATCGTCGGTGTTACTGCAATAAGTGGTTTGGGGACGTTCAAATATTACGTTTGGTTAATTGTAGCAAAATTCATACACTTCATACCCTGGGGTAATACTCAACGTTGCCTTTGCGAAAAAAATATATTTTGCTGTTTGCTATTGGAGCAGTGGATTGACAGGGTAATATGTAGGGTTGATAAGTAACTAGCAGTAGACAGGGATGATCCGAGCACCAAATATTGGGGGGGGGGCAAGTTTGCAGTAAAAATATGCAGGAAACGTAATTTCTCCAAAAAATCGTCAGGGATGAAGCTCCCCTCCCCCAAAGATTATTGAGTTATACATTCTCTGTGTCCACGTGTCAGTATCATCGACGATATACAATTTCAGTAATTTTATTATGCATACGTTTAGATATATTTTTACCCTATTATATCAATTTTTGGTTATGTTACATTTTTTCTATAGGATTTCTATTTCCACCCCATTGAGTTTTTATTGTATTTATTGCCCAAAACAAGAAGGTACTTTATTCAAATAAAAATACACTGCACAGAAAAAAAAAGGTTTCCCGTTCACCTAACTTCCGAAAGCTTATTCATTGCATGGTTTTAATGCACTTCACGGTTAGTAACGGGTACCATTTTAATTGGCAATAACAGTCGACGTTAAGAATGTCAAGAATAGCGATTTTCCGTTCAAAAAATAATATTTTACTGTCTCCTACCGAGAATCGAACCCTAAACGTTTTAATTCAGGGTACTTACTGTTAAAATTCAATTCCAAACTGGCGCCTGGGCGGAATGCTTAGAATACAAGGTCGCCTATACAACACACACAATATTATACCTTTTCTTTTCCCCTTGGCTTAGCCCACAGGTGACAGTTAGTAAAAGTTTAAAATTAGGTATATTATACAAAATCAATCATTAGTAATAATAATAATAATTTATTTGTTTATTATTTATTTATTAGTAATAATAATGGTCATAATTTATTACAAAATCCCAAACATACTAAACTAATTAGGTATACTTATATTTTAACGTGCATAATTAATTTGATAAATTAGGAATGTAAATAAAAATGCAATTGCATGGTTTTGTATAGAAGTTTATTGCTTATTAAGCAATCCTTATTAATAACTACTTAGCGGGGAAATGTATTCATCAAGTGTTTTGCTGATTTACTGTGATATTTTTTATGTATAGATAAGTTAAAGCAAGGACGTCGACGTTTCGCGTAGAGCACCACTAAAACATTACAGTGGACCACACACAGGAAAATAATTACTAAAAGCAAGTACCTAACATTTAGATCATGTGTATCAAAGGTTTTTATATCCGCAAGTATTTTAACTACTTAAATCGAATGTTTTTTTGTCTCAAGTCTCAAAAACTTTACGCCGTGTTACACGTAATACTTGAACGTACCCTATGAGAAATTTATAAAAACCTATTTTAAACTATAACATTTTCTGGTACCTACCAGTTTTTGTGACCTATACTGTACTTTAATAATTCTTAGAAAATTTTCAATAGCAAACAAAATTGTTAGATAAAAAATAAACGATAAAATTTTAAGTATATTTTTGAATTTTTGGCAATTATTAATTGTAATTTTTTTTTTTCATAAATAAATTAATAACCGTTAAAATTTGCACGTTTTTTACTACAGATGTAATTATATGGCTGAAATGTATACGGGTAACTATACATTATGTGTATATACATAATATATATATCTCATCAAAAATTTACTGATAGATATGCATACCTCGATGCATATCGTCACTGTCAGTCTGGAAATTTTTAAATAGTGCACTAAAGTAATTTTTACTAATAAAAATTGGTAATAATAAACAATTTTTGTATTGTTTTGTATTGTTTTGTTATCTCGGAACCTATTTTTTAGTTAAAAAATAGTAAATGTATGCTTATCCTTAAAGGATACCAGGTGTCTACTCTTTATATGCCAGGTGGTAGTTTTTTAAAATCTTATTTGACCCTTCTGATTTATCATAAGGTGTTTTTTCTTCGGCACAAAAATATCAGAAATAGTTTATCATCGTGCCTCATCAGGGTTTAAACTGACAGAATACATTACTAGTCCGAAATATGTGTAAAGTGTTTGTTAAGATTATCCAAAAATGTTTTTTTGAAATACAAATTTAAAAAAAAAAACATTCATTTAAAAAAAAAATTGTTTTTTTTGTAAAAAATTGGTTTTTCTGAAAAAAAGTACAGTACAGTACATAGTATATAATGGAATGCGTAGCATTACATATCTTCACGGCTTGTTTAATTCTTCCTTACAAAAATGTATGATAAAATATTTGCACTTAGGACGAGAATAGTAAATTTCTATAAAAAAAAAACTTTCTTGAGAAATCCTTTAAAAGCCCGGGCTTTTAAAGAAAGTTTAAAAGATTTTGATGCATTAGACCACTTAAACATCTAACTCTATTATGGATTCCAGTTTGAAATCCCAGTTTTGATCTTTTTTAACTATATTAATTAATTATTACTTATAAGTTATTATTAGTAATAAATTACTACTAATAATTATTAATAATATAAGGATTTTTTTTAATAGAATGGGGGTCTTGTGTAAAGCACATAACATTCTCTATACCACCATTTTTTAAGGGGTTAAAATGGGGCTGAAAATGGTTAAAATCTATTTTAAAAAATAAAAAAATATATATATATAAACTATTAATATGATGATGTAAAAACGTTTATTATACTTTTAAACTAACTTAAAAAAAAATTCAAAATCTTAAAGAAATGCATACTCCATTACCCCCCCTCAACTATTCCCTTTCCACGAATCCTGTATTTTTAAATATTTTAAAAGGGAAAGGTACCAAATAAACAGTAACGGAGTTAAAACAGGTGGTTGAAATCCGCATGAAAAGGTGAAAGAGGTGTCTTAATTTCCTTCCTCTCCCCCTATCGCAAGTGCATCCCCACTTTAGGCGTGTGCAACTGCACCAAGTCGACTGAGGCCTACGACGTAGGCCCTTCGTATGAGAGACCGTTCGAAAAGTATTTCCCACGTTCCAGCTACCCTTATAGCTCAAGTCATGTTATTATAACCCCATACCTACTAACTATAAATGCTACTATTTGCATTCAACTTTTATTTCTATCTTTATTCTTTTGTGTATTAATATCGATATGGTTCTAGCAAAACTGCACACATAGAAATTACATTGATGAGATAAAAAATTAGACAGGCGACCGCGTAGACCTGAATTGACACGGAAATTGTGTAAAAATGTGTAATTTAAACACTTTTTTTCTTAAAATTTACACAGTTTTGCACATTTTTAACACGTTTCCTTGTCAATGTGATGCGAAGGTCAAACAACCCAGCAGAATATCGAGAAATGGTCAAGACAAGATTAACCTATTCCGACCTATTCCTTGTATCGAACATTGAAACTCTCGACAATAAAAACCAGAAGTTCCATTTCTCGACTCTCGTGAAACCCCTAGAATATACTTTTGACGAAAACATGTCGATATTATATTTTCCTTTATTTCTCGTTTTATTTGAAGTATTAAATAGCTGGTTTAGTAATTTTTCACGTATGTGTTTTAATTTTGTTTGTATTTACGATTATAGCGGATATTATTCTGTCCTCTTATCAAGAATTATGAAAAATACTTCCTTTCCATGAATATTATTATTTTCTCCCATTTTATTGACTTAAGATTATTAGTTTTTAACCTAAAATGTAATACTTCACCAACGAACTAATAACTCTTCTTTCTAGAATAGGCATACCGTTAAAATAAAGTATCGCCAACGTCTCGGTTTGTTTGTAAACAAATAGTAGGTATATTCAGGCCTGAACAATAACAATTACCAGTAACTGGTATTGTTGTCTCTGTTAGAACAAAGATGTGCGAGTAAGACAGACGAATGTTTATGTTGCCGACGTTTTTGTCAGTTTTTACAAATGAAATGCCTATTCTAGAGAGAAGAGCAAAAAGAAGAAAAACATTAAAAAAAAAATAACTGATCACCAGCCGCGGTTAGCAGCTGTAAATAGGGGTGTAAAAACCTGTGTTTTTAGAAAAAGTTTTTGTTTTCAAAAAAATACTGTTTGAATGGAATCATGTCTCGAGACAGCGCTGCCTCATTAAATGTAGCCCTAAAACTGATCAAAATAAAAAGAAATTCAATATTGGAAGTCCCTTCAAAATTTGTTTAGTAGTTTTCTGACAAACAAATCTAACTCAACGGCGTAGATAAGTTTTTCTTTCGAGGTAATTTGTTTTTTACTAGCTCCGATCTTACTGTAATTTGGCACTAGAGCCGTCGAATTTTTTGATGGGCAGAAGGGTTACTTCCTTAAAAAGTAAGCTTGTTTTAATTTTTTTCTAAACCTTAAGTATTGTGATCTACCTAATCTAATTTCTAAATATTTTTTCTTAAATATTCTTTATTTTTTCATAATTCGTGAAAAAATGTCAAAAAAAGCTATCAAACTTTTCCTGTCGGTCTGTCTGTGGAGCCAATAACTTTTATCTCTTTCATCTTAATGGGTTTAAATTTACCAGAGCTTGTTATTTATATGAATATCTCAGCGGGGATTGTATATGGATAATACAGGGGGTCACTAAGTGGTCACCACTTAGTGGTGCTTAAAAAAACTATTTTCAGAAGTCCTCTCGCTCATCCAAAGAGATATTTTAATAAACTTTATATAAAATTTAAAAAGCGTGTTTTTTAATAAAGAAACAGCGTTACAACGCGCTGCAGCGTTAAGAATTTTATTTCAACCTATGAATATAGTTTACATTCCAAATCCGAATTAATTTTTATCTTTTTCCTTCCGGATAATTGGCCACTAACTTCTGTTGTTCTTTGAATTGTGCTTGGGAACTGGGAACCGTCTGGACGTATCCAAGCACAATCCCTGTTTTTTTCGGCTTTGCTATCTTATATTTTACATTTTCATAGGACAATGGTTGTTTATGGCACCAACCTAATTAAGGCTCTGAAGGGTTAACAGTTGACCGACTAGTGACCAAACTGACCACTAATAAGCATTACCCATTCTAGTTCCTGAACGCTAGGCCAAAGAAAACACGTGTTTGGACTTATTTTTAACAATAACCCTAACATATTAATTTTTTGCTCCCATAGAAGATTTTATATTTTTTCAAAAAATACGCAATTATTGTGACACACCCCATTGTTGTTTGCAGAATATTTTTACGCATGAAGAGGCTGATAAACTGGTTTTTCACAATCCGCAAAAATTAGGGTTGGTTCGGGATATTTCTCTTATTTAGAGAGGTCAGTCTTTTTTTTATCTCTAAATCCTTATTACAGAATGTGTAAAGTTTATTATGTGCAACACACAAAGGCTGTTTTTTTTTGTTGCAAAATGGTCACTGGTTTTCACTGACCATTAAAACCTTTTTACAAAATATATGGTTTTAAATCACACACATAAAAAGAATATCTTATTCCCAAAAAAATCGTTTATTTTGACATATTTTGTTCCTTTAAAAGAATTATATAGAATTTTGTTTTGGAAGAAAGTACGAAAAAAAAAGTAAGATAGTTTTATTTTCTTAACATGAGTAGGTATTTATTTGCCATTAAATTGGTATATTTTTCATTCAAAATAGAAACGTTAAAGGAAAAGATGTTATATCGTCAAAGAAAAATTATTATTGACTTCAAACACGTCTTTGTTAAATTAAAGGATATGTCTGTCAGAACGAAATGATTTCGTAGAAATAACAGTGTTATTTCTACGAAATCATTTCCTTAATTTAAGCTGAATTCTTTCGAACTAACAGTGTTTCACAAAAGATGTTTACAGTTTGCTAGAAAAAAGTATTTTTGAAATAAATCGTTTGGGATTTAATATTAAAATTATAAGAAGAAATTATGTTGTTGCGTGTATATGCTTCTCTCCTCGCTTCTCTCGAAACTCGAGTTGTTAATTTCATGGCTTAAAAATATAATAGTTACATTTTTAGCAGTAGCGAAAAACTTTTTTTTCTTTTTTAGTCATTAACTTTTGTCGAAGAGGTAAAAGTTGTGATTTTGGACAAAAAAAAAATGTGATTTCCGACCTTCTCCCCCCCCCCCCACTAAATCTTCTTCGCTACGACCCTAATTAAAAAGTAAATGGCGGATACGAGACGCCGTATTTACAGAAAATCCAAACATTTATGTGGAGTATGCGAAAGCACCGCTTTTTATCATATCATTTGAAAAAAATTGGGTGTCATATCAACCTTTTAACTCAAAAGTGTCCTTAAAGGAAAGGAAATTCCTGCAAAATACTTTGTCTTTTTGTATTTTTTTTTTGCTGCTTTTTAATAAAACACGTTTTATTTTTTATAATTATTTATTGCTAATTTTAAAATCACAATATATGATATATTTTTTTCTGTAAATCTCAATTTGAGAATGATATATATTTATACAAAAATACGCCTTTTACAGCAAAAATACTTTTTCTTAATACTAATATAGAGAAACTATTTACACACGTATTGATAAATAAAACTTCTTTGTAATTAGGTACAATTTTTGACTATAAAACCTCCTTAAAATTGTGCAAACAAAAATTCTGCATGTAAACAATAATGTAGGACTATCTGGGCCTATCCACAATCTAAAAATTAAGACAATGAACCCTGAGGTTCTCAATGACCAAGGGTGTAGATGTTTTTCTCCTATGGGGGTACAAACCAAATAAACTTGGCGCCCGTACAAAAACAAAATTGACGCCAAAAAATACCCTCAAGAAAAAAGCTTTGTCCCTGAGCGTTCGTTTCTACAAAAATTGGCGCCCCTACCCAAAAAACTAAAAGCAAAAAACACCCTCCGAACAAAAAGCTTTGTCCCTGGATATTTTAAATTAATATTTAGTCCAATTGTGTGGACAGGCCTCAAATATATTATGCTTTATTTTTTTAACATGATAGTTTCAGACATTGGGAACGTTCAAGTATTACGTAACGCTCCTAGGGGGGGTGGGGGTCATTTTGGAGTGTTACGCCCATGTTAATGGTATAGGAAAATAGCGTTACAGGGGGGGGGGTCCATAATGATCAAAATTTGCGTTAAGTAATACTTGAACGTTACAAAAAAAAATGTCGAAAAATATAAATGTACTAACATGTTTATTATATCACAATAACACTAATATAATGTTACTAATATATAAATATGTAAATTGCATCCAAAAATGCATCATAGTTTCCAGGACTATTACTTATTCAGAAGTATTTTGCTTCATAAATACCTATTGATAAATAAATAAATAAAATGGCAAGCAAATAATGTATTTGGGTCCCAAGTTTCGGGAAGTTTATCACTTATTCACTAGGCACTGACTTTTGGAGGCTAATCCATAATTAATAAATTAAGATGTGTACTCTAGTCCAAATGACCTTGGTTTTCGTTATGGAATGTACAAGGTGTTCCAAGATTGACTGACCAATCTCGGTTAAGGTTAAAGAATTTTTTTTGCTTTGGCTAATTTATTCTTAAAAATCGTTTACGAAAAACAAAGATCCGTTTGAAAAAAGTACACAAGTTATTAAAAATAAATAAAAATAGAACTTAATACGCTACTTCTGCACCCCAAGGTCTGTACGGTTTCATACCCTGGGATGTGGGAATGCTTTGGTTATAATTTTGGTGATGGTGATTCGAACTAAGACTAAAACTATTCACTGGATATTGGTGAGGACTATACGCCGCTAAAGACGAAGGAGTTGTGGTGGTCAAGGGAGTTAAAGTTGAACTTGGAGGGGGTGCCAACCTACTGTCTGTTGTTGGAACTGCAATCGTGGGTTGCGCGCAGGAAGTTGTTACGTCAAAGTGGCCCAAATCATGCATATTTTGGTGATGGATAGGTTGTGGAGGGGGTTGATGGGTGTTTATATTTCCAATAGACCCATTGTGTGAGGCAGGTGAAGGCGGTAACGTGTTCAAAGGCGGGTAGTACTGCGTACTACCATATCCCAACGGCGCAGGAGGTGTTTGTTTAGTAGCTAACTCTCTTTGTGCTGCGCAGCATTGTAAATGTGAGGTTAGGCGTAAGCGTAAAGGATTTTGCACATCCAATCCTTCAATACGTTCCAGATATCTGGCTACCTCGGCTACGCATTCTCGGAAGCCCATTCCGTGGTAGTCCATGGCGTACTTATGGGGGTCATATGCGAATGAATCGAGTCCTGGAATAAAAAAAGAAAAATTTAGTAACTTGGTATACAAATAAGAGAAATTATTAAGAAATAATAATTGGAAGATAACTGTAAAATGAGACCTTCTAACGATGTGCAGTATAAAAGATTGATTTAATGGAAAAAGAGAAACAATCGTTTTAAGTTGCATATTTCAAATTATGTTATTGTATTTTACACTTTGTATACTTTAAGTATAGTTTTTAATGTTTAATGCTACGATAATATGGTTTAGTCAACATTTTTATGTTTTTTTTTTTACTTTTACAAACACATAAAAGTCGTTTTATGTTTATGGAGTAAATAATACAGAGTTTTTAAAAATATACTTGCAAAATGTATAATTATATAGGATATAATTATATCAAACCTATTAAAACTGGTTTTGGGCGATTTTTAAGTAAAAATATCTATATTTTATGTTTTGCGCAAAAACAAAACTTACAAAAAACTTCATGCCTCACTTAGTCACCAATTTTTATGTAGAATTTTTATCAAAAAATCTAGAACATTATAAAATTTATGACTATGAGAGGACTGTAAGGTATGTTTTTTTACAAAAAGTTTTTTTCGGTTTTCAGCCAAAATTGCATCTTTATTTCCCAGATTAAAATCCGAATTAGGCTTCAAATAAATGAAATTGGCTTATTAAAGTCGGTCAATATGTTTCGTTAAACGATATGGTGGTTAATAATAAAAATAAACCTGTTGCAAACTTATCAGTGATCGGGGTTCAATTCGTTCCCACGGGCCTGGCCAATATTACGCTTTCTTTCTCTCTCAGTCTCACGAGCTCAACAAATAATACTGTCCCTTTCTGTCTCATTCTCAGTCTCACTGGGTATATGTGCCGCTCCAGCTGTCCCGCAATATTCCCACGCTGAGAACCCCTTTTAATTCACCTGCATTTCGGTGACTAGTGTTGACTACTAACTTAGTGATATACATACGCGATAGCCTTATCCTTACACGAAAATATCCCATTTTGCTTATACTCGCAACAAAGTTTGCCATGGCTATTTTTTTGAAGGTTTGGACTTTTTGTCACATTTTTTTGAAAGGCTTAATCCTACGGAAGGCAATAATATCGACACCACCATTGGTCAAGGACGTAACTCATTTTTGTAAATTTTTAGGCAGTTACATATTGACAAAAAGTCCTTAAAAAACTTAACTAAGTTAGATCCTTTCTGTCCAACTTGGACCGTCCAAGTCAGACCGTCAGACTTATTCAATTACGAGGGGCTGACCGCGTCTGAAATTTGTACAAAAGAGTTCCTTTTTGCAAAGAGTTCCTTGGAGTTCCTCGGAGTTCCTCCAGAGTTCATTGGGAGTTCCTCCTGTGTTCCTTAAGAGTTCCTCGGTAATTTTTGGCAAATAAGCCGTAGAAATTACGGCTGTGCAAGCACTACTGCCAATAAGGCACCATCAAAAGAAAGCTTTTTCCCTGGCGGTTTCAACTTGGCGCCCCTACACAAAGAAGAAAACTAACTTCATAAAAAAGGCTTTATCCCTGACGGTTACTACCAAACTTAGCGCCCCTTCAAGTAAAGAATGGCGCCCCCGATTTACCTTCACGAGAAAAAAGCTTTATCCCTGACAGTTTCTACCAAACTTGGCGCCCCAAGATTACCTTCATGAAAAAGCTTTGTCCCTAGCGGTTTCTACCACACTTGGCGCCCCTTCAAGACAAAATTGGCGCCCCAAGATTATCTTCGGGAAAAAAAAGCTTTGTCCCTGACGGTTTCTGCCAAACTTGGCGCCTTCAGAACAAAAATTGGGGCCCCAAAATTACCTTCAGGAAAACAAAGCTTTGTCCCTGACGGTTTCTACCAAGCTTAGCGCCCCTTCAGGATAAAAATTGGCGCCCAAAGGTAGGATGTTTGAACATAAGAACGTTAATCCACATGGGTAATAAATAATAATTGTTTCTGACCGCGTCTGAAATTTGTACAAAGCAGTTCCTTTTTGAAAAGAGTTCCTCCATTTTGCAAAGAGTTCCTCCATTTTGCAAAGAGTTCCTCCATTTTGCAAAGAGTTCCTCCATTTTGCAAAGAGTTCCTCCAGAGTTCCTCCTTTTTGAAAAGAGTTCCTCGGAGTTCCTTCAGAGTTCCTCGGAGTTCCTCCTGAGTTCCTTTGTCTTGTACAAAAGATTTCCTCGCGGTCAGCCCCTCGTTCAATTACGAATGTTGTGTTATTTATTAGTTTTGTGTTACAACCTTTTTACAGCTCAAGCTAAAAGGTTGACATTCTTTGTCAATTTTTGTCAAATATGCAGAAATTTGTATACGTTTTTATGATTTGAGAAAAATTTCTCTTAAGAATTTTTGTTTTGTTTTTGTCCTGATTTTAATGGAGCACTTTTTTTGGTCGAATGGCACCATTTCATGAGGAATGTCATTTAAGGTTTAACTCAGGAGTCGGAAACGGTTTTATGGAAAAGTGCAATTTTTCGAAAAAGTTTTAACGTACGGTATTTTAATGTATGTTTTTGGGTGTAATTTGGTCTATTTTATAAGGGGAAGGTATTTTGCAGATTACCTAACTGTGTTTTGTGTTTATCAGGTATTTTCCTGTAGATTTTAAGGTGATTTTAAGGCTAATATTTAACTCAATCAGAAAAAAAAACAAAAATTACTTGATTTAATAGATATAAAAATATTGAAGCAAATAATTCATATGACTCGTCGATTTAACCGTTTCTCAAACCAAAAAGAAGTATTTATTTCTTTTTTTTAGGATATACAAGAAATTTAAATTCATTACCCAAAAATAATTTATAGGTTACAGGTGAAACTTTCATTCATTACCGAAATATGATTTATTAGTTACAGGTGACCTGACAAAATTCCATTTTTTTCGTATGTATACCTATACCTATGTAGTTTTCTGAAGTTGGTAATTCTAACATATACAAAATTGCATAGTGTTAAAATATCACATATAAATCCAAAGTCCAAACAACGTTCTTTTATAATATTTTACGTTGTCCCGTTTATTCATGTATTTATTTTTATACTCTTAATATACGTTACATGGACCTCCCCTGAAGATATTTTAAAAATATTGTTTTATACCAAAGAATGTTACATGATATGAACGTTCTAATAAAATTATTATACGTTAATATCAGTGGTAGTTACAATATACACTAATTACAGTTAATAAAATCATTTGTGCTTACCTTTGGAATGAATCATTTTAAGGTGGTCCACTGTCATTTGCAGAATTTCAGCTTTTTCCAATTTAGCTGATCCCTGTTTTTCGAAGGCACTTGGCACTAATCTCTTCAGTTCCGTGAGCGACATATTGATCCGGTCCCTGCGTTTTTTCTCGATTACGCCTCGTCTCTTTTTGCGGGACATCATCTGACAACTGTCACCTTCACCAGGTGATGTACATCTGAAGAAGAAAATAGGTATAATCAGTACAAGTTTTATATAAAAAATAATAGATCTACGCACAGAATAATAAAATTTTGGTATTTGCTAAAATGTCTAAAAGTCATTACCAAAAAATTTGACAGTAATATGAACTGTGTTTAACATTAACATGTTAATGCACATTGTGAAATGACAGTAAGTTTCTGAACATTTTACTTGATAAATTTTGACCTATTTGAATTAATGATTACAAATTTTTCACATGTTATGATACATAAACAGTTCAAGCAAATGCTTAATTTATTTTTTTTTAAGGCAAAACCTTTAGAAAATATTAAGGAAAAGGTTTAACAGCTTACTGTCATCTCACAATGTGGCTTAACATATTATTGCATAACATAATTCATATATTATTTATCAATATTTAAAAAAAAAACAGTTGTTTAGCTCATTTTGCAACATTGTAATATATTTTTCCAAAAAGTTTCTATTGGCGTTTGACAATAGTTTCTGTATGTTTAGTAATAAATAAAAAGTCGAATGTGTCAACTAACTGCTATTATTTTGACAGTTATTGATAAACAGTTTTCTGTGTGAAATATATAAAAATTTCTGTACATTTAATAATAGTTTCTAAAGTTTGATAATAATAGAAGAACAACTACTAAAAATGTTAATTATTTTTTTTTCAGTGTATGTAAAAATTTGAGAAATAAACTAATAACTTTTAATCGCAAAAAATATTCCTCAAAAGAAAAATACGTCTGTCTGTCCGTCTCTCGTCTGTCTATCGTTTGCCGGAAAAAAATATGACCACGATCACTAAGTTATCACAATAACGCTTTGAGCTAAAGACTTCAAATTTGCACCATTTTTGGTAAAAATAAGGTCAAACTATTCATTTTTGTATTAGCTTTTGCTTAGATAATGGTGACAGGAAAAAAAATTGAAAACTTAATTCTTTGCAAAAAAATTTCACACATCTATACTTAGCAGACACTCGATGGCGGTTGTGCTACTACCTACATACTTTCAAAGTAAGTTTATATAGTAAAAAAAATATGCACTTACTGTTCTTTGGACGATTCCTCAGAGTAAACATCATCACAATCATCACTTTCAGAGAGCGCTCTCTTGTTACCTCTCGACACTGGTTGCCAGGACGATCCAGGATTGTTCCCGGAATATCCCCAGTGCAGAGGAGTGTTATGCGACAAATGATCCATTTTTGGTCGAAGTCACTATCACTGATAAAAAAGTTTTTGGTGTGTCACTTAGGGCCGAGTCGGAAGTGAACGCGTGTCGGTTGTTTGTCAGTTTTGGAAAACGCGTGTTTAACCCACGACGTGGACATAGAATGTGTTGAGGTCCTGTTGAATGAACGACGGTCCTGCCGACGTTCGGCCACGTTTTTTCCCCCACTTTTACCCCCACCCGGTAGCAAATACACGCGACATTTAGGACCCTTATTGATATCGTACACCCAGTGCACTTACCATATTATGGTTCACCCCATATTGTACTTTTACGGGGGTGAAACTTTTTGTTGTCCAAGCAACACGGCCTAAAATTATGGAATTACAGGTCTTTTACTGAACTGTGTAAATAAATGCCTTCATACACAACGAAAGTTTAAGGCAAAAGTGCAAAATGCACTAAAATTGAAAATCATTTAATTGGTTGCCCCCCCCCCTCCAAAAAATGAAAATGATCATTTAAAAAGCTTAGGGCAATAATAGACTTATAAAAAGACAACATATTTATAAGCCCCTCCCAACTGCTTAATTAGCACTCTAACCCCCCCTCCCAATACTAAGGCAGCTCCCCAATATTTGTCCATTTGCGCCTATATTTGTGTCTAATTATTGGCAGTTAACATTAACATGTTCGCTGCGGCACGAGACATATGTGACCCTGCACAAAGGAATCCAGTTAGTGTCAAATTACATGTTTATTTTTTTGGATCTTATGTAAATAACTTTTTTACATAATAATCCGAGAAAAAAAGAAATACGTAAAGACACACTAAGTTTCTTTGTGCAGGGTCACATATAGGTCTTGTACACGAATTTCGTATTTTATAGATTTCTTTATATTTTTTGCTGGTATTTTTTTTTTCAATTTATTGCATACGAGGTATACGAGTCAAGTAGGTCTCGTAATGTTCAGTTATATGTGTCTTGTATCTTCCTCCCAAATTTTTACGAAAATGGCTCCGCAGCTCAGGTGTAATTTTCATAATTTTGAAAAAATAGATAAACAGGGATCCAACGCTCTGCTGCGTCGCGTCGGTTAAATACATTTCTATTTTCTGTAATACTTCATAATGAAGTTCATTCTTACTATGAACGAAAAAGTGTTAATTGCTTGGGAACGAATTAATGGACCTAGTTTAGTTCCCTGCGGTTCACCCCCGTAATTTTACACCCTATATAAAAGCATACACTTTTTCTATAGTCGAGTATCTATTCGTGTCTTTATCTAGTCTATTCTATTATGTATAAAATATATATTTCTTTCTCTTTTTAGGTTTTATAGACACGTGTACTTAATACCAACAACCAAAATTTCCCACATACCGTCGATTATTAAAATATCGGTGATTAATAATCACTGATTATGTGAAAAGCTAATGCATGTCCACCCTTTTAATTTTTATCTAGATTTATAAGCCAATAGTTCTTGTTTCCACGATCGAGTTTTACTGTCACGTGGGAGTTTTAATGTAATTGCAAACCTTTGGGAAAATTGAACGAGTTTACAAACTTCATTTTTCCAAAATGTTCTAATTAGATCTATGAACCTGTTTGATAAGAAAGGAAAAACAAATAACACGTCACATTTTTAAAAGGGAACTAAATATTAAGTTATTTACGATACAAGGACGAAAACCAAATGGATAGTTTCCGCGCGAAGCCGTTAAATGCGTGAGTACGAAAGAAACCCTTTTCGACCGTGTGTCATAGGTACATTCATTTTTTATTCCACTGTAATCTATTTTAATTTAAAATTTTTAAAGAATAATTTATTATTATTTTTTTAATATCTAGTAAATAGTTTCAATTATTTAATTAATGTAAGTAACTCTTAATTAAATAATTTGAATTTGAAGTCGCAACCTCTGGAAAAAATAATCTCGGCCTGGGCCGTTATCAAAAGTCAAATTAAATCCAATAAAAAAAACAACTCTTGGTCCAAATTTACTAACCCTTAAACAGTATTGTACTATAAGTAGAAAAATATGTTTTCTTCCCCTCATATAAAATGGATCGTTTTTAAATGACAAACAGGAAAAATTCTTTTATGAAGAAAACGAATTTTTGTGTCTTTTGTTCAAATTTTGTGAGGAGAAACGTTAACTCTCAGGCTAGGGTTTTGACCAGTTAAAACTTTTGCAATTTTCTATAGAAATATATACTTGTCTTAATAATCTTAATGAACGCCCCACGCTTTTAATTTTAGAGCCTAAAACTACTGTAGTACACAAAAATTTTACTTTTTTGGGCGGTGAAAAATAATATACATTTATATCATATATGTATATATACACTTATTAGAATGGTTATTTGTAACAAAAGAATGAAACAGCATGAATTTATATTTAATAGAATTTTTGAGGACCGCCAAGGTCTGGGAATATTTGACTACTTTTTTTTGGGTTACCTGAAATCTGAAAAAGGTTTAATTTACCTCTTTCGCATTTTTACAGTTTTCCTTTATTTATTTTGGTTCATCATTTCATTTACGTTGAACGGAATTATATGCATTTATACTGAGGGTTAACCGCTGAAGAATGCCGGTGCACAAATTGGAGGAAATATCATTTTTATGAAAGGTGGGACCTTTTTTATGATTTTTTGAGGTAATCTTAAGGGATTACCCCCTAGAAGGATTCAGGTGTACAATTTTTTTCAGCGGTTTACCCCTCGATTTACACGGTTCTTTTCTAGACGAAAATCTTTTTTTTTTTCAAAGAACCAATTTCTTTGCTATTTATTTCATTTTCCCCTACAGACTATTATAGCCAAAAATTCCTCTGACCATACGTTTTTTATGCCCCGTTGGCTTTTTCTTTCTCACATTTTAAAAGCTAAAAATATCAAATATTTGCAAAAAAGATGGTTTAAGTTATCTTATTTACGTGTTACTAATTTAAAGTCGATAATTTAACTCGGTCAAAAGCTAATAGGGAGAGTGACTGTTTGACCGCACTGTATATGTATAATAACTAAATGATGAATTTTAACTTATATTTTTATAAAGCTTTTTATTTTATTTTTTCTTTAATAGTAGATAATAAAAAACTCAGTGCGGGGGAGCGGTCATTTCGCATTTTTTAGGGGATTGGGGGGCATGACTATACAGAAAAGAGAGCCATGCCTTCCAAGGGGGCATCCAAATACCTAAAAGCATACTGTTAGAACACTATGCTTAAAACGTTTACAAATATAGACTAAATTTAGGGTCTCATGGTCCCCCATGTTACCTCCTTCCTTCTACGACCCCGCCTGAGCGTCGTTACCATTTCCTGCGCGTTGATCCGTTATCGTTTTTTGTTTAACTGCATAAAAGTGCGGACTCTGATAGATTTGCCCAAAAATATTAAAAAACTAGCGCTTATCGTAATTTGAAACTTAGTAATGGCAAAATTATGAAAAAAATGTACGGAAGTTTTACAATAGTTAAAAACCTTTTCTTTTCTTTAAATTCACTTTCAATCAATGCGGATATAGGTATATTTTTTATGTTGTTTTTTAGGGGTTTTCATTTTCAATAATATACAGTTACAATATACCGATAAATAACTGTACCTTATCCAGCATATGTACTTTTACAAAATGTTTCTATAGTCTATTGCTGAAATACAACGCAGTGACTAATACCTAAAACGTAGTATGCTGTCCCTGTATACGGAATTCCCTCGAGACGAAGTTACGCGAATCGCACCCGAATTGATATGATCTTCGCGTTGTATTTCAGTTTTGTGTTTTAGGTAAAATTCTATATCATCATGTTTAGTTTTTTTTTTCAAAATTAACCTAAGATCCCTTTTTTGCGTGGAACGTTAAAAATTCTGGGGTGAATTAAATCACTTTCAATTTGAAAATTGCATCGAGTACAATTGAACTAACTTTACAAATTATTTTTAATAATGTTTAATGAAAATAAATCAAGCGACTTGTTTGAAACAAGCCGGTCATGATAAGATGAACTGACAAATAAAATAAAACAGGCCGTGAAGATTTGTAATTCTTCGCATTCCATTGTATATGCTCTTTACAGTGAACACTATATTGCGTTTTCTCTATTTTATTTTTCTCGGTCAGGGTGTTTGAAAGTTTGCCCCCTTAGAATAAAACAAATGCAACATTCCCTATAAAAAATTTCAGATTCAAACGGATAAAAAAATGAGATCTTAACCCGTTTGAATTAGTTTTTTATTTCTATTTGCAGCAAATTATCAATATTAATTCGTTTCAATTCGTTTTAATTAGTTAACCTGTTTTAATTTGCATTTGCTATTTAAATTTAATTCCTTTTAATTTTCATATGCGAAATATCATCTTTAATTCGTTGCGAATTGATTCGGATTCAAACAGATTAAAAATAAAATATTTTTAATCCATTGTAATTCGCAAATGCGATTCCAAAAACGGATTCAAACAGTTAGATTTTATTTTCAATCTGTTTGAATCTGAAATTTTTTATAGGGTTCTCAATAAATATTTCGAAAAATGAGTTTAATTTGATTTATTAGGGGGCATAAGGGGGAAATTAAAATATAATAAAGTGGGGCATGTGAGTCACCTGACTTTATTTTTGATGTGTCAAATGACTTTAAAGCTTAAAACATCCCTATTCAACTGCGTATGTATTTAAAAACTTAATTAAATTTCTTTAGAAGTGTGTCGCATAAACGCATAAGTAAAATAATTATTAGGGTGGAAAATATTAACTTTAGCCTAGGTAAGTTTCTATATTTAGCTTTCTTAGAGGGTAGGTAGGTAACGTGCATCGTAACGTGCCTGTCTTATTTTTTAACCGATGAAACGTCTGCAGACGTCTGCACCAAATGGGTCTAGGATATTGTTTAGAATACAAATATCGAAAATAAGTAATACAATACATTTTTCGCACGGCACGTGTCTATGGTGTGACGACGAGTAACTAACATTTCCCACGACTGGGAGCGCCGAAAAATAAAGTCCCCTACTCTTTGCTTTATATCCAAAATATAAAACCACCCTCCGAGTAATGCTAATCACTTTCCTATCAAAGTAGAGTCAAAATCGCTTAAAAAAAAAGCATACGCATGCCATTATTGAATTAGTTTTGATCAAAGTAACTATTTCGAGACGTTTTAAATTAAAACTTTTAATTTTTTATACAGGGTGGACCGAGGTGGTGGACTTTTTATTTTATTTTTTTTTTGTAGAAACGTAGAAAGCATTTTTTAGAAAAATTATCGTACAGGTCAATTTTTATTTTAAATTATGTATATTTTCATATGTAGGGGAAAGGCGGTAAATGTCGACCGCCTGCTTACACTTGCTTGCTGGCTTCGGTGCGTATTACGCACTACGTATGTGTTTTTTATTTTGTTAGTTGCCCTCTATAGCCTAAACGGCTAGGATAGACCAAATTTTACGAACGAGGGGGTCATGCACCCCCCCCCCCCCCAACGATATATTAGCATAGAAATATCTTCAAAATTATATTTTTGGTGAATGCGCAATATTTTTCCTTATGGATACCCCCCCCTTAAAATGAAAAAAAAATCCGCCCCTGGTTTTAAACAGCTAGTTATGCACCAAGGCCTTGCAAGAGAGTAAAGTTCCTGTTTTGGTCCTAAGTGCCTAAAGAATTAAATATCATTTTGTTCCCTAAAGGGTTTTTTAAGAAAGTAAAATACAATTTCATTCCCAGCCGGACAAAATATTTGTTGTAAAGATGTCATACACAGAGTTCTATTCTTAGCGCATAAATACCACCTTTGCACTGCATCTATTTTTATTCAAAAATCTTCTAAGAATAATTCATAATGTGTAAATAACGTTTTTAATGTACTGGTAGTAAAAGAAAAAGAAAAATAAAAACAATGAAAATTACAGGTACTTAATCGGAAAAATTCGTGCTTCAGTCGTGAATCTTTTTTCAGGTTTTTCAGTTTTCACAGTTACACGACTGTCTGAGCCTCGTGTTAAAAATATCCAAAAGACTTTTTTATGGTAGCCGAAAAATTCGTGTTATTTTTTCCTTAACTAGTCGGCCCTGACACAAAATGTCGGGTGATGTGCAACCGAGAAAACGAAAAGACAAAAAGAGAAGAAAAGGTAAGTTAAGCAAATTTTTTAAATATTTTATTTTTAGTTTCGGTAACCTTAATTTAAATAAGTCAAATAACTATTTTTATCATATTTCGGCGTACACGTGATTACGCGATAACATCTTTTATAAATCGACAGTAAAGTTTTATATAACCTCTAATTTTAAGGGCATATACAACTTTTTATATCTTACCAGTATAAAATATTATTTTAACTAGTTATGGATTAATAGATTTATACCAAATAAACGCGCATTAAAAGCTACATATATAGGAGACACGCGAAAAGGGTCCTGTAGTTTTTTTTGTTGGTTTTTGCGTTTTTGGATGGATTGGATTGGACATTTCTAGGCCCCTATCCTGTATTATGTGCTATAGCCAAATTATTTCAAACATATTTGTTTTTCATTAAGGTCCCTTTACGCGTGACCACTCACGTATTTATTTACGTATTTTAAGAATTTATATTAATTAAAATACACTGTAAAAATTGTTAAAAATTTTAAATTTAATTAATTTTAAAATAACTTTAGTAATTGTATGATTTTGAATTAAAATAATATTACTAATACCGTAAATAGGGGATAATAGAGGTGTTTGCAAAAAAAACAGAGCTATGTACTATTTTTGCAACAAAAAAAAAACATTAAAAAAAGCTCTTTTTAGAAGTTGTTTACGGTTTTTTTTTGTACATACTCAACGTTTTTTAGATGATTCTATAGACCAGCCTGTTCCTCCACCACAGCCCCACGTTGCCCCAAAGGAAAATGGAGACGATGTAAATATTCATGTTCATAAGGAAGCGGGCACTGGGGGCAACATATGCAGTAAAATTGTTTTTTTCCTTCTATTTTCGGCATTAACTGTACTTATTGGACTTATTATTCTTGAGCATAGAGGTCTAACAGACTGTAAGTACACATATACTATCGATACCTCAGTTCTAAACTGTTGTATCTCGTAACTAGGTCAGTTCAAAAAGTGGTCATGTACTCTTAAGGCTCCGGTAACTGACTGCGTTATTGAATTTGCCTAATTTTGATATACAACTATAAAAATTATTTTAGTGGAAGCATCGGATGGTGAATCAAGATATGCACATATATTTGAGGGATGGATAGATACTAGCCATGATGATCATGATGACCATAACATCGAAGCAGCGATTGATGAACATGAGGAAGAACATGATTTAGGAGATGAACATGATTTAGAAGAAGATGAGCATAATTCAGAACAAGATGAACATGATTTAGAAGATGATGAACACGGTTCGGAAGAAGATGAACATGATTTAGAAGATGATGATGAAGTTGATCATGATGAGGATGATGAGGAGAAGGAAGAAAATGAAGAAAACGAGTCAGAAGAGAATTTATCAGAGCAAGAAGAAGACGATGATATAAATAAATATGAAACCCAAGAGGTTGATGATGATGATGATCAAAATGAAGATATTGATGAAGATGAAGATGAAGATGAAGATGATCAAACCAATGAAAATGAAGTATCTGATGAAGATAATGCACTAGAAAACGATGATGAAGAAGAAGAAGACAATGCTTCACCAGAGGTTCTAAGTAAAGAAGTAGATGACTTCGATGATGACGATCAAAAAGATGATGATGATCAAGATGATATATCAAAAGAAGAAGATAATGATGACGATGATGTTGAACCCGTTAAAAGAGTAAGTAATGAAAAGGATTTGATAAAGTTAGTTGTAAAAAAACATTTTTTTTTAGGATTTAGAAGAAAATGATGACAATGATGAAAATGAGGACGAAAATGAAGAAGAATCAAATGGAACATCTGGCTCAAGCAGTAAGTACCAACATTTTAAATCAAAATATATCCAATTAAATTATTAAAATTTTTTTACCCAGAAAATAGTTATTTATGAAAAGAAAGGAACATTTTATTACAAAGACTTTCAGCCACTTACTTTTAACATAAAAATAATTAAACCGGTTTAAAAAAAATGGATTAAATAAGTAACAGTTTTTTTTTTTAATAATTTTCTTTATAAAATAAAGCAAATAGATGTTAAAAGAAGATACAAATAAAAAAAAGTATTTAAAAAAATAAGTTATTTCCTAAATCTAATTTTAGAAAGAATATGTTACAACTTTTAGGGAAAAAAATAATATTTAACTTACTTGATTTCATTTTCACGAAATTCAAATATGCATACTTACCAATTAGTTTGTATCTTTTTTTTATTTTTAATTGACAATCAGTAATTTGTCATTATGTTTATTCAAAATTGTAAGTCAGGAAATGCAAATTTGTAAGTGGGCACGTGAAAGGGACTCAAAGGAAAACAATGTTAGTTATTTTTTCATTATTATGACATTATGTCAAAATAATTTACATTTCTTCCTCTTAATTATTTTTCGCGTGACCACTCACATTTATAGTTACTGTGTTTTTACAGTGATTGTAAAACTGGGGGTTGGAGTTGCATTGTTGGTTGTTGCCCATTTTGTACTAGTCAGAAAATGGAAATCTGGTCAGTAGTAGATGCATGTTTGTTGCTTTTGAAGCTAGTGCTTCATTCCATGGCGTTTCGCTCAGCACTTGCTGCTTGATCCTTATTTTAGTCACAGACTCGTGTTCTTTATTACTTAGTTACCTACCCTACGTACCAAAAACTATGAAACCTAACTTCTTCGGTACTAAAAATAAGTAGGTTTTTATTTGGGCAACCGTACTACAGATTTAAAATTTCGGTTATAATAATTTTTTTCCCAATACAGATCTAGATACTGAATCCTGGAAATAGTTTGGATAAAAGAAAGCATGAAAACGTCAGCATCCTTTCAAAGGAAGCTGACGTCTTTTTCGCAGATAGGTCAAAGAAATCCCTTGATTCAGTGTTCAAAATTAAAGAAACCCGCCTTTTTATCTATTGTCAGCGTAAAAAAATAGTACCTACGCCCAATTAAAATTATTTATAATCATAATTTTCTAAATTGTTTTAAAAGTGATCCTTGCCGCCGCAGGTCGCTGGTCATGTAGACACTAGACAGGATCGGACTAATTTTATTTCACATTGGGCGAAATTTCATGGAATGATTTTATTAGGTGCAAAGTTGACACAAAATAATTTGATCCTTCAATTTGAAATTTAAGACTTTAAAGGTCCGTAAAATTGTATTTTCAATAAATCTATAATTTGAATCAATATAATGTAGAACAGAATCAGTATAAATGTAGAATAAAAGTATTAAAGATTTTATTTCTTATTGTTTCTTTTCATAAGTTCAATGACAGTACAATTTTACAGTCCTAAAAAGTTAAAAATGTCAGATGGGATTTTCCGCATTACCTTCGAACTATAGGGTAGCACAGCATGTATTTTTTGTAAATAAATACAGTGTGTATAAAAAGTATAGAATTATCAGTTTATAATACAGGATGATATGAAATGTTTCGAAACAAAAAATACACAGATCCACAATAAAAACACCAATTTCTTTTAACCATGGTTCGTCTGCAGACTATATTTTTCTTCCGTATTTTTGTGGGCTGAATTTGACAGAAGATTGCTGGCAAATGACCATGCTCCCGTATTATCAAAATAGTTAAATTTGGCTGAAAATTTAATAGTTAAGGTACTAGCTCGTACAATATTTTTTTAGTTTGTTAAAAAAATACATGTATACGTAAGAAAAATATAGTCTAATTAAGAGTAATTGACTTTTTTTTATTTTTTGGTGGGCCTGTGTTATCTAACATATGTCATTCAATCAAGGGAAACTATCTGAAACATTTTTTTTAATAACCATATTATCCCTTTTGTAAAGACATTGTTCCTCTATGCTTTTTATCGTATTTACGTTTTTAATGTTCTCTAAAGCTTATTTATATTAGCAACTAACCTCTGTAACTCGCATTTCCTGGTATTTCTTTTTTTTTTATCATGTTATTACCATATTATGTTGCTGCTTGTGTTACATTATTTTATTAGTTATTTAATTGTATAGTATGTGGAAGTATAAGATATAGCAAAAGAGATATAAACCCAAAATACCCACGATTTGAGTCCGATGGGATAAACCAGGGAAACATCGTAGGTCAAGAATATGTCAATTTTTGCCCCATTTAATAAAAAAAATTGAAGAAGCATTTACGGTCCACGCCGATGTTATCACCTTCGCGCGCGAGGCATTCTAGATCTAAAATTGATCTAGGTATTCGCCCTATCCAATTGTCTGGGGCCGTTTTTATTTTCACGGCATATGCCTGGTTTGGGATGATTCTGGGTCTATTTATTCACCTTGGAGGTTGAATCTGGGGCTGACCTCTGTCCGTACTAATGTGCTTTTCTAAATCTGAGGTTACAACACAGATTTATTTTTATTTTCTAAAATAAGTACCTATAAATGTCCTCCTTTCCTAAATATGAGAAATACAGCTATATCTTATAATTCTATGTGTATTAAATAGGAGCGAAACATAATTTATCTAGTGAAAACAAAACTGATAGAAGTCAACTTCCATGATAGGCATCAAAAATTCAGCCAATACAACCTTTTAAATTTAAATGTAGACGATTCTATTGGCGTATCATGAAACTTGCCTAATGTCTGACTGCTATAAGAAAAGAGCGCGAACCAATTCCCAACTCGTGGTGAAGCCTACTTAAAGGCATTATGTCAAACAAATAGTCGAAATTTTTTATAATTTTTTAGAAATCTCAATAATTCCGATATTAAGTCTGATACGCGTGGGTTCTTTATCTTTTTTCAGATGCAATGTTGCCTGGATCAGTTGTTTTGCGAATGGCGATGTTTTTTTTTAAATTGTTTGGTTTTAATTAGTTAATTTTAAAGTTTGATTTCTTAATTTTGATTAAAATCTCAATTGGGGTATCAAAATAATCATAATTTATTGATTTCTATTTTTTCATAAAAATTTGCACTCTTTTTCCTGAAGTTCTTTTTGACTTTGAACGACAAAAACTTTTCGCTTCTATTTAATAGTTTTAAATGTTTTTGTGAGTACCATTGTAACACATTATACTTAGATCTATTAACTGGTATTTCCAAAGCTCAAGAAGACGCACCGATAGCTGTAGATAAGGAACCTACTCCAGATCTATCCAGAAGAAATACTATTATTCCTCCTCCAACTTTACAGGAGGTTGAGCAAGATATTGAGAATGATGATGAAGGTAGTAAGTCTTAGTACACAAGTTTACATGAATTTTCCCAGAGACCTGGGTAACTGACTTCAAATATGTTTTCCAAAGGAGAGATTACCTGCTATTTATATGGAAATTTGTTACCGGGATTTATTTTTTATTTTATTATGTCACAGTCCGTGACTCACGGATCTGGGCCGAAATAAAATAGGGCTTCTGTTCGATTCCGGTTTCAGGCAAAAATAAAATATCGATTTTCTTTAGAATCTGGTTTCAAATAAGAACAATTTTATATGATTCTGGTCAGGGATAAAAAACATCTCGATCAAAAAATATTAATGTCTTTTTTTTTTAATACAGAATAACAAAATCCTCCCGGTATTCCATTTCCATAAGAATCTCCTTTTTTTCTAACGCCAAATTTGAGATACTCCTAAGCCTAATTTTGAGGAAGTGGTAGGACGAATATTTAAAACATAAGAGCTTGTAATTTTGGATCATCTAATCTGGATGTAAAAATTGTTCCCTATAGTTTTTCAGGTGTTAAAATTAAATCTGGATTAAATCGTCTTATCAAGTTGTTAACCAATAAGTCTCTGGGTTAAAGAATTGCTTAAGTTGTGTAAAATTGTGTTATTAAATAGTCCACATAATAATCTGTTTAATAGAATATTCCGAAGACGAAGATTATAGCGAAGAAGAATTTCGTGTTGAACCAAAATCCGCGAAAGCAAAATACCAAGAACTTAGGTCAACTTATTCGAGATCCCTAACTCCGGACATTGACTCTGAAGTTAGAAGAAAACCAAAACCAGACGAAGACGAAGAAAGCGTAGAAGAAGAAGAAGAAGGCGAAGACGAAGAAGAATATGACGAAGAAGACGATGAAGAAGGAGTGGAAGAAGAATCAGAGAGTGAAGAAGATGAAGAAGTGTTAAAACGATTAGAAACTAAATATGGAAATATAAGAAAAGGAAGACCAGCGAAGAAGCAGGAACAAGGACGGTTGTCTTCATGGAAACGTAATATTTCGGGGCCATTCATAAATGATGTCACGTTAAGTTTGATTATTTTCTATGAGGGATTAACCTCAAAATATTCTACACGGATTCCGCAAGATATAGCAAAAATTTCGGGATTTCGCAGAGAAATCCCCCCAATGTTTCTTTTTAACATCACGTTTTACCAAAACCTCCCAGCGTGACCTCATTTATGGAGAGTGGCTTAAGATAGTCGGTTTGATTTTTATCATTTGCTTAATTTTAAAATCTATCGTTTATTGACAACTGAGCAAAAACTATTATTTTAAATATTTTTATTAAGTTGATTTAGCGTAAAAAGTAAGGATTATTTCGAAAAGTTGCCAATTTTCCGTTCTTGACACAAATAACTGTTTTCTTGACTTTTAATTTTATTATTAAATCTTATTTAAAAATCGCCGGTTACAAAAAAACCCTTATTTCAGATGTTAAAATGCCAGAAGGAAATGCTGAAGAATCAGAAGATTCGGATAGGCAATCTGAAGATGGGGCTGGTTACGGTACTGGCTACGAACACAGTGCCGTAACGAATAAAGATGATTGGGAGATTCGGGATAAAATTGATGAAGCACAAGGGGCCATCAAAAAGGTAAGTTTAAATACTAAGGTAAACTCAGCTAGTAGCCATTTACTCTTATTTTTTCAAAATTGGTATAAGAGTTAAATCAACTAATGTCAGAGAAACACATTAGAAACATTACAGAAATTTTTTGCTAGCAAATGTGCACTCTAGATAAAAAAAAGCTTTTTAAACTTTTAATATTTGACAAATTTAAAAAATTTTAAAATTCCTTTATTAATTCAATTTTTTATATTTATCAGGAATAAAAGGACAAAAATCCCAAAAACCATTTTTGTTAGTGTTTGCCTTTGCTGATTTTATTGGTTTTATTCGAGGTTTTATTACTTGTTGAACATTGGTTTTTGTGTTGTTTTTTGTGGATATATGTAAATAAATATTAATAATAATTATTATTTGGTGCGCTAAAAAATAGTCTCCCATAACTACAAAATAAAATTTATTTTAAAGTTTCATTAAAAAAGAATATTATTTCTATTTGATCAATTTCTTGAAAGTCAGGTTGTTTCGCTGCATGACTTTTTTTAGTGCACTAGAGAATTATTGGAGTGTTGATTGCCAATGTTATCGTCAAGTGTGCTGTTCAAATTTTAACATTTTTAGTATAAATAAAAAGTTTTTGGTACATTTTTTATAAAAAAGTATATAAGTAGTAAATTTTCGTCAATTTTTATTAAAACTCCGCACAATAATTTAATAAAAATTGTAGAAAGTCAAGATTTTTTTATATATTATTTGTATACTAACTTTATTCGTAGTGAAACAAACAAATTAACTAAAAGTTTTCAACACTAAAAAACGAAAATTTAAAAATATAGTTTTAAGTTCTGTAAAATCTATATTATTTTCTGATAATGTTTAGAAACAGATAACACTGAATCACAAAAGTATATAACTCGGACTAGGATCACTCATTTCAAAATTATCAGAAAAATATAATTTTACAAATTCTTGTTTAGTTTAAGCAATCAGTAATTAACAGATTCAGTATTCTAAAATATAAAAGGAAACTAATGTTATGACTTTTAGTGTATTGTCTGTTATTAAACTACTATTTCGTTCTACAGTGTTTTTATAACTATTTGCTCTACCTAATGCGCTGCCATCTAAAAGCTTATATTAATATAATATAGTCTTAATAAACGTCTTTAAGCCTAAAAATTAGACTTTTGCATGAAAATACCTATTAACCTCAATTTTCTTTTATAATTACGAAGAAAAACCACGGACAATACTTTCCTTGACACCCTGTATAAAGCTTTTAAAGCGCAGAAGCTTCTTTTAAGCTATATAGCTGTATAGTGTAGTTTTAAAATTCCCTAAATAAGCCTATAATACTTTAATAGAAGCATGCTTCATTGCCTTTTGATTAGTAAAAAGGTATATTTTTGATAATACCTTTTTTGTGTATGTTTTTTGTATGTTTTTATTGTGTATGTTTTTTTAATATAAAGTTTTCCTAAAAATACTACAGAGTGCCGCTTATGCTATTAAACTGTTTGATGCTATCCTCGCAAAATTCCCATCCTCTCCCAGAAGTCTTTATGGCAAAGCCCTAGCCCTGGATATTCTGGCAGACGAAAAAAGAAGCAATACGGTTTTGGAACAGGCTATCCAACAATATTTCAAGGTTTTAAATGTTCCAAAAATACCAGATAAACTTTTTGAAGTTGCCGCAGATGGTTGTATCAAAAGATTGAGATTTTTAGGTAATGCCAAAAAATTAGCGTTACGCATTTCTTAAACAGACCCTAATACTTGTGTTTTTAGGTCAGTACAGAAAAGCGCTGTCCGTTCATAACGCACTAATAGAAAGATATCCTAATAACGCAACATATTATAATGAACTTACAGTCACTTATTTAACAATAAATAGGTAATAGCTTATAGGTATGGTAATAACTAGACAGCGGGGTTTTCCGATAAGCTCTACGCCGGCTAGCCGAAAATTCTACCGCGGCTAGCTTCAAAGGCAGTTAACTTTATTATGTTGTAACGCACAATGCTTTGCGCGGAGATATCAAGTAAAACTCGCACCCCGATTTCAAAAGTAAATCCAAGATCTGTTAAGATCCAAACCAAATTTAAAAAAATCTATTAATAGACCAATTGGTAAGATTTTTTTCAATCAACTTTTTCAGATAAATAAACAGATGTTAAAGACAACAGAGCTCTGCAGAGCCTTGTATTTTTTTTTTTGGCTAAACGACTGTCTTTCTTAATTTGGAAAATTATACTATGTAGAAAAAAAATCATCGAAATTAATAACAATTTTAAAATAATTTAAATTTTTGCAATTTTAGTGTGGATAAAGCACGGCTATTATTGAAGCGCACACTCAAAAAATGGCCAAACAATGGTTTTGCCCTAGTTCATTTTGGATTTATATTAAAAACCGTTGACAATAATTTGACAGGAGCTGTCAAATATTTACAAGACGGTATCAAAACCAATGAAAAAGGTGTTGTTGACGGCCGATTCTATTTTCACTTGGGCGATGCATTTGAAAGATTGGGGAAACACCAAGAAGCAATGCAGGTGAGTTTTTGATCAAAAAGTTAACTAAATATTAAAACATTAGTTTCTCAAGGGACGCGTGCAAAGTTTAAACGATCCTCCCTATTAAAAAACACCCTTTTTTGAGAAAGGTTGAATTATTCCGAACTATTTTTTAAATATCTCGAAAAATATTTAATATTTTCTGGCAATTTTTGTACCAATGATAACTTCCATTAAGCTGAATAATATGCCATAGGTTTTAAATTTAGAAGTCTCGAACAAAAGGAATGACAATTTTTACGGGTTTTCAACAGTAAGCTATAGCTATATACCTATAGTTAGCTATAAGTTCCCAAATAACACAGTAGCTATAAAGTATCCCTTGCCGCTCTTTCGCAGCAAAATTACAGCCATATGACTGTAATTTTGCTCCGAAAGAGCGGTGAGAGATACTTTATAGCCACTGTGTTACTTGGGTTGGACATTCCTCAAATTAAAAAAAAAATGGTTTTAGATTTACGAAGAAGGAGTGAAAAACAAATTGTTTCTTTCAAAGTACCAAAGGTCTTTATACAACGTAAACCGCTTAACTGGCAGACCTTGGTGGAACATGGAGCAAACTCCATACCAAAAGCTCTACAATGAATTAAAATCTAACTGGAAAAAAATAGCGGAGGAAGGGATGTTAATATTAAACCAAAAGCGCTATTTCCAAAATGAAACCGAAAATTTGCGCGATACTGGAGATTGGAAGCAATTTGAACTTTTTTCCAGAGGTGTAAAACACACTGAAAACTGTAAAAAGTGCCCCGTTACATGTAAAATTATTGAAAACAACCCCATGGCTAGGTTTTGCAAACGAGGACAGACCAAATTTAGTGTTATGCATCCCGGAACACACGTTTGGCCTCATTGTGGTCCTACGAATTGCAGATTGAGGGTACATTTAGGTCTCAAAGTGCCCCCTAAGACCTTTATAAGAGTAGGCGACGAAATCAGGTAATAATACTGATATTTTTAAAAAACTCCACTTATAAATTTTTAACGCTTCACACATTTTGGTAGGGTACAATTTATGGCGATTGCCATCCCTGCTGAAAATGACGGGTCTGGGCGGGTATAAATGGTGCATAAACCGGACTTGAGCGGATGAAATTCACCCGCTCAAGTCCGGTCTATGCTACATTTATACCCGCGCAGACCCGTCATTTTCAATAGGGATTACTTTCCCGATTAGCGGCCGCCTGGCAATTGCTTGTTGGGTAAGTTCCTTATCCAAAGTTCTCGGCTGGGATTGTTTTTGGAATACATCGGGTAGGGGTGACAGGGCCAAAGGGGGGTAAAAATATAAAAAAAAAGTTTTTTTTTAATTTTTCGTTTTTTGAAAATCGAGAAAAGCTTTTTTAATTTTTTTCTTTTCTTTGGAAAAAGTCCAAAAACAACTAAAAAATATTCTTTTTTGTTAGCAGCATTATTTTTGTTTCTAGGAGTTGGGAAAATGGAAAAATTCTAATTTTCGACGATAGTTTTGAACATGAAGTTTGGCATAACGGGACTGAATTTAGACTAATTCTGATTGTCGACGTTTGGCACCCCGAACTTAAAGAAATCGAAAAAAGAAGTTTGTCACCCATTTAGTTAAGTTTTTGAAATAATTTATTTAAGTAATGAAAAAATATATACCTACCTAAAAATAAAAAAAACTTCAAAACTCTAAATTGGTCTTTTGCTCGCTCGTTCTTAAAAAATAGATAAGAAATAAAATACCAACGTACCTATATATAAAGCTTTATATAGGAAAATAAAATACCAACGTACCTATATATAAAGCTTTATATAGGTATGTTATTAATAATTATAACATTAATTTATATATAGGTATTAACATAGGTATGTTAATATTTAAGGCTTTAAAAAAGCCTTCGCCAAACCCAATGTCCTTACATAACGACCCTTTGGGCTCCGCCCGACTGGCCAGTCCGGCTCTGGCATCCGGTATGGCCCATACCTATATTAAACTATGAGTTTATGGCTTATAAATATTATAACGAAGGTGCAACATAAGTTTTCTAATGGTTAGTTATACTGTAATAATTTACAAGGTAGAATAGACATTATTCAACTTTGATTTAAAGCATACTTCATCGTTTCTGTTTTTTATCCCGAATTAATTTAAAATTTTTAACCACCGCCATCTGTTTCTTTACACTTGAGCCTCTGTATGTGCTAAATCGATAGTTTCAAAAAGAAAACTACAAACGAAATTTAAAATGCTGAATATCACTTTGCTATTATACTATCAAATATACAGTTGCGTATAATAGGTTGCCTAGATTCTGTGAAAAATGCCAGGAGAAATCGTTTATTGTTATTTTTTTGATTTGTTTTGTTGCAATAGTAATTTTATTGCCGTAACTAACAATTAATTTATTTTTTATGACAGAAATAAATAGTCTCTGGACAGAATAAAACCATTTATATTGACGTATCCATTATTTTTTTTGTACAGTTGGCATAACAATGGTTTGACATTTGTCCTAGTTTTATAAATATTTGTTTATTAAATGTATTGTTTATAAAAACTAAGTTAAAAACAGTAGGATCAATTAAAAAATGTTTAATCGATTTAAAATAGCAGTTATAGGTGCAGTTAGTGGTGTAGAAATAAATGGTATTAGTGATAACTCGCCTTCATATAGTAAACATGGTCAAAATCATCTATTAGCCCCCAAATTTCCATACGGTAGGCCCCATTTTCTTTACCTGGAGGACGAAGAAGTGCAAATGTCTGCAGATCATAAGTTGCGCCCTATTATTCACCCTAGTAAATCACTGCCACATAATGGAGGTTATGCTGAATGTGTTAATGCTGGCAAATCACGATGGAATGAGGATCAGGCTGTATATCGACATGGGATTCTTTCTAAAGTAATTTCTCTAGACCTAGATGATAATGACAAGGAAATGAAAGTTTTCTCTATTCCGTACACTTATTATGGTATATTTGATGGTCATGCAGGAGTTGGTGCTGCGTTATGTGCTGCAAATCAACTTCACCATATCTTACATGAAAAACTAGTTGATGCTCAAGATGACATTTGGAATGGTTTGAATAGTTGTATGGAAAGGAAAGCTCTGACTTCTAAACCAAGGGATTTGCTTTTAATAGGTGCCTTAGAATCAGCATTTACCGAAATGGTAAGTTAAGCCCTGGAACCTGACTGTGGGGTCTCAAAAACCCACTACCGCTTCTATTACAGTGAGCAGGTGTGCATTGATTCAAAAGAAGCTTGAGCAAAACATAAATATTAGTGGTGATATACATATATTTAAATAAATCCTTTTAAAATATACACAGAAAGAAGTTAAAACAAAACAAAAAGTAAAAAGACATGTTTCTCAATTGTTAATAATTATTTTTTATTGGGGTTTGTGAAACCCCACAGATGCATTCATGTATACACAAAATGTGTCAGGATCCAGGGTTAACAACAGGAACTCAAGACTGTGTGTTTTTCTGTGTTTCTAGGTTTTCAAGATAAATAAGGTTAAAAATAGTCATTTATGTTTTTTTTTTTCTATTTATCGAAAAAGCCTAATGGAAGGATGCAGCTACCCAAATCTATAAAAAAACTTATTTTAAATTAAAACAAAAATAAAAGTTTAATTTTGTTGCTTTAATTTTTAGGACCAGTTAATAGCAGAAGATAGAAACAAATATCAAGCTGCTGGCGGGTGTACAGCATTAGTAGCTCTATTTATATTAGGAAAACTCTATGTTGCCAATGCAGGCGACTCAAGGGCAATCATTTGTAATGACGGGAATTTTCATCCCATGTCAATGGATTTTACCCCGGAAAATGAACGGGATAGAATAAGAAAACTAGCGGAGGAACAGCCCAGCTTATTAGGAAGAGAATTCACATCTCGAGAATATATTAGACAACCAAAGGCTAATGATCTAGGCAAGACAATAATGTATCGAGAAGCACATATGAAAGGCTGGGCGTATAAAACTTTGCAGACTGAAGATCTAAAAAAGTCGGTAATTACAGGACAGGGAAAAAGGGTAAGGACAAAACTATTTTAAAACTGTGTATCTTTTTTTATCTAATAGAAAGAACTAGATTTTGAAGAGATGCATAGCTTTCTTCTAATTGATTCGACAAGGGTGATGACCTTGTTTAACAGTAGTAATATAATAGCTTTGGAACCGCTTCTATGAATATTTTTTTTCAGAGTCGAGTTATGGGCACAATTGGCGTAACTAGGGGCTTTGGGGACCACGACTTACTAGCAATACACCAAAAAACATTAATAAAACCTTTTTTATCGTGTCATCCCGAAGTGCAAGTTTACAATATCACAAGTACAGATGACAAAGAAGTGTTGGTGATGGGTACAGACGGTCTGTGGGATGTAGTCAGTGGTGAAAAAGCGTCGGAAATAGTAGCAAAATCAATTAATAACTTCGTGGAAAAAAGGTATGTAAGTGCAGCTACCTGTCTCGTAGGTTTCGCTAGAGGTTCTTGTATAAATGAACATTCCTGGCAACTAAAAGATGGCCGACCTGCGTCTTGTGATGATATCTCAGTATTTGTAATACCACTTTTACCATATAGGTTAGAATATGAGGAAATGTGTAAAAAACATTTTGAAAATAATTGCGCATGATCGGATTCAATTCATTTTGGTACTCCAACAAGATGAAAACCAAATATGTCTGCTATAGCAAAGCTTTAAAAACTAACTGTGGTGAGTTGCAAAACTTGAAGGACTTTGTTTAAAAAATCATAAATTTTTACTGCCTTTCCCTGTAAACAGAACATGTGGCCATATAGTAAAAAAAAAACTAGAACATTCTCGAGATTTAACTTTTAGATATTATAATTTTTTAAAAAACTACAAAAGCTTACTAAGCTATTTGAAAATACACTGCGAAAGGTGATTAATTCTGTGCAAAATAAAAAATTAAATAATTTTGCTATGAAATAACCTTAAAGTTTCATGAATAATAATACTTAGTTCAATTACATGTTTCTTTAACCTCGTACTATTCTACTTAATTAAGCATCCCCCAAGTCCAGGACTTGTGTGGGCTAGTAGTAGAGGGAACCACCGGCTTATACTGACCTTCGAACCAGTTTATAGGGAGTGCACGTTTCACTAATCGCCTTTCCCAAATTTTAATTATTAATTAACTGAAAAAGACAAATTGGCGCCAGTGAGAATCGAACTTACGCTAGTCGGCTTGCTATATACACGCGCTAGCCAACTACGCTGTGCCTCCCATTTGGATCTCCTCCCTATAAAAAAATTCTGATTCAAACAGATTGAAAATAAAATCTGTTTGAATTTGTTCGGATTGAAACAGATTAAAAATAAAATATTTGTAATCCGATTTAATTCGCAAATGTCATTTTAAAAACGGATTTATTTTTAATCTGTTTCAATCCGAATCAATTCGCAAAAAAAAATGAATAAATCAAATACGCATTTGGAAATAGTTGCTAATTGAAAATGATATTCTGCATATGCGAATAAAAACGAATTAAAACATGTTACGCATTTGCAAATAGTATCTAATTAAAAATTATATTCCGCATATGCAAATAGAAACAAATTAAATTCGATACGCATTTGCAAATAGTATCTAATTGAAAATAATATTCCGCATATGCGAATAAAAACGAATTAAAACATGTTACGCATTTGCAAATAGTATCTAATTAAAAATGATATTCCGCATATGCGAATAGAAACGAATTAAAATATGTTACGTATTTGCAAATAGAAACGACTTTAAGTCCAAACGAAATATCATTCCGCATATGCAGATTAAAACGAATTAAATTTAAATAGCAAATGCAAATTAAAACAGGTTAACTAATTAAAAGAAATTGAAACGGATTAATATTGATTGTTGCTGCAAATAGAAATAATTCAAACTAATTCAATATCGGAAAAAATTTTTATTTTTTATCCGTTTGAATCTGAAATTTTTTATAGGGCTATATTCTTATAAGTTATTTTTTTATGTAAATCAAATTGTTTTCTGTGTGTATATATAGAATTTTACTGTGAAATGTAATCTTAAACATTCCAAAGATTTCTTAAGTACCTAAAGGTACTGAAAAAATTACCTATGGTATGGTATTGTTCTATTTATTATTTGTTTTTATATTTTTACGTTTTAGCATTTATTCCTTAAGGTAAAGTTATGCACGATTTAACTTAGGAAATTATGACATTAACTACAAAGGGCAATGTTTTAATGCTGGCAACAAAAGAACTTCTCTTTTGTTCGTTTTTCAACAAAAAAAAAAGTCCAAACTAAGGGTTATAGGGGGTAAAAATCGTAAAAAATACAACAATTTTTTGTTTTACGAAAAAAAAAGAATATTTTTTGATTTTTTTTTTTGTTTAATTTTGACAAACAAACAAAGGACAACAAAAGAATACTTCCCTTTTGTTCGGCTTTCAACAAAAAAAAGTCCAAACTAAGGGTCATAGGGGGTAAAAATCGGAAAAAATACAACAATTTTTCGTTTTTAGAAAAAAAAATGAATATTTTTTTGCTTAATTTTGACAAAAAAAAATCTAAACAAGTTCCTGTTTTTGAAACACATTTTTTTTCCCCCGTTGACCCCAGGAACAGTATATCTTTAGCCTGTTGAAAAGAAAATTTATTTTGTTGTAGATCTGTTATTAGCACTATAGTTTAGGCAGGGCCAGATTCCCATTACGAAGCGGAACATTTTTATTTATTTTTTTATTATAATCATTAATATTGTATGAAGACTGAGGTTTTCTCGTGGGTGCAGTAGATGACCATCTTCTTTTGCCATAATTTTCAGTTTGGGGGGCATCATTTTATTTTTTTGCCTAGGGCGGCAAGTTTAATAAATTCGGCCCTGAGTTTGTATAATTTTTATAGTTTAAATCTTGTAAAATTTCACCGTAAAACCTTTATTTTTTAAAGGACTTGGATCATTCCCACTGTTGTACAATAGATTTGTTTGAATTTATTTGGCACCTATATTAAATATAGGAAGCAACTATTTGGACGTCCGACGTCCACGCAGGTATTTCCACGTCCAGTATTTTTTTTTGGCCGATTTTTAGGGTTTTTAAAGCTTTTAAGGTATATTTTTCGTCAGAATGGTATTATCCTCGTTTAAATGGGGGGACTTCGCCCCTCCCAAAAAAAAAACACCAAACAAACGAAAAACCAAAACAAACCAAATTAGGTCATGTGACGTCGGACGTCGTTAAATATAATGTACAGGGTTTAACACATGTTTTAAATAATTCCTGTATCTTTTTTAATATTTGTAAAATTAAAACATTTTTTTGTGGATTTTAAATATGGACGCCGTTAAAGTTATATATTGGTCAGAAAACAAAACAAAAGGTGTAATACTGTACAAAAGATGTATTATAATAATTAATTACAGATAAATAAATATATTGTTAATTAATTTATAATAATAAAAAAATATAATTTCAATAAAATAATTTAAATCATACAGGTTTCACCAAGTCAGGATCTCTAATCAGCAAATAGGTAATATAGGACTGTGTATTTGAAATAGGGTCCGAAATTTTAAGGGGGTGATCACATCAGAAAATACGACAAAAAGTTCCTATAAACATATGTCTAAAAATGCGTCGTAAGGGAGTTACGCCCCTTTGAAAGTGACTAAAAAAATCGGTTTTTATTTAATAACTCAGGAACCCTTTTAGTTATAGCAACGAGTAGCATATTTTCTGATCTAGAATCACCCCTTCGGACCCTATTTCAAATACAGCGTGTATACTTGTTTCACACACACATTTTCTGATTAAAGATCTCAACTTGCCGATAGTGTATATGTATATATTAAAAAAAAAAACAAACTAGATTAGAAAAACCCAGGATTGGTATGTTCAATAACACAACGTTTACAATATTGCTTAACGGCCCTATAACCCTCTAAAGATATTTGACAATCCTGTATATTTAACTGTTGCAACCCTCTACAATAATATGCTATGCACTGTATACCCCTATCAGTAACCAAATCACAATTCCTTAGACTTAACTTCTTAAGATTCGGGCAGCTTTCAGCTAAAACTCTGAGGCCAGCATCGCTAACATCACATTTTCCTATATCGAGAGCCCTTAGCCTTGTGCAAGACCTTGCCAAAACTGTCATGGCGTCGTCGGAGACTGCTTCGCACCCTCGCACGTTTAAATATCTTAATTTGTAACATCTGCGGGCTATCACTTTCAAACCAGCGTCACTTACTTGGTCGCATTTTGCTACAGAAAGGTACCGTAAGGTAGCGCCCAATTTTGCCAACTCGTACAATCCAAAATCGGTTATGTTGCCGCAGTCGCTTACGCTTAATTCTCTTAAACCATTGCAAAAACTTGGCACGAACTTTAACCCCGCATCTGAAAACAATATTCAATTAACAAAATATCCTTTCAGCTTTCATTTTATGCATACGAAGGTCTATAGTTCTATTTCTGGCTTATTGAGCCTCATCAGCACTGTTTCCCAATGAAGAGGCCAAAGTACTCGTTTTACATGTGAATGCGACTATATTAAATTACACATTGCAACGTTAGACAGAAAAAGACTCTAGGCGCCATCTATACACTGTTTTAGTATAAAAATGTGATCAAAACTGGCTTTAACTTCCCGTTTGCACACAGTGATCCAAACAAATGGATTTTCGTACGGTTAAATAGAATTCTAAACTTAAGTTTTTTACTTATACTATTAGACTTAAACTTCATATAAATAATACATATTTTATTTATTTAAATTTTTAGCATTTTATAACCTTAAAAAAAAAGCATTACGTGGTTTAAGGACAAACCCCTAGTCCTTGGATTATTTACTATTTTAACAAGATTTTTGTCTTCCTATGAATTGAATTTGGACCACTGTGCGTTCTCTCATGCAAAGGGGATTAGCGCCGATAATACATACCTGTAATTTGTACACATCTTCTAAGATAAAAATAGGCAAGTTGTGGACAATTATGTACAATCACTTTTAAACCATTATCTTGTAGTGCTATACAGTCTGTTAAATCCAAATATTGTAAATGCAACCTTCTTGGTGGCTCAGGACCTGGGTTTATACTGATACAGGATATTTTTATACAACCTAAAACAATATTAAACTTTTAAGTAAAAAAAGGTCGTGTAAATAATGTTTCTAAAAAATTTTTGGAGTGTTTTTGTGGCTGTTATAAAATCTTACCTGAAACATCTAAATGTTGTAAATTTACACATCTTGTAGCGATTTCGAATAAGGCGTTATTCGTAACCGAAGTACAACCGTGTATTTGCAAATGCGTTAGCTCGGGGCATCTCCGGGACAATAACACCAAACTTTTGTCCGTTAGTTTGGCCCCATCTATCACATTTACTCTTTCTACACTAGGGCATGCTCCAGTTCTGCCCTGACCGCATAATTGACGGAGAACGCCACGTATTGCCTTGTCACCACTGACATGTTCACCTAAAAAAAAAGTTTGTTTTTTCGAAATCACTATAGTGATAGGAATAACCAACCAGAAGGGTTATTCCTATCATAGAATGTTTCTGAAATTTTCGTACCGACAGGACTTTTCGTTTTTAAGTTATCGTGCGCACAACAAAATGATGATCTATTATAATTATTTAATGACGTTTTTTAAAGTTTTACTTTTATAGTCAGCGACAATATTTTTTTTGGAAAAAACTCGTAAAAGTCTGGAATTTTAAGCCTTTAAGTTTTTCTGGTTGTATTTTGAAAAATTAATTAACCAAGACCTGGAGAAAATAAAATAGACAAAGAATTTTAATTACCTTCAAGATATATAACTCTCCATAAAATCGGCGTCCAAGCTAAAATCTCAAATCTTCTACAAACTTGAGCACATATACTCAAATCTATGCTGGATAAAAACTGAAAGATTTTGATCACAACTTCATCTGAAAGTTTGTCGAAAGAGTTGTTTTTATTGTGATGTTTTTTGCCTTTTTTGCCCTCGTTCCAATTGGGCGTATAGCTTAAAGCCGGACCTGGACTAGTTGGAACTAAGGTGTGATAACCCTGATCTAAACTAGGGCTACATTTCCTCAATTTTGTAAAATTCTCAAGCAAATTATTTGACTTGTGTAAGTTTTCTGTGGACTTATTGTTTTGATCATAAAACTCGTTGTTTTGAACTTTTTCATAGTATCTTTCGTTTTCCCAGTAACTCGAGTTTAAAGAGGTTCGTGCTAAATTTAATGACAAATCTTCTTCAGAAGCGTTGTGGTACAGCATGCTAGAGTTGCTCGCGGATTTGTAATTTTGATCATTTTCTTCCTGTAGTTTTTTCTTATATAAATTTTCTTCGTACAAGTAAGATTGATGGAGTTGGTCATAATACTGAGGCTAAAATTAATAAATAAATTACATAAAAATTTTAAAATTCTTCTTTTGGAAAAAAGAAAAACGATGAAAAATTTTTTTTTCAAAAAAAACATTTTTTTTCAAAAAAACATTTTTTTCAATCTTAATCAGCGTACAGGGTTGACTCTTGGTACTGAAGAGGGTCAGTAGCCCGAAACTGTCAGTCAACCAATATCACTCTGTACGATGATTTGAAAATAAATTGATGGAATATTGAAATAAAAACTGTTTTTTATTTTTTTGGTTTTGGCTGTCAGAATTGCACAAATTTTGCGTTACGTAAGTATTTAAAGTACGGCCCCAAAAAGAAATTTGTATTATATTATATTAGCGAACGTTAAAGTATTACGTAACGCTCTTAGGGGGGGTGAGGGTCATTTTGGAGTGTTACGCCCATGTTAATGGTATAGGAAAATAGCGTTACAGGGGGGGGGTCTAAAATGATTAAAATTTGCGTTACGTAATACTTGAACGTTCCCTTATAGAATACAAATATCAAAATCAGTTTTCGTTTGGACTTTTTTACAGTTAGCTCAAAGCGTTCTCGTGGTCACAAATTTTCGCAGACAGGCCAACCGACAGACAGAAAAAAAATACTTAAACTTACAATATACTCTACATACTCCTTATTTGATCCAGCCTGTTTCTGCATATAACTATTATCTATAGATATTTGCTTATTATGGAAACTTCTGTCTGTACAATTTTGAAGTTCGTACACTTCGGATGGCACTTTTTGCTGGGATATATTTTTTTCTGTTGAATAATTATTGGTTTCCAAAGAAATGTGTTTATCATTTAAGCCGATTTGATGAACTAGAGGACACACCATAGGTTGAAATCTGTGCTTCCCAAGCCCGAATGGCTTCTGATTCATAGTTTGTAAAATACTGAAAATAGTGTTAATTTAGATCGTTTGCACAAAATTATTTTAACAATACAAATTTACAAAATAATGAAAAAAAATAAAGAGTTTTTTTTAAATATTTTAAAGTTTTAAAACTGGAATAAGAGTTTTTACCCCTTTGACTCTTTACCCACCCCAATTTTTATCGAGGTTCGCAAAAATACAATAACTAAATAACTATAAAAAAAATCCGTCCGTATGTCACGTTTTCTTCACGGCACGATAACTCAAGAAATAATAATCCGATAGACTTTAAAATTTCTTCCATAGGAAATTGAAAAAAATCTCTACAAAAATAAGAAAGTTGTGAGGGCTATATATTAAAAAAAAATCAAAACTAGTTATTATTTTTTTTTATTCTTCATACTATTATTTTTTTTGCATAAATATTGAAAATGTTACTTGGAAGTGATAAATTATAAGTCTTAAAATAATAATGCACCTCGTAATACACCTTGTATTCATTATTTGGACATTTTAGTGCAAAATTTTAAAAGATATTAAAATTTTTCAGTTTTGAAGAAAAAAGATTTTTTTTTTTTAAATAAATACGTGGTTAAATAGAGAATTTTAATCTTTTTAGAATGACGTATTACAATGCGTAGGGTGTCATTTAAGATATTTTCACCCACTGCCCCCCTGGGGCCGCCTTACCAAATATTAAATTAAAAATATAGCAAATGATAGTTTTTGTTGTGTGATATATACATTTCAAATTTAAAGTTGAGATCCTGTCCCGTTTGAAAGTTATGGGTGGTGTACCATTTAAAGGAATAAACCTGCATATCTCACGGCTTGTTTAGCATTGAATTTTCTACAGGAATTTTACATTAAAGTTATTTTATGCCCCATTTTGATAGTTTAAGCAAGATTTTACTGAAAATATAGCCAAAAACATCGATTTTAAACGATAAAATGACAAAATAAAAAGACTTTTGAAAATAAAGCGGTTCGTGTTCTTATTTAGCATTGAACTCTGTACAAGAATTTAACATTAAAGCTATTTTAGACCTTATTTCGATTGTTTAAAAACATATTTTGATGTTAAACCATATATTAAATTGAAAATATAGATAAAAAATCGATTTAAAACAATAGAATAACAAAATAAATTGATTTTTATGAAAATAAAAAGGTTCGTGCTCTTATTTAGCATTGAACTCTTTACAAGAAGCGACTAGAAGTAATTTTAAAGCTGTTTTAGGCCCTAAATATGATTTAAAAATATATAATTTAATGTTAAGGCAAAATTGTATTGAAAATATAGCTAAAAAACGATTTAAAAGCAAAAAATATATACTAATTGAGGTAATTAGCTTATAGGTCGACGACATTTTGACATACCTTAACCTAACATTTGATTTACAATTAGATAACTGTATAATATGTAAACACACAAACTTAAATTTCACTTATAATCCACATATCCCTTAAATGTTTTACATTTCACAACACTAATTACGTTATTTTCATTATTTTGAAGACGAATTAACTATTTAAAACATATTTCTTTGTGCACCATGGCACCTATTAGGTATGTGAAGTAGGATGTTAAATACTGGTTTGGGCTGTCATACGCGCGATTTCATCTTATGTGCATATTATGCCTAAATTTTCAATTAGGAATACATTCACATTGAATTTATTTTATTACTTTCCCATTAATAAAAAAATAAACGGAAAAGTTTATTTGTTGTAAAAAAAATAACAGTTAACTGTTTTTTGATTATTTATTTTTGTGCTTCATGACTTTTACATGGGTATACCCATACCTATAGGTACCTACTGAAAATAAAAAATTCTTAATAATTATTTTACTTTCGTCCACAGCCTGTGCGTTTGCCTATAGGCAAAAGCCCTGTCTTAGTAAAAAAGAGTGAGAGTACTTTCTCATAAAAATACTAAAATTTAAAATAATTATCGTTGATTAATGTTTGGACCCATTTTATTTTTTATGGATATCGCTGTAAATATTTTTTTTTACATTTTGCTCCCCACCTCCCCCACTCCATCATGAAAAAAAATTATAATATTTTTTAAGGGGTCTTTCTACCTTCAATTTTAAAAATATTTTTTTTAAACATTTTTTTTATATAGAAAGAAAAAAGAGGTAATTGTGCCATTGTTTTGGCCATAAAAATTGTTTGAAAAAAACATAAAAAAAACGGTGGTTGCCATGATTCCGGCCGTTTGGATGGACTGAAAAAAAAACTGGATATTATTCATTAGTGAAGTCGCTATAGCCCCCCGAACTAGATTTCTTTTGGCAAAAAAATAACAAAATGGCGGACTTTTTTCAAAAATTAAAAAAAAAAACGTCCGCCATTTTTTTTCTTCTAGCTCGAGCTATATATATAGCGACTTTAATAATAAATAATATCCCTTTTTTTTGAGTCGATCCAAACCACCGGAATCATGGTGACCACCGTAATTTGTTTTTTTTTTCAAAAAAAATATATGGCCAAAAATGGCACTTTAAAAATCTAAAAAAAGTTTAAAAAAATATTTTTAAAATTTAGAGGTAGAAAGACCCCTTAATGTATTTAAAATTAAGTGTGGATAAAAACTTAATTTTTGACAGCAGGGTTTACTTAACTGGGTAAAACAAGTCCAAATTTTGGCTTCACTGCCCAATTTACATGTAAAATATATTTTATATATTCTAAATAATTTTTAAAATTTGAATAAAAAAATAAAATATAATTAAACAATTAATAAACTTTACTATTTATTAAACTAATTAATTAAATTATATAAAAATACATTAATTTAGGATGATTCTTCTTCTTTTGGGAATTTGGTATTATAATAAGGGAGGTATTGAAGGACCAGTTTCCAGTCTGTGAAATAGCACATTCCAATGCCGGCGGTGGCTCCAAAACCAGTGGCAGATCCAATCCTTGAAAAGAATAAAATGAGTCAAACTAATGGAAAATTAGTTAAACTGAGGTAAAATAACAAAATCAAAGCTATGATCATGAAAATTCGAATTCGAATATATAGTCGAGCTGCTCACCACAAATGCTATCGCGCGCATTAGGATAAAGGTGTATCTACAGCATTCCAGAGAAGAAATACTAGATTGAATATTGGAATATTGTCTATACTTTTAAATATTATAAAATCAACTTTTTAAAATATATTTTAGTCTTCTTTTTATTTAATAACAATTTATAACCGTTATGTATTTTTTTACTTGAAAAACTATAAAAGACACTGGATAATATGACCAAAAATGGGCCCCATTTAATGGGGAGTCAGTATGACACTTTATGAGTTATAAGTTAAAAGTGACTCAACTTACTCATATATTATATGAAACTTGAAAATTGACGTCCAGAAGGGGTAGAAAATTCAAAGCACTTTAAGTTACGGGTCTTATTCACAAAGGTTCCAACTCAAAAATATAGATCTTATTATGTAATAGAAAATTTTTAGGTTATGTTACTTACCATTGGGTGGCAATTTCAATTTGTTTCTTGCCAATGGCTCTTAAAGGTCCCACAGGCATTTTGATGCAAAATTTATTTGTCTAATTTAATTAAATAACTATTTTAAAGACCCAGAAAACCTCTAATGACAGAAAAGAGAGTAGTAGTACTAAAAATGTTCATAGAGGGCGTTTTTATCTGTGAATATTTGTGAACCAGCCACAAATTAGAGATGGGCATTTACTTTTTTTCAAAAATCAATCTTTTTTGAAAATGTACCATAAATATCAATTAAAATTATTTTAAACATTGTAGCATTAATAAATGTTGCTTGTTTGTTTATTGATTTATGATTTTATTAATTAAATTATAACACTTAATTTCGGAACGCACTCTTGTGAATGTTATGTCATTTTGTGAACCAGCCACAATTATTTTGAATTCAAAATGTCAAACTTTGAGGTTATATTAGACATTTAAAATGAAAAAAGGCTATACATCTTACTTTCTTAATTTATGACACGTTTTAAACTATAAAATTATAAAGATAAGTATTAAAATGTTCAGTAAAAAGTTAATAAGACAGATTTCGTTGCTGTGTAAGTACAAAAGTTCATCGCCAAAAACGTTGACAAACTTTGCAAGAAATGTTCATGTATCTTGTGCAAACTATAAAGATGACAAAAGTAAAGAGACGAAAGAAATAATGCATAGAAGCCCTTTTGAACAAATACAAAATAAAAACCGTGATACATACCTCGAAACAATAAGGATGTTTATAAACAGAGATTCTATATACCGTAGAGGTCATGTTGAGTTTATATATGCTGCACTAAAAAATATGGAGGAGTTTGGTGTTGCCAAAGATTTAACTGTCTACAAGGCACTTATTGATATTTTACCTAAAGGAAAATTCATACCTCAAAACATAATTCAAGCAGAATTTATGCATTACCCAAAACAGCAACAATGTATTATAGATTTATTAGAACAAATGGAAGATAATGGTATAGTATAATTATTAAGTTCTCAAGTAACACAAGTTGCTATAAAGTATCTCTTTATGCTCTTTGCCAGCCAGTATGGCTGAAATTTTGCTGCGAAAGAGTGGTAAGAGATACTTTATAGCTACTATGTTACTTGGATTATTATTCCTTCTTTGGTTTTCTGGGGGTAATAAGACTTATTTTAAAGAGAACCTAAACTAAATGGGGTATTACAATACATGTATAGCCCAGAACAACCAAAGTGTCTGTTTTGTAGAATTGTAGATAATAAGTACAAACTTTTTTTAAGTATTCAAATAACTTTAACAGTGTATTAAATAATTTTTAGCTGTAATGCCTGATGCTGAAATGGAACCCCTTTTATTAAATGTATTTGGTAAAAAAGGTTTTCCTTTGCGTAAATATTGGAGAATGATGTATTGGATGCCCAAATTTAAAAATGCATCCCCATGGCCTGTTCCACAACCTGTCCCAGATGATGCATTTGAATTAGCTAAACTGGCAATTGAAAGGATCAGTAGTGTTGATGAATCTTCTCAAATATCAATATATGAAGTAAGGAACCATTCATAAATACTGTCATACTTTTTTTTTACTAATTACGAGGTAATCTAAAGGAAATCTTAGAAAGTTGAGGTAATCTGGAGAAAATCTTTGAATATTTTCTCCTAAAGGTGTACAAAATTTTTTCAGCGGTTTGGACTTGGATTAAACTTGATGAAAAATATTTTTTATTTTTTTTTAGACTCATGAGATTAAAGATTCAATAGATGATACATGGATTGTAAGTGCCCAAAGTCAAATCCAAAAAAAACTGTTAAGTGAAAACAAAGACAATTCACCTCTGTATGTTGAGGGTTCTTATAAAGTTTGGATTAAAAATAAACCTGTTAATTACTTTGTTTTAAGAGGTAGCCCTAGGCCTCTAGTTGAAATAGATGAAGATACTGATGGTAAACATATATAACATACACATAAGAAACTTTTTAGAAATAGAGCGCCATACACATGCATGCAAAAGCTTTGTATGAATAGCCCTGTATTAAACTGCTGTACGAAATACGTAAAATGCACGCACATATAGGGCAATACTTCTAGAGAGTTTATATCAAATTTAGAAAAATAGCCCTAAAAATCTTTTTATTAAACTTTTTCTCATACGCCAATTATCGCAAAAAGTAATATTTTATCTCCTTTAGTTTTTCCACTTCACTCACACTTTTGTAAAAAAATTCTTTGCCGAGGCGATTTCCGCAAAATAAAAATCTGTAACAGCAATAGCTATTTAACAAATATAGACCCAAGGTTCTTGACTGGGATCACTTTTGGTATTTGTGTTAGCTGGTCCTCTTGATGTCAAGTTTTCCTTAATTTTCTTTTACGCCTTTTTTTAGTTATTTGAAGTTTTTTTTTGTTGAAAACCGATTCCGTTAGACATAGGTATCAAAACTAAGGGAATGTTCAAGTATTACGTAACGAAAATCATCTGATCATTTTATAGGGTGTATGGGAAAATATTTTTTTGTTGGAAACTTTTTTTTAATTTTTTTACATATAAATCTTATTTTTTAGATGTGAGCAATTTGAAAGTTTCCTTATTCGGTTTAAAACCACCAGTAAATGAAAGTTTACAGGTTCTTCCATCAGTCCATGAACAAGAGGATGGTGTTTATTATTCTGTCTGTGCAACTGGTACTTCTAGCAAAGATTCTCTTTTATCATGGATCAGACATTTAGAAAAAGATGGAAATCCAAAATTAGGTACTACACCAATTGTCTTTACATTAAAACAGTCAAATAAAGAAATTGCTAATATTAATACAACAAATTCAGATTCAGAAGAAAAAGAGAAAACAAGAATAGAAGAATCGTAATTGATTAATTTAGACTGGTTGTATATACCTAATAAATTTATTTGTTATATTTAATATTTTGTCTATTTAAAGTTTTTTAATAAAATTTTTTTTGTGATAGTAACAGTTTTTATTTCATTTGGAACTATTTATAATCTATTACTAACAATTTAGTTATCAAAACATTAAAAACTTTACGTGATTTAAAGCCACTTTTTAATATGCCACTTGCGGGCAATTTTTAAGCAATGTGATTTGTGTTGACCAATCGTAACACTAAAATTTAAGTCTTCTTTTAATTGGACAGTACAAACTGCATTGCGCGAAAAATGCCTAGTAAAGTGGCCTTTAAACTAAAGAAATTACCACTTACACTAAGAATCAACCAATGAAATATGAGAATAACTGTTTACCTTTCATTTCATTGGTCATTGCTTACTTTAATTGTTAATTTCTTTAATTTCAGTCATGCCTAACTTCACCTAAAACTATTTTTATTGTTATTAGAATTAAAGTAATGGGGTATTTAGTTTTTCCTTCTAAAATTGCAAATCTATTATAGTATATTTCATTTGTCATAGAGGCCGTTTCGCTTGTACTCGTCTGACTCCTCCCACTAGTGGGGCGTGGTTATTCAGGCGCACATGAGTAGAAAAAAGAAAGTAGTATGTGACAAATGCTGTCATATTTAATTTAAGTATTTTATATTGTTTACCAAGTTTTATGGGAATGTCATACCTAAAGAAGTCTTAAATTTTTTTTAAGATTAGGGGATATTTACTATTACTAAGTGCACAGTGCTAGTTGGCGTTATAGTATGTAAACTACCCCATTATTTTAATGTACATATATTTATATAGACTATATGTCTATGAACTAAAACTATTTTAGATCTACTATACTGGAATTAATATACTGGTTCTGGTTCCATTGTTTTAAGAATCTTAAATCTTGTTTTAATGATAATCCTTTCTTTGGAATATTTGTCTTCAGGTGAAAAACGAGCTGTAACAAAAAAAAAACTGTCAGTACCCAGGAAATCTTAGAAAAATTATTAAAAAAACTAGGTTTTCCAGATAACTAAATTCCATTTTTTTTTCAAGTTTTCCAGAATTTTGAGTTCAGTGGGAACCATTGATGATAACCTTTGTTTAAACCATATTTTTACAAAAGTATTTTTAGGTGTGAATTCAATTTATACATTGTAACTTTACTGAGACCATCACTGCCTCTTAGCAGGCCTGACTGCACTGTGATTATTTTACTCTTTCAAAGGAATAAACACTATTACCCTTAACTTTTAATATATAATTAGATGAAGTTATAAATCAGTTATTAACTTCAAAGGGCGAGATTAGGTAAGTTACAGGTTATATTGTGGGGTATAGTAAACAAATAAAAGGAACTAGAACTCACCAGGGTGGGCTGATTTGGTCGGTTTTCCATTGGGTGCTGTTTTCTAAAGAAGAAAAAAGAAATTAGAAATACAATAAGGTAAAAAGCTATACTATATCTAATACAAGAATTTATGTGTGATTGATTACCCTTAATGTATAAATTTTCCTGCCCGCTTCATCCAGGTAGTACATTAGATACATTTTAAAAGTTTTTAGTTTAGTTTTTAAAATAAATAACTCTCACGTGGAGCAATGTTTTGAAAGCAGTCAATAAATTTTTAGGTTATGTTTTTGACGGAAGCGGAGGATAGTCCGGAAATGTTGTTTGTTGTTTTCTTATTTAAAAAGTCGCGGGAAATGCCTTAATTATTGATTATTGAATAGGGTCTGGTAACTTTTGCGTGGGCGTTATTTATGTAACTAAGAATTGATTACGATATTTGATCATTGGTTTAGAATCGTTTGTAAATGTATTATTTGTTTTCTAAAAGAAATCCACGAGAAGTAAGAGATTTATGCAGGATTTTGTGTTTATTGTTTTGGTTATATTATTGATGTTAGGTTGGTATCAAGTGTTACCGCTGTCAAACTCGCACCCATCCTAAAAATGTCATCCCGAAGAAAGATCTTTAATAATGTGAAATAAGGGTTTATGTTATAATGGCAACGCAAAAGCCTGGAGAATGGGCTAATACGCTAATAGTTAGGTTTGAAGAACAGGTCGGTATACCCTAATTCACCATAAATTCAAAGATATCAATGTCATAAACCTACCCACCTTATAATCAATATTTACATCAAAACCTATATCCTACCTATAAAACTAAAACCAGTAAAACATTTTAGAAACGATGTTAAATGCTTGTAGGCAATCACTATCCATACTTCTGCTGTATCTCATGTTAAATTAGTTGCTTGTATCTTACTTAGCTCTATATTCCATATAAATATCTTTTGATTTAATTTCTTAATTTTTCAAAAAATTAGGACAAGAATATTATTCAAGCACAGAAGATACACAATTTTAAATACATAATATTGTAATGAAGTAAATAGCAAGGGACAAGGGACCCTGTAAAAAACTGTATAGGAGCTGTTCAAGAATTATGTCTCCGAATTTTTGTTATTTTTAGACCCCCTCCCCCCATTGTCACTATTTCCTACCTTATAATTGGAATATTTTAAATATTTTATATGGGCCATCCCTTTGAGCTAGACCTGCTCCCTTCTCCCTAGGTCAGGTCAATTTTTGAACAGTCCTATAGGTTATTAATTACAAATTATGAAGTTTTATTTTTTTTTTTAAAGGAATATTTTAGTAATTTTCAAGGATATTTTTCAGCAACTTACATTTCCTTAATATCCTTGAAGATTTTAAAGGAATAAAAAAAAAATAATTTCTTGAATAAATCTATCTTATTACTTTTCTTTGTTCTTATCATAAGAGGAATGTATATTACTTTTTGTGTTTTTTGATTTTTTATATGCAAAATTTTCTGTCTGAAAAATTGTGGCCATAACTCAAGAATGCAATAAGATAAAGACTAAAAATTTGTACCATATGTTCTCCGGGATTGTTATGGGTAAAGAACCTTTTATTTGTTGTAAAAAGTTACAATACTTTCTAAAATATTAAAAAAACATTTTTTTTATATTTTTTTGGTTATATGACAATGTTTTTTGTAAAAAATTTTTTTGGGTATTTTTTTTTCGATTTTTTTGTTTCTTTTTATTTTTTTTATAAAAAATATAAAAATGTTTTTATCATTTTAGTTACCATGTCGGATAGGACCACAAACATCACACTCTCGGATAAACGAAGAACAAAACAAAAACTGCATTATACAAATATCAAGATATCGGTTTGCATTGGTTTTGGATGGGTTTGTAAAAGTTATAAAGCGAATACATGAACTTGTAAGTAGAACTTAAACAATACACATACATTTAACTAAGCTTTTCTGGTTATCTATTTGTCTGTGACTCTAGGGCTGAAAATTTTTTTTTTATTTTGCTTTCCAATATGTTGCGTTAGTGAAAAAAAATATTGCTTTTTCTACGTTTTATCTGCAAAAAATATCCGCGAAAAAAAAATTTCTGTCAGTTTTTTTGGGAAAATTTGTGACCATGATAACTCGAGAAAGCTTTGAGCTAAGAATGAACATAGGTTCTTATCCAGTGTTCTCATTATAGGATTATTTTTGGTAAAATTCGGGTCAAAGGGAGTAAAATCTATTTTTTTTTTATTTTTACCTTTTCAGATTTTTAAAAAAAAAATTTGAATTTTCTTTTTGTCTAGAATCAAACTGGTCAATGTGGGGGACCAAGAACACACGGCCCTGAACTAGAGAAAAACTACTACGACAGTCTGCTAATAGTTTTAGAAACGCTGGAAAAATGCTTCAGCATACAACCAAAAGACTCAATAACACTAACAATGGAAGAAAATCAAAATTTAAAAGTTTTACTAAAGGAAATATGCGCTTTTTTAGGTAAATACATACTAAAACTGGGTATCTAAATGTTATAAGATAGATAATATTTTTTTGAAACTTTTAGAGGTTTTCTGGGGCTCCTTAGAAGATTGTTGACTTTTATTTTGTTTTGTTTTTAGATATGTCAAGTGATAATCCCAATACACACGCCATTAAAGTTTTGGCCAGTAAAGTTTTATTTGCTTTAAGTGTAAATTTTTTTAATGCCGTGTTTAACCGAATATCAGCTAAACTACAAGAGCTCTCTTCCTGTCCAGATGAAAATATTGACTACAGCGACATTGAGTTAATACAACATATTAACGTTGATGTCACTAGACTTATGAGACTGCTTTCTGGTAAGTCACCAATCCCAGCCCAGAACTTTAGTCTTTCGGCTCAAAGCGTGCTGGAACCAGTTTTTACTTCGTGGCGTTAGTAAAATTTTTTTGTTAGTTTTCCTACGTTTCTCGACGTTTTATAAGCAACAAAGATGATTTACGCGAAAAAAATCTGTCCGGGAAAATTTGACCACGATAACTCAAGAACGCTTTGAACTAAAATCTTCAAATTTGAAACATAGGTTTGGATGGGATGGTTTTCGGTAAAATACGGGGTAAAAAAAATTTGTGTTTTTAGAAAGGTTTTTTTTTTAATTTTCGTTTCTCGCGTTTCTCAGTTTCTCGAAAAAAAAATAATAAAAAATAAAATTTTAACTTTATTTTTTTTTTGATAATATTTTTTTAACTTTTACTGGCGCAAGTTTTTCTAGGGTCAATGTTAAGGGTGGTAGATATTTGGATTTAGGTGTAATTTATATACATAAAATTATATAATTTTTTGTATTTTTTTGACAGCAACGCACAAATTTCGAGTGTTAAAAAAATCAGCGCACATGGTATTGGTGAATTCATTAGAAAGGGCTGTGTGGAACTGGATGGATACTTATCCATATGAGTTTGCCGAATTGCAAAAAAATCCAAACGAAGACTTATCAAAATGCTGTGAGCAGTTGTTTGATATTTTAGACGTAATTGCGGACAACAAAAAGGGTAGAGCTGCTGTATGGTCTCTTCAGATTATGCTTTTGATTTTGGCACCAGTAAGTATGCTTGATTCCGTTTTGCATAACTAAGTACAATTGGCGGATTTTGGCTTCTCATAAAAAATGACAGACCTTCACGATTCGGGAAAAAATCCGACAGCAAAAATGACACGATTTTCCAGAAATTGATGTTTTCGGAAAAAAATTCTTAAAATACTAAAAATTTTATTGAAAATTATCTTTCAAACAAAAAAAAATTATTAAGATCGGTTAGAAAACAACTGAGATATAAGAGATTTAAAAATTTCAATCCACATCTTGAATTCAAGATGGCCCCAAACGAGTGGACCACCTACCAAAGATTTTTTGCCACTTCTATAGGTGTTTCAAACTGAGTGTACATATAATGACCAACTCAACCATAGCTATACATGTTCAAGATTTTTGACGCGTACCATAATTATTAATTTGTTATAATAGAAAGTACTGGAGGAGATCGTAAATGCAGACAGTGGCGCCCCCTGTTCACCCCGGCACAACAAGAAAAAACTGTTTATTGATTCCATCAAAAAAGGCGTTTGTCCGCATGCTAACTCTTCAAAACAACTGACTGAAGCCGCTGCAGTTACATGTGTAAAGTTATGTAAAGCCTCCACATATATTAACAACTTAGACTCAAACAATGTTGCTTTTACACTCGTGCAAAGCATCATTAGCGACTTAAAGGTAAGTTCAATGTTCGCAAATCACTGCCCCATATGTGGGCCATGGTCGTATTAACTGTCGTTATCAAAAGCAAACCAACGCAATCCGTTATACACCTATAAAGTTAGTCTCTCTTTCTCCCTTTAATGGTGGTGGAGAAAGAGAGAGAGAGAGAGAGAGTAAGAAAGAAAGAGATACCCACTTCATAGGTTTATAACGCATTGCGCCAAATACTCAATGATCCTGTTAAAAAAAAAACAAGTAGAGACCAGTAGAAAACGAATCGGAATCTACTGGATCCTACTGGTCTCTACTTATTTTTTTTTGCAGGGGATTGACACATTTTATTACTTTTTAGACATTACTGTTCAATCCCTGTAAACCATTCTCCAGGGGACAAAACCATTTATATCAAGATATTGATCTGATGATCGATTGTTTTGTCTCAGTTTTTCGTATACAACCCCATAATAATGAATCATTAAAAGTGTGTCTGAACCTGATCTCGCCATCTAGCTATCACTTCGTTTTAGTTAGATCTCTTTACAAGTAAGTAAATTTATTTATTTGATTGTTATTTGGACTTGGAATTTCTTGATTATTTCATATGTTTCTAATATTTCAGGATTGTAACTCAACCCCGATTAAACTGGTGGCCTCAAATTGATCTGGTCTATAATAAATCCTCAGAACTAAGAGCTATGTTCACCGACACATTAAACAAGGTGTCCCAAGCTTGCATACAACATACACCGCTAAAAATGATAAACACGTTAAAGGGTAAAGCTACACAAACTAAATTTAAAGATAAGGCTGAAGAAGTACCTGGATATCGAAACTTATTATTATATATGGTCCGATTAATACATGCTGATCCTATGCTTATGCTAAATGTAAGTCAAAATATCACTTATAATGACCTTCTGAAACTCAAAGACACTTTTGGGCGGCAAGTTGTTGTGGCCCTTGATTTTTTATTGTTAAATATGGTTGAACTTGATTTTTTATTTAGCCTTAAAATACAGATATATTAGTATAAAGATCTCATTTATCTTAAAAAAATGGAATTACTTAATTTTATTTACTTTTTTACTAGAATCAAGGAAAAGCTGGACACGAAATTCAAAGTTCAACATTGGAACTAATCAATGGATTAGTTTCCTTAGTGCATCAACCAAATATGCCAGATGTAGCACAAGAAGCTATGGAGGCACTTTTGGTACTACATCACCCAGAAAAAATCGAAATGTGGAACCCAGAAGCTCCCATTAACACTTTTTGGGACGTCAGGTAAAGTAGATCGTTTATATATACTAGAAATAGAATTCGACCCAATGTTGTACTTTGTGGGAACCATATTTTAGTAAACTACCATTAACACTTTGTAGCCCAAGTAAAATAGATCGTTTATAAATAACAGAAATAGTATAGGACCCAGTATTGTACCTTGGGGGTTACCACAATTTAGTACACTATTAACGTAGTTTTGTATTTGGATACAATTTTTGACCTTTTTATTTCCTTTTTAGTTCTCAAGTGTTATTCTCAATCTCACAAAAACTAATACAACATCAAATAGTAAACTACACTGATATATTAAAATGGTTAAGAGAAATTCTGATATGTAGAAATGCGTTTTTGTCAAAACACAAGGAATACGCGAATTTGGGCAGTCAAATTCCAATTTGCAAACAAGCGCATATAAAACTAGAGGTTGTTTTCTACATGTATCTGTGGAGTATCGACATGGACGCTGTTTTGGTAGCTATGAGTTGTTTCGCGTTGTTATGCCAAGAAGCTGAGATCCGTTGCGGATCTGATGAAGTTACTGTGACTTGTTTGGTGCCAAATTATCACGTTTATCAAGAATTGGCAACAGCTTCAACAGTTTTAACAACAGGTAATAATAATTTTATAATATTGTGATAGTGATAACCTGTTTTCCTTAAAATCTGTTTTTATAAAAACATTTCTAACACTAACAGCCAGCGAGGATTCACGAATGTGTTTTCCTGATCCTGACAATGGTAAGTAGTTTTTCTTTAAACATACAGTATCCTTAATTTACCACACACATTATTCTACAAAGAAATCGAGTCTTGACTCATAGCATAGCAGTATTCCGCATACTACAAAAGTTAGATAAGTTTTTTTTTTTGTATACAGGAAGAGCAGCTTTGCAAAAACGCATAATGGCACTTTTAAGAAAAATTGAACATTGTATAAATGGTATACAACCAGCCTGGGAAGAAACATTTTTGAATAACTGGAATCAAATTTGTAAAACATTAGCAACAAATCCAAAAGCCAAAGTTGAAGATGGAACTACAGAGCCTTTCCATAGATCAGTTGGTAAAAGAAGAGCTTCTCATCAAAATTCTGAACACGAACTAGAGGTAATTTTTAAGACCACAAACAAAAATTCCTTTTTAACAGAAAATTTTAAATAACCGTTATATTAAATATTTCTGTGTGTAATTTTTATTTTCCTAGATATCTTTAAATTTACAAGAACAAATCAACGAATGGGCAAACATGACAGGTTTTCTGTGCGCATTGGGAGGAGTGTGTTTATCTAGAAAGTCACCTTCTAGACCTCCATTATCAGCATCCTGCCATTCCAGTGTATCCTCAATCACGCTGTCCTCATTGGGGAGTGTAACATTAACAGACAGTCGAAAATCATCTAGCATTCTCACAAGTACCTCAACGCCCCAACCGGAACCTAGACAGTACTGCCCTGTAACGCAATTCGTTGATTTATTATTACGCCTTTTGGTTTTTAACAATGAAAAATACGGTGCACAAGTACAAAAACATGTCAAGGAACTGGTTGGGCATGAAATGTCATCTGCATTGTACCCTATACTTTTCGAACAAATCAAAACCATAGTTGATAAATTTTTCGATCCAAATGGGCAAGTTGTAGTTTCTGATATAAACACTCAATTTATAGAGCATATCATTTTTATCATGAAAAATATTTTGGACGGTTCAAAGAACGATCAACCCTCAGAACACTTAGGTGTTACTAGCATTGAAGGAATGATGCTAGCGATAGTGCGCTATGTGCGTCACTTGGACATGACAGTCCATGCTATACACATAAAAACAAAACTTTGTCAGTTAGTTGAAGCTATGATGAAGCGGAGGGATGACCTAGCTTTTCGGCAAGAAATGAAATTTAGAAACAAACTAGTTGAGTATTTAACGGATTGGGTTATGGGTACGTCTCACCAAATCGCTCCACCCAGTTCCGGAGATGTCAGCGTAATTACTAGAGATTTAGATCAGGCTTGCATGGAGGCCGTTGCAGCCTTACTAAGAGGTCTTCCTTTACAACCGGAAGAGTCTGATAGAGGTGATCTAATGGAAGCAAAAAGTCAACTATTTCTGAAATATTTTACGCTATTTATGAACCTGTTAAATGATTGTTCTGATGCAGTAGACGTTGAAAAGGACGTTGCTAGACAAAGAATCAATGCAGGGAAACTAGGAACTCTCAGAAATGCCACCATACAAGCCATGTCTAATTTACTATCTGCTAATATTGATAGTGGACTCATGCATTCTATAGGTAAGTCATTATTAAGTACTGATATTTAGATATTGCTTATTTTGGCATGTTCTTACTCTAATGTAATTTTAGATTTGGGATACAATAAGGATTTACAAACTCGAGCTGCTTTTATGGAAGTCTTAACAAAAATTCTTCAGCAAGGTACGGAATTTGACACCCTTGCTGAAACAGTATTAGCAGACAGGTTTGAGCAATTAGTACAGCTAGTCACCATGATTAGCGATAAAGGTGAACTTCCTATAGCAGTTGCACTAGCTAACGTTGTAACAACATCACAAATGGACGAGCTAGCTAGAGTATTTGTAACATTATTTGACGCTAAACACCTTTTATCGCCATTGCTGTGGAATATGTTCTATAGAGAAGTCGAGGTTTCTGACTGTATGCAAACATTGTTCAGAGGTAACTCGTTAGGTAGTAAAATCATGGCTTTCTGTTTTAAAATTTACGGAGCTAGTTATTTACAAACGCTCTTAGAACCTTTAATTCGACCTTTACTCGACGATGCCACCGAAAGCTTCGAGGTCGATCCAGCGAGGTAAGTACAATTTCTGTGTTTTCATGACTTTAAGTCAATTATGGCTTAATTTTAGACTTGAGCCAAATGAAGACATTGAGGAAAACCGTCAAAGCTTAATTGCTTTAACTCAACGAGTATTTGAAGCCATTGTTAACTCGGCTGACAAGTTTCCTCCTCAGTTGAGGTCCATGTGTCATTGTTTGTACCAAGTTTTGAGCAAAAGATTCCCTCAATTCCCGCAGAATAACATCGGAGCTGTTGGAACTGTAATATTTCTACGCTTTATTAATCCAGCAATAGTATCACCTCAGGAAATGGGCATTGTAACCAAACAAGTACCTATATCGGTAAAAAGAGGGCTTATGTTGATGTCGAAAATACTACAAAACATTGCAAACCACGTGGAGTTTAGTAAAGAACAGCATATGTTGTCTTTTAACGATTATCTAAAAGCCAATTTTGAGATAGGGAGAAGATTTTTTATACAAATCGCTTCCGACTGCGAGACTATTGATCAAGCCTCGCATTCAATGTCCTTTATTAGCGACGCAAATGTTTTGGCTTTACATAGACTTCTTTGGAACCACCAAGAGAAAATCGGAGATTATTTATCGAGTAGTAGAGACCATAAAGCAGTAGGTCGACGACCATTTGACAAAATGGCCACACTTTTAGCCTACCTTGGACCTCCAGAACACAAACCAGTTGACTCACAGTAAGAAATCAGTTAAATCTAGTTATGGAATACAGAAAAAAGCCACAAATCATAAGATTTATGCTATATATTTTTGTAATTTTAATTTTATTTTCTGTTATATCTTACATAAATATATATTTTGTTTTTTCGTAGTACATTTGGCTTGATTTTTTATTCCATAATTGGATTCAATTTACTGTTTTTCGTGTTTCCCTTTATTTTGTAACGGGCTTTAAACAAACTGCTTTTAGTTTATTGTTTTCTTCATATGCACGATGGAGTAGTATTGATATGTCCTCCACTAACTTTGAAGAAATCATGGTAAAGCACAACATGCATGAAAAAGAAGAATTTAAATCAATCAAATCATTGAACATATTTTATCAAGCTGGCACCAGTAAAAACGGATATCCAGTCTTCTATTACATTGCTAGGAGATATAAGTAAGCAATATTTATTAATTATTTATGAAATATAAATTATTCCCGTATTTTTGAAACTGTTTTGCCTAGGTCAGCCTAGCTTTAATATCATCAATATGTTTTAAATATGTTTTACTATACCTTAAAAATTAAGATATATTATGTATAATTTTTTCTTATTACAACTGGATGTAATTTTTAAAAAGTCCAAAGGGTTTAAATCAGGTGTTAGGGCAGGCCACTATACTTATAACTATACTTATTATATTTATGTTTATGTTTGTAATGCAATGTTTTATTTGGGGAATATAGTCACGTGCTTAGGCTTAGCGCAGATAGAGACTTTATCCATTTAATATGTAACCATACTTTTTGATTTTTTATAGGATCGGTGAGACAAATGGTGACTTATTAATATATCACGTTATTTTAACGCTTAAGCCGTTTTGCCAAACACCATTTGAGCTTGTAGTAGACTTTACACACACGTGCTCTGATAACCGGTTTAGAACTGAATTTTTACAAAAATGGTTCTATGTATTACCTGAAGTAGCTTATGAAAACATCCATGCAGCTTACGTTTATAACTGCAATAGCTGGGTGAGAGAATACACCAAGTTTCACGATAGAATCTTAGCGCCTCTTAGAGGCAATAGAAAGTTAATATTCATTGATGCTCCAAATAAGTTAAATGAATATATCGAACCAGAACACCAAAAATTGCCCGGTGCTACCCTTAGTTTAGATGAAGACCTAAAAGTATTCAATAATGCCTTAAAATTATCACATAAAGACACCAAAGTCGCAATAAAAGTTGGACCGTCTGCAATACAAATCACCTCCTCTGAAAAAACAAAAGTTTTATCTCATTCTGTTTTATTGAATGATGTTTATTATGCTTCTGAAATAGAAGAAGTTTGCCTGGTAGATGATAATCAGTTTACATTGACGATTGCCAACGAAAGCGGACCACTTAGTTTTATTCACAATGATTGTGACAGTATTGTACAAGCTGTCATTCATATACGGAACAGATGGGAGCTCAGTCAACCTGTAAGTAAACTTTTGAACATTATATTCTGAACTTCAATGGTTTTTAAATAATAAAACTATGTCATTTTTTATAGCTTTTTTAGGTAAATAAAAATCTTAAAGGCTCAAAATCTACGAAATTTTTAAGTAAACGTAAAACTAGTTCTCACATCTATCTTTTTATGATTTTTATTTAGTTTTTTAAGCTTTCTTTGTAACTTTAATTTATGCTACTCTATGACATTTTGGTTGCTATTTCTTCGTTTTTTTTTGTCCTTGTTATTTTTCAAAACCTTAATGGATGTGACGAACTATGATGAATTTGTAAAAATTGTTATAAAAATAATACGTAAATTTCAGGACTCAGTTACTGTACATCAAAAAATAAGGCCAAAAGATGTTCCTGGTACACTTTTAAATATGGCATTGTTAAATTTGGGATCTTCTGATCCACATTTACGTACGGCTGCCTACAATCAACTCTGCGCTTTAACAGCTACGTTTGACCTAAAAATTGAGGGACAGTTGTTAGAAACACAAGGTCTATGTATTCCTTCTAATAATACCATTTTTATTAAATCTGTTTCTGAAAAATTGGCGACCAATGAACCCCACCTAACGTTAGAGTTTTTAGAAGAATGCATACAAGGATTTAGGGTCTCCAGCATTGAATTGAAGCATTTATGTCTTGAATACATGACCCCATGGCTAGCCAATCTTGTAAGGTAAATACTTGTATTTTTTTTAGATGTCAATTTAATTATATTTAAAGAAAAGCCATATCTTAACAAGGTATGTAACACGCCTCTCAAGCTAATAGGATGTAATTTTGGGGTCAACCGTGTCAAATTCCTTAGCCAAATCTAAGAATATTATTACATTTAAGTTTTATTTTACTTCTTTTCGAAAACAAAGCTGAGATTCAATAATTTAATTTTTTAGATTTGTTAAGCCAAATGAGGAGAAAAAACAAAAACAAGTGGGGCAAATCCTGGAGAAACTAATACTTCTAACGATAGAAGAGGTAGAAATGTATCCCTCGATACAGGCGAAAATTTGGGGATCAATAGGTCAAGTACCTGAATTAATTGATATGGTGTTAGATAATTTTATACATCGATCAGTTAATTCGGGGCTTGGCTCACCAATGGTTGAAATAATGGCTGATACAGCCGTCGCATTGGCTTCTGCTAATGTTCAGCTAGTCGCCAAAAAAGTTATCGGCAGGCTCTGCAGAGTAAGTTTTATTTATATAAGAGCCGTTTTAGAACCAAGTTTTGACAAACATTATATGTTGATGTTATAGTTACACAAAAATACGAACATTTTCTCAAAAAGTTTATTTTATCGTTGTTTTAATTCTAAGAATTTCTCATAAATATGCTCTCAAGAACTCTAACATCAATGTAATTTTAATATTAAAATTGTTTTGCTTGATTCTAAAATGGCACTTTTATGATAAAAATGCTAATCAATGTGATCAAAATTTATGAATAGACCAATTTAACTGTTAAAAACTTATTTTATGTTTGTTTTAACATTTTGTGTTTTCGCAGCGAATCAGATCTGATAATAACATCTTATATAATTTGCCTGTCACTAAAAAAAAGGTTATAAGATATTTCCTTTTTACTGACGAGTTTAAATATATATTAAATTATATTATCAAATTTTGCTTCCGCGAGATTCAGGAGCAGAGCGAATAACTTTAACCAGATGTTCTCTCGTTTCAAGGTTGTGGACAAGACCTGCAACTCGCCAACGCCATTACTGGAACAGCACATGATGTGGGACGATATCGCTATATTAGCAAGATATTTGCTTATGTTGTCTTTTAATAATTGCTTGGATGTAGCAAGACATCTGCCATATTTATTTCACACGGTCACTTTTCTCGTTTGCTCTGGGTCACTCAGCATGAGAGCGGCGACTCATGGCTTAGTGATCAATATAATCCACTCTCTATGTACCTGCACAAAACCTTCATTTTCTGAAGACACCCAAAGAGTATTACGCTTATCATTAGATGAATTTTCGTTGCCGAAATTTTATTTACTTTTTGGTATTAGTAAGGTTAAATCTGCTGCTGTAACTGCCTTTAGATCAAGCTATAGAAACCAAAATGAACGTTGGTTTGGCACCGAAAGAAGCTTTTCAGGAACGTCTACAACGGATAGAGAAAGACTGTCGTTGACATCTTTGGAAGTTATTACCGATGCTTTGTTGGAAATCATGGAGGCCTGCATGAGAGACATACCCGATTGTGATTGGCTGACAAGTTGGACTAGCCTTTCGAAGAGTTTTGCTTTCTGTTTCAATCCAGCATTACAACCAAGAGCCTTGATTGTATTTGGATGCATCAGTAAGAGTATCAGTGACCACGATATGAAGCAGTTACTTCGCATTTTAGTCAGGGCATTGGAAACCTTTAATGATATAGTTCTAATCGAATCTTTGGTCATGTGTTTGACTAGGCTTCAGCCTCTTCTGAGATCGGAATCTCCCATACATAAGGCTTTGTTCTGGGTTGCAACCTCCGTTTTGCAGCTTGATGAAGTTTCTCTATATGCATCCGGTCTGGCATTGTTAGAGCAGAATCTACACACTCTGGATTGCCAAGGCATGTTTGATGAAAGAACTGACACCAAGAGCACCCCAACAAATCCCAACATCGTGCCTAACATAATCGGCTTAGAAAATATAATGATGTCAACCAGAGAGCCGCTAGAATGGCATTTTAAGCAGCTTGACCACGCGGTTGGGCTCAGTTTCAAAGCAAACTTTCATTTTGCATTAGTAGGACATTTGCTCAAGGGATATCGTCATCCCACTCCAACTACAGTTTCAAGAACCGGTAGAGTTTTGACTATGTTGCTTAATATCGTTGCTAAGCCATATAAGAGGGATAAATTTGAAGTTACACCGGAAAGTGTTGCTTATTTGACAGGTAAGCGTCCCCATAATTTTTTCCCATCTGGTTCCTTTTTAAAAATATTGTCGAAATATATAGGGTACTTTCTATATTTTGGTCTTTAGATATCTAGAATTAATCCTACATGTTTTTACGTTATAATCCAGTTAATTTTTATTGGTAGTGGTAGTGCTTAAATTAAAAAAAAACTTAAACTTCAAAGAATTTTTTTTCTGAAATACGTTGTTTTCGATATATTGGCGATATATTATGTTTTTTTTGTCATAATTATCCAATTTCAAAAAAGTATATTTAAAACGAAAGCTCTTTTTAAGCCCTATAAAAAAAATATTTACTTTTTTTTGCTAGAATATATAACGTTTTGGAGAACAGACTTTCAAACTTCAATAAATTACGCAACACGCCGGTGTATTAATGTTTGTCTATTCACACAACCCCCCTTTTGATAAGACGCTTGCAACTGTTCATCCAGTTTAATATTTTCATTTGTTTAATAGCGTTAGTTGGTTTTTCTGAAGAAGTAAGAAACAGATGTCATATTAAGCACTCATTACCAAGAATGACCGATTCAATGTCGCAAGATAATTTTATTGGTAGGACCTTGTTAAACCAACCGTGTACCAGTGGTGCCTCCAATGGTACCACTAGCAGTGTATGCAGTAGTAACAGGAGGCAAAAAAGTTGGGACTTATTGGACCAGTCCGCAATCGCACAGGCTAGACAACCTAAAACACCGCAACCACACCAGGTTAGTCAAATATTTTTATTTACGTTAAAATGTGTTGTTTGTAGAATGATGCCCTTTCTCTTAAGTCTACGAAATTTCAGACAAGTACGAATCAACGAATAAGAACTGTTTAGTTTCGCTTGGTTGCCACATTTAGCATTTACCATTTAAGTGCATATACAATGATGTGACCCGAAAAATCTGATTAAAGATTTGAAATCTACGACCAAAAATCGACTTAAAAAATTGGTCCGATGCCAGAAATGTTTTTTCTGTTGTACCGTGACTTTAAAATTTATACAATTTTAGCCGAGACTGCATTATTAATAACTCTTTATTATCGCCAAGTATACGGGAATAGCTTAAGAGATAGGACAAAAACGTATTCATACTAATATACTAATAATGTTTTAAAGGGATACAATCACTAATTGGAAGTTAAGTAATAATTTAAATGCACAATAAAATTTTATTTTATGTACATTCAACAAATTACTATAAAATATTATTTTTGCTTATGTAACTCCTTAGGGATATGTATCCCCTTAAGTACTATACATAAAAGGATTTTAGTAGAAGTAGATTTACTTACAGATCATGTAATTTTATTTTGAAATGATTAATATCACCAGTATATTAGCATTACTCTATAAATTCATATCATTTCATGAGTAACTGTTGATTTTTAATTTTGGCAATAATTTATTACAAAATACAGTTTGGTACTATTGTTTAGTAAATTTTCTGTTGTTTTTTTAAATGATTTGCTGCATGTCAGAGTCAAAAATTACACACTATAACTATATATATTTGGAAAACTTTAAAACTAAGACCACATTTACGATTTTTTTGCAGGCTGAATAAAAACTAAATTTGTGTTTTTATATTTTAAATTTTATTGGTTTTGAAAACGTCGAAATATTTTACTAGGTGAGCGTTATTTTTGACAGTTGGTAACGGTGATATTTGACATAATTTTTCAAGGTTATCGATTATTCTCCGTTTCCTTTTTGATGCTTAATGATTATACCTCGCCAAAGTCGGAGCTATCTCAGATTAGGCCTCGGCCGTCCAAACACTGCTTATCAGTGAATTTCGACTCGCTCATTTTGTTGTTTTGCGGTGTTCGACTGACCGCTATCACTTGCATATATTAAAATTGCTCCGACTGCAGCTGGATAAAGTAATGATACAGAAGTATTATTTTAAATAAATAAAAAATAAAAAAAAAACTATAAATCACCTCTAACTTTCTTTTTTGATCAAAGAACAATGCCTCGAACACTGCCAAAAAACGGCACCCGCGGCAAATGATTTTCTTAAAAAATCACGTGGCTAATTTTCAAATAAAAGAGTTAGTTGTGCTTAAAATAATAACCTTGTATATCATACATTATCTTAAGTTAAGATAATTTATGATGTATAAGGTTATTATTCAGTGTTAAGATAGTTAACTTAAAGTAGGAGTATCTTATGTCTCTTCTGATAAAAACCAGCAATGTCCCCTTTAATTTATCCTTAATAGTTATTTGTATTAAATGTAATACAGTACTTTTTTGTAAGTAAGGAAGAACAACTGGCATCTATTTTCGTTTTTGCTCGAAAAATGAGCTAGTTTGAGAGCTAGTTTGTTTCATGCAAACTTATAAAAACGCTACTGTAATTGATGTGAATTTATGGAGTAAATATGTGAGCTTGGTTAGAAGAAAGGGTACTATAAGGTCAAAGTAATTTTTAAATTGAGGTTAGGGTCATTAAAGTATGTCATTGGATGCTTTTTTATTTAAAAAATTAAAACTGGAGAGATCTGAGACCAGAAAATTTTTAAATTTTATTATAAAATATTTTAAATAATCTGTATAATGAATTTAAAATGCTTATTTTACAACTTTGGTTACTTTTTCTAATAGTAATAGTACCTTTTCTTTTAACCAGATCACATACAGATGTTTTTTAAATTTTACTAAACAAGCGGGTGGTGAAGTAGTGGCCTTAAGACTTAAATTATGTAGTTCTAAAAATTTAACCTTTTGCGCTCCTAAAATTATAGCATTTAATGCTTGAATAAATCGATTTTAAGCTATAAATAATTAAATTTTTTTTCCAAATTAATTAAACTAAAGTTACTTTTTAAACCTTTACGTGTCTACCTTTTTACCGTGACAACATTATCTGCGCGTGTTTAGTAAAATTCTAAATTATCTGTATCTAACTAATAAAATAAATGCGATGAAAACATAGGTAGACAGCTCGGCTAATAAGGGGTGGCGGAGTCTTGATTTAAGCCATGGCCCCTGTGCTCAAGCCAATGGGGCCTATCTGAGGCCCCTCTATCGTACCCAGAGATCCAGTTCTGTTCCAGTGCAGAACAAATCAAATACAGTAATTAATGAAAGCGATAATCCAAATCAACCAATTAACAAAGTAAGACTTTGGAATCGTTCGATTCTTATAATTCTTTTTTTTTATTATAATCCTATCATAGCTATATATCATCTGTTTATTTTTTTATGGACCGCCGGAGCCAGACCAAATTTTATTTAATTAACGGTTTTTATCCATCAGAAAAGATTTTATTATGTCCAAGGAGCTGTAAAAAAATTAGGTGAAGTTTTGGACTCCTTTTCCTCTGTAAAAGTCATAAAATTAAGCTAGCCAGGGAAATATGAGGAAGTTTTTTTTTATATTCTTTCTAGAGTCTTTACAGCTGTTGGGACTGACATCATTACAATATAGTACCTAAATACCGTCCTATGTGTGCTGCAATTTTTTTTCTGATGAATAAAAATTAAAATTATATAGTTCGTGTCAAAATCCTTTTGGAGTGTGGTAAGAGCCATTAATGAACTCTATTCGTTACGGGAAAACATTATTGGCACGGCAAAATAGGTCTTAGAACGACAAAAATTTTAATTTTCTTTTTTGAAAAACGAAAAAATAAAAAAAAATAATAGTTTTTTCATTTTTAAAAAAAGTTTAACCCCCATAACTTTCTTTTTGTATTTTTTCTCAAAAAGTTACGTTAATTAGAAATTTCTTTCAACTTTTTTCGATTTTTTTTAAAGTTTAACACCCATAACTTTTTTGTTTTTTTGGGGGAATCGCTTTCAAAAACAAGTGATTTCCCCCTCACAGAACTTGATTTTTCCTGAAAATTTCAAGTCGATTGGATTATTCGTTCTTGAGTTGTGCTGTTTACAAAAATCCTGACACCAGACGGACGGACAGACGGACATTTAAAAAAAAATCTTATTTTTTCATGAAACTAATTTGTATCCAAGAATTTTTTGTCTATGGCGATTTTTTAAAATTTCGAAAAATTCAAAACTACCTATAAATAAAAACCATTTTTTCTGTCGTTATCAAGACCTTTTTTGTCATGCAGTTTATTGTAACCGATTCGTTATAGCACGTGCGCATGAATATGCATATGGTACTCTTCATAAGTACCACAAACTAGCAAAGGACTTTGCCACGAATAATATTAAAATTTGGACTAGCTGGAATGGTATAAAATGTGAAATGCTTTCATTTTATCAATGTATCTCCTTTATGCTCTGGCACTCTCTTTTAACATTTTCTTAAATCAAAGTGTATTTAATATATATTTCTCTTATAATAATGTGATTGTTTTTAATTATTAAACACTTAACATCTACACTTGGTATACCACCGTTTTAAAATTGCTCACAAAGTTAATACAAATGTTGGTTGCTATGCGTAGAAACAAAGGTAAAAGATGATTTAAACCAAAGAAAATAATATGCAGATACCTGTTTTGGTTTCGAGCGGATTTTTTTGGCTTTTTATTTCGGTTAATATGGGCGGAGCTAAACTTTCTAGGCCAATCACCATCAGAATAACTACCATGAAGTTGGCTTTCACCGGTAAATAAAAATCACAGAAATAAGAATAGGGCAGTTTGTTTTGTTAATCTTTAAATTCATTGGGCAATTTTTAGTTTAAATGTATTATTTTAGTTTTAACTTTAACTGGACTTTAAATGTTTTTTATGCCCCTTGGTTGAAATAAAATAATGGAAAATTAATTTTAATAAATTATTGTCCAGCTTCGATTGATGTTTTAATAGTGTGAGCAGTTTTAACCCATTTTGGTACCTACCACATACACTTTGTAATTTTAAATTTTTTGCTTTTTGGTATTTCTCTTTGTTTTTTGTTTGGCATCATGTGTACCACTAAATATTTGTGTAATTTTTTCTACAATTTTAACCTTTGTATAGCGGGAGTTATTTAAGTTATTTAAAATAACTTAAGTATATACTTTGTGCCATTTAAAAGGAGAAATTTGAAAATTTTGACACATGTAGTAGGTACATTTCATGTATAGAGATGTCAATTAGAAATAATAAATAATCGTAAATAATACTTTTAAAAAAAATTTGGACATGATATGATTTATTTGTGAAAACACAAGTTTATATGCAAATAAGTTACAGAAATTGCCCTAATCACGTCAATCTTTTGAGATATTTTAACCTAAAAGTACAAAAAAAACTCATTTCAATTTAAAAAGTTAAGTAATGAACTAAACTAAAACCATTTACTTAAAAACTAAAGTTAATTTAAAAAATATACTTTCAAATTTGAATTCAGCTATTCAAAAATACTCTAAATTCATTTAGAAGCTCTTGGATATGTCAATAGCCAAAATTCGTCATTGGCGAATCGGCAATTTCCCTTATTTAGTTTAATCTAGTACCTTATCTCAAAAACCAAAGCCCATTTGTGGAAACATACTTCAGATTCGAATTTAGGAGCCACAAATTATTTAAAATTGTTTGAAAATCTATTGCAGTTTTGTTCCAATGTGTTTTAAAACGATTTTAAATAACATTCATTCAATTTGACATCTCTAATCATGCATTATATACTTCTTGCTTCTACTGCAGTCCGCACGCGCCCTCTTCAAAACACAGCGATCTTTTTCTGTGCCCACTGCTAAAGAACAAAAAACTCTTGACGATGATAATAAGGTAATATTGATATTGTCACTGGATTTTTAGTGCAATCACAAGATCTAAAACGCTTTAAAACTTTTTATTTTCTGCTGTAGAGTATAGCTGGTAAAAAACTCGTTTACGAGGGGTGAATTACTATGTGAAGTCCGTGTACTTTTCGAAAGTTTTCAAAAATCTTTTAAAATCTCAAAAATCTCATCAAAAATCTCGAAAATCTCGGTAATTTGTCAAAATTTCAGATTTTTCAGAGATCGCAGAAATCTTAACTAAATGCAACATATTTTATTTTTTTTTATGTAAAAAATCTCGTGCATAAGGTAAGTTCCGTGTCCAAATTGAAAATCACAAGCCTACCTAATTGTCACAGAACGTGGGCGTTTTAAGGCCCACATACGTCGAAATTTAAATTAAAAAATATCATAAAATTGTTGCATGCGGCGCCAATATTTCCAAATGTGCTCGTTTTATGCAAAAAAAATGACACAAATTATATTAAAACTTTCCTTTTTGTACAAAAATATGGCCTCTTTTGCAAAAGAACACCTTGCTTTTAAAGTGTGACACACGAATCTGTGACAGTCAAAGAAATGCGGCAGAAAAATAAATTCTGCTTTTTGATTTTTGGGGAATAGGGCTTAGCTGAAAGTAAAAGATTATTAAAAAGAGTTTCTTACTAGCTCTACTGTAGTTATTATTTTACTATTATTTTCTAGAACATTGGAATTTGACTATTTACAATTCAGTTTCTAAAAAATATTTAATTTTGGGTTTTAGACAGACGTTTCATCTCTGAGAGAGAGACTCACTATTCGAGACACTATTAAAGAAATAAACAGTTTCTTTTTCTGATTTTTAATTTCTTCGAGAATTCCACATATATAAATGTATTCTCAATCAAGTTCAACTGAAGGTTTTAATTGTTAAATTTAGTTAATTTGTATATAAAATAATTTATTAAAATTTAATTAATATCTAAAGATTATTTTATTTTTTTATTATATACCTACATATTTATGTATGTTTCAAATATTTCGTAAATTTTTGAAATAATACGACTTTTTTCAATAAATATTTATTTAAAAAATTATTCAAGAGCAGTTTATTTATGAAAACTTATTTTTTTTTGTCTTAGCATTGCATGTTTTTAGAAATCATATCCATTTTGTATTTAGTTTTGCTGCATTTTGACGTGATTTGTCTACCTTCCAAGAAAATTAAATCTTAGTCTTGCTGCAAAAAATAAAAACACCTAAAAATTGTTTATTCTATGTCATTGTATTAAAAACATTAAACTTTGAAGATAAGGGATTAAATTAAATTTATTTCGACATTTTTAGAGTCTTTACTTTTATTTTAAAATAAATCTGTATATATGTCGGAATCTTTGCATTTTTGGACACATGTTTTTATAAACTTTTTTAATAACAATAATTCTTCATACATATTTCTTGTTTAATTTATTTAAATTTTTCTTAAAAATTTTGAAAAGAAACTTTTGTATTTTTTAAATACTGGGTTATATAATCTGTTATAAGACAAAAAGTTTTCATAAATATGTACATAATACTTAGTTTCAGAGATATGGACATTTGCCCGGTAAAACATTTTAAAATTTTCTTTATTGTATAATTATAAAACATTACAAACTGCACAACTCTTTAAATTTAATAAACAATTTTTCAGTTATGCCTTCAGACTGTTAAAAAAGTTTATTTTGTATTTACTTACCGCTAATTTTTTTTATAGAACCGAAGTACGAGAGTTTCAGTAAGCAATGAAAACAATGTTTTGCTCGATCCTGAAGTTTTAACTGATTTTAATACACAAGCCCTAGTTTTAACTGTTTTGGCTACGTTAGTTAAATATAGTAAAGATGAAGCTGAAACAAGAGTTCTGTACCAGTATCTTGCCGAAGGAGCTGTGGTTTTTCCAAAGGTTTTTCCAGTAATGTAAGTATAGAAAATATTTTACCTAGTGTTAAACGCAATTTAAAAGTTCGAATCATTTAAAGGAGGGTATCGTATTTTGGGCTGAATCGCCTGGAACGATAAGATTTTACATACTTATAGATACATAAAAAATATAAAGAACTTTCACTTTCGGGTTTAGACCGTGTTAATGGATTTTCACTTTCCGACGTTTCGTCTCTTACTACTAGAGACATCTTCAGGGATTAATCTGAAATCAGTTTCAGATTAATCCCTGAAGATGTCTCTAGTAGTAAGAGACGAAACGTCGGAAAGTGAAAATCCATTAACACGGTCTAAACCCGAAAGTGAAAGTTCTTTATATCTTAATGGCCGTGAAAGCTTAAAATCTAAAACATAAAAAATAATTACTTAGCCACAATTTCAGCCCTTTTCACAGCCCGGAATCTAAATATTATGTTGGTTTTTAGATAAACAACAAATATTACTTTTTTTCAATATGATAAAGAGTCAGATTTAGCGCAAGAATAATGCGTTGTTGTCGGGTTTACGATAAAAAATTATTCCTAACGGTTTTTTTTTTATTTTGTTCTTTATTAACAAATAAACTTGGTGCACAGTTTTTTATCCTTTCTTTTAATCATTTTGCACTTTTTTAAACAAAAACATATTTTTTTCAATTAGCCCAAAACTGACATTTAAATTGATATCCTTTTTTTTTTGTTTTATAGAAATATGTCTTAAAATACAATCAGTGATAGCTATTATCATGGCCTATCGTTAATTTCAATATATTTTTTTTTTTCGTTTAGCTACAACTTACTCGACATGAAGATCAACACCGTTTTAACATCCTGTCACGACCAAATGATTTTAAGCGCGGTTCGAAATATTATCCAGAATATGATCGCCTGTGAAGATACGAGTCAACAACAGCTGCATTATTTACAAAGCTGTGGTTTTGGTGGCCTGTGGCGGTTTGCTGGTCCTTTTAATAAGGTGAGAATAATTCGGCAATGTCTTTAAAAGGACATACTCTAACACACACACAAACACAAAACATTACATCAATGTAATCTAACTAAATACTGTTAGATACAGAAACCAGAATAATAAATAACTTTAATTTTTGTTAACAAACAAAAACTTCCCAAAACTGTTCCATAATGAACTAAGGTGTTATGTACCTACTTGCTCGGGAAAATTAAGGGAATTAAGGGTTCTCCGAGGTACAAGATATATAACCCCTTAAAACACACCAAAATGATTTTATAATGAAGCTTATTATAACATCCAAACAGAAACTACAAAAACGTGATTATAAAACGCAAATAGACAAACTTAATTTTTGACGTTCAAAGTTTCTGATTTTTTTTTAGTACAACAACACGGCGGAAAGCAGCGAGTTATTCGTCAACTGCTTGGAGGCTATGGTGGAGACGTGCTTGCCGATCGAAGATCAAGCTGAGGGGGACAGTAGTATGCAACAGTACCCATCTATGTTAAGCGTTAATTCAACGATGAATCTGTCATCAAGTTTGTCCAGCCTTACCTTGGGATCTCCTACTGAAAAGGAGATAACAAGAGATATGGAAGGAGGTAGTACGACTTCTTTGGGACGGCAAAATTATTCCTCGAAACAACGCAGCGTTAAGAACAAGAATCATCTTCATTCGGAAAATTCGTCGATCCATCAATAACTAACGGACTTTGCTTAGGTATTTACCTTTAAGTTTAACTCGGTCTTATGCTGCAAAAATGTCAGTTAATTGATTGTTTTTGATTACACTCACTGTAAAACTACACTACAAAATAATGTATGAAATGTATTTTTCCTTTCAGATGTAACAAAAATGTACGTTATGTATTCGTTGAAACATTTACGAGATGAATACCGAATATTTACAACTTTAATGTAAATTTAATATTTTATTTGCGTTATTTTACATTTCATTATGTAAATATCCGGTGTACATAATGTAAACTTGTGTTACATCCGAAATGTAAAAAATCATTTCTTAGATCATTTTTTGTGTGTATTTACAGTGTCTTCACTGTAATATTTCAATGTATATTGTAATTTGACAGAGGTGTGTAAATTTCATCTAAATATACAGTGACTTCACTGTTATTTTACATAGAATATACAGAGAAAAGTAAATTTATAGATTCACTATAATTTTCAAAATCTTTTAAAAATAAACAGGTTTCAGATTAGCAAAAAAACGGGCATTTTTAAGGAACACTACCAAATAACTTAACTATGAACAATTTTCATTGAACATTGGCCATTTTGACACAGACGTAAGTTCTGTGTCAAAAACTAAAACTATTCTGTACCTATAAAGTTGACTAAATATAACTAATCATTTTGAGAAAATTGAGTTCACATACTATTTTTCTGTTATTACTTATTTATCTAAAAAGTCCAATACTTTGATAGCATTTGACAGCATAAGATTGAACTACACTGAGAAAAAAAATCTATGTAATTTAAATTGTAATTTTACAGGGATAATATTTAGAGTAAAAAACATGTTAGCTAGGTTGATTTACCTAATAAATAACTTATTTTTACATACAATGTGTATTTTTACATAATACATTTGTGTTAGAAACGTTTCTTGATGATCCATGATTTAATAGTTTTTTACATTAATGTACTAACAATACAATTATTCCATGTAAAATTACATAAAACCCATGTAAAATTACATAGATTTCAGTGTACTGCTCTACAAGGCTGAATATCATAATGTTGCCGGTCATAGTCATGCATTTCATGTCACACTATGTGACATCGTCACATCCTTAATTGCCTCATTTTGCTTTCCTATAAAAGTATATATTTTAATATATGGGGAAGCCTAGTGCTTTTTTATGATTTATTAATCAAGAAAAAATGAGTTTCATGAACAATTCTCCAATTTTGGAGTTAAATTAAGTGTGCTAGTCTTAAAAAAGACATATTTTGTATATAGATAGTGTTAAAAGTATAATAAACTCGGTATTTTTTAACAAAAAAAAATAAAAAAAAATAAAAATCGTTTGGATAGAAAATATCCAATAGGTAAGTTTTTATTTAAAAATTTGCATATCCAATATTATATGCATATTTAAAAGTTAATAGGCTTAAGAAATATTGAATTTAACCCATACTATGGTAAGATTTATTTTTTCTACTCTAATGCACAAATTAATAACACTAGTTTGCAAGGTTTTTGCCCTTAAATGATTTTTAATTATTTTAGGGTAATTTGCCGTGTTTATAGCTCCATTACACATTTCTATGGGGAGATCTCACGTACACGTACTGTATGATGTTAGAAAATTATTTTTATTGCAGCATCAAATCAAGATGGAATTTAAAATATTATTTATGGATTAATAGTTTTTTTAAATCAATTAGGAGGTATTGATAAAGAAATATTTATTGGCAGATTTTGATTTAGCACGTAAAATTACCAAAAAAAAAGGCAAAATCATTTGAGGTCAAAAACCTTATAAGGTAGTGTAATTGCACTGTGACAAATGAAATTCTGTATTTATGCCTGTAAAATTGTAATATTGTAACGCCTAAATTGTAGTTTTTTTTGAAAATATTAATTTCAAATTTATTCAGCCTTTATGTGTTGAACACATTTTTACTTAGTAAAGGTACTATTGATTAGAGTAAGATTTACCATTAGAAATAAAGTCATAACCAAATAGTACCAAAATACCTTCGTATTTTGCGTAATATCACCTACATTCGCAAATTACCGTGGTAAAATAGATGAAATGCAAAGTTCTACGGTACTTAGGTATTATTTTGTGATTACGTCACTTTGAATATCCGTGAATTTTACTCTAGATATTTTTTAAATTAATAATTTCATATTTGTGTATATTTATTTTTAAAAGTTCATTTATTTTTATAAAGACTGTTTATTTTTTAATTTATGATGTTAGTTATAAGTTTTGGTTCACCGACAGAATAACCAAAACCAAAATATCCGACGAAATATTTGACGACAAAATATTGGATGACAAAATATTCGACGCCGAAATATTCTACGACAAAATATTCGACGACAAAATATCCCGACGTCAAAATATCCCGACGTCAAAATATTCAGGTTCTTTAAAAAAATTACTTGGACAAAACATATTAGCGATAAAATAGAGGCTTTGGAGGTTGTCACGAGTTATCAGGTTTTAAAATGGTTGAATACTAGAAAATTGAAAGGAAAATCCATTGTACCATTTTTTGAGATTTTTATTGACTTCACACCCTCGAAATATCTTTGGCCAAAATATCCTGATATTTGAAATAACTACGACAAAATATCAGACGACAACCTTTACTGATTGTAATTTTTATGTTAAAAATTTACATTTTATTGAATTGAATCGAATTGAAATTTTGTGGCCGGGTATTTTGTCTCGTTCCAGGATTTATTTTCGCGAGATATTTTAGTTTTGTATATTCTGTAGCTAAACCGTAATTCTTATTTATGACGACGAAACTCTTGTAACATTAACATAACAAACCATAACGCTTTACTACCTTTAGTAACTAAATTAAAAAAAAATCTATATTCTAAAATAATTTTAATTAATTGAGAAAATGGATATGTGAAAGTTAAACCAAATGTACAAAGTTTAGATATTTACTAAAAAATAAAAAAAAAACAAAATAATTTTTAGATTTGAATTTAAGTATAACCTGGTCAGTATTGTTATTAAAATATTACTTAAAAAAAAATTAAACCCATGCACCCATTATTAAATTCTAAAAAGATATAACGATTTTTAAAACTTTTTTTACAGAAAAAAAAATTAAAATTAAATTTACGTGTTAAAAAGGTTTGGAACTCAGAAATTAATTTTTAAATAAAAATTTATATTGAATATACCAAATTACATAAATACGTTTAAACTAATAGTTTAAACATTTTCAACAAGTTATTTTTTCCCTTCTAATTTTTTTTATATGTCATATGATACATTCAAATTAAGTTATTTTCAAATTACCAGATTTTGGATCCGGTTCCTTTGGTGTTAAAAGCCCAAAAAAGGTGATAAAAGAGGTATCTAAAAAAATAATTTTTTACTTAGACATAATGGGGCGAAAGGGGGTAAAAACAGTATTTAAAAATTGCCTTTGAAATATGACATCTGAATTTTTGATTAAATGAAAATGTCAAAACAACTTTTTAAAGACTGTTTTTAACCCTTGGTCCGCAAAATGATTGTGCGTATTATAGGTTACCCCCATTTTAGCACCTTCCAGCTTCTAGCACCCAAAGGAACCGAATGCAGAACCTGGCGAGTTGCAAATAGCTAAATTAAAATGTACTTTAAGACATATGTAAAATTCAGCCGGGAAAAAATTACTTGTTGAAAATGTTCAGCAACCCACAGACTAATAAGTCTAATATAAGTTTATATGGAAATATTTTGAGAATCGGATGTTTTACACTATATTTCCATTTACTAGATAGTCCCTAAGGTAACATTTTTATCTTTAAAATTAATTTTTAGAACTTATGCAATAATCTTAATATTTTTAACTAATACATTTACAGAAATATTTCTCGTACATTTTTTTTTACGTTTTAAGCGCAGTTAATAGTAAAACTTTTTTACAGAATAAAAACAAAAGTACCCCCAAAAACAAAAAAGTTATGTGGGGTTAAACTTAAAAAAAAATCGAAAAACGCTGAAAGAAAATTGCGACGAAAATAACGTAACTTTTTCAGTAAAAATTATTTTTATTTTAAGGATTAATTCTACCAATTTTGCAAGTAATCCTCCCAAAAACAAAAAAATTATGGGGGGTTAAACTTTTTTAATTGTTTTATTTTGGAAAAATGCAATATACCATTTACTGTGAATAGTATATAATGAAATGAGTAGCATTACATATCTTCACGGCTTGTTTTATCCTAAAATGTTCTAAAGTCCTAAATTCCTTAAAAAATATTGGAACCCCTGTAAATCGTGTTTCCAAATTCTTCTCTAGTTCGCTATATTAAAGTGCAATTAAATCATGTAGAGTGCAATATTGTAAGATTACATTTTGATCGATATTGGTCGATAATATAATTAAGCATTAACGTTTAGACCTATGGTTCTAATCCAGGTCTGTAATTGGGGGCGGATAGAGGGCCCAGACCTCCCTAAAAAGTATTCTTTATAATATATAATATAAAATGTTTAAAGTTTTGTTGTTGTGCACAAAAGTGTAAAAAAAATTAATCTAACATCGATTTTTCGGAGTAATATTATGACTGAGCTCTGCGCAAGCGGATACATGCTTTACTTTCGTCTTTACCCATAGAAAAGACAAAAAAGAACTTTGAAGTTACGCGTAGAGCCCAAGTTAAACGCCACAGAAAGATATTGGATGAATCAATACTTTCCGCGACCTATATTTAAATATCACGCACATATGCGCATCCCTGGTGGCATTTGCCTATCCCTGTTAATTATCTCGGCAATTAGTAATAAGGAACTTACATTAAAATTCTCTATAAGCAACCAATATGATGTTTGCTTATGCAGCTGCAGATGCAAAAAAACATCAAAAGCAATAAATCAGGGTCTACCAAAGTGGACACGCAGGTGTATTAATGGTTGCCTATTTACACAACTTTCCTTTTCATAACGTTTCAAGTTAGTGCCTAGTGCCGATGTTTTGGCATGGTGCTTGCAACTGTTCAGCTGGTTTACATAAAAATTGAGTTTTTTCCTTAAAAATTGACATTTTTACATAAAAATGGACATTTTTACTTAAAAATGGACCAATTTTTATAAGAAATTGGCCTTAACTATTTAAAACTGTGACTTTTTTGCCTAAATGAGCCGGAATTGTTTAATAAAAAACTCTCTGCAATATACGCCCAAATATACAAATATACGCCCAAACACACAAGGAACACCAATTTAATTATATAGTTATATCATTAAGTTTTGACCTCGCTACATTAAAAAAAAATAGAGTTTTTTGGTATATTCAATGTAATTCATATTTCACATATCTTATTAATTATCTTATAAACTGCCCATTGTTGAAACTATTATTATACCTCAATTTTAAATTCTAAATAAATGTAATACTAATTTGCGTGTTTTAAACTAGCTGTAAATGTAAAAAATAATAACGAGTGGGATATTATTAATTATAATTAAGAATACAGCGTGATTCAGGAATAATATCAATTTTAAGGAATGATACACAAAAAAAATATATAAAAAACAATTCTAAAAATTTTTTTTAAGTTTTTTCCTTGTTGAGCAAGAAAAAAAAAAGTAAAAATCCTCCTTAAATTAGGATAGTAGGTTGCAAGTGATTCAGGGGCAAGCGCCAACGACCCACCCTCTTAGAATTATTTATTTATTTATTTGTTTATTGTCGTTTTGAGACCTACTACTTTACAGAACAAAAAAATAATTATAATTATAATAAATTTTAAAAATTGTATGATAGGTCCATATAAAAAAGGTAAAGGAGCTTCCGGACGCGTCCCTTAAAAGGAGTTTCTGTATTTTTAGGAATTGTTTTTTTATATGTTTTATATAGAATCATCCCTTAAACTATTTGATGCTGTTAATAGATCACCCTGTATAAAAACTTCACCGGTTGTCAACGAAATTAGTATTTCTTTTTTCAACGAAATTAGTATTTTTTTATGCACATTTTTGTAAAAAAAAGGTCCGAAATCGATGGCAACTTTTTTTTTTTAATGATAAGCCTATATCTTTTCTCAGAACAAAAAGTTGTTATTATAAAAAACAAAATTGCTATCACTTCCAGTTTAACCCGAAGTCGAATTCCAGATTGTTGATATTTTGGTATAATTAACTAATAAAAAATATATTCGCAAATAAAAAAATGGTGCGCTGTGCCCTAATTTCGTTGACAACCGGTATTTTAAGGTTTATTTTCAAACATATTTCATTAATATGTTGATATGTGATAAATAAATGTAAATCAATCATTAATAAGAAATATTTTATGTATGTAGTAGCAGTAGCTTTTATCAATTTGATTTATTAATTGATTAATAGTATCCCACTCTTATTTGTGTTTTATGTTAAGCGACTTAAAACTACTTGTATCTCACTTCTATTAATATTATACATATATGATATGAATTGTGTACCCGGTCTAAGAGATTATAGCTGCTTTATTCAGTTATTTATAGGCCAATTTCTGTTAAATTTGGTACAGCTACGTTTGAATAAATTATGTTTACGTTTGTACATCTCAAAAAATGATTGAGATACCTATGAATAAATGAAGAAGGTCTATTAAAATATAAATGTACATCGTGATCCAAATTGCGGTAGCCAGAAAAAATCTTGGGAAGAAAAATTAATTTTTGAAATTGCTTTAACCGTTAGTGTGGATTGGCTACTTAAATCTGGATCACCGTTTACCAAATTTCATCTTAATCGGTGCATAAATATCTAAAAGCAGTAAGTATAAAGTACTAGTGTGGAATGGTAAAAAGGGCATAATATCTAAAATGCTGAAAAACTGCCATTTCAGGATATATTCAGAAAAATTATCCTGAAATATACTTATTTATTTTTTTTTTAATTAACGTTTCATTGTGTTATAAGAAAACAAATACGCTTATTAAATATAATGACTAAATGGATGTTTTTCAGTTAATTATGGAAAAGAAACATGCTCATTTATGTGCCTATATAATAATAAAAATAATTATAATTAAAAATCAACCATTATTGAGTACGTCTCCTTTTGGCGATAATTTATTTATATAGTTAAATTTGTACTCGAATTGAAATTATTTTTTGACAAAAAAAAATACTTATAGCTGATATATTGCTTAAAGGTCATAACAAAATAAGATACAAAGGCTTTTCCAGAGTTTTTTTTTTAGGATACACGCTTGAAAAATATTGTATACATGTAACTGAAATAAAGCCATTGAATTTTCAGTTTATTTTTTTTTTCTAAAAAAAAAATTAAAAAAAAACTATATATTTATATATTAGAAAGAAATCAATTGATTTCTAAAAAAAAAGATGTGTGGTTTTCAGAATATTTTTGAGAATAAAAGTCGGAATAGGTCAAATTTTTGCCAAAAAAAAGTGACATGACTTGTCAGAGACTTACTGAATTATTGGTTAACGTTATAAGACAGTGAAATGTTTTAAATAAACTTAAGAAACCAGTGAGATATAAATATCATATATGAATATTTATGAAGTGAGAATATAATTAATTAATCTGACGATACTAGCTAGGTAATGCCAACTTATGAAAAACATATTTTAAATAGGAAAATATTGGTTTTCTTAAACTAATGTTTTTTTATAGATACCGTTTTCTTGATTTTTTCTGGCCCATACAAATTATGTTTTTGTAAAACCTACAAATTCAAGAAAACGATTTATAATAAAATTTTTAGTCTATTTAAAGTTTTTTTAAACTGGTCTGTTCATAAATTGTGAAAGTATAGTGAGGGCCCTTCCTAGAACGGTACCTATTCTAAAAATTAGGGACTAAGAACCTTATTTTTGTTCTCGTCTTTTGTTATTTACAACTTTTTGGACAAAAATCGTTCAAAACATTTTAGAAAATGTATGTGCCAAAATTGTACATTCTCCGAGAGAAATGTTTTGATCGAATGTGTTTTCCGTGGCCAAGTGGTTTGGGGTACTCCGTTACGGAAGATCGACGGAACCCAGTCACTTTAAATAATTGTGGACATTTTGTGGATAACTAGTAAAAATTGCTTAAAAAACGCCATGAAGAGTAATAGTACTCATTTACTACAGTTTGGTAATCACAGAGCATGACTTGTTTAGCAAAAAGTTGTAAAAAGGAATAAATTAAAAGAACGAACTTTAATGTCCTTAGTAACTGATAAAATGAATGAATTATTGTGAAATTGACCCATGTCTACGCTTATCCCTACCTACATGGGTATGGAAGTGCTTTAGCTTACTGTGCGCGGCGGGATTTGTGAAGAGACCTTAACGTTGGTAGGATCTGATTAGTAGCTGGCTATCGAAAAATGATAATGCACGGAAGAATACATAATATTTTTGTTGTGTTTGTCTGTGTATTCAGAAAAAAAAACAAGTAAAAAGCAAATAATGAGGATTGATGCAAAAAGGTACAAAACGAAGTGATAGGTGTTTTTTTATATATATGAAAAATTAAGCATGTTATTTCAAAATCGTGTCTGAAACGTTTTTTCTTAAGGGTGGATGGATGTATGATAGTTAAGGGTTCAGTGAACAAAAATATCAACTGCGGATTTTTTTGAGTGGGCGTCGTTTCGAACAATTTTAAAAAACTTTTATTGTCACACCAACCGTCAACTACAAATGTGTCACTAGAAATCTTCTAAAAAAATCTGATGGCGAATCTTGCTAGTTAAAGTTCTATTGAACACTTTTTTACATAGCCAGTGCTCTAATAGAAAACAACAGAACTCGTTTTTTTCGCATAGCACATATTGGAGTATAACTGACCATATAGACCTTTAACTAAAATAACTTTTTTGTGAACTATTTGTAGTTGAGGGAAAGTGTGCTGTATTAACCAAATCTTGAATATGTAATGTTTTTTATAAGATAAACTCTTACAGCCAACTGGATATCGAACGTTTTTGCACCAAATATGTAGAAACATATATTTTTAGAACTCTGTTCTATTACAAATATTTTGTAATCATTTGAAAGCGGGAAAGGGAAACGTCATTTTAAGTTGCAACTCTAAAAGTTTACGTAATACATCTTGTTACTTTTTCAACCACGATTTTCGGTTCTTGGCACTAATCATTCATTCTTACAAATTTCAATTAATTAAGAAAGTAACACGACTGTATATTATTTTTTTATTAAAAAAAACCTTTTTACTAAAATAAAAATATGCGCCCTATTATTTTCAAAAATTTGGGACCCAAAAGTAAAGTCAACGCGGCCTAAAGGGAACCACGCACAGTATCAAAATGACAAGACAATATCCATGTAAATCACATGGAAGTGACAATATTTTTTGCCACAAAAGTTTTTGATAACATAATAAATTTTTAAATTGCTTTAATTTTCTATCACTTTATTTAGTTTTTTATAGGAAATATTATTTTTTTAAGTAAAAATTACACCAGGTGCTACATCCCTCCAAAACTAAACAATTCATTAAAATTTATGTCACTTATTACAAAGTAAATTACGTAAACTAACAAACTAACTTACATATTTATAACTGCTGTTATATGCATTCTAAAATTCCGACAAAAAACTTTAGAAAAACACTTAAACGTAGTTTAAAATGACACTCAGGTCTATAAATAAAAGGTAACCTCATGTGTCCTATCTGGTGTTATCTGCGGAATATGTTTAGAACAATTTTAATTATTATTCAAGAATAACCGCAAGTTAAAGAAGTTTTCAGTAAACTTTCCGTGTTTTAGACGATAGATTTCTAGGAGGTTCTGATATCTCAAATGCAGAACAAGGTATATATACAAAATCAACGAACTAATAACTCTTCTTTCTAGAATACGCATACCATTAAAATAAAGTATCGCCAACATCTCGGTTGGTTTGTAAACAAATAGTACGTATATTCAGGCCTGAACAATGACAATTACCAGTAACTCGTATTGTTGTCTCTGTTAGAACAAAGATGTGCGAGTAAGACAGACGAATGTTTATGTTGCCGACGTTTTTGTCAGTTTTTAAGAATGAAATGCCTATTCTAGAGAGAAGAGTTATTAGTTCGTTGTACAAAACATAAAGTCATTCGAGTTAGTGATTGAGTAATTAAAGTTATTAATTGTGATTACAAAGGTAGGCACGAATTTGAGATAACATGTTAAATAATTTTGCTATACCAATATATTTGCTGGAAATATTCATTGTATGGTAATTAGATATTAAAAAAACTAGACATTAATAATCATAATGCATTAGAGTGGTCCTAATTTATTGTTTTAATAAATTTTTAATGGCGTTATTGAAATGCTCTTTTCATGAAGTTTATCGATGTAAATTTTACGAACTTCGTAATTACACAAAAAGAAAAAAATTAAGGCAATATGAATTTAGGACCACTCTAATAGTGCATTCATAGAAATCTTTGTTCACGTAGTCCTTCGCAATTACCAACAAATTGCACCTTGCATACATTTTTTTTAAATATATGTTTTATACACCACGATACTGCTGTGTTATTCAAAACTATAGAATAGCACACTTTGTTCTAAGATTATTCCTAGAACGTTCTAAGAAGGTAAGAATATTCTTAGAAACTTCTTGGAATATTCTTGAAATTTAAACTATTTAGTTTCAATCTGCAGGTAATTTTACTCCTTTCGCCAATAAAAGAGTTCAGAAACGTTAGAGTTTTACCACGTTAGATAAACGTTATTCTAACGTTAGGTGCCTAACGTTAGACTTCTAACATTAGGACATTTATACACGTTAGACCCTAACGTTAAATTTCTACTAGGGTAGTTTTGAATGAATGAACTATACGCAAAAGTCAAATTTTTAAACGACAGCTCTTGAGTAAAATGCAGATGGAAACTTATGAGTATAGATGCTATCCATAAGTAACGTAACGCAGTGGAGTATGTGACATGTTTTTAGTCAGTCACACTCACTGAAAGCTCATAAAAAAAATTAAATGGTATAATTTTTATTGATTTTGGCTTGCACATGATCAAGATAATTAACGTTAAATGATCGTTACGTAATGGGAATGTAACGTAACGTAGTTTATGGACTGCCTCATACTGTTTTGGAAGAAAATGATGAACGAGATTTACTACCTTAAAAATAATCAAAACCTATATTCTAAAATAATCTTAAGTTAAAATAAACTTTTATATAAAAATACCAAAAATACAAAAAAATATCGTATATATATATATATATAAAGATTAAAAATAGGTACTTATGAATTCTCACAAAAATGCCTTGCCTTGTGAGTGGTATCAATCGGAATTTGCCTAAAAAACAAACAATTTTTTCTTTCAAAATGAAAAATCTCTTAAAAGATTGGAAAACATAGCAGAATACCATGGTAAAATAAAAATTTATCAGTTAAATTTTGAGAGACAGAAAAACAAGTTGTAGATCTTGTCAAACCCATTAGCGAGTGCGGGACGTCTTTTAAAGAATTAGTCTTCAGTAGCATGTAGCATATTGATGAACATACAAAAACCTTCAGATTTCTAATATTTTATTATTTTAAAATGGTTAATGTAACAGGTCGATTTTTTTTGTTTTACAATTACTTTCAACTTAAAATAGTTACAGAATGTAGAAAAAGCCATTTTTGAATTACAGTAGGACTCGGATATAATGAACCCATTGGCGCTCTTAAAATTTATCGTTATAACCTAGCGATTATGCGTTATGACCGAATTCTAGTATATGTTCTGTATATGTATATTAAATATTTTTTTCAATATAGCATTTTATAATTCGAATGCCCTGCTAATAACTTCGTATAGGCATTTGTCGTTTTGAGAAAATCGATATTTTTATTATGAATGGATACAATTTCGTAATACGTCAAAATTTAATATAGGACTTTCTTTCGTAGCATAAGAGTGCAAGTGCGGTGCAAAGATGCTAATAGTTAAAAAGTCATTGTCAGATTCGACCTTCCTGCTAAAAATAAAAATCTGTTTAAATTATTTCATTTTTTTAGTCCTTGTATAAAGTAATAGAAAAAAGTACAATTTTCAACTCGACTTTCAGCGCCCAGTCTATCCTCCTATGAATAATTTGGCTGAAAAACCGAAAAAACAATTTCACCCCCAACATGGCCATTTTTGAATATTTATAACTAGACTAGTACTTTAAAAGGCTTTTTCAATGGTTTGTTTCACAAAGCTTCTGTCTATCATTTTTGAATTCAATGTTAGAATAGTGTGGACTGGACAAGGTTAGTAAGAATAAAAAATATGATTTAATTATTATTACAAACATGGTGTACATTATGGTGTATAAAATATTATTCCATTTATATATTAAAAAGTGATACACAATTAAACAAAGGCAGAAATATATGTGTATGCAATGGCCATAATGTTAAGATTTTTAAATATTTGTTAACAATATGTCTTTTTAACTCTTAATGTTATAAAACAATCTAATTCTTTAATTGTTAAATGTTTTCCACAATTTTAATGTGTAATTTAAGTTTATTATTATAAATAAATATATAGCTCACATTTATTATTTGTACAGGACATTTTTGAAAATTGTGTAGGGATTTATTTTAACTGTAATGTATAGTTCTTTTCAAAATTACAATTCTGCCCTACTAATAACTTTGTATAGGCATTTGTTGTTTTGAGAAAATCGACGTTTTTATTATGAATGGAGACAAAATCTAATATAGGACTTTCTTTCGTAGCATAAGAGTGGAAGTACGGTGCAAAGATGCTAATAGTTAAAAAGCCATTGTCAGATTCGACCTTTTTGTTTACAACGGCAGAATTAATGTCAAGGAGTTTGACATGAACAATAGGTCCTTTGCAAAAATAATACTGGTATATTTCTAAATTTCAAATAAAAAAATGCGATGGGTTTGGGGATCTAAGAAGTGTGATAAAATGTGACGTGGGGGGAGGAAGTTTTGTTACTGTGATGCCACAATTAAACTAAAAAATTTACGGTTTTTAAAATGTTTTTTTGTGGAGAAATTTAACGTCACTATATGAGGGGAAGGTAAAAAATGGTGACAATGTGTGATATAGGGGAAGGGATTTTAAATCGCAAAAATAAACGTATGAAGAGTCCTAATATAACCTATTAGGAATGACAAACTTTTTTATTTGTTGTTTATTTATTAACTATTAATTTTTAATTATATGTAGAATTTCGCGAATAATGTTTCCTCCCAAAAAAAATCGTGGGTGCCTCACTGAAAGTTTGTTGTTATTGCAAATGACCGTAAGCTCTTAGAATTACTACACTTTTTTCAAATAATCCTATCATCGTTGCTATACCAAAACATTTTCAAGCTTATTTTTTTATGGGGCTGTTCAACAATTATCTCACAACCTTTTGGGATCAATGTTTGGATGAGAGGTATTTATTATACAAGAAAACGGAGAGACGACGTGAGAGGGTCCAAAATATTGATAGATATAATTTTTGAACAGCCCCTATTTATATAAAGAATTTCATGTTTTTGTTTTAGTTATTTGCGAAAAATAATAGTAGGTATTAGGAATATGTATGTATAAATTTTTAATATTTAGTTGAAAAAATAGTTAAAATGTTTAAATTTTAGACCGTTTCAGATCCAAACTCCTTGGTGAGTATGGAAAGGAAAAAAAATTGAATAAATTCACAACCCTGTTGGTTAAATCTCGTGCTTATGAATAAACTCGCCAAAGGTTTTGAAACGGACAATAGTTTGTTTTGATATAGAAACGATGATGTTTTTTAAAAATCTATTTGTGATAGATTATTAATGCATAAATGACATTGTATGTTTCTTAATGATTATAACAAATGTTTGTATCTATGATATTATAATATATACAATTAAAAAAAAAAGTTGTTTTATTACCCAGATTGAAATTAACGTTGACAGAATTTCAGAAATTTTATTTGGTGACAGTAAATTCTTACTGTGGGAGGCTGAACGGGAATTATTTGGTTACATCTTACAACGCAATTTTTTTCATTTTTAAATAAAACGTAAAAACAGCGTTTTTCCAACTTGCAATTTTTGTTTCCCAACGCAATTTTATACTTCTTTGTATTTTTGAATTTAAAAATATAATAACTCGAAAACTAAAAAAGATATCGACATTCTGCTTCAAGATTTAGATTCAGCAGCTCAATATTAGTCTTGGTGCCAAGTTTCAGCCAAAAATAATTTTCAGAATCGGCTGAAAAAAGTCAAAGGGGTTAACCTTATATCTTTTTTGGCCGAAAATTTTTTTTTTCGAAATGGCCATTTAGACCCTAGTATTTGGATTTAGATTTTCATTCTCTATCAATAAAGGGCCTCAGTTGCGCACTAACTTTAAAAACAAAAAAGTTTGATACGATATCTCAAAAACTATAAAAGGTGAAGAAGTGCCGTTTTCATTTTTGGATTCAGATTGTATTCTTTGTTAAAAAAACAAAATTTGAAGTCGCTATCTCTAAGCGTAAAGAAGTTATTCACAAAAAACAAACGACGTTTTTCCAACTTGCAATGTTTGCATATTTTTGTTTTCCAAATCGACCTTTTTGGATGTTAGTATTTTCAATTCAAAAAATCAATAACTCAAAAACTAAATGAGCTATCGACATTCTGCTTGAAGATTTGGATTCAGCAGCTCAATGTTGGTCTTGTTGCCAAGTTTCAGCCAAAAATAATTTTTTGAATCGGCTGAAAAAAGTCATATCTTTTTTGGCCGAAAAAAGTCCAAACGAAAAAAAAGTTATATCTTTTTTGGCCGAAATTTTTTTTTTTTAAAATGGGCATTTATACCCATGTATTTGGATTTAGATTTTTATTCTCTATCGATAAAGCACCTCAGTTGCGCACTAACTCTAAAAACAAAAAAGTTTGATACGATATCTCAAAAACCATAAAAGGTGAAGAAGTGCCGTTTTCATTTTTGGATTCAGATTGTGTTCTTTGCTAAAACACCAAAATTTGAAGTCTCTATCTCTAAGCGGAAAGGAGTTATTCACAAAAAACAAATGAAGTTTTTCCAACTTGCAATGTTTGCATATTTTTGGTTTTTCAAATCGACCTTTTGGATGTTAGTATTTTCAATTAAAAAAAATGATAACTCAAAAACTAAAGGAGCTATCGACATTCTGCTTGAAGATTTGGATTCAGCAGCTCAATGTTGGTCTTGGTGCCAAGTTTCAGCTAAAAATAATTTTCAGAATCGGCTGAAAAAAGTCAAAGGGGTTAACCTTATATCTTTTTTGGCCGAAAAATTTTTTTTTCGAAATGGGCATTTAGACCCTAGTATTTGGATTTAGATTTTCATTCTCTATCAATAAAAGGCCTCAGTTGCGCACTAACTTTAAAAACAAAAAAGTTTGATACGATATCTCAAAAACTATAAAAGGTGAAGAAGTGCCGTTTTCATTTTTGGATTCAGATTGTATTCTTTGTTAAAAAACCAAAATTTGAAGTCGCTATCTCTAAGCGTAAAGAAGTTATTCACAAAAAACAAACGACGTTTTTCCAACTTGCAATGTTTGCATATTTTTGTTTTCCAAATCGACCTTTTTGGATGTTAGTATTTTCAATTCAAAAAATCAATAACTCAAAAACTAAATGAGCTATCGACATTCTGCTTGAAGATTTGGATTCAGCAGCTCAATGTTGGTCTTGTTGCCAAGTTTCAGCCAAAAATAATTTTTTGAATCGGCTGAAAAAAGTCAAAGGGGTTAACCTTATATCTTTTTTGTCCGAAATTTTTTTTTTTTTTAATGGGCATTTATACCCATGTATTTGGATTTAGATTTTTATTCTCTATCGATAAAGCACCTCAGTTGCGCACTAACTCTAAAAACAAAAAAGTTTGATACGATATCTCAAAAACCATAAAAGGTGAAGAAGTGCCGTTTTCATTTTTGGATTCAGATTGTGTTCTTTGCTAAAACACCAAAATTTGAAGTCTCTATCTCTAAGCGGAAAGGAGTTATTCACAAAAAACAAATGAAGTTTTTCCAACTTGCAATGTTTGCATATTTTTGGTTTTTCAAATCGACCTTTTGGATGTTAGTATTTTCAATTAAAAAAAATGATAACTCAAAAACTAAAGGAGCTATCGACATTCTGCTTGAAGATTTGGATTCAGCAGCTCAATGTTAGTCTTGGTGCCAAGTTTCAGCTAAAAATAATTTTCAGAATCGGCTGAAAAAATTCAAAGGGGTTAACCTTATATCTTTTTTGGCCGAAAAATTTTTTTTTCGAAATGGGCATTTAGACCCTAGTATTTGGATTTAGATTTTCATTCTCTATCAATAAAGGGCCTCAGTTGCGCACTAACTTTAAAAACAAAAAAGTTTGATACGATATCTCAAAAACTATAAAAGGTGAAGAAGTGCCGTTTTCATTTTTGGATTCAGATTGTATTCTTTGTTAAAAAACCAAAATTTGAAGTCGCTATCTCTAAGCGTAAAGAAGTTATTCACAAAAAACAAACGACGTTTTTCCAACTTGCAATGTTTGCATATTTTTGTTTTCCAAATCGACCTTTTTGGATGTTAGTATTTTCAATTCAAAAAATCAATAACTCAAAAACTAAATGAGCTATCGACATTCTGCTTGAAGATTTGGATTCAGCAGCTCAATGTTGGTCTTGTTGCCAAGTTTCAGCCAAAAATAATTTTTTGAATCGGCTGAAAAAAGTCAAAGGGGTTAACCTTATATCTTTTTTGTCCGAAATTTTTTTTTTTTTTAATGGGCATTTATACCCATGTATTTGGATTTAGATTTTTATTCTCTATCGATAAAGCACCTCAGTTGCGCACTAACTCTAAAAACAAAAAAGTTTGATACGATATCTCAAAAACCATAAAAGGTGAAGAAGTGCCGTTTTCATTTTTGGATTCAGATTGTGTTCTTTGCTAAAACACCAAAATTTGAAGTCTCTATCTCTAAGCGGAAAGGAGTTATTCACAAAAAACAAATGAAGTTTTTCCAACTTGCAATGTTTGCATATTTTTGGTTTTTCAAATCGACCTTTTGGATGTTAGTATTTTCAATTAAAAAAAATGATAACTCAAAAACTAAAGGAGCTATCGACATTCTGCTTGAAGATTTGGATTCAGCAGCTCAATGTTAGTCTTGGTGCCAAGTTTCAGCTAAAAATAATTTTCAGAATCGGCTGAAAAAATTCAAAGGGGTTAACCTTATATCTTTTTTGGCCGAAAAATTTTTTTTTCGAAATGGGCATTTAGACCCTAGTATTTGGATTTAGATTTTCATTCTCTATCAATAAAGGGCCTCAGTTGCGCACTAACTTTAAAAACAAAAAAGTTTGATACGATATCTCAAAAACTATAAAAGGTGAAGAAGTGCCGTTTTCATTTTTGGATTCAGATTGTATTCTTTGTTAAAAAACCAAAATTTGAAGTCGCTATCTCTAAGCGTAAAGAAGTTATTCACAAAAAACAAACGACGTTTTTCCAACTTGCAATGTTTGCATATTTTTGTTTTCCAAATCGACCTTTTGGATGTTAGTTTTTTCAATTAAAAAAATCAATAACTCAAAAACTAAATGAGCTATCGACATTCTGCTTGAAGATTTGGATTCAGCAGCTCAATGTTGGTCTTGTTGCCAAGTTTCAGCCAAAAATAATTTTCAGAATCGGCTGAAAAAAGTCAAAGGGGTTAACCTTATATCTTTTTTGGCCGAAAATTTTTTTTTTTTTAATGGGCATTTATACCCATGTATTTGGATTTAGATTTTTATTCTCTATCGATAAAGCACCTCAGTTGCGCACTAACTCTAAAAACAAAAAAGTTTGATACGATATCTCAAAAACCATAAAAGGTGAAGAAGTGCCGTTTTCATTTTTGGATTCAGATTGTGTTCTTTGCTAAAACACCAAAATTTGAAGTCTCTATCTCTAAGCGGAAAGGAGTTATTCACAAAAAACAAATGAAGTTTTTCCAACTTGCAATGTTTGCATATTTTTGGTTTTTCAAATCGACCTTTTGGATGTTAGTATTTTCAATTAAAAAAAATGATAACTCAAAAACTAAAGGAGCTATCGACATTCTGCTTGAAGATTTGGATTCAGCAGCTCAATGTTAGTCTTGGTGCCAAGTTTCAGCTAAAAATAATTTTCAGAATCGGCTGAAAAAATTCAAAGGGGTTAACCTTATATCTTTTTTGGCCGAAAAATTTTTTTTTCGAAATGGGCATTTAGACCCTAGTATTTGGATTTAGATTTTCATTCTCTATCAATAAAGGGCCTCAGTTGCGCACTAACTTTAAAAACAAAAAAGTTTGATACGATATCTCAAAAACTATAAAAGGTGAAGAAGTGCCGTTTTCATTTTTGGATTCAGATTGTATTCTTTGTTAAAAAACCAAAATTTGAAGTCGCTATCTCTAAGCGTAAAGAAGTTATTCACAAAAAACAAACGACGTTTTTCCAACTTGCAATGTTTGCATATTTTTGTTTTCCAAATCGACCTTTTGGATGTTAGTTTTTTCAATTAAAAAAATCAATAACTCAAAAACTAAATGAGCTATCGACATTCTGCTTGAAGATTTGGATTCAGCAGCTCAATGTTGGTCTTGTTGCCAAGTTTCAGCCAAAAATAATTTTCAGAATCGGCTGAAAAAAGTCAAAGGGGTTAACCTTATATCTTTTTTGGCCGAAAATTTTTTTTTTCGAAATGGGCATTTAGACCCTAGTATTTGGATTTAGATTTTCATTCTCTATCAATAAAGGGCCTCAGTTGCGCACTAACTCTAAAAACAAAAAAGTTTGATACGATATCTCAAAAACCATAAAAGGTGAAGAAGTGCCGTTTTCATTTTTGGATTCAGATTGTGTTCTTTGTTAAAAAAACCAAAATTTGAAGTCGCTATCTCTAAGCGGAAAGGAGTTATTCACAAAAAACAAACGACGTTTTTCCAACTTGCAATGTTTGCATATTTTTGTTTTCCAAATCGACCTTTTTGGATGTTAGTATTTTCAATTAAAAAAATCGATAACTCAAAAACTAAAGGAGCTATCGACATTCTGCTTGAAGATTTGGATTCAGGAGCTCAATGTTGGTCTTGTTGCCAAGTTTCAAAAACTATGAAAGGGATCTCTTTACATTACATTCTTCGCAGTGTAATAGTGAAGTTGCTTCGCATTTTTAAGGATACTCTTCGCAGTTTACTAGTAAAATTGCCTCGCGTTTTTGAGGATACTCTTCACATTACTCTTCGCAGTGTAAAGATAAAATTGCTTCGCATTATTGAGAATACTCTGTACATTACACTCTTCGCAATCTAATTATTAGTTAAAAAAAAAACAGTTTAAGGCCTTTCTTATAAACCTCGAACCATATTCGCTAGAATATTTAAAAAAAAATGTTTTTTCTTTATAAATATTTTTAAAATACATGTTACTTTTATTTGACCAGTTTCATGTTCACGATAGTCAAAGTTTATTATTATTATTAATTATTAATAGTATAACAGCTTCGCATTTTTGAGAATGTGATATGACATTCTTCGCAATGTGATATGACATTTTGACGTCATACCACGTCATGACGTCATATCACGTCATGACGTCATATCACGGCATGACGTCATATCACGGCATGACGTCATATCACGTGATATAGCGCATGACGTCTTATAATGTAATGACGTCATATCACGTCATGAAGAGATATCAAGTCATGTAATGTAAAGAGTATCGTCAAAATTGCGAATTACTATTATACTGCGAAGAGCATCCTTAAAAATGCAATTAAGATATTTTCGCAAATTAAAATCTGAAATGTTAAAGGTAACAATGAAACGAACTATAAATATTATTAGAACTTTTATTAAAAATTGAACTAGAAGAACATTTGGAATTATAGAATCCAAAACACACAAATTAACAAACATTTTTTATTTAAACTAAAGATCAGTCTTTAAATTGGAAATAATTTAAACCTGTCCAACTCTTTTTTTTTTATGTAACAAAAATATAATCTTAAACATTAGACGAATAACGAACAACGGAGATTTCCTGGACAAAAATCATTTATTCTTTGAAAGATCAATTTTTTTACCCAACTTTTTTTTTAACTCTATAGCAAGTAAAAAGGTTCTGAGGATTAGTTTTTTTTTGTGCCCCGTATGACATAAGTAAGGTCGCTTCTAAGTAATTAGTAGGTACCACACGGAGATTCAACACTGAAAAAATTTGTTCAATGAAGAAATATATTCAAATGCTACTAGTAAAGTTATGATGTCATAAAATTTAGCACCTCATATCTGATTTTTCCAGGATCGTTTAAGAAAAATATTTAAAATAAAGTGATAACCTTGTCCGACAAAAATTTTCGGGCAATACCGTTGTCGGACACCCTAAAGTTAAGGGTTGGTGCAAAAAAAACGCACCGCTACCGAGAATTTTCTTATGTAAGAAGTTGTTCGACTGGACATAAAGAACACATAAAAAGTCTCAACGGTGAGGTAATGACAAAAATTCTACTGGGCGTAGAATGTAGAATCTGTGTGATACCAAAAGTTGATAACTCAAAAGAGACACAAATAACTCTAAAAAACATAGCGTCTGAACATTTTTTTTTTAATTTTTTGATATGGTTAAAAAAAAATTGTTTATTTGAAAAAAAAAAAAGATTTTGTCCAGAAAATGCACCGTGAAGCTCCAAAAATATTCGTTATAAGCGGGCGTTCGAACGATATAAAATTTTAATAAAATTAATCTCAAAAAAAAAAAAAAACATCAACATAATAGTATAAGCATCCTGCATTACAAAGTCTGGAAAATAATATTTCTTAAATTTTTTACATTTTTACCGTAAATAAATTTTATTTTTAAATGTTCGTCTTTTTATCTAAAAAACATCATATTTTTTCTCCAAACTCAGTGATGGCCTGCCAGTGAGTGTTCACTGGGGGAAAAAATTTAAAAACACGTTATAGTCCAGTCAAATAATAAATGTAAATTGCAAAAAATGCACAGGGGTTGATATTTTAAAGGGTAGTAGTGGATGGTTGGAAATTTCCTCCTAATCAAAATTGGTTATATGCTTTTTTATCGTACGATGCATCTTCAGCGAGATAACCGCACTCACTCCTAAAATTCAAGATAGTGGACACCCCTTACGCAAATCACCCGGTGAAAAACTAATAGGAGTGTTCTGTTACCATCAACTACTACCCTTTAAAATATCAGCCCGTGTACATTTATTGCAATTTGACTGGATTATTATAAATACTCATCGAAAAACAAATTTTCAGGAATACCGAAGAATAACAACTTTAAAATTTAAATATTAAGAAATACAACTAAAATAATTTAAATAAACAGAACAAAATTTTCAAAGAAAATATTTTTTAAGGATCAGGTCTTAATGAACAGTCCAGAAACGAACTAAATAATTTTGCGCTGAGATAAAATACTTGTCTATATTACTCTATATAAATTTTAACCAAAAAAACATTATCATTTCTGGACTTTTGTGGTGTTTTTTTTTAACTCTGATCTAAACATGATAGGATAGGCGTATTTTGGATTTTTTCACTATGTGGGTCCAAATACCATATTTATGTGATTTATACATACAGGGTGATTCAGAAATAAGTTACCAAAATTTTAAGGGGCGATTCTAGGTACAAAAATATGAAAAAAGTTCCTATAAAGGTTGATCCGGAGATAGCCCTAAGTGAGCTACGACCCTCGTAAGGGTACATTTTAAAAGTAGTTTTTATTTAATATCTCTGGAACCCTAAAAACCACAGTAACGAAGTTTTGGACTCGTAACTCCCTTAGTACACTTTTTTCTAATGTTTTATTTCAATACCATATTCTTGTGCTTCCCTGGCAGAATATAAACAGAAAATGGCTTGACTTAATACCAGTTATTTCTTGTATGTAAATTGTATTTTCAAAAGATTAAGTTGGAAGAAATCTACTTATTAAAAAGATATAACCCATCTACACGGTGGTTTTCTCGATGAAAACCATATTTTTAAGAATCAGTTTTTTAACCAGTTCTTTTCTTAACAAAAATATATAAGAAGTAATTTTCATGTCCGTAAATAATTGTAAAAAATGTCCGATATGCAGCTAATATTTTCTTTATTTTCGACCACCCAGAGAATATTTTAGGAAAAACAAATCATTCAGATGCTAAGTTATTTTGTGTGTGAGTGTGTGTTTTTTTTTTGTGACCTGTGGCATAATGTGTAATAAAACTAATGCCATACAGCGCACAAAAAGTTATATAAAAAACGTAGCGTGAAAACGATTTTTTTTGCTAAAATAGCCGATAGAGGTTAAAAAAACAATTGGTTAAAAATATAGTTATTTAAAAACAAGTTTTTCGTCAAGAATAGCACTAGCAGTATACGATTGAAAAAAATCCAAAATATGCTTATTCTTTTGAGTTGGCATAGTTTAATTAATAAATAGTAAACTCTTCTCTTATATTTCATTCAACCAGGGCTCTTTCATGGAAAATTCGGCAGATAGTCTTAACGCAGGATCCGGCTCTATCAGGAACTCAATAAATTGGGCGAACGGTATTGCGTCCACCCGTTTCCAGTTGTATTTTTCCACCAAAACGTCCTCAATTTTCCATATTTTCAATTCGTAGTCTGGCACGTGTCTTAGTTTTCCTTAAAAAAAGTTAAGGTGAGTGGTATTTTACAGAAAAAATATTATTATATTATTTAAGCGCCTGCGCTAGAATAATATTATACGGTAGTTTCGAATTTTGAAAAAAAATTCAAAAAATTTCAAAAATCGTCATAGACAAAAAATTCTTGGATATAAGCAATTTTTTTTTTTAATGTTCGTCTGTCTGTCCACCTGATGTGACGATTTTGGTAAACACGATAACTCCAGAACGAGTAATCTGATCGACCGGAAATTTTTAGGAAAAATCAAGTTTTATGAGGGAAATATCCCTATTGGTTTTGAAAGTAATCCCCGCAAAAACAAAAAGCTATGGGGGGTTAAACTTTTAAAAAATCGAAAAAAGCTGGAAGAAAATTCCACATAATAATTTTCAAAGTTATCTCCCCAAAAACAAAAAAATCGAAAAGAATAAAAAAACTATATTTTCAAAAATTGTTTTTTTGGTTTTTGTTTTTCGCAAAAAGAAAATTAAAAATGAAAAATTTTGATTTTTTTAATTTATTTTTTGTTTCAAAAATTTTTCGCCTGGTTTGGTTGTTTCAAAAAAAAAAAAATTAAAAAAAAAGTTTTTTTTCGAACACTGATTTTTACCAAAAACAATCTCAACCGAGAATTTTGGATAAGGAACCTATATTACAAATTCAAAGTCTTTAGCTAAAAGCGTTCCTTGGTTATCGTGTTTAAAAATCATTAAAGACAGACCGACCAACAGAGAGACACACAGATTTTTTTATTTTTTTTTTTTTTTGAAAGACGAAAGACTTTTCTGGGGGAAAGTGAAAATCTTACCTTCATGGAAAAGTGCTTTGGCATCATCTCCAGTCTCAGTGATATATCTAGGAATTCCACCCAGCACCTCCCAAATCAAGCTTAAGTGGTCAATATTGATCGACAGGGAAGATTTGCCGTGCGGATTGAAGAGCATCTCGCCGGTGGCCAGTTCGAAGGCAAGACAGCCCACCGACCAAATGTCCGCAGGAAAACTGTACCCCTGTTGCAGGATCACTTCCAAGGCACGATATTGTCTGGTCTGAATTTCAGGAGAAAAATGTTTATCCTGGAAAAAAGTACAATATAAGAGATTATTTTAACCTGGCGAATAACCTAGTCAAGATAACCCAAAAAACTGAGCGACTCACCCAAGCCCCAAGTCAAGGTAAGCCAAAAACTGCACTAAATGAAGAGTTGTTTCTTCACTTACCACCCATTTTTTGCAGTTAGAACTCGGCCTTACCCCAAAATTGTTAATGTGTTTGTTCAAGGAAAATTAATCACCCTAGCCCCAAGTCAAGGTAAGCCAAAAACTGCACTATATGCAAAAAAAAGTTTTTGCTGCTGTTACTGCTCAGTTTTTGCTGTTAGGACTCGGCCTTAACTCAATAGTATATGTTTGTTGAAAGGGCGCCACCCAAGCCTCAAGTCAAGGTAAGCCAAAAACTGTACTAAATGAAGAGTTATTTCTTCACTTACCACCCATTTTCTGCAGTTAGGACTCGGCCTTACCCCAAAATTGTTAATGTGTTAAAGGAAAATTAATCGCCCTAGCCCCAAGTCAAGGTAATCCAAAAACTGCACTATATGATGCTGCTTTTACTGCACATTTTCTACAGTTAGGACTAGGACTCGACAGTGTATGTTTGTTTAAAGGACACTCTAGCCCCAAGTCAAGGTAACCCCACATTTTTTGCAGTTAGGGTTGCTGCACAAATTACGTGAGGCATTTTTTGGGGACCGAGTTTATGATACTACTAGGGTCACATGGTCCTTCAGGATGGAATGTCAATAAAAATGACATAATTATAACTTACCTCCCAACAAGCATTTCCCAAATCAGCAATTTTGATTTCAATGCTGTTTCCAATCCACATGGGTGACTTAAATCTTGGTTCAGTATGGCGTTTTCTAAAGTTTTTCAGCTCTGTTAGATAGACATCCTTTGGGTAAGAGGAACAACGTTTTTCTTCTATTTTTGAGCATATATCTTCGGCCACGTCTTCGTCTTCTTCCGTTCCTAGCCACCGTTCAGAAGAAACTAAAAATATACATATATTTTATTATAACAACACAATTCTCCGAGCATAAGAGTTTTGGGAGATCGCTATAGCCATGCACAAATTGAGCCGCAAAAATCAAATTGCGAAAAAAATTTGTTTTGTTTTTACTAATTTTCGCAGTAGGTTCGACCCATTAAAACTACTTAACCTCAGAAAAAAAATGTAATATAGTTTTAAACAATATTACGAAACATTTCAGGCATTCCATAACACAGACGTTGATTTTATACACGCGTCCGAACTGCGCAAACTCTCCGAGCATGCGCAAAGCGAAATTGGCGCACACGTAACAGGTATTTGCGATCTCCTCTCATTCCTTAATAATTAAAATTTCTTACCATATGATCTTGGCATTGGAATTCCTAATTCTGCGAAACGTTCAGCCTTCTCAGCCATTTCTCTTATATATGATTCCTTAACTTGTATCAAAATATTTTCGGGTTTAATGTCGGTGTGTATAATCCTACACTCTCTATGTAAATAGTCTAAACCCTGTAAAACCTAAAAATGGAAGAAAACACTAAAGTGAAAAGTTGCAAAACCGTTACATTGGGTACTGAAGAAAGTTTTAAATACTTTGATCATCTAATCATGGTAAATGCAAAATATGCAAAAAATAATTGTTAGTAGGACGATTGGAAATAAAGGGACGATAATTCTTGACTATTTTTTTTTGTGAAAAATTGAACTTACCTGCTTAATAATTCTTTTAACGCCAGGAACTTGAATTCCCCTATATTCACTTTGTATAATTAGATGTAACAAAGATGGTCCCATAATCTCCATGGCTATGGCAGTGTGGATGCCACTGTCGGCTGATACACGGAATGTGGTGGTCATTTGAACTATTCTGTCGAAGCCAAGATGGCTGGGGTTCGCTGATCTAGTGTGCATTAAGAGTTTGATCTCGTCCTGAGCAACAGCGGCGAACATTAAGGCGGATTTCACAATTTTTATGGCTACATACTTCGGTTCTCTAGAAAAGAAAACATGGAAAATCAAAAATAAGAATAATTCAAATAATTTTATGAGAATCGAGAAGATCTTGCCTTGCCTTATTTCTCGACGACTAACTTTTTGTTTAGTCTAGCGAGACTAGACAAAAAGGACTACTTAGAGGAAATTAGAAGTGTATAAAATTTTCTTACTCATCTGGTAGACATGTCTCCAGGACTGGCCAATTTAGGATATGCTGCAAGGATTCTTAAATTAATAAAGCAAACTTACGTGTTATACATATTTCTACACAACCAAACAGTCGAAAAATGTCCGAATCCTAATTTCCTACACACTTTAAAGGTACTATCCAAAATATCTCCAGGGTGTACTGGCATATAGCCCCCGCTTCCATAATCCGAGTCACTTTCTTGAGATTCCCTGTTTTCGGCGAATTGAATTTTTTTTATAATACTCTCGTCAGTGTTTTCGCAATCTTTGATGGGCGATCTGGAAAAAAACAAAAAAAAACATGTTATTATAAAGACCCAGCTGGGTCTTTTATACACACATTTCAGAATGAAAATAAAATATAATTTTGAAAGACACCCAGATATGTATATTTTTCATAAATCTGTCCCAATAGGAGATATCAGGCCCGATGCCGGTAAGTTTCAGAAAATGAGCATAATTTTCTATCAACGCCTTTTGAAGCTTTAAGCAGTCAGGTGGCTAGATAGTCCTGGCAGCTAATGCCAAAAACTAAACTAAAAGATAACCAAGCCTTCCGAAAAAAAATCGATTCTAGCTCTTAGAGCTTAGAGCCTTAGTAAGGCTGTCTATAAATTACATCACGTTAATAGGGAAAGTCCAAAGCATGAGTGGTTACTTTCTGAAGAAAAAAGTGTCCAATGATTGTCCAGCAAACTATGGACAATTGTCCAACAAGATTTTAGATTATTTATCATCTAGAATCTTGTTCATGATTGTCAAGCAAGTATAGCTTGTCCCTGAAATTAGTTCCTCGCAAAAACATACGCGATTGCTCAAAAATGCCAAATTTATCATGATATTTTTTATGGACAGCCCTTCTATAAATAACAATGCCATACAGTGTAACATGTTGGACATGCAGCGAACGGCTTCTTATTTTTCGCAGAAAATATCGCACTCTTCTGGCCAGTGGTGCATGACTTGAACGACGACGATCTAATAACTTATCTTCGTTTATCCTAATATGACCGATTAAATAGACAAAACACCCGAAAAAAAAGGCTACCCCTAATACAAAAGATGCAACTATTTTTATTTCATCATTTTCATCGTAATCAACAAGACGTTCCTCAAACTGGTGGGAAGAATTGGCGTAGCAAACGTAATCAAACGGTTCATCCTCCATGTTTAAACAAAATTCAAATCAAATGCGCGGGAGTTTACGAAGGTCCCAATTTATTATGTTTACACTTTAATTACTAATTAATCAACCAATTTTCTTATTCTAATCACGTTTGTTTATATTTAGTTGGTTATTTTTGGCACTGTTTCCAACCGCTCCATCACAAAACAACAAACTAGATGACTTTTTGCAACAATGGCGTCTTATAGAGCTGCACCAATGGGGAGTCTCGATTTAAAACAATTGAATTAAGGAGGGTTTTTTAAAATTCGCGAAATCCGAAATTTAAACAGTCAACTAACATTTTAGACAAGATCCATTGCACAACATAACTTTGGTTCAATGTAAGATAAAAATAACTTGTTCATACGTTCACATCGTATTTTAGAATCCAATCAAAAATTAATATTATAGTAGTGTTTTAGAGTAAATTACGGTTTTAAATTAATTTTTGTACATTAAAAAAATATATATTTTTATTTTTGTGTTATATTTATCCACAAATAGTTTAAAATATATTATTATACAATACTTTGAATATTTTTAAAGCAAAAAAATATACTATAAATAAAATTATTATACTCTTCGCATTTATACAGCTAGAAGAATACCTTTATTTTTTTGTATTAAACGATTTTTAGGGTTTCCTCACTAAGAAAACGAAAAACTGAATCCTTATAGATCGCTTGGTAGTTCGGCCGTTCGGACGGCCGGACGCGTCCCCCCTTTATATAGTTATATATAACCTAGGAATCTGAAATTTGGCATGCAAGTAGACTGCATTAACAAGAATACCCAGGTAGGTAGTTTTTTAGATTTCTTTTGTCAAAAGGTCAACAATTAAATTTCGACATCTAAAAAAAAATACTACCTTCGAATTTTCAAAAAAGTTTAATTTTTTTGTATGTCCCCCTCTATTTCAAGAACTATAAGAGATAAAATTCTGAAAAAAATATGGATGATAAACATGGCATAAACTTTTAAGGAAACTTATAGAGAAGTTTATCAAGGTGGGCAAGCAGTAAAACGTGGAAAAACATATTTTTATCGATAACTCGGTTACCGTAATTATCGTATGGAATAAATATACACCAAAAGAAAGCTAAAATAATTCTATACAAAAAATGTTTTATATGTTTTGAGATACGACTACGACCCTTTGAGTTCTGGCACGAAAATATACTATAAAATGGAATTATTACATATCTCCATGGCTTGTTTTTCATAAAAATCAAATATTTGAAAGAACATATGTTTAAGATAAATTATTTCTTTATAGAAAAACTCGCAAACTATTGTTTGTAAATAGTATACTGTGGAAAGCGAATCATTACTTGTCTTCACGCCTTGATTATATTTAGTTGACTAGTAAAAATAATAGTAAAAATACATCGAAAAATACCCACCTACCTCATCAAAAATTATCAAAATTTGCGTTACGTAATACTTGAACCTAAGTTATTTAAAAAAAAAAATGGCGAATCCAATGTTTTGTACCTACCCAGACTTTTCAGCTTTTTTCGATTTTTTTAAAACCGCCATTACTTTTGGGGGACTATTATCAAAAATAATAGGGATCTTCGTCTTAGAGAACTTGATTTTTTCTAAAAATTTCGAGTCGATCGAATAATTCGTTTTTGCGTTATCACGGACGGGCAGACAAACGTATAATACTTTCTAGCATTTAAGCGCTGTGAAGAGTGTAATAATTTTGTGCCAAAATAACGTTGGCATAAGTAATAATTATTGATTTAAATCAATACCTATATGACGTATAGTATACGTCTGTTTACACTAAAAGATAAATACTGGGGTACCAACAAAGTAATATTTCCTCTATACTTTATTTTTAGAAAAAAATTATATTTATAAAAATTTAAAAAAAAATCAGAGAAAACAAGAAAGGAAAAAATGAAGTTACTGATAACCCACAAATAATATGTTTTTTTTTGCTTAACCATCTTATTTTTTTCTGAAACCTCGAGAAAAATCAAAATAAGCAACAACAAAAATGATGTCTGTCAGTCTGTTAACTTAAGAACGCTTTATAGAGACTTGAAATTTGGTATACAGATATATTTTTATATTAACTTGGACTTTTTTGTGTTTTGAGCAAAATCGTCCAATGTCGAGGGAGTAAAAGGGGGTAACATTTTTGTTTTTGCCTTAACTTTTTTATTATTCAAAATAGGAACAAAGAACAAAGATTTTTTTTCTAGTTTTTAGTTATTTCCTTTTTTTTAACTATATGGGGAAGAAGTGGGGGTATTGAAGATACTGTATTGTTTTGTTGGCATCAAATTGTTTTTACTCGTTCTTTTTTCTCTAGGTCATTGCCTTTACCTTACACTTGCCATTCAAATTTAATCCCAGGCACGTTATTGATCCTATTCGGGTAATAAAATTAGTTGAGGGAGACCAGGCAAAAAGTACCAGGGCAAATTTACCAGTAACTATGTTAACTTGTTAATATAAATAGTATAAGTAAGCTTGGTAACTTACTAGGCCTGGTCAACTAAATGAATAAACTGATAATGGTACGGTTCCACCGCACCCTCAGTGCGGTGGGGGTGCGGTGGAACAGCCACATGTAAATTTTAACGCGCCTTCGACAAAATAATAAAAAAAAACAAATATTTTACGCCCCTGTGTGATTTTTTAAGAGGCGGTCTTGGCGCTAGCATGCTAGCAGGATGCTAGAACGCTGCAGAGTTGGGTGGGTCAAAACAGCAAACATTTGCGTTACGTATTTTAACATTAAATTTTAAAGTATGGCCCCTTCTTGAGAAATTCAAAATAAACTCAGGGTATACTTACAATGAGGGGGTATCTCTAAGGGCAGCAAGTATGTCTGTAGAGTGCCCCGGCGGTGACAGCGATAAAGACAGGTAGTCAGTTGCATCTTTGTAGTCAGCTGATTTGTACTTTTCATCCCAATGATATCTAAATCTAAACGACCCAGATCCCGAATCGCCATTGGAGTCCGGCGATTCTTTTTTGGCAGAGAAACTGGGTGTGGACGGAGGTGATTCTTGTTTTTTGTATTGCTTGAACCTAGAAAAAAAAAAATCTTAAACAGGGTGTTATTTTTTAATAGCCCACCTTTTTAAAATATACGGGGAGTCATTAAAAAAAACATTAAAAAGTCTTTATGTACCTTTAGGTATTGGCATATAGAGTTTTGTCCTAAAGTTTATATGAAAAAAGAAAAAAAAATATTGAAAAAAAAACGTCCCACTATAGAACACTCTCCCCTACTACTAGGTATTATTAAACATGCGACTTTTGAAGGCAGTTTTCACAATAATCGTAAATATGCATAAAGTTTTACAATTTTGGCGAATGCGCAACCTGTCTCATGCCCAATATTAATTTAACATATGGTATCTTATAACAGTTATAATCATTTAATTAATCTAGATAAAGCTGCATGGTGTCAAAGCACTAATGTGTCAATCCTCATTTCGAAATAACAGTTGTTGTTTATAAAACAAAAACAAGTTGAGAAATATTGAGTTATTGAGTAAAAAACTTACTGTTGTCACAATGTGGGTTGTTAATACATTAATGGCTCATAAAATGTTTTATATTTTCGTCGACCTATGTTGACAGTAATGACAGAGGAGAGGGCCAAAAATCAGAAAAAAAAAGACATTTAAGGACGGCCCTTTATTGGTGACTGTATCAATTTTGTCTTATGCTTGGCCCTATGTGGGATCTAAAAGCTTAATTTTACTATACCTATCGTAGAATGGTGGTATTTCATCTTCGATAGAGTTTTTGTTAAGAGTGTATTTTTTTCTGTAAGTGTCAAACGAAACGGACTGATACTCGGTGAGGGTGGCTGCTTTAGTCCTGAGCGTGTATATAGCGTCAAAGGACGAATGGATAGTCGGTTTGAAAGGTTTTTCCTCTTGACCACAGCTGTCGGATCTCGGGATGATTCCACTGCGGCCCGAGGTCTGTAGGCTGGGAACTTCTGGAGCCAGGATGGCTGCTTGCTGGACCGTCGGTGGAGGATGAAATGCACAGGACACACTAGGGATTCTTTAACTCCGTTCAATGCAAATGATGAATCAATCATAATGAAATAAAGTGGTTATTTGTGATATGCCTCGCTGCGCGACATAGATATATCTATGTATGTATGTGGGCGCCCGCTAATCAACAAGGACTCACTGTGCCAGGCGACGCTCGGGGGTGGCGGCGCATGTGCGACCCCTAGGCGTCACACCGTTCGATAAACTCCGATTACTTTTGCCGAAAACTGCTCCTGCTGGACTGCCCGTACCTATATCAGGGTTACCACATTTGGCGCCTCCAAAATTAATCCTGGCCACAAAACAGTGATTTCCCCTAAAAAATTACTTTCCCCTAGATGAAGATTTCTTGTGTTTGTACTTTATACTCCTTACAGCAAGCAAGCAAGCAGCACATTTGTATGGGACTTTTTTTGTTGAGATTTTGGACTTTTTGAAACTGCCGTATTATACTATTCTAGCGCTTACGCGCTGTGTATAGTATAATAAGCAACTTTGAAAATGTCCGTCCAAACCAAACCAAACTTATCCCAAAAATAAATCTAGCTTTGAAAAAATCTACGCTCGAGATTTTAAAGGAGTACCTATGTCACATGCCACAATATGACCCTGACATTAATTAACAGGCCGTAAAGGTATGTAATGCTACGCATTCCATTATATACTATTCACAGTAAATGTTATATTTCATTTTCCCATTTTCAAAAAAAAATAAAAAAAAATATTTTTTTTCAAAAGATTTTTTTTTAAACGAAGAATTATATCATTTTTTTTCAAATTTTTTTTTTCAAAACTGGTTTTTTAATTTTCTTTTTGCAAAAAATAAAAAAAATCTTATTTTTTTGTTTTTAAGTTTAATCCCCATCACTTTTTTATTTTTGGGGGAATTACTTTGAAAAACAATAGGGATCTACCCCTCATAGAACTTTATATTTTTCTGCAAATTTGGCGTCAATCGGATTATTCGTTGTTGAGTTATCGTGCCTGCAAAAAACGTGACATCAGAGAGACAGACGGACAGACGAACAAACGGAAATTTTCATGAAAAATTGTATCCAATATTTGTCTAGGACGTTTTTTGGCGATTTTGGGAAATTCGAAACTACCGTATAATACTATTCTAGCTCTACGCGCTGTGAATAGTATAATAATGTATAACAAATATATATTTATGAAATAAAAAACAATAAAGCAAATTATATGGGTTTATTTATAATTATAATCCTATATATATATACACGGTGGTTTTTTGCAAAATTTAACTTTTTTTTCCGACCCCTGATTTTTTTTCATAAATTGTTTAAACACACCATAAGAAGTAATTTAGGCAAATATAAAAAAAATCGTTCGGATCGATCGTAATTAGTTCAGGGGGGCGTGGCCCCCGGCCCCCCCCCCGTAGTCGGCGACTATAAAAGAGTATACTATAGAATTCGAATCTTTATATATCTTCACGGCTTGTTTATTTCCATATCACTTGCAACTTATCATATATATATATATAATTAAAATGTATACTTAGTTATTATCAAACGTCTACCACCTTTCGTTTTTACTTTTATATTTTAGAATTATTTTTTTTAAATATATATTTTTCAAAATCCTAATACATTTGTTACAAGTTTTTCTGTAAATGAATGGGTAACTAGTTTTTTAATTGTTGCTGAAACGATGTTAAATATAGAATTTATTTGTATTTATTGTTATTATTATTAATGAAAAAAGGCAATAGGTATGTAGCATTTATTAAAGTAAAATGTTCACTAAGAAAATTGTTGAGCTTTTTCCATAACGAATAATTTGAATAATTTATTAATCCTTAAAAAAAAGCCTCCCGGTAACCCAGATGGCCAGAATAATTTTTTGCCATCGTAACAATGAGCACAAAATCGAACTAAACCATCTAGATCCAGATTTTGTCAAGATTTGGTGCACACTGAAAAAAATGGCTTCTTTGAGGCAGACGAATTAATTTCTTTTTCCTACGACCTAGTTAGCAGTTAGTGCCTATTACCCACCCGTTGCCTATGACAACCGTTGGGAAGTGACAATCAGCTGATTTTACATATCTGCCTAGTTTGATATCTTTATATCACACTAGTGTGATATTTATGTATGGAGGTTTGCCTAATTTTATTTAGATATTTACCTCTTAGATTCTACGAATTTTATTCACCTTGTTTTATTAACCATTTTCCACCCTTCACCACAGCCTTTTATATCTTTTAAGTGTTTTAATCCAAATATTTCTGTTTTTCATGTCAAAAATAGAAACTATAGTTATAACGTAACTATTTTGACCATTACTGTCTAGTCTAGACAGTCTAGATCTTATAAAAATTATTTAATTTTTTATTTAGTTACCTTACATTACATAAAAAACATCAAAATGAACAGTATTTTTCTTATGAAATGTAAAACAGTACAATTTTATATAGCAGCCACAGATTTCACATGTGAAGCATAACCACAATTATCTAATTTAATAAGCAAACTCAAGTTTGCATTTATTTAGGAATAGGCAACCCATTAAACAGCTATGTATTGTATTAAATACAATCCAAGAAAACTAAAGCCAAATGAAAATCATATTTCCTGTTTAACATACCTACATATATAAATTTTTATGCTAATTATAATTATTTTGTGGTTTGCTTTTCTTAAAAATTAATAAAAATTAGAAAATTTTAAAATAAACTTCATATTTTTTCGGGATCGTAGGAAAAATAGTGTACATAACTCGTTGGAAAGTATATTTCTAACACTCGTGGGGTGTCCTCACTCGCCTAACGGCTCGTTCGTAAACCTTCCCACTCGCGTGAAATATGTCACTTTCCACACTAGTTACGTAATATACTAATTTTATTGTAAAGGGGAAGGTATTGTTTTCCTCGCAATATTTTTCTAAGTGCTCTTGTCAAATATAAATAATTTATGGTTTAAAATGAAAGAGCACATCACAATAGGTTCGTGGATTTTAAACTTATATCAACCATGTTTTTCTAATAAATAGCACATTAGATATACCTAGTAATATATTATTTTTTCGTTTAGTTGATTGTTATCCGCAATACCACAGGTATTTATAAAATTTTATTTCTCTGTCCAAAACAATTAAACTTTATAGAATTTATAAATTTAAAATACGGTTTGTTGCAACAATATCGAAAAAAATAATAATACATAGAACAAAAGGGTCTAAAACGAATTAAAAAAAAAAAAAAACAAAAAATTATATTATATAATATACAATATAATAATATTATACACAGTGTGTCAAAAGTCCGCCCCCTCTGTAACGCGGCGTAACGTTTTCGAGTAAAATTATTATTTTTTTTTCAATATAAATTATTTTTTTCTAAATGTTAAAATCATTTTTTTTTTATTTTTTAATTCTTTTTTATCCACTTTTTAATTTTATTTATTTTAATAATATAAACTATAACTATAACTATAACTATTATTAACTATTATTAAAATAAACTATAGGAACAAGTTTTTGCTGAAATCGGCGTTGTTATCTAAACGTAAAAAGTTTTTTTAATTTTTTTACAGAAAAGGGAAAATGAAAATAATAATCAAAGTAACATGTTAAAATATTAGAAAATTGACAGATTTATAATTAACCCCTTTTTTAAAACGACTTCCTATTTAAAATTTCTGAGTAATTTACCAATCTAGGTCCAATTATACTTTGATTTAACCATGCAATGTGGGTTTTGTAACACGTATAGCACAAATAAAAAATTGGTAATTCTATTTATTTTTTTACAGAATGGACCTCCCGGTAGTTTTAAGTGCATATTTGTTAATTATTCTATACTGGAGCGGTGGTAAGAAAAAAAAAAGAAATGTGTGTTGAGTGCGTAATTTTTCGTTTTTTTTTTAGCCCATAGTTTTCCACAAGCGGAAAAAATTTACTCTTTTACACCTCATACAACAGACGACAAAATTCTACAACAAGGTAAGTCTTAATATATATTTTTTATACCCAAAAAGTTAACTTTCAAGCGTAGCTGTGCGTAACCTTATTTAAAATTTTTATATTTCAAATTTCTACGGATCTACGGATCTCAATTAAAGAAATATAGATAAACTCCAGGCACATAATAGGGTAAGTCTTTAGGGATAATTTTACCCAGGGATGACGGTGGGGGGTAGTGGGCCCCATGGAGTTGATGACCTTTTTTTTTGGTCATACATTATGTTTGTGTAAAAAGATGGGAAATTTTAAATAAAAAGTAAAAAGTGGGAAAAATCGCAGTTTCGAGTAAAAAGTTGGTAAAATCTTGATCTTTAGTTGATCAATGTTTGTTTCTGCCTCCCCCCTCCAAAAAAATATAGCTACAACATTGATTGTACCCTTATTTCACACTGGACAAATACATAGAATTTAAGGCCTTCGCCAAAATTTAAAATAGCGAAAGTCAACATTTTTGATAAATTTGAATTTTTAGTAAAGAATTTTTGTACTTAAAGGTAATTACTTAACCGCATACGAAACGTGTATTATAGATGTACATCTACGTATCGTATAAACAGCTTTAGGCGTTTGAAACGGAGAAAACAATTGGATGACATTAGAAATTCTATCTATAATTTGCGAATACATTAATACGAAGGAATCAGTTAAGATGTCCAGGGTGGAATGAAAACAAGTTTAACAAGTACTTGTATACAAGTATATTGTAGTAATAGTTTTTAGATGCCATCTGATGGCAGGCGTGAGGCGAAGGGGGATAGGGAGGGTGGGCGCCACCCCGCCCCCCAAGCACGCTTGAGTTGGGAAAATACACTGTCCAGTTGGTAAAACTAAGTGGCAGGATTCAAAAATTGTCAGTACCTATAGTTTAAAAAATTGAGTGGTAGAGTTGGGAAATAGGTAGAAGCAAGGACTTTTTTTTTGTATCTTGGTCAGTAAATTGGTTAGTAAATTAGTTGGGAAATTTGGAGCGGCATAGTTGAGAAATTTGTAAAAGTAAGGACCTTTTTTTTAGTCATCAAAATTCTCCGCCAGAGGTAAAGCTTTGTCGTTGGAAAAAAAGTTGGGAAATTTCATAATATTTATTTAGTTGGGAATTTTTTAGCTACATATTAGTGACAACAATGTTGTTGTAAAATTAAATACTATGAAGTTGTTTATTATATATATATATGGTATGAATAAATTATATTTATAGTACACGTACAACATTTATATCTATAATTTTAATATTGTATTTAATATAACGTAATAATGTTTTAGAATAATCGTAAAAATTATATTCTATACCAAAAAGTTGACACAACAACGATTTGTATTAGTATTTTTAGATTTTTCTATCAGCGTATTTGAACCCAATTCCAGCCCATCGTAATGCCCTTCGCCTCCTATTACCTGACGATAATGTCTCTGATATGGTTCGTAAATCGCCCCAAGATAGTTCTGTGATTGTCGTCAACCCTTTGATAAAGTCTAAAGGCACTTTGTCTTGCTTAATATTTATACATCTATAAGATTGTGTTTATGAGGCAATAACTTAGTTAATAAAGCTCCAGAGGTAGATGAAATTCAAGCGGAAATACTAAAAAATTTAGCTCCCTAAATTTTTAAAAGCCACGGAAAGCTTTAACTTGAGTAAAAATTACGACAAAGTTGTCAAATCAAACTTGACATGTTGAATTTTGTATATATTTTTTGGAAATTTTAAAAGTTATTTAAAACTTTAGTATTTTCATAACCTTTAAGAAAAATTATATATTTAAATTAAAAAGTTTCTTATACTTCTTTTAATTAAAATAAATCGTATAATTTTAATACTAGCTTTCCGACCACAAATGTGACGAGTTTTTAACAATTAAAGTTACATTGTAACGAAATGTGTAATTAGTTACAAGCTGATATCCAATTTGTATTATCCAATAAAAATGGAAATGGCATTTTTAATTGTGAAAGTTCAAAATGTAATCTCTTAATCTGTTATATGCAATTTTGACGTATGGAAGGGTCCCATTTGCCCAAAATGGTGTTACCACTAAATATGCATTACTGAGTATTCCATCAATCTGTATTCCAGTCATGGTGATATAGGTACAGCGCAGTTTCAGCAACGAACTAACAACTCTTCTCTCTAGAATACGCATACCGTTAATATAAAGTATCACCAACATCTCGGTTTGTTTGTAAACAAATAGTAGGTATATTCAGGCCTGAACAATAACAATTACCAGTAACTGTTATTGTTGTCTCTGTTAGAACAAAGCTGTAAGACAGACAAATGTATATGTTGGCTACGTTTTTGTCAGTTTTTACAAATGAAATGCCTATTCTAGATAGAAGGCCAAATAACTTTGCTTTAGGAATATACGGAAGGATACAGGTATCTAAAACTAATATAAATTCTTGTACCAAAAATATATTCGTTTAAAAAACTGGCTCCAAGGAAAAACAATATTTTTAAAAAAATCTATAAACTAGTTAATTTTTAAGTATTGAAAAGATGTCCCAAAATAGTTCTCGATTTAAATAATGCATATTGGCAAAAAAAAATGCTTTTAACTTGGGGCAAAGAGGGACTTTGCTATTATACTTCATATTATGGTCAAAAGTTCATTTCGTATAGTCTAAAATTTACAACCCCAAATGGAACAAAGAAAAATCTGCTATAAAATGTTCTACTGCTTTTTATTATACCTTCTAATAAACAATAGGTACATTATTTAGTTACTTAATTTAACAAAACACTATAGCTATAGCATTAAAACTTTTTACTATCTCTAACACTATTTTAAAACTGACATTTTAAGAGAAAATTCACCGAGAGAAAGGATTTTTTTTTGCTATTTATGTTTATAAACACATATTAACTTCTACATAATGTGTTATTTTAATAACCCAAAAATCGTAAAATATACTATTCATGTTTTACATGTCAATATAATATGCAAGGTTTATATTATTATAAAATGGATATATCCATTTTATATTAACATTAACCTACAGGGCGACAATTTGTTAGTAAAAAATACTGTTGAAATCCATAAAATGTCTTTTTTTACCATGAATAAGCTGAACATTTTCGTGGCATTCTACGCATTCTATTCGTTTCAGCACTATGCGTCATATTCTAAGCGTCGTTCTACTCCCCGTAATTCATAAATACGTCTCCAGCATCGATTAAATAAAAGCATCCACAATTATTATATTAAACAATATAATATATATATATATATATAATTAAACAATAAATATTTTTATATATTATTAAACATTTTATACTGGTTATAACAGTTGGGAAATAAACGTTGTTATTATTAGACAAACATTATATTGAAAATTATTTTTAAATTTTAATCGTAAATATTGACCTATATGTTTTAACATGTATGTTTTCCTGAATACCGCCCGAGGGATGCAAAATTTTGGATTAAACATTAATTAATTTAAAAAATATAGATAGAAAATTACCAATTTAATTGAATTCTTTCAGCAATATTTTACAAAAAATTTGCTCAGGTTATTTTGTGGATTATTTGCATATTAGGGGACCATCCAATAATTACGTCACGCTTCGTCATACTGGCCGAAATCACCACTAAATAATTACGTCACGCTATCAGTTGCACTCCCACCCCACCAATAAAAAAATCTAGATTTTTTTTTTAGTTTCCATAATTATTTTTTATACCAAAATTATTTTATTTTTAGATAAGACATTTTGGAATAAAGTTGGACTGGAACACTTAAAGAAGACATTAAATTTGGAAAAAGAAGGAACAAAAAAAGTCGCTAAAAATGTGATAATTTTTATTGGTGACGGCATGGGACTTACAACTATAACTTCTGGCAGAATATACAAGGGCCAAAGAACATATGGAAGAATGGGTGAAGAACATAATATGGCATTTGAAAGTTTTCCTAATGTCGCCTTAGTAAAAGTATGTACTTACCTGTTTACTTTCCCGGGGAAAATCTAAAAACTTTTTGCTGATATTTATCATGGCGCTTTTAGATACTATCAAATAAAAAATATGTTTTTTAAATTTTCGCCGGAAACCCTCCTTCTTGTGAAGGACGGCAGAATTACCATCACAAATTAGTCTGGTTTTTTTTTTTTTTTTTTTATAGCAGTTACTTTTGTGCTGCAAGGGTTATTTTTGACATACATTTTTTATTTATGGGTGTCAAAAGGTAATTAAAATGTTTAATTAATAACTAATCTTTTTATTTATTTTTAGACTTATGCAGTTGACATGCAAGTACCAGATTCTGGAAGCACTGCCACGGCACTTTTTTCAGGTATAAAAAAAACTTAGAGTGAAAAAAAAATGATTTTTTGTTTGGCGAGGGGATAAACATTGTAATTTTGGACTAACAAAAGTTAAAATTTTCGACCTTCTCCCCCCCACTAAATATTCAAATATAACACTAGTTTAAGAAGTTTTCTACGCAAGTTGCTTTTAACGTTTTCTTTACGTTTTGTATAAAAAAAAATGTTACGTAACAAATGGGGAGGATTTGGATTCAGCATCAAAAAATATGTCGCGTATACTAGTGTAAATATGTTTTGCATTTTTGTGTCTTTAGGTGTAAAAACACGATATGACAGTATTGGTGTTGATGTTAACTGCAATCAAAACGAATTTAACCCTGATGCGTACGAACGGTGCAAAGTTGAATCTTTAATGACATGGGCACAAAATGAAAACAAATCTACAGGTATTTATAAAATTAATATTTCATATAATTACACAGAGATTTTGTGAGATATTGGTAAAAAAATCGTTTCAAGTTCAATTAGTACACGGAAAAAAAAAATTATAGCTAGGAGCGCTATAACACACATACCAAGCAAATTATAATCGCTTATTATATAAATACAAGGCTTTCTCTTACAATTATGGCAGTCAGTGTAAAAAATTATATGAAATACTTTAATTGTTTAGTGAATAATAAAATATAACAAATAGTATGGCATTTATATCTTAAATAGATTTAATTATTGTCCGTGCTAATAATTTTTATAATATAATAAAATTTCTGTAAATTTATAATAGTGCCTGTAATAAATATAATCGTGTCTGTAATATATATAATCGTTTCCAATTTATTTTTAACATAATTAGATATTGTGTCCCTTATAATCTATAGCTTAAATCACTATAATTTGCCACTGTTACCAAATATCTTATAATGTATAGCGCAGAGCCCACTAATTTCTTTCCGTGTACCTGTTTCCAAGAAATTAGTATCAGTACTATTTTTTATTATTTTTACCATTTTAAATACTCAGGTTAAATATCTACTTGCCATTTTTTAACTTCTTTAAAACTCAATACAAGAAATTTTATTATTTAAACCAAGCACTTTTTCTTGATTCCAGTTTTATCCGCTTGTTCTAAGTAATATACGTATTCAACTTCAATCAAGCAAAACATTTGATTTAAGTACTAAACATGCTTGCGGATATATAATCTATCCAGCCACTTGGACTAAATAATACGTACTTGTTTTAAGTATTCATTTTCCTGTGTGCAGCCCAAAAAGTTTTTTGTAAAAACGATGTTTTTTTTTGTTATTTTGCAGGAATTGTAACAAATACAAGAATAAGTCATGCAACTCCTGGAGCCACATTCGCCCATGTACCATATAGGTACTGGGAATGTGATAGTAAAGTTCCTAAAAAATACAGAGATATAGTTAAAGATATTTCAAGACAATTGGTCGAAGACTTACCCGGAAGAGATTTTAAGGTACACTGTAAAAAATAAATATGTAATTACACATCATTCTGCACGTAAATGTGATTCAATGCAAATACATGTAAAATTTACTAGATTTTACATGTGCTTTTACAATTTTACATGTAATTTTAAAATTTTATATGCACATTACATATAAAGTTACACGTAACGTTCCATCTAGGTACTGCGTCGGTTGGTCTGTCCGGAAAAAATTGTGATCACGATAACTCAAAAACGCTCTGAACTTTTGGTAAAAACTAAGGTGGGGTAAGGATGTCATAGGAGGTTAAAAACTGTTATTTCGAGTGAAAGCTCGCCTAACATTCGTAGTACGACAAACAGTTTTGTCTTGAAAAGTCAAAATCTTTATGTTTTTTAATTTTTTTAGATTTTTGTTTAAATTCTGTTTTGATTTTTTTTTGTTATGAACTATAGGTTCTCCTATAGTTCATAACATATTGTTTTGTTGGCAGTAGTATTTTTATTTAGGTTATTTTGGGTGGTGGTTATCAAGCAATGGGACATGTTTCTTATGACCAAGGAGGATTTTGTGTTAGAGAGGATGGAAAAAATTTGACAAAAGCTTGGATGAAAATGCACGAAGGCCAAAAATACGTTTTTGCCTCCAATACTGGTGATTTAGAGCAAGTAGGAGATGACACAGAATACTTAATGGGACTTTTTTGGCCTAATCATATGCCATACGAGTTAGTTCGCGATAAAAGCAAAAAAGGTACTCCAAGCCTTACAGAAATGACTAAGAAAGCCCTTCAAATTTTACAAAAAGACGAGAATGGTTATGTATTAATGGTAAGCACTGCCTACTGATATAACACTATCACATCCAAACAACCATTGTTAAATTGGTCAATCCAATGTGTCACTTACCGTGAAAAATTACGTTACGTCCCTGTGTAAAAACATTTTCCTACGACCTACTAGTGCGTATTTCCCATCCGTTGCCTATGACAACGGATGGGAAGTGACGATCAGCTAATTTTACATATCTGCTGTCAGAAAATTAGTAAAAGTCAAACACATAACCTCAAATTGACAAACTAATTTTAAGATAATTTTTGCGTTTTTTTGATGTTTAGGTGTTAGGTCGTAGGAAAAATAGTATACGCACCTCGACGCAAACTATTTCAGTACACTCTCGTGCACTAAAAACTAGGTTCGCGTACTCGTGCGTAATATACCATTACATTTTTTTTGTAGGTTGAAGGCGGGCTTATAGACCAGGCCCATCACAAGAACTACGCCAAACTGGCAATGGAAGAAGTTTCAGAATTTGACAACGCGATACAGTACGCTATAGAAAACACTGACGATGAAACTTTAATTATAGTGACAGCAGATCATTCACACGCGATGACTTTAGATGGCTATAGTAAACGCGGAAATGATATTTTAGGTTTGTCAAAAGGGTGAATACTATTCACTAAATTTCACGGATGTGACGATCCCCACGAAAAGAAAGCTTAGTGTGATTAAAGTAATTTTGCGGAACAAGAAAAAAAAAAATTTAACAATTTTTAGTATTTTTTATCTTGGTTTTTGTTTCAATTCAATTCAAAAAGTCCAAACCAAGTTTTGGTTTTGATAACTTTTTTGTATATGTTTTTTTTTTGCTACAAGAACAAGTCTTGAACTTGGTCAAGACCGAATTTGGCAGAGCTCTAATTTATAAAGTTTTTTTTTCAAGAAAAAGTTCTTAAAGGTCGTAATGGAGAACTTTCCTAGGATTCGTAAGTCATTTTGTGTCTCGGAACTTTTTTAATATTTTTGTATCCTATTTCTAACTTAGAAATATATATTTTTACACTAAGTCTTAGGAATCTTAGTGACTAATATTCCTTTTCACCTGGAACATCGAATACGTATTAACCAATATAAAATTAACTTTTAGGATACACAATTGAAAATCCTGACAAAAACTTCACCTCATTCTTGACCTTGAGTTACGCGAATGGTCCCGGTTTCGATTACCAGTTCGACCCATCGAACCCAAAATCCAGAAACTATCCATGGAGAGATCTAGAGGATCCCCGACGAGATACAGACCCTTATTACCAGCACGTTGCCGCTTGGAAAACCGTGGATGAAACACACGGTGGAGAAGACGTCGCGGCCTACGCAAAAGGCCCTAACGCCAACCTAATTAGGGGCGTTGTAGAACAAAATTATATTCCATATGTAATTAGTTACAGTGCTTGTATAGGACCTCAAAAACAGTTGAACCCTCATTGTAATGGTTCCGGAAGGTTGCACGATTTTAAATTTAATTTATTTTTAGTTTTTACTTTTAGTTTTATACTTTCTTTATATAAATAATTATTTTGGTTTTAAATTTAATTTATTTTTAGTTTTTACCTTTAGTTTTATACTTTATATAAATAATTATTTAAATAAATTTTACAATAGACTAGAGAAGACTGCCTTTATTATACTATTCACAGCACCTGCGCTAGAATGGTATTATACGGTAGTTTCGAATTTTCAAAAAATCTCAAAAAACATTCTAGACATAAATTTGTTTCATAAACACGATAACTCAAAAACGAATAATCAGTTTTACGAGGGGCTATTGTTTTTAAAAGTAATCCCCCCCCCCCCAATTCAAAAAAGGTATAAGGGGTTAAACTTAAAAAAATATATAGAAAATACTGAAAGAAAATTAACGTAACTTTTTCAGGAAAAATTACTTTTATTATAAGGTTTAATTCTACCAATTTTAAAAGTAATCCCTCCAAAACCAAAAAGTTATGGGGGGTTAAAAAAATAAAAAATATATTTCATTTTTTTTTCTATTTTTTTTTTTTTTTGAAAACAGAACCAGAATCGTACGCTTGATTGTATCCAGTATTTTATTAGTTATAATATCGCGCATAAAATAATAAATAAGCTACTTGCAAATGCCAGGCTTTGGATCCGGTTCTTTTGGGTGCTAGAAGCCCCAAAAGGTGGTATAATGAGGTACCCTTTTTTATTTTTATTTTTAACTTGACGAGTCAAATACAGTAAATTTATACTAGGATATTTTCACAGTTACACAGTCAAAAATGTAAAAAAAATTGCGTTACGTATTCGAGTAAATATTTTTTCAGTGTATTAAGTTTATAAAACAGCTTTTAGGATATCAGAATTGAAATGATAATTTAGGCTAAAAGGTTATTATTTGGGATTAATGAAAGTTGTTATTTTGAATTGGATAATGTAACAGTAATGTAACAATATAATTTGGCGAAAGTTAAAAATCTGAATAAGTCCCCCTGCCATTAGTGAATTGAATATCATTTAAAATTGTTATTTTACCCCGAGGACTCATTTAAGCTTGTGTATATAATGGATAATGGGGCAAAATTGTATCATCAAAGCTTCCAGATGACATATTAGAAACTAAAAGTATCGTGGGTAAATATTGATACAATATATTAAATATATAGGTTTGTTTATACGAAATGATCAAAATAACATGACGGGAAAATATGCACTGCTTCGTGTTTTATGGTATTATCTTCGAAGTAGATTAGGCACACAACGCACTTTGTGGGTAAATCTGACCCCTAATATAGCGCACTTTTTCCTATATTTTCCTATACCATTAACATTGACATAAACCTGGTGATAACGCACTCCCCCCATCACTGATTATGGCCGGTTTACTGTCCGTCTGTTAACTAACTAGGATTGCTACTCGCACGTACAAGCGCACTGGAGTAATTATTAAAATTTCCTAGCCAGTTTCGTTAAATCGTACCATTTAAGGCATATCCACAAGCTCGCATAACAACACAGTACATAAGAATGCGGTACCGTGATTGGCTTACAAGATACATGGCGGCACGTCAAGCCAATCACGGCATCGCATTCGTATGTACTATGTTGTTGTGCGAGTCTGTGGATGTGCCCTAACGCACACTTTTATGTACCGATTTGTTGTTGGTAGTGTTTTTTTGTAGATATTTGATGAAAATTTAGAATTTTGGAAAAGTATTCTTCTGGTTACAGTGTTACAAAGAGCATAATAATCCATAAATTAAGTTAGAATATGGAATATCGTCGTAACCAGAGGCGAATTAAGCCTCTAAAAACCCCAAATTTTTTCTAATAACCTTTTCTTTTCGACTCATCGCCACCTACAATAGTTAAACTAATTTACAAAGTAAGAATATGCTAAACTCGTATCTGTTAACCAATTGGTAGAGGCTTTTAAAGGCCTTTAATTTATGTGCCTAGGTCAGCATAAAAGTGCGAAAAAATAGCTTTTGTAAATTTTTGGCATACAATAATCGAAACAACATACAGATTTAAATTCAGAATGGAAAAATATACAGGAAAAAAGTTTTACATCCAAAATTCATCCAAAAATCAAGAAGGCCAAATTTTGATTAAAATAATAAATTAAAATATTAATTACCTTTTAAATGATTTATATTGATTGACAAAGTATCTACCGCTCACTGTAAAAAATATTTTCTGAAATTCAATTACCGGCGATCGGCACCAGAATTTAAAAAAAATTTCATACCAGGGCATCAAATCGGTTTGGCTCGAGGTTTGGACAAAACTTACTACAAAACTTGTGTAATTGATAAACAATTGAGCCGATCCGTTCCTGCCTATGTAGTGCCTATTATGCCTTGCATAATAGCGTTTGGACAAAGACCCCTTTATTGCTTTCATCCCTCATTTGCATAATACTTCTAGAAAGCCACTTACTGACTACTATAATAAATACAAATACGTATTCCCCATTGATTTACCACTACTGCCTAATTGTTACTTCGACAGACTATTCAATATGGCTCTAATTGTCATCGACATAGTACAATAGTATATTAAAGGACAAGTTACATAAGACACTATTTTGGCGCACGCGTCCATGTTTGGAAAACTAGCCACGAAGCGGAAAGCCACCAAAAATAAATTAAAAATTTGTCTTAATAGGTACAATATAAATCAAGTTAATTTTTCTTTGGATTAAAAGCTACTTTTCCTTCTGCTATTATTTGCCTAATTTTTAGGCAGTAATATCCTTAACAAATTTAATACGACCCTACTTACGTTATTGTATTTGTATTGTATTTGATTTTCTCATTGTTCTAAATATTATAACAATAATAATAGTCTCATTAAATGGTTTTATCTGTCATTAAGTTCCTTCATCAATCACTCCCAAAATAATGAATCTAAATAAACACAAAACGTAGGACAATTTGAGAACTGATGAAAATTTCGCATTAATTTATAAAATCCACTGCTGTGCATTTGACAGTTTTCAATGGTTTGGGGCCGTTAAATTAAGGGGCTGTAATAACCAATTTATCAGGTGCTAAGTTAACCTTTGAGTTATTTAATTGTAGGGTTTCCGGTTGAGACAGATTTTCTTCCGTGATGATAAAGCATTAAGTGTAACAATACCACTTGTATAATAATACAGGGAATCTTATGTCCAACAGAGAAAATGGGGAGCCACACGTTGTGGTATAATACAGATTGTCCCAGAACCAGGGCTGTCAAAAAATCGAAAAACAAATACACTTTACACTTTTGGATAGAGAATTTAAATACATTTTAAATAGTAAATTACATTCAAAATTTTGCCCCCTATTGTTATTTTAAATTATAACATTATACAGTTTACATCCAAAAATAGATTTTTTTTATCCAATATCACTGTTCCATATGTCAAGTAGATATCTTATGTATTTAAAAGTTAGTCGCTCTATCATTTAAAATAATAACCCTACCCCTGTGTCTGCATCATATATAAAAATATTATTGTAACATTATTAGTTGCTGATTTTTTTATCTAATACATACATTATAGCAATACCAATTTCCCGGTGAAAGTCGAGGTATATTTCACCCGATATATGATAAAAATTAACGAAAATCCAAATATTGGACTTTTTACAGTAATGACCAGTAACTTTACCGTGAAAAAAATCTGCGCACTGGTACATCCTGTATATTGATGTTCAACAATCCCTTTCTGTTGAAAATTAATTAAAATTTTCTGATATTAAATGAAAATATATCCATATATGCATGGGAAATACGCTTCTTCAATTTGACTATAATTTGTTCTACATGAACTAAATTAATTATTCTTTTGTCAGATATCATTAATATTAATTGGTTCGCCCTTATTATGACACTGCATATATTTTAATACGTTACACTTTTTTTCAGTTTTATATTTGCAACGTTCGTTCTGTAAAAACCGTTTGATTGTGCAAAACAGTTATCTACACAGATAAAATTGTTACACCAACACGGAAAAAAAAAATTATAGCTAGGAGCGCTATAACACACATACCAAGCAAATTATAATCGCTTATTATATAAATACAAGGCTTTCTCTTACAATTATGACAGTCAGTGTAAAAATTTATATGAAATACTTTAATTGTTTAGTGAATAATAAAATATAACAAATAGTATGGCATTTATAGCTTAAATAGATTTAATTATTGTCCGTGCTAATAATTTTTATAATATAATAAAATTTCTGTAAATTTATAATAGTGCCTGTAATAAATATAATCGTGTCTGTAATATATATAATCGTTTCCAATTTATTTTTAACATTATTAGTTATTGTGTCCCTTATAATCTATAGCTTAAATCACTATAATTTGCCACTGTTACCAAATATCTTATAATGTATAGCGCAGAGCCCACTAATTTCTTTCCGTGAAAGAAAGGATTTTATTAATTTTGAGACAACGATTCTAATTTATGAAATATTTTAGTTTTGTTTACACTCAGAAAATTTCGTTGTATTTTTAATACTGAATGTTATTTGTTAATACATATTTTTTATTTATATCGCCATCATTGGTATTTAATACTTTACTTGTGATATTAAATACTACAACGTGTGTATTGTTACAATATGTTGTCATACTAACATAGAGAGCGTACTGGTACATTTGGATCCCCACGCAACATGTGTTTATTAATACTGTAACATTTGCTAAATTATATCACAGCTATAGTTTGGTATACTTTATGGGAGATTTAGCTCAGTGGTCAATGGCATCGATATAGCCTGACACTGATCTAATGATCGTGAGTTCAAACCTCACTGGCGCCGATTGCCTTTTTCAGTTAATTAATAATTGAAATTTGGCGAAGGCGTACTCCCTAGATATATTGGTTCGAAAGTCAATTAAAGCCGGTGGTTCCCTCTACTACTAGCCCACACAAGTCCTGGACTTAGGGGATGCTTAATTAAGTAGAATAGTACGAGGTTAAAAACAAACAAACAAACAAACTTTAAGTTGTAGTTGTTGTGTTATTGATCTAGTTTAAAGTATGTTACAGTATTTAGTAAAATAACAATCGGTAAATAATACCAAAATTTTGATTAATAATAATACAGAGGAAAGTAAAAAATGGATCGATTATTTTGTCAGTGTGTAATTGTGTGTGGCTGCAATATTTATATTATTACTAATCAAACTGTTGGTAATATTTACCGATTGTTAATTTTTCTGAATACTGTAATATACTTTAAACTAGATCAGTAATACAACTTAACAACAACTCAAAGTATAAAATACTATAAGTGTGATATACTTCATCAAATGTTACAGTAATTTTTACTATAACATGCTACTATTAATAAACACATGTTGCGTGGGGATCCAAATGTACCAGCACGTTGTGACGTGGTAGTATGACAACATATTGTATAATACACACATTTTAGTATTTAATATCACAAGTAAAGTATTAAATACCAATGGTGGCGATATAAATAACAAATATGTATCTACAAATAAAATTTAGTATTAAAATTACAGTGACATTTTCTGAGTGTACAAAAAAAGAGTATATACAAAATAAGGCTTGTCTAATTAATTTTTAAGGCTTTAAAACTATATTTTAAGTGCAGTCAACTTTTAAAAATGCACAATAATAAAACTTGATATATGTAAAAGCAAATTATTGGCAGTAAATAGATTCTAGATTCTATTGATTATTCTCCAATATTTAAAAACGTGACGAATTTATTGTCTTTTTATCACTTTTTCCCGAAAGGGTTGAATTACTTTATACTTAAATGAGTTTTGTAAATAGTTTGAATGGTAATTAAGGCCATATAATTTTATACCCTTTTGAAATCTGTCAATAGATTATGGATCATGCAAAAAAAATGGCGCGTGTTACAATTTTGGATTGAAAGTGGTAAATGCGGTCCTCTGAGTGTAGTAAATTAAAGATAAGCTATTAATCGTCCGGGGTAGTGTTAAATTGCTATTGAAAATTGCCAACACTTGAATGGAGTTTAAAGTTTAAAAACTGGCCCTATTGAAAAGTTAAAAGGATCATAAACATTCTAAATTATTGCCGAACAATTCGTAACAGTCAATAAGTTTACACCTATATGAATTTTATTTTAAGAGCAAACTTATTTATGTGACAAATTAACGTAAGCTTTCAAATATTCCTATTGAATGTAGGGTACTTTATTATAATGGGCTGCGGGGGTAACACGAATACCCGCATCATCTACACGTGCCGCATCAATGAAAAAAGCGTCGCTTAAAAGTCACCACGGCCTCTTCAATATTCACACAATTTAATTATTGCGATTGTCTACATGGGCGTATCCAGAGGGTGGCTGGGATCCCTCACCCTCCCACAAGTCCTACAACTTGAGTCTTCAAAATACTGTTTGCATTGCATTCAAAATATAAATAGCTACGGGTAACTGTTGTATTTAACTGTTGCATTATTCCATGGTTATTTGCTGCTATTATTAGCAATAATTAATTATTAAATATTATTATTAATCTTACGTACATAAAGTACCTAGATTACCACAAAAATTAAGTTATTGCCAATAAGTTTTTTACAAGGAATCTGATGGTGTTTTTGTTCAGATTCAATATTGTTAAATGAAAAATTGTCGACGATTAAAAGTCACCAATGCCTCTACAATATTTACACAATTTAATTATTGCAATTATCTACATGGGCGTATCCAGAGGGTGGCTGGGAGGTTTCACCCTCCCCCAAGTCCTAGACCTTGAGGATACGGTTTGTACTACATTTTAAATATAAATAGGTAATTGATAGTTACAACTGTTTCATAGCAATATTTGATTTATTTCCGTCTATTAATAATAATAATTAGTAATTTATTAACTTTATCTAACATCGTAGAGTAAGTTTTCTTCCAAACCAAAATTTCGGAATTTCAAAATTTTCACGCATTAAAATTAAAGGTTGTTTAACAGTCTGCTTTTATAGTTGGTGTAAAATCTACCATTGCATTTAAGACCCATTTTCCCATTTTTGAAGCATGTATTAAACATATATTAATATTGCTTAAATTTTATATGGCATGATTCAAGTACGTTTTGCGTAGTAATGTAAAATTATTAAAATTCAAAATGAGTTTTTTAATTCAGACTACCTTTCTACTTTTATGTTAAGCTGCTTTAATCTTTCTGTGTAAAATTCATATTTCACAGTGAAATTTTCTCCCCTTATCTTGAAGCCATCAAAGCTATTCTTTTTCAAGAGGAAAGGGTTCGATCTAGGTCAAGTAATACATCATTTAAGACCTAAAACTTCCTTATTTAATGATGGTGTCTTTTAGTTTACTTTTTGAACATCAAACTTTCTTATCAATTTTAAAATACTTTTATCTTAAAAATCTTAGTACTAGTTTCGGGTGGAGAGTTCAAGCCTGGCAACTAGACTCTTTTATCCTTTTTGCCGTACGCCGGTGATACAATTTTTCTACTCAAATGAGGATTTTCGTTATACCTACTCTCATAAAATAAGTCGTCAATGAAAATGTCATTATGGCATGAATTTAATTAAAAAAGGAGTAGGTAGTATCCATATATATTTTTTATTAATGGGGGAAGAAGTATTTTAAAGTAATGGTGACAAAAAGTGTATTGTCCTTGCAAATAAAAGTAATTTGAAATAATAATGAGTTTTTTGTATCGTGGATGTGAGTGTGGAATTTGGGATAGCAGGTTAGAAATGTTCACACAGAAAAAGAGTATCTTCTATCAAGTATTCAAAGATTCTGGGCGCAAAAACTTTTTTCTACGATATAATAGAAAAGTTAGCATTTCTACAAAAACAAATGAAGTTTTCAGATCGCAAAATAACCTATTTCTTAGCATTTTAGGCAACCGGCATGTCAAACGTAAAACAGCTGTCAAGAATTTGCTACACGATGTTGAGTTCCGTCATTTTTTTAATATAAAATTATTATTTATTTTGATCAAATCTCAATTTCGTGTTCTAAATAGTTGTGTATTATATATTTGTTGCCATGAAGGAATTATGGAGAGTGACAGTGATCAGGATTTTACTGCTAAACCAACAGATCTGCAGATATAAATTGTAAGTGCTGCGACTTTGTGTTTATAAATTTACTGTCTGAAATATCATGTAAAATACCGAATGGGTCCGAGAAAGACTTAATAAACTAACCTCTAAAATTGGACACCGACCCTTGTACTCCAACCCAAGGATTTGCATTACTTTGAAATAAGTAAAACTAAGATTCACAGCCTAAATAACATTTACTTAAATTAAGATATTCCTTCTGTGTGCGTATGAGTTTTTTTTATTTTGAATATGAGTGTGGAATTTGGGAACCAGGTTAGATATTTAGGAGCGTAAAAAAAAGAAAATATTCTGTGTAAAATGGAAAATATTAATTAAAGTGAAATTGAATGGAACATAAGTTTGTAAAGCGTCCGAATGTTGGATGTAATTGGAGGTGACATAAAGGGCGCACAGACGGTTATTTTAATAGAAAACATTGCCAACAATAACGGTTATCAGTAAGACCAGTAAACGTTTAAACCGACGAGTAATTTTCGAGTATTAATTAAAAGCGCCGCTTAATCCCGATCGGACTAAGGCGCCATCCTCGGGCTCGAAGAACTATAAACTTTTTAACGTTATACGCCTGCGCACAAGACGGCACATCAAGCCAATTACGGCATCGTATGTTATGTTTAGTTATGCGAGCCTCTGGACGGCGCTTAAGGACATATCCACAGGCTCTTATGCGAGCCTTAAAATACGTTATAAGCCTGCGGACAAGATACATGACGGTAAAATCAAGCCAATCACGGCATCGTATGTTATGTATTATGCTAGTTATACGAGCATCTGGCTAGTGCTGTACAGGTTGAACGTTTTTGCAAGGCAAGGCATATAAATATTTAATATTAATATTAACACAGAGACAAAAGCAAAAAATAAAATCCTTTTGGGCAACTTTTTTGACCAAATATGCCTCTGTGGATCGATGGGATGAGTTTTTTAATCCGCAATAATAGAAGGCCGTGGTGGTGAAATTGAATTTGCAGGGCGACGAGACAGAGTCGCTCCCAACTCGCTTACAATAATGACATTCCTGTTACTAATAATAAAATAGCTATTGTCTGTTAATGCACAAGGGATTACTAATTGTTTGTATATTGTCAATTTAATTTTTATTTGATCAAATACTCTGATCCAAAAAATTGTCAATTCGGATGCTATGAGGGTGGAAATATCACATATTGTGACGATTACAATAAGATTAAAATTTCAATCGTTTTTATTTTTAATAAAGGTTCGTTAGAAAATGATAAAAATACCAGCCTCGAAACGTCACGTATTAAAAAAAAATTCTATCCATATTTCTCAACAGGGATTGTTTTTGGTTAAAATCGATCTGGATTTTATACACCTACTCAGAGTACTTCAAAGTACTTTTTACATTGTAATAAAGAACATTTTTTCTTAGTGTTTCGGGTACTTTGAACAAAAGTTTACATCTACTTTGAATGAGAAAACCAACCCTTGGGTCAAAGGGGGTAAATATTTGTTTTAAGGTGTTATTTTACACAACCCAAAAGAACGTTACGAAACAAAGTTAGCTTTTGTGATGCTCCGATGTATTAAAAAAAATTTCACCACTATAACTCGAAAACGCTTTGAGCTAAAGACTTCAAATTTGATACACAGGTTTGGCAAATTTTTTCCTCAAGGGGTTATTTTTTTAATTAAACAACCCTGTACACAAATTGGTGTATTTAGAAGAAATTCAAAATAAAGGCTTATTGAATCAAATTGACATGATGAAATGCATTCATTAGAAGGATTAATTATAATTATAAATAATTATTTAATAACCATTGGGAATAAATAGAAATAAAATGCAGTGAATTACGATTAATAACGGGAATAGAGAAAAACAAGCCGCGAAGATATAAAATGCTTTGGTTTTTATAGCATACTCTTTGATAGCACACACTTCTATTGTTTTTTCCCAAGGTTTTTCCCCTTAACCTCCTCAGGGACGTTTTTTTTTGTTTAAATTAATGTAGTAGCAACAGTAAAAAATGCTTTTTATTGTAAAAACAAGTAAACAACTGAAGATATGTGAATATTGTATTCTCCTATACAAACAGAGAAAAAATCTAATATGAAGTATTTGGGCTACTTGTTGCCAGGGGCGTACCGAAGGTGGGTACGGGGAAGCTTTCGCCCCCATCGTCTCTGGAAAAGTTGGTATATTTGAATTTATATTTTAAAAGTTAGTAAATTTGTTGTCCAAAGTTGGGAAACTGTTGTCTATTTGGTAAATTGTTTGGGCAAGTTGGGAAATTGGTTTTTACTTTACAGATTGGATTTATTTTACCCACTCAATTGTCACTTGTCAAATTATTTTCTTGTAAATGTAATTAAATTTTTAATAAAAATATGAACCTTGGATAAAACTTTGTATCTCACTCGTAAGGAAACTAATATTTCCCTCTCTAAAATTAACCCACTCTGCCTTCAGCCTCGTGGGTTAATTTTCTCATGGGAAAAATCTTAATTTCCTCTCTCGTACCATAGTAGCTTAGTAATAGTAAATTTTTGGGTTGGCCAAAGCCGGACAACTAGGCCCTTGGCCATCTTTTGTCACCCCAGGCAATCCCAGCCATTTACTTCTCTCGTACCATAAATAATAATAATAATAGTTTCATTATTTGGTAAATTATGTTACTGGAATACTATTCTAGATATAGAATTGCGGAGAGAATACTAATGAGAAAATCTATACTCGTATATGATCAAACTCCTCCTCTGGGGTATGTACTCTCTTTTTTATGTAGAACAAGAGTAATTGTCAGAAATACCAGTTCGTTTGGAATCTCATACGCATTTTTATACACAGTCCCCAAGGCAAATCTGCGTGCATAAAATCGTATGAAGGGATTCCATTCTTTCTTACCCTATGTACTTGGTATATAATCTGGTATAGTACATAACCTATATACCTACTAACACACACTGAAACTGCACTCGCCCTGTCACCATAGCAACTGGCAATTATATGCATCCACTGCATCTTTTAACCCTTCTGTACAGTCTATACTAAATCATTTCATTAATTTCAGCATTATTGATCTTAGTACGTCCGAATTCAACATCTATATTTCACTCTGCCAACTGCATCTCAACAACATAAAAGTAACGTTAGGTCAAGTCGCTTTTTACTTTAACCCAAAAGTGCTCTAAAATTTCAGATTTAACTTTTTTTGGCTTTTAACATGGCTTGCGATTATTTTACGACAAAATTAAAAAAAATCGGTAGATCAATTTTTGAGAAAAACTATTTTCCAAGCGATTTTCATTTGATTTAAAAAAATACGAAATATTACAAAAGTTTTGGGTAAAAGTTAATTCCAGGCGTGTTTTGCTTTTTTGTTTTTAAATATATATAGATATATATATATATATATATATATATATATATATATATATATATATATATATATATACACGTAGAACTATCAATAGGAGGCCCGATACATAGCATAGGTGATTCGAAGCCCGGGTTTAGGGGCAAGGAAAAAAGATATATGTGTAACGCTAATACGAGTCCCTATTATATTTTCCGGTCATAGCAAGCCCAAATGCATATTTTTTTGATTTTTCACAGTTATTTGAAGCCCTGCGATGTTGCCAATATTTCCTACTTATAAATTCGATATAATAATTATTTAAGTTGTCTTTGTATGAAAGTTTAACGCTTGTTTTTTAATGATAAATGAATAATATTGTTATAAAAGTAGTTTTTATTTTTAATATTTAAAATGTTTAAAATGTAATGAAACTATTTTGTTTTTTATTAAAAAAGTGATGTTTTGGTCTGGTGTAAAAAAATATCAACATAATTTGGAATAAATAAGGTTAACGTTTATTTAGAAAAATGTTTCAAAGGGGGAAGCCACCATTAAATATTGTCCGATGGGGTTCAAATTTTAGGATGGGGTGCGGGAAGGTCTCTTAAGTCAGCATACAAAATTTCAGCCCGATCGGATAATTTAAAGTTCTCGTTTTTTACCATTCCGCAGAAAAAAATCGTTTCGCAGACGTAAACCAACCCTAAATATTTTCCGATGGGGTTAAAATTTTAAAATGGGGTGCAGGGAGGTCCCTAAAGTCGCTGTAAAAAATTTCAGCCCGATCGGATAATTCAAAGTACTCTTTTTTACCGTTCTGCAGGAAAAAATTATTTCACAGGCGTAAACCAACCCTAAAAATTTTCCGATAGAGTTGAAATTTTAGAATGGGGTGCAGGGAGGTCTATAAAGTCAGCATACAAAATTTCAGCCCTATCGGATAATTTAAAGTAATCGTTTTTCACCATTCCGCAGAAAAAAATCGTTTCGCAGGCGTAAACCAACCCTAAATATTTTTCGATCAGGTTATAATTTTGGGATGGGGTGCAGGAAGGTGCCTTAAGTCAGCATACAAAATTTCAGCCCGATAATTTAAAGTACTCTTTTTTTACCGTTCCGCTGAAAAAAATTGTTTCAAAGGGGGAAGTCACCCTTGAATATTGTTCGATGGGGTTGAAATTTTATGATGGGATGCAGAAAGGTCCCTTAAGTCAGCATAAAAAATTTTATACCGATCGGATAATTTCAAGTACTCGTTTTTTACTATTCCACAGAAAAAAAAGTTTCGGAGGCGTAAACCAACCCTAAATATTTTCCAATGGGGTTGAAATTTTAGGATGGGGTGCAGGAAAGTCCTTTAGGTCAGCATAAAAAATTTCAGCTCGATTGGAAAATTTAAAGTACTCGTTTTGTTTCATTCCGCAGATAAAAATCGTTTCGCAGGCGTAAACCAACCCTAAATATTTTCTGATCGGGTTATAATTTTAGGATCGGGTGCAAGAAGGTGCCTAAAGTCAGCGTACAAAATTTTAGACTGATCGGATAATTAAAAGTACTCTTTTTTTACCCTTCCGCAGGAAAAAATCATTTCACAGGCGTAAATCAACTTAAAATATTTTCCGATCGGGTTATAATTTTAGAATGGGGTGCAGGGTGGTACCTAAAGTCAGCATACAATATTTCAGCCCGATCTGATAATTTAAAGTACTCGTTTTTTTACCATTCCGCAGAAAAAAATCGTTTCGTAGGCGTAAACCAACCCTAAATATTTTCATATGGGGTTGAAATTTTAGAATGGGGTGCAGGGAGATCCCTAAAGTCACCACAAAAAATTTCAGCCCAATCGAATAATTTAAAGTTCTCTTTTTTTACCGTTCCGCTGAAA